>OX457017.1:8814101-10105701 GCA_949752705.1 Callimorpha dominula | reverse complement strand
CTTATTCTCTTTTTCAGTAGGAAAATGCGTTCTTACACAAGTAATGCCGCAAACTAGCACTAAAATGATGTATGATTACTAAGTAGGTCATATCATAATTTACCACTGTAGTGGTATAAACAAAACCTATTCACCATTGAGGTCGTTTTACCACTCTAGCTAGAAAACACAAACAAAGAGAAACTTTAGCTCTACATTTGTCTATGGCCCTCCAGTGACAATAGAGCGGCCGCCATTTGCAAAAGTTTCCCGCGCTTTTTACACAAAGATGGCGGCTTCAAACTTCTATTTTAGTAAGATTTGAAAATTTGTGCTCGACGACTCGTGCCGGTATCTGTATGTTGTGTCTATACTGCACTGACAGTTCAAGTAATACTGGCCACGGTATAAGACTAAAAATTTAAAGTCAATTAAATAAACAATTAACTTTAAATTTTGAGTTAAAATTTGATTCACCGATATCTAGTTATTGCAGAATGACGTAAAGCGCCACAATTACATAAAAATTCGTGATTCTTTAAATACAATAACCCTTATTTGAAACTGACAAATTCAACGATTCAACTATAATGTTTCATAAGAGAGGACCGACATTAATGAAATCTTAGGTAATTAAAAACAAGGATGTTTTGAGAATGTCCAGGTGTGTTCAAAAAAATATGATTTGCATAAACAAGATAATTTAAATTGACATAAAAAATTATAAAACATGATCATCGTGGGAGAGCCACGTTTGGGCCGGCTCGACCGGAGTGGTACCACGTCCTCACAGAAAACCGGCCGTAAAGCAAGCTTGTGTTGTGTTTCGCCGAGTGAGTGAGGTTACCTGAGGCCCTAACCCACTTCCCCCTTTTCCTACTCCCACCTTAAAGGCCGGCAAAGCACTTGTGACTCTTGAGTACGACTCTTAAGTTTGTTTGTTACCTTTTTACACCTAAACAACTGAACCAATTTCAATCAATTTTGGTATAGAGATAGACGAGACCTCGGAGAACGAAACAGGCTACTTTTTGTCGCAAAAATAAAACTTGAAGGGGATGAAATAAGAAATGAAAGATAGGTTACTGGAAGTATTGATGCTAATGCAGAGAAATATATAATTTACAAAGAAAAAACACAAACAAATGTATTTATTTAAATAGTTACCGCTAAATACATTTGACCGTAATACGGTAAACATAAATTATTATTTAAATGCTCAGGAAATCAAGTATTATATCAAGTCTCTCATTGTTAGATACATCCTTTATAAAATTTAAATAAATATTTATTACTAGGTACATAATATATTTACACCTTTATAATAATAAAAAAAATAAATAATACAAAGATATGACGTCACGAGTCCTTATTTTACACAGATTTCACAGAGATGGATTTGATTTCACTGTCAACTACTGTATTGTTTTTGAATTGGGTAGATGTGTATGCTCAGAATTTTTTTTTTTTTAAAAGAACTCCCCGCATTAGGAATTACTCCTGTGTCGCGGGGGACTTTACAAACATACAAACAACGCACACAAAGAACACCCAGACTCAGGTGGGAATCGAACCCACGACCTCTGGCTCAGCAGTCAGGGTCACTAACCACTAGACCAACTAGACCACTAGAACAACTAGAGTCTGGGTGTTCTTTGTGTCCGTTGTTTGTATGTTTGTAAAGTCCCCCGCGACACAGAAGTAGTTATTAATGCGGAGAGTTGTCTTTAAAAAAAAAAAGACTAAACGTGACGTTATGTCTTGTTGTTTCAAATTCAAACACAAATATACCAAACCTGTCATTTTGACGTTTAGTGAAAAGATACTGATATTTATTACGTACATACGTCATTACGGTCTATTCCACTCTAATCCCCCTTACAAATCCAAAGGGGGATTTCCACAAATTATTCCACTCTAATCCACCGGTGGATTTGTTAATAGCCGGCCTGAAAATAGTAACGAATCTAAAGATATCTTATCTAATCTAATTTTATTATGTCTTATCTAACACGTAAGTAATATCATGAAGAATGTTAAAAATAACTAACCGTAGGAAATTATCCTACCGTCAATTCATTAGACGTAAGAAGAAAGGTGTTATTAGTGTGTACCTGTATAGTTGTGTGCTTGTCTGTGGCATCATAGCTCCTAAACTGATGGACCGATTTTGATTTTGTTTTTTTTTAATTATTATTTAATAATTTAAAAATATATAAATTTAAAAATCGACCGACCTATTTAGATGTAACATAAAAACTTTTCCACGTTCTCATTATTCCTGCATTCAAGACATAAAATCCCATACATATTAATTATATCTTAATTAGCAACCACTTTCACTCATCAGCTACAAGGTGGCGACACTTGCACCCCTAGAGTAATGACTTAAATTAATTATGTTCACATCGCTACTGAGGGATGAGTGGAAATAATAGTGTCAGTGATGAATTGGGTTAATGTACTATCTAGAAATTACTGTAGTTAATTTCGACTGAAGATTAATTGTTGAGTTAACTAAAAGACATAGTATTTGACGTGAGAAAAAAAAAACACGTTACACGAACCAAAGATAAAGTAGAAAATATTTTTTTAAATATGAAGACTTTGTTCTATAGAGATATAAAGTCCAAGGGTTCATGAAAAAACGTGGGGTGCTTTTAATATTTTTATAATAACTCTACTTTTTTTATGCGATGCAAATGAGCAGATAGGTCACCTGATGGCACCTGCAAGAGATATAATAGCCCATTTATCGAGGAAGGTTATAGGCTATATATCATCACTCTAAGACCAATAGGAGAGGAGCATCAACGAAGAATGTTTAGAACCCTGGGTAAATTTACAATCGCGGATGAAGTAGAGCGGGTCAGCGTGTCTATTATAAAGCTGAAGAATGTGTTTGTTTGGTTGGACGCGCTAATCTCAGGAACTACTGGTCCGAAATCAAAAATTATTTTAGTATTGGATAGCCCATTAATCGCGGAAGGCTATAGGCTATATAAGATTACGCTACGCCCAATAAAAGCTGAGCATCAATGAAAAATTTAAGCGGCGGTAGCGTAATGTCTAAGGCGTCGGACTTGCGATCAAGTGGTTGCGGGTTCGAACCCCCCCCCCCCCCACTCTACCGTCGTAAACCCACTCCTAACACAAGCATTATACTTAGCTGGAGGGGTTAACAACAAGAATACTAGTGGATAATATATCTCTTGACATGTTAATGATGACACTTCCAAACACACTGTCCGCCATAACAGGAATTATTAATAAATCATTGGTTTCTTCAACTTTCCCGTCCTGTGGAAAATAGCATTAGTTAGACCTATTCCTAAAAAGCCAAATCCAAGCTCTATTTAAGATCTCAGACCTATCAGCCTACTTCCTTGCCTAAAGTATTGGAAAAGGTGGTTTGTAGTCAAGTAAGAAAATATGTAGAGACTTTAAAGGTTTTACCTGAAAAGCAGTCTGGTTTTCGGATAGGACATAGCACTGCCACTGCCTTAATTGACGTTGTAGATGATATTTTGGAGGCCAGGGATAAAGGTATGGGGACTCTGCTCACTTTAATTGATTTTTCACGTGCCTTTGATTCCATAAATGTTTCTCTGTTCCTGTCCAAGTTCTCCTACTACGGTTGAGACGCACAAACACTGCGTTGGTTTGATAGCTATTTGATTGGTCGATATCAATGTGTGCGGTTGCTAAATAGTAGGGATGGAGGCAGTACAATATCTTCTCTCAGCCCATTGGCCAGGGGCTTTCCTCAGGGGTCTATCCTCGGGCCGCTGTTGTTTATTATTTACACTGCAGATATAACCACTTCTGTAGGGCATTGCATTATCATCTATATGCTGATGACCTTCAGCTCTATATCTCTTGTCATCCGGGGAACTGCCATGAAGCTGTGGATAAAATGAACAAAGATTTAGATAGGATCTCAGACTGGGCAAAAAGAAATTCACTTGTCCCAGTATGTCAAAATTTTTGGTGATGGGCTCCAGGACATCTATCGAAAACGTCAAGCTAAGTAACCCAAGTATTAGGATTGATGGATCCCAAATTGAGCAGGTATCAGGAGCTCGTAACCTGGGGGTGGTTATTGATGGTTTACTGCAGTTCGAAACCCATATACTGGAAGCTGTACGTAACTGCTTTTTTTCGTCTGAAGCTACTATACCCTGTTAGACCCTATATAGACGTGGATACGAGAATTATGCTCTGTGTGTCACTTATTCTGTCTAAGTTGAATTATACTGACACAGTGTATAGAACTTGTCTACTAAGCAGAACTGACAGCGGGTCCAAAATGCAAGCTTTTGTTTCCCTATACCATCCCGCTCACATGTAAACAACACGCAGAAACCTTCACTTTGCCACATTACTATTTGGTGTAATACTAACTCAGAGGCCTGAATATCTATACAGAAAGCTTACCTGGTCCAGGACCAATAATAAGCATAATACTTGAGCTTCCTCTTAGCTACTTGTGACACCTTGGCACCGAAGTGCCGCATTTCGTGGCAGCTTCAGACTAACAAGCACTCGGTGTTGGAATAATTTACCTCCACCTCTCCGTACATCAAATTCAGTGTTTAGGTTTAACAAGAAATTAAAACATTTGCTTAATGTACAAAAAAATATAGTATAATCTTACCTTGCCTTGTAAACATCGTTTAGATATTTGCATTAGTCTTAATAGTTTGGCATTAATCACAGAATTCTTTGTCTAAAGTAAAGAATTCACTGTATATTTACGATATATATCTGTTCGATAGATAGATAGATCCATTCTGCGCGCCATTTTCAAACAATATTTTACATTATTTCCTACAGAAAAGAATTTTGCTTTGATTCTTGATTGCAATCAGTAACACAGTTTCATAATCTTACATGTAATAGCTTAAATTAACTATATTAAATCCTCCACTTTCCATTGTTAGACGTTTTTATTTCTTATTTTTTCTGCGCTTTTCTTATTCACAAGCGTCATGATTTCAAAACATTGTATTGAAAACCCCGCGTCGCCGGCGTCTATCTTTCACCATAGACAAAGATAATGTAACCATAGATTTTTTTTTTTTTTTGTTAAAGTTTAATTATTTGTAAATATAAAATTAGGTTTGTCTTTAATGTTAATCGTTATTTTAATGTGTAATTTGAATATAAGTTAAGTCTCATATAATTATTTGATAGCATGATGTCCGTTCCTATGTCACTTGGCCTTAGCAGAATACCAGCGCCTCTTCGCTAATCGTGCGAAGTGGCATAATGCTGAGTTAAGGACCATTTTTGTCTCATGCAGAGGTATTTTAATATTTTTTTATTCTATTTTTTTTTTGCGCAAAACCATGTACCATGTATGAGTCAGAATAAAAAATACTTCTTTCTCATTTTTCTTAACGTGACGTAACGTGTTCTTTATGTTGAAAAAACGGGGATAATTTACAACCACAGATGAAGTTGCGCGGGTTAGCGAGTAAATTATATTTTGAGAAATATGACACCGCGTTATCTAGACCAACTAAATAGGTATAGGTTGTACTCTAAACAGCGCTGTCTGATATCTACCAGAATATTATTATTATATTTTATTCCAACATAAATATTATAAATATTCTTATTACTTTACGTTAAAGTTGATTCCTGCAGAATACAAGGATATCAATAAAATGGCAATAACTCCACAAAGCGGCACGTCCACACCGGATGAGATTCAGACGTCGACTGAGTTCAACCGGAAATAACACCGCCGCCATCTTGCCGCAAGCGGAAGTGAGGACAGCTTAATGAGCTCCTGAGACTTATGCTCTTTGTGGCGGTGTGTTCCGGCTCATTGTGTTAGAACTTTTGAAGTTACTGGTATCAGTTGGGGACTGTAAAAGTCGACATTATAGGATTTGTTTGAAAGATTTGATGGCACGTAATGAAAGAAAGAAAGAAAGAAACCGACTTCAATGTGCTTTTTAGTGGAAAGTAGATGTATTTTGTTTAAATATAATATGTGTTAACACAATGCTCCAATGAGACAGCGATGTTTCGGAGCCAACGAAAATATCATCCATATATACAATTTTTAGATGTTTGTTGATTTTTCTAAAACCGCTCGACTGATTTTGATAAAATTCAAATTGGATCACCTGGGAAGTATACCCTTTAAAACAAAAAAAGAATTTTCCAAATTGTTTCAGGCGTCTTCGAGTAATCGGTGAACATACATAAAAAAAAAGAATAATGAACCTTCTTTTTGGAGTTTTAAATTAACTTCACGTGTATGTATGTATGTATGTCCTTTTTTTTTTTTTTTTTTTTTTTTAATTTTTGTCACTTCCACTGAAGCTATCGTGCTGAAAATTAGCACACACGTTTGGTTCTCATAACAATTCACAATAAATACTTTTTTTTATATTATTTTAAATTATTAATTATTTTAAATTTTAAAAATAAAAACCAATATACTTAACTCTTTAAGGGTTTTTTAGTCGAAAGAAATACACCAATACACTACATTACAATTAAAAAATATTAATGATTAATGCCTTGAACAACTACTTCAAGAAAAAGATTTTGCTAATATTAATTATTATTAATTAATAAAATTAATTTAATTGAAAAGGCTAAGTAATTTTACAAGCTTTTATTTAACTTGCAATAATAATTATAATAATAACTCCACACATCTCACACACGGCCGTCTGATCCCAAACTAGGCAGAGCCTGTACTACTGTAACCAGACTGCTGATAAACATACTTATATATTTCTAAATACATATATTATAGATAAATCACACCCAGACGCAGAACAAATTATCGTGCTTATCACACAACTATTTGTCCAATGTTTGTATGTTTCTTTATTCGGGTCAAATCTTGCAACTGAATTTTATACAGTTATCCTCAACCGATTGTGCTGACATTTTGGCTTAAATGAATAGTAAAAAAGACATTTTATAAAAGATTGTCCCTAAAAATGTTTTTTACTATTAATTTATTTCAATTTAGGAACAGTTTGCAGAGCTAGGAATGACTATAATGCCTACTTATGCGTAATATTAAGCTCAGCCTAGCAGGTTCGTGGGAAAATGCTCCGAAAACTTTTGTATGAGACCAGCCTTTTGTTGTCTATCGCGAATGTTTCAGGATTCCGTATTGATACTGTTAAAATTTCACCGGCACACAAAAAAAAAGTGGTCAGTACTTTTAACCAGACCCATCTAGGGTTATGTATTTAGATGCGCTGAATCAGAATTTGAAATGGAGTACCCTCCAAATTTAGAGTACATTGCAAAAAAAAGCTAAAAATCGTAAAAATGTATGTTATGCTAGCGAAAAATTTTTTTTTCTCGAACTAAGTCAAATATGTTTTTTGTATATTTCGATGCTCTGAATCCAAACCACGAGTTGGTTTAGCTCTGACTCTCCAAAGTTAGAGTAAATTGTGAATAACCGCTGAAGATAGCTAAAAAATCGTGAAAAATTACAATTATGCAAAGGAAAAAAATATCGTTGAATAAAATCAAGTATTTTTCTTATGCTGAATTCACTGCAGTAAATATTATTGTTTTGAATAATTATTAGCTTTTGTGTCTTTCAAAACAAGTTGTTTAGAATAGTTTTCAAGGTGTTCAAATAACACAGTATTTAGCCGATCCTAGTTACATACTATTACACAATCACCAACGTCTGAAGTTCATACTGATACAGCGAATATAATTTCTATACAGGCTTAAGAGAACCATATCTAAAGCCGTGGCTGGAGAGCGTGTTGCGAGGCAATTTGAAAGCTTTATCAATAATTTAAGTGTTACAGATAGAGAACCTTCCGGCCCAGCCCTTTGTGCAAGCGATAGAATAGAGAGGATGTGGTTTTTATCATAATAAATATTTGGGTTGACGTTGAAGTTGAATATCTTGGGTTTGAATAGGTTGTATTGTTTTAATCTGATCTTCGAAAGAGATGGGAGAGTGTTGTGGAATTCTCATTCCAATTTCAAGTCATTATTCAGTGTCAGCCACGTGCCAGGGACATCTCTGGTAATACGAAGGGCCAGAGGCTAGAGAAATATATGTCCTGAAAGTATGTAAAATACCTTTGTGAACCATGGAAATTGATATGGAATGCCAAATAAATACCACATAAAGCGAGATATGGACAGGACATAAAATACAGAGCTGTTTAAGACTGCTTAGAACATGAATGCTTTTCCTTCACAAATATGCAGGTTGACCCAAAGGAATTCGTACGACTGTGTCTTTCAATCCGAAAACAATTGAAGTCTTTCTTTAACAGTTTTTCAATAATTATGCTTAAAATGACTTCAAATTGCGCTTCTACTCAATATGCTTCACGCCTTATACGATGACTGCATAGATGCTTTGATCCTCACATTCCTTAATCTTTACTTTATAACCGTTACATATATTATATATTAAGTTTTGAACCACAATACTTTACGCTCGTGGAGCTGCGACGGTGAACCGACCTCTTAAAAGGGGCGCCACTGACGAGCGCAATTCGCCCTCAAAACCTTGTAGTGAAAGAAACGGACATTTTTACCTGTGCTCTGAGTGAATTCACAATGGTAGCATTGTGTAGATAATATACTCTGTTCACATTTAAGAAACAGTAAGTAAGGTAACGTTACCTATTGGATAACAGTTGTATTATAAAATAAATATTTTGAAGTATATCTAAACCAATATTATGTAGAGGAAACATTTGTGTGTATGTTTGTAATGTTTTTACACAAAAACAACTGGACCGATTGCGATGAAACTTGGTACGTAGATAGCCGGAGACCTGGATTAACGCATATTCTACTTTTTATCCCGATATTCGCACGGGATCGGGACTTACCCGTGTGAAACCGCGAGTTACTTATACCTATGTATATTTAATTTCGGCACTTAAAGATCCATATTATGCTTTCGTCAATAGGGCTGCTACATTAAACTTTAACATTCCGTATCTCATTCAAACGACGCTTTATACACCATTACCATCTGTTTACACCCCTAGCAGCTATCTTCAAGTTGTTAATACCGGGGTGTTGTTCACGGTAGATTAAATATTAACTAATGTATGCTTGATTAATGTTGAATTTATTGATACATCAAATATGAAGACACTGCACGTGTTACAAGCAAATTTGTCTTAGGAAAATGTGGCAACTTTTCATTGGCTTTGGAAAATGGTTGCTTTGCGTGTAGAGGCGTGTCGAGTTGGAACGGATCTTAGCAAGAAGCGAAGGCGTTTTGACTTCATCATCACCACTTACCTTCTCGCTAGGCTAACAATCCCGATTAGGTAAATAATATTCAATGCAATATAAACCTAAAAGTTTACATTCTTAGACATCAAAACACATTATTTATTAATATACATGGTAACATATATGAAGTACTTAAACAAAACCGGCCAAGTGCGAGTCGGACTCGCGCATGAAGGGTTCCGCACCATCGTATAAGTTTTAATACTATATGCCAAAGAAATACGTCTCTAGTATGGTAGTCATTAATTTTTTATTTATTTTTATTATTTGTTGTTATAGCGGTAACAAATATACACATTCTGTGAAAATTTCAACTGTCTACCTATTACGGATCATGAGATACAGCCTGGTGACAAACGGACAGACAGACGGACGGACAGCGGAGTCTTAGTAATAGTGTCCCGTTTAACCCTTTTGGTACGGAACCCTAAAAATACTTCAAAATGTATAATGAAAATAATTCAACAAAAAAAAACGTAACATACAAACCAAACTGTAAAAAAACCTATTTTACACATGTTAATAACAACGTTGAAAAATCACGTTACCCAATTATTGAATTTTCCAAATCAATTTTTTTTAATACTCATTTCATTAAAACAAATAAATAGGAAATAATAAACAAAGTTTGTAAATCTAAAATTAAGAAAAAAGATGGAATATATTTTTCCTGTATTAAATAAAATGGGATGGGAATAAAGTGTCCAGCTGAATTACAAGCTCTCTTCCACCTAAAACACTGCTAAAAATCACTACCATCTTTGTTTTTCCAGGACACGACCACCGCTTCGTCTATCACCAACTACCATCCTAATTTGTGTTATCTTCTAGGGACTTAAGTCGGAACGAGCTGACAGCGATCAGTCGAAGAACATTCAGAGGATTAACAGCCCTGAAGAGTTTACACCTGGATGGAAATCATCTCAAATGTATTGATGAGAAAGCGCTCGAAAATTTGAAGAGCTTGGAAGTGCTGTAAGTTTTTTTTAATCACAATATTAACATACATTTCTATTTTTGGAGTTTACTCCTTAAGAATCGATTTGCATATAAGGCGCCCGGTATGAAAAAAATATGAAGAGTAAAATTTAGTGATCGGAGGGCAGCGTAACGCTTTATTGTGCTTTTTATGCTTTATTGGAGTTTACTCCTTATTCTTGACGCATGTAGGTAGATATGTGTATACCTTTATGTAATATATATGTGTAAATATATACAGAATATATAGAGGGAGGGAGGGAGGGAGGGGGGGGGGAGAGAGAGGGAGAGAGAGAGAGAGACTCCAGTAAATTGTAAACTCCAGTCGTGAGTCGGAGCTGACACACACATTTTTTTTGATCTTTATTATTTGTAATATCGCTCTTATATTCTTCTGGATTCCTAACCTATTCTAAACATAAACCTCTATTATCAGCAGTCACAAATAGTTGCCCCACTATCCTAAGGGTTAAGGTAGTGTGGTGGGAAGTATGTCATATCCCTCCAACACAAAGGGAGGATACTCCGACCAGGCTAGGTGTTCATGCATGGCTGGATGATGATGTTCATGGTTCTATATATAGGTACTAAGACTTATCGCCGCGAGAACTTTCATAGCGTGATGCAGGACCAGTAGTTACTACGCAGTTCAGCTCGTCTTCGCTAGATGGTGTTCAAGTATGTTTTTGCTGTACCTATGCGAAAGTCTACACAGTAGATTTACAGTTACTGCAGGACCTATAAGCAGTATCATCAGTTGGATAGCAAGGGTTCGCTTGAGAATGAGATCCCTCGCACAGAACATGCGTTGGTCATTAGGAAGATTTATCTCCTACTAGCTTCAGCCCTTGCTCACGTGCTATTTTGCTATCTCTTCTGTACTCTGACATCGAGTATGCAAAATGTCATGATGATCAATTGAGTTATTAAGGTGCGAAAGCGTATCAAGTACGCAAACAAACGCACACGCCCATTTACCATGCGTTTCAAATGAGAAGATAGTCGCGACCGCGCCAACTTCACTTGAATTGTCAAAAAGTACTATCAGCATCAAAAACATAATTAATTACCTACGTAATTTAAAAAAAAAATTAAGATTTAATAATATATTTTAATGTACTGTATGTACTATATTAACTAAATGATTTATTTAGATACACAAAGGAACTAAAATCTCGTCAATTGCTCTATATTACGAGTCTTTTACGAGTAAGCACACACGTTTTCACTGCGCATTTGAATTTTTGTTATTTTATCGTTGTTCAATAGTAAACAGTGTTTTTGTGTTATAAACTTCTAATACGTTCTTGTTTGTTACTTTGTATTGCCTATTTATGGTAGCGATGAGTAGTAGAATGTAAATGTGTTACATTCAAGAGCCCGGGAGCCACCAATGATTATGGGAACGCAATAAAAACGGTTCCAGTAAGCACGCCTACCATAAATCACAATACTTCACAGTTTATTCTTCATAATTTATTATTATTACTATGGTTACATGCCTACATAATATTACACTTACACTACCGCACTTGTTTATTTCTTTTCTAACCGTACCTACGTTTCGTAGTGAAGTTGCACCCGAATTACAAAACAAAATAGCGGTTTGACAGTTTTATTCTCATTTAAAACACATAATTATAATACTTGTTAGGATATTAAGGTGGTGAGTCGTAAGTAAGTTAATAAAACTGCCTTGAAAAGTACTCTCCTGCGGAGAGTAGCCCTTTATACAGACCAGTACAGCTATATCAAAATTTGACATTACATGTTCCTGTAATTTTCCTATCAGTATTTTAAACGGGGCGTAGGTAATTTGTCAAACTCGTTCTTAAGACCAGTAATTTTTTGGCTATATGCCAAAGCCTAGGCCCATTAAAACCCCTGTAAATTATATATTTTATGAACTTTTTCAGTATTCCCTCAAATACTGGAAAAGTCGAGTAATTTAGTACCGATGCAACACATATTTCAAACCTAGCAGAGGTTTGTCTTGCGGTTCGGTCTGTCAATTGTTGCAAATGTCATGGTTTTGAATGTATCTCCATCGTTTTATTTTCTGTCGTTGCTTGAGAACCGAATTGTGCCAGAGCTTGTAAAATTAAACTTTGAGAACGCGGTATTAGAAAACTATAAAGATTATATTATCTATTTTCATTTGATTTAACTATTGATAACCATTCTTACCCATATTATACTTGATCCTATAAATGTATAGGATCAAGTATAATATGGGTAAGAATGGTTGGAACTCCCACCTTAAAGACCGGCAAGGCACTTGTGACTCTCGAGTTGCAGGTGCCCATGGGCGGCGGTAGTCACTTACCATCAGGTGACCCGTCTGCTCGTTAACCCCCTATTCCATGAAAAAAAAAAGTTTGGCATCGACTTGACGGCAATCGATTATTACAATCAAGTATAACAATCGCACTTTCTATTTTCACTGTGTTAAATACTTTAAAAAAATTGTACCAATGAAAGTAAAAATACTAATATGGCTATTAAAAAACAGGGGTTGATCGTAGAGGGTTGAAAATTCAGGGTTGTATGTATTTTCTAATGCTGTATCATAAAAAAAAATAATGTGCATATTTTTAAAAACATACTACATGTACAATGGTACATGTAGTATATTTTTAAAAATATACACATTAATGTAATCATTTCTTGTGTAAAATAACGTAGATAGGTATTATTATTTACTAAACAAGTTTAGTATTACCTAAAATATACTTCTAACTTTTTTTAAATCGATGAATACTTCCTCTTAAATAAAATTGATTGTTATAATCAACTAATTAATTATTTAGTAACCCATAGGAGCGGAACAAAAAACACTGTTTGACCTATGCAGAAGGCTAGTATACTGTCCTATCCGTTAAAACAGTTTGAAATAGGTACTTTTGAACATTTTTACATGTGCAAGGTTACAAATTGACCTGTAACCGACCTCTTAATATTGATTCGACCCCTCAGCTTCTGATTCATTACCGAATACATTATTGAATACTTTGACCCAATTCGATGGGTTTATTAACAATATTGAAGCGTGGCCTCTGAGAATTATGGACAATTTACTTCCCGTAGGCATAGATTGATTATGTTAGGTTTATTATTGGAAGTTAAAATTCACAGGACTTCAGCCAGGCTAAATCACAAAAGCCTTTTTTGTGTGGTCTTAGTTTTGCCTTTTAACCAGTAGGCCTCCATGTTAAGTAGTTTTTTCTTTTGTATCAAAGTGTTTACTTACTAACTACGCCTGCCCTTTAGTTCGAAAGCATTGGGTCCTATCTAAGTCTGAATTCTGCGGAGATTTTAAAGTATTTCTTCTTTAGTTCTTTCCCGGGCCCAAGACAATTTGCTTCCAAGACCCAACACCCTGTCGTTTTTGGTGTATTCACTGTGATGTAGCCATAGTATAGGATTACGTATATAAAGATTAAAATGATTACTTGTGATTCAAAGCGGTTTTGCGTATCACCAAACTGCAGGCACTACTATTTCTGATAACATTTCTCACAGTGTCTGATTACAGGTCCTGGTTAAAGACTCTTAGCGATGGTAACTTATTATTATCTTTATCTTTTGTTCACAGAACTCTCAACAATAACAACCTTACGTACTTATCCCTGGAGCCAGCAGCTATCACTAGGTTGAACACGCTAAGATTGACCGACAATCCTGTTGTTTGCGACTGTCGTGTCGCGCGGCTGTCGACTGCTGTAAGGGCGGCGGGAATTCTTGGGGTTGGCGCTAGGTATAATTTGAATAATTGATAATAATACATATTATTATATTTGCACTGTACGGAAATGTAATCTCCAACTTGGTGGTTAGACGCTCTACCGCCACGCCACATATGTAGATCGTATCGGATGAGAATGGGACAACTACCATAAATGTCACGATTGGAATATTTTAACTAAAGATAGATTAATTTGCAGGTGTCAAGCACCAGCAGCTTTGAGAGGAGCTCTTCTCACAGAGTTGGAGGCACATGAGCTGATCTGCAGTGGTAAGTTTCAGTATCGTGATTTTTTACTGCGTAGAAAAATGGGATTTCTAATTTGGCCATTGAAAATAGTGATTTCTTTTTTGTTTAAAAAGGCCCACAACCAGTAATTAAATATACGGGATATTTAATTACTGGTTGTGGGCTTTTATTTTTGTGACAAAAATAACTAAACTGAACTAAATAACTCTAGTAATTAATATGATTGCATACTCGTGTATTTTGACTCTTCTAGAGATGCTGGGTGACAGAAAGAAAGACAATCTCTCAGAGATTAGTTTTGAATTAAGTAATTTGTCTCTCTTTCATAGGTTTTTTATCCTAAAGATTGTACTTTCCCAAATAAACTATACTGATTTGAATTAGGTTGTCTGTTTATGTGTGTTATTCATTTATATACAGGGTGTAAGTGACACCGTAACGAACACTGAAATAGTGTATTCAGACCATCATTCTGAGTAAAAAATCATTGGAAATTTCCGCCGGAAAATTAATAAAAAAAATTCACTTTTTTTTATTTTTTTGCTTAAAAGTGATATCACAATGAGTAAACAGAACATTTTACTGAAAAAAAAAACAGTAAATACCCCATACGGCCAAAAACTGCAATGTAAAACATTTATGCAATCAGCTGCTTCGACGGCGCCATGCGCTGAAGTGCGTACGGGTTCGCGTTACACTGCGAAGTTCAAAATCAAATTATTGACTGTAAATCATTAATCTCGCATTTTTATGATGAACTGACTTTTACATTGTGATAGGTATCCCAACAAAGACGTTTTGGTAAATTATTTGCGACGGTGTTACTTACACGCTGTATAAATATATACCCGTATATTATAATGAATCCTTTATGAAGGTTACCTACCTTCCCATCTCAAGGAACGATTCAAGTTCCTCTTTTTTACATATCCAAGATCTCTAGGGTCATCAGAAAATTCGCAAAATAAATGGCCTGCACACTCT
Source organism: Callimorpha dominula (assembly GCA_949752705.1). Lineage (NCBI taxonomy): Eukaryota > Metazoa > Arthropoda > Insecta > Lepidoptera > Erebidae > Callimorpha > Callimorpha dominula. The sequence goes on along the minus strand of OX457017.1, from coordinate 10,090,493 downwards.
ACGGCATTTTACGATAAATCCTTTACAGTAACTGCAATCCGTTTATGGAAATCATTACCTGTAAAAATGAGACGAGCTCAAACCTTAAGCTAAGCACTTTCAAGTGGGAGAGCCATGCTTCTGCACGTATGGGCCGACTTGACCGGAGTGATACCACGGCCTCACAGAAAACCGGCAGTAAATCAATGCTTGTATTGTATTTCGCAGAGTGAGTGAGGTTACCGGAGGCCCTATCCCGTCCCTCTCTCCCCTTACTCCCCCCTTCCTCTACTCAGACCTTAAAGGCCGGCAACTTACTTGTGACTCTTGACTCCCATTGGCATTTTCCCCCTGCAAATTATTTTATTAACATAAAATTATTATGGTATTATCTTATTTTCTAAGTGTGTCTAAACTGCATGTTGAACATTTGCACAACTGAAAAGTTGAATATGGTGAAACTATTTTGTTCTTTTATATCTTTCGTTCTTCGCTTCGTTCTGTTCGCGCAAATTAAGACTTCATTCATTCACAAAAAAGAAGACGGGTCACCTGATGGTAAGTGACTACCGGCGCCCATCATATCCCATAAAAAAAAACTTGTAAAACAACACTATCTAACACTATAAGTGGTGTACCTACAATTCTCTCGCGATGTTCGTGTGAATAGACTCTTTATTATGTAACTCCACTAAATTGTCATACTATTTATTATATCCAATTCACTATATATATGTGCATGTGTTTTTCTGTATATATTTATATTAGTTTATGTGTATATATGTATATATTTAGATACTTCATGTTTTCCTTTTCACCCCTTTTTGACTCTCACATAACTCATAATATCATTAACTTTACATAAATACTATGTTTATTATTTCATTGTTCCCATTCTAAACATTTTTAGTACCTACGCCAGCTTATTGTCCTGTGTTGTTTCCATACAAAGGTTGTCTGGAAGACATCGCTTTTAGCGATAAGACCACCCGTTGTACTTACCACCAATTATAATCAGTTTATAACTATGTTTAATTACTGTCCAAAAAGTGGTGAACAATAAAAAATGCTCTATTTATTCTATTTTAACAGTCCATCAAGAAGTAAAATTAATGTTTGTATCATGTGCCACACCACATCCACGGGCACCTTTGTAACATCCTGATGTTTTCCGCAGGTCCAACCACTACCGTAACAGTGGAGTGTTCAGCAGAACCTCGCTGTCCACCGCCATGCCGCTGCACTCCTGAAGGTACCGTCGACTGCCGGGAGAAACTTTTGTCAGAATTACCTGTCACCATACCCCATAGGGCAACTGAAATGTAAGTATACCTATAATATTATATACCTTTAATGGCTTTTACTTGCAATGTTTGTTAATTTTGGGTCAAACATTGCAAGCTGAATTAAAACCACTTGGTCTTATAGTATGGAGTTGAAATTTTATACATTGGTTGAGTTAAAATAGTTACCAAGAGTCTGGGTATTCTTAGTGTCCGTTGTTTTACAACACACAAAGAAATATTTCCTAGTGCAGGAGTTGTCTTTAATATAAACAAAAAATCTTCTCATTGCTTCTGTGGCGACTTCCACATGCAGCAAAAAAATACTCCTACATCATCTAGCGAAGACGAGCTGAACTACGGAGTAACTACTAATCCTGCATCGCGCTGTGAGAGTTCTTGCGCCGATTAGTTTATATACAACTTCCCACCATCAACCGTAGGGCCACGGCCCGCCAAACCTGACCACCTAGCCTGGCCGGAGGATCCTCACATTGTGTTGGAGGGACATAACACCAGTTTCTCCACACTTCTTTTAACATAGTTTACATTTCTAGACTCTTGATGCTTCTGGATTCAAACATCTTAGTCACCAGCACAAACTCTGAACATACATTTAAATAGGCCAATTAGCTCAGTTTTAGTGTATCTATCATCAATAGAAGTCGTAGGTTTTCTACCTATCACTAACAGAAGACTTTTTTATAATCAATCTTTTATGAAAATTTCATTATCTTTTCACTGAATATTTCTCTCTATTTCAGTCGCTTAGAACAGAACGAGATAACCGAGGTTCCTGCTGGTGCCTTTTCATCTGTCAAACGTGTCGCAAGAATCGACCTGTCAAATAATAAAATTACAAAACTAGCCGCCGATGCTTTCAGCGGATTGGTGCACTTAACTTCTTTGTAAGTGTTTTTTTATTAAAGATCCTTCATACGTTTTAATACCTACTTGGTTATACATATACCTGGGCTAGCAACAGTTACTTTTAAAACTTTTTACTGTAGTGAAGTCAAAAAGTAGTCATTATTTTCGTCTTTATTGCGCGAGTGTCACTGGGTAAAAATCAAAATGGCCGCATTTTGACGCCATTATGTATAATTATGTTAACGGGAATTAACACGATCACGTAATTAAAAGGTGTCTAATTTTGATTTGCTTGAAATTTTGACCAGGTTGTACTGAGCGTGGTCACAGGCTGACTGCCCGTTAACATAGTTATATTATCATGGAACGCGAAAGTTTAAAAGGTAGCCATAATGTATATTTTCAACTTTTATATTTCTCCCAACCCTATCAAATGGGATATCAAAGTGGAGGGTATTAAAAGGTGATAGCAAAAATATATACAAATAAAATGTTTATTAGTACGAGTTTTTAAGACTGGCTGGTTTTTAGTTTGTTGAAGTATAGCAATTTATAAATGCTATTCGATTAGTCAAGACGAATTCATACCATCGAAATGTTTATTTCTATCAACAGCTTCTCAAAACTGTACTGAAGAACAATGCTAATTGTTGGTTTCTTTGGTCATTTTCTTGTTAATTAACTGTATGTATATGCGTTTGTGTGTCAATATATGCTCTTTATCATTGACTTTAGGTTATATTTTTTTTATAAACAATGACTGAAATAATAGAGTTTGTAAGGGAACCGATATCGCCAAACTCCATTCGACATTATTTACACTTTCCGATTGAGATAGATTTATTTTTCTTGCAGCAAAAAATATGAAACGCCATGTAACGTGTAAATGCTATTTAAGTTATAATTATTTTGAATAATATTATAACGCTTATCGTAAATGAATATTGTATTGTTTCAGAGTGTTATATGGAAACAAAATCAAAGATTTGCCATCAGGCATCTTCCATGGACTGTCTTCTCTACAATTATTGTAAGTATTGTGTTGATTTTATCTTCTATAAAAACCTTCTCATTAATAACGTTATATAGAAGACTAGCCGTTTCTCGCAGATTCACACACTTTTTAACCGATGAAACAACGGAGGACGTTCTCAAGTCAACCCATTTTTTAATATGGTTACTGTTCCGTTCCAAAGAATCATAGCGTGATTTTAAAATGCCTAAAAACTTCCTCAAGAATTGGACTATCAAACGCATAAGGAGGCGTTCACCAAAGAATAAAAATAAAAATAAAACTTCTTCTCTCTAACGTATACGAAAATGATACCAAGATGACCGAATAGACACTCTGAAACGATTGAATTATTCAAACCCTATCTGATTATATTTTGGAGAAGGAATATTTAATTTATTAAGTTGGAGTGAGAACTCGCAGTATTTGTACAAATAATTACGTTTGTTACTCGCCGAGCAGTGCAATGATCCAAGCAAAAAAATTTCTTAACAATTGCCCTAAAAATTGAATTTTAAAAACAAATTTGTACCCTAGCGTAACTGGACAGGAAATCATTTACATAAATAGAACGGGTAGATAATTATATACCTCTAGACATGAGGAACGAATCATATCATTGTCCTAGGAATCCATACAAGTCAGTGAAATGTTATTGTAACGTGTAGATCGATAGTTCTTTTTCTATAAACAGTCTTCAGTATATTCATAATAAACTCTAAAGTCACATTTAAACCTCTTTAACCTTCAATACTTTCTTTCTTCAAGTCATCGTTTGTTGAAATATTTCTTTTAATCTTCTAATTCTTAAAATAAATCAATTTTTGCTCTAAATAATCATCTTGACTAAAGTTTAAAACACCAAACATAAAAAATGTAGATTCTTATTTCTGTTTTTAGAGTATTCGTAAGCGAACTGTGCTTGTATAACTGCGGAATAGTTTAAAACCAAATCCTCAAGAAAGAAAAATCGTTTTCCAAAATGTGTTTTAAATCTATGTATGAATCTCTTTTATTGTTAACTTTAAAAGTTAAAACTTAAGCAATCATCTTTCTGATTACAGACTTCTCAACTCGAATGAAATTACTTGTGTACGGAAAGATACATTTAGGGATCTTCAGAATCTAAAGTTATTGTAAGTATGCCTATCTTCAGCAGTCTATAATTTTATACTTGGTGTATCATTGCGAACAAATTGCATCGTCCCAGAAAGTCATCCAAATAGATGTGGTAAATGATATAGGGCTATTTTGAAACAAGAAACAAAGAAATCCGTAAGAGAATAATAGCATTGATCATTACTGAAATAAGGGTGCTTACTTTCTACGATTTGTAGATTGTAACCGCCTAAAGTGTAGGTTAGATAGTATATTAGACAAAATACGGACCTTTTCTTGTGGAACACCTTTTCTAAGATCCTACTTTCAAATTTTCTAATATCACTAATGTTGTCAGAATCTCACTCCAGTGATTTGATTTGGATGTCTTATGATAATTCAACATGCTTAAAGAAGATGGTTATTATTCTAGTATATTAGTATGCATGTGAGCATTTTTTCACAAATTCTGTCATGATGCTTAATGAAAGAATTTTTGAGAAAATAATTTATTATAATGTTTTAATATGTCTTAGAAGTGGATTGTATTGTCCTAACGTGTATTAATTAGATTAGTGTCCAATATTCATGTTTCATGGACACAGTGTCAATGTTAAATTAGTTCAACTCTATATTAATTTACCACATTAGGCATAAAAACTACAAATAAAAATACCACATTTCGTCAAAAGAAAAGAACATGAATTTGAGTTTGAATGAAATGCCTCTAAAATGCTTCCTTTTTTTAGGTCTCTATATGACAACAACATCAGGTCGCTGCCAAATGGCACCTTTGATGCTTTAACAGGAATTCAGACTCTGTAAGTGACCATGCAAAATGATCGTTGTTGATATCAACAGATACAGTATAAAATATTAAACCTTTCATTATTTTGTGTTTACAGACATTTGGGTAGAAATCCTTTTGCATGCGACTGCTCCCTTCGATGGCTTGCGGCATATTTAAGGAAGAATCCTATTGAGACTTCAGGTGCCAAATGTGACTCACCCAAACGCATGAGTCGCAAGAGAATAGATGCTTTGAGGGAAGAAAACTTTAAATGCAAGCGTGAGTCTTTTGCGACTTTTCGGTTTGTTCTGCGACCATATTGTCGCATAGTCGTAGTAAATTCTAGGACTTTTTGTATGATATTTTTGTTGTTCAACTGTTACTTATAAGCAATTTTTATTTTATTTCTGGTTTCATTACCGGATATTTAAGAAAAAAGTGTTATGTATTGGAACAATTCAAAAATGCCTAAAATTGGTGTAATTGAAATAAATTATTTTCATTATATATTTTCTGTAAGCATAATAACAATGTTAATGACTCTTTTTTTTTAACTCAACTGTATGTTTTTAAAAACTCCATGACGAGGAAGACATAGCAAAATGATCGCTTAAGTTGTAGTCATCTTAATTTTAAGAAAATTCGTATTACAAATATTCTCCAGGAAATTAGTATGATACAAAATATTCCTTATATAATTAAATAAATCGTACCTACGCCAAATCCGCAATTGTGATTTATTAATTAAACTTTTATTTTCAGCGGGAGAAGAGTCGGCGAACGCGTGTGGTGCCTCAGCAGCGTGCCCGGGAGCCTGCGCCTGTGAATATGGCGCTCGCGCTGTCAGTGTCGCATGTGCCCGCGCAGCTTTAACTGAAGTGCCTCGAGATCTGCCTGTCAATACTGATGCACTGTAAATATTGAAATTAAATCATCCTCTTTAGTAAAAGTATTATAAAATGAACCATTTTTAAACAGTACGTTGTTTTAGTTGCCTTTGTCTGCCTGTCGTTGTTTTTATTTTTTAAGATGATTTATTACTGACTAAGAAAGTCATTTCAGGACCGGACAGGGCCAGAAAGAAATAATTGGACACCTTCAAAGATCTAATCAAATCAAATTTGGGTATAAATAATAAGTAAGAGACGTAAGATAAGAATTGTAAATCTTCCATATAAAATCCGAACATAATAAATTAAATTATTTAACGGTTTTACATAGTTTAGTTTTAAAAAACTTCCAACAGACGTCCTTATTGGGGGACATAAAGTATCAACGAGACACATCGTTAATTATATGATAATACAAACCTCTCAAATCTGGTGGTTTTTATTTCAGGTTGATGTCAGACAACAGCCTGGGTCAAATCAAATCTGATGGTCTGTTTGGACGGCTTCCAGACCTTACCAAGTTGGATCTTAGAAATAACGGTAAGCAAACAAATATCTTTCTGCATCCAACTAACTCTTTAGTAACCTATGTTCATAAGTTATTCAAAAGGGTTAATTTAGTCTAATGTTGTAATTTTAACTTGGAAAAAGTCAACCAACTCGTCCAACTTCGAGAAAGAGGTCAATCGCCGAATCCAACTTGGATGGTCAGCGTTTGGAAAACAACTCAATATCGTTTTGTCCAAAAAACCTCAGTGCCTTAAAACAAAGATTTTCGACCAGTTTGTTACCAGTTATGGATGATCTATTTCCATTGCCATTCCATGCCATACTGTGCCATTTTTTATGTATGAATAAAATTAGTCTATATATATTGGTCTGAGGGTTTCTACGTATAATATGTAGGTATTTAAAAAACAAATGTTTCGAAGTATGTGTATCCGTGTTCTAGATCTCACAGTACAAGATAATTTTACTATGTATCCCATTTATTTTACAATTTTTAACATAATTTTTAAGTGCACCTACTTGTTTTTCTCTGCATCACCCGAAGGTTGACTGGTAGAGAATGCCTTAGGCATGATGCCCGCCTATGTACTAATGTGCAAAAAGATTAAATAAATAATCATATTTTGGGTCTAGATAGCGACTTGTATTATTAAATTGTAAGTCTGTTTTTGTTTGCAGGTATAACAATGATAGAAGACAATGCCTTCGATGGAGCGGCAAATATCCAGGAGTTGTTGCTGGATGGGAACTTGATACAGAGCGTAACGGATAAGATGTTTTTTGGACTTCATAGTTTAAGTGTTTTGTAAGTGTATATTCAAATGTTTTTTTAAATGAAAACTTCTTTAGGCACGTTGTGCACTTTTGCTTTGGGGAAAAAACAGTGAACTCGCACCGTCACCGTCGCGCTAATAGTACGTATATAGGTCCAACATTGAGTTCTGTCAGCTTCTTATTAATTAATCTTTTAAAAATTAATTAGTTCAATAAAGTACTTATTGTGTGCGGCAATTCATGTGGTAAAATAAACAAAAACATAATTGTAATTAGGTGAAAATTTATAACGCCTATAGTGCTCAATAACGAAAACCATTATTCAAAATTTCGTCCGAACGTACGTCAGTTTGATGGACGTCACTAGTAGATGGCATCACTTTCTTCAAAAATGAACACTTCTGATCGGCAACTCACAATTACTTATTCACAATTTTTTAAGTGAAAACTTCTTTAGGCACGTTGGGCACTTTTGGTATGGGGAAAAAGGCCGTCACGGTCAGATGACAGATGTGTCAGTTATGTTTTCACTTCTGACAGTCAGTCCTACGACTGACAGTTTTTTTTTTATCATCGAATATGCAACTTGTTATAGGGTGTGATCATAATATGTTAGCATCGTTATGTATAGCAATACATATAAATATTTGAGTCAGTCTGAAAAAAAATAATCTTTAGAAAATGCATTATTTTATCAACTTTATTACCAATTTCAAGAGACATTGATTATTTTTCATATTAGGACATACCCAGACATATTCGGATATTCCATCAGTATGCTTAGTATTAATTAGCCATAGTATTATTCATGTCAGCCTTTTCTTTTAAAGAATTTTTACTTTACGTTACTTTGGGGATCTACTATTAGACCTTAAAAGGCGACAATACCTTTCTGTAAAAAGTTTGTTTAGAAACGATACAAGGAAAGATCCTCGAGCCATGGTTTTATGAAAAGACGTTCAACAGTATCTAACTTGGCCGTGTTCAGGAATTACGTTTTAAATAATATGGTGGGCTAGACAGTTTTGAGGTTCTTTCAACTGTGAAATTCTGTACGCAGAAATCACGGACTAGACATACACATTTATTTCATATGCCTTTACATCGTACCAATTATGGCAAAAATGCTGTTATGACGCGACTACTTCGTACATACTTTCCGTGGATGTTTGGAATATGGTTGAAAGTATTGACATATTTCATTCGTCAAAGAAGTCCTATCGCAGCCAAATCGTGAAGATACTCACCAGTAAATGAATAAATAAATAATTAATTAAGTAATTTCATTAATTTATATATTTGTATTTATGTGAATAATTAGTTATTGTTTTGTTCTATTTTTATTTAATTTGTAGTGCTAGTTTCTATTTTTATTTTCTTAATTATATTAACCTTCTAGTTAAAGGGCCTGCACAAATGCCGTGAAATTCTATAATAAGCTTAAGAATTTAATGTAATTGTCCCAATATCATGTTTGTACTGTAAATAAGCTGTTGAGTTTCTTAATAAATAAATAAATAAAAACCAGAGTAGATGATGACACCTTTGCGGGCCGCGGCCTTATAAGTAGTTGTTGTAATACTAATCAACATTAGAATCAAAAGCATTACTTACATTGTAGTTCATGTAGTCCTGAATAGACGGTGCTGAAGTATGTTTTACTGTATTGGATATCACTACATATTTTAGTAGGTCTTACAATTAAAATTGGAACGACTTACCATAAGTCTCTTCCAATTTTGCATTATGAATACATTTGCATGAGTCTTTGACTTGACTTTATAACTATATTCCTTAGTATAAATAATTGTTTTTTATTTTACAGATCTCTAACCGACAATAAGATCAAATGTATCACTCCTGGCGCTTTTGATCATCTCACCATGTTGTCAACTTTGTAAGTAGTATTTTTTTTTTACTCACCTCTGTTTTCTGACCGAGATTTAAAAATATTCCAATAAAATGCAATCATTTTCTAGTCAATTAAAATATTTACAGAATGAGAGACAACAAACACACTTAAGTGTTATTTATTCTATCTAGATACTAAAGGTCTTTCTTTTAATGAACACAAAAATCGGCTTACCAACAGAAATGAAATTCACTTAAATGTTTTATCTGTACCTATTTAAATACATAAAATCGATATTGGCTATTCGGGTCTTCACAGTTGAACATTTTAGATTGAAAATTACACAGCGAAACGATGTATTAGACTCTCGTTCTACACCCAGAGAGTTAGCTTAGCCATCACTTCTCGAGTCGTCAGGCAAGCGTGATGCCCGGCTCCGAAGCGCGTCGAAGCGCGCTATCCGCTTCCATTTCTTTTCCATCCCATACTAATGATCGCGCCGACATATAGATTCTGGAACTTCTTTCCAAAATTTGTATTTTTCCAGGAACTTGGAATCGAACCCCCTGGATTGCACATGCCACATATCTTGGCTGCCGAACTGGTTAAGAACCAGAAGACTGTCACCATCAGCTACCTGCAGAACTCCAGCGGCTCTCAGAGATGCTAACCTCCAACATCTAGAGGTGTCGGACTTCAAATGCAATGGTAAGGTACCTGATATTGTAATATGCGGCGTTGAATGCAGGCTGTGACCAACCAGTTGTCTTGTAAGTCATTGAGGAAGGCCTATATCCAGCTGTGAACTGTGGATGATGATGCGGCGTTAAAAGAGAAACATCCTTACGCTTTATATATTCATTGAGTGCCTTAAATTACTAAAAAATTATGTAATTTTATTATATTACTGCTTAGTTGCTGTTTATTAAAGATTTACTCGGATGTGTATTTCGGAGAACTCCAACAAAGTAATGTGGCACCTGACACCGAAGCGGAATGTCATTTCAACCCTCGATCAGGCCAGTTCCACTCCGAGTGTAGCCAGCACTATTCTAAACACACCGTATACAAGCTTTGCTTAGTTTGACTCTAGATGGCGCTATGTAATCCTAGAATGTTATTTAAAAAAGAAATAATGTTGTTCCTTTCAGCGGAAGATAAGGGATGCTTATCTTCAGATTACTGTCCCTCCCAGTGCACATGTACCGGAACCGTCGTGAGATGTTCACGAGCGCAGCTGAAGAGTGTTCCGCAGAATATACCGAAACAGACTACGGAATTGTAAGTAACTGGTACATTTGATACGAAGTGTTTGCCACAAACTGTTTGCTAAGCCTACAATTAGTTGCAAATAGTTAACTCAAAGTTGTAGTTATAATGCGAAGCTTTTACCACAAATGGTTTACTTGGTGTACAGTTTGTTGAAAATAGTTTGTTGTGAGTAAGAAAACTAATTGATAAATTTCGTATTAATTCATTTATAGATAGATAAAAGTCTTTATTCATGAACCATTTTATAAGCTTACATATTTCTCCACAAAACCGAATAATCGGTTTGTGTGTGGAAGTACATTGCACTCGGACAGTTTTACATAATAGGTAGGTACATCATTGCATCTTAATTGTAGTGTGGCTAGTATTACACTTATTATAATATTTCCTAACTGTTTTTTAAGTCAGTTAGAAATAAATATTATTAGCATTTCATTGTCAGATATTACCACTAACTTTATTTGTACTCATTTATATCGCAATCTCTTGTTTGCTCGAATTAAAGCAAAATTTAACAAAAAAATTATGTGTGCCAAATTACTTTTGACACAATTTTAGATATAGGTAGTTCACAATCTCTTTGGTGTAATTACAGTTCAATAGTAATTGTTTATTTAACGTATAATTGTATAGTAGCAATTTATTTCTCTAACTACAAACTACTGCAAACAGTCTGCATAACATACAATTCGCCACAAAAAGTTTGCGTTCATATCTCATTAATTTTCAGATACTTGGAATCAAACGAGATCACGACCATTTTGCCGGAGCAGATCCGTCACTTGACGCAGCTCACGAGGCTGGACTTATCCAATAACGCTATCAGTGTTATCACTAATAATACCTTCGAAGGCCTCACTAAGTTATCAACGCTGATAGTAAGCTACAACCAACTGCGATGTGTGCAGGTAAGGCTTTTTTTCGTCGGAAACAGTACTCTAACGTTTAACGTTTGGATTTTGAGGACAACCGCCTAGTTTCGGGAACAACACATCACGATCCTTTAATCTAATTATTCGTGTAGGCAGACAGCAATTCTAACTAAGCCCTAAGTAACCAGGTTCCTAAGCGGTAGCGAGTAACCCCATAACAGTTGCGCCGTCATAACCGTGCCGCACGTTCGTGTCCCTTTTTTTTTGTCCCTGTGGAATCCTCCTCGGGCCGTCACCCCACCGGGGTTTATTTATTTCATTCATTAACAATTTATTACAATTGTGTCTAAATGTAGCAGTTTATAATAGTGAAAAAGAAAACCAACCATTTTAATAATTTAATACAGCCTTAAATAAATTACATTTAAAAAATAGGTACTTAATGTCAGAATTGTTATGTCATAAGTAGAGATCGGATATTCGGATGCATATTTACCTAAAGTCGAGATGTTGGCTATTATGGAAAGCACTTTTTTATCGAAAGAATCCCGCGATTCCAGGAAATTCAAATTTAAGTGTACCTATACTCCATGAGATGTAATAAACCCCAGTTTGATACAAATGACACTTGCTCTGTTACAACGTATAATGGTTGCTTTTCCCTACTTTTATTGTCAGTGATTTTTGACGAAGCAAAAACAACCTTATTACGTTGTAACAAGTGTCAAATCGGGCCTATTAAACCCCAGGAAATGTAAGTATTTTGTAAAAGTGCGAGTGAGACGGCAAATTATACTTGCTTGTGCGCAAGTAGCGACGCGACAATACAACTGCATTCGTAAATAAAAATATACTTAGAAGCCGCTTCCATAATTCGTTATCCAAAAAATAACTTTAGGTAAATATGCATCCGATTATCCGATCTCTAGTCATAAGAAATAAAAGATCTTTGTCACTCATATCATGTCACTGAGATTTTAATGTCAGTTACAAGATCAGCCAGTGAATTCATTAACAGAATAGTAACATTTTTCCAATAAGAAGGCTTTAACTCTTTTTTTAAATACGTCTTATAGATTTCTAGTTTTATTTCTGTTGGTAGGCAGTTCAATAGTTTCACACTTTGATATCGCGCACAATGCTTTGCTATATTTAAGGTTTTTATGAAATTGTTTCTTAAGTTCTTTCTTCGAGTACTTTCCCTGATTAACCTTTCATCTTGAGTTTCAAAATCAGTAATGTATTTTGACAAATGGCTTAAGACAATCAGTATATAGAGACAAGGTACCGTTAATATAGATACATCTTTAAAATGCTCTTTACAAGATTCCCATTCCGGAATTCGGATTATAGTTCTAATTGCTTTTGTATTATGAACGACTCTTCACAATTATACCCCAGAACTGAATACTGTATCCTAATCTTGATTCGACTAGAGCATAATATACAGTATTTAATTGACTTAATATACAGTTTTCGGTGGGGCGGTGTGTCGGAATAAAACCGACTAAAACCACACGGTGTGCCATACTACGCCAAAAAAATAGGACGGATCCGGGAACAGCTTTTATTAAGACATCAGGATCCCTCCTAGTGCCACTAGTTTCGGGCAACTCTCAATTAGGTGACATCTAGGCGCACGCGGCCGCCGCCTCCTCGCGGGGGGGGGGGGGGGTCAATATACAAAATTGCACTTCGACGATCGTCCTCTCTATTTAAGGCATTCCATTTTTCTATAATGTTGAATTTAATATTCCTCTCCAATCGAGCTACTGCAGTCTTAGTCCCGTTTCCGCATCTGAGACTTACGGTATCCCTTACCCTAGCTCCCTCGCGCCATACGTTTTCTTTATCCTAATTCACCGTCTTCCTTTGTCCCGTCTAAAAACGTTCCCAAGGAGGGTTAGCGTCACGCAGGCGGCCGACCATAAAAAAAACTTGTAAAAAAAAAACCATCTATATTATTATTTTTACAAGTATATCCTACACATTGCGCCGACCTCATTTAAAATTGGGAAAAGGTCAAAAAGGTGATGTTGCCATTCGTAGATTTGATGAACAGATATTCGTTATAGTACATGTGTATTAATAAAGAGAATATTTTTTTCCAGAGGGATGCTCTTAAAGGGTTGACTCAGTTGAGGGTCCTATCTCTCCACGGCAACAACATATCCATGCTCGCTGATGGAGTTTTCAGAGATTTGGAATCCATATCTCATGTGTACGTATTGTTATCCATCTAATGAAGAATTATATTCCTACTATTTTAATGAGCTGAGATTCTTTTTTAACCAGAACCCCTTGTAAAATTCTTGGTCCATCGCCAGCTTAATATTCCCAGGAATTGACCGAGAATCATGTTTGGGAATCACAGGGGTCTGTGCTCCTTTAACTTCTGTTTCAACACGTTACAGTTTGTAAAACAGTTAAATTTCCCTATATCTCCCCTAATCAAATATTCATCGTTCACTTTTGGCCTGTTGCTCTAGTGGTTACTGATCCTGGGTGCTGAAGCAGAGTTTCATGTTGTTATTATTACTTTTTTAAATTCTGATTACTTTTGTAGTAAGTGAAGGGCTCGTGGCTAAGTGGTAACCGAGTAGGTTAACACATTACAAAGTTAAGTAATACTAGCCAGGTCAGTCTAGGATGGGTGACCATTCTTAACAAATTGAGACCCCTCCGTGCCTCGGAGAGCACGTTAAACCGTTGGTCCCGGGTGCCATACAAACATCTGTGGGATTCGTTACGGGTAGTTGGAGCCCTAAAAAAAAGTCCGACAACCTGGTCTAACTACAGAACTTCGATATCGCCTAGTACTTGGGTTGTGGAGGTCTGATGGCAGTCGCTTCACGTAAAATATTAAAGTTCGGCCGTATCGTAGTTAGATTGAAAGCCGACCCCAACTTAGTTGGGATAAGGCGCGGAGGATGATGAATTCTGATTACTTTTGCTTCTGATTCAATATGTTGCGGGTCGGAATACTATTTAACTTTTCTGGAAATCTCCTAGTATCGTACGCATCATCCTCATAGCCGAGTCCAACTAATCTTAACTCTCGAGACCCGTTGTGAAGTATGCGAAGTAAAAAATGGCTTCTTTTTCCAGTGCCCTGGGATCAAACCCGCTCTACTGCGACTGTAACGCGCGCTGGCTTTCGGAATGGGTGAAGAGCGCAGGAGAGTACGTAGAACCTGGTATAGCTAGATGTTCAGAACCTATTGCTATGAGAGACAAGCTAATTTTGAGCACTCAGTCAAGCGCTTTTATATGTAAAGGTATGTATTGTTTGAATTACGCAAACCATTTTTAATTATGTAAAAACATTAGAGTATGATACTAACGAATCTTTTCTATATACTGGTTACAACTGGCAAATGTGTGATACCATTACCAGGCCTCTGTCTCAGAAACATTTTAATACAAAACTAAAGGACCATTTTTTATATTTCAGCCAAACCCCCAGCAGAAATTATATCAAAATGCGACAGTTGCTACAGCAACCCTTGTCGCAACGGAGGGTCGTGTCGAGCGAGAGGGGCGGGAGGACACGAGTGCCTCTGCGCGAGGGGATACCATGGAGACTCATGTCAACATCAGATAGACGCTTGTTATGGCTCGCCTTGTGCTCATGGCATCTGTCATGTGCTCGAAGAAGGACGTTTCCGGTGAGCGTTGCTATTTTATGTGTGTTTAATTTCAATGATTATTTTAAAACTAATTCAATTTAAATAACTAATTAAATTTTTTACTCAAATTCAATTGAGTGTATGCTTAGTTTATTTTTGTTAATTTTTTATTAACGTATGTTTATATTTTTGAACCAGAGGTCCTTGATTTTGTTCTCACCCAGCAAAACCTTTTTTCCCCGTCCTCAAAGTTGATGTTAGATTAGGTATTAATCAGCGCGAGACCTTTCATTGCGCGATGTAGTGTCAGTTAATTATTAGTCCGCCTTTTCTTCGTTAGATGGCGCTGTACTATGTTTTTGGTGCATAAAAATGCCGCGACTAGTCGAAAGCATAACCTTCTTATTTGACTTTCAATATTATTTGCTATATTTTTTTACATTTATTTTTGTTGCAGATGTTCCTGCCAAGCAGGATACACGGGAGCTCGCTGTGAAGTGAATATAGATGATTGTGTGGCCAATAAGTGCCAGAATAATGCGACCTGCGTTGATCATCTTGAGGGGTACTCCTGCAAATGTGCTCCCGGATTCATGGGTGAGTGTTGGTGATATTTCCAGTCTGTGTGATAGGTACCTCCAAACCTTTTCAGCATTCAGTAATTGAAGAAGAACTTTCAAGTTACTACTTATTTATAAACTTCTTCTTTAATAAAGTTTTATTTAAATAAAAACATTAAACCGTTCAAACATCGTAAGATATAAAATTCCGATGTGCGTGTGTTCGTAATTATTTTCCTCCTAAATGGCTGCCAGATGTTTATGGTTGTATTTGTACTTATGGGATCACCGGAATGGTTGCTAACTATAATTGGACCCGGCAGGTGGCACTGTTCTCAAGATATAGACTCTTCTTTTATGTTTATGTCTAATATCAGGACAATGTCTATCGGGTCACCTGGTAATAGAAACAAATATATATTACTCTTGGTTTATCTTTTCCAGGAGAATATTGTGAGAAGAAAATACCCTTCTGCACGAAGGAGTTCAATCCTTGTGAGAATGGCGCTGTGTGCACCGATCATCACAGTCATTACACCTGTGCTTGTCCCAAGGGCTACTCCGGCCAGAACTGCACTATCAACGCTGATGATTGCATCAACCATATGTGTCAGGTAAGTCAAATACGTCACAGGAATTATGTTATAACTACTAGCGTTACCGCTCACGTTAATATAGATTTTGTCAGTGAATCTGGGTATCACTCGGGGACAGTATTGGATGCTTTGTTTGTACCTCTGACAACGTATTAATAAATAAGTGGAACATATAAGGGTTTCTAGAATATCTATTTATGAGTATCTATCGTGTGCAGAACGGAGCAACCTGCGTGGATGGTCTGGACGAGTACCGCTGCGCGTGCGCGGGCGGGTACGCGGGGCGCTACTGCGAGGCGGCGCCACACGCCGCGCTTGGTACCTCGCCCTGCGCGCACCACGACTGCGTGCACGGCGTGTGCTACCTGCCGCAAGCACGGAGAGCATTGCAGGTCAATGACACTTGCATTCCACAACTTTCTCATTAGATAATAACTCACGTTTCCCGACGAAAATGTAGAATGCGTGGAAAAAATAAATTCAGACATACAACATAGTACATTTGTTTGTAACCTTAGTCGTATACAAAAAAATATAATAACGAAAAATCTAATTAGTAATCTTATACGAAATCACTAAATGAGAAATATAATATAATTACTGTTTTAAATCAAATGTTTTCCAGTTTTAAAGTTTGCTTTTATATCTAACCTTTAACCTCCTTTTCAGGATGATATAATAATGGAACGTCCTCTTCTCAGCACTGCGAACGACTACCTTTGCAAATGTGCTCCAGGATACTCAGGTACATACAATAGTTTTTAAATTTCCCGCCTGAAAAACATGAAATAGTGATAATTTCAAGAAAAAAAAGCATTGCAAGAACCTTTTTTGAAAATTGAATATTTGTAGAATATCGGGATTTGTCCTGATAAATACGTTGTTCGATTTGTATGGACATGTGCATAATATGGTGCCAGTGATGACATTTGGATCCAAAACGTGGTCTGTCAATATGGGCTTGATAAGCAAGCTCAGAGTCGCTCAACAAGCGCTGGAGAGGGTGCTATACTCGGTGTTTCTCTTTAGCAATGGAAATAATTAAAATTGTAATAAACATTGATAAAAACTAAAGAAATTAAGGGACAGATAGTGTATTTATGCGAGAAAAACCGCATCTGTTTACCTATATAACAATGATAATATATAACTAAGCTTTCTATAACACCTTCTTGTAAGTATAAATTAAGTAATATAAAATATAGCATTTAATTCGCAGGTCGTCTATGTGAATATTTGACTTCATTGACGTTCAGTCACAACGACTCCTTGGTTGAATTGGAACCTCTGAGAACTGCTCCACAAGCCAATGTTACTCTAGGTAAGAGACTTGACCAAGTTCTTAATGTCCTCAATGGTAATTGAGAAGAAACAAGTCTCGATTTTCTGTGTTTTCTTTTTACAGTATTCAGTACGACACAATTACACGGAGTTCTGATGTACTTTGGCGAGAATGAACATCTTGCTGTGGAGTTGTTCAACGGTAGAATTCGTATTAGTTACGATATTGGCAACCATCCAACATCTACCATGTACAGGTAAGTTTGAAACGTATATTTTTTATACAACTAGTTATTAACCAAGTAGTTTTCAAATAAGCAACAAACTAGTTATCAAATAAGCAGTAGTTGCCAGAGTGTATCAAAGCAAAAGGGCGTTGTTCTAATTTAACATGCTGTGCTGTGTGCTGACCTGAACCAATAACTATACACGTAAAGCCGCTCGAAAGGACTGATATATTATACCCCATATACAAATTATTAACTTAAACTGACTTCTTTATATTCTCAGCTTCGAGATGGTATCAGACGGTAATTACCATAAGGCAGAGCTGATTGCCATCAAAAAGAACTTCACTTTGAAAGTGGATGATGGACCAGCCAGATCTATCATCAATGAAGGTAAGATTATCACCAACGGATATATGAGATTGATACTAAAAGACATACTAGGTGTTACAGAAGGTTATATTATAGGGTCGTATAATAGACACAGTGCATGATGTAATCCGCAAATAATTTTAGAAAAATCTTATTTTGATATTGAAAAACATTTCGTATTATTTGAAATCTCTGGCTAGTTTCAATAGAGTAAAATTGAAAAGTTGACATATTTATGTGGATGATTTAATAAGAGCCGCAAAGGCATTAAACAATTAGTTATATCTATGGACTATTTGGATTTGATACACACCTTGTGTTCTGAACTTTTCAAGGATACCACGCATTTCTACATTCATTATACGACATTTGAGGGAGAAAATTTCAGACTAGTTTCACCAATTTATTACGTGCTCGCATCAATGGCTTATAAAATAAACCCGTACCAAGTAGCTGTAGCTTAAGTTTGTTACTAACTTTCTTACAAATAACAATGTTTTGGATATATTTCTAGGTACTAAGGAATACCTTCGACTGGAGAGACCCATGTACCTTGGAGGAGTACCTGAAGATATCGCCAAAGAAGCGTTCAGCAAATGGCATTTACGAAATATAACCAGTTTCAAAGGTATAGTCAACATATTCCCTAATAATTTAAATCAATCCTCTTCAAATTTAGAGTCACCTGACGGGAAACTATCTTTCATTACGTATAGAGTAGAAGTACCCGATTTTTATTTGAATATATTTGTGTATGTGTGTGTGTGTGTGTGTGTGTGTGTGTGTGTGTGTGTGTGTGTGTGTGTGTGTTACGCGACATCTTGTTTTTTTAATGGAATGGTTAGACTCTGGGTTAGTTCCATTTTTAATCTGATGAAAATATACCGCTAAGTATGGAAAATTAAGGGATTAGGAATATTACTATTTATGATGATTTAGGTGCATTAAAGTCAGCTGTTTGGTTGTTTTCAATGATTTCTGTATCGCGGGAGATTTCACAAACACTTAAACAGCGGACATAAAGACCTGGGACAACTATTTATGCATTGCATACATTTTTATCCCATGTGGGAATCAAACCCACAACACTCAGCGAGGCGATCGCTGCAACATTGCGCCATCCGCAATCATTAAAAATCTAATCTGTTACACTAAAATACCAGTCCTCCTTCAGGGTGCCTAAAAGAAGCTTGGATAAACCACAAGAGAGTGGACTACGTTAATGCTGTAAGAGTACAAAGAACTTCAGCTGGCTGCGGAGAAGACGAACCGACTACTTCCTTAGCAGCTACCGTCTTCATACAAGAAGATGCTGGGAGACATAATCAGGTTTGTGAAATGCAATGTTACCAACTTCAAAAACTTGTTACACTATTCTAATTACAAAAAAAAAACTGTATAGCATTAGTTCTTTAATTAATAGGATTTCTTTCACCAACTTTTTAAAATGTAAATCGAGGTTTCTAATTCCTTCATTAAACGCTGAATTCACCATAAACTTTAGGAATATTTATTACTAGCTTTTGCCCGCGGCTTCGTAATGTTTTTATTACTTGTAACCATTTTTTTAAATGAATGACACTCTATGTCTATATTTGTACCTCTGACAACATACTCTGACTGGCCTGTTGGTCTAGTGGTTAGTAACCCTGACTGCTGAGCCAGAGGTTGTGGGTTCGATTCCCACCCAGGACAAATAATAGTGTGATGAGCATGCTAATTTGTTCTGTGTCTGGGTGTAATTTATCTATAATATGTATGTATTTAGAAATATATAAGTATGTGTATCAGCAGTCTGGTTACCATAGTACAGGCTCTGCCTAGTTTTGGATCAGACTGCCGTGTGTGAGATGTGTGGAGTTATTATTATTATTATTATTATTATTATAGATGCAAAATTTTCTGATAATCAGTGTAGTAGTTAAAGCGTGAAACCATATCAAACAAAGAAACTCACTTTTGCATTTATAGTATTAGTTCAGATTTTAATACTGAAACCTTATTTTAAATATGACCTTATGTATACCTATATCTACCTACTTTCTGTAACACATATAAGTTGTAATTATTTTTGCTCCAGGATCCATGTGTGCCAAATCCCTGCGCTCGAGGAGGCCGTTGTGTGAGAGAAGAAGGTTCACCGTCAGATTACACCTGCCGATGTCGCGCTGGTACTGCTGGGCCTCAGTGTGAGCTTAGGGCTTCTATAGGTAAGTGTGGTATAGTATCGTGGATCTATCCGATATGTTGTCCCAGTTCAATGGAAGCTTAAAGTACCATTTGCCTCCTAGTTACCTCTAAAAATTAGGCATATGTAATGGTGTGAAGCCTATCGCGCGTCTTAAGATTCAAGATTCAAGTTTCGATAAGCTTCTTATGAAATACTACTTTCAGATAACAAAACTGGATTTAAAAATTACCTCTACCAACTGATATTCTTTCTCTTGATCTACAAAAGGCACCAGGTGCAGGAGAGTGCTAAATGATAGATATATAATATGATGAACAGACTAATATCTTGGCGCCGGTGGGGCCTTCTGTATTCGTATCGATTTCACATCACGTGCACATCACCATGAAGCATTAGACGTTAATTTCATTCACTATTAACCAGGCACCAAAAAACTCCTTATGAAGAAAATACACTCTCATAAAGTTAAATCGTAAGGTCATGTTGATATAAAAGGTATTAAGGTAAGGCTAATAAACTCATACTATTTACAGGAGGAGCTCCAGTAATTACCCAGGGCAGCAAGTCGCCTCCTCGAAAGCAAGCCATCAGCAACGTGCAAGCATCACCAGGTATGAATAATAAATTCAAGAGACACGGTCCAAGCTAACCTCCTTGGGGAACACCTCATGACTTCATCTTGCCTTTATATAGTTTTGAGTTTTCAATACAAAACACTATTATAACCTAAAAATGCCAAACCGTAATACTTTTTTTTTTGTCAAGGGCCAGTGATAACTTACCTCTTACACAAATTCTCTAAGGATAGATCCTTGCATGACATCGCATGACATTCTCCTGTATAGAGGGGCACCTTCACAATCTTCATAAATATTACATCATATTCTTATAAGCCGTGTGGGAGATGTGTGAAGTTATTATTATTATTATAAGCTGTAATAGCTGTATTCTAATAACTGATACTGATGCTGCCTATTACATTAAACCAAAGCTCGGGTAAACGTCAAGTCACTGAAAAAGTTAAAATTATGGTTCAATGCCATTACAATTGCCATGTCATATTTGTTATAGTTAGTTTGTTCATAAGAAAATATTTTATTTTTAGCTGCACCGTCACACAAACAACAGATGCCATCAGAACATACACCGTCACAACCTACATCTGCTACTGGTGCTTGCAGAAAGGTATGTTTTCATTTCTCTCCGATATCAACTCATAATATTCCCTTACCAGCAATTGCGCGCAATGTATAAATAAGCAATGAAAAAACTACAAATACACCTGATTCTTAGATAATGAATGGCATGAGACTTCAATCATTCCATTAATTATAGTATCAACATTTTTTTTAACGATTTATTCATTTATCGAATATTATTAAATTATTTGAAAATACTCTTAAAAATATATTATTGTCATTAAAATACCAATTTTGAACTTATTACTCTATATTAGTCATTTGAATCCTGATATTTTGGGACTAATATTTGAATTGAATTATGATATTTGATGTTTTGAGGTGTGATAGATATTTGGAGAATGATAAATGTTTGAAGTATTGATAACTAATATGGATTTTGTTACTTATTGTTTAAAGTATTGTTTTCAATGTATTTCATGAATGTTATAACGTATAGGAAGCAACCCGAGAAGTGATCACAGAAGGCTCGTGTCGCAGCAGGAGAGCGGTCCGAGGAGCTCGCTGCGTGTGGCGAGGATCCCGCCCATCGTGTCCTAATGGACATTGTTGTGCGCCTAGGAAGACTAAAAAGAGAAAGGTGTGTTAAATAATTATACAACCTGGTAAATAAGCAGTTGCCCAACAAAACCCGGTAAAATATTAAAAAAGTTTAAGGGAGCATTCGATACATGAAGCACTAATGTACACATCAGGTATTGAAACTTCATCTCATATTAGTTTCCAATTTCGGTTGGCGCTGCTGTTACTCTGAAAGCTCGTAGTAGTCTTTTAAAATGTCTTGATATATGGACGACTTCTAGCGCATATCATCCCTGTTTATAAACTGTCCTTATTTATTTTTGGGCGTGTGGAAACCCCCTCGGGCCGTCACCCACAGGGGTTTTCGGTGGAATGGTGTGCCGGAATCAAACAGACTAAAAGCACACGGTGTGCCGTAATGCGCCTAAAATAGGAGGGATCCGGGAACAGCTCTTATAAAGACATCCGGACCCTTTACAAACTGTCCAGTCTTACCTGAATGAATATTAAGTCAATTGGGTTTTTGTTAGAATTTTCGACCGGGCCTAAGGCGGATTCACTTCAGAAACCTCAATATTGTGGAGAACTTAATGGCTACATGAGACCATAATGATTAGACAAACTTGTCTATCATTGCAGGTGTTGATGTGAATAGGAAATAATTTCAGACAGTCTCTCAGCAGAGACCTCCTGTACGTGTAAAACTGGTCATACAAACTGCCACCTCTATGGTAAATATTGATGTCAATTTTATCTACATAGTCTAACGTTTTAATTTTTTTTTCAGATAAGATTGGTATGCACCGATGGCACAAGATACACCAAAGATATCGATATAGTCAGGAAATGTGCTTGCGGCAAGAAATGTCCACGCAACTCCCCGTTCCACTGAACCAAGACTGACTCCACCCTATAAAACCCCAAATATCATAAAATGTCCCAAGTATCATAAATGTCCCAAATATCATAACATTTCTCTAATATCAAGAAAAAAGTATCACGAATGTAACCACCAACTAACGTGAAAAATTTTCAGGTTTAAAAATACCCTAAATGTCTCAAAACGCTTTTAACCTATTTATTTAGGTTTTATTCACCTTATCTCATTTTATACCCTTTACGATATGTACAATAATAGTATAGGAACTCTAATGATTATCATAAAAACATATTCACAAACTCATGTATATTCAAGGTCAAGGACATCCATTTAAGTTCAAGGTCATTCATTAGTTCAAGGTCAAATGTTTTCTTTTAAATATATCTTAGACGAATATCGAGCTATAACCCGGCAATAGACAATAATTAAAGCTTTTTATTAATATACAATACATCCTTGTAAGTTTAAATACGAAGTTTTCATCGTAAAATAAAAACGAATTTATCCTCCCATTTTTGAAATAAGCCATAATAATAGAATGAACGAGTGTCGTAAGGTTTCTGGGTTAATATCAACATTTTTGGCCTACGAGGACAAATTACGACTTTTTTTAAATATGTACATCACATAAAACCAATATCTAGAAAACTATTTAGTCTCGGCCAACTAATATTTAGTACTTAGATCCCTATAGTTTATGCGGATTGGACTTATTTAAGTCTACTCCGCTAAGTCCTCGTTACTTATTCATGGACATAGTGGATGACTAAGAACTACATGAATCACTTGCTATGACAAGAGCAGTTGTCGAGTTTTTTAAAGAATTAAAATAATAATAAATTTGCCTTCGTAGGCCAATTTTGTAGGTTTTGGCTTATGTAGGTAGTGACCTCGCTAAAGTAGACACGGCCTAAATATGTAGTGTAGGCTTTTATAATCTATAATAAGATAAAAACGAGCGCCATGAACTGTCAAGTTGACAATTAAAAAAATAAAAAGTCATATAATTAAAATTATCATTAAATCAACGTCATTTCGTAAAAAAAGCTTTTCTTGTTTACTTTTAATAACTTCAAACATCTTTATTTATTTTTCCTCAAAACCTTGCTTGAAATAGTTAGCAGCAAAAATGCTAAAAATTATAGATCAACACAACGTCACCGCAGCAATAGTTTGCTTTGCCAACAGTAAAATGATTATAACAATAAATAACAAATAATATAATATTGCAAATAGTTAATATAGCTATCTGCCAGTGTCAATCTATAACCGCCCGTTTCCAAATAATTGAGGCTTGTGAGAAATCGGGAAATTAAACTCACGGGTAGTCTTCTAAATGACCAAATAATTTTACAATATTTAGTAAAATGTTTTCACATCACTGTTTCGTTGTGCGCTATTAGGTATGCTAATAAATTTTAAAGTAACAATGACAGGTCACGTAAAGGTCTTTGAATTATTATTATTATTATTAAATCAAGTTTACACTGCTTCCACTGGAATTTTGAAATGTTCACTAAACTTATGCTTTTTACTTTTAAAATGTGTTTAGGTCAGTTTTTAGATTATTTTTTCAGGAGTACTTAGTATTTCAAGATTTTCGCAACCCCTTGAAGATATTAAAAGTTATCCTTCTGCACTAAATTATTATTGAAATGTTTTTTTTTTTTCTTATCGCTGCGTGTCTTTTAAGTAGGTAATTTTCTAAACTAGATTGCAAAATTGACAGTCCATCGTATCGCTCGCAAAATAACCTCATTCCGATAAAAATTATTATATATTACACATTAATATATACATTTTTACATGTAAGTATCTATAGGCATATACCCACTTATTAAATTAAATTAATTATTATATTTATTATAATAACTCTAAATAAAAGATTACTCTCAATTAGTTATACCTTATACCTTAACCTTGCAAAAATTTTATTCTCAAAAATTACGCTTTTTAACAAACAAGTACAGACTGTGTGAGAGACATTTTATAAAATGACAATTATAAAAAAAAACTGTCAAAGCCATTGTTAATTAATATTATTAATAATTAATATTTTTATAAATCACTAAAATAACTAAACTGACTTAAAACAAGTAAAAATAATTGCGTGCACAGACTGCACGAATGCTGCAGTAAAAAAGTAAAGGGCTATATTGGGTTTAAATATACTTATAATAATACAATAATTCAGCAAGATACCTAATACATATTTAAAAAAATCCTTTAAAATTCTAATTTTAACTTGAATTGTAATATATTGTGTCACTCATGAAGATCAGAATTTCCATTGAATATAGTCTATACCTGAAGAAGGTAGCAGGGATGGACTGGATGCTGAAGGCGGAGGACCGAGTGCTGTGGCGCACATTGGGAGAGGCCTATGTCCAGCAGTGGACTATGATAGGCTGATTGATTGATTGATTGATAGTCAATAGGCAGATAAGTACCTACCCAAAAATCTAAAAAGCATCGCAAATTAACATTAAAAGAAACTATGCCATCTTTTACTAAAACATAATATTACTTTGAATATACCATGTCGTCACCCGGCAAAAAAAGTGTCATAATATAAAAACTGCTATTTCGAGACTACACGACTTTTAAGCCAGATTGAACAAAACAGCTCAGTGATGCTAATAGCGATGTTTTTACAGCTGACCAAATGCAACATTTGCTATTCGATGCTATAAAAATGACAAAACGTACCTAACATGTGATAAGACACTTTTTTTGTGATATGACACTTTTTTTGTGATATGACACTTTTTTTGTGATATGACACTTTTTTTGCCTGGTGGCGATGTGTCTATAATCATGATTATATTTTCTCAAAAATGCTTAAAATTTATTTGTACACGCACATATTATTTATAGATATATCTATTTTACTTTGCATCAACTCTCACATATGTGATTGTTGATGAGGTTTGTTTCCTACTATTGTGAATTGTACCTACTTAGTATTGAAAACAAAAAAAATCTTTTTAAATTTAATTTGCTTGCTAAGCCATGTGGTATATTTAAAGTATTATTGTATATTATTCTCATTAAAAGTTACCCATAGTTTTGAAGTTAAGAATGGCTATTTTCAGCATAAATAGGTACATTCATCACAACATTCACAAAATGGCCGATGCTCTCTTTTCAAACTCAACTTATTACGTTTTCCAATAAAACATTAAAAACAATGTGTTCATTTTTACTGTAATTAAAGTATTTATTGACATTATTATTTTGTAAGTTGTTTATTTTTATTAATATTGAAGTTAGTTTTTAAGTATTGTGTATTAAATGTATTGCCGTTTATAAAATTAATTTTATTAAATTATCGATTAGTAGAAATTATAGTTTTAGATTAATTATAACGTTGTAATTATGCCATATATTAATTTAATTTTTAAAATTAATAATTATTATAACATTATCACGTAATTAAAATTTAAATTATGTAACTTAACATTGGCGGCTTTAGGTTTTGTAAACTGCTTTAATTTTCCACGGGTTCACCGCAAGTTAAAATATTTTATTTTTATACTAACATTATGATTTAATATACATTAGATAACATATCAATTAATTACCTTTTCATATCCATTTATTAAACTTTAGTTTAATTCTAAATTATTTCTTTTATAAATTCGATATTTTTTTCGATTTACAGTCTTGCCACTTAAATAAATATCAAAACTTGTTAAGTATAGCTTTAAGATAATAAGCTAAAGAGATAGGAATAATGGATGTAATTAGACATTTATTGCCACTTTTTTTCTTTACTTATTAGCTTTTCTTTACTCCTACGGTATGTTATAAATATAGTAGTTGTTTGAGTGCCAAGCTCCAGGTGTGTGGCTGGCGTTCTTGACTGGATGTGTTGCAGTTAAAAGATGAACGTTAAAGACTAAATATGTATGTATTTATCTTAATAAAATTAGCGATGCGCACGCGTGGAATCTTGTTGAGCGAGTGAGAACCGGTTCGGTGCCACGGCGCGCGCGGCCCGATGAGACGCAGGAACAGTAGTTGACTGTCAAGTCAATTCAGTTTCTCCTTATTAAACGTAAAAATGGTATGTTCTGTAGAACACAGGAATAACAACTTGTGACGTCATACTTTCAAATCGTCAAATCATTTTACTATAGATGAATGCATGTTTGTTACTCTTTCACGCAAAAACGGCTGAACGGAATTTTATGAAATTTTTCACAGAGATAGGTTATAGTCTGGAATAGCAAATAGGCTTCTTTTTATCTCGGAAAATGTAAGGTTACAGTGGGATAGATTTTACATTTTACAAATATGTTCAGGTTATACAAATTGTTTAGGAATAGTCTTAGATTTGCTTGCTGACTAGCTATGCCTGCCACGGCATCGCTCTCATTTACCTACATATTTATATATTTTTTGCGCGGAACCCTAATTCTTTTTATAAATTAAAGTAGTCTAAGTTACTGCTTGTAATATCAACTATCTGGCAGTGAAACTTTGGTGGAAATCTGTCCAGCCGTTTTCGAGGTTAAGAGCAACAAAAAGACAGACATAAAACCATTTAAAAATATGTTTTTGGT
The DNA here is from genome assembly GCA_949752705.1 of Callimorpha dominula. Lineage (NCBI taxonomy): Eukaryota > Metazoa > Arthropoda > Insecta > Lepidoptera > Erebidae > Callimorpha > Callimorpha dominula. The sequence goes on along the minus strand of OX457017.1, from coordinate 10,063,266 downwards.
ATAATTGTATATGTTCATGTCCATATACTCTTAGTAAAAAGCTATTGTTTTGGTATTACAATCAAATACTTTTTTAAATTTATTTCTACGTATTTATTTCAACAATAACATTTAAGTAACCAGGTTACGTTTGTTACTGCATGATTTTATTATTGTCAATACGCTTTAAAGTAAATAAGTCGATTTTGACAGCCCTGACGATTTTTCAAAATGGGTAATTTTGAATGAACATTTTTCCCTATCTCTTTAGTTGGAAGCCTCATATCCTTTATTAATATATTATTTTGTAAAGTATATTTAAATAATATTTATGAATTTTGTTGCTAAGTCAGCTTGTAAAGTTTAGATTTAAGAATTTTGGAATCATATAGTGTGATGTTTTACTCTACTTAAAAAAAAAACATGGTAAACTATTGCGGGTTGAAATACAGTTCAAAATATGTATTTTATTATTTTTAAACCACAAACAACAATTACAACACACTGTATAATATCCAATATAGATGTAAGAAAATGTAATTTAAAGCATTCCCTATTTATTTACTACCATAATGGTATGAATTATTAAATGGTAACACTTATCAACGCATTTACGACCTAATTATTATCATCAGTATTACAATAACAAAATAATGTTAGGAGTGAGAAATACTACCAAGAAACTTTAAACAGTGTGTATACCTTTTCTACCATTTCCATTCTGCTGCTTTGTGGGTAGGATTCCTAAGAAATACTGCTATAGATCCTTGGTAGTTTTTAATAGTTTAAGAATAATGTACCTTTTACCATGTGTTGCTTAATGGAACGCTAGAGGGCGTCGCATGCGCTTCTTATTAAATATTAAGATATATTGTCTATACACTTTATGAGTTATTTGTCGTAATAAAAAATGTTAGATATATTTTTTTTTGTTTTATTCTTAAACCCTGACAGACAATCATCCACAGCAGTGGATTAGAGTGAAATAATTTAAAAAAAAATTGTGTAAATGAAACCCCCGTTGGATTTGCTTGGGTTATAAGAGTGGAGTTGACCTGAAAATTTCAATAAAATTTCATGAATAAAAGCACTTACGGTTTGCCAAACTTCACCATTTTCCGAGCACTTTGTTCATATTTTTTCCATAAAAACATTTGGACTGTTGCTAGTATTTTAAAGAAATAAATAGGTAAACTTTACCCGTACATACACAAGTTTTGCAAATGTTCGTTAGGAACGGCTTTTCACTTTTACTTACATAGATATAATAATAAAAATGTTACGTATGTACTTAACCTTTTTTGTCGCTTACCAGCTATAATAATATGCCTGCCAACAAAAAAGACTCAGGAATTTATTTCTATACAATAAAAGAACCAATATTATAGGATATTAACAAATATAATTTACTAGCAGCGGCCTGCGGTATCACCCGCGTAAGTCGCGATCCCGTTTAAATATCGGTCATAAAAAGTAGCCTATATGTTAATCCAGGTCTCCAGCAATCTACATACCAAGTTTCATCGCAATCGGTTCAGTAGTTTTGGCGTGAAAGAGTAACAAACATCCATACATCCATACTCACAAACTTTCGAGTTTATAATATTAGTAGGATATACAAAACAAAATGTATAGAATGGTTTACGTTTAGGTCATTAATTACAGTAGCAGTACATAAACTGTGACTAAAAATGTCATCACACTAATATAAATTTAACTAACTTTAAAAAAAAGGGTGTGTGTGCAATTCACACACGGCAGAAGCGACACCAGAAAGGTAGCCTACGAGAGAATGAGAAATGAAAAGTACAAAGACAAAGACATTTATTGCAAACTGTGTGGGCACATATGTGTAGATGTTACATTAATATTGAGTATCAATTACAGTTAACCCATTTCGGGCATTGCAACAATAAATTGTTAGTTTCTCAACATACATGCCTTAAACTTAAAATTAATTAACTTAAAACTAACACCGGTTGTTTAAAAGAATTCTTGTAGGTTGTAAAATACATTTGGTGTCAACCATTGTTTTAGTCTTATTTTAAACTAACTTGATATAATTGATAACAATTATAGTTACAAATTTATTATTTCCCTTTAATCCCCTTAAAGTAACCCGTCCCGCATCACTCCCGGCGCAAAAGTGCCCATGATGCTGGCAGCGTTGCCTCGCCGAATGGCAATGGACAACCTTTGCACCAGGAAAGACCCGGAACGGGAGTCACCGTTCCTATCCCTAATCCGGCGGCCAATATCACTTGATATATATACTTGATAATTTACAAATGTTAATAAATTTAATTTTAGATAATTTATATAACAGTTATTGGTCAAATTAACACAGATGTGTCAAATAATTATCATAAAAAAATTAACGAATGGATTTTAATATGCCATTGCACAAAAATGACACCACGTTGACATGGATGCATTTTCCGAAGGCTTCGTAGTACCTGAAAGGTTATAGAAAACACTGTTTACTTGTATTCTATCACATTTTCTCGCAGACTAAATCCTATTTATGAATATGTTTGTCTCTTTTTAGTTCTGTTTACGATCTATCTCATTCTCTCGCAGGCTAAATCCTATTGTATTGTGTTTGTCTCTTTTTAGTGTGTTTTTTGTTTCGTCGATTTTACTTTAAAGAAACCTTGCAGCAACATGGATCCTTACCTTGTCCTTGTCCAGACATTGAAAACTAAACTATTAACTAGAAAAGCACTCTTCCCGAGAAGATTAATAAAATTGACAAAATCAACAATAACCTGATCAAGGCAGAGTGCAATTGTCTTGAGTTGCAGGTGCCCATGGGCGGCGATAGCCACTTACCATCAGGTGATTTATCTGCTCGTTTGCAACAACATAAAAAAGTGCTCTTAAGTGAATTTCGAAACAATTAACTAAAGACTTAATTCTTGCATGTTTCAAAATATGTAATACGTTTCTTCAATGCAAAATATTTTTTACCTATGCTTTATGACTTTATTTTCTAAGGTAAATTTATTTCTATATTCATCATCAGTCCATCACCGTCCACTGCTGAACAAAGGCATCCCTTTGTATATTACAATTACAACAATGTGATTAATCAAACATTTTATCGCATGGGTCAAATAGCTCCATTTGGTAAAGAAATTTGTATAGATTTTACATTTATGCATTAGATTAGATTTAGATTTACATTTATGCAAATTCGTACGAATACTAGTAACTTATCATGTGGAACTGGTGAGAATAGAGAAGCAACCCAAAAAGATCATAGTTCTACTGCAGTGCTCTTGTTCCATGCCCTACTAGTTTACACGGAGTTACATGGACAATCGTTAACTTAGTGATAACTATTCTCCCCATTTGGGTAAACTTTGACTCAAGCATAGAAATTCTCAAAATGGAAATGAAGAAATTGTTTGTTTTAAATAAAACAAATTGTGCAATAAAATATAATTGTATTTTATTTTAATAAAATATAAACATTACTTAATAAGTTCAACAAAATTCCCGTATATAACAAACGCATCATCCATATAAATAAATTGTAACAATCATATTACAATATTGATCACAAAGACAAAATATAAAGTTAGCTGATTATAATTTTAATTTATAGGAAAATAATCTTGAACATTATGGTACTTTTACTGTAAAATACAAACAATTATTCTTTCAACGATAGTACCTTCTTGGTTCTAGACGGTTCTCAATCTTTCATAAGAAATTAATCCTAACATGGAGAAAACTTTGGATATATATCGATGGCAGAAAACGTATTTGCTGTATGTAGCAAAAGTCAAACTTTTCAACAGAGCCGAAAAACTTTTTAATTTTTTTATTATAATCTGTAATACTGGATTGAAGATTTAGTTAAATACATAGGGCACACTGACAGTTCTGCGCTCCGGGCCGCTCCTTAATGTTTGAATTTCGAATGTTTCATTGATTTTTATGATTTTAAAAGTTCACTGACTCAGCAAGATGCTGACTGCTCATCTTTAAAATGATTTTGGGAGGGAAGCAACTCATTTGAGTACCGTAAGGCGTTTGTACGTTTGTAAGTTGATCGTGACCGTGTTTCACTCCATGATGAAATTAGTGAAGATCGGCCCTCAACTGCGACCACTAAGGAAAATGTGGCTACTCACCGGCAACTAATTATAGAAAATCGGCGTATCAACTATGAGGAGATTCGAGAACATTTGGGGATTGGTATGAGCCTAATTCAAAAATCTTCCATCAACATTTAAAAATTAGAAAACTTTGTTACCGCTGGATTCCTCATGAACTCACCCCAGAACACAAACGGACTCGTGTTGATTGGTGTAAAAATATGTTGTTAAAGTCCGATCACGGACGTTAAAATGAAATGCTGTGTATGACATTGTGAGAGTGGGAGATGAAACATGGATATACTGTTACTTGCTGGAAAGAAAGCAACAGTCTTCTGAGTGGGTGAAGGTGACAGCAAACCAACAAAATTGAGACAGGCGAGAAACGTAGGCAAAAAAAAATGATTGCGTTTTCTTTCTCCCGGGCGGGTCCTGTCTGCACGATCCCACTTAAAGAACAAAAGACAGTTAAAGCTGACCACCATTTGTTTGCCAGTGTCATTGAAAAAGATGGGAAAAAACGACCAAGAAGTCGCATCCTATTGCACCATGACAATGCTTGCACGGACACTGCGAACAAGACAAAGGCATTTTTGGCTTCTGAAAAGATAATGACCCATCCCGCACATAGTCCAGACCTGGCTCCATGCGACTTCTTTGTTTTCCCAAAAATTTACGTTTTGGTGATAGGTATGACATTTACGGGTTCGGAAGAGGCCGTGAGCTTTCAACCAGCACGTGAAAAACAAACCCTTAAACCAATGGTCCTCATGTTTTGAAAAATGGTTTGATCGAATGAAAAAGTGTTTAAAATATAATGGAGAATTCTTCTAAAAGCAGTAAATATATTACTTTACAAGTAAATTGTTTTATTAATGAGTTACGCAAAACTTTTAGTGTACCCCCACGTAATAAACACATCCAAAAAATTAATAATTAAGTAAAACTTAATCCAAGAATCTTTTTCTGTCATGTGATCATTTATGGATAATTTTGATCTATTGTTTATCTATCAAAGAAAAAACAAGAAATAACCGTAAACAACATTTTGTCCAAAAATCTACAAGATAAAATTTGGTCTATCGTTAGATACAGTATACATATATTTCTTTTATATTAAAATAACGATAATTATTTAGAAATGTCTTCATAAGTTTCTCTTTATTAACTAATTAATTCTACTGAATATTTACTTCCATTTACATTAATCAAGATGCTAATTTGCAAGTAGGGTCACCAAACTTTGATAAAATAAGTTTTATATCAATATTGTGATTTAAAAACAAGTCAAAAACATTTATTTACTCGTACATACAAGAATTGAATTTGTTCTCACTTCCATAAGCTAGACATTGAGATATGTTTGAGGAGATATGGAGTTATTAAATTAATAATCGCTTATAAAATTAAAAGTTCTTGAAAGGGGAAGATCTGGAATAATAGATTACAAAAATTGAACTTAGTACAAATATGATGGAATAATCTATCTTATGAAGCGAGAAAACACAGTAAGTATAAAATTCTATATTTATTTGTTTGCAATATAAATTCAACCTCTGATATATATAGCTTAAATTTAAATACAGTATTCGAGCAGTTTCCATCGGAATCAACTATAGAAGAAAACATAATATTATAATATGCTTTAAATCATGAAACGATGTTATACCATCATCTACATAAGTTTGTGATATTTTCACTTGAAACTGGTGTATTCAGGGGTGTTACAGAAATGTATGGTCACATTTTAGGCGCTTTATGTGTAGCAGACAAACAGTTGTACTAGCTTGAAACAAATTGAATTTGTAAAATTTGTTTTTTTTTTTTTCAAGTTTTTTTTCTTTGTAAATTGCTTAATGTAGGTGAACATTTCTAAACAACATATTATAACTTTTCATGTATATCTTATGTATAGGTATATCTTTAGTGATCATCTAATTTTTTTATGTCGACATTGCCAAAAAAATCTGGACTTGCCATCTTTTTTTTGGTATTAAATAACCATAGTTTCATTCATGTCAGCCCTCTCTCCCACCCTGCCTAGTCAAGATTTTTGTATTAAAATCAATCAGTTTCCGAAAATTGTTAGCGCTACCGTTATTTACGGGGTCTACTTTACGACCCTAAAATATTTCTACACCTTTCTATAACACCTTCTATAAGCTTCTGCCATCTCCATTTGAAGGAATCCCTTTAAGGAATACATACTAAATAAATCAGTTTAAATTCAAGCAAATTATTTAAAATTAGAACACTAAACTTTAAACATACCAAAAGCTAAAGTAAAGTTATTATTAATGAAGAAAGTAAAAATAAAAGTTATAAATAATTCTATTATTGATTCCAATAGTCAGTTATTGGCATAGAGTGCACCATTCATTTATGCTTTAAATAATGTACCAGAAATAAAATGCTTTACTGATGTATAAAAATAAAAAGTCTTAATTTAAAGCCACATGTAAAGATACAGGTGAGTTTTCAAAGAAATTATACATCTATAGTGATGATAGAAAGGTGCTAGATATAGTTGGCATAACTATTTAAATTATAAATGAATGAACATTATAATTACAATTATTAAAACCTATGAATTATTTTAATAATAGAATTTATTAGTTTTTTATAAAATCTCACTATTTTGTTGCGTATCACTAAAAAGTGATAGATATCAAGACCATAAACATTTCAAAGATCCCTCGAAAATATCAACAGGAATGTGATTGGTTTAGCAATGCTCAAGTGCAGTTTCTCTTTAGACTAGAGATCGCAGATTAAAGAACTATCCACCAGTAGATCTTGTCGAGGGAGTAAATAGCACATACTGTGCTTTACAATCTACATTTAACAATTTAATTTTCCAAATGATTTAAGACAATACTTTGCTTCTCCTTTTCTTTCAATTTCAGTACTTTGTATAGAGCCTGCACATGTATCTTGTTACTATTGTATCGCTATTACTTGTTGTGGCTTCGGAGCAAGTAATGTTAGAAATCGTTACGGTATATTGTAAATGGTAAGATAGCTAAATGTAAGTGTCTTTAAGGACAGTATCTTTCTTAATATCTGAAGTTGTACTACTCTTGGTCATTTTAAGTATTTTGGCTTGATTTACTATTTTTTCTTCATTTCCTTTATCATCATATTTGTCAATTTCTGTATCCATTTCTTCTGATTCTGTTACGTTTTTGCTAGTTTCGGCACTTAATGTTACTTTCAAATGATCTTTATCGTCTCCTGTTTGTAAATTATTACAATTATTGGATACTTTCAATTCGTGTTCACTATCATAATCTTCACGTATCATTTCATCATCAGTACTGAGGTCTTCTTCAATTTCATTTTTATCTAAGTTCTTATCAAAAGTTTCAATTTGTCCACAACTCATTTTCAACTTTTTAGATTCTTCGCTGCTGCTTTGATTGCCATATTTTCTAAAATCCTCATCACCACACCCTTTGTCAATTCCTAATTTATCATCATCTTGTAAATCTTCAACATCATCTAAACTCGCTTGTCCAGCTTTGTAATCAGTTGCATTACTATAAGAATCCGAACTTAAGAAAACTTGCTTAGGGCTTTTAATTTTTTCAATTTGCTCCTCGCTTTCGTCAATGATTTCTAGTCTGGACCTTGAAAAAAATTTTTGAATGGATTCTAACTTTTCTAAAGCTCTTTCACTTCTCTCCGAGCTAGTTGTGAGAGTTGTGTCTTCTGTCATGCAAGCAGAGTCTAATCTTTTCGACAAATCTGATAAAGAATCTGAAATTTCTGTTGTAGATGTTGATTTGTCGACTCTGATAGCCCTTGGTTTGATTATCATACTAGGAGGCAAATCAGGAATATTTCTTAAATCAATTAAACTTATTGATGAACGTTTTAAACTTGAACTTATATCAAATTCATCATCCGAGTCTTCATCGAAGTGTTTCGATACTCTATCTTCTATGTGGCTTACTAAATCTTGTGCAGCTTGCCTTATATGTGAGATGCGATCGTCTGAATAATTTCTTTCTATATCTCTGGAAGATGGTTCATCTTCTTCAATTATATCAGATAATTCAACACTATAAGGTAAACAGTAAGAAAACAAAGGTGGTTTTGTATATGATTCTAAATTTTGCATATCTTCTTGTTCTGACATTATATCGTCCTCTAATTTTTTTAATGCATATATTTTTTCGATTGCTTCATCAAATATGCTTTCTAAGTCATTTTTTACGTTACTCAAATCCACAAAAGTTTCTGAGATACGTCTGTCTGTTGCAAAATCTTCACCTCGATCTATGACAGTATCTTGAGTATGTGTTAAAGTAGAATCTGATTTAGTTTTGCTAATATCACTAAACGTCTCTAGCTTACTAATGGTGATGTCCGACTTAGATTTCTCAGACAGTGAAGGAGTCAAAGATTTAGAATAAAACTTTTCTCTTGTCGAATAACTTTCCATGTATTTCATTAACATTTCGACTAAAGTCTCAGCTTCTTCCTCCGGCGTGTCATCTATATAAGAAAGATCTTTCACATTTATATTTGATTCTGACAGACCAGTATCAGCGTTAACCACTTCAATACTAGGACGAATATCTTCAGGACCAAATAAAAATTCCATTAAAGTAATTTTATTGTCACCTTTATCATTTTCTTTCTCCATACATCCTGTAGAGGCCAAAAATTCCATTAACGTCTCCATTTTAGCTTCCAATTCTGTGTTAGCTTTACTAGTAATAAATGGTTTGGCCTCTTCAGGAGTGACTTCACTTTTAAAGCAACTGCCACTACTGCCTTTTCTCTCCCCTCTCTGACTTTTCACTATAGTAAAGAAGAAATCAATCAAATTAGCTATTCTTCTTTCAGACCCTTCTTCTGCATCTGAACTCAAGTCAGATTCTTCCTTTACTAAAGGACATCGTTTTGGGGTTTCTTCGAATTTCTTTGCAAATACAGTTTCTTGAACGACTTGTAAAAGATCCCTTGCTAACCTTACCGGGGACCTAGAGCCGGTGTTAATAGCTTCATAGCCGATGGGGCCTGCAGGAGCAGAACGTCTGCGGTCTCTATCTATCCTGATGAAATCCCACAAGGAGCCCAGTTCTGAGGATAGTGACGCTCTGTGGTTGGCTAAGCTGTTGCCTAACCGACGGAATACCTGTAAGCGACAATAAGGAGATTAAAAAAAAGGTTATTATTCATACTGTCACACACATCATATTACTGAATATCGCAGTTCTACCAGTTAAGACTAGAAGCCAACCTTTTATCCTGAGGACTGAACAAGAGCGTAAAGCTTTGGATAAAGGCAACAAATAGGTGCATCTAACACTTATGGACTTTAACGCAAAGTTTGTAAAGTAAAGTGAGATCAAAGGCATTTCAGAAATAATATATTCAGAAATAATATATCCAGTAATAATATCCGTAGTAACTCAGAGATGGTAATGAGACAATTTCCTAATTAAATTTAACTATACATACAACGTAGAAGCTGATTCCAACTTTAGTTATTTATCTAACTGTAACTTGTTAGGATCAAAAAAAGAGCAGAAGATAGGAAGAATTCCACACCTGCAACACTCAGGATCGCCAAGCCCTGAGCTTCCGTAACGATAGTCTCTTGAATCGCGCTACTTGTGCTGCTAACGCTTCTGCCCCTGTTGACATCCCTGGAGAGTTGGTTTCACCTTCAGAATGGACCTGAATTATATTGGTTACATTTAAAGTAGGACAACCCAATGAAGAATTAACAACTTTTTGACAGACAAACATACGGCTATTCTGATGGCTTTTAAACATTGATCATGGCTCAAAAATAAAAATACTAAAACTTGAGTGAGACTTGAGCTCAAGAGATTGCGGGTTCCAACCCAGCCCACTACCAACGTAAACGTGGGTTCACGTTCAGCTAGAATTAACAAGAATACTAGTGATGTGTGACCCGTATTACTGGTACCCGATTTAAAAGTCATTAAAAGTGTAAATAATACCTTTTACCCTACTATCCCACCACCTTTTACCCTATTTTATCTCTCCAAAAACTCTGTTAATTCTTACTTATTAGCAAGAAAACAACACGATTTTCGGTCTCCCCTCAGTCAAACAACTCAAAATTATGGATCGTCTCAAAGTAAAAAACTGTAAAACCTTTTTCTTAGAAATGGTCCTGCATTTGAATGCCTCATTACTTACCTCACGAACACTGGTTCGTTTCTGCATATAACTCCTCATATCTTTGTCTGAATGTCCCTTTGCTCGTCCAATTCCTTTGCCGAGCGGTGCTGATGATACTCTTCTGGAAATAAATACAGTGACAAGTTAATCATGTTTACATCTTGTTGCTGTTGATGGGTATGTCCATCTATCTTAGATTGATTGGATTAAAGCAATCTTGATCAATAATGAATCTGACAATTCTTCGTACGCAAAAATTATAATGCCATGCCAATGGGAACTGGCCTACCTGCAGTTAGCAGGATCGTTGAAAGGCGGCTGAACCGGTGTCCGCACCTCGACTATGGTTTCTGCTGGGTTAAATCCACCAAGTGGAAAGCCTGTGTTTCCTGAAAACCATCATGTGGTAAATTGTATTGTTACGATTAATTATTTTTTTTCGCACTTATCGTACTTGGTTACTGGCTGATCACTCAATAAGAACTCATTGAATGCTTATACTCCGAACGTCATTTCATAGAGAGTTCGTAACATTTCCCAAAAACTCGGAACCACTCTATTCTGGTATAATGTGGGACATTCTATAAATAGACTATTAGTTCCTTGTATTGTCAAAAGATGGTGTGCATCTCAATTTAGGTAAGAGATGAAATCACAGATATCGCTGCGTAGGTAAATTTTTAGTGTTACTTTTAAGTGGTGTATTTACCACCTCAACCGAATAAGGAAAGGGTAAAAACGATTTTTACCTATGATTGCACCTCTGGTCATGCTCAATCCTCGCTGGATCCTAGCAAAAGCTGCCTTGTGACGAGGCACGGGTGCGGTACTTCCTTTCTCTTGCAAGACAAATCGACCCAAGGTCTTCCAGCCAGCCTGTAATATTAATGACAAATTATAAGACCCCACCCAGATGAATAGATCCAAGTAAAAATCGTTTGCGTGGTAAATGTTAAGCTAAATTTATCGACTACCGGACAAGCTAGAATGCAACTTATTGCGAAGTAACAAGTCACTATTTAATTAACTATATTCCGATAGTAAACCTTCTATGTGGATTAGTATTAGTTCATGCGTAGTGACAGGCTTATTCCTTCTACAACAAGTAAATGTCAAGTTGTTCGTATGCAATAATAGACAAGGTTATTGATTTAACTAAAACATGACTTACCTGAGTCGAGTACACAACTTCATCGTCAGATAATGCTCTCTGTTGAGGACCTGTACCAGCTCTGCCACCCCATTCTAACTCTTCCACCAATACAAACCTGAAAGTATATATTTTTTTTTTTATAACCGACATATTAGTAATTTCATAAAAAAATAAAAGGAGTACTTTTTCGAACAATTGGCAGAATCAACTTCCTTATAGCTCATCACTTTTTAACTAAGCGAAGTTTCATTTCAAGTGTATATCGTTTGACGTGTCTGTATGTCTGTGTACCTGTGTGTCTGTCTGTGGCATCGTTGTTCCCAAACGAATGGATCGATTTATGTGCTTTTTTTTTGTTTGAAAGGTGACATGATCGAGAGTCTTCTTAGATACAATTCAAGACAAGCTGCTGTTCAGCCAGCCGTTTGAAGATTATCAGCTCTTTTCTAATCATTGAGGGATCTTCGAGTCAGGGGTGTTTTTATTTTAGTGTTTCTTACGAGTCGTGCAAGCTAGATTAAATTTTATTGCGTCTTTATTCTAGAGTCTCTATTTATTTTACGGTTTTCAATGAGTGACACGCTGTTCAAGCAATATTAACTTATCTCACCTTTTAGGATCATCATGGCATCTTGCTTTTGTCAAGGCCTGGTATACCACGTACGACGCTGTTGCATTCAAAGGCACCTGGATATAAATCTTTTGTTATTTTGAGTAATATTAAAGGCCTGATTAATTATCAAAGGAAACATATACGCATGAATGAATAATATATAGTAAGTACTGATGTCCAACTGTATATAATCTTAAACGATAGTTTTTGCCTTTTTAACCGACGAAAAAAAAAGAGGTTCTCAATTCGACCGTATAATTTTTTTTATTTTTTATGTCTGTTCAGCCCTTACTCCGTTATTTATGAACCGATTTTGATTATTTTTTTTTGTTAGATAGGATATACCTCAAGGGTGGTCCCATGTCAAGGAAGTCTGGATCTGATGATGGGATCTTGATAAAATTGAGAGGAACCCTCGAAAATTATAGGAACGAAAATAGTGTTTTTGTTTACTTTTAACCGTCGAAAAAAAAGGAGGTTTTCAATTCGACCGTATAATATTTTCATTACTTTATCAGGTATTTGCGTTTAGAATTTCACATCATGTAGCCATGATAAAAAAAATCATAAAATAAAAATCTTTTTAACAATAAGTTAAACCGACGAAAAGAACTAAAAAGCAAAAATAAATAAACCTTAACTCTTAAGTATTGAGCTTATTTACATAAACTATCAAATTTTATATAAACTTATTTTGAGTCAGCGCCAAATAATAAAATAATTAATTACCTACGTAGAGCCATGTCTATTTCTACGTAGGTACATATAAAATTCTGATAATTAATCAGTAAGGTTTATTTATTTTTTGCTTTTTAGTTCTTTTTGTCGGTTTAATTTCTTGTTAAAAAATTTTTTACTATAGATAAGAAAACAATAAGATTGAGACGTAAGAACGGCAAAAATAAAACACACATATATAATTAAACAATTTAAAAACTGACATTTTGAAATTTTTTTTTGGACGAAATTCCTTTTCGCACGACGTTAGACGTCATCCGTGGCGAGACGGAAAACAGTGTTAGCGCAACGAAAAATGGGTTCTCCACCTGTGGGTTCTGCGCGATACTACTATAATATTATGTTGGTTGTTCGTTAAGGCAACTTTCACAGATGGTGCAATTTTAATTTCGAATTTTTACAATATTTACTATATTTTGATACAATTCATTCAATTTATTAAATATAAAGTAATTTTTCCAACCGGGTGACCAAATACACCTTTGAACATTAGACACGCGTTTTTTATGGTGTGGAACCTCACCGGAGCCAAGGGTGAGGTGGTATGTTAGACTCGAACTGACTTATAATCACACTGTGTTCCGTCACAAGGCAATTTATTGCAGGGAGCCGGGATACCCTAGAAAGAAAGCTTCCGAGAACCCCTGCAGACCTTGGCTGCCTGATCAGCAGGCGTCCACAACGTGGAGTACGAGGGGCCTTAGCCCCTTTAGGCAAATCCAGTATAACTCTTCCTAAACAAATTTTTGTAGACCTCCAAGTTATTTAGAAATACAATTAGGTTAGAAAAAAGCAGCTGCTTCTTATCTCACCTTGAGTATGGCATATGGTATTTCATGGGACACATTATGAACGCAGACTAAAAAACTGTCTGGTCTTCTGGGCTCCTCGTCTTGAGTGCTAGAGTCTTCATCTGAAAGTACGGAGCGATCACGACCGCGGTCTGTTGACCTGCAAAACAAAATAAGTTTTCATTGATTTGGTAAAGATACTGTACTACAAGTACAGTAAGTCATCCATCTAGTTTTACCTGGCAATTATGATGTGTGAAAGTACAGTAAGTCATCCATCTAGTTTTACCTGGCAATTATGATGTGTGAAAGTACAGTAAGTCATCCATCTAGTTTTACCTGGCAATTATGATGTGTGAAAGTACAGTAAGTCATCCATCTAGTTTTACCTGGCAATTATGATGTGTGAAAGTACAGTAAGTCATCATCTAGTTTTACCTGGCAATTATGATGTGTGAAAGTGTTTGAAAAGATCTATTTAAAAAATAATCAATGATTAATAAATTAAAACGTAGCACGGATCTGAAAGTTGGCCCACAAAGAGAACCGATGAGAGACGCCTGCACGTAGCCGAAATGCGAATGTTGAGCTGGACGTGTGGTGTGACTAGGATGGACAAGGTAAGAAATTAATATATTAGGGGGTATTTAGCCTGATAGTAGCACCAGTGGATGAAAATCTGAGGAGCAATAGGTTATCGTGGTATGGACATGTGATGCGGAGGGATGAGCAATATGTGGTGTAAAGAGTTTCATGTATGGATGTTGACGGTTACAAGAGAAGAGGACAACCAGAGAAGAGATGATGGACTGTGTGATAGAAGATATGGCTAGAAAGGGAGTAAGCAGTGAAATGACGAACGATAGAGTAGAATGGAACAATAAGACATATTGCACCGACCCCAAATAAAAATGGGACAAGGGTAGGCAGATGATGATTAATGAATTAATTAATTCGATCCTTCTTACTTTAATTCATTCATTATTTAATTCATTTAGTTATCAACTCATTATTACTGAAAGAGCTGAGTCATGAGTGTCGTACTCGTAACAACCAAAAAGTCACTGGCTTATTAATGATATCGCCAACGCAAGTGGCGGTCAAAGCAAAGTATGCTCTCGCACGTAGTAATATAACTCAAAACAGGCTATAAATATTACCTGTAGGCAATAATTTTTTTCACATCCATTATCACTATATATTAAAAAACAATGCCGCGTCTGCGCGTTTAGCTACATATGCTCTGTTACCGGTGCGAAGCCGGGGCGGCTTGCTACTGGTATGTAAGTATATAAAAATGAAATTGTATGCGAGTTTGTTTATTTGTTACACATTCGCGCATAAACTACTCAACCGATCCTCATAAATATTTACATACACGTTGTTCAGTCACAAAATCATAGTTCCCGACGCATAGAAAAATAACTTTAACGCGAGCAAAGCCGGAAACCTAATGCTAGATAATCTTACCTGATGCTAGTCAACCAAGCCCGGCTGCTAGGGTCATCTCCAACCCTCTTCAGTAGCAACCTGGCACCAGGTCTTGCTGTAGAAGTTCTTAACACTCTCTCACGTGGCGCCAGCACCCGTTGTGTCGGTGTCCTCGAAGGTACTTCTTCTACTAAAACGTAACTACCTCGAACTGATCTACAGACTCCTGCCTTGGTAAGACATTGAGCTATAGCCTGGAATACATAATGACATTTGTACACCCAGAAATAATTGGTAAGGTCTGCCTTTAATAATAATAATTAAAATAAGAGAAGAATTGTACAGTTGACGGTCTTATTGCATATGATGAATTCTCTTACACAAAAAATTTAAAATTGATTATCGAGCAGGCAACCGTAGGATGGAGATAAAATGAGATGGAGTATATAAATATAAGGAGCGTTTTACAGTATATGTAATGAGAAAAAAGACAGGCTGTGCATATTATTTGTTAGTATTTTTCTTTTTGGTCAACATTGCCTTGTAAACAAGTGTTTTGCAGATAAAATCTTTATTATAAGGAGTACTCTAATTGATTCTGTGGTACTACCTACCTCATTGGCAGTAGTATCTTGGGTAACTTTCAGTATTGAATACGCTTCATGTCTTGCTACAGCATATACTACTAGAAAGTGAATCTTTCTCCGTTCGTGAGGAGAAGTAGGTTCCAGGTCTCCTCGGCAGCTCTCGCCAGCTTGCTCCTCGGTACAACGAGAGAAAATCAGTAAGGAGGCCATGTTGAGAGATTGGTTTGTTGGTGATCTGCAGAATAAAGTAGTTTTTCAAGTATTGTTTTTATATACATTGCTAGATGCATATAAGCAATGCTGTGGACGAAGGTAAACAGTGATCTACGTCTATAAAAGATCCGAAAACTAGAAGTGTTAATCGCGTTTTACCATCCCTATTTACTGAAAATGCCGTTTAAAGAAATAGGGTCATACGGAATTACTTTTTCTATTTTTATGCTACTCCGGGAGAGCCAAAAAACTTAAGACATATACATTTATGCTGCAAAATGTTTCAGGCGAAAATGAAAAGAACATTTAGAAATATATTGACGCCGACATGACAAAGATAAGTGGACACCACTAACATCCCAGATAAGTGGGTTCCACTTCTCATCTGGGATAAGTTTTCGTATTTGGTAGATTCAATTTCTAAAAAGTAGTCAGCCGATAAATTTTACAGTTCTTGGGGAAGTTAGACACGAAAAAGTCGTCAAACATTGTCCAATATCCTTGTATTTTTATTCTGAGGTTATGGTTCAATATTTCTTATACAAAATGGACTTAAGTTATAAATTCTTTACTCTTCAAGAATCCTAGAGTGTTCTAGGATTAGACACAAAGTCAAGAGACGTTAACTTCAGATGACGTTGTTCTAAATATGGTCAATTAACCTGCATAAAATTTAGACACAACGTCTTATCGCGTCGCCGTTCGGTGTCAGGGGACAGGTGTAGTTTATAGGGACGAAACATGTTCAAATAGCTTCACGGAAGCCTTGCTAAACTTCTGCTTTTTATCTATATAAAACAATACAATTTGGATGGTTGAATAAGTTTTTTTACTGATAAATTCTATACAGCAATCGTTTCTAGTGATAATCACCAATTTTTGACCATCTATAGAGCTCCTTCATGGGTAGCGCCTATAACGTATAGCGTCAAAATACATCAGTTTTGTAAAAAAAGTAGTTTTATCGTAAAAAGGTTCATCTAACACACGCGCAGTCACGAATGCAGCTCACAGCGACTGATGTAAGGAGTGTTGTCGTTCTGCACGACGTGTTTGGGGACGTTGTGTATAATATGTGCGTACGCGCTTGCAAGCGTGTAGTAGACAACAACAATAAGCTGCCAAAATGTTATTTGTTGTAACTCTAGATGTTTGACACTTGCAAGTGTTTCGGCGCAAAATTTAACTAATGGAATTTACTATGGTTTCCTGGCGTCATGAGTCGTAATTCAAATAATATCATATTTTTATTAGACGCGATTAAATGTTACCAATAAGTTATACAAATTTGACGTTATAAGACGTTACTGGTCCGACCGTGTTAATTGTGTTAACTGGACTGAAATTTGAGCTTACCGTAATCTCACATGTCTGTATCCAGGTCTAAGACAGTGGAGTGGGATGACTCGCTGGGACAACATGTAATTTGTGTCAGCATCGTAGATATCGAAACGAATGAAGGCCAATTCGGGAAAGTTTATCTGAAAAAAAAGGGAAAGAGGTAATCTTATTATGCGGCTATATAAGTATGCGGCTTCATCATGGATCATGATACGAACACCCAGGGTCAGTAATAATAATAACTAGAGATCGCCTTGTGATAGCATTTTGAGCATAGTTTTGTTTTATATCGAAGACCAGTATAACTTGAACTGTAATCGTATAGACCTTCTATAGCATGACAGGTCTATATGTATACCTACTGGACACACATATATTTTTTTTAATGTACATCACAAATTGACCGATATCTTTAATATTGGGACTGAATGAATGAATGACAGATATTGGTAAAAGTAAAGTCATCACTACATGCTATAAAACAAAGTCTCCCACCGCGTCTGTCTGCATGTCTGTCTGTCTGTTCGCGATAAACTAAATAACTACAAAACGGATTTTCATGTGGTTTTCACCAATAGACAGAGTGATTCATGAGGAAGGTTTTTTAGGTGCATAATTTGTTAAGGTTTTGTCCAAAATGTCTGAAATACGAGTATGACGAAGATTGTTGAAGATGTCGGAAAAATTCAATATAATATGCTCTGCTACCCATGCGACGCCGGGCGGGTTGCTAGTTATATAATATTTTAAAAAGCACCCCATGTTTTTAACGTTAAAATTATTTTAAAAGCTAATAAAATACTAAGCTAATAAAATCGTGTTAAAAACTGACCTTAAAAGTAAAGGTCTCATTCCAGATCGGATTCAACGCGTTCTTCCTTGCCGCTTTTGTTCTTATCTTCTTGCAGTCAGCTGGTACACCAAGGATCTCGACTTCCACGAAAGCGTTGTAGAAGGAGTATACATTTTCTGCCACATACTGTCCAGAAATGACAGCCAGAGTAAGATGTGCCGCGTGGATTCCATCAAATTCTTTGTCCATGGGGTTGAATCTAGGGAGGCAAAGATTAACTGATAATTTTCTTAGATCTAAAAGCATCATCATTACATTAGCTGCAGAATGTACACTGCTAGGTATTTAGGCCACCACCATGGCAGTAGACTCCCATTACGGTAATCTCTGAAGCTTACGACTGCTGTGAAGAGAAGTAAATTAGGTGGAAACGATTAGTCTGATCTGATAGCCTAGCAAATTGTCATACTAAAGGAGTTCTTATCAAGAAATGATTAACATGGTCCTTGAAACTTATGTGATTAAGTGCCTTATTAATATTGTACCAGTGACTAAGACATCTTAACTGTGTCCAAAGAGAGAGCTGTGCACGTCTTGGGTTCAGAAACAGTTGAGCTTTAATATAACAATAAATTTATACCATAAATCTTCAGTTTTTTTTTCCATTTTGAAGCTGAATTTAAAGGTTCTACAAGCTTCTTACCTCCTATAAGCGATATGGCCAGGATCCCACATGACCGGTGGTTTCCTGACGTACCCAGCGGATCCGTTACTCTCGAACATGGCAGCGTTCACTGCCATCGCTGCATCTTCAGTTTGGTAGTTCAGCGCCACTAGCTGCACACCGCAACCCCAAAAGGTCACAGGATCGAAATTTGAGGAGTCTATTCTTAGGCTAAAAAAAGAGATGAAATAATAATCACCTTTTTAAAAGTTTATCACAAAAATAAGTGCTTAAACATCTTCCCGGATGGTAAGAATAGTATTTACCTCTTCCAGGAAGTATTTGTTTAAACACATGACCATTGAATGGTCGCATCGAATTTTGCGCGATGATCCTTAGTCGCGTTGTATTAGGACGACGCCTAACGATGTGCAATCATTGATATTTATGATAGTCGAATCAGCTTGGTGTACGTGCCCGTCGAAGCATTTAAAGACACGAGCTTGTGTCTTGCCTGACCGTTTAGCAAGGAGTGAAGGAATCTGTCATTTCGATGATAAATAAAACTAAGTGAAAATGATAAGACCAACAATTAAACTATCATTCCACTCACCCTGCAGGATAAGTTCGGACCAACTGTGTCTCGGTATGGGCTATTAACTCCATGGGATGCTTCCTGCAAATCTTTTTCCCGATGGCTTCGTTGACCGATGAACATCGGTAGCAAGGGTGATGAACCGCTGGAGCATTTAAGCAGCGAGGGCGAGGCTGTTGGGCTATTTGCTGAAAAAAAAGTCAATGAAACCAAAAGGCCGTTTTAGTGCCTGCGAGTTAGCTCGAGAAAACTCTGGCCTGGACTAAATAGAATAAATTGGCAGGAAGTTGCCAGAGAAAAGGTTTTCTTCCTGTACTCTGAACTGCTTAGTAGTTTCATTTTATGAGTTCTTCCAGAAAGACGTGACAATATTATATGAACTCCTTCTTCATTATTGTTATAACACTAGAAGTGACATGCTCGTACTTTTGTACAAGTCGATCTCAAATAGAGCAACTCCTCCCGTATAGAGATTTCAGATCTATTTTAAGCCTAATTACCTCACCTCTTCAATACTAAGAATTAACATCTTCAATAAGGGACTCCTATAGTTAAGTACACTTACTGTGCCAGTACTGTCACTACTTTCCGACGACTCGAAGCTGCTGCACGGTGCGGTCTCCTTGGCCACGCTGCTCGGCTGTTTCATTGAGCTACGGGGTGACAATGGGCTTAGCCCCCGGAATTTAATTGCCTGTAATCATAGAATAAAAACCTATTTGAGTGATATTCATATTAAAAGATTTAAATATATACAGTTGTATTTACGTTGCCACACGGACGTAGTGTCAGGAGGGTGGTGTATGACTCTGACACGGAAGGTGAACTGTTCCACCTGGTCCAAAACCAGTCTAGGAGTCTTTAATATAGTATATTTTTCATCCACCCTGCAAAATTTATTTCTGTGGTAAATTATTTCCGTGCATTTCAGCGCATTTATAAGTCTTGAAGACAAAAATATTAAGGACGCCTAATTTTGCACACTTGCTGCGTAAAATTCAACACTTGAGTAATATGGTAGCAATAGATATAAAAATCATACCTGTACATAAGTGACCATGTCACTCAGTTCTCTAGCGATTTGATTACTTCTCTTCCTCGTCGTGGCCTGCTTGACGCTACCAGAAGTCGTCTCTGTGTCTCCCTCACTCCTTATGAAGCTCTGATAGAGAGACAGAGATGCCCGACCGCACTTTTCTTCCATTGAATTTATCAGCGTGTGAAGTTCTTTTTCTGTAGAAGAAATAATAATAGTTTTAATTTTTTTTTGGATGAGAAGGAACATTAGCATTAGTGATCGAAGTGAAGATAAAAAAATCTTACACGCTTTCAATCGTGATGGAGTCAAAGACTAAATACTCGTAAATACTTTTATTCGGGAACCGCAATCAAAAATAGTATTCGGTCAATAATAAGGTTCGCTAGAGATTCACTTAGATTGATGAGGATTGCTGTATCCAAAGCCCGACTGATGGTTGTTGGTCATGGAAGCAAGTGAAGTTCTATAAGTTCCTACAATCAGGGTGTCCTATGTGTTGGCAACGGCAAACGAGCAGATGGGTCACCTGATGGTAGGTGACTACCGTCGCCCATGGACACCTGCAACTCAAGAGTCACAAGTGCATTTGAGGTGGGAATAAGCTTTTTTCTTAAAAGTTTGAAGGTCGTATGGGTCCGGAAATACTCCAGGCTAACTACTGTCTTATCTAAGGTCCGAAGGTGTTTTACCATCGAGTTCTTCATCGTCCTCATCATAGTCTTCATCACTGAAGTACTCCGTCAGAGAACTGCCTGCTGACTGGTTAGACATAATCGAGCTGGTTCGGTTGCTCTGTTCTGGTAAAGATGTACTGGTATGGCGGTTGCCATTGGACCTAGAGACAAAAAAACTAAATAAAATATAAGGTCTGATGCATTTATCAAGGCCTACAAGCACGCCCAATAGTATCAATGTCACCCACGTATTGCAAAAGCCTATCCGGTCGTGGGAACCCTGGAAACCTTACATCAAGTGTAATGGGGAGTAAATCTATTACCCGACCGAGTAAAGCTGTTGCTGAAAATTGTCTTATAGAAAAACCCATTTAAATTTGCTTATTCTGGAAATATACAGGCTCTTCCTTTCCCACGCAAATATAAGCACCATTAATTATGCCAACGGGCCAAAAATAACAAATCTTCATAATCTATCCATGTTAGAAAATAACTTCCGATGTTAAGTACTGCTCTAATAGCTTATAACTAGAGATCGGATAATCGGATGCATATTTACCTAAAGTAATTTTTTGGATAACAAATTGTGGAAGCGGCTTGTAAGTATATTTTTATTTACGAATGCAGTTGTATTGTCGCGTCGCTACTTGCGCACAAGCAAGTATAATTTGCCGTCTCACTCGCACTCTTACAAAATGCTTACATTTCCTGGGATTTAATAGGCCCGATTTGATACTTGTTACAACGTATTAAGGTTGTTTTTGCTTCGTCAAAAATCACTTACAATAAAAGTAGGGAAAAGCAACCATTATACGTGGTAACAGAGCAAGTGTCATTTGTGCCAAACTGGGGTTTATTACATCTCACGGAGTATAGGTACACTTAAATTTGAATTTCCCGGAATCGCGGGATTCTTTCGATAAAAAAAGTGCTTTCTATAATAGCCAACATATCAACTTTAGGTAAATATGCATCCGAATATCCGATCTCTACTTATAACCTTGAGCTGAAAAAAGAAATTTTCACTCCGTCTGATAATTCCAAAGATTAGCGCCTTCCAGCTAAATCAAACTCTTCAACATTATTACTAATATAGATACTCGCATGTGGTTTTACTTATGTGCTACGGGGAAGCCCGACTAATTTCGGAATCGACAGGGATCCATTATCAAGAAATGAAGCGACCTGCCTCGTCGGTGTGAAGCATGGAAACTATACATTTTTAAAAACTATATTTCTAAATATAATTATATATTAACCTCAAAGCAGTTGACAGAACCCCGCCATATCCTTGCGCAGAACTGGCTCCTGTCAAACCTATGGTGGGACTTGATTCAATTGGAAGCAGCTTCTTATTCTTGATCAACACCTGGAATAGTAATTTTGAATAATGTAAACAGTACTCTTATTATAAGATTGAGATTCTGGTGATTAGGACCTATTAAAGCAATGAGAGGGGGATATTCTCCCTCCCTAGTATCTTTTAGTTATCCTACTCGACACCAGAAAAGACCAGGGTCTTATGTAGGTTGGAGATCTGGACTAATCGGGTGGCTCCGATTCGAGGTGAACCTGTTACCTTATACTTAAGTTGTTCAGGACTTGGCAGCCTCGGTTCGTCAGTGTAGTCGACTTCGAACAGGAATGACGTCACCAACTTGTCTCCAAACACTGCCTGGATGAAGACAACATCAAAAGAGGACCAGCATAAAAATATTTAAATGAATAAGTCGTATAAATTAAACTTTTAAAGATGGCCGATGCTGATGCCAAAAGACTTTGGCATCAGCATGATGTCTGTAATGATTTATTTTATTTACGCTATTTGTGTATTATCTGCGCGATACTTCACTGTTGCAGGTATAATTATCCATATTAATAATATTATCCATAAGTATTAGTTTGGGCAACTTTCACAGATGGCGTAATTTTAATTTTGAGTTTTTACAATATTCACCATATTTTAATACAATTTTTTCAATATAAAGATATTAATTTTTCATTTTAAATTGATGAAAAATTAACTCCACTTATCGATTAAATAAAACTTTAGTAAATTACCTGCTTGTTTACTGTTGCCTTAGGATCACATTAAAACAATTTTCAAAAAAGGGGTGAATACCCTATTGTTAACGTTTACTGTTATCGTTACTGTAATTGTTATTACGTCATTAAGTCTATGGTAGATATAAAACGGGAATCGCTCCGAACGTATTATTAAATAAATCACATTTTATCCTTTGATTAGACATATTTTATGTGGCTTTTAATAAATTATACAATTTCAGATCTAAGATCGCATTTTAAAAGTCTTTTTAAAATCTTACTCTTAGCAGTCACCGCTCTTTACTCAAGAGTATTTATTGGATACAGGAGTGGCTAAATGAACTAGCATGCTATTGAAGGAAATCTATCACTAAAACTGGTGAGCTTTTTAATGTATACCTAGATCAAAACGACCAATAATCCAAAAAATACCTTAGGTCTTTTAGACCTGGCCATTTTAGAGAATCCAAATATAACTGACCTCAAACGTGCTGGCCATCACTTGCTGCTGGGGTAGACTGCAATGGTTCTCGATGCTCAGGATTAAAGGGTAAGGAGACGCGACGAAAGCACTCCTGTTTACAAGACATACACCATGATAATCTATACTAATAACTATTATGAATGTAACTCTGTCTCTTTGTCTGTCTGTTTGTTTGGAGAACGACAAATTCTGGAGTCTTTATGGTCAGATTCAATGCAGGCAAAGTCAAGGGTACCAGCCAGTACAAGAAGAATATTCTGAATCTACCAGCTACTAAAGTTCAGTGTCTAAGGGATTAGGTTAAGTGGTGAAAGTAAAACTAAGAACAGTCGTTCCCGGGCCATTTATATTTTAAGAGCAATCCGAGTTGTTTTAATCAGTTCGATGGCGACACATCACACCACATAAAAACAGTGGAGTCTGTAAGGGGTTTCCACACGCGAATAAAGCAGTAAAACTGTTGGTCTTGCGAGGTTTAGCCACCATCGTTTGGGCTATGTATGAATATAACACTCGAGAGCAATTAATTCGGGTCACTTGAAAATATCTGAAAATCCCGGAAACTGATAATGCTAGCTTAGTAAAATAATTTATGTTTAATAGACAATTAAATACTCCTTAAATGAAGGTAAATTTCGTGGTTGTTGTAAAGTTATATCTGCTCTCATAGAGAAGCGAGAGAATATTGACCAACATCGTATAAGAAACTTGATATACAGCATACCAAACCACATAACCGCAGTAATGCCAGCACGCGGAGGTAAAACAAATTACAAAAATTGTAAAGTTGTAGAAAAATATGGTGTTTTTCTAAATAATTGTCTATTTAACACAATTTATTTCACTAAGCTAGAATTATTAGTTTTCATTATTTGTAATTGATTTCATTATTTCATTATTTTTAGGTATCTTCATCTCTTTATGTGACCCAAATTCATTGCTCACAAGTGTATTATATCATGAAAAGTCATAATATACAAGTATCGAAATTTTTGCAAGTATTGATATGCACCAACTTTACCCGTAGGATGACTAAAGCACTCAAGAAGTTAAATAACAATTTCAAGTACAGCTCTTTAAGTCTAAAACTATTAGTTTTAATAATCAAAACTAATTTGGTTTTTATTAAAATAACGTCAATTGCTACATGGCAACACACAATAAAAACGTAGTTCTTGCGTGTAATAAAAGGGTCCCAAACATAAACTTAGTAATACTAAGTTTATGGTCCCAAAGTGGCTATTGTTACTCTAAAAATGAAGTTACTCCTACGACGAAAACAGTAGGTATCTAACTTATAGGGGTCAAATAATGATTAGTAACTATGACCATGTCAAAATCTTGTAGATGCAAAAAGAATTGCCAACCTTGCAATGGTCTCAACAACTCTTCGAAAAGGTATTTTGGTGGTGAACGTATGCCCATGGTATATAACGGGACTCCCATCATCACCATCCCAGCAGTCCAGCTCTACACAGCGACAGCCAGTTAGGAGGACCTGGAATAAATTCATTTATTTATTTTATAATTAATTAAAACGGTTACATGTAACCAACATTGATTGACATAGAAACTATATAAATGTAAATATCCACAACTAGCAGCGCCTCACGGTTTCACCCACGTAAGTCACGATCCCGTGGGAATATCGGGATAAAAAGTAGCATATGCGTTAATCCAGGTCTCCAGCTATCTACATACTAAGTTTCATCGCAATCGGTCCAGTAGTTTTTGTGTGAAACCATTACAAACATACACACAAATGTTTCCTCTTTATAATATTAGTTTAGATTTATAAATTAAAGTCAATTAGATCATTTAAATGTCGTGACTTATGAAGTTCGAATACTTTTGCGACGGTTGGGAGGACAGCGATGGGCCAATGTTTATCTACCGATAATTTTGTCACAGGTTTTAGGAATAGGAGTAACTCTGGATGATTTCAATTGCACGGTATACCCCAGACTGGAGTGACATATTAAACAGATGACATAGAGGACCTACCAGGATTTCCCTGCATCTTTTAAGGATGTAGGCGGGAATGTGATCAGGACCAAGAAAGAAAGAAGTCATTTTTGACGTAATTTTTTCTATTATAAAGCTTTTATATTATTTGAAGTCATATACAAAACTGTTACAATAGCTATTTATGTTTAACGGATTTCTGAAAAAATGCCGTTTGTATAACGGCATTTCTCGACTATATCGTAGGTACTAATTTAATTGTTATTTTTATTTACAATAAGAAATCATGAAATGCAACAAAAAATCCGACTGCGTTAAATATTCAAACTAATAAATGTTTAAACCGTATTTATTTTTGTAAACAACTTTTAACGTCCTTAGTTATAATAATCGACAATCGATATATTATAATTTATAAACGATAGGTTTGGAAGAAAAAAATGAAAATGTACATTATGGTTTATTGGAACTAAGTTCCTTATCGCACGTTACACTTCAGACGCTCGACGGATGGGGGCTACGCAACGAAAAATGCTGACCGCGAGTTGATTTATTTTATTTACGCCATCTGTGGATTCTGCGCGATACTGCTGTTGTATACTAATTATCCATATATTAGTTTGGGCAACTTGCACAGATGGCGCAATTTTAATTTTGAGTTTTTTTTATAATATTACTTTATTTTGATAAAATATAACCTAGGTATTAAATATTAATGTGACAAAAGAAACTTCGTTCCAACAGGGTGTCCCAAATACACCTCATGTGTATTTTTTGTTAGTATTTTTACGGAGTCGGATTTTGTGTTTAATTTTTTTTTGCGACACCCGAGCAGTCGATTATATGAAAATTACAAGAGTATTTAAACGATGTATCTAAAGCTGTGTACAGATTCTATCTGTGCATGGCTTAAAAAAACATTTCCTTTACTGAAAATATTTTTTATTTGCAGAATAATATCCAGATGTGGCGACTTCCACATACAGCAAAAAGAAAACTCCAACATCATTTACAACCTACTAATCGAGCATCGCGCTATGAGAGTTCTCGCGCCGATTAGTATATATATACAACTTCCCAACAGCAACCGTTGGGCAGCGGCTCGCCAGGCATGATCACCTCGTCTGGTCGGAGGATCCTCTCTTTGTGTTGGAGGGACATAACACCCGTTCCTCCACACCAGATTTTGGGCAAATGACAATAATCTACGCTAAATCGGTTTATCGAGCAATATGTGCGGTAATAACTTTGAGATTAGGAATGACATTAAAGATAACAGTTATACAGATTTAATTGAAGATTTGAAGCGGCGGTAGCGTAATGGCTAAGGCGTTGGACTTGCGATCAAGTGGTTGCGGGTTTGAACCTTACTCAGTGCACTACCGAAGTGAACCCACTCCTAACACAAGCGTTAAGCTTAGCTGGAGGAGTAACAAGAATACTAGTCATGTGTGACCCAGGTTACTGCTAATCTATTTAAAAAAATTACATATAAAGGTTGTCTGGTAGAGATCGCTTTTAGCGATAAGACCGCCCATTGTACTCTGATTTGTAAGATGATTATTTGTTTGAACTGTACTTTATTAATGGTGTACAATAAAGAATATTCTATCTATCTATCTATCTATCTATCTACTTGCCATTTGTTGTGCTAAATAAAGTCTATATATACATATATTATAGTATTAAGTACCTACGTATAGTGAAATATATTTCAAAATATTATTAAGTACTAAATAAAACACATGAATAAGTTTATTCAACAAATATACCTACATGTATAAATTATAAGTAATATAACGATAATACAAAAGCATATTCAATTTCTCGAGTGTTCAAATTCTATTTATGACCGTGTTCTGCGCATGCTCTAAATGATTGATTAGTATTGCCGAAGTAAGCTGTACCGCACCGCAACTATCACTGCTATTTGACGATTACCTCATTGTAGACTGAAAGCGAGATATAATTATTTGTAGTCGATTAAAAGTTAATGTTTACGTAGCGAAACCGCACCTTTATATCATAGAGAATAGAAAACTAACTGTCAAATCGATTGTTGTCAAACATAACCTTTTTCGCGTTCCCTTACGTTAGCCGGTCGTAATTTCCATATTCTAACTATTTTATTGCATCTAAACCTTAAAAATGAAGGAAAATTCTGGAGACGTCGATAGTAGGAATGTTGTGAAAAATCGCGAGTTACTTTACCGCTTGATTATAAGGTAAGAACTTAATTTTGATTCATTAATAACAATGTTTGTAATAATCGTAATATGAAAAAAGAGCATGCAGTTTTAATAACTAAAATAATAGTTGTTAAACAGGCTTGTTGTAGTTTACAACAATTTTTTTGAGGTTATTTGGTATTTACTGACGATAAAATTTTGTTGCAGTCAACTGTACTACGATGGTTTTCAACCCATAGCTGCAACGTTAGCTTCGGCTGTTCACGCCGATCCGCCATGTCCACCGAGCGACAGGTAATCAATATGACAGACTCTATATTCATAAGTTTTACAGGTTGATTCCCAAAATGTTCATCATTTCTACACATATTTATAACTAGCAGCACCCCGCGGTTTCACCCGCGTAAGTTCCGATCCCGTGGGAATATCGGGATAAAAAGTAGCCTATGCGTTAATCCAGGTCTCCAGCTATCTACATACCAAGTTTCATGGCAATCGGTTCAGTGGTTTTTGCGTGAAAGAGTAACAAACATCCATCCATCCAAACTTTCACATTTATAATATTAGAGGGATCTTGGACAGATTAAACTAAGCAAAGCTAGTACTATGGACTCTAGAACACAGATAAATATAAAATACTTTTTTTTACATACACACCAATACCTAAATATTTATGTGCACTAAATAGAAATCACATTAAACATTAAGGACATTTATTGAACTCTTTTATACTTATTAAACCAGTGTCTTGGGCCAAAATAATGCATTATAATAATAATGACTCTCTCACACAACCGTCTGATCCCAAACTAGGCAGACCCTGTACTATGGTAACCAGACTCCTGATAAACATACTTATATATTTCTAAATACATACATATTATAGATAAATAACACCATTATAAACTAAAGGATGAATAGGGGCATGATGTTTGAATGTGCATTCAGATTCAACTCTGTTTACTGTAAAAGTAAACCAAATGTTTGTCCTATGTCATATCTGGTGTCACATTTAATTACATTAACAAACTAGGCAGAGCCTGTACTATGGTAACCAGACTGCTGATGAACATATATGTATGTATGTAGTATAAAACATATATCCCACTGGAGTCTGCTGTACGCTTAGAGTTTTAGGTAGATTTCGAAGAAATTCTATCTATTGGTTTTGTACCAGTTGTCGAGTTTTCCAAAAATTTCTTAACAGGAGGTCTAGTTATGATCCCTAGACCCCAAAACAACCGCCAGCTAAAAAGTGTATATATATGTATTTTGAAATTTTTATCTCTGTCTGTTTGTTCCGGCTAATCTCCGGAACGGGTAGACCGATTTCCACAAGAGTTTCACTGGCAGATAGCTAGTGTTATAAAGAGTAATTTAAGCTACTTTGTAAAATGAATTCATCAAGCACAGCTAGTATAAGTAAAATAACTGGTATTTGAAACCCTTGAAAGTTTTGTGTAAATAAGTCCTAAACATGCTTGATGTCATTATTATCTCAACAGACTACTAAACCTCATGGTTGTGGGATTACAACATGAGCCTGACCGTAAGGACCGGTTAGCTGCATCCAGTGGAGCTGAGCATTTGCTCGGAACTACTGGTTTTGGTAAGTAGACTGATTCTATATATACACCTTTTTTTTATTAAAAAAAAAATCTCACTACTGTCTGATCCCAAGCTAGGCAGAGCCTGTACTATGGTAACCAGACTGCTGATAAACATGATAACATATTACTAAATAAATATATGTTATAGATAAATTACACCCAGACACAGAACAAATGATCATACTTATTATATATTTATTTGTCCGGGGTGGGAATCGAATATTAGTTAGAGCAATTTTTACAGACTTTTTACATTACTTTTTCACAGAGAGTTTTAATTTCAAGTTTCTACAATATTTACTAATTTTCACTATTGAGAATTTCTACTGAACAAATATACATAAAAAAAAATAATCAGTGGGACTGCCGACAGAAGTGAAAACTTAAACGAAACGACGAACTTTAAACGTCACATTTGTAGGTGGTGACATTAATTAATAAGGAGCTCACAGAACTCAATGTTTAGATTAGCGCCCTCTAGTGGATCTATATATGTATTATTAGCGTGACGGTATAGCAAAAGTGCACAAACATGCCTAAAGAAGTTTTCACTTCAAAAATATATACATGCAGATGAAGGCCCTCCTCCTTTTTTAAGAGACCTTTTATGGTCCCAAAATAAAATATAGTGTAAGTAGAAATGTAAATATAAATGAAAATATTATTTTTATAAATGTGTAATTTCCATTCTCTAGATTTGGAATACGAGATGGACGCTTCCTCGTTAGCCCCAGAGCCGGCTACTTACGAAACAGCTTACGTGACGTCACACAAGATGGCGTGTCGCGCGGGAGCGTTCAGTGCTTGCGGGCAACTGGTTGCTACTGGATCCGTCGACGCCAGTATTAAGGTATACCTCTAAATCTAATTAAATATGTCACAGAATATCTAAAATAAGTGATATGCCAACACTTACAGCATGATCCTCATACAGTGAACCTCAAATCTATTATTCCAGATATTGGATGTGGAGCGTATGTTGGCTAAGTCAGCTCCTGAAGAAGTGGATCCAGGGAGAGAGCAGCAAGGGCATCCGGTTATTAGAACTTTGTAAGTTAGTGGACAGCACTTGGAGTTTATTATTTTTTTGGTTAAATGCGCCATCTCTAGAACTATTACTACACAGTTGGATTTAATAAATATTGTTGCATTTGGTAATACTATATATCACAATTACAGTTAAAAAAAAAACAATAATGGATGTAATGTCTCTTTAGTATAACAGGAAGACCCTCCGAACAGGTTAGGTGATCATGTCATCCAGACCGCGGCCCAACGGCCGATATTCTGAAGTTATATTATATTATGTATATTATATCAGTGCAAGAACTTTCATTGCGCGATGCAGAGTCAGCAGTTACTACGTAGTCCGGTTGATCTACACTAGATGGCGCTCAATTATGCTTGATGTGTGATACCATTAATTTATTACGATTATTTCAGTAACGTAACACTGTTTTAAATTTGTGTGTAATAAACACTGTTTATTTTGTTTAGGTACGATCACACTGACGAGATTACGGCTTTAGATTTCCACCCGCGGGAACAGATACTGGTGTCAGCATCCCGGGACTGCTGCATCAAGCTCTTTGACATCACTAAAGCTTCAGCTAAGAAGGCTTACAAGAGTATTACGGTATATATTAAAACAGCTTCATTTACTTTAAATTACTTTTTTACTTGATTTTTTTTTTCATTTGAGAGTTGATTTTTGTAGTTTGTACGAACATTTGTATGAGATAACAACTTGTGACGTCATAGGTTACAAACGTAAAAAATTATACTTAATTTTCAATAGTCATATAACACTTTATTTCATGAGTACTGTTTATAAAATTAATTTTAATCATGAGCAACTATGATTTTTTTTTCTAGGATGCCGAACAAGTTCTGTGCGTCGCTTTTCATCCTCTTGGTGATCATATAATAGCTTCCACCACTCATCCGGTGATCAGACTCTATGACGTCACCACTAGTCAATGCTTCGTTTGTCCAATACCATCCCATCACCATCGGAAGCAAGTTAATTCGATCAAGTAAGTACTGTACCTATCTAGAACTAAGCTAACCATAGTTTGAACTGAAGGTTCTGGAACAGTGATATACATACTTATATACATTTGTACATCATAAATACATACAATATATTGTACACATAAATCAATACTACAATTTGTCGTTAAGGCGACCGCTGACGTTTTAATCGAATGCCAAATGAACCGCGCCTTTGTCTTATTTTGTATGAGTGTGAAAGAGATGGTATGTTTAGTTATTTTCGACTAAAATACGAGACTACAGTGTTCTCTTTTACACAAACCAGATTTTCTCCAAACGGCAAGTACTTCGCTAGTGGTAGCGCAGATGGTTCTGTGAAACTGTGGGACACTGTCTCCAACCGCTGTTTCAACACCTTTATCAATGCTCACGATGGGGCAGAGGTCTGCTCTGTAGCTTTCACCAGGAACAGCAAGGTAACAAAATGATAACAATCTAAACTTCCCACCACATTATCACTATCTGAAAACCTTTATCACCACCACAATTATTCGTTATATGACACAATCTAGACCTTTACTAAATTTACAAACATGTACACGTAGTAATTTCATTATCACCACTTCATCGCTTCCTTATCACATTTGTCTCACCATATATCCCCTGGAGGACCTCTTTTCAGTGGCCGTATAAGCACAGGTGGTCACCACGTTATCCCTTCCTTTTTTATTGCCACCTTTATCACTCGCTGTTCTTCTGGTAAGCGGTTATCAGTGCCTGTACTCATAACACCAACCTAATAAGTTTCATCCAATTGAATTTAAGTCCAGCTCTAGATAGCATACAAACACACAATGAACTAAGAGTACATTTAAAATCAAAACATGCTAGAATCAAACCTACTATATTTTATTATGTATGTGCATAGTTCACCTACAGCGCTGCACTATCCAATCAATATAACCTAACATTTCTTCATCTTTCAGTACCTCATGACGTCAGGTCTGGATTCGTCCATCAAGCTATGGGAGTTAGCAAGTAGCAGGTGCTTGATACAATACACTGGCGCTGGGACTACAGGTATGATACACCACACTTAAGGTATACCGATTTCCGTACATATAGCCTGACTTACGGCACAACCCTCGACTTACGTTCTACAGTCTTCGTCTACCTCGACTTACGACTACGAAAGCCTGACTTACGCTACCTCTAATTACACTGGGTCTATGAGAGATGTAATTAACTTGTGTGTAATGAACAATGTTGTACTTGTATATTGTGGATGCTCCTTAATAAATAAATAAAGGTTTTCTTAACCAATAAAATATTTAAATACGGGAAAATTTAAAAGACATAGTTTAGAAATGTGCAATGAGGAATAACAGTTACAGATATGCGAACCCTTTTTTTATGGGTTATGGGACAAATGAGCAGATGGGTCACCTAGTGGGCACCTGCAACTCTAGAGTCACAACTGCGTTGCCGGCTTTTAAGGTGGGAGTAGGGAAAGGGAAGACTTAGGGCCTCCGGTAAATTCACTCGGCGAAACACAACTCAAGCATTGCTTTACTGCCGGTTTTCTGTGAGGCCGTGGTATCACTCTGGTCGAGCCGACCCATACGTGCCGAAGCGTGGCTCTTCCACGAGCTACACTAATATATGTATAATATGATTGAATTGAAATATAATTATGTTTGACTTCAAGGTAAACAAGAACATCACGCCCAAGCCGTGTTTAATCACACGGAGGATTATATAATGTTCCCGGACGAGGCGACTACCTCCCTCTGCACGTGGCACTCTCGGAGTGCCAGCCGCTGTCAGCTCATGTCGCTCGGACATAATGGCGCTGTTAGGTAAGTTGCCATTTTATTATTTTTAGTTCAGTAAAAATATTAAATCTTGGTCAAATTAAATTAATAGTATTTAGTGTTCGCCCTGTGTTTGAAATTTCACTATAATCCTGATGCTATTTAAACTATAATTTATACTAATAATATCGGGAGGGAGGGATAGAGAGGGAGAGAGAATGAGAGAGAGAGGGAGAGAGAATGAGAGAGAGAGAGAAAAAGAGAGACAGAGATAAACCTCCAATAAATTGTAAACTCTATTTGTGCATGGGAGCTGACCCACGCCTTTTTTTTTAGGTTCATCGTCCACTCGGGCACAGCTCCAGCGTTCCTGACATGCAGTGATGATTATCGAGCTAGATTCTGGTACCGTCGAAACACGCACTAAGAGTTTTGATCTTGGTTGAAAAATTAAATATATTATAAGCAATTTTGATTTTCGATTTATATATTGTAAGTTCACTGACCGACCTATGTGGTCGTAGGTTCGATTCCCTGGTTTATTAAGAAGATGTTAAATTGTACTGGTCTAAGTGTTTTCTTTGACTGGCCTGTTGGTCTAGTGGTTAGCTATCCTGACTGTTAAGCCAGATGTCGTGGGTTCGATTCTCATTCAGGACAAATAATTGTGTGATGAGCATGATCATTTGTTTTGTGTCTGAGTGTAATTTATCTATAATAAGTAGTATATATAATGTTTATCAGCAGTCTGGTTACCATAGTACAGGCTCGGCCTAGTTTGGGATCAGACGGCCGTATGTGAGATGTGTCAAGCTAATATTATTATTTACAAAAAAAAAAATGTATTATGTATGTTTCTAGACCCTTCTATGCTTAGTTTGGGTCAAAAATATGCACCAGATAATTATTATTATTATATTACCTACATCTGGTGTTCCCTGTTCGTATAATAGCTGGTTTGTATTTTTCCGAGTTTGTATAAATATTTTCCTATAATGTGTATGTCGCACTGAGAGATGGACGATAAGCGGTTCCTAGACGATCATGCGGCATGACATGCTGAAATCATCATGCTGCATGATTGACCTATTAAGAGTCTATGGAGGGTCGGGTGTTATGTCCCTCCAACACAAAGGGAGGATCCTCCGACCAGGCGAGGTGAACATGCCTGGCGGGCCGCGGCCCAACGGTTGATGTTGGGAAGTTGTATATATCCTAATCGGCGCGAGAACGCTCATAGCGCGATGCAGGATTAGTAGGCTGTAGATGTTTCTTGTTGCTGTATGTGGAAGTCGCCACAAGTCTATCATGCAGCATGATAATTCGCTTGGTATAATCATTTTATTCACTCGATATAGATAGAACAGTAAAGAGGTCGTATGGAAATATCTTTGTTAAAGGCAGATTTATAAATAAATAAATGTATAAATATAAAAATAAAAGGAATTGTCAATCAACTGCCAGCACGTAGTTTGCATGTCATTTGCATCAATCAATAGAACTAAACGGTCATGCATGCATGACAGCACGTAACGCATTTCATGCCGCATTTTCAGCAATAGACGGAGTGATTCATGAAGAAGGTTTAGATGTATAATTTATTAAGGTTTATGACGATGTTTGTTGAAGTTATTATGCTTTGCTTCCCGTGCGAAGCCGGGGCGGGTTGCTAGTATTTCTATAAATTACAATAATCTTATAAAATTCTCAGGTATGTTAGTCGTAAGTGGGTTTTTATGGAGAAGGTTTTTACATTAGGTATCCATTTTTTTGACTCGCCAAAAACACTATAGACTATAAATCGATTTTAGATATATAGGGTTGAATAAAAAATAACTGACAGGACAACCTCTGTTGGTTTTTAGTAGGTAAAAAAAATTACATTTATGTGTAAATGTCTAGAAAATAAGTTAAATTTTCTGTAATTAAAAATAATAAAATATTATACAAAAACAATCTTGTGTCTTTTTATTATACGTTATCAGTCACGCGGAAAATGTTATTTTTGTAATTTTTTCGTAGGTAGTAAGTTAGGCTGATCCGTCACGCTCTGAGGTGAAAGGCTCGATCGGGTGAACTCGGGACCGCCGAGTGTACCAGAGCGAGAAAGATACAGTCAGCTGCTCTTCGCTGTTGTATTTACACTCTAAATAAGAATGTATTTGCAATTGTAACCATATCGATATCGTCTATCTATATATAGGGTGTATTTGAAAAAGGACCACTTAAATCACTGAAAGGGCATGACTCTAGCATGCAGTTACAATAAGAATTTTCGAAAAAATAATTATCCAAGTTATGACCGTTTGAATATCCAGGTATCTTTACCTCCGTTTCTCATAAAAGCAGGTAGAACGTGTAAAGTTACATTTTAAACCGTACATCGAAATATGTATTCA
The DNA here is from genome assembly GCA_949752705.1 of Callimorpha dominula. Taxonomy (NCBI): domain Eukaryota; kingdom Metazoa; phylum Arthropoda; class Insecta; order Lepidoptera; family Erebidae; genus Callimorpha; species Callimorpha dominula. Next base: position 10,027,882 of record OX457017.1, on the reverse strand, counting down.
CTCAGTTATTGAGAAAATCCATAAAAACTAACTTTTCCAAAATCCATTTTTTTTTTTAAATCAGTTTTTATGATTTTTTTCTTAGTAACAGAATAAAAATAAAAATAAATTGCCTATTAATATAAAATATTAAGTGTTCCTTTTTCAAACAACTTTATATCAGAAATAAAGATTATTATCTCTTTATTTATTTAATATACATATAAATTACATTTTTAAATACATTTACAATAAAAAAAAAATACAAATATATTTAAAAATATAAAAAATAGTGTCCCACCGGTATCGGGTACAGGGACCAAGCTACCGGTGGTTAGGGTTCCAGAGACAGAAACCTCCTCACTATGCGTGCCGTATCGAGAAGGACTGCCTTCTGCATTAGGCTCTTAATCCAGCTGCCTAACGTGAGCCTCTGAAGGTGTTGGTCGAGGCTCTTAGCAATTAACCCATGGGCCGAAATGACTATCGGTACAATTATTATTATTATTATCAATAGCACTTACTTGACTGTATAATTCGACTGACGACTCGCCCTTGAGCTGGTGTCCTGTGAGGTATGTATTGTGGGAGCTGGCTATGTAGTACTGGCTGAGCGGGCCGCTCATATCCTTGGCCAGCTGCTTGCACTCTTCTTCTTCTGGGTTCAGTTTACTATGGAGGAAGAAGCTGGTTGAGAGCTGTGGTGTGGTGTGTGAAGAGGAGGAGAGGGAGGGGTTAGGGCCTCCGTTAACCTCACTCACTGCCGGTTTTCTGTGAGGTCGTGATATCACTCCGGTCGAGCCGGCACTTAAGTTGACGAGGACTGTCAAAATAATTTATTTTATCTATGGAAATATATTATTTTCGTACCTGCTGAAATTACCAGCTCTCATTTGTTCAGGCACGAACGCGTAATTATCCTTGTCAGTGAGAAACCGGACGAAGCCTTCGAAGGATAGGCAGTTTTCCGCTCGAAGAGTCGGGTCTGGTTCGTGTCTCTGAGGATCAAATGTCTATGTTAATAAGTCTTGTGAAGTTATATTCATCCCCAAGCCGGGTAAGAACGATTACACTAATGCGAAATCATTCAGGCCTATCAGTCTCACATCCTTCATGCAAAGACAAAGACATTGGAGAGACTGTGTGAAAGAGAGCTGAGAGAAGGAGCGCGTAGAAACATACCGCTACATAGCAACCAGCAAGCTTATAATTTAGGTAAATCTACATAATCAGCACTTCATCGGGTCGTAGGACAAATAGAGGCAGCTGTACAACAGAATTGCATCTGTCTTGGGACCTTCATTGATATAGAGGGAGCCTTTAACAGAACTCATTTTACTAGCATTCGTGCCGCATTGGAGCGGCACAAGGTGAGACAGATGCTCACAGACTGGATCACCAATATGCTCAGCAAACGAGTAGTACGGTTCGCAGGTGAGTCACAGGCAGCCAAATTGTTTAGGGGATGCCCACAGGGTGGTGTACTCTCTCCGCTCCTGTGGAATATGGTCATAAATGATCTCATCACTAAACTAAATGCGAACCACTATTATACGGTCGGCTACGCAGATGATCTGACTATACTTATATCAGGTAAGGTCACAAGTACGGTCTGCGAGCTAACTCAGTCAGCTCTGCGCTTAGTGGAGCGATGGTGTATGGAGTTTGACCTGTCAGTCAACCCATCTAAAACCAAGCTAAAGGCAAGGTACCTAGGTGTAATTCTTGACAGCAAGCTGACCTGGAGCAGCCACATAGAATACAAAATAGAGAAGGCGAGCATCATTTTCTGGCAGTGCAAGGGGATGATCGGCAGACGCTGGGGTCTATCCCCCAAGATCATCCTATGGCTGTACATCACAGTGATCCGCCCGGTTATTTCCTACGGTTCCATCGTGTGGTGACCTCGAGTTAAGCTGACCACCGTGGAGAACGAATTACGAAAATTCTAGAGGCTAGCGTGCACGGCGATTAGGGGCTGCATGAGGACTACACCAACTGCCGCCCTGGAAGTCATGCTGGATCTAGCTCCTCTGCACCTATATATACAACAGGCAGCAGCTCTAGCTGCGATAAGGCTAAGGACGCACCTGTGGAGGGACAACGGAAGCCCGCATACGGTGATTTTGAAAAAGATATCCAAGGACATACCGATTGCGATGGCCATAACCGACCGGATCCCTAAACGGGTCGTTTTTGATAAAAAAATATAGAATCCAATTACACGAGGATCAACGCATCGAAGGTCTGGACACTCGTGAGCTCAGGATTTTCACTGACGGCTCTAAAACAAGGTATGGCACTGGCTCTGGGGTCTTCTCAGAGGACCTAAATATAAAAACAACAGCCACTCTAGGTACCCATAACACAGTATTCTAGACCGAGTGTTTAGGTATCTCCATGGCTGCAGCAGCTGTCACTGCAAGGTAGGTAAAGGATCAATCGATACGTATACTATCCGACAGCATGGCAGTGTTACAAGCCCTCGACGACAATGTCATCAGTTCGGGCCTGATCTACGAGTGCTACCAACGTCTTAATGAGGTATGCGAACTGAACAAAGTAACCCTCCAATGGATAAAGGGTCACAGCGGCTCTAGAGGCAACGATGCAGCAGATGAATTGGCTAGGAAGGCATCGGAGATGTGCGTCATGGGTCCGGAACCCATAGTGCCCCTCCCCTTCGGTCAAATTCGGACATTGGTAAGGATGCGTACTAGAGACCAACACAATTTCATATGGGCAAGCCATGAAGATTGCCGGCAGACGAGGGCGGCACTCCCCGCCATCAACAGCCGGTTGTCAAAGATGCTACTCCGGCTGAACAAGCGTCAGCTGCGAGTGGCAACCGGAGCTATCACCGGGCATGGCTCGTTTAACAAACACCTTTCTGCTATAGGTGCTACGGACAGCCCACTGTTCAGAGCTTGCATGGAAGCAGAGGAAACAGCAACCCATGTACTTCTGGACTGCCAGGGGGTTGCAGAATACCGGGCTAAGTACCTTGGTTCACCAGAGTCACTCTCCGAGGTCGTCGGTAACGTGAAGGGGTTACTGGGATTCTTCGGGGAGTTAGGGTGGCTCGAATAGCTTTTATTCCCACCAACGCAAAACTGCCCGTGAAAACCTAACCTAACCTAAGTCTTGTGATGACCTTTTTTGTTTTGGTTTTATTTGTGCGTGTGGAAACCCCCTCGGGCCGTCACCCCACCGGGGTTTTCGGTAGGGCGGTGTGTCGAAATCGAACCGACTAAAACCACACGGTGTGCCGTACTGCGCCTTAAGTAGGAGGGATCCGGTAACAGCTTTTATTAAGACATCCGGAACCCACCTAGCGCCTGCCCGCAAAAGCGCGGGCACCACCTTCGGGTAAAAACCTCTCAATTAGGCGACGTCCAGGCACACTCGGACGCCGCCTCTTCGCGGGGGGCCACTTAGCGGGTGGAAGGGAAAACCCGTCCCGTCCACGCGCGGCCACACTCAGGGCGGCATGAGGAGCTGGTAAGCGCGCCTCCGCCGCCAGGTTCGCCGGCGGCGAATTAGGTCCGAGTGGAGATCGTCCTCCCGGACCCTTTCCGCCGCCTCCTTCTGCGAGATGACGTCCTCACAGAAGGTCGCGACCGCGGTAAAATTCCTGTCGCTACCGGCCATGGAGCGTATGACGGCCGGTAGCGAGAGATCCCCTCCGATGAAATTCTTGTGATGACCTGCCCAAGGTCCGAAGCAAAAGAAGTTATGTCATCATTCAACATTACAGTAGTTTAATAACGATGTGATTACCTGAGTTATGAGTAAATTTATTTGTGTTCTCTTCAGGCTAAAGTACGATATACTTACTTAAAAAAAAATTATGTGGGTTGGTGAAGATCTATGTGTGCAAGGGTGATTCATGAGTGAACCAGATGATAATGATGCCCAGTTAGCTTAACATTATATACAATAAACATACTCTGTTCTGACTTATTTTAAGCTAACTGGGCAAGCTACAGCTAAAATGTAAAATACAAATGTAGAAGAATATTATTGTTATTATTCTTTTTAGTTCTGTACCTGTATAATGCCCTTTAACTGCTTTTCAGTCTTAAGTTCGCACTGTCTTGTCTCGCAGAACTTGCCCAGGGTTGGCAGCGAGAGAACTCGGCCGCTCACGTCTGGACACGCTCCTGTGGTTTCAAATATTTTTACAAATATTTTATTTTTCTTTCATCGGTTGATTAAATTCGACTGTAATAGGTATACTAATGTCTAGTGAAAACTTACTGACGTAACAAGAACTACCAAGTTTTTTTTTATTAATTCACACCTACATCCACCCACCCACACCCACAGCTACACTAGCACACACACACACACACACACACACACACACACGCACACACGCACACACGCACACACACACACCTACACACCAACACATACACACACACACAGTCACATACACACGTTTTATATCTTTCATCAAAATTATGGTGATATTTTTACGGTATTAATAAGTTGTAACTGTGGTTAGATTAATTTGAGTGGGGACCTGCTGATCTGTAGCAGCTCCTCACAATCATATTGTTACGATTAGGTAGTAGTTGGGTAAACTGTTTATTTTGTCCTATTTAGACTGGCCTGTTGGTCTAGTGGTTAGTGACCCTGACTTCTGAGCTAGAGGTCGTGGGTTCGATTCCCACCCTGTAATTTATCTATTATATGTATGTATTTAGAAAATATAAGTATGTTTATCAGCAGTCTGGTTACCATAGTACAGGCTCTGCCTAGTTTGGGATCAGACGGCCGTGTGTGAGATGTGTGAAGTTATACTATCACTATTATTTTTCAAGTTTGTATTTGTGACGAGAAATAAACAATTATTATTATTTTACTAGTATTATCAGTGTTTAAACTACTCTAGGGCGACTAATTCTCGTTTAAAACAAACTCCATACCTGGTAACGCTGCAGCAGCTAATACGTCGAAGGCTTTCTTTCTTCCCACTTTATCGCTAGGTGGTTCCAGGTCTAATGATCCGTTCCTTGTTAACAAACCTGGATAACAATAAAATATGAAACTAAAGTATTTCATTAGTAAATCATAGGGAAACAAAATGGAATAGATTAAGGCAATTTGACAAAATGACGGTTCATTGTTGTCGATTGATCCGGTTGTTTCGATTGTTGTCGGTTGATAATTTAAAAAAGTATCAACCGACTTCAAAGCGCCTAAATATAACAATTAATTGTAACAAGCTGTATCTTTCATCCCTTAATATTACACCCTAAGAGGTATAATATTTTCTTTTACCTTGGGTACAACCAATTAAATTCAAAAATAATCATTGAAATCGGTGCACGAACGGCAAAAATATGGCGTAAAATAGGTACATACAAAAAATCAGTTGAATTGAGAACATTCTTGTTATTGTAGTCTTATTCTTGTTATAAGTCCGTTAAAATGGTTTACGATGGTTGAATGATGGTAAAGCATTTTTAACCGATTTCAAAAGGAATAAGTTCTTAATACGACTTAAAATATATATATTTTTTTATTGTTAGACGGAGCACTGGTATTCAGATGATCTGTATGCAGATACTGGAATTCTAAAAACATAATATCATGACATATTACAAAACAAAGTCCCCCGCCGTGTCTGTCTGTCTGTCTATTCGCGATAAACTGCAAAACTACTGTCTACTGAACGAATTTTCAGGTGGTTTTAACCAATAGACAAAGTGATTCATGAGGAAGGTTTAGGTATATAATTTGCTAACGTTTTATGTAAATTGGTTGAAATGTGATAAAAATTGTCGAAGTTGTCTCTACTACCCGTGCGAAGCCGGGGCGGGTTGCTAGTGTAAGTATATTATGATAATAATATGATGAATACCAGACATAAGTACATATCCAAACACGGGCAGTAGTGACAAACATTTTTAAATATATGTAGATGTATATATACTGTTACGGAAGCCTAATTTGTACTGCCGGCGCCATCTATTGTGGAGTATAGGAAGTCATAGATTACCTAAATAGATTGCAAATTTTTGAGAAATGTCACGAACTCTATGAAATAACGTTCGGAGTATATTAGGCATGGCAGTATTAAATGAGTTCTAGCTTAGCGATCAACGAGTGAACAAGTGCGAAGTATGTGAGAATTGTGTTATTTGCGAATTATTAAAACAAATTGTGTCTATTTTGGTAATAAATTCGTGTATCTTTCTAATCTCGAAGCCCAGCTCGTGACAATACGTATTTGTGCTAAATGACCCAAGAGGTGGTTCTGTCCCAATTCGGTCAGTAAAAAAAAAACCGGCTTCAAGCCAAGAAACATCCAGCTTACTATTTAAATGCAAAAAATCGTAAAATTACTTAAGCCGTAGGTTAGATAGACAGCCGTTAAGAAGGAGCAAAACAATTATAGCGATTTGAAATCATATGTCAAAAACGGATTCTCCTGAAATATAAAACTGCATATTATTTGTCCCACTAAAACTTTGTAAATCACTCAACTTTAACTTTGTAAACTTTGTAAATCTTTGTAAGTCAATCTCTAGGCCTGGCAAACGTAAAGCGATTACCGTAGTCAACTGATAAAAAAAAAAAGTAGCAAAATATAATAGTTGTAACTTACCAGTCCGAAAAATGCCTTTCCTTCGGAACAGTTCGGGGGAACTTCGGCTTTTTTCGGCTCCCAACAATGGCGACCTGTTACATGGTACAGCCAACTGCTCGAATATATCTCGTAGTTCTGATCTCATCACTAGGCTGGAGACAAGGATAATGGTTGCACTAATTGCAAGTAATAGTCCCACATTTCAACTGAACTTACGTTGTGTTCGTGATTAGCTAACGTTTTCCAAAATTATTGTTCCATACGGCTTTGTTAGATCCGTTCCACTTACCTGAAACTTCTAAACAGTGCTACAAAATCCATAAAGTCCAGTTGTGTGTCATAGCCCACGGAGCCAGTTCTTAAATGCTTCAAATTTTCCCAAAAACGTTCACTGGTTTCCAGTCTTCTGAGGCTAGAACAAAATGAAGAATTTAAACGAAGTAATTTTGCCCAGAAGTAAAGTTTTACCGTAATTCATAAAATTACGGATTACAACAATTATGGAGGGTGGAAGTAAAGAGGACGATCTTGTATGAGACGTAAACCGAAAAAGTGTCCTGCTGCTGCAAACAATAGTTCAAAAACCGACCGGAATAGCGCTAGTGTAGGCAAAGAGTATGATTACCACTTAATTTTTTTAGCTACCAGTGTAGTTGATGAAGTGATGAAAATAAAAAAAGGTAGGCAGTCATGAGACTGCCGACAGAAGTAAAAACTTAAACGACGTGTCACGTCAAGCGACGCCTCAAGAGCGGCGCGACGGCACCATGGCGCCGCGACGCCTTTAGAGCGCGGCGACGGCAACATAGCGCCGCGGCGGCTACATGGCGACCCGACGCGTACAGAGAGCCGCAACGGCAACATAGCGCCGAGACGCCTACAGGGCGTCCCGACGAGTTTAGAGCGCAGCGACGGCAACATAGCGCCGCGACCCCTACAGGGCGCCCCGACGCCTAAAGAGCGCAGCGACGGCAACATAGCGCCGCGACGTCTACCGGGCGAACCGACGCCTGCATAGAGCCGCGACGGCTACACAACTCCGCAACGCCTACAGCGCGCAGCGACGGTAGTATAGCGCCGCGACGCTTACAGCGCGCCCCGAATCCTTCAGAGCGCCGTGACGGCAACATAGCGCCGCGACGCCCACAGGGCGCCGTGATGCCGAAAGAGCATCGCGACGGCAACATAGCGCCGCGCCGCCTACAGGGCGCACCGACTCCTACAGGGCGCCGCGACGCCTACAGGACGCCGTGACGCCTAAAGAGCGCCGCGACGCCCACAGGGCACCGTGACGCCTAAAGAGCTCCGCGACGCCCACAGGGCGCCGTGACGCCGAAAGAGCATCGCGACGACAACATAGCGCCGCGCCGCCTACTGATGGAATGATTTGATGGATTGATGAAGTAGTGCAGCAGGCGCAGGTGAAACAGGCGCAACGATAATAGATTGTGCTTACATAGCGCTAAAACAAGAATGATGAGCAAAAGTTTGATATGTATTGCACCAAAAATTTATAATAAAATACCGTCTACTATAAAAATATGTAATTTAGAACTATTATATTTAGAAATATTATATATTTTGAGCGCAAAATGTTATTACAGTGTTAGGTAATGATTTTTTGAATGATAATAATTTAGTACAGACTTAATGCAGCTATGTATTGACATGTTATTTCTTTACATTTATTTTAATTTTATCTTTTTTGTTGCATTTTATTTATTTTTAATTTTATTTTCATTTTTACTGACATTTTATTTTAGGATGAAATTGTATCTAATGACATTATTACATAATTCTTTGTTTGATGATAATTTTAGACATTGACATCACTAATTATAATTTTTTCTATGAAATTTTATCATTGTAATTATTTCTAAGTTATATAATTGTAATTGTTTCTTTAGCAAATAATTCACACGCCTTCTCAGGAAGATTTGTGTGGTACAAATTAAAATGTATTTTATGTATTTTTTTACCCAAAATGTAATCCTACTAATATTATAAACGTGAAAGTTTGTGAGTATGGATGAACCGATTGCGATGCAACTTGGTATGTAGAAAGCTGGAGACCTGGATTAACATATAGGCTACTTTTTATCCCGGTGTTCCCACGGGATCGGGACTTACGCGGGTGAAACCGCGGGGCGCAGCTAGTGAATTTAATAAATGATTTGATTTGATTTGATTCACCAGTAGTTTAATATTTGCACGCTTGGATGAATCGTATGTTTGTTTCCAAAATCATATTATACAAAAGTACTTACATAAGGTCGCGCATCGGCCAACGCGCCAACATAGCAAAGTTAGCGTGATCGTGGGTTCATACCTACTAACTAGTTAATTTTATTTTTCATTTTATTTAATCATTTTCTTTTGCTCAAATATACCAAAGGATGAAGTAAATAGTTCTAAATGAAATGCATTTCAATTCTATAAACTAATTTGAACCTTATTAGCGTAAAATAAAGTACTAAATTGAGTCCCCACCAAAATCTTAACCAATATTTTTACTATCAATTTATTTTCCAGCAAAAATGTGTTGATTTACAATTATCTTGAATGCTACATGCTAAATTGAACCCTTTGAGCCTTATTTAAAGTTTAAAACTGTTTGATGTATCATTTAAGCTAGGGTACGCACCCCTTTGCAAGGGTGAGAAAAGCCTAATTATCGTCCAACCGTAAATAGGTCAAGGTCACACAAGAGGTACCTAGTCTGAAAATGGGGTTGTCACAAAAGAAAAACGATTAAATAATTGCTGCAAATTTTAAGAAAAATTAAAAATGCAATTTAAATCAAAATATGGTCTGGTATGGCATCAAAAGTCAAGGTTACCATAGAAAGTATTTTAATATTTTTCTCTCTCATAAGTATTTATTTGCCCTATATTGATATTAGTACTTTACAAAAATATAGTTCACGCATAATTTTGACGATTTTGCTTTTCACTAGTAGCGAAAAAAGGTTTTTGTGAAAAACTTAATTCGCTAAATATATTTGCAAAGCAGAGAAGATGACATCATTATCTATTTGTCGGCCATTTTCGTAATGAACATATGGGAAAGAAATAAATAATACGACAACTATGAAAAAGTTATTTAACTACTAAGCACAACCGCAGTAACAGATGTTTATATTACCAGCAGCGCCCCGTTGTTTCACTCGCGTTAGTCCCGATCCCGGGGGAATATCGGATTAAAAAGTAGCCTATAAGTTAATCCAGGTCTCCAGCTTTCTACATACCAAACTTCGTCGCAATCGGTAGTATTACTTTTTATTATCGCAGTAGTTTTGGCGTGAAAGAGTAACAAACATAAATCCATCCAAACTTTGACATTTATAATATTAGTGGGATTTATGGGCGTGTAATAATAATAGCCTGGTACCTATTATAGTACAGGGTGCTAATTTAGATCCAAACTAAGCATAACATGCTTAGTTTGGATTTAAATTATCGCCTATGGGTTCTTAAACATATTTAAGTACATTTTAAAATTTTAATAATACATTAAAACAAACAGTCCTATGACGTTGAAATTAAATATTCGAAATTTACATAATTAACTGTAATAAAGTATCACTGATTCAATGCCCCTGAAACACGATAAATTGTATTAAGCTTATTAGCTTCATACAATTTATCGTGTATTCGTGTATCATTGATTTTCCACCTTTAGAGTTGGGATATTTTCTTCAAATTCAAATAGAACTAAGCTTGAGTACAGCCAATTCAATTAAAGAAATATTTATTGAAATCGGTTCACAAATGGCGAAGATACACATACACACAAAAAAAACAGTCGAATTGAATTGGACCTCCTCCTTTTTTAAGTCGGTTAAAATATTAGATTACTACACTAATATACTTATCAACAGAATTAGTTTAAATAAATATAAATTTGACACAGTGGACCCCGACTACAAGCATTTATGTACCCTCTTTTGCTGCCTATAATACCTACTGAATTAACTACCTTGCAGAACAGACTTAAGAAGTTAGGACAAATCAGGTCTTTTTTCAAAATACCCCCTCCTTCCACTAATCCGGTACCTTAACCCTCCTTAAATCACGGGTAGACAGTATTGCTCCCGAATAGAGTTGTCAAACCTCTTTAAGAGAAGAAATTGGATGGTCAGAACAATTCTCCTTCTTATTGTCTCCTTCATTTCAGCTACCCTCTTTTGTGTTAGTAAGATTATTTTTTTTTTCAAATGATTACGTTCGATATTATATTGTTATTACTTTGAGGAAGCTCATGGACGTATGTATACTGCTCATCTTTTCCTACGGTGGTCAGACTAAACATCAAAAGTCCGCAATCGGGGTTTGACAGCGAGCCTTGGAGCACAGTATCCTAGGAGTTCGGGGTTACCGTATAAGGAAGAGTACTTTACTGTTGTACGCTCTAAAACTCAGATCGTCGACGTTGGCCATAAGGCTGCAAGCCTAAAATGGAACTGGGCTGGTCACATCTGCCGCATGCCGGACGAACTGTGGGCAAAACTCAGTACCAAGTGGCGTCCAACGTTAAACGACGTCGCGGCAGGCTCAGAAAGAGATTGCAGGATGAACTGGATTGACGTATTGGGAAGGTTGGCAGCAGAAAGTTTGGAAGGAAGGTAGCGAGGCCTTTGCCCTACTGAGGGACTACTTTCGATACCACCACATATAAAATACAGCTCATTTTATGTCTTCTTTTTGTTGTTAAGACCTTTGATCCTTTGTAATTATTACTTGGGTTACATTTTCAGGGTTACAGAAAAGGAAATCTAAAAAAAGAGATGAGAGATGTTGAAGAGGAAGATACTGACCTACTTCTATTAGGAGATCCTGCTATGATGCTGGTAGCAGCGGCTGTGAGGCTGCTGTGTCGTGGTCCATACATGTGAGGATGAGCGATTGACGAGGAATAGGAACTGAAAGAAAATGTTAATAAGTATTGACCATTGACCAAGATCATTAAAAAGTTAGAGGACACGGAATACAAAAATCTAATTTTGAAACTGAAAAATTTAACTTGAAAATTGACTGATAAAGCTAATATTTAGTATGAGAGAGGACTGACGTGAATGAAACTGTAGGTATTTAATACCAAGGATGTCGATGGTATGTGTGCATAAAAAAAACAAAATAATTAAAATTGACATGAAAATTCATAATGTGTTGTTCAGAAATATGCACCTACATAAGGAAATAGTATTAAAAAAAAAAAACAATTTTTTTTTTTCGAAGTTCATTTTTTTTCACCTAAATACATTATTTGTCGGCTACACATAACGAACAGAGGTTTAGTTTTTTATGGGATTTTCACATAATATTGCGTCTACTATAAGTACCTGATACATGAGTTTTCTAATAAATGAATTCTAATTCTTACCTATGTCTCGGTGATCCTTGCATAACTTCATCTTCACTTCTGGTGCCAGAAGTATGTGAGGAGTGGATGCTCTTAGGAGAGCTCGTCTTCAACTCTGATGTTGATTTGTTTTTCTGAAAACAGAGAAGCTGTAAACTTTTGTTACAATACTCAGTAACAACAACAACTAACACCTTCCTACTCTATTATTAGTGAGAGTAAGATAACAGAAAACTGGTATTTTAGCAAAACTTATACTGCAAGCTGACCCAAATAAATATATAAACGTCGGTGTCTCTTAGACACTCACACAGAATAGATAATAATATAAGTACAGAAAGTTCACTCATTGAAGGCAGTTAAATAAATAGCTACTCTCGCCACTTTGTAATAAAGTGCATTCTACTTCGCAGGCGAGTGGTATACCGATCACCTTTTATGTTATGGCCTACCTTATCCAGGAACATAAATATTTTCCAAGCGCAGGTGATATCAATCTACTCTTCCAGATTGATAGGTTTGTCAATAGATCAATGAAAATTTTTGTCCCAACATTATGTAATAAATACGTCAAAAAACAAATATCTCATAAAAACTATTACACTAATTTACACACGATTAAAATTTTTAACAACAATAAAACAAACTGAAAACAACGAAATTGATTGTGAAAAACATTTACTCGTAAAAACCTTAAACCTTCCTAAAAATATATGGAATATTTCAATGAAATGTGTTCAGTACATTTTAAGGAAATCGTGGACGTACAAACATACATACGCATCGAAACAGAATCTTCTTATTTGAAATCGGTTAAAAAATAATTCAACAATCTCAAAATACTTATTTTCGGATTCTCTTTGGAGTAACTTAAATAACCATAGTCGCAGTAATAAGAATTGTATTGAATTTCATTTAAAATACACACTAAAATTAAGCGTTGATAATTTATTCTGCATCTCACAATTGGGCATTGGGACAATGAACTCTCGCGACACGATTTCAAACTGAAGTGACCATTGTTAAATAGAACATTGTTTGATCTTCGATCCCAAGGCTTACCTTAAACTTAATCCCAGATATTCTGAGGGAATCACTGTGACAATCTGTGTAAGTGCCTTTCACTGGAGTGGAGTGAGATGAGCTGTCGCAGGTGGACTCTCGGCCTCCGAAGACCTGTATAAAGTAAAAAATTAGCCTATTGGACGTAAATACCTTGCAAGTGGACGTGTCTACTGCCTCTGAATGAAGCCATAAAAAGAATCCAATTTCCGTCTCGTGATTTAGGCAAAGGTTTTTTACAAGATCTCCCACTGGAACTTCGCTATACTAAACTCGTGACTTACCCGAATAGCATCTGATACGAGAGGCTCACAGCAGCATCCCTCCTCATAGTATAAAGCCGTATACTTGTTCTTGAGCCAGGCCAGGCTCCTGTCCGCGAGTTTGGCCTGGCTCATCAGCGCTCTAATGACGGAATACAGGCCTACTGCCCACACTCTGTAGAGGAGAAATCATTATCAGGAGGTAGCATAAACGGTTTTCATATGTTTTACTTTACTATGGCATATTTTATTGCGTTGCTGGAAATTTACTACTCTAGATGAGAGTAGAAAATAGTTCTATAGTCTTTAAAGTAATTTACAAGTAAGGTTGGAAGTGAATTTTAACTTTAGCACTGGGTTTGAAGGTTTGGATTTATCTGATAACTTAATGGTTCCTTTTCATACGTATCCTTATGACAAAACTACAGGTTCAAAAGTTCCTGAGATTTAACATTTGCCAAAAAATGCCATGTAATACCCAAGCATAATTAAGAAGACAAAATACCTGTAAGAATACGCTGGCAATACCAAATGAACTGTTCTGTTGTCACTCAAAGTTCTTCCATACACCAGAGAGATGATATGAGGACCCTGAGAACAGATTTCCAGTCCGTGTCTCTTCGCACTAGCTGTTAATTCTGCCAGGTCTCTTGACTCGAGGAGCTTGCTTCCAAGCCGCATGTCTTTTACGCATTGTAGGTCGATAAACCTGCAAGGTAAGAAAGTAGTTCTTAAGTGTGAGGTTGATAATATTCTTTTTCATTACTAATGACTAATGTTATTGGAATGTCACTGGAGCCTATAAACCAATTACTATTTTCATTCCACACGTGGAAACCCCTAGGGTCGTCACCACCATTGCGGTTATCGGAGGGATCGGCGGTGTGGTCGGAATGGAACCGAATAAAACCACATGGTGTGCCATACTGTGCCTAAAGTTGGAGGTAATGGTGTGGTATTCTGCAGGATTGAAGTGGGACGCAGTTATGTTTCTAAAATTTGAGCAGAAATGTACAGAGTGTTAAAAAAATATGTAACGACAAACTGTTGATTATGCTTGAAAAAAAAGCAGATGGAAAAAAAATCATGTTTTTTTGTTTTTGGTAGGTAGGTGCATATTTCTGAATAACATACGATTCATTATCATGAACTTCGATGTCCAATTCAATGATATTATTTATTTAAGCAGACATTTCTGAAAAATCTGGACATGATATCAACATCCTTGGTATTAAAAACTGATCCTGCATCGAGCAATGAAAGTTTTGGCGACAGTTAGTATATATACCTACAACTTCCTAACATCAACTGTTGGGCTGCAGATCGTCAGGTATAATCACCTTGCCTGGTCCGAGGATTCTGCCTATGTGTTGGAGTGACATAATACCAGAGTATTTTTGAGGTCTAATATAATTTTTGATTTTATTTCTTGTAAGGTACAGAAAGTTCTTCAGGAAAAAATCCGAAACATATTTTGCGGTTGGAAAGTTGACTTTCTCGTGAATCGATGTTCTTACCCTTCTTCCCCAACGATGCCAGCCTCATTCTCGTGTGCAAGGTTCGCGGTGTACTTCAGGGGTATGACTTCTTCAGGGTTGTAAGAAAGGCTTACTTCCGGTTGCTGTACATTTTCTGATGGGGTTTCTCCTGGAAATAACCACCTCGTTAAATCCTACAAATCACTATAAGATATGAAATGAAACGTTAAACGTGGTACTCTTCAAAGCTAGAAATGAAGGTATTTGAGGTTTTTCTAGCAACTACAGACAGGATAGTTAGAAGTGGGACGTCCCATCACTAGATGGACTAATCGCCTGGTCAGAAGTAGGAATCGATAAGCTGAAGTTTATGTCCATTTGGATACCATCAGGGTGGCATACAAATACATAGAAGTTGCGTTTACTCTGTTTAATCTGGGCCGGACGGTGTGGTTCTTTATCAACTTAGGTGCAGAGAAAGAGAAAAAGGATAACAAGAATTACACACCTATATTATACTATCCCCTTTACACATGGCAACTTACACCAAATTTGAAAAAGAAAGAAGAAATCCAACATAGACTTTCTAATGAACATGCTACTTTTCATCGAATCTACGCATGTTCTACAAAAGTGCTACAACTGCGACTACTAGTGGCTCATATATTCTACGACGAGTACGTAGGCTATTTACATGTAGCATATTTGTACAAGTACCCACAGCAGATCTACTTAGCCTACAACGGCTACGAGTAACAAACCTTCGTTTAACCGGAACATACTGGAGAGTGGTTCGTAGACCATCTACAATCAAGCTATTTTGTCGTAGCGCTTCGTAGTAGACCTACAAAGACGTCTACGAATATTCTACGCATACCATCTCCAAGCGTTCACCGTAAATTCTAGCTGAAAATTTATGAAATACGGTTTTGAACCTGGTCACTTCTACCAAATGGTATCTGTTTCATGAAAGCTAGGAATGTATTTGGTCACATTCCCCTTTTTTTTTTTTTTTGTCGCATCCTAAACCTAAAAAATGATCTACGTACCGAGCCTATACGACCCTAAGCTATGCTAAGCATAGCTATGTTTATTTTTTTTTATTTTGTCAATAAATGAAAAAAGAAGTTGCAGATGAGTCGTCTGTAATATTATTAAAAAAAAACTCTAGACTTGGACTCAAACTTTTTACTTGATAAATGCTCAAACTCAAAATAATTTCTTTAAATTAAACCAATTATAGGCAGTTTTGAATGGTCAGGATTAAGGTGCAGCAGAATAACTCAGTCGTGAAGCTAGTTGCCTGTTCCAAGACGTAGATCGTATGGAGAACAGGCAAGAGATGAACAAAAACTCTTAGTGATTATTGCGTGCTTACCATGCTGTGTGTGCGGCGTATGCGCTGCTCGACACCATGCTAACAGCGCACATGCACGTTCTAGTCTAAGTTGCGCCAACGCACCTCCCCATTCCGGTTCCGAGACGACACAAGCCGTCCCATGATGCATTATCTGAAAAAAAAAAATGTTGCAATTACTAATAATTTCTCCTTATTGCTTTGTTATTTAGTATCAAGTCTTTGACTGTGTGTTTTCGGTGAGCATTTATTGAAATGTGTTTTATTTCTTTCTTTGAATGATTTCTTTATTATCTATATTTAATAACTTTATTTTTAGTAATTGTATCATAAGTAAAAGTATAAGGATCGCCTAAAACAACAGATCAAAATTAATTAAATAAATACTTAAATGAGCGATAGTTACTATCGTGATGATAATTTATTGTATGATCTATTTTATATTAATAATGTTATAAAGAATGAAAAATTTGACATTGCAATATTTAACATTATTTATAATTATTTGTTATTACTATTAAATCAATGTTATTATAATATGCATGTATCTACTTCTGTTTAAAAATTTGCATGTCAGAACAGACTGACGAAATATGTGATTCTTTTATAATTTACTGTTTACAATCTTTGTAACGTATTTCTGCAAATAAAGTATAATTTCATTTCATTTCAGTATCATTTCATTTCATTTCAATTACTGTCCCCTGATCAGTAATTAATTTGGAACTATTCATGTCTCGAGATGTCTAATTTAGGTATAATAGAAGTTATGGTAATCGCTCAGCCAGTTTCATACCCTTTGCTATCTGACAATTGTCCAAAATCTGAGTTACAGCTAAGAAATTGTTATTTCAATAAAAACATTCCGTAAATATATTTCATTTTGAATCAGCAGACATTGATATCTTGGTAGCACTTCTATATGAAGTATCACAAAGACAAGACCATATACTAGACATACTAAATAGTGGCAATGATAAAGAAAAGCAAGCAAAGGACAAAGATATAAAACACCAAAGACGGTTTTGTACTAGAATTGACCCTAACATTCAGGTTCATATCTGCCCAATGAGTCTTACCTGTAGTATATGCCTATCCATCCTTTCCCCATTTTGTGGTGCTAGCGGAAACATCGTAACTCCATGATCATGAGGTAGAGGCTGCACAGGACAATATCCCGTACCTTCTAGCTCGTATAAAGCTTCGTTCTCAAATTCACCATTAGTCTTCTGCGTGGACTGCGAGAAGACCGGCTCGTCGCAGGTAGACATTGCTGTTCTGAGATGAAAAAGGAGAATTAAGCTATGATACAACTTATTTAGAATGATCACAGAATAGTAAAGTATTGAAGAGAAAATTACTGGAATGTGGATCGAGATCATGTATACTTAACTTCTTAGGCTTACACTGCAACGTCAGGTCACGCAATTTTGTGCAAATATTTTTATGCATAAATATTTTCATGCGCATTGTTCTAGTCATTATTTACATTTATATATTATAAGTATGCAGCTCTGGTGTTTGCAAAACAAAAGGGGTGAGGCGTCCTGCCACGCCGGTTGCCTGCCGGGAGTCTGGCACCTGCAACCGGCGTGGCAGGACGCCTCACCCCTTGATAAAGGGCCCCCGTCGGGTCCGAAACTAGTCGGGCATCCCCGAAATATACACGTGAATAAAACCCTAATTTTAACTAATATGAATACCACTCACGAAAGTTTTTATTCGAGTATAATCAAGTCATCGAGACAATCAAATGATCAAAATCTGATACAACCCAACTTCCCTCCTCAACGTAAGGACGGTTGGGAGATTTTTTGATTATAACTAGCATTTAAATCTATAACTGCACCTTAAATAGTCTCCAAACACCGGTGCATTACTCCTAGCTAACGCATAGTGATGCTGATGAAAACTTGCTATGTGGTCCATCACAGCTTGTGTACGGTATACTTTTTCCAAGTTGATTAGGCCTTCTGGCCCAACACGTCTCCAGCCTTGTGGATGCTCACCTTCCTCGTCAAATGATGCTATATACTGGAAAAAAGATTTCGTAGTCATTTCTTTTACTGACGATAGTAAAATTCTTGTTATTTTTTTTTTAAGAATATTAGTAACTTCTTACACATTACTGGTATTCTGGTTAACCCCTCCAACTACACTAAATGCTTGTGTTACTGTACTGGTTCACAGAATTCTACAGGTTACTGTTAGTCTGTCGCTTTTCTTATTACGGGATTAATTCATGGCATCTCTCTTATTACTAGTAGTAAAGTGAGAAGAACTTTATCAGAAGCAAAAGCAAATAAGTTCTTTGTATACTGTATTCGACGCGTGAACGAGGTTTCTATTCACTTGTGAAGCTTGTTTCTTCTAGCCAAACTTATCTAGTCTATAATTACAATAGGTATTTTTTGTTTCGATTCCAAGTATGTATAATTACTCCTACTTACCACTTGCTTATTAGAATCGCTGGGTCTGGAGTCTCTTTTACAGCTATCTCTTAAAGGACTGGTCGTAGTACTTTGGTCCGTTCTCTTACTACTTTCTCTTCGTGTGTCTCGTTTCAGTGACCCTCTGTTGGAGAAAAATAATGTTATAATTATGCACATATTCCAGAAAGTTATTTAATACAACATTTACATAGTATTTTAACGTGGGAGAGCTATGCTTCGGCAGGTATGGGCCGGCTCGACTCCGCTCGATACCACGGCCTCACAAAAAACCGGCAGTGAAGCAATGATTTTATTGCTTTTCGCCGCGTGAGTGAGGTTGCCGGAGGTCCTAACCCTTTCCTCTCCCCTATTCCTGTCCTTCCCCTCCCCTCCCTCTAATCCCCGTCTTCCCTATTCTACTACTCCCACCTTAAAGGGCGGCAACGCACTTGTGACTTTTGAGTTACAGGTGCCCGTGGGCGGTGGTAGTAATTTACCATCAGGTGACCCGTCTGCTCGTTTGTCCCCAATACCATAAAAAAAAAATTGTATAAATAAATGATTAGCTTCTTGAGTAGTATTTGACTGCTGTAAATCAATATTGAGTTAAATCCTTTTTCTTCTTTATTTGCCTTCTGATGCAGATTTTAATTGAATGTAATAATTCTATTTTGTTCCATATATACAGATAAAAATAACTGTTATTTACATGTATATATATCCTTCAAATTGTTTTTGTCTACTAAAATTGAAACTGCGTCTCTTTGAGGTCTTTTTGTAGTTTCAGTGCCTATCTTGTCAATAGTTTAAATAATAATTTTTACAACTAATTTTATACCTGTTCTATCTCCTTTAACTTTTTTAGTAATAGTAGTAGTAATAAAGTTGATAGATCCTTGATTTTTAATCTATATTTTAGGTGTCCATTATATTCAACTAGCAGCGCCCCGCGGTTCCACCCGCGTAAGTCCCGATCCCGTGAGAATATCGGGATATAAAGTAGCCTATGCGTTAATCCAGGTCTATCTACATACCAAGTTTCTTTGCAATCAGTTCAGTGGTTTTGCCGTGAAAGAGTAACAAACATCCATCCATCGATCCATTCATCCATACTTTCACATTTATAATATTAGCGCGATTAGTGGGATTTCTGATGGTATAATGAATTGGGTTAGGTCAACTTTTTAAGAACCAATTAGTTGGACCGCTCAAAGGTATATAATTCTATACAATACTAAACATATTGTAGACAAAAAAAATAACCTTTGGTGGAATAATTAAGCATTGTCAGGATTGTCTCACATCTTTTCTAGCTGTAACAATCCCAAGGAACATCGAATACACCTATACCCAGTCAAATGAAATCCTTATACTTTAAGCAAAATAACTTTTTATGTCTAAAAATTTACACATTATAGGTTACGTGAGCTAACGATAAACAAAACGTTTTTCAATATGGAATGGTGATGACTCGAGCAAATTTGTACTTACTTAGATAGAACCAAGAGTCGCTTTTTACCTAAATGTCTTCGGTTAATAAGACTTCTGTTTGTAAGTACTTTCAATTTATTCTCTGTCCCTTAGAATATACACTATGCTTAATGTTTAACTCCATAGAAAATAACACTTAAGAAATCCAAATTTGATGAACTGTAATAATATTACCTTCATTCGCTATTAGAAACCAATCTGTATCTTCTATGCATCTAACAATAAGCAAGCATGGCACTTTCAATTTAATCTCACTTAGCTTTGTACATCTGTCGTACAAATCTCTCGGCTTTATAACGAGACGATTTGCTTAGATTCAGGACAAATGTATCATTATTGTTCTCTTTTTTGCTTTCGTTCTCGACTTTTTTGAGTACAATTTCATAATCTGGGACCTTCTCGAAGCTAAATACACAATTGACGTACTCAGCGTAGATTTGTAATAAAATGCTTAATAACTTTCTGGACGACCTTATAATTTTGGATTTGACAAAATACCTTGGAAAATTTGATATCCTTTAATATATGCTAATGTTATATGCTTGTAACTTGTTGTTTTGCATACATATATTAATATTCTTAACTGAGAAAACAGAAAAAAATAGATGCTTCACGTTTCTAAAACTGCAAGTTTTTTGAATTCTTCTTTTGTTAAAAAACACAACTCCTGCATTAGGAATGATTAAACAAAGGACACAAAGAACACTCAGACAACAACATCGAGACAACTATTTGTGGATCAAAAAAATATTTCGTGTGGGATTCATACCCACAACGCGGCGTAGTGGTGAGACGACCACTCTAACCATTGTGCCATCCATGCAGTAAAATTAATCAAAATGAAATAATAAAATGCAAACCATTATACATTAAAAAAAAACTAAATTAGTCTAATAGCCTAGTATTATATTTTCATAAACGTCTTTTTCTCACCTGTCATCTTTGAGAGACTCTCTTTTGAACTCCCTGCGGTGTGTCGGCGTGCCTCCTACAGAGTGTGGCGCGGTCAATGACGGCGTGGCCGCCAGGATTTCTCTGTGTAAAGCGAAAGAAATTTTTACATAAACATTTTAAAGAAAATTTCGCAAAACGGGAAACGAGAACTTTGGTTTACTTAAAGGTTATGTATAGAAGTACAGAATGCTAAAATTTTAATGAAATAAAGCAAAAAAAAAATTTTTTTTTAATTATGGTCGAAATTCGACCACCAGACGATCTTTACATTAAATTTTCAAGGGAAATTATTATTATCTACATTAAATAATAACATTATACTGATACTGGCAAGATTTCGTGTCCGCTTGGCTGTTTGTATTGTTGTTCGTAAATATCACATTTACAGAATTAAAAATCACATACTACAAGACAGAAAAGAAAAAACGGGATGTCGCATTACATTTATTTCAAGATGTTTAAATGTTCATTTAATAACTCAGCGATTGCAACAAGCTTATAACATGAACTTTGCGAAACTCGTTTAAAATTTTCCCAAACAAAGTGTTTGATAAAATTGGTTAAGTCATGTGGAATATTCATTACCCAGAGAGTACACGAAATTCAAAAAATCCGAAGCTTCCATCCTCTCGCTTAATTAATTAATTGTGGAATGCACTTTGAATAAACTTCTTAAAAAAATTATGATCTGATTATGATGATGAGCACGATCGTTTTCTTTGAAGAATACATAAATATACTTCTCCAGATAGTTTTTCTGATATTGCAAATGTACATGATGTAGATAATCGCTTTCCATTACTTAAGCTGCATGCTTTTTGTTATCCTCTATCATATATCCTATACTAGCTTCCCCGACAGACTTCGTTCTGTCAAAAGTTATTGATTGACGACAAATGTTTGACAGCTGGGGACATGTTTATTTATTTATTATTTACTTGTGTTTTGTATAGGAATAGAAAAGTGTTGTTTTTGCTATTTTCCTTGCTTTTTTTACGCTTTTTCTCTCCATAAGAACCTTCCTTGTGCCTTAACGAAAATATGAAAAAAAAAACAAATAGCCGAATTGGTCGAGCCTTTCTCCAGTTTTGCGCTTAGCAACATGTTTGGCAATTCATTTTTATTTATGCAGATAACGAAAAAAACTGTAATTTATTGACGTGATAATGTCTTATAAATGGATGAACGCCGGCTGCACACACGAAAAAGCATGACTCATTGTCACGTGCCGCCTGAGCGGAGCGTGCAAGCGAGAGCGCGGAACAAGCGATAGAGAGGCACGATCGGCCTAAGCGTTCGACTTGTGACGCATCTATCTCTCTTCCACTGTTTTCTTATGACGTTATCACGTAAAATTATAGTCCGTAAACCGACTTTACAGACAACAATTTTTTTTATTTCTTCATAGACTATACGTATTTATCCTTTTATTAATTTTATATCTTAGATTATTATCAGTCGCAATACAATAGCCAGCATGTATTCAGACTTTAGACAGTTTTGGCTCGTTTTTCGATTCCAATGACACCATGGAAATGTAATGTTCGAAGCAGGATACATAAAAATAATATTAACTCAAACGTTAAAGACTGTTGCGGCGGATGAAATCACAAAATAATGCTTAATGCTTCATTAAATTCACGCCGTAGTCTACAAACAATCACATTTAAATACCTAGAGACCGGCCACACATTCTTACAGAATGATAAAGATTATTCCGAGGTAGAATAAAAGTTGAAATTTCATTAAAGAGTTTAAGAATTAAGATTATTACGAGGGGCTTTAAGCGTATTTTTGGTGGGAGCGTGTATTTCCAAGAAAACCAGAATTTTATTCGATTGATGATGATCTTCATCGTCCACAGCCGTCTTCACCACTACCGGGTATGGCACCTTAACTGCTTGTGCTATATTCTTCTGTCATAACGGTGTTCGAGACTGATAGCTCATTATTTTATCTCGAGTGGTTTTAAATAATGCATAAAAATAATATTAATGACCTAGATTTTGTGCTTTATTTAAGACTAGCAACTCGCAACGGGTACAAATTATACACATAAACTTCCTCATGAATCACTCTGTCTATTAGTGAAAACCACATGAAAATTCATTTAGTAGATTTTCAGTTTATCGCAAACAGACATACAGACAGACGCGGTGTTGGATTTTGTTTTATAATATTTAGTGACATAATTTTATGCTATTTGTGTTTAAATAAGATTGCCAACATACAGAAACACCGGTTTGCTCTAATGACAATTCAGCAGTCCAATTTTCGTTAAAAGTGATGCCAGCCAAAATGTTACCATGGAGAGATGATTGCTTCTTTGTTCCTCAATTGAATAAAATGTGGCAGAACTTTAGTATCAACAAGATGGCGCTACATGCCACACAGCGCGGGAAACCATCAAGTTATTGCGCATAAACTTCGATGAGTGCAAAATATTTTTGTTATGGACTTGTGAACGCCTCCACGATCGTGTAATCTCACACTTATGGACTAATTTCGTTGAAGATATAAGAAGTTATTACTCTACGCCGATAAACCATAGGCATTGGACTACTTGGAAGTGAACATTCGCCGCGTTATACATGGCCCCAGCTGCTCGATAAAATGGGTAAAAGTTTCCCTTAACAATTGCACTAAACACAGCCGTGGCATATGCCCCAAATTATCTCTTAAATAAGCACCCGAGATAATTGAGGGCATATTCGAGATAATTTGGAGCAAATGGGGGCCCCCATTTGCCCCAAATTATCTCATAAATAAAGCCAACATCAAAGCTGATTATTATTATATTTATATTATTTTTAAGCAATTAATTATTAACACCAGTGTTTTGTACATTTGTATTTGTATTGTATTGCATTATACTATACTATACTGTATTGTGTTGTATTTCATTGCATCGCGTTCTTGTAAAATTAAGAATTAATAAAACGGTTTGGGGTCGAAACGCTATGGTCATGGGGTCCGAGTGCTCGTTCCGTTTATAAGGAATTAGCTAAGCGACTGATCGATACTTCTCGTGACCAGAAGGCGGGACTTTTTCTTGCACAGAGCATTAGCATTGCCATTCAACGTGGCAATGCTGCCAGCCTTCTGGGAACATTGCCAGTAGGCGACGATGCGGAGGAATTTTATGACGCATGCATGTAAATAGCCTATATATAGAAATAGATAAAATACATATATTGTCTTAATAAATAAAACGATTATAATCAATATTTGTTTAATTAAAATCGTCGACTTGAACGGAACAAAACAAAACAGTCTTCCTAAATAAATTACCTAATATTAATTATAAGCTATTATTAATGTTTACAGAGAACAAATAAGCTACTTCCGAAAGGCTTTATTAAAATATTTGAAGAACATAATTATTCCTACTGTTAATACGGTTGGTGTGTTCTTGCGTACACGTGTAGGAAACCATTTTCGGCGGGTATAATTAAAAAACAACGTACATGGAAACTGGTGATGCGAATATTTAGGGATGATTGGTATTTTTATAGAGTTGTTATAACCGACTATTTCGTTTATTTTCAAGCTGATGTGAAACTTAAAATGGTTCGTTTTTAGCGATACAGGTATAGTATAAGGGTAAGCCAAATAGGTTTGTGTTTAAGTTTTAGTATGTAAATAAAACATTTGAAATTCTTGGATTTACCCTTGTAGCTTAATCTGAACTGTTGATTTTTTAGCTGAAAATTAACTCAGAATACAAGACTGCGGTACTTTTTTACTTTGCCAACTGCCACCGCTTCTAGTGTTATCGATTCGAGCTCCACATGTCACAATTATTTGTGTGATTTATAGATAACGGTCCTAACTCTGACCTAGTCGTATGTTTTTTAAAAACGGAACTATGTCGTTCCGAATGCTGGAGTTACCCATTAACATGGGTTTAGGTATTATAATGATTTTTGCACCCTCTTTTTAAGCAAAGATTTAATGATTACGTATATTTGGAGACTCAGTTTTGTAATAATAGGCCGCAGAAATAAATATTAGTTATACTAAGGTAGTATATGTGAGTTAAACAACACTTAACTATTTATTAGTTAGTGTTATGAATTCAATTTTCTATTATTTAGTTAATTAGATGTTTATCAAAATCCAAGTGTTAAGATCCATGTAAGTTGTGTATATAGGTACTGTATAATTATGTGTTGTAGAATCGTGTCAGTATAAAAAAAAAAATCTTCTATATTATAACGTTGAAATTGTGGTATTATCATCTCTGCTCATTTTACATTAAAAACAGCTCATCTCTATTTCAATATTTCAGTTTCAGAATATTATGGCTGACCGGAAGACCGCGATTAATAGCTATAAATATTTTATTATATTACATTACCAAAATAATTGTATACTATCATCGATATATAGATTCATATGCGTTCACCTTTTTTACTTTATGACGTCATTTGTTTCAGATTATGTATTTATGAAAAAGCTAGGCTTTTTTGCCACTACCTGTTAGTATACAGAGTATTACAGCAATATGTGGTCATATTATAGGAGCGTTATGTCTAGACGGAAAAGAGCTATGATGTCTATATCGCACTCCACACTCTAGTGGAGTGCCCTGCATAGACGCAGCAGCGTGCTGACCTCGGCAGGTTTGGGAGCCTCTCGTTGGAGACCAGGATTATGTCCATGATCCAAAGCGAGAGCGCGTGAGATTACGCTGCCTCGTCTTGCGAGGAGGTAATGTATGCCAAGGAGGCGGTGAAAAGAGAACTGGTACTCTCCCGTCCTGCAGAAGACGCACTAAGTGCCGGAGAGAGCAAGTCGATCGCCGGCATCTATGGAGCGCTTGTCTGGGGTTATCCGGCGCCCTTGCAGAAGCAGGCCTGAGACGGTGGCGCCGTGTTGTTGTTCCTGGTCAAGGTGGTAGGTACGTTTTATCAATTTTAATGTCAATTGCAATGTTTTTTAACCAGATATTGTCCGACAAAGTCCTTGGTATTAAATTAAATATCAATTTCATGACAAGAGTCCTGTATCACCCATTCTCCTATCAATCAGCCCATCTCAGTCTACTGCTGGATATAGGACTACTAGGCGCAGACGGAGGTTCTATCGGCTCTCTGTTTTTTATGGTGTAGGGGGCAAACGAGCAGACGGGTCACCTGGTTGTAAATGATTACCACCGCCCATGGACACCTGTAACTCAAGAGTCACAAGTGCGTTGCCGCCCTTTAAGGTGGGAGTAGGGGAAGAGGGGGAGAGGGGGGAAGAGCGGGAAGAGGGGAGAGGGAGATTAGAGGGGAGGAGAGGGGAAGGACGGGAATAGGGGAGAGGGAAGGGTTAGGGCCTCCAGTAACCTAGCTCACGCGGCGAAAAGCAATACAATCATTGCTTCACTGCCAGTTTTCTGTGAGGCCGTGGTATCGAGCGGAGTCGAGCCGGCCCATACATGCCGAAGCATGGCTCTCCCACGATATCTGTTTATTATTATCTCTTTGATATGGTTGAAGTGGACGATGGCTGACGCGTGCGTCATACTCGTGAACGAGTGCCGTTGGTATGGGCTGTAGTAGTTACAGATTTGTAAAAAACATGTTGAAAAAGACTGTCCTTGGAGTTTCTTGCCTGTTCTTCTCCACTGGATCTACGAATTGGAACAGGCAACTCGCTTCACGACTGACTTAGTCTGACTGACTACTACTCTTGACAATTCCAAAATACCTACAATGGGTTTAATTGAAATAAATAGTTTTGTTTTGATTTGATATCTTCTCGTTGTCGTAACACCAAAAAGTCGAACTGACCGCTTTGGCAGCTCCTTTTTGGTTCGAGTGATCATTGTCTAGAATGAACTGCCTGCGTCTATTTTACCAGTCAATTGTAATCCTGGAACGTTCAAGTGTAGAGCGACTAGGTTTCTCTTGGATAGGCGTGTCCACCACCACCTTCGTCTTCATCTTCACTTTCCATCAGGTGAGTTGGAAGACAAACGCCTTTGCCATTTCAAAATAAATAAAGTTGCCCTCTCCTTATGTGCGCCATGGCACCGGTCCTCCTCACCCTCCGCCTTCCGCATCCAATATATCCCAGCTACGCTCCTCACATCGTCAGACCATTTGGCCTGAGGAGCGTCCTACCATCCGTTTGCTCCAACATCAGTCCTTCGGCAAATTTGGCCATCCCATTGTCATGCGTGCTTAATCTTCTTATAATAAACCAGCAGACCCCGCAGTTTTACTTACGTTTATGGTCACTGCTCCGCTTCTATTAGTCATAGCGTGATGTTATATAGCATGTAGGCTTCCCCAATAAATGGGCTAGTCAACACTTAAAGAATTATTCAATTCGAACCAGTAGTTCCTGAGATTAGCGCATTCAACCAAACAAACTCTTCAGATTTATAATATTAGTATAGATTTATTAGCGCTTTACTTCAGTTAACACGGTCTAGTATAATTACAACCTTTAAATATGAAATACTAGCAGCGCCTTGCGGTTTTACCCGCGTAAGTCCCGATCCCGTGGGAATATCGGGATAAAAATATCATATATGTTAATCCAGGTTTCCAGCTATCTACATACCAAGTTTCATCGCAATTGGTTCAGTGGTTTTTGAAAGAGTAACAAACAGCCATCCATCCATCCATCCATCCAAACTTTCACATTTATAATATTAGTGGGATTTAATGATTTTTTATTTATTTATTGATTTTTAACAATATATACTTGTAAAAAAAGAACAGAAACTGAAAAGGTCACAGAGTATCTGTCATCCCAAAGAAAAGTAATGGTCCCGGATACCTGAATTGGTTGTTAAAATCTACGTTAATTCAAACGCTATCTATACGAATCTACGCTAGTTAATCTATAATTTAAAACTCAAAAGGTTTAAGTGTAAGAGAGAAAGAGAGTTACAGTAGGATGTATTGATTAAATATTCCCAGTTCATCACAAAGAGAATTTCACTATCCTGAAAAAATTACTTATGGAATGGGATTAATTGGATTCCTGGCGGAACAGTTCGCTGCAGTAACAAAGGCTATGCTTTTAACCTTTATTTTTAACTAGCAGCGTCCCGCGGTTTCACCCGCGTAAGTCCCGGTCCCGTGAGAATATAGGGATAAAAATAGCATATATGTGAATCCAGGTTTCCAGCTATCTACATACCAAGTTTCATAGCAATCGGTTTAGTAGTTTTGGCGTGAAAGAGTAACAAACATCCATCCATCCATCTATCCATCCCTCCTAACTATCACATTTATAATATTAGTGGAATTAGTGGAATATTATTGGGATTAGTGGGATAAATAATACTAGTGACTTGATTCTTGTTAACTCCTCCAGGTAAGCTAAGTGCTTGTGTTAGGAATGGGTTCGAACGCGCAATCACTTGATCGCAAGTCCGATGCCTTAGCCATTACCGCCACTTTTTTACAATATAATATTAGTTTGTTAAATACAAATATTGTATAATTTAAAGATAATAAGGTTATCGTCGTTTTATAGTTGTAAAGCTAAAAAAATTAACTACGCTAAATCAACATTACATTTATCTTATAAAAGTCTTGAACTTTTTGCAGCAAATCACAAAATAATCAGCATAAGAATATAAGGCACCTATTACCGACATTTTGAGTGTCACGTATTTCTTTCTTTCAACCTCTTTAATTAATATCGTTTAAAGACAGATATACATCAAGTAACAAAAAATACTAAAGTTTTTAAAAACAATAAAAAATCAGACAAAGAGTCAAGTCCCTATTACCGATCTATTGGATGGGGCCCTATTCCTATAACCATTTTAGTGCATCTATTAATAACCGCTACATTAATAAAACATTACTAGTTAAATAAAAATGCTTATTTGAGTTTAATTACTTATTTATAGTAAACAATAGGATTTTAATCTAATTACTCCTAATGAGTCGCTATTAAATCTCACTAACGTATAAAACCTACATGCAAAAACAGCGCTAATTATTCTCAACCAACTATATAGTATATACAACCATAACTATACTAACCATACAACTTTACTATATAAAAACTGTAACCATTTTTAATGACCTGTCACAATATAGTCTTCATAAGTATCAATTGCAATGTTTGTGCATTACATAATACTTGTAATATATTACCATTAATTCAAAATACTGCTTTTGGCGATATACAACATTTACCTATATTAAAAAAAAAAATTTGATTAAATAGTCACATCGAACTGTTCTTTAACACTAACTTTTAAACTTTCGCGTTCCATGATATAATATTATTTACGGTATGTAATACCTTATCTGTGATCGCGTTAATTCCCGTAAATACGTAAATAATGTTCTTTAACATTTTATTTGTCTCTGCTTGACATCAAACCGCATGATTCTCTGCCTAATCTTGGCCATAGCAGTATACACATATTGAGATAATATACTGTTTTATAGAAATTATATGTGTCATTGTATAGGGGCAGTCAGTATAAATATTTAATATCAATGATATCAAATAAGGAAAAAAAAATTAATATACTGCTTAAGATGTTTGTTTTCTTATAAGGAAAAAAACGACCTTACGTATTAGTTACTGATTACGTATTTAGG
Organism: Callimorpha dominula; assembly: GCA_949752705.1. Taxonomy (NCBI): domain Eukaryota; kingdom Metazoa; phylum Arthropoda; class Insecta; order Lepidoptera; family Erebidae; genus Callimorpha; species Callimorpha dominula. The sequence goes on along the minus strand of OX457017.1, from coordinate 9,998,334 downwards.
AATATAATACTAAGGAATGTGTACTTTTTGCGGATACTATCAACATAATGTTCAATCACTGTTTATGTCGTTGATTTACGCACGTGAGTGAGTGAAAAATATTTGCAATAAAATATATCTCCATTTACTCTGAAGCAACGACTTCTTTAACAAAGACACAAATATTGGAAGTGATCATTTTGAGAACATGGCGGTAATAGGTGCAGATATCAGGGGTCGTTATTAGGTGCACTTACGTTACGGTAATTTCCAATCTGTAAAATAAATGATTGAACAATCCCCATGCAACGAAGTGATAAATAAATAAGATTTAAAAATTTGCATCACTATTATTTTTAATTTTGTTTTTTTTTGACAATCCAAACGTTAAGCGTAAATTATTTGAGGATAGCAACGTGTGACGTCACAAGTTTGTATTCTACACAAGTGTTTTAATGTCTACACCTGTATTGGCTCAAATGCAGCCAACTTACATATAATTTACTATTGAAAACCACTTACTAAAGTTGCGGTAGGAAGTTAGTTCCCCACAAATTGTTCACGAATTCACTCAGCTCGGAGTAACAATAGCAAATATGTAATATTCAGTTGACTCTCGCGGTTTCAAAACCTTTCTTCAGGGACTTCTTGTTTTATTAATCTGCCTTTAAAGTAAGGCTTTATGATACTTGATATAAAATAATATTAAATTATAATTTTCTTTCATTGAAAGGACACAAAATGGCGAAATTCGACGTTAAATGCGGTTGAAAACTTGGGTAAATGGGTAAGAAAGATTATAAAGTAGGTGTTTCGGTTGATGATATTACAGATGATATAACATAGTGGAGTGGACTAACTTTCAAAGTCCATAATTTGACAATAGCAACGTGTGACGTCACATGTTATTATTTAATTTCTACAGAACCAAAGTCGCACGAAATGGATTAAAAATTGTAATAAAAATTGGAGCAACCAATTATTTGTGTTGTTCAAATGCTGTGCATTTACCTTGCCATTTTGTACACAACAAAATAACGAATAAATGAAACATACCTGGTCAGGTTACCAAAGGGTTCCAAATTCAATATTTAAAAATATTTTTTTTTTGTTTCTCCGTTAATAGATGGCCGGATCGTCTGTCACCAATTTGGTTAAACAGAGCTGACAAGTGATTTGAAATGAATGTTTTATTGATGGTGATTTTCTTCTTTTCTTGTAATTTTGCCGATCATCAGAGCCCACAGAGAGGGACTCCTGGCTAAGTGGTAACCGAGTAGGTTAGCACATTACAAGGTAGCCAGGTCAGTCTTAGGATGGGTGAACATTCTTAACATTGAATGATTTCTATGTTTAATAGGTTCAAACCTTCAACGGTATCACTGAACGATTTTTATTTTTTAGTACGTTAGCTTCTTGAGCATTTCAATAAAATGAAATTCAGGAGGCATCAGCTTGCATCCTGTTATCTTTCGTGTAACACTAACACTATTGTACCTGAAGATCTGACTTTAAAAAAGAGTGGCCATGAGTTTCCTTGTCAGTATTCTTCTCATAAGGCTCTACGCATTTTGGAAACTGGAAGTTATAGATCGACACAAGCAGGCAGTAGATTTTGGTGTTTTCACCTAATTTACCTCGACAATCCAGTACATGCTGTGGCGTCTGTTTGCGCCGAACTATGATTTAACTCTAGCTTCAATTTAACGTTCATAAATGTCACTTCGTATCTTAATTGAATAAATGATTTTGAATTTGAATTTGAATAACATTTGAGACCGCTCCGTGTCTCGGAGAGCACGTTAAGCCGTCGGTCCCGGTTGCCATACGAACATCTGTGGCATTCGTTACAGGTAGTTGGAGCCTTAAAAAGTCCGACAACCTGGTCTAACTACAGAACTTCGATATCGCCTAGTACTGGGGTTGTAGAGGTCTGATGGCAGTCGCTACACGTAATATATCGAAGTTCGGCCGTTTCGTAGTTATACTGAAAGCCGACCCCAACTTAGTTGGGAAAAGGCGCGGAGGAGGATGGTGATGCGAGAGCCCACAGAAATTGATATGAAACGTTCTTCGCCCTTCAGTCTGCTACGAGCATGTAGGTCAAACTACGTCGGTCGTGGATTCGGCCAGGCATGATCACCAAGCCTGGTTAAAGCCTCCCTTGGGGTTGGAAGGACTTTACATAGCCTTCATTCACAGATGGCTTGTGAGGCGTTTCATGTAAACAGCGTAAGCTTTTCCTAAGAAAATGATTCCTACAAAGCTTACACACTTCGTCCCATATCCCATAATCTATATTAAAACCACAAATGAACACATTATGTAATCAAAAATTGTTTTAATAAAGATATAATTTTATGCAAAATCCGACAAGTGCCCACCTACTTGTTTTTAAAAGTACTTCTACAAAAACTGTAGGTGTCTTTGAATGTACCTACAACATAACAGACACAGACTCGTAGGTTTGGTCCTCAAAATTCGCCCCAAGATTACATTCACCTTTAACAACTTACTCCTACAATTACTGTGGGAGTATATCCCACGTTTACAGCACTTCGTTAGCTTCAAAAAATGTACAACTGTCTGCTAAATTTATACCCGGGGGAGGATTACACTGAGGTTTATTATAAGGCTGATTGTGAAGGAGTTTGATTGATTGGTTGAACGCCCTAATCTCAGAAACTACTGGTTCGAATTTAAAATTATTTTAGTGTTGGATAGCCCATTTATCGAGGAAGGCCATAGGCTTTATAACATCACGCTACGGCTAATAGCTGCGAAGCAGTGACCATAAACGCAGGTTAAACTGCGGGGACGGCTAGTCTAAACTAATATTATAAAGAGGAAACATTTGTGTCTATGTTTGTAATGTTTTCATACAAAAACTACTAGACCGATTGCGATGAAACTTGGTATGTAGATAGCTTGAGACTTGGATTAACGCATAGGCTAGGGATCGGGACTTACGCGGGTAAAACCGCGAGGCCCTGCTAGTACTAAATACACACTTACATTGATTAATATAAGTTTGCGTTTCGTAAAAATACTTGCCAGACGTTACGTCTAAAACAGCGGTATGTCAATTTATAACAAAATGTATAGCAATATTCCTGAAAGCAATGTAGCTCATTGCAGGCTCTCGTAGTTCCAATATAGTTAGTACTCAAATATAATACGCAATGTATATCCGCTTTAGTAGATTAGGTTTCCGCTCTTAAATTACATAATACTTTGAATTTTTTTGTCAATGTTACCAAAAAAAGGTTTTGGATGAAATGTTTTTGATGAAACTTTGGACACACTGCAGTCCTATCTTCTTGTTATAATTAATTATTGTTTTTTTCACCCAGCACCTCAGCGAAAGTATATACGCTAATACGAAAATATTTGCATGTTTTTGCCTAAGCTATGAGCGTTTGCTCAGCACGCGTGTCCCGTCCACATCGCACTTCTTGCTTATTCTCAGTTCTGGGGATTGAGTAGTCAAGGCGCGTAAGCCTAACGAACAAACATTTATAATACTAGGGATTTACAGGAAATTGTGTTACAAAAATGTCAGCCAAGATACTGACTAATAGTTCCTTTGCATCGGGTTTGCTGGAATAGCGCTTGCTAGCGGCAGAATTCGTATAGACATACACAACTTCATATTTAATTCTAACTAGGATTCCAAACTTTTAAATGTAAAGCCACAGAACCAACTTTCCAAAACCGTAATTTATAGAACAAGGGTAGCCTTTCCAACCGACAGAAAACCTATTTATCCGAAACGTTCTTCTGGATGATGAACTTCAAAAGCTGAAATACATCTATACGCTATACTGTGCTTAACTGGTATTCTGTGGAGATTATTCAAATCTACTCAATCCAATACAGATGTTCCCGTGTACTACTGACCTGAGTTCTCTCAGGAATGCTCCGAAGAACGGGATAAGTCTGCATTCTGGCATCGCCAGCGCTCTGCTCAGGGCTCTTTCATACTCAGCAGACAGAAGAGCTGCTGACAGAAAGTCCAGCGCCGGTAGAGGTTCATCGGAGATGTTGAACCAGAAGGCCTTCAGTTTGTTGGATCTATGGAAGAAAAAAAATGGAGTTTGTATATATCCTAATGTTGGTTTTAACACTTTTATATTTTACGCATTATGAATATAACTCTATTTTATTAACCTCTGTGCTCGAAACTAAAACTAACTAATCTATTATCTCAATCTAACTATATCAAATCTAATCTACTGACAAATTTGTCACTGTGGTATCTCGTTCTTGCACGACGTTGGCATAACTGTATACCATAAACAATATAATTTCAGAAAAAAACAAGCCAAAAAAAGAAAATGACTTTTATTTTTAATTAATACATTACTAACTAGATGAAAACCCGGCCTCGCTTGGGTTAAATGTGACTCATAATACACAATCTTTTAAAAAAATTTAGGTAGATATACGTGTGAATCGGTCTTAACGAACTCAATATATACGTGTGAATCGGCCTTAATTCAAGATGGCATCCGAGTGGCCAATATGGCGACTGCCATTTGCACCATTAGAATTTAACAAAATACTCGACAATCCGAATTTGGCGGATATAATTATGTTGTCGACTCGAAATCATTATTTTTTTATGTTTTATTATTCAGGTAAGGTTTCAATCGCGTCTACCGTACCCCTTGACCGAATTATTAATATAAATGATTTTATTGTTTTTATTAGAATTATCGTTGAACGTTTTTTGATACAACATTCCTTTTACACCTGTATTTGGTGTAGACGGAATGATTTGGCCATGATTTCATTTATTAATTTTTATTTTTTTTAAAAAAAAAGGTTGCCTTTAAAAATTGCTATTAGCGATAAGGCCACCCGTTGTACATATACACTTTGTTTTATAATCAAATTTTAATTGGTATGGTAATGTTTATAGGCGGCGGTAGCGTAATGGCTAAGGCGTCGGACTTGCGATCAAGTGGTTGCGGGTTCGAACCCCACCCAGTGCACTACCGACGTGAACCCACTCCTAACACAAGCATTTTAGCTTAGCTGGAGGGGTTAACAAGAATACTAGTAATGTGTGACCCACGTTGCTAGTATTCTTTAAACAAAAAAAAAACCCTCAACCCTTGACTGGCTCATTAGTAAATGACGGGTATCTTCGATCACTATCACCTCTTTTTAACGTTGAGTGCGTTATTAAAAACATATTAGGGAGGGTCTCTAGTGTTTCGGAAATATAATATATTTTAAGATCGTTATGTGTAGCCGATAAATAACTGAGTCAGCCTGAAAAATTTATATCCCATCAAAATACCATGTGCAATATATTTTTGATATTTTATGTACAATCTTTGTCGGAGATCCTTAAATAAATAAAATAAAATATGTCTGTCTGTCTGTCTCTATAATTGTAACTATTTATTTACCAATAAAACATAAGTATGTTAATGTCCCTGTTAAAACCCGGTACTATGGGTTTTAAAGCAGGGACATTACAAGGTACGCATAATAAATGTCTAAAAACGTTGTGTATCAGTATGCGCCATATTATTATACAAGACAATAAATATTTTATTAACAGACAATTAACAGCAGAAACTCACTCATTTAACCTTTCAACAATAATTATTCGTTGTGGCAACATATTTTGGCAACTGTATTTGACCACAGACAAAACTTTAGACATAGAACAGACTAAAGAGATGTTAACTATTTTCACGCAACACATTCTAGAGACATTATTCTTTCTACCCTCATTCTTTATATAAACTTTGACTATGCCAAGTCTTCCACGCCGCGGTGCGCGCAATATGCTTAAGAAGGGCCACAAAGTTTTACTCCACTATATCATGAGTTATACACGATATATAATTATATGAGTCTATACAACGTGTAACAGAAAGGTGGTTTCTTATTAAAATATAAAAAAAAAAGGAGTGTCGGACCAGCGCTTAAGTTTATGCGTTGTACGTTTTACAAATAAATTTTTAAATTCAGTAAGACACATTGTGCTGCCAATGTCAAAGCTTTTGTTTGTCTGTGTGTTCGGCACGAATCTTGGAAGCTAACTTTGGACCACTTCCCGATGTCCGATTGGGCTCAGATTTGGTGTACATATGTGTCTTTGGTGACAATACAATAATATATTACCATGGAGATGTTCTGAAGATGGAGCCGGAAGACGTCCACACGAACTTCTTAACTAAACTAGATAAACCTATCGATTTGGATTTAGGTTCATTTGTATTGTCTTGGTGAGTACTTTGGTGCTACATGATAACCAGGGTATGATGATGAAGTCGGAAGGTGTCCATAGGAACTTCTGAACTGAACAAGATTTTAAACCAATCGAGTTTAGGCTCGATTTATTCGTCTTAACAAGAACTTTTAATCATCAAATCAACACTAAAATAAAACTTATTATTGTATGAAAGCTTGTCTTAAAAAAATATTTACAGTTAATTTATTTTACATACAAGTACAAACCGTGGTGTAATTGTCCACGCTTACATCTGAAGCAATAGGATACAATAGGATGCAATAAGGGTTAAAATTGAATGTACTGCTGTCGGATTCCGCAACTGACCAACACTAGTTTGATCTAAATCAGTTGGCCTCTTCTTACTGTGACCGGTTTAAGTTATTTCAGTGTCTTATTAATATTATAAAGGCAAAAGTTTGTGCGGATCTATAGATATTTGTTAATCTTTCACGCAAAAACGGCTGAACGTGTTTTAGCTTTAATTTCGAAGTGAACAGAAGCAATCTAAAAAAACTGAAGCAACTTTTGCGACTTTTGCTCATTTATTCTCTAATAACACATAAATAATCAAATAAATAGGTAACATATCTTTGAGTAATAATGAGGTTTATAAACCGGTATCATATAACGCGTAGAATACGATCTCTAATCCAGGATAACTGCCAAATGTACCCATGGTCTCGCAAATAAAGACTTCATTCATTCATTCAACTTGGACCTATTTGCAGAAGCTTTGACGTGGAGTCGCTTTACACCAATTTTCCAATAAAATAGTGGTAAAAGACCTGCTTAGAGATGAGTTTCGTTGTCATCGTATTGATTTAGGTACTTAAAAACTGTTTAGATGGCAACTATTTCCTTTTCCTAGGTCAACATTACCTTCAGATAGATGGTGTTGTAATTAGAAATCCTGTAGCTGCTGTACTTGTCAACATCTGGAAGGAACATTTTGAAAAGAAGGAGCTGTGTCTAGGCCCGAAGACCGTTGGGCTTGCGAAGTGATTCTTGTATGACATCCTCAGTGTCGTAAGGAAACAAACACGAAGCACATCAAAATATATTATAGAACATCTCAACTCTATTCACTCCAAGATGAGGTTCACATACAGAGTGGAGGCGAATAGGTCGTTGTCCTTCGTAGTTGTCAAAGTAATGGTGAAATTAGATGAGTTCTTGATAGGATAGATCTTGATGGGATATGTACCTACACGCCACGTTTCATCATCATCCCCGATACTTGCAATCCATTTGTGACCCTGAACTTTTAGAGCGAGAGCACTCAAAAGTAACGGATATCAGGTGAATGGAAGATGGAAGCAACCGACAATAAGCATCCGAAGGTGAACAGACAACCAGCCTACATGTCATATGTTAAAGGAGTAACGGATAAGATCGGCTCCGTATTAAAGAAATACTCCATTCCGACAGCGTACACACTAGGCATAAAGTCGGGCAATTCAGAGGTATGTAATACCTATTTCGTTATCGCGTTAACTCCCGTATAAATACATAAACAGATATCATATTTTATTATCTAAGTAATATTTAAAAAGAAAATTTTGGAGGCAAGGAATCATTTGTTCAATTTTTAAATTAATTTTCTAAATGAAAATGGCAGGCTTCTCTCGTTTTGAAATTCGTGTTGGTAACTATTTTGTATATGGCTTAACTAAACAAAAATGTTTTGAGGTAATGAGTGCACTTAGGGAAACTCCAAGGACCATAGAACGGTGGTATACTCAATTCAATCACGGCAATATTAACGTGGACGATGAAGCAAGGTCCGGCAGGCCGATAGAAGTGACTACCGATAAGAATATTCAGACTGTACGACAATTATTGGAGGAAGACCGACGTGTGACATATCGACAGATCGAGGCAACACTCAAGTTAAGTGCACCAACTGTTCATCGGATCCTTCACGGCTATTTGCAAGTACAGAAATTTTGTTCCGCACTTAATGACTGATGCGCTAAGGGTGCGTGCGTATGACTGGGTCTCGTGAAATGTTAAAACAATTTGAAGTTGGCCGCTCAAAATACGTGAACTCGATCGTTCAACAATAAATGATAAAATATGGCTGTATTTCGACATTCCTACAAATCTGTACAGAATTGATTGTCAAATAGTAGGGGTATATAAATAAATTATTCAAACGTTATAATGACACGTAAATATTTAACTACTTACACCCAAAAAACACTCTCAATATAAACGCTTTAAACGCTCGCAACCCTGTAATCGTGAAATTTCGATCCGACCATTTTGCTTCAAATAAAATATTTACATAGTCGAGCATCGAAACCCTGACGTTGTAATGTCCCCTGACCACAATTCCATCTCTATCTTGTATACTAATACGACAATTGGAGCCAGAGAACACGCGCGTTGAGGTCACCCTGGATCGATAAATAACATAGATGTTCCATCACTATATGTGTCAATCTATCCTAACTAATAATATAAACGCGTATGTGAGTTTATTTCCTTTTTAAGCCTTTACTATTCAACTGATCACCATAAAATTTTGCATACCTCAAGGGAACAGAAATATGCTACCATTAATATAGAACAAAAGTATCTACTATTCCCGAAGAAAAATTTACTTCGTCCCGTTTGCCAAAATCTTCTATAAATTCTTTCATTACACATTTAAAATTCTTAAGAACATAAAATAATCGAGACTGGAAATGCACGTGCATTCCATAGATTTCTTTTGTATAAAGTAACTGATCAAGCCTTACGTTTATAGAATGCACTGCAAGATAGTAGCAACTACTTTCAAACTGCAAAAGTACACATCCCTTAACAATACTCAATCACGACAGAACAGGTTAACGGATCTGGATAAAATGTTGTGACAGAGATAGATTACAGTCTGGAACAGCATATAGGCTAGATTTGTGGAATAGATTTGAATTTTCACGCGAACGAAGTCACGGGCAACAGCTAGTATGTCTATAAAAGTAAGATTTTATATTATTTATTTTTACTTTGTACACATTTGGTACATTGGCAGACCTAATTGCCCTTTAGTGATGCAGAGAAAAAATTAAGTATGTGCATTTGCAAATTATGTTGATGATTAGTAAAACATATAGAATACGAATAAAAATTTTAAAAAGCATTTCCCAAATACAGTGTACATATATAACATGTTGCCTGATATATAGAAACAAATATACATCATGAACTTACTTAAATATACATACATAAACATGAAATATACATATACGTATATAAATAAAGATATATAAGTCATTTCTTTGAGTAAGAGCTCCTTTACCTTAAAAAAGAAACGAATTGTAGGCATCCTGATTTACTTATAATTTTTTACCTATTTAGTAACCCCCGACGCAAAAAGAGGGGTGTTATAAATTTGATGTGTCTATGTGTCTGTGTGTCTGTCTGTGGCGTCATAGCTCCCAAACGGTTGAACCAATTTGAGTGTGGTTTTTTTGTTTGAAAGGTGACTTGATCGAGAGTGTTTTTAGATATAAGATCGTCAGCTCTTTTGTAATCTTTAAAATTGTTAATTCATGATTATTTAATCATCCCTGGTCCTTCCTAAGGTTGTTGTATGATCCATCTATACCTCCTTAATACAGTTAGGAGAACGTGGTTACCCAAAGCATCTCATTACTACATTGGTTTTATCATATGCCTTACTAGCAGCGCCTTGCGGTTTCACCCGCGTAAGTCCCGATCCGGTGGAAATATCGGGATAACAATTTTATTTATTATTATATTATATAATCCTTATATATTAATCCAGGTCTCCAGCTATCTACATACCAAGTTTCATCGGAATCGGTTCAGTAGTTTTGGCGTGAAAGAGTAACAAACATCCATCCATCCCTCCTAACTTTTACATTTATAATATTAGTGGAATCAGTGGAATATTATTGGGATTAGTGGGATAAATAATACTAGTGACTTGATTCTTGTTAACTCCTCCAGGTCAGATCCATTTATCCAAACTTTCACATTTATAATATTAGTGGGATTATTTATCTATTTCAGTTCCTTATTCAGGTCGTACGCACTATGTAATCGTAATCAGTTTTTAACAATATGTGGTTAATCGCAATAAAATTATAAATAGTTTGTGAAAATAACTCATTTTGTTTGTATATTTGTTTTACGTAATTTTTAGAATAAAGTTACATTTCGTTACACTACAGACGCTCGGCGTATGTGAGCTAGACGGCAAAAAGTGCTAGCGCAACGAAAAATGCTGACCACGAGTTCATTTGAGTAAATGTTTTAAATCTAAGCATATCTGTGACACAAACTCTTGATTTTATTCTTTCGAAGGCCAAAACCATTTATTCCAAGCCATATCCAGTAATTTTAATCCTGCATACGCATAAAATATTTTCTTTATTAACCCATATACGCTCGAGAGGCAGGCCACAGGAAATGCTCGGATTTTGTCCTCTTTGTCACAGACAGACAGACTTTAGACATTTTATATAAAGAATTCCAGTTTCCGTTCCCTTGTATAATTTATACTGTAGGGGAAGGGATGTTATGTCCTTCAAACAGAAGGGGATGATCCTTCGACCAGGCTAGGTGATCGCGGACGGCGGTCCAACTATTGATTATGGGAAGTTGAATGTATGATATGTTACGCCTAAAAGCCGAAGTGTGGTTGCACCTAGTACTAGCCGGCTAAACCTAGGTTAAACTAAGGTGTATCCTTTTAGGTTGTTTGAGGGGGTCCTCTCTGCCCGCATCGTCCGGCACCTTGGCGAGGTCAGCCCCGATTTGTCGGACGCCCAATTCGGTTTTCGAGCGGGGCGTTCGACGGTCGGCGCTGTGTTGCGCCTGAGGGCCGTGACCGAAGAGGTAGTGAGCTGTGGCGGCGTGTTGTTGGCGGTGTCGTTGGACATCGCCAACGCATTCAATAGTCTGCCATTCAGCTGCATCAGGGAAGCACTCCACTATCACGGAGTGCCAGGGCACCTGAGGCGGCTAGTGGCAGACTATCTAGAGGAGCGTACCGTCATGTACGAGGACCGAGATGGAGTTTTGAGTCGTCGGCCCATGTCGTGCGGTGTTCCGCAGGGGTCTGTCCTTGGACCACTCCTGTGGAACATGGGGTACGACTGGGCCCTCCGAGGCGACTTCCCCCCCGGGCTCGGCGTAATTTGTTACGCCGATGACACGTTGGTCACAGCCCGGGGGGCGAACTTTCAGGAGGCGGCGCGCCTGGCCACCAGGGGAGTCTCTCTGGTGGTCGGGCGCATAGAGGCGCTGGGTTTGCGGGTGGCCCTGGATAAGGCGGCGGAAAGGGTCCGGGAGGACGACCTCCACTCGGACTTAATTCGCTGCCGGCGAACCGGGCGGCGGAGGCGCGCTTACCAGCGCCTCATGCCGCCCTGAGTGTGGCCGCGGGTGGACGGGACGTGTTTTTCCCTTCCACCCGCTATAGTGGCCCCCCGCGAGGAGGCGGCGTCCGCGTGTGCCTGGACGTCGCCTAATTAAGAGGTTCTTCACCCGAAGGTGGTGCCCGCGCTTTTGCGGGCAGGCGCTAGGGGGGATCCGGATGTCTTAATAAAAGCTGTTCCCGGATCCCTCCTACTTAAGGCGCAGTACGGCACACCGTGTGGTTTTAGTCGGTTCGATTCCGACACACCGCCCCACCGAAAACCCCGGTGGGGTGACGGCCCGAGGGGGTTTCCACACGCACAAAAAAAAAAAAAAAAAAGGTGTATCCTTTTAGGTAGATTTCGAAGAAAAGTCTACCTATTGCTTTGTACCAGTTGTCGAGTTTTCCAAAAATTTCTTCTAGACTTCTGTCTAGTTATGATCCCTAGATCACAAAACAACCGCCAGTTAAAAAGTTTATATTCATATTATATATGTATGTCAATTTTACCGGCACGATAGAGGTCGCAATATTCCACCGATTGCTTTCAAACTTAGACGACAAATCAACAGGGCAAAAATTAAGGTTAAGTTCGTGATTGGGGGATATTCCCCCAAAGGAGGGGACTGGGGGGCAGATTTTCAAAAAAAAACAAAAATCACGAAATCTGCCTCTGCGGGCCTGCTGCGGGCCCGGTTGTTTTTATTCACGGCTATTACAAGGTTTATCCGGTTGCAGTTGGTTAAAACTAGACCTAAGCTTCTTTATACTGGATACATCCGCAAATTTTCCAAAGCGTGTCTTACGCTTTCTAAAATTTGCTCGTACCAAACACGCTAAAGGCAAACAGAAATATGTTCCTATAGCTCTAGTCCTAAATACTGGGAACGTGGTATTTCAACGACATTTTTACGTGTACATTGACAGAATCCGAGAGGGTAACATTAGCTAAACACATCGAAATTAATAGTTTTTGAAGAGATACTTTAGAATCGTGATCTGAAATTCGATGAAACAAAAAACTCACACTAAAAATAGACAAACATTCATAAATAGGATTCAGCCTGCGAGAGAATGAGATAAAATACAAGTATACACTGCTATAATTATTGAAAAGAGACGAAACATATTCATAAATAGGATTTAGCCTGCGAGAGAATGAGATAGAATTTGCGGGAAATACCTGCCTTATAATAAACGTTCGTAAGGATTTTTTTAAACCAATGACAGAGCCAAAACTAAGCTCCCTGTACATTTAATTAAAAAACAACATTAATAAAATCAATTAATTACCATTCAACATCGATCTCGGGACAACCCTAAATTCAAATAAATTATAAGCCTTTTATACACAAAACGCCTAGCTATCTTTAACGAAATTGCTCTTTATAAAAAAAATATTGGTACTTTTTTTCCAGAGGCCAATAAATTGATAAGGTTTCAGGCGATTCTTTATTACCTTTATTGAATAGCCCTTTTCTAAAAGGTAGCGGTGAACGATTTAAGGTCGAGTTATCGTGATTTAGATAACTATAACTGAGGGTTACCATGTTAAAAAATATTTTGGTATAGCTACCAATATTTTGGTAGACCTATCGACTTTTTGGCAATTACATGTACGTGTTGACGTTAGTCCTATTGCATATGGTAGCTGGACGTCAACATGGAACGTGTGAATCAATCTACAGATATGAAGACTGTGTTATTTGTCATTCTCAAGTGCTCAAACTAAGCATTACTAGAACATGGATTCCACAAAGAATGTGGAAAGAAACAAACATTTATAAAATAAACATACTGAGTTCATTTTTTTTTCTTTTAAATACATTTCATACTTAGACACACCCAGACAGAACAATCAGTTTCAAAGTTTACTAGTAGGAGAGTCATGCTTCGACACGTATGCACGGCACGACCAGAGTTATACTACGGCCTCACAGAAAACCGGCAGTAAAGCTTGAAAAAAATGCTTTCGTTGTTTCATCGAGTGAGTGAGGTTACCGGAGGCCTAACCCTTCCCTCTTTCCCCCCCTCATCCTCTTCCCCCCCTCCTCCCCTCATCCTCTTCCCCCCCTTCACCTATTCCCAACTTAAAGGCCGGCAACGCACTTGCGACTCTCGAGGTGCAGGTGCCCATGGGCGGCGGTATTTACTTACCATCAGGTGACCCGTCTGCTCGTTTGCCCCCTATAGCATAACAAAAAAAATATATATATTAACTAAAAAGCTTACTGTCGACAAAAATTGAAAAAAGCTTCGAGTTTCATTGCCTATTCAGTTTTATTGGCAAAGTTTGATAACGTTACGTGAGCGAACACGCATCGGCCTTTTAAGTTGAGTTTCGAAATGTTAACCCAAGTTACGTCAATTTTGCCCTGAATATAAATCAGAATAACACTGTAGCTATTTTGTGTAGATCTTGAGCTTTTAAGATAGATAGATAGATAGATAGATAGATTACACTTTATTTGTACACCAGGGTTTTACGAAAAATATGTAACAGAAGATGTATCTCATAAATAGTGTACAAAGGGTGGCCTTATCGCTTAAAGCAATATCTTCCAGGCAACCTTGGGACGGACTGGAGTTATTTTATTAAACAGGTGGTAATCGTTGACGTTAAATTAAAATGTGTTTAATGCTTATCATCTATTACATACATACAATACTCAATAATTATACCTACTTATACCTACTCAAGTACTCTTATATACATAAATTAAAATACAGATATACCACAGAAATATAAAATACAGATATACAAATAGACATACACATATACACATACAATAAATAATGTATACATTATATTATAAATATAGTTTTATAGTGATAGATAATACTCTTGTAACATTGTTTATTAGATGGTGGGTCTTCACGGGAGTGTTTAAAAAGTATTTTTTTTAAGTATTACATTCAGTAATTATTGTACACATGTCTGACACAAATAAATTTATCTTATCTTATCTTATCTAAGTTTTAAATATTTTAAATCATATAACGAGGTTCCATTTTTAAACGACTTCAAAAATTTTCTAATGTTTGTTCAAAGATTACTCAAAGACGTGGAGACCGATTTGGAAAATTCTTCTTTTGTTTCAAAGGGTATACTTTCCAGGTGGCTCCATTTTCATTAGGTCAGGATCTGATGATGGAACGGGAACTCTTCAAATTTTATAGGCACACTTGAAGTGATTTGGGTATTTGGGGCCAATTAACGTCAGTGATACTATTTTTAAAAGATAATCCCACTAATATCATACATGTAAAAGTTTGGATGTATGGATGGATGTTTGTTACTCTTTCACGCCAAAACTACAGAACCGATTGCGATGAAACTTGGTGTGTAGATAGCTGGAGACCTGGCTGGAGATTAACGCATAGGCCGATATTCCTACGGGATCGGGACTTACGCGTATAAAACCGCGGGGCGCTGCTAGTTATTATTATATTAACACGTTGTTATTAAGTTCTCTTGTATCTAACTATGTAAATAAACCTACTTCTATTTGTCATAACAAATTTAAACTTCGTATGTATGTGTAATTTGGATAACAATTCTATAACTCTGCATCTTGCAACTGACCGATGATAGTCAAACTCTTCAGAGGCTAATCGTAAACCGATTGAGCTCATATGATTGGTTTTGACGAGTCCAAAAGTCAGTTCAAAGTAACAATGGTCTGATGATGAAGTCAAGAGACGGATAGTGACGAAAAATAAAACTCAAAACTCTCTCCAGTTCATCATCAGACCTGATCATACATCATCACTTGATCATCATCTATCTATATGTTATTACCTATTCATTATTAGCAACCCACCCTGGCTTCGCACAGGTAGCAAAGCATAATATATTGATTTTTCCGACATCTTAAACAATCATCGACATATTTCAGTTAATTTTACACAAAGCTTTATTAATTATACACTTTTCTCAGGAATTACTCCTTTTATTGGTGAAACCCGTATGAAAGAACAGACAGACATACAAAGAAACGCAGCGGGGGACTTTATTTTATAATATGTATTGAATACCATTCCAAAAACCGCAAACAATATACCTCTGCCATAAATTATGTACTGCGGAATGCCCAACTGCTCAATAACTTCTAGCAGAAGTAAGTATGGTGTTTCGTCATCCCCAAAACACACGTGAGTACAATTTTTAATTAATCTCAGACTGGTAGAAATTCACACTACGTACGTAAAAGATCATCTTTTATTCAGCGCATAAGTATATAAAGGATAAAAGTATTATCCCCGGCACATATAGGGCTGTCAATTGTAATTAATGTATTTTTTTATGTGCAGGTACCTTGGAAACTTTGGTTTTTTTATTTGGTACACTAACAAGCCTGAAGGAGCTATGTATATGCCCGGTTGTCAGTAAAAGCACTTGAAGTTTGAATGAAAAGAATGAATGAATGAAACTCAAGTTCCAACCCGCCAAGTTCTAAGGTGAAATGTCAAGACTAAATAAGTATTCTGATCACATTTGACAGCTATGACTTTATTAAGATGGCCGCTGTACGCTGTCAAAGATCGAGTGTCCTATTGAAAAACCCTTCACATATACGTATGCCACGTTAGCATACTAAGACGTAAGAAGCACACGGTTTACCTGATGGTAAGCGGTATCTTCCTGCTTACTGTCTTCTGTATTTGTCTTTTCTGCATTGGGAGGCCACAATTTCTCATCATAGTCCTTCTCCAATTCAAGCCACCTTATCTATATTTTTATTTCTTGACATTATTAATGTTGATGTTACTATTTGGTGCGTTAGAGATTTATTATTTAATATGTAAGTGTATCTATGTGCATGTATGCTAATATGTATATATATATATATATATATATATTTTATATTACAGGGGCCAAACGAGCAGGCGGGTCACCTGATGGTAAGTGACTACCGTCGCCCATGGACACCTGCAACTCAAGAGTCACAAGTGCGTTGCCTGCCTTTAAGGTGGGAGAAGTGAAGGGTGGAAGGGAGGGAGAGGTGGGAGCTAAGGGTTAGGGCCTCCGGTAACCTCACTCACTCGGCGAAAATCAATGCTTCACTGCCGGTTTTCTGTGAGGCCGTTGTATTACTCCGGTCGAGAAGGCCCATAGGTGCCGAAGCATGGCTCTCCCACGAGATAATAGTACCTATAATAGTACACAATAGACTACACTATCCGTACTAAGGTTTACAAGAAATAGCAGTGTGTGATAAGGCCGCTAATTGATATCCACATGTATTTAGTCATGCCTGTACTATTTAACTCTGCAATGGTGTACAATAAAGAGAAATAAATAAAAAAATAAACTCCGGGAGTACCGGCAGAAGTGAAAAATCACGCTATCTGTGAAATTTGCCCTCAAGTAATATATATATATATTTTTTTTTTTTTTCATTATGATGTACTCGTAATTAAACGGTTACTCATAACTATTACAATCTAGACCTTGAGGCTAATAAGTAATTTAAATTTAACTTAATTTGCTAAAAACTTACAAAGAATGTGTCCATTGGCACTTTTTTTATGGCCTCTATTATCATGGAAAGACACTTTGTTCTTGTGTTCTTTAAGAGTAACACTCACTGCACTACTTAACACTAACTTCACTAAACTAACTCAAAGGGCTTAATTCTTTTTGGTCTTCTAACTATGTCCGTGGTGTCAAGGAGCTGGATAGCCTCAATGTTCACATGTTGAAGAAGCCTTTGTTCATGTGCTTCATCGTATTGTTTTATTACTTCACTAACAACTAATATATGGATAATTAATATATATCAAACTACAGTAGTATCGCGCAGAATCCACAGATGGCGTAATTTCTTTTTTTAAATATATGAAACTTGGACACATTTTCGATCAGAGTCACGTGTCTTGACGCAAGTTGAACATATTTTACCTATCCCAAAAAGTGCACAACGCTGCTAAAGAAGTTTTCACTTCAAAAAATCCCAGGTTGGGGAAATCTGATTTAATCTACCGCCATCCCATTTTTTTTTCTGACCCCCAACTCCGATTAGCATACTGAATACAACAACTTTAATCAATGCCACTCTCCTCTGAGTAGTATAAAAAAACACAATAAATATGTTTGACAACCCTAGTTTCAAAATGGTCGGGTAGGCATAGAAACGGCCAATTTAAAATACATGTTTTAAACGCAGCTTTACCACGGAGAAGGTTTTAATTGTCTGTGAGACGAGCATATGTTTTACGGGAACATACTATATATTTAAAATGTTAACGGATTAATTTTACGTAAAACAGTGTGTTATTGTCGGGGTTTTAGGGATAAATCCATCTCACATTTCCAGTGCTGTGACTAATGTTCGCCAAGATCAACAAAAGTGATCCCAGAAAACACCCAGCAGAGTCGAGTCGAGTCTCGAGTTAAGAAAGGTTACCGTATGCGTAATATTTTTGTTTCGGTAGAAATGCTACCTGCATTGATCTTATAATATAAATCATATTATAAATATAACCATTGAACTAAAAAAACGCGTTAATACCGCTTTAATACAAACCTCCTTAAAAAATCAGAAAACATCCGCTCGGTATGCCGCCTGCAGGCAGAATAAGTGATAAAATCAGCCGATTAGCGTCCACGTGAACCGATTTGATGAGACGCGATCAAGTCAGGCGGTCCTGACCATATTACCCTTGAATTTGACGATTTGCCCACACGAAGCGATTCGATTGAAAATCTAGTCAAATTGTGTGTGAAATCTTTCCGTGTGTACGCAGTTAAAGATTTAGCTTTAATGGTTCTTCTATACCTTTATAGGTATATTGTTATCTAAAACGATAAAGTCTTCATACCGCGCATTTTTTCTTGTTTTATTCCGAAGCAAATGCCGAAGTAGCCGAATAAAATTCTTAGGAAAATAGTACAAATGGCGGTAAGACATTGTGTGTGCGACGTGTTTATTTCTCAAGGATAAGACCCCAATACATAATATATTATAGATGTATTTGTAGGGTGGCAACTTGATTCAAAACGTCTACGTTGGTTATATTGTACTAACATGCTTTTAAATTCTGCTTCCTTGTCTATCTGATGTAATTTATAGATCGTTCAGTTAACTCAGACCTAGCCTGCGACGTTACAGGGGCGCGGGGAATGACCACAAAGGCGATGGCGATGGGGAGTATGCGGCAGGCGCAATGATGACTTTAAGCGGTTTCTAGACGATCATGTGCCATGACATGCATTACGTGCTGTCATGCATGCATGACCGTTTAATTGTATTGATTTATGCGAAGGACATGCAAACTACGTGCATGATATGTAAACTACGTGTTGGCAGTCAAACCATATCAGCGCAGAAGACCTCTTCACTGTACTATTTAGATCGACTGAATAAAATGATTATACCAAGCGAATATATATATATATATATATATATATATATATATATATATATATATATATATATAATTGCGCGTTTTTGAAGTAAAACTTGTTTAGAATCGTTGTGATTTAAAATTCTATGAAACGAAAAAGCATCACGATAAAGTTCCTATAATCTTTGTCTTTGCGCCTGCATACTACCAAGAGTTCAGAAAATATGTCAATGTCAACGTGGTGTAATTTTTGTGCATTTGCGTATTAAATTTATTTTAGTTGTTTTTTCTCCATTAATGATGTACATTTAAATCCAAACTTAACCTATATTGAAAACGAAGTTTAATTTGTTTTAAAAGTTGTGTACAGTTGTAACTGGGCTTCAGGATTGCTGAATGTTTATTATTAAGGCCATTCTTTGTGTATCTTGATCTCTCTTATCTGTATCTATTGAATAAAATAGAAATAAAATAATTTGACCAATAACTTTTATAGAAATTATCTAAAATTAAATATAGTAACATTAGTAAATTTTTTGTGTTGATTTTATATTTTATTATTTCTCATTCTCTCATAGGCTACTTTTTTGAAGTTTCACTTCTGCCGTGTGTGAATTGCATACACACACACACACACTCTTTAGTTATTCTTAACTATTTTATCTGTCCAGTTTTCTTTTTACTGACTTTACTCTTAACTTTGAGAGCCATTTACTTTCAATCTAATTAGTTTACCTTAGAAATTTATTGAGGGGTGAAGTAACAAGATTCCTTATTGATTGCAGCTATAAATTAAACGGTAAACACAGTGTGGTCAGACTGTTCCTCTCTCACTACCAAGGATCGCAGTGCCGAACTAGGAAAGTGATTAGTTCAACTAGACATTAGGGTAGGTGCGCACTACGAGTTTTTTGCCGCATGAAAACCGCTATGGTTTAATATGGAGTTGTAACAATGATGTTCCTATAACGCTTTTTACAGCTAATTCGCCTCAACGTAGAAAAGTCTGCAACAAGTTCAGGCTAGCAGCCTAGCCTAACAAGTTCTGAATGCAGTAGTTTAATAGGTAACTAGCCCCACGATTTTACCCGCGTAAGTCTCGATGCTGTTTGTATATCGGGATGAAAAGTGCCTATGTGTTAATCTAGGCGTTCAGCTATCTACATACCAAGTTTCATTGCAATCGGTTTAGTAGTTTTTGCGTGAAAGAGCAATAAACTTTCACCTTTATAATATTAGTAGGAAGGAGGGCCCAACTAGTTTTAAAGGATCATAAAAACATTCCTTAGTCATTCTCTAATATTGGAAAAACATTTATGGATTATCTTCAAGTTCTTATCTTGTTTAAACGGTTATTGACAAGGGGATGCACCCAAAATCTTTTTTTCTTGTGCGTCATTAAGCCACAGCCGTTTTTTTTTTGCCATACGACGAGAAACTTGTAGTGCAGGCCTGACCTAATGTCTAGCTCGATTCAGTTCATTCATTCAATCATGTCCCTAGTCCTTAACGTTACAAAACATAGACGCGACATTATGCCGCAGCGGTTTATTTTCTGAGAAAAACTCGTAGTGCGCGGCTGGCCTTACTGACGCAATATTAAATTTATCTAGGTGACTCTGGTAACTAGAGCTCTAATGTTAGAGGAATTATTTCGAGGGCAGGGACTTCCTGGCCATAGCTAGTTCGAGTTACAGGTATGACCTGCACGAGTTAATTGCTTACACTCTCTAATTCATCAGTATAAGGAATATACTTTCCAATCTTTAAAATTAGAGTTGGCCATTGAAGTTGTTTGTACGTATGGAATCGCTTGCATTTAGGCTGATTTGGAGCTCGTTTGCCATCAGAATTGTATAAAAAAAAGGTGTGTGTCAGCTCCGACGCACGACTAGAGTTTACAATTTACTGGAGGTACTCTCTCTCTCTCCCTCTCTATATACAAATGATGATAGAGAGAGAGATAAAGCAAACAAGTCTTTAGAAAATGTGTTAATGTCAACGTGGTGTAATTTTTGTGCATTTGTGTATTGAAATTCGTTGGTTAATTAATTTATGTTAATTATTCAACACATCTGTGTTAATTGACCAATAGCTTTTATATAAATTATCTAAAATGAAATTTACTAACATTAGTAACTCTCTCGTCCGCTTCTTTTCTGAAGTTTCACTTCTGCCGTGTGTGAATTGAACACACACACATTTTTGTTTCTTTTAAACAACTTGTAACATAGGTCACCCATTATTAGTATTCGTGTTAACTGCTCCAGCTAAGTTAAAACAATATATTCGGTCTAGTTCGAATCCTCAACCACTTGATCTCAAGTCTGACACTTTTTAACCACTACACTGCCGCAACTTCTTCAATCGAATTCTCCAAAATAAACCTGTCTTATTTTTCTGCAAGAGGACCTTGGGAGGGCTGAAAAGGGTTCAGTAAGGCCCTTAGAGGGTGTGATAATAATGTCACAGGGCACTTCAAATAAAAGACTTCGCGATTGTATCCTACTTGAGAAAAATTGAATGAAAATTTGTGAGGATGAATGGATGTATGGATGTTTGTTATTCTTTCACGCAAAAACTATTAAATCGATTGCTATGAAACTTGGTATGTAGATAGCTGGAGACCTGGATTAATACATAGGCTACTTTTTATCCCAATACTCCCACAGAATCGGGACTTACGCGGGTAAAACTGCGGAGCGCAGCTAGTAGATTATTTTTTAATAAAGCTTTTGATAATATTATTTCCAGTCTCTAAATATATTGAACTAGTCACACATGAGTTCAACTTAAATTTTGTATAAAATTTAAAAATTAATATTTTTTTTATAGTATCTACTCCATAGCTCTCCAGTTAAGAGTTCAAATTGCTCAGGATCAATAACCTCACGTCACCATGTTCAAACATACGATCAACGTACCCTGGATTATTTAAAGAGGGTAATTCATATTTGTTTGCAACGATAACCGCCATTTGTTATAATTATATTTGTATATCAAATGCTTGACTGTGAAATGTGAAAATATGTGTTTGCAAATAAAATAAAACGGAGCCTATTAAATGGAGGGCGGTAAGCACATACTAAATAAGAATTTGTTTTCATATTTATTCACAAAAAACTTTGCTTTTTTTGAAGGGCACGTATTTGTAGATGAGTGTGGTTTGAATAAAAAATAATGTTAAAAAAGAGTACCCACAGACTAATTTTTGTTCGGATTGAATTATCGAGCCAACCAACTTAGTTTAATTTTTTTTTGGAGTTCACTCCTTAAGAATCGATTTGCATATAAGGCGCCCGGTATGAAAAAAATATGAAGAGTAAAATTTAGTGATCGGAGGGCAGCGTAACGCTTTATTGTGCTTTTTATGCTTTATTAGAGTTTACTCCTTATTCTCGACGCATGTAAGTAGATATGTGTATTATTGTGTATACCTTTATGTTATATACATGTGTATACAGAATATATACGGAGGGAGGGAGGGAGGGAAGGAGGAGGGGGGGGGGAGAGAGAGAGAGAGAGAAACTCTAGTAAATTGTAAACTCCAGTCGTGCGTCGGAGCTGACACACACCTTTTTTTTTTGTTATGTGTGGGTCTTTGTGTTTCTGTTTTGATTTGAATAGAAGTTTGCTGTCCCTACCAAGTTTTTGTTTTATACCTATACGCAAGAGACACCCTGGTTATATGATGATGATCTACTCTTGGCGACTATCAGGTTCAGGATATTTTTTTATTTTTATTAAAGAGTTTCTTCCTCATAGCCGCGAGGAGAAGCAGTCCCTGTTCGTTGATGATCATGATTACAGCATGACTAGGCTGCCACTGTGATAGATAGTGACAACTGCTTCGGAACGACACCAGGAACAAAAAGCTCAATTTTTAATTACCTACTGTCATTACCAGCTTACACTTAAAGAGATCTATGAGCTGGTAAAGATGGCTAGATGACTAACCCATCTAGTCATCTTTACTGACATAAAATACATAGACGTCAAAATTGTCCGACTCCTGCAATATTTAAATTGAACAAGAAATAAACGGAGCGGCCTAAATGAGAGTATCTCCCATTTCTCTCTTAAGAAAGAGAAAGAAGAGGGCAAAGAACAACCCACCTAAGAATAATTTTGATAGTCATTTAATATTTTTAAATTAATGCGACCGATATTTTCCTTCGTGCCGGCGATTCCTCAGACTCAGCGTTGGCGAGTCGGTTCAGTGTGGTAGGCGTATACTGTCCAGATCGGCCAGTATACTGAAGGAGTACCAAGTTAAAAGCACCCGTAACCTTCGAGCGTCTATGCAAGGTCTGATGAATGTGGAAGAGCCGCAAGCTGAATCAGGATCGTGGTAACTGGCGTTCTATCTTCACTGCCTACCCCGCGCGTACGCATTATTAAAAGTAACGGTTTAAAACTTATTTAACCATATAAGAAGAAACCGGTTACACCTTATTGTGAAATATATGCAAAAGTTAGTTATAAAACATATTTCTACGTAACCTTTTGCCAGAACTTAGGCAGACGGATAGACCGCATGTTAAATTTATAATAGGTCCATCAGTGAACAGCCGAAAACTTTACGTGAATTTAAAGGAAAATCGTATGAGTTAAAGGTTTATTCCATTTTAATTGAGGATGTTTTGCCTTGAGGCACGAATGTCGCTTAGGACGTATTGGCTTATGTTGGTCGAATTATAAAAAATGCCTCATATTTTGAGTACAAAATGACAATACAGGTTGTCTACACTTAGATTGGACGGTTGCAAAAGCGATGTGTAATCTAGTGCCAAGTATAAGTGCAACTAACTCCAATCTTTTAGTAATTTCACACTGCTGAGTATTTGGATTCTGTTGTAATGTTGCAACTGATAGCACAGGAGTTACTCCCGCTAATGCCATCCAACGGAGGCTTTTGGACTTCGAGGGAGAAAACCTCCGAGTAGAACATTACTTTGCCCTGCAACTGAAGAGGATAAGTATCTTCAGAGGTCGGCGATAAATCTCTTTTATAAATTCAAGTGGACTGGGTGATTTTGCGTCTGCGAAGTAATTTAAAGATAACGCACTTGGTCTGATAATACTGCTTCGGCCAGCGATTGCCACAACCAGGTGATGTGGTAATGGCATATCATATATTGCAAGAATCCCACCACTGCAAGGAAAGTGGATTCCCACAACCAAATGATCTGGTAATGGAATATCGTAAATCGCGGGTACAGTACGTGTTCACAGAAATCATATGTTTTTGACTCACTTTGATTAACGGGTCTCTAAACTCTACTCACGCAAAACTCGCTTCTCTTTCGAAAAATTTGATAGTTATTTACACAAACAAATATTGGAACGCAGCTCCTTATCGCACGTTGCACTTCAGACCCTAGGCGGATGGGGGCTAGACGGAAAAAGTGTTAGCGCAACGAAAAATACTGACCGTGAGTTGATTTATTTTGTAGATTCTGCGCAATACTAAGGTCGTATATTCACGCTTTACGCGCTTTTTTTTAATAAATGCAAATACAAGTTTGTTTGTTTATTTATTACACTTTACGCCTTTGTCAGGGGCAAAAAAAGACTCAGGGAACATTTTATCCAGAAATAAAAGTACTGCTCTCAAGGCATACCTGAATTAATTGATAAAGTAGCAAAACTTATATTAGAATACAGATGAGCTTCCTTATCCACTCAATCGTTGTCCAAAAACATCATTTCTTGCTGACTTATTATCGTTTCTAGAACGTACGTAGTCCAAAACGTACATATCGCACCACCAATGAAATTTGTGCGAGTTATGCGCACCATCGAAATCCTTATCTAAAATACCTACCGACCAATAAAACAGATTTAAAAATATAACTTCTACTCGACGCTAGACGCTAAATTCACTAACACGCGCTCAATTCAAAATAATAAAACTAATATAAGTACATACATTGTTAAGCAATAGGGAAATAACTACCAAATATCTATTTTCAGCTCCAAAACATGATTAAAACACACGATTCCTACAATATATTTCTTCTAGCTGCATATAAAAAGCGTAAAGCAGTGCACAGGGATACAGTAATTAGATTTTCGCATTTTCCTGTTTAAATCTGGGTGTGCGATATGTAGTCTATGAATATGTTGAAAACTAGAGGCGGTACATATCATTCCGCTGTGTAAAGTTCCGACATGACAGCCTTTTGAGATGGGTACACAGAGATCTGACAGATATTGCGTAAGTACTGCGATTCTCAAAGTTTTGTTCGGAAATTATTTTAAGTTCATAGAATAGTTTTAGAACTGAAGCTGTTTCTCACGGCTGCAGTTTCGAACAGCAGTTTTTAATCCTAAAGTATGATATGTTTAAATACTGATGTGACTTTGTTGACATTATATGTTAGATCATATATTATGTACATTGATACATAAATTATAGTGCCAATTAGGAACAGGAAACTTAACTTTGTAGTGCTAGCTTGATATACCTTACATCGCAGTAGGGTTGCCTAGCTAAATCACGGGTTAATACCTTCTGTGAACAAGTATTAACTTTAATTAACTTTTGTTCATCAACTTCGCCGATTTATTATAAATAAAAATAGTCCATTAGTCATAAGAATATTACACGAGGAATTAGAATAACTAGAGATCGCCTGGGGGTCAAATTTCGAGCATGGTTTTCTCATGGGTAGTATAACTTGAGCTGTCATTGTATAGACTTATTCACCATGACAGGTAATCACATATACTGGACGCGTGTAGTTTCATTAAACCGTTTTTACGTAATTTTTAAAGTTGTGAGACATATTGTTTAAAAATTTACCTTTCTGCACTTCTTCTATATATAAACTGTAAATATTTCAAAATTCACGTTACTACGGTCGCGAAATTTTCTTAAAAAGGGGTACAAATAATTCTCTTTACGTATAAATATAATGATATGGCTCATAAACTTTTCCTTTAGTACAACTGTGAAGTTGCCAGGTACAAACAGACGTTATTAATTATTTTTTAAATGAAAGGTTACTTTTTTCCTATTCAACAGTATTTTTTTTTCTTGCCTTGTCAGTTGGTCACATACATGGTTATGTAGATTTTAAGTGGGATAATGATAGAGAAACGCACTCGCTAACTACTCAATTGATCCTAATATTTTTTTTTATACACGTTGTTAGGGGACAGAAATGGACATAGGGTAACCTTCATCCAGAAAACCATTACTGTTCCAAAGGGACAGAAAAACGAGCAGACGGGTCAACTGATGGTAACTGACTACCGCCACCCATGGGCACCTGCAACTCAAGAGTGACAAATGCGTTACCAGCCTTTAAGGTGAGAGTGAGGGAAGAGGGGGAGAAGTGGGGAAAAGGGGGAGAGGGGGAAGGGTTAGGGCCTCCAGTAACTTCACTCATTCAGCATTGCTTCACTGCTGGTTTTATGTGAGGCCGTGGTATCACTCCGATCGAGTTGTATGGGCCATACGTGCCGAAGCATGGCTCTCCCACATTATCAGATCCTGACCTGATGATCATGGGATCACCTGGAAAGTATATCCTTTTAAATAAAAGAAGAATTTTCCAAACCGGTCTAGGCGTCTTTGAGTAATCGGCAAACAAGCATAAAAAAATACAGTGAAACATAGAACTTCCTCCCTTTTTGAAGTCGATTAAAAACCTAAATTTTTTTGAATTTAAGTCCTCAACCACCAGGCGATTTCTTGTAAACATGATGTCCTTTATAATGCTGACATTTTTAGGGCTTTCAGACTTCAGGTGTTAAGAACTGTTTCAACGTTCGTGTTCATCAGTGGTTTTAATAATATTACTTCGTGTTGATATAATTTGCGTTCGCTTTTCCAATAGCCATTTATAATTTTATGTACCCTCATTTCGCATATTGAGACAGTATTTAATACGTTCGATTTGTCTACTGGATTGCACTCATAGCACGCCAATAGCGTGTTTTGTGAGCATTCAAACAAATATAATCTAGGTCAATGCCAGAAGCCACAGATCAAGCGATCGAATGAAAAGAGTTTAGCGTAGTCCGTTTTATGAGTTGGCGTACTTAATAAGATTATAGAATCTATCTTATTGTCAATCAAGTTTGCACTTGTTTCTAAAATATCAAAAACTTTAAGATAATGTTTTAACCCCCGACGGAAAAAGAGGGGACTTATAAATTTGACGTGTCTGTGTCTGAGTCGTCGTAGCTCCCAAACGAAACGACGAATTTAAGTGTTTTTTTTATTGTTTGAAAGGTGACTTGAGCGAAGGTATTCTTAGATATAATTAAAGAAGATATTTGCGAAGATCATCAGCTCTTTTCTAGTCATTGGAGTTATTTTCTAGTCGGGGATACTTCAAGAAAAAAAATCATGATTATTATTGTTTGTGTGAAGCAGTAGTATCATTGAAATCTTGATATTGGCCCCAATTCTGTTACTACACTCGCTAAATTAAAATTCACTAAATTTTCTTCATATAAGAAGTAAACCTTGTACACTTAGAAACAAGGTCTTATTTCAAATTGAAACAAGTAGGTAACATATGTCGCTATCGAAATAAGTAATTTATTTGTCGACTAAAGTCTGATACGCTTAAATAAACTTTAATACCACGTAGCGAGAGCCGCTATCCGTTGAATGCTATCTCTTTTGCTCTGTGTTTTTAGTAAGCGTCTTTGTAGGTGTAGATTAAAAACACGTCATCCTTGTTCGTTTTGAACAAGTTTTTATACGGCAATTATACAGCGTTTGAATAAATGAAGACTCTCGCTGCGTGGAAATAAAGTTGAGTATACGTTGACAGGTTTTATTGAAATTTAGAGGCGCTGAGAAATAGATGCTAGTAACAAATAGACCTTATTACGAAGAACACTAGGTTGATTTCATATGAAGAAATTAAGTCAGGTTTTAGTTTAGTCGAGTGTACAATAGAATCGGCACCATTATAGGCTATTGTTCTAGCCTATATTCTTTATGAAACTATTGTGAAAATAATGAAAATGTTGGATACAAAGTTGCTTAAAGTTTGAAGGTAGGTAGGTAGGTAGGTACTCTTTATTGCACACCAAAAAAGTATTATACAAACTAGAAATTTAATATAAAGTAACAGTACAATAGGCGGTCTTATCGCAGTCTGCGATCTCTTACAGACAACCTTAGGATGGACTATACTGTATGGAAGTAGGTAACTCGCGGTGCACAACAATTAAAAATAATAAGAAAAATATACAATTTATAAATAACAGTATATTTAAGTCTACTAATTATTTATTATTATCTAAATAATACACATACATACATATACATAAAGAAATATACATACACACCTATATTCATACACTACACTTACATATAATTATAATATATGGTTCTTACGAAGAAAGGTAATGATCCTTGACGAGTTTCTGATATAACTGCTCTGCCTTATACACTGTTCCAATGGTAAATAGTGTGAAGTTAGTTCGTGTCACGTTGTTTGTTCGCGATGAACCGATTTAAATGAAATTTTGCACTGCACTGTGTGGAGTTTGGTCAATTTTGAGAGATATGTTGGAGATACTTATATGTCAATTTATAATCAAAATACTTTTATTGCAAATAACTTAGAGACAGCAACGCGGGGGCGGGTAGCTGCTAGCTAAACTGATAACAAAATCTAGTGCTCAGTGAGACTATAGCATTCAAATAAAAAATCTTTTTAAGATTTTATTATATTATTAACTAGCAACCCGCTTCGGCTTCGCACGGGTACAAATTATACACCAAAACCTTCCTCATGAATCACTCTGTCTATTAGTGAAAACCGCATGAAACAGTTTATCGCGAACAGACAGACAGACAGACGCAGCAGGGGACTTTGTTTTATAATATGTAGTGATGATATAGATATCTGTATAAACTATAATTTCAATGTACTAGGGAAGCTGGTGTAACGAAACCATTATAAACTGACCCCCCTTTCCACTTACAACTGAGCTCAGAAGAGGTTTACGTAAACTGGTAGATTCCATCCGGTACCGTACCGTATACGCTTGAGAAATAAATCGTTTGTAATTTATCTTGTATCCGATACTATGAATAAATTTATTTAGGTGTGTTTACAAAATTTCTATTGTTTGTATTCAATGTATACAAAGTGGTAGAGAAAACTTTGTTTCAATCTTTGGATTAAAGCAGACATGAAATTATATTTACATAATGTTTAACCTGGGACCAAATCCACCTAGATTACGCGCGTGTAAAGAATATTATAGGTTAAATGGCAAACTCGATCAGTTGGATATTTTTCACTCTTTCCACAACTTTAAACATAAAATATTGATATCGTTCGCATATACCACTATTGTTTTAAAAATAAAAAAAATGTGTGAGTGTACCAGAGTACACAGGTAAGAAGTGAAACTTCTTTACGATATATCATTTTCTACTATTTGCAACTTCACATCAACTTATATACATTCACTGATACTTACAATCAAAAAGTGAGGTTAACCTCAAATAAATATTAAAATCATGCTCATACGTGTTGAATTTATAAAACGAAATATATAATCACTCTCACTTTTCTTGTAAATTCACGTAAATTTGAATAAGTCTTTTTATTTTATCACTTTCAAATTAATATATTGTTATTCTTATTTCAAACCAAACTTCAAAACTAATATTTTGTTGTTATTATTAAAATATATTACATTATATTCTTTACGTCACTATACTAAACTTTGATAAAAAAAGCAACATGGCGCGTAACCGAAAAACGTGACGATTTTTTCAAATTTTCTCCCATACGTCGATAAAGAAGTTTCACTTCAATAATGATTTTATTTTTTGTTATTATTTAAAACTGAAAATCCCGCGTCCAGAAGCACAGATGACAAAACTGGCGGAACCAATGCGTTTAGTTTCTGCATGCCATATTTAATTATGTTATTTATATTGGTTATTATATTTGTTAGGTATTCGTTATTCTTTCCTTTTCTCTCTCATTGCTGCTGTTGGCTGCTCTCCGTCCGTGTACATCACTAGGTGTACGTAGCCGAATATCAGCGCTACTTCCTCAAAGTGGCATTAAGCTGAACTAACCACCATTTTTGACTCATGCAGAGGTATTTTTTGATAACTGAGGTCAAAATGAATTTGTTTCTTTCTTTTTCTCTTTCTTTCTTATCGCACGTTACACTTCAGACGCTCGGCGGTGGTTAGACAGACAAAAGTGTTAGCACAACGAAAAATGCTGACCACGAGTTGATTTATTTTACTTAAACCATCTGTGGTAACCGCGATGCTACTGTAATATATTGTATACTAATTATCCGTATATTATTTAGGGCAACTTTCACAGATGCGCAATTTTAATTTCCGAGTTTTTACAATATTTACTAGAATATGTCTTAAAGTTGAATGTATAATACATAAAATCTAGGAAAGAACACACTTGACATCTTCATCACACTACTTGGTATCTTTTATAAGGTATAGGGGGCAAACGACCAGACAGGTCATCTGATTAAAAGTGACTACCGCCACCCATGTACACATGCAATTCAAAAGTCACAAGTGTGTTGCCAGTATTTGAGGTGGGAGTACGTTTTTTTCTTGAAGGTTTTGTAGGACGTACCGGTCTGGAAATACCGCAGGTTTATTTACCAAGACAAAGAAGTCTCGAAACACGAGAAAATTCATCATTCGATTATTACACAACGGACCTGTCTACGCCAACATATTATTCTTTTTAGATAACTTATTCATTGAGTTTAAAACAAATAACTATACATTCAAATCATCATCATCATCATCATTGTTATTTTTTTTTCCTGTTTAAGTGGAGTGGAGATGACTAGTTTTTTTTCTTTGCGTATTTTGTTTGAGACGTGAAGTAGGGACTGTCAGTAGGTACTTGATTCAAGGCTGTTTCATCTATAAACTCTTTCTAGGTCAGATCTCTTCGGTGTGCGTTTTATACAAACTTTAAAATAAATATGACGTGGACAACGATTCAATTTTGCAAAGAAAACTCTAGGCTAATACTATAAAGTCGAAGAATTCGTTATACAGTCGTATTGTAAATATTCCTTATTTTATTTGCGGTGACATAAATTTACAGCAAAATTTACTTCAGCGTAGTGATCCTGCATCACACAATGAAAGTACTTGACAACTTCCGTACATTACCTACCTAGCTTATTCGGAGCATATTTCCTTTGTGTTGGAGAGATATCACATAAGTCAAAGCGTATTTCGTCAGTAGGGCATGATCAAAGATTTTGAAAGACCTTTGTTCCTAATAAGGAGAGTAACAACCGCATAATGGTTTTTCTGTGTATATTAGGCTATCTTTGATCTGAATAGAAATGTAAACCTAATAAAACACGGCACGAAATGTGGAAGTTATGCAGTTTATGGGATTAGCAGCAGACTCAAAATCATTGCCACATAATGACAATGATTCCCAGACGCACATTATTCTAACACCAACAATACAATTCATTCCTAGTGACCAATGATTCCAATTCAATGGTTTCCGAAGCAGTAGTTATCGGAAACTAGCCAGGGCAGCTGGACAGTAGGAAAATGTTTTTGTGTTACCTGCCCAGTCTTGCTACTTCCAACAAGACAACTATGGAGCTATGATCGCTCCAAATGCGAACTATCTCGGTCATCTTTCGAGGGTCATAGTTGATAGTGGTTATAGTTAAACAGAAATGCCACTATGGTAGTAAATAGGTAGGATGAGGGGGTCATCCACTTAAGATGAACCGTAAAAGTTTTAGAAACCTCAGATCTCAAAGGGACATATTATAGTGTGGTCAGTTGCTAACGAAGGATAATATATTCATATTCATATATACTCTTTAAGACGGTGGTTTTTATTCAGCAGGGGATAGTAGGGGATAGCAGACCTTGTTTTAGTTTGATGAAAAAGGAATTTTAATTTTTAACCAACTGTAAAAAGGTAGTTCCCGATTAAGCTGTATTCTTTTGTGTGTTACGTAATAGCTCTAATCAGTGAATGGCATGATATAGATTTGAAGTTGATTGTATTCTTTTTAAACATGATAATATAAAGAGAAGTGGACAAAGTTAACAATCCTTTACTATAGTCTGGAGATAAATTGAGTTTAATCCTTTCTCTTCGTCAATTCTTCTCTTCTTTCTTCATTTGTGTAAGTAAGCGTAGTCAGCAAGTAGTTTCCGCCGGCCTACAGTCTACGTTAACAGCTGAAGGCCGAAAGAAACCCCTGCAGACCTAGCTTTGTCTTCTTTCTTGATTTTGATGGTTCCTTCAAGTCTTCAAAGGAAATTCTTCTTCTGTAATTTATTTTATAGTCAGATGATGACTAGTTTGGCGGGAAGTATAATTAATTTAACATTTGATGAAGATCTACATATATGGTGCAAATATTTGTGTGCATGTAAGTTTTTTTGCATTGTTCTTAATATTTAAATCTATACATTACTATCTACCTACTACAATTTTAAAGCTGAAGAGTTTGTATGGTTGAACGCAATTATATCAGGATCTACTAGTTCGAATTAAAAAATTATTTCAGTATTGGATAGCCCATTTATCGAGGAAGGCTCTAGGTTATATAACATCACGCTACGACCAATAGGAGCGGAGCAGTGATTACAAACGCAAGTGAAACTGCGGGGATCGGCTAGTGTGCAATTTTTATTTATTTTTTATTTTTTTAAAAAGACAACTCCCGCATTAGGAATTACTCCTGTGTCGCGGGGCACTTTACAAACATACAAACAACGGACATAAAGAACACCCAGACTAGGGTGGGAATCGAACCCACGACCTCTGGCTCAGCAGTCAGGGTCACTAACCACTAGACCAACAGGCCAGTCAAAATGTATGTACATATCGCCACCCGTCAAAAAACGTGTCATATCATTTGTTAGGTACGTTTTGACATTTTTTATAGCATTGAATACCAAATGTTGCATTTGGTCAGCTGTAAAAACATCGTTATTAGCTCAGTAAAAAAAGGGAACATAGTTTCCTTTTCTACTGCGCTGTTAAGTTCAATTCACCGGCATAAAAGTCGTGTTTTCTCGAAATAGCTGTTTTTGTATTATGACACTTTTTTGCTGGGTGGCAATATGTGTTTTAAACCTTTAGTGCAAGCTGTACTTAGTTTAGGCAGGTCAAGACCTCTCCGCACTTAAAGTATAAGGCTAGAAGTAGGTAAGCGGCGGGCTCGACTAATCGTGCCGAAAATTTTGTGGGCTGCCAGGTCGTTGCATCGCGTTACCTGTTCGTATCTAGACTATCGAGTTAATTAGTACATAGACTAAATTTATTTGTCCACTGAAACAGAGCAATAACATGTTACTTATAGGTAATTAAATATTCAGCTTAATTAATTATTTTGAAAAAGACAACAATAACATCGCGGCGTCCAGAACAGATAAAAGTTACGCGACAGAAAGAGAAGCGACTTCTAGTTGAACGTAACTACAGGTAATTAGCGCTGAGTCAGCTGATTTGCGACTTTATTGTGTTGGTATAAGAGATGCTATTTATTTAATTGATTTGGCGGTGTGGGACTTTTGTACCTGTGCTATTATGTCTTCTGTGGTTTGGGTCTAAATAGCGCTGTGAGCATATAACATATATTAGAATATTATTTTTTTTTCATTTATATTTCTTTTTTGAAGGATCAAACCAATGTTAATGGAGTCTGTTCTAAATCGAACCTACGACTCCTCCAGCCACATATATGCACTCGTACATTAGTACAACCGCTGCGCCAATCGGTTCGTAATATAATTATCATATTAAACATGAAGTACGTCACTTATATCTAAAGTTTTGAAAGGAGTTCAGTTGAATAACAGCCTATTTTACAAGTGGGTGTACGCAATTTCAATTAAATAGAACGTGATATATGATTATTAAAAAGGTGGAAATGCCAAAACTGAACTAATAAAACTTTTATAATTCCAATTTTCTAACTCCATAAATCTTAGTTTCCAATCTCTTTGGGGAGAAATAATTTTACAATATATAACTACTGTTATTCGTAAATTTAATTTATACGATCTATATAATATAAGTATGTATATAGGTATAGTGGCTATGTGCACGACAGTGTCGCCATCTAGCATGCGCAACTATTCGGGATTATGACAAGTTAAAACACACCAATGTTTTTTTCTTTTTATTACGTGGGAGAGCCAGGCTTCGGCACGTTTGGACAGGCTCGACTCCATTCGATACCACGGCCTCACAGAAAACCGCTTGCATTGCTTTTCGCCGCGTGAGTGAGGTTACCGGAGGCCCTAACCCTTCCCTTTCCCCTACTCCAGTCCTTCCCATCTCCTCCCCTCTAATCCCCCTCTCCCGTCTTCCCGCTCTTCCCCCTCACCCCCTCTTCATTATTCCCACCTTAAAGGACGGCCACGCACTTGTGACTCTTGAGTTACAGGTGCCCATGGGCGGCGGTAGTCATTTACCATCAAGTGACCCGTCTGCTCGTTTGCCTCCTATACCATAAAAAGATACATAGGAAGACGATTTGTTAAAACATTACATAGAAAAATTTACATTATTATAAAACCAGTTCTGAAAGTATAAAACACAATATAAGTCCTAACACTTGTGTTAGGACTTATATTGTGTTTTTATCATTGTGTTTTTTCATTTATTTAGCTTATCTGGAGAGGTTAACAAGAATACTAGTAATGTATGACCCACGTTACTAGCATTCTTTTTTTTTTAAAGAAAAAAAAAGTTTACAACCTCACCGTGATAAAAGGAAGTAAATTAGTTTTAGCATAACCAGGCCACCAGGTTCACTCCGCGGTAGGTAGAAAGCCAGTACACTGTAAGGTCGACTAATCGTGCAGAAAACTTTGTGGGCTGCCAGGTCGCTGCGTCGCGTTACCTGTATCTAGACTATCGAGTTATTAGTACCGTGTTTAGGTTTATTTGTTCACATAAATAGAGTAATAGACACATGACTTACTGGTAATTAAATAATTAGATTAATTAATTCTTTATAAAGACAACCCTAATGTTGCGGCGTTGTTATAACAGATAATAGTTACGCGATAGAAAGAGAGGCAACTTCTAAGTGAATAAATTGTAGCTAATAATGAAATAATGTTCGACTTGAATGGTGACTTTATAGTGTCGGAACAAGTACTGTACGATTACACATTCTGTTCTTTAACCTTAACAGAAAACGAAAATTTATGTATATTTTTAATAAATATTATTTTAAGACTTGTGTCTTCTATACTCTTGTGCAAAAAACGAATAGTTTTGCAATTAATGATAGTAGTAGTAGCCTTGAGGTTGAAATTCGACTGTAACTAATTGAGGTCAGTATTAATCAATCGTACTCAAATCCGGCCTTTAGAGCAATCTCAGGTGATACGCTCTTAAGCTTTTAATAACATCTTAACAGAATACTAATCAACCAAGGCACAGTAACAGTATTATTAATATTTTTGTCACTAGATCAATCTTTAGATGCACAGATTTGGTACGAAGCTTTGCCGGGTCCTTACTATATTCAAACGTCTCGTTACGAAGTTAAAAACTAAAGAAAAACCATAGTTCATTTTGTCAGATAAATTATATTAACTCACTTTTGTGCCACGGGTGTTAGTCGGCCGCCACTGCCACGTTCGTTACAAGTAGGCATTAAACATAGTCCTTTTTGTTTAAAAATAGACATTATTTATTAAATAATTTTTTTAACTTCATTCGGTATTTAGTCAATAAGGGATTACTCCGAGCGCTTATTTTTCTGTCCTTCAGTGGCAAAAGTCCAAAAGAAAAAAGCTTCACTTACTTCAATCCCGCAACGATTTCCATGGCTCCGTTGAAGTTGCCTATGTTCCAGCAGCTCAGCGCTACTCGCAGGATGCAGGCCAGAGCTGCCTTCCGTTCTTCAAGCGAAGACTGTGTAAGCACCAGCTCTGTCACCCACGCTGATACCTGCCAACAAAAAGCTCTTTGGTTAAAGATTTATTTTAGGGTTTATATTCCATGCTAACCTTCTAAACCTACGCTGTCCGTTTGTGTGTCTGTTATAGGGGTGTATTTGTAGAATCGTAACTATACGAAGAAGTTCAGATCTTTCTATAAATGTTTACTTAGTGTGTTTACTTAGTCATAAAGGAGAACACAACAGCATACAGAGGTACCTTGCGTATTTAGGACATGCCGGACTAGTTTCGACCCAACAGGTGCCCTTTATCAAGAAGTAAAGCCATCTGCCGAGCCAGTCTCAGGCGATAAATACCTACTTTTTTTTGTGAGGGTAAAAAACCCCTCGCCCTCACCCCACCGGGGTTTTCAGTAGGGCGGTGTGTCGTATTCTAACCGACTATAACCACACGGTGTACCGTACAGCGCCTTAAATAGGAGGGATTGAGCTGACCCATTTAATAGACATACATGAATACTACTCCCGGTAGTTTTTAGTATAGCATAAATATTGTTTAAATTGAATACAGCATTCTCTTAGAACAGAATG
The DNA here is from genome assembly GCA_949752705.1 of Callimorpha dominula. Taxonomy (NCBI): domain Eukaryota; kingdom Metazoa; phylum Arthropoda; class Insecta; order Lepidoptera; family Erebidae; genus Callimorpha; species Callimorpha dominula. The sequence goes on along the minus strand of OX457017.1, from coordinate 9,961,885 downwards.
CCTTACAACAAAACATTGAAAACATCCATGGTACACCAGCCTTTCTGTTTTAACCTGTCTATTGTTGCGTTTTTGACAACGTAAGCCGCAGAGTTGAGTCTATTCAATAAGCAAACAATACGTAGGCCAGTTCAGTTCGGTTAGGTTTAAATTCGATTTTGAATTGGACAAATGTATAAGAATTACATTTGTAAATCTTGTTTTAAAAGCGATACTAACAAAGTGGTGGTAGTCAAATGGTTAAGGGTTCGAACCCACTCCTATCACAAGCATTTAGCTTAGCTGGACGGGTTAACAATAACACTACGCTACAAGTGTGTGGGTCACACATTAATATACTGGGATTCTTTAAAAAAATAAAAAAATGTTTTTTTATCCGCCATTTCACCCGAATAACACTGATCGTGGTCACGAGTGAACTGGTGAGAGCTTAGCGATTCTGCTGGAATAGCGATTTGGTCCTCATTTTTTATGGCATAGGGGGTGAATGACCAGACGGGACACCTGATGGTAAATGACTACCGCCGCCCATGGGCACCTGCAACTCAAGAGTCACAAGTGCGTTGCCGGCCTTTATGGAGGAAAGAGGGGAAGAGGGGCTGAGGAGGAGAGAGAGGGAGAGGGAAGAGTTAGGGCCTCCGGTAACCTCACTCACTTGGCGAAAAGCAATGGGATCATTGCTTCACTGCCGGTTTTCTTTGAGGCCGTGGTTTCACTCCAGTCGAGCCGGCCCATACGTGCCGAAGCATGGCTCTCTCCCTTGACGTATCTGAGTATGTTGTTACTTGTCAAAATAGAGTACAACCGTACATATTCCTTCCTCTACCTACTTACCTGATCATCATGCATTTTGCGTACACGTATTTATTTACAGAAAAGGAGATATAGAAAAGTAGGTGAAATACACATATATATATGTATATATATATGTTTAAAAAAAAGGTGAGATGTCTTTGGGACACGCAGTTGGAACGAAAATGCTTTCGTTTTATCCCACTAATATTATGGATGGATGGATGGATGGATGGATGTTTGTTACTCATTCACGCAAAAACCACTGAACCGATTGCGATGAAACTTGGTATGTAGATAGCTGAAGACCTGGATTAACGCATAGGCTATTCAAGGCATTGGCTTATCCCGACATTCCCACGGGATCGGGACTTATGCGGGTGAAACCGCGAGCGTTGCTAGTATAAATATATGTCGAATATTATTTTGATTACTAGTTAATAGTAGAATATTTTTTAATATTTGTTTTTTTTTATGTCGTTGGTAACACTACTTTGATAATGTTAGATGTCATGTGTCATGTCAACGAAATGTCACTGTCAGAGAGAAGATATAAGTTGTCAAGATGTGATGTTGTGAAAAGTTTGCTAAAATCATTAAAATACAAGAAAAGGATTAAAAGTGTGTCAATTCGTGAAATATCTCTACAACTTTTGGGGGCTCGTCCGGGATATTGTTCGTTTTGGCGCAGGTTGAAGATTGAAGAGATATTGCCGCAAGTCATTCGACCGAAGCACACGGGTACGCCGCCATTTTTCAACACTGATTTACCGACGCTGCTGTTCCGCGTGAAGTTGGTACGAGTCAATGCACTGTTTTACCGACACTGTCGTAGAAAATGTTGCCAGCTGAAGAAAAAAAGTGCTAAAATGGTAGCTTTTCATTTTACTCCAAGATTAATTTTTGAAGACTAAGAATAAATGAGTCAGAATAAGCCCTCATTTTGCACTAAGACTAAAAGACGAAATTCAGGTAAATTTAAGATTAGAACCGATTTATCAACTACGATGCCGCCGAAAAAAGATGAAAAGGATTTTGAAGACGAAGAACAAGAATGCGATGTGCAGATATCATTTAAAGACCTAGAGAAGTCGATGACTATTTTTACCGGAGATGACACCTACCCAATAGACACGTTTATTGATGAATTTGAGGACATTGCTCAGATTATGAAGTGGACAAAAATCGAGAAGCTGATTTATGCAAAGAGATTACTGGATGGAACTGCCAAGCTATTTTTACGATCTTTTGGGAAAGTAAAGGACTACGCGGCCCTTAAGAAGGCGCTCAAAAAAGAGTTTGGCCCTAAGATAAATAGTGCTAGCATACATAAGGAGCTCGCTTCTCGCAAGATGAAGAACGATGAATCATACCAGCAATATTTTCTATCAATGAGAGAGTTGGCACTACATGGCAAAATTGAAGACGCTGCGCTAATGGAATACGTTATTGATGGTATTCGAGACTTGGAGACTAACAAGACTATTTTATATGGGGCTGCAGACATGAAAGAATTCCGTAAGAAGTTAGAAATCTATAGTGATTTCAGAAAGAAGATATCCAATAAACCTGCACAGACCGGTCATTCATCAGGGCATCACTCAGTTCGCAAGACAACGACGATGCACGTGAAACGATGCTACAACTGTGGTGAGACGGATCATCAATCATCTACCTGTTCAAAAGGCATCAAATGTTTTAAATGTAACGAGTACGGCCACAAATCAACAGAATGTTCAAACAAAGACAAATCCAAGAAGACACTAAATATTCAAAATAAAAATGTAAAAGAAGAACTTACCTATAAGAAAATTAAGATCAATGGAGAAGAGTTTTTAACAATGATTGATACTGGAAGCGATATTAATCTTATAACGAAATCAGAGTTCGAGAAAATCAAAGAAGGAATTGAAGACTATAAATTGGAATCGACGTGTATAACAGGAATAGCTGACAATAAAGTTTGTACTGAAGGGATGTTTACAATCAAAGTACTATTTGATGAATACTACACAGATGTCAAATTTCATGTCGTAAAAGATACTGAGATACCGGTAACTATGCTGATTGGAAACCCTATACTGAAAGACTTCGAAGTGTCATTTACACCAGATGGTATCTTTATGAAGAAGATTATTCACCTTACACTCCTAATGGAGGAAAAAGACGAACAACAATATGATATAGAAAATACTACCCATGCTGAAAAGATAAAAAAGATGTGTGAAGAATACAAGCCTAATGAAAAGAAGAAAGAAAGCAGCGTTGAACTAAGATTAATACTGACTAATGAAGACCCTGTATTCCAAAACCCACGACGCCTGTCACCCTTAGAAATGGAAGCTGTAAATATACAAATAAAAGAATGGCTAGACAAAGGAATAATAAAACCTAGCAAATCCGACTTCGCTTGTCCTATAGTTCTGGCCGATAAGAAAGATGGATCACGTAGAATGTGTGTCGATTTTCGAAGACTAAATAAGAAAGTCATTAAAGAGAGATTTCCCTTACCTATAATCGAAGACCAGATTGATAAATTGAAGGAGGCAAAGATGTTCACGTCTCTTGATTTAAAAAACGGATTTTTGCATGTCAATGTACACGAAGACAGCCAGAAGTACACCTCATTCGTAACTCCCCAAGGTCAATACGAATTCAAGAAGATGCCTTTTGGGTTGTGTACAGCACCATCAGTTTTTCAAAGATATATCAACGATATTTTCAGCGATCTAATAATCGATGGAACTCTGTTAGTATATTTGGATGATTTAATAATACCATCGACAACAGAAGAAGAAGGAGTTACTAAGTTAGAGAAAGTACTTAACAGAGGAGAAGAGTTTGGTCTGGAATTTAACTGGAAGAAATGTCATTTTCTGAAGAAAGAAATCCAATATCTAGGCTACATCATATGCGATAATAAAGTACGACCATCTCAAGAAAAGATAAATGCTGTGGCAAAATTTAAGAAGCCACATAATATAAAGTCTATTCAGTCCTTTCTGGGACTAACCGGATATTTCAGAAAGTTCGTTAAAAACTATTCCCTGATTGCGAAACCAATGACGGATATGTTAAAGAAAGATGCTACGTTTGATTTTGATGAAAGATGTGAAAACGCTTTTGTTGAATTGAAGCAGATATTGTGTAGTTCACCAGTCCTGAGAATATACAATGCAAATTTAGAGACAGAGTTGCACACCGACGCTAGCGCAGACGGATATGGAGCTGTTCTTTTACAGAGAAGCCCTGAAGACAATCATTTTCACCCCGTTCACTACATGAGTAAGAAAACGACTCCAGCTGAAAGGAAATATCATAGCTATTATCTCGAAGTCCTAGCAATCGTCGCTGCTATAAAGAAGTTTCGAGTCTACTTGCTTGGAATACGTTTTAAGATTATTACGGATTGCTCTGCCCTAACAATGACATTACAAAAGAGAGACTTACCACCAAGAGTTGCTCGTTGGGCTCTGTTACTTGAAGAATATGATTATACTGTCGAGCATAGAGCGGGGACACGAATGAGACATGCAGACGCGCTGAGCCGGTATCCTATTTGTGCTATCCTCACGGAGACTACAGCTCGCATTAGAAACGCACAGAATGAAGACGATTACGTAAGACTTGTGAAGAAAATTTTAGAAACACAGAATTATCAAGACTATATCCTAGAGAACGAAATACTATATAGAATAAAGGATGGCAATAAACTAATTGTAATACCTAAGAAAATGCAATATGAAATAATAAGAAAAAATCATGAGAAAGGACATTTTGGTATAGTTAAGACAGAAGAACTAGTAAACCGAGAATACTTTATTGAGAATTTAACAGAGAAGACTAAGAAAGTAATAGCCAATTGCGTGGAATGTATTCTTATATCACATAAAAGAGGTAAAAAAGAAGGATTCCTACACCCGATAGACAAAGGAAATACTCCACTATCAACATACCATGTCGATCATCTAGGACCAATGGCTTCGACCCATAAGAATTACAAGTACATTCTCACCGTCGTAGATGCCTATACAAAGTTTACATGGATTTACCCTACCAAGACTCTTACTACCGAAGAAACGTTAGAAAAACTAAGACTACAACAACAGATTTTTGGTTCTCCTGAAAGAATGATTACTGACCGAAATGCTGCTTTTACAGGAAATGACTTTCAAGAATATTGTAGAAGTGAAAATATAAAGCACTACACAATTACTACAGGACAACCTAGAGGAAACGGCCAAGTTGAGCGCATCCACCAGATTATCATCGCTGTATTAAGCAAACTGAGTGCTGACGACCTGACAAAATGGTACCGTCGTGTATCTAAAGTCCAGAGATGCATTAACGGTACATATCAACGGAGCATCAAAATGACGCCATTTGAACTCCTTTTTGGCACTAAAATGAGAGACGAAGATGAAGAACTTCAGGAGTTAATACAAGAAGAAAATATAGAAAACTTTAACGAAAAAAGAAAAATACTTCGAAACAAAGCCAGAGAATCAATACAGAAAGTACAAGAAGAAAACATAAAAAACTACAATAAGAAACGAAAGGAAGCAAATATTTACACTGTTGGCGATTTGGTAGCTATAAAAAAGACTCAGTTCTCACAAGGGAGTAAGCTGTACCCTAAATATTTGGGACCCTATGAGATCGTAAGATGCAACCGAAACGATCGATACGCCGTGAAGAAGATTGGATTCAGCGAAGGTCCAACTAATACAACAACTTCAGCTGATTTTATGAAACCATGGATCTCGCCGGAGGACGATTCATCTGGGGCAGATGAATGATCAGGACGGCCGTGTCGAATATTATTTTGATTACTAGTTAATAGTAGAATATTTTTTAATATTTGTTTTTTTTTATGTCGTTGGTAACACTACTTTGATAATGTTAGATGTCATGTGTCATGTCAACGAAATGTCACTGTCAGAGAGAAGATATAAGTTGTCAAGATGTGATGTTGTGAAAAGTTTGCTAAAATCATTAAAATACAAGAAAAGGATTAAAAGTGTGTCAATTCGTGAAATATCTCTACATATATATAATGGATTGAATAAATTGTATCAAAATATAGTAAATTTTGTAAAAACTCGAAATTAAAATTACGCCATCTTTGAAAGTTACCCTAACTAATATATGGATAATTAGTATACAACAGTAGCATCGCGCAGAATAAACAGATGGCGTAAATCAAATAAATCACCCGCGGTCAGCATTTTTCGTTGCTCTAACACTTTTTTCCGTCTCGCCGCTGCACCGCCAGGGCTCCAAGCGTCTAAAGTGTAACATGCTTCATTACAAAAAAAAAGTATTTTCACTAAGTTAGTAACACCAACGACCGCCCGTCAAAAAGATATATATATAAATATACTCCCTTAAGATCCCTTGCCCTCGAAGCATTATGTAAATAAATATCATATTTACAACAAATATTCTCTCTCCGCTTTCACAGAATGGGACAGGTTTCAAACGTTGGCTAGAGTGGCCATAATGTAAGAAAAAAGTGGGATTTTCTCTTCATTAATTTGAAAGTAGATTTCAAGGCCAATGACCTGTCAGTAAGCGATTAGTTGCGTTGAATATGAAATATGACGTGTCTAATACCTATAATTGGAGCAATTCTTATATATATGTACGCATGTATATAATCTGAATATCGGAAACGGCTTTAACGATTTTCATGAAATTTAGTATGCAGAGGGTTTCGGGGGCGATAAATCGATCTAGCTAGGTTTCATTTTTAGAAAACGTAAAAAAAAAAGATAAATGAGAAAGCTCAATCATCCAGGTACTGTAGGTAGTATGAAATCAGCTATAGTAATCGCCACTGCATTGCTACGAGCCTAAGTGTTTTAAGGTAAAATAATAAAGAAAAGCCAAAATAAAAGCTGGAGTCAGAAGGCTGCATTGATTTCCCTTCTTAACTGCATTTCTCTTTCAATAAACTCCCAATTTTCCCATCCCGAAGTAAACAATAGTGCGCGAGTTACTGTATTTTTTTAACATAGCAGCGTCCCACGGTTTCACCCGCGTTAGTCCCGATCCCGTGAGAATATCGGGATAAAAAGTAGCCTATGTATTAATCCACGTCTCCAGCTATCTACATACCAAGTTTCATTGCAACCGTTTCAGTGGTTTTTGCGTGAAAGAGTAACAAACATCTACCCATCCATCCATTCATCCAAACTTTCTCATTTAATTTTATAATATTAGTGGGATTTTTCAAAAAATATCTCTATAGTCAAGTATAAGTACTTTCTAAGATTTATTTTACTAGACTTTCCCAAAAAATATGAAATCATGCACACCCTGTAGGCTAGGGTAGGCTTATTTCGGGCCGCGTGTTTGAATACTGATTACAATTCCAGCGTTACCTAATTTAGAGTTACCCTACAATTTAACCCAAACTCCAAGATTTTCTGTCAAAATTTATCAACGCAACGTCAAGATGCTTTGTAGTTGAATGATTCATGTATGGAGTAGAAACGAGTGCGATATCAGAACTGAGTTTTTCGCATATAAAATTACAAATTTACACAATAAACGTTTTAAAATTAACGGTAGATTAATTAATTATGTAGTCTGGTGTATGTATAAATGTATATATAAATCATAAACTTAATAAGTTTATGATATAAATTCTGAAGTTTAGAGTAGACGTTTAGAGGGGCTCGTGGCTAAGTGGTAACCGAGTAGGTTAACACATTACAAAGTTAAGTAATGCTAGCCAAGTCAGTCTAGGATGAGTGACCATTCTTAACATATTGAGACCCCTCCGTGCCTCGGAAAGCACGTTAAACCGTCGGTCCTGGGTGCTATAGAAACATCTGTGGCATTCGTTACGGGTAGTTGGAGCCCTAAAAAGTCCGACAACCTAGACTAACTACAGAACTTCGATATCGCCTAGTACTTGGGTTGTGGAGGTCTGATGGCAGTCGCTTCACGTAAAATATCAAAGTTCGGCCGTATCGTAGTTAGACTGAAAGCCGAACCTACTTAGTTGGGAAAAGGCGCGGAGGACGATGAGAGTAGACGTTTAAACATCAGTGGCGTACATAGTATAAAACAAAGACACTTCCGTCTCGTATGTACGAGTACATCTGTACGCTCAGATCTTTTCAACTATGCAACGGATTTTAATTCGGCTTTCAACATAGATGAAGGGACTCATGTTGAAGGTTGAAGTTTAAATTTTATTAAGGTTTTGTTTAAAATAGCTGAAATATAACGATTGTTGAAGATGTAATAAAAATACTATATTATGCTCTGCTAACTGCTAAAGATTTAATACTTATTAGCTGCTTTTTAAATATTTTTGTAAAATAAACAAGTGAGGCCAAAAAGATTCCGTTTCTAGTAGGCGAGCCCCCTTTAATTTTTATTTTTATAAATTTTTATTGTCTACCTATTACGAATCATGAGATACAGCCTGCTGACATACAGACGGACGGATAGATGAACGAACGGATGGGCAGCGGAGGCTTAGTAATAGGATCCCATTGGTTACTCTTTGGGTACGGAACCCTAAAAAGATGGTATCTGTGTGTTACAGTAAGTTAGACCCTAAAGTATGACCACAGCTCTCTGCATCTTCTACTCGTGAATAACAAAAAGCGCTAGAAATTTCAGGAGAATTCGTATTTTTTTCAACAGAAACCTTATTTTAAAACTAAGAATACGGTCTTATAGACCGATAAAGCTAAGACTTTGGAAGAGTGTGTAGAGGACGTGTGACATATGGAAATGAAACTATAAGTCCACTTCTAGCAACCCGCCCTGGCTTCTCACGGGTACAAATTATACCTCTCAACCTTCCTCATGAATCACTCTGTCTATAAGTGAAAACCGTATAAAAATCCGTTCAGTAGTTTTTCAGTTTATCGCGAACAGACTGACAGACAAACAGATAGACGCGGTGGGGGACTTTGCTTTATAATATGTAGTGATATTTAGCGAATTATACTTGAGAGCTTACAGTGAGTGTTATAAGTTTTTTTCTGTGATATTAGCAATAAACTATTCATTGTATGTACTAATTAGAGTACTGATGAAATACTTTGATAATTTCTTTTTGTGAAAACATACTATCTCTTACTAATAAAAACATCCACACCAACGCAAATAGACGTATTATTGCATACAAAATTTGAACTGCACTGAAAATGAATTGGACCCACACACATTAACACAAAATCGAAATCAAAATCAAAACCATTTATTTTAATTAAACCAATTATAGGTATTTTTGAATTGTCAGGAGTAGGAGTCCGTTAGACTAAGTCAGTCGTGAAGCTAGTTACCTGTTCCGCACAATCATATACATAGAATAAATACATATATTAAATATTAAATGTGTTGGAAGACCTAGGTGGTTTAGGTTATGAGCATAAAAATCCTAAACAGACAACATTTTTCAGTTTTTTTAAACACTCGCTGACAACACTAGTTTAGTCCTGTCCGAGCACGACACTAAATGACCACATAAATGCGCTCGGCTGTTATATACGTAGCGTTGTAATATTAACTTTTGAAGACTTTATGACAGAAACGTTTTATCACGTTAGCGCAGGACGTCTGAAATAAGCGTGAAATTACTTTAGAATGGTCAAAAAGTTATCCTACGCTAAGAGGAAAGTTTGTAATATTTATGTGGTGGAGTCCACATTAAAACTTAAGAAGCTAATTACTTTAAATTTCGTCGGAAATAAACGAAACGACACTATGTAGTGTGGTACTATGATACTTTGTTCTTTCTTGTCATAGCACGTCGTGACATTTTTAAAACATATTCACTATGTATTGTTTTGTTAGGTATTTATACAAAATTGTCGAACACACAATGTGTTACGGAAAGGTTTGTTTATATTTTAAGATCGTTTTAAAAAAGTTGTTTACTCAGACTGGGCTTTTCTTAAATTTTTATCAAATTTCCACATGTGCGCGTTCTAAGCAACATCATCATCCACCGCGCCTTTTCCCAACTAAGTTGAGGTCGGCTTTCACTCTAACTACGATACGGCCGAGCTTTGATATTTTACGTGAAGCGACTGCCATCAGACCTCCACAACGTACTAGGCGATATCGAAGTTCTGTAGTTAGACCAGGTTGTTGGACTTTTTAGGGCTCCAACTACCCGTAACGAATGCCACAGATGTTTGTCTGGCACCCGGGACCGACGGTTTAACGTGCTCTCCGAGGCACGGAGGGGTCTCAATGTGTTATGAATGGTCACCCATCCTAGACTGACCTGGCTAGCATTACTTAACTTTGTAATGTGCTAACCTACTCGGTTACCACATAGCCACGAACCCCTCCCTTTCTAAGCAACGTATTATGAATTTTCTATTGAATGATAATCATTTTCTTTTGTCATTTTGTGACAAATTTGGACAACCAACATCCAACTTATTAATTTATAATTAAGTACTATAGTTATATTTGCCTTTACTCTCACAAAATATTAGCTCTATCAGTAAATTTTTAAGTTGACTTTTTTCATGGGATAAGGGGCAAACGAGCAAACGGGTCACCTGATGGTAAGTAACTACCGCTGCACATGGGCACCTGCAACTCAAGAGTCAAAAGTGCTTTGCCGGCCTTTGGTGTGCTTCAACTTTTCATCCACTGACGCTACTTTCAGACTCCCTCTAATGTAGTCATTTATCACCTTGTTCATCCTAGTTACACCACACATTGCCCTTGAGGTGGCTCTTGATCTAGCCCCACTAGACCTGTTTATACAACAGGAGGCAGCTGTGGCAGCCATCAGACTTAAACTGTTGGGTCTGTGGTATAACCGAGCATAATTTATTTAAACCGTGGCATAATTTTATATGGTATCACCATATAAAATTATGGAATCAAGTAGTGGAATATCAACCACTAATCGCTGCCCCATGCGACAGGATCCCGAAACAATACATCTTTGAGAGGAAGTATCAAATATAACTACTTGAAAACGACCGAGATCAATCTGGCATACATGAAGTGTGAATCTACACGGATGGTTCCAAGATGGGGTCAGGGACTGGAGCCGGAGTTTTCTCACAAGATTTAAATATAAAAATATCACTGGCGCTCGGTCAACACAGTTCCATATTTCAATGCGAGTGTGTTGCAGTAACCTACGCCGCGACTGCGGTCATGTCAAAAGGTAGAAAGGAGTACAACATCCGAATACTGTCAGACAGCAAGGCCGTCTTAAGGGCCCTGGAGGGCAACACCATTAACTCCGGTCTCATTTATGAATGCCACCAGACGCTAGAGCGTTTAGCCTCTGCCAATGGGGTGATTCTGCAATGCATCAGAGGACATAGCAATTCATTAGGGAACGACGCCGCCGATGAGCTGGCAAGGAAGGGATCCGCAACGTCAGTGGCAGGCGAAACAATATTACTGCCACTTCCCTTTAATCAACTTCGCTCATGGGTAAGACAACGGACTCGTGAAGCGCACAACGGCCGTTGGGCCGTCACACCGGGCTGTAGGCAGTCTAAACTGGTGCTGACGGAGGTCTCACCACGTTTAACTTGCAGACTGCTCAGTCTTAACCGACTTGACATCAGAATAGTTGTAGGGACTATTACGGGCCACTTAGCCCTAAACCGGCACCTATTTACCATCGGTGAACAGACAGTCCTCTATGCAGAGGATGTATCGACGTGGAGGAAACGGCCGCCCACGTTATCCTGGAGTGCGGAGGAGTGGCCACACAACGGGCAAACATCCTCGCAGGTGCGAGATCGCTCCTAGAAGCCTGCGAACGCCCCAGGAGGCTTCTGTGCTATATATAATAGCAATACACCACACATTCATCTTAGCAGGCGTCTCGCATCCGTTCTCTTTGTTGGCCAATATTCAGATCCATGAAGGACGGAAGGTCTGATGATCATCATATAAATACGTCGTTTCAGTTTGATAGGAAACCTGGGGTCAATCAGCAGTAGAGGTATTTGAAATCGGTGCAGAATGTTCTATTCAGTGAAATGGTTGCAGGACTGATGAAATCGCCGAAATCACAGAACATGTATTCGGTTTTGGTTTTGCTGATTTTCAAGTCAATATTCTCCAGTTTGTGTTGCCATTTTTCCAGTCTACACTAGACCTCGGAGCTATCATCACTGACCAATACAATGTCGTACAAACAAGTACCACGGTGTCTCTTCATGTATGTCCGATATCAGAGCATCCGTTATTAACAGGGAGAGGTATGGACTAAGAGCCAATCCCTGGTGCAAGCCTACAGAGACATTGAATTGTTCGGTATTTCTAGCAACGACTTACTACTACTTTCGTCCAAACTTTCATACCACGTGACATGGGCTTTATTACTCAACCAGCAGGGCTCCACGGTTTCACCCCCGTAAGTCCCGATCCCGTGGGAATATCAGGATAAAATAGCCTATGCGTTAATCCAGCTATCTACATACCAAGTTTCATTTCAATCGGATCAGTGGTTTTTGCGTGAAAGAGTAACAAACATCCACCCATCCATCCAAACTTTCACATTTATAATATTAGTGGGAAAGTTGTTGCATTCTTGTACATACATCTCCTTTGTTTTTAAAGATGGACACAAGTGGACTTAGAAACCGGTCATTAGGGATTACCTATTCATTCAACAACTTATTGAAGAATAAGTCAGCCACTGATATTCGTCTTCTACTTTCAGCTACTTCCAAATTTCCATTGGTATACTATCGGGCCCAACTGTTTTCCCATTGTCATATTCCGTACTGTCATTCTGACTTTATTTACACTACTCTTATTCAAAAATTCGATATTCATATGCACATCGTTTCAACACTCCACTCCATTCATTATCCTCATTCATAAGATTATCAAAATAAGTCTTCCATCGGTGTTTTATATCCTCATCTTTTATCAACACCCTTCCTCCCCGTTTAATATTTATTTATTTGTTTATTATTAGGATCTCCAACAAAAGATATACACAATTGATGACAATAATTGACAACAAGGGGTTTTGAGTTGGTGTACTCTTTCACTTACAGGAGACTTATTTCATACATCTCACGTGCTCTTTTCCTCTGTCTTTCCTGCCTTTTTACCTTCTGGGTTCGTGTAGATGTTAGTATATTATTATATCGTTTTGAGAAAGAGCTCTGGCTAATGCTACCACTCTTTTTGCATTCTTCTACCACTCTTTGCAATAATCTTTGTCTATTTAATCGCGTAGCTGGGTGCTGCTGCCACGCGTCACCTACGGGGCACGCCCTAGCCACCCTATCGCACTAATTTCCATCACAAATTGTATCATTGCAAATAGTTTCTGCTGGTTTCTTTTATGGCTGGCAAACTACCTGACGCCAACTCTCCTTGGGAATGTTATCGTATTTTTTAAACGGGAAAAAGGATGAAGGTAAAGTGTATGGATGGTATGCAAAACGGATATGGTGAAGAAGCTAATATTAGGGATACTGCATGTATCGGCTCGGAGAACGGGACTGAGAGAGCAGTACCTATATGTCCGTCCTGTCATCGAAAAGGCCACTAGGATAGGGACGCCATTGCCCAAAACAACTACTAATAGTTTTACTCCCCATATTTAATGAGTTCGTTTTTGTTTCATTGTTTTACAGCAAAATAAACTCGTAGGTATAGTAATTCTAGTGGTTCAATGACAACGTTCAGTGTTGTTTTTCAAATGTTCAGTAACAACACAAAATGAATGAATATGCAAACAAAGTCAATGAAATTGCTTCAGGGCATTACAGCCATTACATCTTAAGTACACAGCGAGTCACATACTCACTACTTCATTGTAATAGGTACAAAGGTCAAATATATTAATTATTCTAACGTCAATGTAAAATCAGCTGTTCAGAACGCTTGTTATTAGTAATGACTAAACAGAAAAGTACTTCTTTTTAAGTACTTTTTTTTGCTGCGAAGCCGAAAAGGAGGTTTATTTGTTTATACAAATACATTGCATAAGAATTAGGCATTTTCTACCAGTCAATCTTTGGGTAAGGGTTAATTAATTGGGTATTGAACACAATTGATTTCACTAAGCTAGCATTCTTAGCTTCCCAGATTTTTAGGTATCTTTATGTTACCCAGGTTCATTGCTCTCGAGTGTAGTTGATATGCAGAAAAAGAGAAAGAAGCTAAAACGTGACACATAAACGTTCCCATGTTTTATGGTCGCATAGACCTTGTGTAAAATTTAATAACGACAATTTTATCCCTATCACACTATTAATATTAAACAGCTTTTAAAAATCGAAGATACTTTTAACCTGTCATTTCAGAAAGCGTTTTGACCCCGTCCCATTTGTTGTCATAAGGACAAAAGGGTCAGGCCAAACTCACAAAATATCCTCAGTGAAGTGTACTCAACATTTTAATTAAAATTTGAGTCAATTTGTTAATTAAGGGCTCTTATTTATTATGCGACAATTAGTTGTGCAATTTAGATGGCAATATTTCAAAGGCGGTCAAATTGGTTCATTAGAGTGATTAAATACCATTGTAGAGGAAGGAGTGTAATATCCCTCCTATATAAAGGGAGTATCCTAAAACCAGCCTTGGTTATCAGTGCGAGCACTTGCATTGCGCGATATAGGAAAAGTAGTTACTGCGTAGTTCGGTGTCTCTTCGCTAGATGGTACTGACGTAGGTTTAGCTGTATGTGGATGTTGACACAGAATAAGGCTGTACATATTAGAAATTCTATGTTATGCTAGAAATTCTTAAAACCGATAGGTATTCATTTTTGACTAAATTTATAAAATTCTATTTTCCTCATTGATTTTACACTGTTTAGACGATTTATTGAACAACGGCGGGGAGGGTGGGGATATAAGTGATGCAATCAGAGGGGGCGACCAACATTTTCTCATTTGCTGTCAAATCTTTCCTAGAGATGCTTCATTCAGAGGTAAAACACGTGTCGATGTATCACTTCTTGCCACTGAAGACTGACTATATTACGACTTTCGAAGTATCTGCAACCAGTAAGCAGATAGACTGTATGTTGTCTGTGCTAATACGTTGATGTTTATCCTCGACTATTGTCATCGTTGGGGTTTTCAAGCCGAGGATGAGTTGTAGGTTTTCCTTCCTTAATTGAGATGCTCATTATTTTCAAAGTCGGTTAAAAACGGGTCGCTGTCTCATTAGCCAGCTTAGTGACTAAAGAGTACATCGAACAAACAACAGAATCCGATTGAGACTTGAAAACTTTTTGATTCGTTAAAATAATAAGAGTATTGTGAGATTGAACGCTATGAATCGACAAGTTTAACTCAATCCTGGGCTATCTGGGAGGCAGGGAGGGGTGTTTTAAACTTTTCTATTGTTCAAATATTTGCCTTTCAAAGATTTGGTCTCCTTTGAGAGGTTTAATTAGGTGTTTATATTGATGACCGTTTGAATGCTCCCTTGAAGAAATACTTTATTGGATTAGACGTATTTAGAAGACGAAAAAAATGCTGAAATTATTCTTTGATTTATTCTTAGTTGGTAAGTAAATACATATTCAGTGTGATTGTGAGCGATTACTGATGCCTATTACGGGCAGTTACAAATGAGTGGGGTCCTATTTACTGATCATACAGTAGACCCTATAAATAACGTAAACAACAACAACACACACTTATTTTGTACCTGAAAGTTTTCATTGATCTATATATGAACTAGCCACACTATAAAAAAATGAAGGGAGCAGGAGGGTGGAAAATAATTTACGACCTATTCTTGTACCTATCAAATATACAAAAAAAGGTGTGTGTCGGGTCCGACGCACGACTGGAGTTTACAATTTACTCGAGGCTCCCTCTCTCTTTCTCTCTCTACCCCTCTGTCTGTCTCTCTCTCTCTCTCATAGTTTGTAGACGCTGTACAGTATATATTTTATATATGTAAAGCACTAAAAAGCACAACAAACCGTTAAAACGTAACGTTGCCCTCCGATCAGTAAATTTTACTATTTATATTTTTTTACCGGGCGCCTTATATGAAAATCGATTCTTAAGGAGTAAACTCCAAAAAAATCATTAATACCGGTCGAGCCGTTTCGAAGAAGTTAGACCACAAACACTGTGACACTGCCACGAGATTTAATTGACTTCTTATTAGTTTTTTGTTTAATGTTTATTTTCACATGTTTCAAATTCATTCACATATTTGACTCCGCAACTTACGGAGGCGTCGCTGATCTCTCATGACTCTACAAGCGATGCCTATCAAAACCTTAGGTACACAAAAAGGTATTGTTCTCTATATTTGCCACGATTAAGTCCTAATTTATTCATAGCTCTCACGCATGTATAGTTCTAAAGGGTAGACAGAGGTGTATAAAATATCCATATTTTGCCAATTAAGTGTAATTTGGTCTCACTCATGTAATAGGAGGAACCGTATTGTCGTCAACTGGGTACTTCGGGAATTAAAGATGGAATAATTTGGAGTAAATTTAATGGAATAGATAGGTAAGAAATGAAGACAATGGAAGGAAAGGGATTTTGCTTATACGGATGGATTGAGCAGACGGGTCACCTGATGGTAAGTGACTACCGCCGCCCATGGGCATCTGCAACTCAAGAGTCACAAGTGCGTTGCCAGCCTTTAACGTGGGAGTAGGGAAAGGACGAGGAAAAGTAGGACAGGGAAGGGTAACCTCACTCACTCGTCGAAATACAATGCAGTCATTGCTTAACTGACGAATTTCTGTGAGGCCGTGGTATGACTCCGGTCGAGCCGGCCATACGTGCCGAAGCATGGCTTTCGCACAGTTGAAAATAAAATAGATTGGAGAGTGTAATTAATAGCTTGAGCAGGTCACATAATATTGTGTATATCTATAATTTTAGTTTACTTTATTTTTAACAATTAAAGCAACGCTTAGATTGTCCATTGCCGAGACTTGTCCTACTATTTTAAAGACCGTATTCGGGCGCTGACTTAAGTCAAAGATGTGTGTACAAGTACATGGTCTAGTATGTTTATGTTCAAACTAACTATCAACTGGTCTTCTTGGAAGTCATTGCAGGAGGCCTATGTCCAGCTGTCCTATGGCTGTAATGAGAAAGAAAACCTGAATCTGTTGATGAGCTCTCAATCTGCAACAGGCCACAAGATGCTAAAGTTAGCGTGGGTTTTAAGCTACTTTATCTTCCACTAGCTTTCTAACTCAATATTAGGTAGATTTCAGAGAAAAGTCTACCTATTGGTTTTGTACCAGTTGTCGAGTTTTCCAAAAGTTTCTTCACAGGAGGTCTAGTTATGATCTCTAGACCCCAAAAATATATATATATGTATGTATGTATGGACCTCAATTTTACCTCAATATATAATACTCAATTTCACGATAGAAGTCGCAATTATGCACCGATGGCTTTCAAACTTGGACGCAAAATCAACAGGGCAAAAATTAAGATTAAGTTCGTGAATGGGGGATATTCCCCCAAAGGGCTGGGGGGCAGATTTTCAAAAAAAAATAAAAAACACGAAATCTACCTCTGGGTGCCTGCTGCGGGCCCAGATTTTTTCAAATGTGCATGTGAGTTTGTTTGCTCGGCTCAACCGATCATCATGATATTTTGTGTACACGTTTCATAAAAAAAGTACTGTCTCTGAGAAGTATAAAAAAATTCACCGCTGGGAAAATATCGTGCTTTTAAAAACCTTTTGTAAAACATGTCCCAGATATAAAATGTGGGGAAGGCTTACGCAAACAGGCTATTTACTTGTTGTATTGTATTGAAATGGGTTAGTGGGTAACCTGGATACTTAACAGGCAACGTACCGAGTACCTATCTGCACAAGCTTTGTGTATAAACGCATTCAGATATTTGGTTGATTTGGCTAGAAGAAAATATTTATAACACTGATTTAACTAAAATTAAGAATGATTTTATAATGCAAAGAGATCTCTTTAGACACTGTTACACGTCGATTTGTTCTTTAAAGCTAGATGGTGCCGGCATTTCCTATGACTAGCTCTGAGAAGAAAGGCCGAAACAAACTCAAGGATCCAAGTATAATAGCTTAAACTGTGCAAGCTCCATGTAGGCGTCCAGGATCAGTCACGAAATCCAGTAGACTAGGTATGTCGATAATAATGGAACTCAACCACATCGTAGGGAGCTGTAAAGTCGGTTTACGGACGCTAATTTTACGTGATAACGTCATAAGAAAACAGTGAAAGAGAGATAGATGCGTCACAATCCGAACGTTTAGGCCGATCGTGCCTCTCCATCGCTTGGTGTTGTTGTGGAACGTGAAGTGGAACGTGAACAATGAGTCATGCTTTTTCGTGCGTGCAGGCGGCGATGATCGATTTATAAGACGTTATCACGTCAAAAACTTTTTTGTGTCAATTAAATGTCTTTTCTCGTGTATTGCATTTTAAAACTTTAATTTCAAAAATTCAGTTTTTTATGCTGCCATTTTGAAACAAATCCGGACATTCCATCAACATCCTCGGTACTAATTACCTAAAGTTTCAATAGCGTCATCATGTGTCCTCTCACTTACAAAATATTAGCTTTATCGGTACATTTTTAAGTTATGTCTCTGATAAAAAAACTCAATTACGTTCTTATTTTCATTGTATTGATCGCGTAAACGTAGCTCACTCGCTCGTTCTTATAATAAATGATGGGATGAAATATAAGGTTCATATTTCAGAAATTATTAAAACATTTTTTTTTACAGGTCAGAAATCCTGATATAGGGTCAACATAGGGACATCTATCCAACCATATTTACTTAGGACTTGGTTTGATGACGTTTTGGCTTTTTTGAAGTGAAAACTTGTCTCTCAAAACCTAGCAGCATCATCACAACATTAATACTTTGTATATAATAAAGTGTACGTAAATATTCATGTATGTATCTTTTTATGTATGTGTATATATATACGTGTATATATTTATATATTCCCATATGTTTTTTTCTGTTTTGGTATTTATTTATGTTTCATTTATTTTAAAGCGTATAATCTAAATTTAGTGCACCTACTTCACCCATTTCTACACCACCCTAGGGTAGACTGGTAGAGAATGCCTATGGCATTAAGTCCGCCATTGTACATTTTTGTGCATAAAGTTTTAATAAATAAATAATAAATAAATAAAACTACTTCAGGCACGTTGTGCACTTTTGCTATTGGGGAAAAAAGCACTGAACTCACATATATAGATCCACTAGAGGGCGCTAATCTTAACATCGAGTGCGCTCCTTATCCTATCAGCTCCTTAGTAATTAATCTTTAAAAATATAATTAGTTCAATAAAGTACTTACTGTGTGCGCAATTCATATGGTAAAATAAACAAAAACATAATTGTAATTGAGATGAAAATTTATAATGCCTATAGTGCTCAATAGCGAAAACCTTCATTCAAAATTTCGACCGAACGTACGTCAGTTTGATGGATGTCACTAGTAGATGGCATTAATTTCTTCAAAAATGAACACTTCTGATCGGCAACTTATTAACAATTTTTGAAGTGAAAATTATTTTAGGCACGTTGGGCACTTTTGGTATGGGGAAAAAGCACTAAACTCGCGTGTAGTCACGCTCAGATACATATATACCGATGTGTGTGTTTTCACTGCTGACGTACGACTGACATTTTTTTTTTCTGACTGTTTTAATATGTAAGTATGTGTGAATCGAATCGACTAACACCACACGGTGTTCCGTCATGGAGTTTTTTGCTGCATGTAACATAGAAAGGAAATCCTTGTAACCTTGCTAGAGGTGACCGATTTTTCTTTTGAAAGCCGAAATCACCGTGTTGCATAACCGTTACCTTCTCTAATTTATGGAGGGACGGGCGGAGCAAATGGTGCTATCGTCTAGGGACCGCTCACGATGACGTGAGTGATCGTGATCATACGTGGAAATCGCAAATTTCGATTCACTTATGAACACACAAGCCGCAAAGGTTAAAAACATATTTATTTCGTTCTGTTTTCTACTTTTAGAACAGCGTCGTGTTTCCACCTGCGTGTTAGATACATTAAAAAGTTAATAAGTTGTGTAGTTTTATCTACGCTTGTTTTAAAAAGTCAAGCTGTTGGTATGTACAGTGGACAAATAAATTGATCAACCAGTTTTGACAAAAGTTTCTGTGTAATCACAATAGCGATAAGGTTGAACCTATCTAACAATGAATTGTCATAATATTATTGTACGGGAAAATCAACCTTGTTGTTTTATGATGTCAAATCATCTTCAACCGTAGGTAGACGATATATTTGGCATGGTACATACACCATATTAAAAAGCCAGATGCGTAAACACAGTAGGGCTGTCAGTAACGATAACTTATTTTATACCGAAGAGTCTCGGAAATTATACAAAATCATGTGCAAATACGTGCAGAATAAGTGTTGTACAACTACAGTACGTCACTCTTTGGGGATTTCAATAAAATGTGTTTTAACTTTAACGTATAAAGGTTTTACAGTTTACCACAGACGTGATTTGTTCTAAGTATCTCTATGTGTAGGATATCCACTCTAATTATAATATTTACTAAAAGATACACAATACAAAAACACTTACTACGTAGTGCTAATAATCTTGTTCTACGTAAACCTCGCACAAACTATGCCAAGAAAAGTTTAGTTTATGATGGTGTGCAGCTGTATAACAAATTACCAAATAACATTAAGGACTCACGATCAATTATTACTTTAAAAAAAATACTCAAAAAACACATTTTAAACAACTTAATATAATAAAATATATTATAAAACAAATTAATTATCACAACAAATTAATTTATATAGGTACTAAATCTAATCTTCCATCTATTCCATATCTAGTAATGACATATCTGTCGACTGCGCTTGTGTCTAACGGCCCGTTGTTGTCTGCCGGTGTAAACATTTTATATTTTCATCCTCATTTGCATACATTGTGCTTTATTATGTATTAGTTGTAATAATATTGTAGTAATAGTTGTAAAGTGTTTGTAATATTCTTAGTGAGAATAAAGATCTTAAAAATAAAATAACATCAGTAATGACATTGTATCCAAATATACAATGCAATCAACTATACAAACAGGATACAAAAGATAACCGAATTATACGAATTCTGTATCCAATTATACAATCTGGCAGCCTTGAAACACACACATCGAGACTGTAATTTAGCCCCATTTATGTAATAGGGATTGCTCCTTAGGTTACCTTTCACTTAAGGAATTAAATATGTAAATAAAATGTGAATTAAAAGGGTAGGAATTTGAATATTGCTTATTTGAATTGAGGGGTGTAAGCAGCAGCTCAAGTAAGTCAGGGTCACATACATGTAATTCAAACAGTTCAAACAGGCTTGGCCGGAAGGCAGAGCCCTCTACCATAATGTAATGGCATATGAGTCCAGATAAACCATTGCTTACCTGGTTAAACCTCCTTATCAGTGCTCGGACAGTACTCTTGCTCTGCTGCGTATGTGTCGGAGGAGCTCGTCTGATCATATGTCGTTCGGTCACCGCGCCGAGGACACCTTCTCCTCCAAGATCAAGAGTCACCTGCCTCAGGTAGTCGATCGGAGGGACCTAGTGATGAACAGAAATAACAACTTAAAATTATTCGTGAAGAAAAAAATACAGGAAATGCAATGGTTTGGCCACAAAAAGTACATGTGATTAGCTAAACACCCGATGGTACACGAAAATATTGAATTAGAGATTATATCTTAAAAAAAATGTAGAAAACATATTGAACTTGAACATATTCTTAAAACGCCAGGTACTTCGTTAAGAGGGTACATTTGTTATAAAAAAGTTAGGACAGTAGTTGAAAAAAACGAGTGACGTCACATGGTTTCGGGCCATAGATAGCCGCTCTGAGGTGCAGCTAGCTCACTTTCTCATCGGGCGGCGAGCAGAACGGACGAAATTGATCAGTATCGTATTGTTATTTTGTGTTTTTATTTATTTATAGTATTTTTTTAATGTAAATTCGTCATTTGTCTCAAATATATTGATGAGCATAAAACGTGGTTTTTTTATAAGCGTTACTAAATACTCCGCTGCTCCAGATTGCGACAAGCCTTCAGAGTGAGAGCATGTCATTTTTTCGGGGAAAACAAAGCTCGGGTCACTGCTATTTGCTGTTGGCCACAAGCTACTATGTGTGTAGCTTTAGTTGCTAACATTAGCAGTAAGTACACAGTTCCCCTAACCCCCTAAATCCTCCATGCTATAGAATCCCACTGCTAAACATCACCACACGCATATGCGGGGCCACCAAACCCTTAAATTATTCAGATAACTTGTTTATACAAGCATATCTTCATCCTTAGAAATAAGTATCATATCTTATCAGACTCTGAATGCGGTGAGGTGAGGTGTCTATAAAAAGCAGCAAGCAGCAGCCGTATGCTCCTAGACGTGGCTCAGGTAAAAGCTCATATGTGGGAGAGCCACGCTTCGGCACGTATGGGCCGGCTCGACTCTGCTCGATACCACGCCCTCACAGAAAACCAGCAGTGAAACAATGATTTCATTGCTTTTCGCCGCTTGAGTGAGGTTACTGAAGGCGCTAACCCTTCCCTCTCCCTATTCCCGTTCTTCCCGTCTCCCCCCTCTCCCCTATTCCCGTCCATACATTCTCCCCCCCTCTCCTCCCTTCTAATCCCCCTCTCCCGTCTTCCCTCTTCCCCCTCTCCCCCCTCCCCCTCTTCCCTTATTCCCACATTAAAGGGTGGCAACGCACTTGTGACTCTTGAGTTACAGGTGCCCATGGGCGGCGGTAGTCATATACCATCAGGTGACCCGTCTACTCGTTGACCATAAAAAAAAAATACAGACGTTGCCCACATTAATAGTTCTCAGGCAAGCGTCAATACATAGCTGATGTCATATCATCGCAGCGTTCACTGTACTCTGTCTGTAAATGATTAGCATTTCGTTTATTTTAGGCTCGGCCAAAAACACTAACACATTGTAAACCTTGGTGATGTGACGACAAATGGAAATCTCCATTCAACACGTGGATAACAGTGGGACAAAAAATAGTCCGCAGGAGTGAGAAATCATCTTAATATTACCCAAAAAGCTTCCTTCAATCTTTGAGAGCATGCCAATTAATGTCTGTCGGTGATCATGATTAATTGATTTACTTGGTCGCTTAGTTCTGGAGTTTGGTTTAGATTACTAATTCTTAGAAACAACATGAGCCCCTCTAAGTCAAGGGTTCGATGGCGTTATTAACACTCGCATATTGTACAAATTACTATAGTCTATTAAATATATTTGACACGAAAAATGCGGTGGTGATCGATGGAAAAAGAATTAAAAAACATGGATCCAAGCTAATGATAGATATGGTTTTTAATGATAAACATATCTGCATACATTTTTTTAAATAAAACATATATATTATTTTTGACTGGCCTGTTGGTGAAGTAGTTATCGATCCTGACTGCTGAGCGAGAGGTCGTGCGTTCGATTCCCACCCAGAACAAATAATTGTGTAATGCGCCCGGTCATTTGTTCTGTGTTTTGGAGTAATTTATCTATAATAAGTATGTATTAAGTAATATATAAGTTAGTATATTTAACAGCAGTCTGATTACCATAGTATAGGCTC
Source organism: Callimorpha dominula (assembly GCA_949752705.1). Classification (NCBI taxonomy): domain Eukaryota; kingdom Metazoa; phylum Arthropoda; class Insecta; order Lepidoptera; family Erebidae; genus Callimorpha; species Callimorpha dominula. The sequence continues at coordinate 9,938,499 of OX457017.1, read as the reverse complement.
TGTCTAGTTTGGGATCAGAAGGCCGTGTGTGAGGTGTCTCAAGTTATTATTATTATTAAGCATAGAAACACCCAGACCAAAAACTTGCCCATAGCAGGAATCAAAACCTAAAACCTCGACGCTTTGGTAGCTTGCAAGTATTTGAAAGCACCGGTAGCTGCTTTACATCAGACACGCCAACTTTTGGTCACCAAGATTACATAGAAAAACCAAAGAAAAGCACCTTATTGATATTTTTTACACTTTCATTAGAAAGTAACATAAAACCATATATTTAGGTCGGAAGGCAGCTATTCAAAGGTGGCAGCTATTGACCTTTAAAAGGTGCACAGTGAGCGGAAACCGTATAGTTGGACAAAAACGGCTTTCGTTTTGTGTAGTAATGCGAATTTGACGCACAGTGGTTCCGGAGGGTAAAAAATCCCATCATTATTCATTAAGGGGCTTAAGAGGTTATGGGGGGCTTCGGGTAACGTATGACTTAAGCTTGTTCATGTTGCTTCACTTGCATGGAGTTTTTTAGACGAGATAAAACCTGATGTGTTATCGCTTTTTGACTTATCCAAAATAAAAAAAAATATATAATTTTTTATGGGATAGCAGACGTGTCATTCGATGGTAAACGACTACCGCCTCCCATGGACACTCTCAAGTCAAGAGAGGCCTTTAAGGTGAGAGTACGGGAAGGGGTGAAGAGGGTGAAGGTAGGGCATCCGATTACTCTGTGATGCTGATGGTTAGACGGCCCATACCTGGCTCTCCCACAAAAATAGGGCGCTTATTCTTCTCTACCTACTATTATAGCACCGTTATTTGTTTTCCAAAGTTTTTGACCTTCATTTTTGGCCTAGTTTTGACATTTGGTAAGGGTACAACAAGAGAAATACCGAATAAAGAACACTGAATGGTTCTTTGTTCGGTTAATTTGTCACCAATTAGGAAAGAGGGCTTCTACTTCCTGGCAACGCCCAGTTCGACCCTACCCTGCGTGAGCTATTATTATGACTAGTTATACCGGTAGTGCTACGGTATTGGTCGGTTGACAATAGTCGGGAGTTAAAATGACAGGCATGCATTTAAGTCGATAACAATCACTTGAGTACTGATTGAAGTACGAACAACATAGCAGTTACTGTTATTTAGTGATTTTGATAATTTATAGTAATAGTTGTGAGATTGTTTTTAATAATAGTTACTCTCAATTTTTTAGAAAGTTCCTGGTTGAAGGCAATAATACCTAGTGGAACTAAATTATAGTTGCCAAAATGTGGGTTTTGTTTTGTACGCCACTGTCTACTCTTTAGAGATACAGGCGTGAATATATTGTAATGTTCAAATCTCTTTTGAACTTGGTAGAAGCTTACTGGTAATATAATATTTGAATCGCTATTCATGTTCTATATTTAAAATGTATAATTGGTTAGAAAAAAGAACAAGAGAAGAGAGTCTGGCTGTCAGAGTGAACTGCTGTCAAGTTGCCGCACCAGATCTCTCAAGAAGTTGAATTATATATTTTTTTTTATGGTATAGGGGGCAAACGAGAAGACGGGTCACCTGATGGTAAATGACCACCGCCGGCCATGGGCACCGGCAACTCAAAAGTCACAAGTGCGTTGCCGGCCTATAAGGTGGGAGTAGGAAAGGGTGGATGAGAGGGAGAGGGGGGGGGTGAAGAGTTAGGGCCTAAGGTAACCTCGCTCACTCGGTGAAAAGCAATGCAACATTGCTTCACTGCCGGTTTTCTGTGAGGATGTGGTATCACTCCGGTCGAGCCGGCCCATACGTGCCGAAGCATGGCTCTCCCACGAAAAGTTAGTTAGTTCAGCCTCCAATATCTTGATTTACAGCCTCTATCAATTAATATCCCTAAAAGCAATCACCCCTATTACCACCCACTTACAAAATGTATATATTTATGTCACCAATGTGCTCAAATCACGGTATATAGATAATATTGAAGACAAGTGAGTCGCCGAGAGGACAGAAGACTGTCGTGACGACTGTCGTGCCAAAGGTGCACGGGATAATTCAAGAAGTATTATTTATAATTAATTTGTTTGAAGTTATAATTGTTACACGAATAATCTGATCCTGATTATATCGCATAGTGCGTTTGCCTGCTCTTTTAATTCTCCTCCTCTAGATAGAACCTATCGAACCCGGTTACCATAAAGCCCCAAGCTTTACACGTGTTGGAGTACGAAGCAGTTGTTTTAGAAGTAATCCACGCGTTACAATATAATAGAAGGCTTTACGAATTAAGTTTAAGGAATTATATTGTATTAACTTTAGAATTGATTGTGTAACCCAGTTAAATGAATTGTAAATGGCATTTCCATGAAACATGATCATAAGTAACAAAGGCCTTTATGAGTTATTCGAACAAAACTCTGTAAAAGAATAGCAGGAAAATTCACGGAATACTTTACAACACAAGGTTAAACAGGTATTTCATTTTCTGAATGTAACTTTAGAAGAAATAAAACTTTATAAACACTTGTGAAATATAATTTCTTTTGGCGTAGCTTAAGACTAACTTAGATATTTGTTAAAACAAAAATGACGGTAAGTGTACCGGACCCTAATAATGCGAGTCTAATCTGTCTCTCTGTTTGTTATGTTATTGTTATTTTATATGTACTTATGTTACTACATTATACTGTTATTATGTTATTAACAATATAATATAATATTAGTTGTTCCCCGCACGGCTTCGCCTGCGTGTCATGTATATATATTGCCCGGAGCCCTAATTATTTTTCCAAAATAAAAGTAGCATAAGTAACTTCTTATAACACCAGCTATCTGCCAGTGAAAAACCCGTGGAAATCGGTCCACCCGTTCCGGAGATTAGCCGGCAAAACAGACCGACAAAATTTTAAAAATTGTTTTTTTTGTTATATGTACCGTGTAAACATTTAGTGAAATGATGTTATTATGACATTTACAAACAGACACTGCAATTTATTTTTTTGTGTTGATGATAATATTTTAGGCATTGGTTGTGTCTAGTTGCAGCCAGTATAAAAAAGGCTAGACCTAGTTTTAGCCTAATTCAACCAGCTACTCCTGGTATTAGCCAGGAATAAAAAGGATACACCTAAGTTTATCTCACTGCTACCGACGGCACCTAGGTTTATTCGGTAAACTGGGTGCAACCATACTTCGAGTTCATTACATTACAGTACATTTCATCACGCACATACGCATCGCAAATTTGATGATGCATCTGAGTATCGCACAAAGCTCAAGTGGTTACCCATACGCCTTCGTCGGAATGCCCACATAATTTTTCATTTATATCACATTATGTTTAACCCGTATACTCTGTCGTATCTAAAATAACGTTTTGTGTAAGTAGGTGAAACTCACTCAAATGCCTTGAGATCATTAGACATTTTGAGGTTAAACATGACGGCACATTCGACTAAGTTTATGGACAAATCATTTTTGATTCAAGCTGTTCGGTTGTGGAATTCTTTGTCGTATTGTATCAGAGGTGCAACAGTCGTTGCACATTTAAAAAAAAATTGTCAAAGCCCATTACCTGCAAGAAAACTAGCCACATCATTGCCCCTTTCCAATCCTACCTACTACCGTTACTAGAGGAAACCCTGTCTATTTATGTATCTATGACGAAATATTATTTTTATCATATTTCATCTTTATGCACCAGACACTGCCCCACAACTCTCTGTGGCGCATTCTCTCCATCCCATGGTTGCCTGGAAGAGATTGCCTTGTGCGATAAGGCATTTATCATTCCAAAGCCGTTGTTGCTCGCCCCACATGACGCATACGACTACCGTTAGTAATTTTTCGTGTGATCATTTTTGCTATTCGAGTATTCATTTATTTTCAAGATACATTGTCATTAGTTTGAAGTACCTAATACGACAAGGTGGGCATAATAAAAAGTGAATATACTACCACCTGTATCGCATGAACTTTCATCACTACATATTATAAAACAAAGTCCCCCGCCGCGTCTCTCTATTTGTCTGTTCGCGATAAACTCAAAAAGTACTGAACGGATTTTAATGTGGTTTCACCAATCATATCATCACTAAAAGGTAGAGTGATTCATAAGGAAGGTTTAGGTATATAATTTATTAAGGTTTTGTGTGAAGTCGCTGAAATATGACGATGATTGTTGAAGATGGAAGCCAGTAATATGATAATAGAATGAATTTAGACGAGTTAAATAATGTTACCCTTTGAAATTCCGCCAATATACACGTAAATATGTCCAGTCATTGTGATGCAATGATCAGAGTATATAAGGCTCTTGCTGGGTGGTGTGGGTATATAAGGCAGTTTGGTGTTTGGTACAAGTAGCTCAACCTGTGGTTTTTTAAATTTGTAGTTTGTTTAATTTACCATGTCCATAGGTATATGTATGTCCAAAATACCTAATACATCTAAAAATTCCTTCTACTGTTTCTGTGGACTTTTTGTTCGGCTCTCACGGTAAGTACTTACAGAACGATGCTCACATGTTTATATTAAAAAAAAAATGTAGGGCGTTAATGCATTTTCCGTCAAGTGTTTCAAATACTGTTTCTTTTTTTTATCGATAACATCATAAACAAGAAGAAGTGGAGAAGAAGCTTAAAAAGATTATATAATTTATATACCGTTAGGAACTAACACAAGGTAAAACCAGAAGAATGTTTTTGAAGTGAAAAGTTCTTTAGCGGCGTTGTGCACTTTTTAGAATGGGTAAAAAATGTTAAACTCGCGTCAGGGCACGTGACCCTGATCGAAAATTCGTAAGACGGAGCCGAGTTTCTTATATTTAAAAAAAATATAACATTCGAAATTCAAACACTTATGAGCGGCCAGGAGCGCAGAACTTCCAGTGTTCCCTATGTATACATTTAGATATGTTATTACCTACTTTTTATTTTTAACCTAATTATATATATACAGATGTGTGTTTATGTATATGCGTATACATTGTGAAGTTATGTTTTCACTTCTGAAGTGCAGTGCTACGACTCACTGTTTTTTTTTCTGTATTTCACATAATATCATTATGATATCTTCAACGACTGAACATGCTTGCATTGTTTCTTTAGTGAGAGAGTTAAAGAGAATTTCCTAATAACCAATATACATTTGTAAATATGTGTATATCCACGAAAAGGTAGAAACTATTTCTTAATTAAATAAACGAATTATTATTCTTATTATTATTAATTCTTCCTCCGTCGCGTCGGTTTAATTTTTCGTTTAAAGTTTTTATTTATTGAATAGTAATATTTGACACAATGTTTCCCACTTGAAGCTTATACCGAGATCCTTCATAAATGATTATAATTAAGGGTTTGCGAAAGACTACATTTTCCTCTAAATATATACTTTGCATTACACAATACATTTAATTTAAAAAGAAAATAAAGACTTCATTATTTTGTAGTGTAGATACACTACAAAATAATGAAGTCTGTCTTTATCTAGAAAAATGTAAAGATATTTCTTTATTTGTACGCTAGAACCAGAAGATACAGAGTTACAGAGTAATGTCGTTACAAGGAACGCATAATATTAAATTCACAACGGCTGCATTTTTCTACGCATCATTGTTATGTAAAAGATTATTAAAATCTGGGGCCATAGCAGAGCTACCGCCAAGTCGAAAAAATGTAAAGGACCAGCTGTATCATTACTTTCTCGAAGCCAGTAAGGACGTTATCGACCCCACCGTTACTTCGTTGTAAATAAAGCTAGAAGCAGTTTGAACCTGTAGTTTAAAAACTATTGCTAGTCATAGTGCCTTAATTTTGATAATGACTCGCTAACTCGCATACAATCAAAATTCTAAGGCACTTCTAATATATAATAGAATAAACTCTGCGCTGCCAAATTATATAATAGAATAAACAAAGAAATACATATATATAATAAACATTGGAATGAATGTAAGAAACTAGTAACGGCTTGGTTAAAGTCACTGACCTATGAAGTCACTGAAACATATTTACAAGACGTTAGCTAACTCACGCATACACGCAGTCACAAACTCGGACAACCTTGCATACGCACACACACACACACACACACACACACGCACACGCACACACACACACACACACACAAAACACACACACGCACACGCTCACACACACAAAACATAGACAACTATTTAACAAATAATTATAGGTATTTTAAGTTTAATTTACATTTAGTTATGGAAGAGCGAAGTCTCCTAACACAGGCATTGTTTGCTTAAGACTCCAATCACAAATTAATGTTTAAGGTGTTATTTTATTGAAAATAAAGGTATTTGATTTGACTTCTAGCAGACGCGTGTGTTTAGCCTTCCTAAAGCAAGGAAAGGCTCAAACGTACCACAATTTAGGTCCCGTTTTCTAGATTTACAAACTACAAAAGTATTTTTTTATCCTATTTAATATGCTTTGATATTTATATATACAGATGTCTAAGATTAATATGGTCACACATAACAAAATTGTTATTTAACTTATTAGGTAAAAATTAGATCTCTCCACTTTCCGCGGTAGAAAAACTGCGTTGCGAGACTTGCATTTTTTACATGTAATGTTTTTGATATGATATTAGTATAACGCAACCGCATTCAAGTAATTTAAATCGAAAGCAAACAACGAGGTAAGTGGAACGTTGGTGTCTAAGACTTCTTTCTTTCTTCCGCCTCTCACTTACAACAGGAATAATCTGTTAAAAATCAGTTTAGAAGTAGTTTTCTCTTACGAACTTTTAAATTGTGTCATGGTTTTGCCCGGAGGACGTATGAGGTTGGTCAAAAAGGACATATATAAAAGTTTTTGGATATGTAAAGCGCGTGTATTAAAGGCAACAATCGTCTTTATCCAGCTGGTACTTTTCCATATATTTAGCTGAATTACCAGGAGGGTGGAGTCCATCTTGGAGTTCTTTGAAAAAACTATCAATCGATAAATAATGTATTGAAATTCTTTATTTCTAAAATAAACCTAATAAAGCGATACAACAACTATTACAGTAGAATGGCTTCACACGCAAGGATTCTATAATTTAAGATTTTTAGATAATTTAAAATGGCTGACATTTTATTTTAGTTACCTTAGGAAAATTTTGAATTATCCTAGCATGTCTTTATAAAGGAATAGTCCGAGGAAAACAATGAATCTTTGTGCAAAAGTAGTTCTGCATAACGGAGCTTATAATATCTTCTTTGTGCACAGCTTACTACAAAGATATGCTGTGATGTAAGCGTGTTTGTATTGGTCTAAAGCTGTTTGTAGGATTAACAGTTCTCTTATGAGACGCAGGTCTCAGTCAGTGATGCAGGAAATAGAAAGAGCTTAAAATATATTTTTAAGCTCTTTTAAGCTCTTTTAAGCACGGCACGTTTTACCCTTTCTAATGTTAGTAGAGTGATCTCACAATAGCTGCCCCAACACGTTATAATGGACTCGCAAAGGGCAAGGTAAATAGATTTTATTTGTTGGATTTCACAATTGTACCGTATTTTAAATACAAATATGAATTTTCTAGTTCCAAATGTTGGGCTGCTAATAATATAATTTAACATTTTGCTTATTCTTTCGAGGTTGTCCAACAGCGCTAATACTGAACATAATATAATTTGTCTTGAATAAGTTACGTTCGAGAAGATAGTCATCAAGCTATTTTGCTATTGCATTAAGTTATTTATTAGCAATTAAGTAGACATCTTCCTACGTTTTACATCTGAAAAAAAAAAAACTATGTCATCTGAATTTAAAGTAATACTACCATTTTATAAATTCTAAACTCCACGTATCGCTTTCGTAAGCTGTGAGAAGGTGCGAGGACACTGCCCTGTGGCACACCAAAAATAATGCGTTCCATGGTAAAACTCCAAATACTAATATTAATATAATAGTAACTTAAGGCACTTCACACACGGCCGTCTGATCCCAATCTAGACAGAGCTTGTACTATGGTAACCAGACTGCTGATAAACATACTTGTATATTACTGAATACATACATAGCGTTATAGATAAATTACACCCAGACACAGAACAAATGATAATGCTCATCACATATTTATTTGTCCTGGGTGGGAATCTAACCCACGACCTCTGGCTCAGCAGTCAGGCTCACTAACCACTAGACCAACAGGCCTGTTCGAAAGTTTATCTACATGTAATGTTTGGGTTTTATTGTTAGATTCGCATGTGATTAGTTTGTTGATCAAGCAAGGGTATTGAGACTGTATCAAAAGCTTTTCATAATTGACTCACCTGTTGGTCTAGTGGTTAGTGACCCTGACTGCTAAGCCATAGGTCGTGGGTTCGATTCCCACCCAAGACAAATAATTCTGTGATGAGCACGATAATTTGTTCTGTCTGGGTGTAATTTATCTATAATATGTATGTATATGGAAATATATAAGTATGTTTATCAGCAGTCTGGTTACCATAGTACAGGCTCTGCCTAGTTTGGGATCAGACGGCCGTGTGTGAGATGTGTGGAGTTATTATTATTATAAGTTTAAAATATACCTGAATACTTGTCTTTGGGATCTAGAGCTCTGGTGATAGACGAGGTTAAGGTAAGGACAGCATCCTCTGGTAAAAAACTAAAATTAATTTTCATATATTAATGAGACACAGCCCATGAAGAATGTAATTAATTCTAACAAAACTTCAATATATTTCATAAATTTTTATTCTTTTTTTTAGTCCAAAGAGGCTCGTTTAGCGCCATCTGTGTAAAAGAAATTTGTTTATAGACATCAATATAAATTGTAAGGGGCGAAGACACAACGTATTTCTCAGCGTTACGAAGGTACTAGGGAGGGAGTGGGGTCGTTACTACCCCCAAGCGTTTTGCATTTGATTGAAAGCCTTGCGTGTCTTAAGAGGGTGGTTTAAATTCACATATGACATTACATCCGTCTGTCTTGTTCTGATACTGGTTTCTTGGCAAATGGGAAGTTGTAAAGGAATGTTAGTGTTGTGACATTGTCTGAGAGACTTAACGCGGATAACTGAGAGCAAAACATTAATTTGAATGAAAGGCGTTTTTTTATATGTTACTGCAATCGTAACAAACCTAATAAATAAATAAAAATCGGGTCTATTGTAAACCAACTTTAAAAAAGAGGAGGTTCGCTGTTTACTGAACTTTTTTGTTATGGATATTATGCGATAGCTTTGCCATAAGTGAACCGATTTCAATAATTATTTTTTTAAATGAATTTTTTTTTTTATTTTTTTTTCAAAAAAAGACAACTCCCGCATCAGGAATTACTCCTGTGTCGCGGGGGACTTTACAAACATACAAGCAACGGACACAAAGAACACCCAGACTTAGGTGGGAATCGAACCCACGACCTCTGGCTCAGCAGTCAGGGTCACTAACCACTAGACCAACAGGCCAGCCATTGGTTGAACTCATTTGATTTTTAAGACAATATACTATTTTGTTTCACACAAAATCACATCTCTTTTCATCATTATAACTCCAAACGTAATTTTTTTTTTCTTATCATTAACCGTTGCAAAAAAAAAGACTTAATTGGTCAGGGTGTTTCTATATATATACTAGAGACTACAGATCGCGTGGTGGTCGAATTTCGACCATGGTTTTTCATTGGCCAGTTAAACTTGAGCTGTCGTTGTGTAGACTTACTTACCATGACAGGTAATCACATATACTGGACGCGTGTAGTTTCAATAAGCCGTTTTCACGCAAATTTTAAAGTTGTAAGACGTATTGTTTTAAAAATTTTGCTTTCTGCACTTCTTCTATATATAAACTGTAAATATTCCAAAACTCACGTTACTACGTTCGCGAAATTTTCTTAAAAAGGAGTACAAAGAAATTACTTTACGTATTAATATAATAATTTTCTGGGTGAATACAAACAAAATGTGTATCTATTTATCCAAGTCAAGAACTCTTAGTTAAAGCTATACTGTCAGTTGGTCTAGTGGTTAGTGATCCTAACTGCTGAGCCAGAGGTCATGGCTTCTGTTCCCACCCAAGACAAATAATTGTGTGATGAGCACGATCATTTGTTTTGTGTCTGAGTGTTATATGTTATCTATAATATGTATGTATTTAGTAATATATAAGTCTGTTTATCAGCAGTCTGGTTACCTTAGTACAGGCTCTGCCTAATTTGGGATCAGACGGCCGTGTGTGAGATGTGTCAAGTTATTATTATTATTACACTTAGTTTGGGCCTAGATAGTTACGTGTGGTATGTCAGAATATTATCATGTATTGTATTTCAAGCTTTAATTATGAAGGCTTCCCTCATAGCTGAGGGAGCACAAATACAGCCTCCAAAACTATATTTAATAACAAGTACTTGGGTACATACTTATATCTTACCGTCTTATAAAAGTGTAGCTTGTATTTGGTAAAAACTTATTTTAATAAAAATCTTTTTACCAAAAAATTTAACCAAGAAAGAAAGAACTTAAAGCAAAAATAAATAAACCTTTTAAGTCTTAAGTATTGAGCTTATTTACATAAACTATCAAATTTTATATAAACAAATTTTGAGTCGGCGCCAAACAACAAACTGATTAATTCCTTAAATTTTATATGTACCTGCGTAGAAATGGACATGACTCTACGTAGGTAATTAATGATTTTCTTATTTCGCGCCGACTCAAAATAAGTTTATATATAATTTGATAGTTAATTACTTAAAAGGTTTATTTATTTTTTGGTTTTTAGTTATTTTCGTCGGTTAAATTTTATGTTAAAAAGATTTTTATTTTATGTTTTTTTTTTATCATCAGCTCAGCTACATGATGTGGTCACCAGGACAGGATCTGATGTTGGGATCCCGGAGAAATCGAGGGAACTCTTCAAATTTTTAAATTGAATTGGTTATACTCAATGGTCTAATGTACATTTGAAAAAAAATTCACCCCTAATTGTGAAAAATTAAGGAGTGAAGAATGCTAATTATTACAAATTTTATAAAACGGGAGCGGGAATCAAACCCTCAACCTCTTATTCGCATTCAAATGTTCTCCCATCGCGCCACACATGTTTTTCAATCCAACAAATATTGTTTCTGTTGTTGACTGTACCCACATTATCCACAAAACTAAGTTCCTGTTGCTGACTCTACATTATTTTTTTTTTCCATTTCCTCGTAAAGGTTAAGCTTCATTTATCGGGAAGCGTCAAATCGATTCTCATTTGTCGACCTCTAACCGAAAGAAAATACGATTATTGCGACACGGACAGACAGTACAATATTATTGTGCGGAAAAATGTCTACTTCTGATATTACAAGAAATATTTTCTTTGTATGGTGTTCGTGTTTACGAAAGACTAGCGATCCGCCCTGGCTTCCCACATATAACAAAAATAGCCAAAAAGTCATGGGACTGCCGACAGAAGAGAAAACTTAAACGAAACGACGAACTTAAAACGATGAGAGAGATAGGGAGAGAAAGAGGGAGAGAGAGACAGAGAAGAAGAGAGCCTCCAGTAAATTGTCGGAGCTGACACATTATTAGAATTACTCCTGTGTCGCGGGGGAATTTACAAACATACAAACAACAGACACAAAGAACACCCAGACTGGGATGGAATCGAACCCACGACCTATGGCATAGCAGTCAGGGTCACTAACCACTAGGCCAAGAGGCCAGTCAAAGTTTTACTATCCATCCAGCCCAAACTCGAGGGGTTTAATAGTAGCCACTATAGAGTTCCACTATCCACCTCCTGACCTCCCCCCCCCATCATCAGATCAGCTCGAAGATGCCAAATTGTAGTATTATCATCCACACTACATATACATACAAAATTTCATTACGATACTACAATTAGAAGTACATTAAATTGACTTCCACGATTTGTATTACATAGTTAGCTAGTTTAGTTCGTTATAACGTGGGAGAGCCATGCTTCGGCACGTATGGGCTGGCTCGACTCCGCTCGATACCACGGCCTCACAGAAAACCGGCAGTGAAGCAATGTTTACATTGCATTTCGCCGGGTCAGTGAGGTCCTTCTCCCCTCTTCCCACTCTTCCCCCCTCCCCCTCTTCCCCTACTCCCACCTTACAGGGCGGCAACGCACTTGTAGCTCTTGAGTTACAGGTGCCCATCGGCGGCGGTAGTCATTTACCATCAAGTGTCGTCTGCTCGTTTGCCCCTATACCAAAAAAAAAAATTGTAGGGGAAGTTCTGAGTGTTAGAAAAAGTGCTATTTCCGAGGTAACGTGAATAAAGCCGCGGACAAAAGAAAGTCAACAATATTTTTGAAGTAGGTCCCGTAAAAAAAACAAACGACCTACGTTTTTAATTTGATCGTTCTGGAAATTCCGAATGAAATGATGTGACCCTGACCGATCGGAGGGAATTCTAAAACAATGAATTGCAAGCAGTAGAACAAACAGATTTATCACAAAACACCTCGGGCCTTAGAAGCAATCTTCAAACGTAATTAATCAAATAATACCAATTTATTAATTATACAAACTAAGAAAATCGATACCGTTCAAACAACAAAAGCAAATTTTGTATTAACTCTTTTAATCCTAATTCTAATTATCCATATCATTATATTTACACGTAAAGAGAATTCTTTGTACCCCTTTTTAAGAGGCCGTATACGATATTTTGCTAATTCCGCTAAATTACGTGATTTTACAGTTGAAATACAATATTTCTTTAAGTATTTATGAACAACATAAAAGATCATTTCAATTAAGATCTAATGTATGAGCCACTATTTTAATTTTATTATTGAATTTTGATTAATCGACATCAAACCGGTGACTGTTTTGTGAATGTTTGCTGTAAGAATATCACACATTTACGAACTGTTTTGAAATATAAACGGTAAAAAAACGGGCCCGCAGCAGGCCCGCAGAAGTAGATTTCGTGATTTTTTATTTTTTTGAAAATCTGCAACTAGTCCCTCCCTTAGGGGGAATATCCCCCATTTACGAAGTTAACCTTCATTTTTGCCCTGTTGATTTGTCGTCCAAGTTTGAAAGCAATCGGTGCATAGTTGCGACCTCTAAATACATATACTTATAGACATATGACTTTTTAACTGGCGGTTGTTTCAGGGTCTAGGGATCATAGCTAGACCTCCTGTGAATAAAATTTTGGAAAACTTGACAACTGGTACAAAACCAATAGGTACACTTTCCTTCGAAATCTACCTAATTACAATGCTATGCTGTAAAAGGCATCTTTACAATGATATAGGTATGTAATGGATCGATTTTTTTTTCTGACCCAATATGAAAGGTACCATAAGTACTAACGTCTGTTTTTGCTTTCGGGAGCGTTTCACTAACACTCTGTATAACTATAGACATCTTTTTACTTGAGAAACAAATTTTAAATCCGATGAGACAGTGTAATACTCTTTTATAGAGTTCATTGATTCCCGTTCCCAAGATTTCTATAGGCGACGTTTCAAAGACCTTTTATTAAAAAAACCAAAGTGCATTGCCAATAATTGCCAGTACTTCGAAGAATACTGTTTCGTTTATTATTTGTAAAATATTGTTTTTTTTTTTGTCTATAATAAGCGGCTATTTTTAGCTGAAGACTTAATACTATCATTTTAGATTAGAACGAATTTTATACCCCGTATCAAAAGAGCAAAATGTTGATTTATTATTAACTTCAAACATCTCACACACGGCCGTCTGATTCCAAACTAGGGAGAGCCTGTACTATGATAACCAGATTGCTGATAAACATACTTATATATTTCTAAATACATACATATTATAGATAAATTACTCCAAGACACAGAACAAATGATCATACTCATCACACAGCTATTTATCCTGGGTGGGAATCGAACCCATGACCGCTGGCTCAGCAGTCAAGGTTACTAACCACTAGACCAACATGCCAGTCATATGTCAAATGGCAGGAGCAACTTTATAAATGAATTAACTCATCACTGACGTCATCATTGTTTATTATCGATTGCTCTCAAAGCAATAGCATGGTCTATAATGTCCATCAACTTATTTTTATTAAACAGTGAACTGTGTTATCATCTAGTATAGTTTGTCCCTGATTTTAATAAAATAAATAAGAGTTTTTGATGTGGCGACAACATAAGTAAGTGAGATTTTTATGTGGTTAAACCAAAAAACCTTTTTATAGTCGTGAGAAAAAAGTGGTTAGCAATGTTTCTATTTAAGTACATGTCGGAAAAAAGTCTGAGAGATTACACATGACTGATAGAAGCATCATATAATAGCCACAATGAAAATTGACTATTGGCCTCTATATCATTGTAACTCAAACCCAATCAACATTATTTGGGGTATATTCAAAGGAGAATATGCTTCAAAGAATTTTGGTGAATGTTGGAAGTTTTGCGTAACGTAATAAAACAATTTACATGTAAAGTAATGTATTTACTGCTTTGGTCTAGTTTGGTCTGGACTAGGTGCAGGATGCGTGACTAGCTTTACCTTTTCAAACGCCAAAAATGACTTTGTCTTGTTCGCGGTGTTTTGCCTCCGTTTCTCGTAAAAGCAGATGGAACGTGTAAAGTTAAAGATTTTAAATCGTACGTATTTTTTACTTTGGAACTATTGACTTAGTTATTGAGAAAATTCATAATAACTGCCTTTAGTTTTTATGGATTTTCTTAGTAACGGAATGAAAAATTTCAATTTATATTATTATATTTTAATATAATTTAATTTATAAAATTTGTTCGATTTAACATCTTTATCTTTTCACATTCCAATAATTATCTTTTAAAAAGAATTATCACCGACTTCAATGTGCTTTTTAGTGTTAAGTAGATATATTTTGTTTAAATATAATATGGGTAGGTCAACTCTAAACGCACTGCTCCAATGAGACAGCGATGTTTCGGAGCAAACGAAAACATCATCGATGTATACAATTTTTAGATATTTGTTGATTTAAAAAAAAACGCTTGACTGAATTCGATAAAATTTAAATGGGACCACCTGGGAAGTATACCCTTTGAAACTAAAAAAAGAATTTTCCAAATTCTATTACAAAATTTTTCGAGTAATCGGTGAACATCCTTAAAAAAAAACATCCGACGAATTGAGAACCTCCTCCATTTCGAAAAATACCTCTAAATTCAAACGGTCATAACTTATAAACGGATAATTGTTTTTTAAATCTTATTGTAACTGCATGCTAGAGTCATGTCCTTTAAGTGATTTACGTAAGTTTTCCTTTTTCAAATACTTTTTTCAACTTTCTTTTTTCAAATTCCTTTTTCAAATAAAAAAAATGTGTAAAGTTTTTTTTATGTCGTTCAATAGAAAAAATGCAACACGACTTGACTTGTGTCAAGTCATGCTGCATTTTTTCTCATACCTATATACTATATTCTTATGCCTACTTAACTTATAAAAAGTGAGTACGAGTGAATCTATAGGCACTTAACCTAACTTAATATTATAAATACGAAAGAAACTCTGTCGGTCTATTACGCCTAAGCCGCTGAATTAGTTTTGGAGATAGGGTGGCGACCTTGGAGAAGGACGTGGCTTATTTTTGTCGCTAAAATAAAAGCGTGAAGCGAATGATTTCATTCGCTTCACGCTTTCATACAGACCTCCCATACAGACCTTCATTTATATTTATAAATGAAGGTCTGTATGGGAGACCTATAATTTCTCAAGTTTAGGGATATAAATCATAACATAAATACCTTAAGATTAAGGAAAAAAAATTAATACTGGATAAAGGGGAAAGCAGACGCTTATTAAACGACTTGCCGACTACAACTTAGTTCCACGTACGTAAAATGGGCAAGCCTATTGCCTTTGGGAATTAAGTGGACAAATTGGGAGTATATATTGCTGATATGGATGGATGGGGGGAGTTCTTTAATACCTACTTATGTATATGTATAAATACATACATAATACATATAATTATAAATTCATATTACTGACATACATATCAATTTGGGTTGTAACGATTCGAGTCTAAACCGACGTTAAATTCAACTTGTATCATGCCTAGGGTATGTTATTAAAACTTTATAGTAAGCCACTTTGTAAATAGTTTCTTCACGTCAAAGTTTATCATGGCCGAACGACTTGTCTTAGAGATTATATTTCAACAAAATTATTCGTCCATTAATATTCTCAGTTTGAAGTTCTGAAAGCAAATTTAGCTCTACTTAACAAAGTTTTAATTTTGTATATTTAAGACGGGTAAGAATTTTTTTTGTAGTATTTAAAGTGAGGGTTTGAATATAAGGCCTTTTTGCAATACACAATTGACAGGCCTGTTGGTCTAGTAGTTAGTGACCCTGATTGATGTGTGATAAAATCCCAACCAGGACAAATAATTGTGTGATGAGCACGATCATTTGTTCTGTGTCTGGGTGTAAATAAATATGTTTATCAGCAGTCTGGTTACCATAGTACAGGCTTTGCCTAGTATGGGATAAGACGGCTCAGTATAAGGTGTCAAATAGCTACTGTTAATAATACACCCTGGGCAAGAAAAACAATAACTTCTTTCTTGTCTTTGCTGCTTCTGGCTACTCATTAGCAGAACCGAAAATGAACTATATTTCATTGTAATCTATCTCTTTGTATGAATCTCTTATTATTAGAGGCTACATTGGAAGAACACCGTTAGTCTCTTTTGCAGCAGTGGAAAGTATTTTGCCGTCAATTTTAAAGGAATCTTGGAAGTCGATTTTAGCATACTTGTCGTAATCTATACGACACTTTTTCCCGCTATTACACAAATATTTAGGAGCAGTATTGCGAATTTCTAATTTTGAGAACGTTGCAGTTGAAATGGTTATGCCCATCTCAGTTTACGCTGAGTGTCCACCCAAATTTCTGAAACACGACGTATCTTCCACTAAAAAGAATGTAGTCAATGTAGGTACGAAATAAAAAACATGACCTGTTGCCACGTCATAGATTTGACACATGAATGATGAGTACCACGTTGCTATGTCGTGCGTGACGCGCAGTGTTGCCACTTGCATCCAATTTTTAACAAAATTATGTTTTATTTAGTGTTAATAATTTTGTCAAAAAGTGTTTTTATAGATATAAAAATTTATTTGTAAAAGTTATAGGAAGTTTCAGAAATAAAATATGTTTTCTTTCTTTCTTTCAAAAAAAGTGGGCCTGTTTTATCATGCCACAGCTGGACGTAGACCTCCTATAAATACTATAAAACCTTTAAATGTATTTAACACCGACTAACGTTAAAATTGTCAAGTGAAAGTTGTCGAAAATATTGATTGAATCTAATTTTGTATCCACGGTAGAATATTTTACTGCGATAATTCATTCGTTGGACGTTCGAGTTTTGTTATTGATGGATGATATTAGAAAGTCGAATTTGAAGATACTTAATTATTGAGTAGGTATTTTTATTTTTACTCGTGTTAGCCTCGAAATTGAGCCGTAATTCATGTATTAATGTTTTTATGGAAACTTTAATGCCCATAAAGGCGAACCTAATGTCTAAGGCATTCTTTATCTTTAGGGTGTTGCAGAAATAAAGAGTGTTAGGTACAAAGACATGGTAAAAAAGAGGAAAGAGAAAGAGAGAGATAAACGTAGATAGGTACGAGTCTCAGAGTCATGTTCTAGCACTGTGACAATTCTGCTAACTCAATACGAAGGAGATCACGTACCCTCCTCGTAAATATAAAGCGGTTTGTGGAAATCCTGATTTCCAGTGGCAGATTATAATTGTTATTAAAAAACCGCTTTCAATAACTTTGTCAAGACCAGTTTAAAAAATTAAGGTTGGGGCAGACAGCGGGCGGGGACGGGACGGTGGCGTGGCGTGAACGATTAAAACGTACTAGCGCCAAGCGCGACGGTGTGACATCCTCTATGTATAGTAAGTAGTACATTACACCTACTCACGCCGCGTCGCCGCACCGCCCCTCCTGCTGTCTGACTCAACCTTAAAGATTTTCTTACCTGGTAAAATAACTGATACTCAGTATCGGTGAGCCTGAGAGCAACTTCCTCTGGGAAATGTAAGAGAGTCCTCAGAGACGCCAACTCTTCGTCGTTACTCTCCTCTGGTACTGAAGAACCTGGGAGTGAATGTAAGGTTAGTTAATATGTCGACTCTTGATATTTCAATGTATAATATTTTCTAGACTTTTCAAAGAAGTAACCGCCTGTTTGGAGAAGCGAGTATCATACTTTTAGTTAAAAATAACAAGGCTAATTGTGGTTTAATATGTCTAGTTTGTTAAAAATTTATAAAATACTAGCTGACCCGGCACACGTTGTTTTGCCATATTAATTATTTTTAATGAATATTTTGGTTAAATAACTAACTTATTGTGGGATGGGGTCTATGACTATAAAAATAACAAAACACCAACCATTCATTTTCTTAATTCAAAGTACTTTATTAACTAAACTGCCATATTTAAAGTTTAACAGTGGGATAGCCATGCTTCGGCACGTATGTGCCGGCTCGAAAGGAGGGATATCATGGCCCCACAGAAAACCGGCAGTGAAGCAATGCTTCGTTGTACTTCGCCAAGCGAGTGAGGTTACCGGTGGCCCTAACCCTTCCCTCTCTCTATCTTCCCCCCTATCTCTCCATCTCCCTCCTCTCCTACTCCCACCTTAAAGGCCGGCAAGGCACTTTTGACTCTCTAGTTGCAGGTGCCCATGGGCGGCGGTAGTCACTTACCATCAGCTGACCCATCTATTATAACAATCGCACTTTCTATTTTCACTGGGTTAAATACTTTAAAAAAATTGTACCAATGAAATTAAAAATACTAATATCGCTATTAAAAATAGGGGTTGATCGTATAGGGTTGAAAATTCAGGGTTGTATGTATTTTTTAATGCTGTATCATAATAATATAATAATAAAAAAATTATCTAACAATAAAAAAAAAATTAGGGGTGGACTACCTATAACATTTAGGGGGATGAAAAATAGATGTTGTCCTATTCTCAGAGCTACTCAATATGCACACAAAATTTCATGAGAATCGGTCAAGTCGTTTCGGAGGAGTTTAACTACAAACACCGCGACACGAGAATTTTATATATTAGATTAGTAAAACTAACAACATAATGTCAAATCAAATTGTATTTTTTCTAATTATGCCTGTATGTTTTGTGAGTATAAACTACGAAAACATAAATGTAATATTCATGATTCCGCAATTTTACAAATATTGTTGATAAGGTGTGTAAAAATTTAAAAAACGTCATTTTTTTTATTTAGCTATGCTAGTACCATTTTTGAAGTAATAACTTCTTATGAGAGGGTAAACCGCTTCGTTACGTAACGCGTTACGGTGCCAGCCTCTGACGTTTAAGATAACACTTAATTCTTCATTTTTCATTTTTCACGTAGCATGCGTTTAATTTGTGTTGTCCCCACATCCAAAACTCTTATTTATTTTATTAAAAATAGGGGCGAACTATAATAGATGATAAAACAGTTCACTATTTAAAAAAAAATTAAAGCAATTCTATTGGTCGGTTGATAAATATTGATGAACAGTGGTGTAATAAAAGGGTAGGAATGTATTATAAATTGATAACAATCACTTAAGTGCGGAGAGAGCTACGAACATACGACGTACTGTCAGTTAGTGATTTTAATAGTTTATAGCAGTGGTTATGAGACGGTTTATAACACTTGTCATCCTCCGCGCTTTTTCCCAACTAAGTAGGGGTCGGCTTTCAGGCCAACTACAATACGGCCGAACTTTGATATTTTACGTGAAGCGACCGCCATCAGACCTCCACAACCCAAGTACTAGGCGATATCGTAGTTCTGTAGTTAGACCAGGTGGTCGGACTTTGTAGGGCTTCAAACTATCCTACGAA
This sequence comes from Callimorpha dominula, assembly GCA_949752705.1. Taxonomy (NCBI): domain Eukaryota; kingdom Metazoa; phylum Arthropoda; class Insecta; order Lepidoptera; family Erebidae; genus Callimorpha; species Callimorpha dominula. The sequence goes on along the minus strand of OX457017.1, from coordinate 9,918,672 downwards.
TGCCACAAATGTTTTAATGGCACCCGGGACCGACGGTTTAACGTGCTCTCCGAGGCACGGGGTTTATAGCATTTGTATTAAATAAAAATATGAAATACAAGAAATGAACCCGAATTGATAGATTGAATTTTTTTTTATTAAAATCTCTACATAGTATGAAACAAAGTCACTTCTGCCGTCTGTACGCTTAGATCTTTTAAACTACGCAACGAATTTTTAAACGGAGTTTTTGTTGAAACCTGTGGTAACATATCAAAAAAACTAATAAGGTTGTTCTGGGTAATGCGGAAACCCTATGATTGCATTGATTATGGAGAAGTTGGATATTCAAAGGGCGAGGAAAACGATGACGTTTCCTTCACTGTAAAATAATTAGCTATAAAAACCAATAAGTAATAAAAAAAGCACCGGTGTCTGATGTACATATTTTTGCCAACCCTACTTACCTAATTGATGGTAAATAAACAAATGAAAAACTTATAAATTAGTTTTATTTTGTAAATCGATTCTTTCTTCAATATAATTTAAATCGTTTAGATTATATTATCACTACATCTCATCTCTAGCAACTTCAAATAAGTGGCGTCACAGAACTCATGCTATGTGAAAAGTGGTGTAGGGTAGAAGAATAAATTGGATAATTTACTAACCTTCATCATCAATACCCTGGCTAGTTGCTGAGCCACTAGGTTTAGGTCTGCCGTCTCGCATCTCACAATATACTCAAATAATATTTTAAAAATAATAATATAAATTAGTTCACATCTAAACTCCACTAGCAATTTTTTTAATTAGCGCCATCTATCGATGGGGCTGTTTTCATGTAACTTGTAGCGCCATCTAATAGGCAAAGAGCAGCAATTCTTGTAACGATTTCATTGTTTTGTGTCGATTAATTCTGTAACAAAAGAAAAGTTGATGTTAACAAATTGTTATTAATAGATTCGATTATTAATAAAAATAACGTCTACTGGGACACATAAAACTGTCTTCTTTATTATCATCTTAAGATGGTTTTGAGTAAAAGTTCCGCGCAGAAAAAAAAACGACTAGACATGAACTTTGTTGAGAGTTCCCTATCTATACCATTTTGAAGCGATTCATCCTTGGTTGTTGTGTAACAAACACATGATGAAAGGTTTCCTTCCTCAATTGCTATTAAAAAAATAAAAGATTGGTCTATTCCTCATCTCTCTAATCGACTTGTCAGGACCACTGATTTAGGAGATGCCATTTAGGCAACCTGTATCCCAAAACCTTCAGAAGAACTCAATATTCAAAGATATCGCGAAGGAGTTACAGTTTACATTAAATATCTGATCATTCAGAAACATAAAAGATGCCTGCCACAATAGATCCATAAGTTACGATTCTGTTGAACCTTTAAACCGTAAATTAATTTATTAATTTTATCATTTTGAGATGTTTTCAGACATTTTTATTTGACCACTAGTTCGAGTAAATCTAGATAGTACAAGCACTTCCCATACTAGTCTGGTTTCCAATGTGGAAACCCCACAGGTCATCACCTCATCGGAGCTAACGGTGAAGTGATATATCAGAATCGGACCGACTAAATAAATGGTGTTCCATCAAAGCTGGGTCTATTAAGAGCCGCAAGTATAACCTAATAACGAAGTCTTCAACAACCCTGGCAAACTTTGGTCGCCTCTTGATCCTATTTCAAAAGATATACCGAAACTCAAGGATTACACACCAAAATCTACATAAATTTAAAGTTGAGTGCCATGTAGGCATCCAGGGTGATCTTTATACATGATAAAACTTTGGGAAAGTCAGACCCTATAAAACCATTTCAGTGTTAAACTAACCATTCATGACACCCAGCAGAATAGATAATCACGGGACTTAACCGACTACAACCGGTCCGCCACCGCAGCCAGACATTTGGGTAGGCAAATGAAAACACTTAAAATTGACCGATTTTTGTGAAGCCTACGTTTGAAGTTATTATCCCAAATGACACTTTCAAACACCAACAAAACCGAGCTTAAGGAATGCTCGGTAATAATTCGTTTTCTGAATCCCCAAACGACGTGTGTGTAAAACTTCATGATAATTGGGTTTAATTAGTGGTGAAAGTCTAACAAACAATCAAAATTACTTTACCATTTATAATATTAGTGAGGAATAGTAAGGGTAAGGATTATAAATAAAAACAAAAAAAAACACAACTGTTACAAAATTAATAGCAAAAGAATATTGTACTTTAGATACATGTTAAGATGTGAATGACTGATTCATTAGCCTTATCGAAGGATTCTGCCTTTGTGATAGAGGAAATACCTCCCCATTCCTTCCCAAAAACATACAAACCCAAACACTAATGGCGCAAAAGAACCATTCTTGTAGAAAACTGTCTGAATATTCGTAAGTACCCAAATAAATAACAACATAGCAGGATTGTTTAGAATCCTTTGAGATAGTTCAGATTGAATCATAGAAAATAACTTTTATAAAATGTTTCTCTATTTTTCTTGAAGTATTTCGTCTTTCAGATGTCGATAAACTTAAGAAATCCCACTAATATTATAAATATGAAAGTTTGGATAGATGGGTGGATGGATGTTTGTTACTCTTTCGCGCAAAAACCACTGAACTGATTGCGATGAAACTTGGTATGTAGATAGCTAGAGACCACGATTAATGCATAGGCTACTTTTTATCACCCACGGGATCAGGACTTACGCGGGTGAAACCGCAGGGTGCTGCTGGTTATTTATATACTTACTACCTTTGTCTCCTAAGAGTAAAGGATGACCGAAGAAGACATGGATGAAACTGCAAAGTGCAGCAGTGAAGTGAAGACAGATTCTGATAGCAGATTGAAAGAATAAATATATTGTGCTGACCTCAAATAAATTTGGGAAAAGACGATCGACGATGAATAATCTTTGTCTTCTATATAAATATATCTTAACTATAAGTAGCTGACCTCATGCTTTGACCCCAATACCATTGAGGAATGTAATTTATTGTAATTGAGACTTTCTAGCGGGAAAAAAATAAGTTTGTAATATCTCACTCATTAGGACCATGCGCAATCAGTGTAACGTGCGTCGTTAGCACATTGTGAGTGGAATAATAACAGCCATAGTAAGTCGCGTGAAATGGCTTAGAGGCAATGGATTGAAAGCACTTTCGCAAATAGTGATTGAGCTGCTTATGCCACCATTACGTAAGTTTTAGAGTGGTGTTTCGTGCCTAATCAAGATTGAATTTTATCACTTTGTTGTTAGGATTGCTATACATTTTAATAAATTCCTACATAAAACCATCTATTGTACTATTAACTAACATCTTTGACGTGATAACGTCTTATAAATCGATGAACGCCGGCTGGACGCACGAAAAAGCATGACTCATTGTCACGTTCCGCCTCAACCGAGCGTGCAAGCAAGAGCGCGGAACAAGCGATAGAGATGCACAATCGGCGTTCGGCTTGTGACGCATCTATCTCTCTACCACTGTTTTCTTATGATATTATCACGTAAAATTATCGTTCGTAAACCGACTTTACAGACAACCAATTTTAGGTAGATTTCGAAGAAAAGTCTACCTATTGGTTTTGTACCAGTTGTCGAGTTTTCCAAAAAACTCTTCACAGGAGGTCTAGCTATGATCCCTAGACCACAAGACAACCGCCAGTTATAAAGTTTATATATATGATATATGTATGTACCTTAATTTTACCGGCACGATAGAGGTCGCAATTATACACCGATTGCTTTCAAACTTGGACGATAAATCAACGGAGCAATAATGAGGTTGAGTTCGGGAATGGGGGATATTCCCCCAAAAGTGGCAGATTTTCCAAAAAATTTAAAAAACACGAAATCTACCTCTGCGGGCCCGGTTTTTTTTTTATGAAAACATTATAGAGCGGCTCCTTTGAGATAACGTTAGTTGATGAAACAATTAAATTTGACATTTCTGCCGATCATGATAAATATTTTGAATAGCCGTTGAGTATTTGTGGGTCAAACCGTTTGGGAAATACAAATTATAATTTGTATTTGCCAACGGACTTATTGTAAGTAATAACTCGATTAAGAACAGCATCTATACGGGTAATTGTAATTATTATGAATAGAGGTATTAATACTGTTATTGATTAATTATGAATTGAAAATTCAAGTTTAATTTATTGAAATCTTATAATTGACGGCTCTACTCTAGATTTAATCCCTTCGGGACCAATCCCGGATAGAATCTAACTTTCATGCGAGCATTGATGAATAAAGTGAGGTCTTGTTAAGTGTAACCTCTCTATTTCACTAGAAAGTAGAATAACTGGTCAGTTTCTGCTTGTTATTCCAATATCTTATCTCTAATGAAGGGCACACCCATATTTTTTCTGCACACGACAAAAAAAAACTTGAGTAATATTATGAATTATTGCTTGTCAATTATTACGAGAGGTTCAATAAAAAATAATCTTTTAAAAGCCTACTTGTAACTTTAATCATAAGTCGATATGAAAAGCGCTTTAAAATCAACAAATTTTTAAAGAAACGTGTGTCATAGTGGACCGCTCTCACAGAGCGATGTGAGATAAATAATTATTCTATTTAATATTGTATGTTGTATTTTTTCAGATTTTGGCAAATTAAAATTGTTTAATTAAATGTAATTAATTTTTAAAGCTTTTTGTCCGTCCGTGCAGAATATTAAAGATCCAGTTAAAAACCAGCACTCTGATATCTATTTGCCCATGATCATTTTTGTTCTTATATATTTTTTGATGTTGTGTTGTAAAATGAACACTAAAATAAAATGATGATGTTTCTTTTTTCTCCTTGACACAAAAGTGTGTACAAAATGGTACATTTATATGTATAGGGAGCGAGAACGAGCAGATGGGTCACCTGATAGTAAATGACTACGGCCGCCCATGGGCACCTGCAACTCAAGAGTCACAAGTGCGTTGCCGGCCTTTTAGGTGAGAGTAGGGGAAGGGTGGAAGAGAGGAGAGGGGAGGGGGAAGGAAACGGTTAGGGCCTCCGGTAACGTCAGTCACTCGTCGAAAAGCAATGCATTCAATGCTTCACTGCCAGTTTTCTATGAGGCCGTGGTATCACTCCAGTCGAGCCGGCCCATACGTGCCGAAGCATGGCTCTCCCACATTCTAGACTAGACTAATATAACCACTTTAAGGCCATATCAATATCGCTGTATCTCTGTCGTTGGCTTGTTACATGAACATCCATATGAAACACCTTAGCGAGCGTACATACAGTGAGAACCACCCCTAAACCGCATTAATGAGTCATATCTCGCTTCAAAGTTCGCCAAGCTTGAGTTTAGATAAATTGTGTACGAGAAATTATGTATTTGAAGGCTTGTGGTGGTGGAGGTGTTGGGTTGAATTAATTGTTTCATGGAAACTGTATATCTACATTTAATTGCGCTTGATAATTTACAATTTATTATACTAAATATTAAAGCAGATTGCCCATTTTAGTATGAAAATCAGTCTCACACTTTTTTATGCTGCGTCAAATATATTATGTAAAAGTGCATTATTAAGTGTGCACTGACTATTATCTGTAATATAAACGTATATTGTAACTTAACTTGGGGTTATTGAGAAATTAAATGCTAATATTAGGTTAAAAAATAATATCGATAAATATATTTTTTTTTTTTTTTTTTATTTGGACTCATAAATATGATAACAGCAACGAGAAAATATTGTGACACTGACGTTAGAGTTTTTTTTTTTCTTTTCTATCTATTCTATCATAAACGCCAAATATACATCATTGGCTATTAAGAGATGGAAGACCACGACTGGTCTAAGACACTCGAAAGGCATAATAAAGGGCTATGATAATAAAGTATCTAAAGAACTCCTGGAGCTCAAAAGATACAAAACCTGTGCAGTAACAAGAGTCCTCACCGGACACTGTAAACTGAACAAACATATGTTGAACCTAAAATTAGGTGAGAACACAATTTGCAGATTCTGTCAAGAGACAGAAGAGACTGCAATGCATATTTTATGCTCTTGTGGCCCACTAATGCGGCACCGAAGTATTTACCTAGGGTTGCACATCATGCAACCGCAGGAAATACAAACAATCACTGCTGATAGGATCTGGAGGTTTCTCGAAGCCATAAGTCTGAGCAGTGAACTGTAAACCAAAAGTGCGCTACAAAAGACCAGAAATGGTCGAGCTAGCACTAGGCACTGAAAACAATAATAGTGATAATAATAATAGAGTTTTTTTTGAAGTGAAAACATCTTTAGCGGCGTTGTGCACTTTTTGGGATGGGTAAAAAATGTTAAACTCGCGTCAGGACACGTGACCCTGATCAAAAATTCGTAAAACGGAGCCGAGTTTCTTATATTTAAAAAAAATATAACATTCGAAATTCAAACATTTATGAGCGGCCAGGAGCGCAGAACTTCCAGTGTACCCTATGTATACATTTAGATATGTTATTACCTACTTTTCATTTTTAACCTAACTATATATATATATACAGATGTGTGTGTGTGTATGTATATACAAATACTTTGTGAAGTTATGTTTTCACTTCTGACCTGCAGTCCTACGATTGACTGTTTTTTTTTATAATGTTTGTGGCATCATGTTTTTGACAGGGATACCATGTATAAATTAAGGCAAAACTAGCACTGAAGTATACATTCTCACGAAATAATAAGATTACTAAACTGCATTATATTGTTATGTGACATTACGAATTATTACCACGTATATTATTATTTAACCGTTTCATTTTAAAACGATATTTATTTGCATTCAACCATAATGGTTTATTTTATATAATGGCAACATTTCACTTAATATGGAAACGGTCATTAATTCAAGTTTTAGTCCTTGTAAGATTTAATTTCAAACCCCAAAGTTATTTAGGAACCTATTTACCAAAGTGTAGGAGTTTATTCTTACTTTCGTCGGTTTAACTTTAGTTAAAAAGGTTTTATTGTATTGGTGTGGGTGTTTCTGTTTTTAACCCCTGACGCAAAAAGAGAAAATTGTTTTAAAATTAGATAAAAAAATTCACTTCACGTATTTTAATGTGAATATTACTACATATCTCCTATGTTAATATAGAAGATGTTTAGAAAGAAGGAAAGAACGAAGAATTAATTGTATATATTATTATTATTTATTAGTTACCACACAAGGTATTACATTCCTAAAGACATAAATACTAAGAAATAAACCAAAAATAATTAAAAATAATCTATTCCCTGTCAATAAATAAAAGCGGCGGTAGCGTAATGGCTAAGGCGTCGGACTTGCGATCAAGTGGTTGCGGGTTCGAACCCCACCCAGTGCACTACCGGCGTGAACCCACTCCTAACACAAGCTAACTTAGCTTAGATGGAGGGGTTAACAAGAATACTAGTAATGTGTGACCCACGTTACTAGTTTACTTTTAAGAAAAAAAAATCATACACGTCTATGTACCTGTGTGTAAAACAAAAATGGTTCCTTAGGTCAACATAGTGCCCTTCGTGGTTACACATGTTTACACTTGTAGCGACGCTCATATTCTGCTAAGGCTAAAAGTGACGTTCACAGTCTAGGAGCATCATTTGAATCTCTGCATCACCTTAGATAGACCGCTAATTATACATTAATTCCGCCTATACAGGGCTGTTACAGAAAAGTTAAATTTTAGATGCGTTATGTGTAGCCGACATATAGTTTAAAAAGAATATATTTTTTGATTAATTTTTTACATGTTTCTAAACGATAAATTATGAAATTTAATGTCAATGTCAACGACTTGTTTTTTTATTTTTCTACGCAGAAATTTTCAGAAAAATATGGACACTCCGTCAACATTCTTGGTATTAAATACTTATATTTTCATTCGTGTCAGCTCTCTTCCGAAATATTAGCTTTATCGGTCAATTTTCAAGTTTATCTGTTTAGTTTCAAAATAAGATTCCTGTAAATAAAATCACGAATTTTCATAAAATTGTTTAGCGCTTTACGTTAGTCACAGGGTCTAGTATACGACCCTAAAATATAACCACACCTTTCTGTAACAGCCTGTATACAGCTTAAGTGCGAAAAGATTAATAAATCCCCAAAACAACCAGTTAGATTTTTCATTTTAAGAGTCCAATTTTTGGGGTGAAGTATAGGCCATAGTATAGTTCAACATCACGCTTTTACCCCTAGGGGGAAATTGGGAAAAACGGCTGGCAAATAAATAAATTGGAGTGCCCCCGTTCCGTGACATAAGTTTGCACTTATGTTTTTCTGTTCGGAAATTTTCGTTAGCAGAAAGAGGTGTCTACTTTTTAAATGATTCATTCTACATTCGTGGGGACAAAATGTTTTCATGGTTTTATTTCCACAACAAACACTTTTGGTTTTTATCGAATTTCCCAATTTTTGCACCTGTTCTAATTTTTTTTTATGGTATAGGGAAAAACGAGCAGACGGGTCAACTGATGATAAATTACTACCTCCGCCCATGGGCACCTGTAAGTCACAAGTGCGTTGCCGCCCTTTAAGGTGGGAGTAAGAGAAGAGGAGGAAGAGTATGAAGAGGGGAGAGGGGAAGGACGGGAATAGGAGAGAGGGAAGGGTTAGGGCCTCCGATAACCTCAATCACGAGACAAAATGCAATAAAAGCAAATTACTTCACTGCCGGTTTCTGTGAGGCAGTGGTATCGAGCGGTGTCGAGCCGGCCCATGCGTGCCGAAGCATGGCTCTCCCACTTTCCCCAAAACCCTTATTTAATTTATAAAAACCTTAATGTAAATTTCATTTTTATTTATATAGACTCACTTTATTTAAAATTTTAACACAAATAATCACTTCAGTGGACTAAATAGACCGGGAAAATAAGTAATTATGATCAGAGTAGGTAATTTTGCACCGCCGTAAATCCTCTCCAGGTAAAAGTTCTGATATCGGAGACTACGTGTGATTATAGCCTGTCTGGCTCCTACGTAATTACTTTGTAGTGTCCTTGTTGATGTATTAGTGGGATGTACCGGCTCCAAGAGAGCTTAACTTTCTCCGGGGCTTAGTTTTAATTCCTGATTTAATTATGATATTAGTCAATTCGATCGATATTGGTACATATCATTCATAATTTTTACTTTACACGTTTCACCGACTTTTATAAGAAACGGAGGTAAATATACCTGGAAATTCAAACGGTCATAACTTGTCTGTCTGTCTATCTATTAACAATACACTGAAAAACTACAGAACAGATTTTCATGCGGTTTTCACTAATAGACAGAGTGATTCATGAGGAACGTTTAGGTGTATAATTTGTTAAGATTTTGTGGAAATTGATTGAAATATATTGATGATTGTTGAAGATGTCTCTGCTACCCGTGCATAGTCGGGGCGGGTTGCTAGTTCTAAATATAAATACATCTCTTTCGGATCTGTTAATGAAAACGCCAACCCCATGATTAATTGCATATACAAGAAAAGTTTCAAAGAAACTAATTTTACCCACTTTTGCCCAACTCATTATGTGTCAGCAACTTACTAAACTGATTTAGTAATAAATAAGCTTCAGTAATCAGAATCGTTTTCGAAACTAATTACTAACTAAATTATAGTTATTTTTATATAGGCAGGTAATAGTACTCGACGAGGTCATGGTGGAAATCACAGAATCCCACTAATATTATAAATGTGAAAGTTTGGATGGATGGATGTTTGTTACTAAAGTAACCCATGTTCATTGCGTACTCTTGTAGTTCCGATATAGTTAGTACTCAAACATAATACGCAATGTATAACTGTTTTTAGTAGATTAGACCATAACAGTTTTTTCTCTTAAATTACATAATACTTTGTGAATTTTTTTATCAATATGACTTAAAAATTCAAATCAAATCGTTTATTTGTGATACATGGGTTACATATTTTTGGATTTACCGACGAAATAATGTCCTTACTTTGGATACACTGTAGTCCTAACTTCTTTTTCGATACATAATTACCGCGCAATTATTGTTTTTTCACCCAGCCACGTCCCCGGCAAAAGTACCTAGATACGCGAGTACGAAAATGTATGCACGTGTTTGCCGAAGCTATGAGTGTTTGCTCATGGCTTGGTCGCGCGTGCCCCCCCCACATCGCTCTTCTTTCTTATTCGCAGTTCTGTGAATACAATAACATGAAGTCCCTAATAATATTCCATTACTTAATTACACTAGTGGTCAGCCACTGATTGGAATACGACCATAATCGTTAAAAAAAATTTTTTTATTACTAACACAGAGTTTTTTTTTATTCCAGCAAACATTGTCATTACAGGTGGACATACCCAATACATACATAATTAATAAAAGAGATGAAAAGTATAAAAAAAGCTCCTATGTGTGTATGTAGATTTAAATGCAGTGTGTTTTCTTGCTACATATGATTGTACCTAATGTTTAAACAGTTATTGTAAGCTCACCGCCATGCTGACGTATACCATTAAGAATAACGTTTCGTATCTGAATTTGTATTAAAATATTTTAAATAAAGTCGAGAACATTCTAAGAGGTTTGGAAGTTATCGAAAGAAACGACCGTAATAAAGAATGAAAATACTATCGAAATTACGCGTCTAGTAGGTTTGATAGGGGTATATAAGAAGCCGCGAGCCGTACAGCCGGCAGTCAGTAAAGGTTTAAGGAAGGGAATACAAGAGGAGATAGAGAGAGGTGTAACGTGGAGGGTGGCCTCGTGATCTACACGTGGTCCCCCGTAGGTAAATTTAAGTGAGGAGAGGAATTACACACCTTTAACCACTTTCACAGTTTATAATTTTAATTTGTAGAAAAAGTTATCTACAGAAAACGAAAGAGTTAGGCTCAGGTCGTGGAGATCTTGCAGAGGCTTTGGACGTAGCTCCGTTGCAAGTAGGTGAAGGTACTTAGCTTCGTCGTAGTCTGCACAGAGGCTGACTCTTCGCGCGGCGTGGTTATATAGACTGCCGAGGCGGGGAAGGGGACGCGTACGAATCGCGTGACAAGTGGAAGAGTGTTAACGTCAGATGGGACCACGTCATAGCTACGCCACGTCAAGATCGATACGTCACTCAGTCCGGGTGTCTATTTGTCTGTGTGTAAGGTTAATAAAGCGTTGTGTCAGCCAGATATTCGTTTCATTCCAATCTCGTACCCAGTTCCGTAACAATATATATAGGTTGTGCTCTAAGGCTTTTGGGTATACTAAAAATAATGTTACAACTACCGAAGAGTATAGTCATTGAATCAGTATTTAAAAAAAAATCAAAGAAGCTAAGACATCTCTTGTAATTTTATGTCAAAGAATTAAACAAGTTTCCGAAATCTTTTATTTTCTTTTTATTCCAACATGTCCTTGAGATGGTCTTTCGAGTAACATGACCTTGAGATGGTCTTTCGAGAACGTGTCCCTAAGATGGTCTTTCGAGATAGTCACGCATCCATTAATTGTTCTCTGGACATATATTATTGCCTAACCACGGATATCTGAACGATATTATAAATAAGTTTGATTTTACTGTACTTTAAAACTTACATTTTTACAGTTATGTTGTATTTGAACAATACACTTGCAATTTAAGTAAAATATAAAGTATATCATAAAAAAAATCTCTAGCTTAACCTACACAATTTATAGCGGGAAAAAACTCGAGCGAGAACCGTTGCGTATAAATACAATAGGCGCCATATTTATGGGCAAAGGAAACGAACGAAAATTTCTTTTGGGGAAATATATAAGAAACCTTTTTTCTAAACGATACAGCCTTGTGTAGAAGCTTTTTTAGGTGTAAACACTTTATTACCAATGAAACCATTGTTGCTAGCTTTCAGTTTAGTTTTAAATATGGCAATGTTTTTAAGAAAATCTCGTCAAGTGCGAGTTGATACCATAAAAACTAAAGGACACAAATTTGGTACAAAAAAAAAACGTTACAATAATTAATAATCACAATAATTATATTTATTTGTTTATTTTAATTGTCAATTATATGAGAACAACTGGAGCGATTTACTATAATTATTTTTAAATTTTTTGTAATAGTCAGCAAAAAAAAATATACCAGATAAAAGTTTTCTGGTATTTTTTTTTTTTGGAAATGTGGCTTGATACATTGGCATATTTAGTAAAAAACTAAGTGATTATTATAATAAAAGTAAATATGTTTATAATTTAAATACTCCCGTACCGTACCGCAAATGAAGTTTCGTCGAAAATTAAGAAAAAGATAGAAAGAAATAGGATAAATGTTAATATATTAAATAATGTTAAAGACCCGTTTTTTTCTTTTCAATCCATTCTTTTCTTAATTTTTTTTTTAACTATTCAAACTGGTGAACTCTTCAAAACTGTTTAATTGAGGGTAAGAAATAACATCTACCTTATTAGCTATCACAAAGGTAACTGAATATGACTGGAATAAGTACTATAACCTTTTTTTTTTTAAATAATAATACACCAAGTTTATATTGTGAGAAAAATAGCTTTCCAAATATAACTAAGACGATTATTGGTAACTTTCTAAACTTACTTAATCTAGATCCAGAGCTCAATTAACTAAAACACGTTTTTTATTCCTATTTTATGCGTCAATTAACCTGATAATTTTAAAATCAAACTATAACCCATTTTCATATATTATTGTTATAATAGTTACAGTAATATTTTGAAAATAAACACAAAATGTTCAATAATATAAAAATAAGGAAAAAATTTAAAAACGATTTCTTAGTAACATAATAATTATAGTTTAGAAAAACTATAAAAAAAAAGATTAAATAGTAAAAAAAGTTTAAATATCCACTCCTCGCTCCATCATCAGACGATCGCTACCAAGCCCAATCTGTTGGATTAGTTAAAACGATTCATATGAGCCCAAACTCGAGGGGTTTGTAACTACTGAAGAGTTCCACCATCCACCTCCTGGCTCCATCATAACATCAGCTCCAAGATGCCAAAAAATAGTACATATACCTACAAATTTACGTTACATTTCGACACGACATTTAGAAGCAGGTTAACATTGACTTCCAATATTTCTTTACATGGTAATTTGTTAAAAAATAATCTTCTAGTTCTAGTCCAATCATCTTCCGTAAAAAGAACCACTTTTTCAGAAGAGAGACCCCATTTTATTCCACTCTTCTCTAGCAAACATTAAAATAACCGCAAATAAGACTACTTCGTTTTGTTCACAAAAAGCTTCATAAAATATGCAAGCAATACATTTTCCACACACAAAATTGTTCCTGATTGTCGCCATTCGGCAAAAAAATTCAATAAATACTTGAGACATATCATAATTTCAGCGGCAGAGCCTTAAATTAAGTTACATTGCCTCGCTTGAGCTTTTACCGAGGGCATAACATTGTAAAATAACTGCTAATCGTGTTACATGAAGGTCTTGAGTTGTCTCGAACAGTTTTGTGTGTTTAGGATAAATTTTCTTTATACTAAAATAGTATTATTATTCTGGTACATATAACATAGTGTTATATTGTCCCAAACTAAGTATAGCTGGTACTAAAGGTTCTAGAACGTACGTACATACTCAGATAAATATCATGGACACGGGAGGCTAACGCCATCTGTTAGCGCTCGACAGAGTCTACGAGTCAGCGTGCGACACCGTGCCGTGAGACAGACAGTCTTGTCGCAGAGGTCAAATAGAAGAGTCGTCGTAGAACTTATTCCTTGCCTAAATACCTACCTAGTTAGATAGTGATTGCTTTTTTACGTAATTACTAGGGACTATAGCTGATTTGACTTATTTTCGTGTTCATTTTATTTCGCGAACGTAGCAACGTGAATTTTGAAATATTTGCAGTTTATATAAAAAAATTTAGCTTTCTGCCCTTGTTCTAGAACATTATTAAACAATATGTCTTACAAATTTAAAAAATGTACAGCATATTGCGTCCGGTATATGTGATTACCTGTCATGGGAAGTAAGTCTATAGAATGACAGCTGAAGTTATACTGGCCAATGATAAAACCATGGTCGAAATTCGACCGGCGGTCTCTAGTACAGATAAATAGTGAAGTCAGCGTCAGGTAAACATGTCATAATTTTAGCGGCAGAGCCGTAAATTAAATGTGTAGGTGCACATCACATGTCATAAATTTTCATAATTTCTTCACAATGTCTTTCAAGTTTTTTTAAGGACATTTCCCATCAAATCCGGTTATTCTATATTATTTATATCATAGATTTATAATCTTTATTCACAACAATCTTCTCTGTAATAAAATAACATACCAAATTTCAGCTTTATAGTACCCTAAGAATTTGGATGATCATCAGTGAGTGAGTCTGTGACGAAATCGGAGTTTTTTAGATATCAATAAAATCTAAAGAGCTAAAATCTAAGAGCTATGCAATTAAAACTTTATATCCCACTAATATTATAAATGTGAAAGTTTGGATGGATGGATGGATGGATGTTTGTCGTCGTTGTCGTCGATTGCGATGAAACTTGGTATGTAGATAGCTGGAGACCTGGATTAATATATAGGCTACTTTTTATCCCGATATTCCCACGGGATCGAGACTTACGTGGGTGAAACCGCGGGCTAGTATGTTTAATAAATCCACTATTGACTTCATATCCTGAGAATTTTGTGTATCTGGTATAATCCAAACCCAAGATATGAAGGTTAAAAATAACGACGAAGCGCTTCGAGAAGATATAGGTAGTGCTCTTGCGCCGCGCTTGGCTCGTCTTGGCGGCAGATTAAAAGTTTCTTTATTAAGCGCAAATTTTCCTAAAATTTTTAGCGCTTTACGTCATTCAATTAAGGATATATGATTTTACTCACATGTACATTTCGGGGATGTGCGTCTTGTTTCGGACCCGCCGGGGGCCAGGACCAGGTACTTGACTCCTACAAACGACGTGATAGGAATCCTCACCCTTTGTAAATGGACCCCGAAATATACACTTGCGTAAAACAGATTCTTAATTAATATGAATACCACTGAATTTTTTATTCGAATTCACGGGGTCTATTATACAACTCTTTATTATAACAACACATTTTTCTAACACCTTTTTTATGGTATAGGGGGCAATAAATAACTACCGCCGCCAAGGACAACTGCAACTCAAGAGTCACAAGTGCGTTGCCGGCCTTTAAGGTGGGAATAGAGGAAGAGGAGAGGGGGGAAGAGGGGGGGAAGAGCGGGGAGAGGGGGGGAGAGGGAATGGTTAGGGCCTTTTTGTTTTTAGGACGGTGTGCCGTACTGCGCCTTAAGTAGGAGGGATCCGGGAGAATGGTTAGGAAATCCGGTAAGCTTTCTCACTAGGCGAAAAGCAATGCAACATTGCTTCACTGCCGGTTAAATGTGAGGCCGTGGTATCATTTAGATCGAGCCGGCCCATACGTGCCGAAGCAAGGCTCTCCCACGTACATACGTGCATACAGGTAGAAGAAATAATTATATTTAGTTTAGTAAACGTTTCCAGTAGATTGCCCTTTTCACTAGAGTTACATACGGTTAAGTATTATGGAAATAAAATAAACCCTTCCATT
Source organism: Callimorpha dominula (assembly GCA_949752705.1). Lineage (NCBI taxonomy): Eukaryota > Metazoa > Arthropoda > Insecta > Lepidoptera > Erebidae > Callimorpha > Callimorpha dominula. The sequence goes on along the minus strand of OX457017.1, from coordinate 9,903,139 downwards.
TGTTTAAACCATTTCAAACTTTAGTTTACTCCTGAGGAATGCTGCTTTGTTCGGTATATTGTATGAAGTAAATGATGGCTAACTACCCTTTTGAGAGCTGTCTGTTTTATCATGCAGTTGTAAAAGACTTAAGGTCATATCTCCTGTGTTACGAAAAGCGTTAAAAATTCAGAAGATTCCGTGCAGATATTCTTTGTAAAATACTAGCAACCCGCCACGTCTTCGCACGGACATCTTCAACAATTATCATCATATTTCAACCAATTTACACAAAACCTTAAGAAATTATATATCTAAACCTTCCTCATGAGTCGCTCTATCTAATAGTGGAAACCGCATGAAAATCCGTTAAGTAGTCTTTGAGTTTATCGCGAACAGACCGACTTAGTTTTATAATATGTAGTGATGTGCTTAAATTTTACGTTCATGGTCGGGGCAGACAGCAGGCTGGGCGGTACGGCGACGCGACGTGAGCACGTTGTAATATACTAGTGGATATCATGTAGAAGATATCACACAGCGCTAATGCGCTCGGCTCTCGGCGCTAGTACATTACTACCACTGACGCCGCGTCTCCGCCCCGCGCCACTCAATGTCTGTCCCAACCTTTAAATTTGATATTTCGTACGAGACAGGACTGATATTGAACTGTCGGGGAACTCAGAAACTTTCTCTTCGGATTTTACCCGAATCCTTTGCATGGACCCATGGTTGCTCATGAGGTGGTATCATACTAATACCAAAATCATTTCTTTCTTAGATAATACATTGACAGCCTATGGCGATGGTAGTGCAGCTAGCAGCAGACTACAACGTGTTCGATTCCCGCTTAATACCAATATTTGTTTACATAATCGTTCGACCGGAGTGACGGCACGTATGGGCCGGCTCGACCGGAGAGATACCACGGCCTACCAGAAAACCGGCAGTGGAGCAATGCTTCCATTGCTTTTCACCTAGTGAGTGAGGTTACCGGAGGCCCTGACCCTTCCCTCTTCCCCCTCTCCCCCTCTTCCACCTTTCCCCTACTCCCCCTTAAAGGCCGTCAACGCACTTGTCACCATTGTTGCAGGTGCTCATGGGCGGCGGTAGTAATTTACCGTCAGGTGACCCTTCTGCTTGTTTGCCCCCTATACCATAAAAAAATTAATGGATCCTGTTGGTCTAGGGGTTAGTGACCCTGACTGCTAAGCCAGAGGTCGTGGGTTTGATTTCCACCCAAGAGTAATAATTGTGTGATGGGAGTAAGGCAAGGGGGGAATAAGGGGGCGAGGAAGAGAAACACAGCGAAAAGCAATGCAAGCATTGCTTCACTGCCGCTTTTCTGTGAGACCGTGGTATCACTCCGGTCGAGCCGGCTCATACTTGCCGAAGCATGGCTCTCCCACTGTGTATTTGCGTTGGTATTCGTTCTTTATGTATAATATATGTACCTGTATTTACAAAAAATTATATATATATGTATTTAAGTATGTATATACATGTTCTAGAATCCACAGTACAAGCTATGCTTAGTTTGGTTCTAGATAGCACTGGTATCAGAATATATAATAATTAAATAACAAAAACAAACCATTTAATATCAAAAGCATTGGTTACTTGAACACTTATCTGCAGCTACCGGAACAGCCGACACGTTCCGGACCTCAATATATGGTCGTAACTGAGCACTTGGGTTGTTATCCGATCCGAGCACAGCTCTACACTAGTGATGTCATCACCCTTAGAAAAACTATCGATATGTTTTAACTTTGCTAATAATGTGTACCTATTTCATTGCGCGCTTTAAGTGATTCAAATCCGTCCTACTTTGAGATGCTTTGAAGATATAAAGAATCAAAGAAACATACACAAAAGATACAAAACCTGTGCAGTAACAAGAATCCTAACCGGACACTGCAAACTGAACAAACATATGTTCAACGTAAAGTTGGGCAGATTCTGTCGAGAGGCAGATGAAACTGCAATGCATATTCTATACTTTTGTTTCCCCCTAATGCGTCACTGAATTATTAACTTAGGGTTACACATTATGCAACCGCAGGAAATACAAACAATCACTGCTGATAGGATCTGGAGGTTTCTCGAAGCCATAAGTCTTAGCAGTGAACTTTAAAGCAAGATTGCGCTACAAAAGACCAAATAGCACTAGGCACTTAAAATAATACATATCCAGAATCGCAGGTAAAGCATAACCATGACATTAATGTCTGGTATGAAAAGCACATATGTAAAGCTTTTGTACAGTAAGACGTAATTTCTTACAATTCTTGTAAACAAAGTATTATATCGCCAGACGCGTACGATTATTTTGAAATTCGAAGATTTTAGGTAGCTTAGTTAGTCAGGGTTTTTCTATGTATAGGCGTTGTCAAAGATTAAAACTCCTTTCTAAGCCCAAACGTAGACAAGAAAAGAATATATCGTGAAATAACCTTTGATACGTGAATTCAAGTAAATACCAACCATAATTGGCCATAAGCATGAATGGAGATCTCAAAAATGAGGTAGCTTTAATGCGTTATGGTTATTAAAGTGAGAAACTACTAACTTGGGACAAAAGCACATACACTTCAGATGATACTACAAGTCAATGGTTTCACCTCCACATGTTAACAATGATGTCCGTCCTCTTTCTATAGGATGAAGGTGCTGGAACTAGAAGTTTAAATCTCAAGAAAAAATATCCCGATCTTTACTTGTCTAGACAACATTTGCTTTTTGTATGTCTATTACCTGTTCTATAGCTAGCCAATTGCTGGAGTTATATAAAAAATAAATCCTATTATATGGGTTTTCATCAAGAATTAGCTATGAAGAAAGTTGGATAGATAAGATGAAAGATTTTTGGTTTGATAAATGGAAACTTCATGAGAAAATCTGCTGGTTTATAATTTAAGGATTAACTATACCAGTTTGTCAACATATTTATAACTGTTATTACATGTAATGTTTCATCACATCGTGTCAGTCGATGGCTTGATTTATACTTAATTGAATTGACAAGCCCTGTAATTAAGTCGACACCATTGAACATAGTACACATGCAGATACGCATAATTGCACGTTTGTCTGAGTGGTTGCGTGACGCCGTGACCAAGGAAATCGAGATTTATTTATATATATATGTAGATGATTATTTTTCTCCTTCTCTTGTAATATTAAGGAATGTTTCGTGGTGCCAAAATAAATGATGTTTCTTTCTTTCATCCTCTTCTTCTATATTATTTAAATGCATTCATACTCGTATACATATGTTCAGAAAGTCTTAACAGACCGCGAGCTCATATTGATTGCATTTTCAGATATCAGTCAAAAATGTGTCAGATTGCCAATCAATCATAATCTCTACATAGCATAAAACAAAGCTGCTTCCTGCCCTCTCTCTCTGTACGCTTAGATCTTTTGAAATATGCAACGGATTCTAATGCGGATTTCCCCAATAGGCAATAGACAAAGTGATTTATGAGGAAGGTTTAAGTGTGCAGTTTTATTAAGGTTTTGATTAAAATAGCTGAAATATGATGATGATTGTTGAAGATGTCGGAAGAAATCAACATATGCTACCCTTGCAAAACCAGAGCGGGTTGCTAGTTATTAAAATAAAATGTTATTTGTTTCACAAAGAAATTCTTTCTATAGATTCTCACATTGCAAAATGACAATTCAGTTTGTTTTAGGAGACCGAAGCATGTGGTTTTTTAAAAAAGTTTTGCACAGTATCAGCTTTAGAGGAGTGATACCCCTGGCATTGATAGCCATATTTTTATCAAGTCAATTTACAAATATTACCCAAAATAACTGAGCGTTATTCTTGTCGAGTTTTAGGTAACGCATAAATATCCTAAACCTCTCCCTTCAATTAATTTGATCCAACCTTCAATTACAGGTGAAATAGTATTTTATCGATCTCAATAATATCGATATCTACTCATCCCTATTAACCAATATCGGTCACAATTGTTTGAAAGCAAGTTTGGGGTCACACCCGAGCTGAATTCTATATGACTTCGAGTGTGTAAATTTACTGATTGGGGTGTTTTATTGAAGACTAAGGGATGAAACAATGAGAGGAATATATTTCGGACTCCTTAAAATACTTCTAAGAAGATTCAAAGAGATGTGACTTATTTTTATTATTAGTTTCATTGACTGCCAAGATTTTTGTTCGTAGTTAGTTAAACTATGAAAAAAAATCTTGGGAGTAATTTTTAACCTACTACTAATTGTCGTTTCGAAATGAAACGGTTGTATAAGTAGTTTGGATGATAATACAATAATTTGGCATCTTGGAGCTGATCTGATGATAGAGTCAGGTCGCGGAAAGTAAGGAACTCTTCAATGGTTACTAGTAAAATCGTGGAGTTTGGGCTTATATGATTCGTTTTAACGAGTCCAATAGATTGGACTTTTGTTGAAAATAGGAACTGGGCATTAGTAATGATGGTCTGATAATGAAGCCAGAAGGTGGATAGGAAAAACTCTTTTTTACTTTTTAGTTCGGCTGGTCATTCAAGCGTTAATAACTTTTTTTTTATGGTATAGGGGCAAACGAGCAGACGGGTCACCTGATGGTGAATGACTATCGCCGCCCATGGGCACTTGCAACTCAAGAGGCACAAGTGCGTTGCCGGTCTTTAGAGGAAAGGCTTAGGGACTCCGGTAACCTCACTCACTCGGTGAAAAGCAATGCTTTTCTGCTGGTTTTCTGTGAGGCCATGATATTACTCCGGTCGAGCCATACGTGCCGAAGCATAGATCTCCCACATGGATTTTTTTTTTTATTTTACAAAACTAAAATAGTTAGTATCTGTTGATGAGTTTGAATGTCACAAATAACATAAATTGGGAAAACTTTTTCGTCGGAAACGACGGACCTTCCTTGTTATCGACAGTTTAATTAGTTTAGTTTCAGTTCGTTCTATTAATTTGCACAGGATCTTAAGTACACACTTAGGATATATCTCGGAAATGATGTGAGTTATTAATATACTGTCCTTAAGTGAGTGTTCCCTGAGTGAAGTCGGACCGTGAACGACTTGAAAACAAAGAGTACCTGTTTTTATATATTGAACTAGCTGACCCACCAGACATTGTCTTGTCTTAACTAGGAATATTGAATCCGAAAAGGTATCATTTGCAGCGTGCATTCTGTCAATCGCGCCAACTGTCAAACGACTGACAGTTATGTCAAAAGCGCTAAGGTTACATTAGAAAAGTTAATATTGTCCTTAAGTTCTAATTTTCCGCGCAACTTTCTTAATTTTTTTGTGTCATAAGAACCTTCTCCTGACAATAACAAACTCAAAAAAAAAAGAATTAGCGAAATCGGTCCCGCCGGTCACGCGTGATGCCGTGACCAAGGGAAATAGGTACTCATTCATTTTATTTGGATTATTTCAGGTTTCTACCGTGTTTTAGAAGCTATATTGATCATCTCAACAATATGTATTATATGTACCTATATATAGGTAATATATTCATATAGATATATATCGGATATTTATATCTATATATATATATATTTTTTTTATTTTGTATATACTATATTGCTTCGTTGATGGCATCCGCCATTTTGTGCATATGTTATGAATATTCAATATTACGTTAGATTATAAAGGAAATGATCAGGTGTGGAGCCGTTGAGTTTATGATATGTATCTTTTCCAGTCTCCAACCAGAGACCGATTTTAGATGACATTCATCAACTTCATTCGACGTTAACCGCTCCAAAGATTCTACTACAATCACAATATAATGAGTTTGCAATGCTAATTCAACCGTAAATAAATATTCAACACCATGTTCATTGATTGATCCGACCAGCCTGAACAGCACGCGCCGTCATTTATATCTTTCATAATCGTTCTGTCTTTCTAAATAAATCATAATTATAGATAACTTAATACAAAATGAATAAAATATTTAATAATCTAATAAAAATTTACTATTTTAAAACAACGTTCATTTTAATAAATTAGTTTGAAAACCACACACCTTTTCAGTTGCATTTTCACTCCTGTTTTGTTTAACGAAAAATATAACTGGTTTTAATAAAATTAATTATTTTTAGTTAGAATTTAATAAGTATATTGTATAATGTTTTGTTTTTTTAACGGACTTCCAAAAAGGAGGAGGTTCTCAATTCGTCGGAATCTTTTTTTTTATGTATGTTCACCGATTACTCGAAGACGCCTGAACCAACTTTGAAAATTTTTTTTTGTTCCAAAGGGTATACTATCCAGGTGGTCCCATTTAAATTTTATCGAAACCAGTCGAGCAGTTTCTTAAAAATTAACAAATATCTAAAAATTGTATACATCGATGAAGTTTCCGTGGGCTCCGAAACATCGCTGTCTCATTGGAGCAGTGCGTTTAGTTGTCCTACCCATATTATATTTAAACAAAATACATCTACTTTCCACTAAAAAGTACATTGCAGTCGGTGATACTTTTTTTAAAAGATAATCATGAACAATACTTAATCGTTTTATAATAACTACAGATCGCCTGGTGTTCGAATTTCGAATATAATTCATTTTTGGTCTATTTCATTGGCCAGTATATCTTCAACTGCATTTTAAAGACTTACGTATCATGACAGGTCAACATATACTGGACACATGTAGCTCAATGTAGCCGTATTCACGCATTTTTTTAATTTGTAACATTTATTGTTAAAAAAAAATCTCTCTTTTATTTTTTTTTCTTTCTTTATTTTTTCTTTCTGCACTTCTTCTATACATAATATTTAAGTTTTCCAAATTTCACGTACCTTCATTCGCGAAATATCCTTTAAATTAAAGAATTTTCTTCAAGTGTTAATATATACAGACATACATTCTTCAGACTATGACTTGAATACTTTCGCACAAGCAGCCTGGATCCAAGTTCTTAATTTCAAGATTGTAATCAAGTATATGTCCATAGTTACAATATTAAGATGTTATTAATAGCTTAAGAGCGTATCACCTGAGATTGTTCTAAAGGCCGGCTTTGAGTACGAATGATTAATACTCACCTCAATTAGTTACAGTCGAATTTCAACCTTAAGGGTACTACTACTATCATTGATTGCAAAACTATTCATATTTTGTGCAAGAGTTAATAAAGGGCAAGTCTTAATATTTATTAAAAATATAGATTTACACGTTTAGGTAGATTTCGAAGAACTTCTACCTATACCTTCACAGGAGGTCTAGTTATGGTCCCTAGACCCCAAAACTACCACCAGTTAAAAAGTTTATATATATATATATATATATAATGTATGTACCTCAATTTTATCGGCATCATAGACGTCGCAATTATGCACCGATTGCTTTCAAACTTAGACGACAAATCAACAGGGCAAAAATGAAGGTTAAGTTCGTGAATAGAATTCCCACAAAGGAGGGCATGGGCAGATTTTCAAAATCATAAAAAAAACACGAAATCTACCTCTGCAGGCCAGTTTTCTTTTTTGTGTAGGTTAAACTACAGAATACATAATAGTACTAGTACAGATGTGCCACTCCACCAAATCATTTAAATAAATAGCGACTCTTATTCCTACACAATAAAGTCGCAATTTAGATCACACAGCGCTCATTACCTACAGTTATATTCAACTAAAAGTTGCCTCTCTTTCTATCCCGTAACTCTTATCTGTTCTTTAAACAGAAAATGACATACATTTATTTTCGGCAAGCGACGCGCGACCTTTCATATTCCGAAAACGTTCAGTTGACACAGTCTCTCAACTAAACCTAAGAAATATAGGAATTCACTATTGTGTTCAATGAAGTCTAAATGTAATTCTATGATGCAAAAAATTACATTTTTGCACTATACGAGTAATATGCAAAGGTAGACACAGTTTATTTTCGTGAAATTTACTAGAGAATCATCACCTCTCAAGTGTTTATTTATCAAACAATGTTTATTTTTAAATTTATTATTGTAGAATAAATTACTTTGAAATGAAAGGCCTTTTATCCATTGTTTATTCCTGTAGCTTCAATAAAGGTATTTATTATTATCCCCAAATGAAAAAAAAACCATTGGCCCGTAACGAATCGAGATTGATTTCCGCCCACGCTTTTCTAACTTCCGAACTTTATGTGGACATTAGAAATTAATTACCGCTTATAAGAACAGCGAAGGAGAACATCTTGAGAATAAACAACATCATAAAATACGATAGTTATGATATCCACACACAGAAAAAACATACATTAGCACCATCTAGCGGAGACCAGCCAAACTACGCAGTAACTACCTACTAATCCTGTATCGCGCAAGAAAAACACTTGCGTTGATTAGTATATACAAGGGTTGTTAAAATTATAAACTCCGCCTTCAAAATATAAAATTCCTACAACTCCAAACTACCTATATAATAAAAATAAATAAAATTGAAGTGTCTATTTGTATTGTCAAAGTAATAGTTTTTTTAAGCTCGTTATTTGAAGAATACATTTGCATGAATCATTTTTTTTTAATTTTTGTCATTTTGTCTATCTGTCTGTTTGTTTCGTCTAATCTCCGGAGCGTGTAGGCCGATTTCTAACAGTGGGAGAGCCATGCTTCGGCAAGAAAATGGGCCGGCTCGACCGGAGTAATACCACGGCCTCACAGAAAACCGGCAGTGAAGCAATGTTTGCATTGCTTTTCACCGAGTGAGTGAGGCCCTAACCCTTCCCTATCCCTATCCTCTCCCCCTCTTCCCCTCTTCTCTCTCTACCCGCACTCTCCCTGTTCCCCCCTTCCTCCACTTACCCTACTCCCACCTTAAAGGCCGGCAACGCACTTGTGTACACGCGAGCGAAGCCACGCGAGCTAGTTATACATAAAACCTAAACACAACTCTATGAAGGTTATTAATGTTTCTACAAAAGTCCATTTTCCCCAGAACCCGAAAAAAGCTTGTTATTCTAAAAAAATACACATAAACTAACATCATGCTTCTCTTCTAAACCGACGTCTCGTTTTAATTCAAGACCACTTCAGCTTTTAAAGCCGGGTCAAAACGACCCAACCCGTACAATAATGACTCGGTAACAGATAATAGCATAAAAATAGACCCGGTCAATGTGACCGGTGGAGATTTTATTCAGAAATATGTTTTGTATGCCCGGGCTTTTTTAATTTTTTTAAACAATTGTGAGGCACTTGGCGGATAGGCTATGTTTGTGAGAAGAGGTTCTTTTTTTTAAATAAATTTACGGTTCACCTAAATATAACCACTGTATTGTGGAGGAATGAATGTTATGCCCTTCCAACACAAAGGGGGATCTTCAGACCAGGCTAGGTGATCATGCCTGGCGGACCGCGACCTAACGGTTGATGTAGGGGAATTCTATACAGGGTGTAAGTGACACCGTATCGAATCCTGAAATAGTGTATTCAGACCATCATACTGAGTAGAAAATCATTGGAAATTTCTGCCGGAAAATTCATAAATATTTTTTTTTCATTTTCTTTGCTTAAAAGTGATATCACAATGAGTAAACAGAAAATATACCGAAAAAAAAATCCGGAAATACCCCATTCGGCTAAAAACTGCAATGTAAAACATTTATGCAATCAGCTGCTTCGACGGCGCCGTGCGCTGAAGGTCATTCACCGCACAGTACGTGTGTTGCGTTACACTGCGTAGTTCAAAATCAAACTATTGACTGTAAATACTTGATCTCGCGTTTTTATGATGAACTGACTTTTGCGATACTTTTGGGATAATAGCATCCAAGTATCCGAAGAAAGACGTTTTTGTAAGTTATTAGTGACGGTGATACTTACACGCTGTTTATTACTTACGTACGTAGTACAGCTCATCTTCGCTAGATGATGTTGTAGCATGTAGCATGTTTTCGAGTCGCCACATTATCTATATATATAAGAACAACGGCCGAAGTTGTGGGTTCAATCCCCGCTCAGTAATATTTGCACGTCACGCTCCACAAGTTATATAGACAGCTAACTTATCAACACTATCCACCTCCGGTCTCGAGGAGGAGTGATGTGGCGACATTCACAAGGAGAAAAAACATACCTTCACGCCATCTAGCAAAGACCAACCAAACTAAATAGTACTTACTGATCTTGTATCTCGCAATGAAATTTCTCACCATGACACATTGGGCCGCGGCCCGCCTGGCATTATCACTGAGCCTGGTACTCCTTTAGGATCACAGGAGGATACTCCTGTGTTGGAAGAAACAGGTATTTCTTCAGAATATCTTTTTCAACTACATTTAAACACGCTTTTATTGACATCTCTTTTAATCAACTAACCAACTATATACACAAATCTTGGGAGTCACCTTTAAACCTACTTCTGATTATCGTATTGCAATAAAATTTTAGTTTATAGTTTGTATGACAAAACCATAATTTGGTATCTTGAAACTGATCTGAGTGGTGGTAGTAAACTACTCGAATTTGGGATTTATGATTCGTTTAGACGAGTCCAAAAGATTGGTAACGATGGTCTGATTATCCAGGAGGTAGATAAGTGGAACTATTTCTTACTTTTGAATTAGGACACAACAAAATTATATTTGTTTAAACGCAATGTTAAATACGTGTATGTTATGTGTATGTAATGTTTGTACGCATTTTTTAACTTTTGCAATTTTTGGTGTTATAAGTTTGACGTCGATATCTGTGTGTGTGTCTGTTTGTGGCATTGTAGCTCTAAAACATAGGAACCGACTTCGATGCGGTTTTTTTCATTTGAAAGCCAGTTTCCTTGCGGAGGATCTTAGCTATGTTTGGTTAATATCTGTCTAGCAGTGTAAGACTATCAGCTTTTTTCCAAAATGATGTAAGGCATTTTTGTTATTATTTTGCGTTGGGGGTTTTTTAATTTTTTTATTTATAATTATTAAGCAAATGCGAACAGACAGCTATGTGAAAGGTATACCTTAAGTTTATGTGTAGAAGTGCAGAGAAGTTGTTCATGGGAGAGCCATGCTTCGGCACGTATGGGCCGGCTCGACCGGAGTGATACGACGGCCTCACTAAAAAACGGGAGTGAAGCAATGCTTGCCTTGCTTTTCGCCGAGTGTGTGAGTTTACTGGAGGCCCTAACCCTTCCATCTCTCTCTCTCCGAAAGGCTGGGAATGCACTTGTGACTCTTAAGTTGCAGGTGCTCATGGGCGGCGGTAATCATTTACCATTAATTGACCCGCCTGGTCGTTTGCCCCCTATAAAGTTAAAAAACTAATCTTTTAAGGAATGTATGCTATAAATTTAATAATTATATAAAAACAGCTATATAGAGCTATAGGGGTCCAGTATATATTGACCTCTCATGATACAAAAGTATAAACAATGACAATTCAAGCTGGTCTATTAAACAAAAAGAAATAAGAAAAACATTCCAAACTGTTCAAATTTGACAGCCAGGTTACCTCCAGTAAATATAAAACCCTAATTAACTTCATGATTAACTTTTGTCTAATGGGCACTTGAACATCGCGGTGTCTTCATCAATATTAATCAACGGTAACAAAGTGCTTTACCGCCGGAAAAAGCTTTCCGGCTATCGGAAGCATCGGACGTCCGGGCCGGACAGGGCCGGACGCAGCCATGATTGGTAGGCGTGTAGTATAAAGCGATACTCAAAGGGTTAAGGATCTGAAACAACATGAAATTATTTGTTACTTTTGCCAGTGGCGTTGCTCGCGTTTGTGAAGATTTTATCCATCAATCTATTTTCTATTAGCTTCACTTTTAACTAAATAACTAACTTCGTGGGTTAGACTTCCACCCACGACAAATAGTTGTGTGATGATCATGATTATTTGTTTTGTGTCTGGGTGTTATTTATCTATAACTAGCAACCCGAACTGCTACGAACTGGTAGCAAAACATAAATCGATTTTTGCTTTATATTGTTCAACAAGCGTCGTCATATTTCAGCCATTTTACACAAAACCTTAATGAATTATACAACTAAACCTTTCTTATGAATCACTCCGTCTATTGGTAAAAACCGTATGAAAATCCGTTCTGTAGTTATTGAGTTTATCGCGAACAGAAAGACAGACGCAGTCTCGTTTTTTTATATTGTAACGCGTGGAGTACTTCTTTTAAAACAACTGCGTCGTACTCCACCACGTATAAAGCTTGGGGCTTTACGGTAACCAGTCACGACAGGTTCTATCTAGAGGAGGAAAATTAAAAGAGCAGGCAAACGCACTATGCGATATAATCAGGATCAGATTATTCATGTAACAATTCTAACTTTCAACAAATTAATTATAAATAATACTTCTTGAATTATTCCGTGCACCTTTGGCACGATAGTCGTCACGACAGTCTTCTGTCCTCTCCGCGACTGTGTTTTCTTCTATTCTTATTCTTCATAAAATATTTCGAACATGTTCTAAATTCGAGTTTGGTGCCACCAGTCCAGGCCTCTCGCGTATCAAAGAGTTATTATTCCAATCGAAGGAGTATGCAAGCGGTGGCGAGAGGTCTCATCACTACAATATGTAGTGATGTAGTGATATGCAGTCTGGTTACCATAGTACAGACTGTGCCTAGTTTGGGTTCTAAAGGCCGAGGGAGAGATCTGTTAAGTTATTATATAAACCAATCTTGGAAGTTAATTTTAACCTACTTACAACTGTCTAATCAAAATTAAACTTTGCAGGTGTGTGTGCATATTGGAGCTGATCTGATAATGGATCCAAGAGGTTTATAGTGGAACTGTTCAGTGGATACTCGCAAAATCCTTGTGGCCCAACCACGCTATGTTTGGCACTGACTCAAAATTATTAAGGTACATACATTAGTGTAGGAGTTAAGTTAGGCTAACAAGTTTATTTTCCACTTTTCAGTTCTTTTCTTGTTTCGTCGATTAAATTTTTTGTTAAAAAGTTTTTGTTTAGGTTAAAGTAACTACGTACTAGTATTTTGGGAATCTCCAACTAGTTGCAGACCCAACGGGGCTCTTTATCAAGGGGTTAAGTTTTCTGACTCTCTGTCTTACTGCAGCTATCGGGGATCTTTGCTAACTAAAGATTGGGAATTGGGAAAATTGGGAGTATATACAAAGGGAAAGTTAGGCAATGGAAGGGAAAACATATTGCTGATACGGATGTATTGATCCCATACACACATACATGTTACTCGTACTGGCTATTGCCGGAAAATCCGAACCGAATAAATAATGGAATATATTTTTGTTGTTGCTAAAACAGTTAGCCCATAGCCATTGTCCGTCAAAGTACATACTACAAAGACTCACGCTTTGGGCTACACTTTGTATTTCTAATAGGAACACGGCAAAGCAAACACCAAAGCTACCTATAAAAAAAAATTGTGTCAAATATCTGTTTGTGATGTCCAAATAACACTTTTCACTTTTTTATATGTTATAACTGCTGTCACAAAGAGGAATTATTGTTTGTTTGTAGCCGATGAACCCAAAAATGATATTTTTAATTTATTTTAATATTTTCACGATCAGAAAGCTACATAATCCAGAAGTAATATAACTATATGCTTTATGTTTTTCAGCGAAAGGTAAATACGGATGAAGCCGCGAGCACAGCTCGTGTATACTAATGATGAAGCTGAAGACGCGGGCGCTGCGGACGCTCAACACAATATCAAAGAAATTGATATTTTTTTCATGTGCACTGAAGGAATTTACACGAGTTGCTTATTGTGTAGTATGTAGTGAGTGATTAAGTTTGTTTGTTTGCTTTATATTGTTTTTTGTCTGTACACTATGGCCAATCTATTGTATTAGGTAATAACCTGTAAAAATAGATAAGGTATAGAAAAAAATAAAATATTTTGTTGTGTGATTGAACAGGCTTACCTCAAGAACTACCATTTGGATTTGAAAAATCGTTTGCGTTTGATAGCTCTATTCCTGAGGAAGGTTATAAGAAACCGAGTAGTGACTATAAACGCAGGTGAAACTAAGGAATAGAGACGTCAGAACATGACCAGTGCCAACTAACAAAAACAAGCAGAACTAATTATTTTCCAAACAAAAGCCAGGAGTTTTAGTCGTGTGGAACCCCCACAGTGTGGGTGATATGTCAGAGTCGAACCGACTAACAGCACACGGGGTCCTAATGCCAGGGACTTAGGTGTACTCTAGAAAGAAAATCACCGTGAACCCTGGCAGACTTGACCGCCTGTTCAGCAACAGATGACACCCCCGTCGTAGAGTGGCGCGCATGGAACTACTAATCACCCTCAGGCCAGCGCTCATGGAAGGAAACGAATTCCAGGATCTATTAGGCTTGAAAGTTGAATACGTTTTTGACGGCATAGTATATTTCAATTCCTGCCCCGTGAAAATATTTGTACGAATTAATATTTCTATGATATATCTTTTCTATTACCTATATATTATTGCGTCAATTGGTCTGAATGTTCCTCTATAGATATATTTACATCATCACTGTATATAAGTACGTTTTGAAGTGTTCTAAAACCTATTGGTCCAGCTCTAATATGTCTCAAAATATTGTGTAATATTATTCCAACGTCAAGCATTTTGGCGTGACGTAATAAACACGATCAGAATACTAACCGTTGGAGGGACCTTTCCTCTACGTACATTGTACCTCTAAAACATTATTACTCATGTATTTTACATATAACGACATGATTTAAAGCAGTTCGCGTGAGAGTTAGGCTCATTTATTCCACAATTGTTATTACAACAGTACGTATTTATAATTTCCTTACCACGCAACGCTTCAAGCTTCAGTACCACATAGTTTAAAGTTATTACAAACTTCAGTTAGCGGTACAATTTGTCTTAAATACATTTTATTACAGATATTATATTTAGTGATGGGGTACTTTTCTATGATTACAATTGGTTGCTTTTAATTGGTTGAAGACAAACAATTTTGGAGATATGCATAACGCTATCTATGGGACACGAGCCAAACTATTTAGTAATTACTGATCCTACATGGCACTGTGAAAGTTTTCACCGTAAACAGAAATGCATGGCGGTAATTCCATAAAGCAGAAGGGATTACCTACAAGACGCAATATACGCAAGTGTGTGTTTATTCATGTATAACTATACAAAAGGTACCTATAACAAATTTCTTGTATAACGGGTGGACCCATGACCAGGATCGATCTACTGACGTCAACTAGGCACTTTGAGAATAAAAAAAGGGAAAATTGGAAGTTAGGGAAGGCAATAGAAAGATAGGGATTAAGCTTTTATACGGATGTATTGGGGCGAGTAAGGGGCCATCCCTAAAATACGTCACACGAATTTCATGATTTTTTTTCTCCCCCCTATCCTTGTTCAGGTAGTCACTATTGTGTAACACCCCCCTCCCTGGTGTGACGTCCTACATATTGCAATTATACACCCAGAACTGAAAAGAGCAGTTCTAAAATATTTTTGAAGTGAAAACTGCTTTTGGCGCACCGCATACACATTTTCCGTAGGTAGTAAGTTAGGCTGATCCATCACGCTCTGAGGTGAAAGGGTCAATCGGGTGAACTCGGGACCGCCGAGTGTACCCGAGCGAGAAAGATACAGTCAGCTGCTCTTCGCTGTTGTGTCGCTGTGTTTAGTATATTCAATTTATACGTAATAATGTGTCATTATTAATTTAATAGTCATTATTGGTACGTAATAATAATTATTTTAAAAATTATTGTTATTATTTTTTTTTACTTGGTTTACATTGTGAGGTTAGTGTGAGTAGTTCTTGGTTTATCGTGCTAATATTAGAATTCCGAAGTTCATACTGAATTGCGATTGAAAAATTCTTTAGCCGCGTTTAGCGTATTTTGGTAGGGGCAAAAGTTATGGGTTCGCGTCACGGTCATACTAATGTGATACGTCGTTTTAAGCTTTCACTTCTGTCGGCAGTCCTATGACTGCCTACTTTTAATATTTGTTTTTAGTTTAGTTAAGTGTAGTAGCGTATGTGACATCACAAAGATTATGACCCCAACCACCCCTTGCGACACTTCGTTGACCCCCTTTACGTGTGACGGAATTTATGGCAATAGCTCAAACAGATCAGAAAATCTTAAACCATGTCACGACTAGAACAATCTACCAACTATATGTTCCATAGTTAATTTCTCGCTGACCTATTTACTATGCGTGTAAATTATAAATGAATTCCGTGCCCAACGGACGAGTTTGGTGTCAGTTTGTAACTGGTTTCAAACTTTGATTGTTATTGTAATTACGTAACGCAATAGCTTTGAATACAAGAGTCCAGGGTGGTCTTTATATAAAATAACCATTATTAGTTTTGATCTGACCAGTCACGATACGGCATTCAGTGAAGTTGGTTAAACACGAATAGTTTTAACAATGATAAAAGCATTTTAGGAGGAGATTACCGTAAAACAACCTATCTGTTTGACAAAGTGTTTATACAATATAGATACGATAGCAACAGAGCATTCTAAGTCTATCGATGTTAAGGTTTTATTAGGTGCTTGACCTTTTGGTGAGAAATTATCTTCCACGTGTGATCTTAATCTTAGTAATATTTTCAAGGCAAAAATTTGTGAGGATGGATTGATGTTGGTTAGTCTTTCACGCAAAAACGGCTAAACGGATCTGGATAAAATTTGGCACGGCGATAAAGTATATTCTGAAATAGTACATAGGCTAATTTCAGAACAAAATACGGTTCCAGTGGGACATTTTTCACCAAAATTCCCACGTGATCGAAATCGCGGAGAATGCCTGCGAAAGTGACCTTGTTGTTGTGAAACTGCTCAACTGATCATCATGTATGTATGCATATACGTTGTGAGGACAGAAAAGGACATAGGAAAGAAAAGAAAGAACGGAAGGAAGGCGCGGGCCGAAGTATATCTTACTAATATTATAAAGTCGAAAGTCTGAAGAATGGATGGATGATATATACATCGCATACCTAGATCTAAAGAAAGCTCGATGGTGGTAGTCGATGTTAATTCTATGGTGTGCATAACTATCGAATTCCTTAACTCAATACCTACCAACTAATAAAACAGATTTAAAAATATCATCACCACTCGACGCTAGACGCTAAATTGATCAACACGCGCTCAACTCAAAATAATAATACAAGTATATATACATTGTTAAGCAATAGAGAAATAACGACGAAAATCCATTTTTCACCCCCAAAACACGATTAAAACGCAAGATTCCTACAATAACTTTCTTCTAGCTACATATAAAAAGCATAAATTTAGACACACACTGCTTTTACACAGTGCTTTTTTGGGTTAGCTCCCGTCTTAAGATACCTATTATGAACAATTCATAAATGATGTCGATTGCTTGCACAAGCGGGACAAAGTTTAATAAATGACCTAGTTTGCTACGAGTAGAATTTCAAATATAGCCTTGTAGTTTGGCGTGGTTTATTATTAGGAACAAGCAATCTCAAGGCCTCTCCAACTTTGATAAGATCTCTTAATTAATTACTATTTCATTGCATATCCGTTGTATGTCTATAATGTGTGTATCAGGGATGTTTCGGATACAAAATTTCAGATCTGGATATAGCGGATATGTGAATAGTTTTGGATAGTTTTTAGTTATGGTTATTAGATTTTTAAGAAATTGTAATCAGAAAATTTGTATACTAATGATTTGGCTTTATTTCAACGTTATCATTAGGTAATAAAATGGCAAAAAAACTTACCCTTATAAATTGATTACTGTACGCACTCATTTTAAGTATATCGACTTCTAATGCAAAAGCGAAATTATACTAAATAAAAACAACATTGTAGAATCATAGAAACATGTTTAGACTCTACCCTTATCCGAAGTTATTAATTTATCTATAATATGTATGTATTTAGAAATATATATAAGTATGTTTATCAGCGGTCTGGTTACCATAGTACAGGCTCTGCCTAGTTTGGGATCAGATGGCTGTGTGTGAGATGTGTGGAGTTATTATTATTATTGTACTTACTGTATTGTAGTATTACTGTACAATATGTAATGTGCATAAAAACGTATCTAAGTATGCTTAGAACCCACAGTAAAAACTATGCTTAGTTTGCGTCTAGACACCGGTGTGTTATGTAACAGAATGTAATTAACTAAAGACCGCCTAATTGAAAAAAAAAACAAAAGTGTATGTGTGTGCAATTCACACACGGCAAAAGTGAAACTTCAGAAAAGTAACCTACGATAGAAAAAAAATAAATATAAAAATAACAGAAATAATTTTAATTTTAAATAATTTATATAAGTTATTGGTCAAATTAACACAGATATGTTAAATAATTAACATAAATTAATTGACCAACAAGTTTTAATACGCAAACGCACAAAAAATACACCACGTTGACATTGACACATTTTCCGAAGGCTATTGGTAGTGCGCAGGTGCAAATACATAGATTATAGGTAACACTGATACTTGTAATCTATCTCATTCTCTCGCAGACTGAATCCTATTTACGAATATGTTTGTCTCTTTTTACTTTCGCTTTTTTCTTTCATCGAATTTCGAATCACAATGATTTTAAAAAAAATTTCACTTCAAAAGACGTGTCACCTGATGGTAAATGACTACCGCCGCCCATGGGCACCTGCAACTCGAGAGTCACAAGTGCGTTTCCGGCCTTGACAGTGGGAGTAGGGGAAGGGAGGGAAGAGAGGGAGAGGGTAGAGCGGAGAGATCGGATGTGGTGGGGGAGAGGGGGGGAAATAGGGAGATGGAAAGGTTAGGGCCTCCGGTAACCTCACTAGCTCGGCAAAATACAATGAAGGCATTGCTTCACTGTCAGTTTTCTGTGAGGCCGTGGTATCACTCCGGTCGAACCGGCCCATGCGGTGCCCACGAAAATTGTCGACCATGATTCATTACATGTTAAATGTTTTGTTTTATTTCATTACCTATTTGTAAAATAAATCAAGCTAATCAACCAGTATAAGCTGAACTGTCATTGTATATATATACACATATGTATATAGATACTGAACAGATGAAGCTCACATAATTTTCAAAGAGTAACAATGTTTATAATATACTAGCAGCGCCACGCGGTTTGACCAGCGTAAGTCTCCATCCCGTGCGAATATCGGGATAAAAAGTAGTCTATATGATATTCCAAATCTTCAGCTATCAACATGCCAAGTTTCATCGCAACCGGTTCATTAGTTTTTGCTTGAAAGAGTAACAAACATCCATACATCATTACACACTTTCACGTTTATAATATACTAGCAATGCCCCGCGGTTTCACTCGCGTAAGTCCCGATCCCGTGGGAATATCGTGATTAAAAGTAGCCTATATGTTAATCCAGGTCTCCAGCTAGCTACATACCAAGTTTCATCGCGATCGGTTCCATAGTTTTTGCTTGAAAGTGTAACAAACATCCATACATCATCACAAACTTTCACATTTATAATATTAGTGAGAAATAGGATTCTTTTATATACTCTCACAGCTCGGCTCAAGTACACCTCTATTGTAGTTCCACGTGATAGAGGCGATCCTATTACCGTCCAATGAGCACGTTTCGGATTTCGGATCGAATTTCAACTACTAGTGGCACAGCTCCCATTTGCCCATCCCTCAGTTCTCCAATACCAGTAAAAGATTTTATTTACTCTCCCACATAGAGTACTGTATGTACACAAGTTCTGTATAACTGTTTTTTTTTATGGTATTAGGGGCAAACTAGCAGACGGGTCACCTGATGGTAAATGAGTCACAAATGCGTTGCTGGCCTTTAAGTTGGGAGAAGGAAAAGGGGAGAAGAGGCGGAGAGCGGGGAGAGGGAAGGGTTGGGGCTTCCGGTAACCTCATTCATTCGGCGAAAAACAACGTAATCGTTATAATATATTATACATTAATGTACAAGTTTGTTTGTTTACGGAACCTTCGAAGCGTTTCAATTTTTTCTTTTAACTAAAATGTATTGAAGTTAAAAGATTATTATGTAATTAGTCCGTATCTGCTTCTTTTGGTATTCCGTTCATTGTCATGAACATTCTTAAATAAACTAAAATGTAAGAAAAAACAAACCAAAATCATATTTCAACTTAGGAATAATTACCACAGTCTAAAACCTTAGTAATGCCAAGTTCGTGTGGAAATTCTGGTGAAATGTACCCAAATTAATTAAATTTTCGTTCCTTAAGAACCTTCTACAAAGTATTAGAAAAAAAAAAAAAAAAGATGAAAGAGATTTGTTAAATCGTTCTCAATTAATGTCGTGACCATGGGAAATAGGGATTCATTTATATATATAGATTTGAAACCTCTTAACTAAAATTAGAAAAAAATAAAAAAATGTTTACTGACTGCCCACAATTGACACTTATTTCTAATAGCAGCGCCCCGCGGTTTCACCCGCGTATGTCCTGATCGAGTCTGAATATCGGGATAAAAAGTAGCCTATGCGGTGATCCAAGCCTCCAGCTATCTAAATATCAAGTTTCATCGCAATCGGTTCAGTGGATTTGCCTGAAAGAGTATCAAACATCCATCCATCCAAACTTTCAACTTTATAATATTAGTGGTATTCTCTCCTTTGCCACTAAATGTATCCAGTGGCCATTGGACACAAAAGTCATTAGTTTCTACGATTTAATTTTTTCTATAGCTTTGAAGACGATAAAGATATTTAACATAAGGGTCTGTATTAAAAAATATAGCAACTATATATAGGTAATTTTTTGTGCACTTTTGCTATGGGAAAAAAGCACTGAACTCGTGACCGTCACGCTAATAATACATATAGATCCACTAGAGGGCGCTAATCTAAACATTGAGTTCTGTCAGCTCCTTATTAAATAATGTCACCATCCTGTTAATGTGACGTTTTAAGTTCGTCGTTTCGTTTAAATTTTCACTTCTATCGGTAGTCCCATGACTGCCTATTTTTTTTTGTTTTTTACACAAATAACAGTGGGTGAGCCATGCTTCCGCACGTATGGGCTGGCTCGACCAGAGTGATACCACAGCCTCACAGAAAGCCGGCAGTGATGCAATGCTTTTCGCCGAGTGAGTGAGGTTCTAACTGGCCTTAACCCATCCCTTTCCCCTCCTCTCCCCACCCCCTTCCCCCTACTCCTACTCACACCTTAAAGGCCGGCAACGCACTTGTGACTTTTGAGTTGCAAGTGCCCATGGGCAGAGGTAGTAACTTACCATCAGATGACCCGTCTGCTCGTTTGCCTTGCGCACCGAACTAGAAGAGTACACTTGTGCCAATAACTGGGTCATCGGCGCGTGTAAGTAATATACACGTGCCGCGGTGCATGCCTCGTTAAATCGGTTGCAAGCTACTCATAACCCCAAAGCTTGGCATATAAAGGCAAACATTCGGGCTGGTGATAATGATAGAAGTGTGGCTATTTCTTTATCTGTGTTGTGGAACGCATGAACGTCAAATTTTAGTTATAATTTATGATGTTGGTGTTAAAAAATTTTTACCTATAAGACAATTTATATCTAGTAATTTATCACTGTTTGTTTATCCAAAAAAAAAGTGCACGGATGGCGCAATGGTTTAAGTGGTAACCTCACCGCACCGAGTTTTGTGGTTTCAAATCCCACACGGGACAAAAATTTTGTGTGATTCAAAAATAGTTGTCCCGAGTTTGGGTGTTCTTTGTGTCCGTTGTTTGAATGTTTGTGAAGACACAGGAATAATCCTAATGCGGGAGTTGTCTTTACTCTAGTAAAAAAAGTCTGTATATCTCACATTAATTATATATTGTGAGTGATAATGGAATGAAAATATAAAGAAATTTGACGGCCTAGGTGGCGCCTCGGTATTAAAGTAGTAGTATTAAATTAGCAAGTCTGGGGGTCGTTACTTCAGTGCCAATATCTGAATGCATGAATATAACTCAATACAAATTTAGATAATATCTGTTTGCATTGTTCCTATCTAATATATAAAATTATCGTGTCACAGTTTTCGTTGCCATACTCCTCCGAAACGGCTTGACTGATTTTGATGAAATTTTTTGTGCTTATCCGGTATTTATGAGAATCGGCCAACATCTATTTTTCATCCCCCTAAATGTTAGGGGTAGTCCACCCCTAAATTTTATTTTTTATTTTTTAGACAAAAATTTTTATTTCTATTTTTTTATGATACAGCATTAGAAAATACATACAACCCTGAATTTTCAACCCTCTACGATCAACCCCTGTTTTTTAATAGCGATATTAGTATTTTTACTTTCATTGGTACAATTTTTTTAAAGTATTTAACCCATTGAAAATAGAAAGTGCGATTGTTATAATCGATGTTTTTTTATGGAATAGGGGGTTAACAAGCAGACGGGTCAACTGATGGTAAGTGACTACCCCCGCCCATGGGCACCTGCAACTCGAGAGTCACAAGTGCCTTGCCGGCCTTTAAGGTGGGAGTAGGAGAGGAGGGGAGATGGAGAGATGGGGGGGAAGATGGAGAGAGGGAAGGGTTAGAGCCAACGATAACCTCACTCGCTCGGCGAAACACAATGTAAGCATTGCTTTATCGATATGCCGATCGAGCCGGCCCATACGTGCCGAAGCATTGCTCTCCCACTGTTAAACTTTAAATATGTCAGTTTAGTTAATGAAGTACTTTGAATTAAGAAAATGAATGGTTGGTGTTTTGTTATTTTTATAGTCATAGACCCCATCCTACAATCAGTTAGTTATTTTTTGACTACCAAAATATTCATTAGAAATAATTAATATGGCAAAACAACGTGTGCCGGGTCAGCTAGTGTAGGTATAATGTGTCTGTGTTCTAGAATCATCATTACAAGCTATGCTTAGCCTGGGTCATAGATAGTGTTGTGTAATAATCTAATCTTTTTCCTACTTTAGGAGCGTTTTGTTTTATAGTTGACTAGCAGCGCCCCGCGGTTTCACCCGCGTAAGTCCCGATCCCGTAGGAATATCGGGGTAAAAAGTAGCTTATATGTTAATCCAGGTCTTTCGCTATCTACATACCAAGTTTCATGGCAATCGGTTCAGTAGTTTTGGCGTGAAAGAGTAACAAACATCCATACATTCATACTCACAAACTTTCACGTTTATAATATTAGTGGGATTTAGCTTTTTTTTCTTTTTTCTTTGGTTTTTTTTTTTTCGTGGTGTAGGTTAACATGTTTTAACGATCATCATCATCCTCCGCACCTTTTCCCAACTAATTTAGGGTCGGCTTTCAGTCTAACTACGATACGGCCGAACTTTGATATTTTACATGAAGCAACTGCCATCAGACCTCCACAACCCAAGTACTAGGCGATATCGAAGTTCTGTAGTTAGACCTGGTTGTCGGACTTTTTGGGGCTCCAACTACCCGTAACGAATGCCACAGATGTTTGTATGGCATCCGGAACCGACGGCTTAACGTCCTCTCCGAGGCACGGAGAGGTCTCAATGTCTTAAGAATGGTCACCCACCCTAGACTGACCTGGCTAGGATGACTTAACTTTGTAATGTGCTAATCTACTCTGTTACCACTTAGCCACCAGCCTCTCAACACGATATGTTATGAATATTTATGTCAATATTAATGATTTTGTTATTGACTTTTTCATGCAGACATTTCCGGAAAAATCTAGACATTCCACCAACCTCCTTTGTATTAAATACCTATATTTTCATTCATGTCAGCTGTCTTACTTACGAAAAATTAGCTTTATCGATTCATTTTCAAGATCAATTTGTAAAATTGTTAACGCTGTACATTATTTATGGGGTATATATATGACTCTTAAATATTACCACATGTTTCTGTAACAATTTGTATATGTAAACATGTTTCCAAAAATTGTTTTTAAACTTTTGAGACTACTATGCGTGTTAAACATAAATATCGGGATTTAAACCCAGTAAAAATTCTTACCCGACGTTTCATTCAAATTGCGCCGATCATGGTAACGGATGGACTGGCACTAAAACAATTATATAGAGCTGGATTTTATGGCCTGTATAAAGAATGCTGTAAAATATAGCTGCGATATCGACATAACGATACTCGACCGATACGGGTCATTTGGCAACAGGCAGTCCCTGAAACTGCTATTTTAGTATAGCTGTAATTTATATTGATAATATATTTAAAAGCTTCCAGGAAAAAAAAATTGGTCCTTCGAGCCAGTAAAAATATTTGGATATTTTCATTTGATTTTCAGGTTTATAGTATCTACAGATTTACTATAACTCTTCTACTATTTGTCATAATTCTGTTATGAATGCGCAGTAAAATAATAATTATTATATAAGGTTTTTTTAAGTATTTAATAAAAAGTAGGGTACAGTGGAATGTCTGAATGCAATTCTTGTTGCATTTCTTTCTTAGACCCAGGTCCTAACACACGGCAGTCATTGTAATAGCATCAGTAGGATCCCTGATGTAAATATTACAAATGTAAAAGTTTGGATGGATGGGTGGATGTTTGTTACTTTTTCACGCCAAAACTACTAAACCGATTGCGATGAAACTTCGTATGTAGATAGCTGGAGACCTGGATTAAGACATAGGTTACTTTTTATCCCGATATTCCCACGGGATCGAGACTTACACGGGTAAAAGCGCGGGGTGCTGCTAGTATTATAAACGTGAAAGTTTGTGAATATGGATGTTTCTTACTCTTTCATGCCAAAACTACTGAACCGATTGCGTTAAAACTTGGTATGTAGATAGCTAGAGACCTGTATTACCATATAGGCTACTTGTTATCCCGATATTCCCCCGGGATCGGGACTTACGCGGGTAAAACCGCGGGGTGCAGCTAATTTAGAATAAATACATGCGAAGTTTAATACCATGAAAGGTATCCACTTAGGATCGCTGAAATTACGTGTCCAATTGCTAGTGAAATAAAACTCTTTTAAAACTAATTTAAAAGTTTATTTTTTAGTTTATTGTTTATTCTTTACAACATTTCCAGGTTTATGTTGAATAATTATATAAGTACCAATGTATATCATACACCACAAAACATGTTCGGCTGGTACTTAAAATAGGGTATACCTGAGCTATAAGTACCAGAAACCTTCCAAAGACAATTTTACACTTATACATATCTGCAACTATTTTTTATATTATTTGTCTACCTTTGACATAATGTCAAGCGAATTAAGTGAATCACTATAAATACACATTACTATAAAAATTAAAACCTTCGCAATAAGGTGTGCGTGTGTGTGTGTGTGTGTGTGTGTGTGTGTCTGTGTGTGTGTGTGTCTGTGTGTGTGTGCGTCCAAACACCGACAACTGGCAAGTTATCGCTGATAACGAAAGATGTAATCTAAATAGCTCTTTTTTATTAATCAGATACCTTTTTTTAGTCGTAATGAAGTTGTAGGCTTTTAATCGTGTTTTTATTTAACTATACGCCCTTTAAATATGACCACACGTTTCTGTAACAGTCTGTATATATATATATTTAAAAAGAATACTAGCAACGTGAATCAGACATTACATTTGTATTATCAGTATAATACTATGCCTGGTGTAGAATAATAAGTGTTATACGTGGGGCATACTGAATGTTTTTCGAACTATCTTCTTACAATAAAAAAAACAATCACGTAATTCGAAAATGGACCTCTCTGGGAACATGTTACTTTTTAATTTGCCAGACTGTCATTTGCTTTTTTCTTCATTGTGGAGTATTCTAGAAAATGGTGTGTCGTTATTACAATGTATTTAATTCGTATTTTTCTCTAAATGATTTTTACCAGTTTTGCTGGGGTTTAAATGAACAAGAGATTTGCCAGAGACTTCAATTGGCATTTGGTGATGAGGCCCCATGTCACAGCTCTGTGTAATAGTGGTTTGGATAAGTTAGACGTAGACGTCATCATCTCCGTGACAGATATACTGTATAACAATCGATTGAAACTGACAAAAAACTAATTGGTACTGTATTACAAACATAGGCTATTTTAGTTATTTGCTATTCAAGTAAGAAACTTTTTACTGACTTTCTGAGTCTAAAAGCCTAAATTAAACGGAACTCTTACCGCGCAATTATGAGGTCACACTTGTCAGTTTTTTAGTTGGTTAATATATAATAGTGCTCGGATTTTTCAAATTGTTATATGCCATTGTCTTCCTTAGGATAGAAATTAATCAAAATCTATTTTCAAAATGTGAATGGCGTGGGCCACGTATAACTTCAAATGGTCAAGTTATGGTATTTAAGTAACCTTACTGAAATGAGAATCTTACTAATAGTGTAAAGGCGAAAGTTTGTGAGATGGGATGAATGAATGAATGTTTGTTACTCTTTTACAAAACGCATGAATCTTGATGAAATTTTACAAGAGATAGATTAAAGTCAGGAAAAGCACATAGGCTATTTTTATCCAGGAAAATTCTATGATTCCCGTGGGATAGATTCCACCAAAATTTACTAATGAACGAAATCGCAGGCAACAGGTACTAGACAATATTTTCATATATAACTACTAAAATGATTGTATTATCATTTATCATTTCATATCATTCAATGAAACAATGCTGACCAACTATACAATCTAACTCAAACAGAACAAAGGAATGCAAGCATTGTATTGAAACAAGTTCAGAAGCAATCAACGTTATATATATTATTTATATTTTCAGTTCTAATACTAAGTTTTATGATAGAATTTTCATTGTACCCGACTATGTTGCGATCGAGATGAGTGAGGAATGAGAAGGAGGCGAAATAAAAATTGTTTTCGTTTTGTTCATTGCTGTAGCTTTGGCTGTTTGCAGTTTTATGATTGTTTATTATGTTTAATACAAAGACAACGTATAATATTCTCATTTAGATTACAAATATTTTTGAGTAATAATTTCTGTGTGTAAAGTAATGCGGTTGTTCTCTGCTTGTGTGTTTCTGGGAAGTATAGTGATTTACACTGACATGACAAGTTGTTTCATAGTCCGGTTGGCTAGAAACACAGAGGATTAGAACTAGCATAACTTTAATTAAACTTATAAAGTTTAAAACTAACCCTTAAATTTTTTTAAGGTCAAAGTCAAAACGATAAATGAATCATAGACGTATTACTAGTATTCTTGTTAACCATTCTGACTAAGCTAAAGGCTTGTGTAAATCAGGCTCTTTTCGCAACAGGCCTTCCAGCTCCTCATGACGTCCTGCACCTCCTTAGTAGTCAATCCTATAGTAGACGTCCCCTTGTTTTAACATTACCCGTAGGTAGCTTTTGTGAGCAAGCGCTAGGGAGACCGCTGATATCATAACAACAGTCGTTCCAGTACCTCGTCTTTTTTTATGGCGCAGTATCAGTGAAGGAGAACCACAAGCATTACTGCAATGATACAATCTGTAATATTTTGATACAACTTGTAAAACCGCCTGTGTTTCGTCGGTTTTGAAATAATTCATAACACCAATATCGTTTTTTTTCTGCTTTTTTTACTTAGATAACAATTTTGAATTAATATTGCCACGCTCAGCACAACGACCGCTTCGTCTTACGTTGTGGAATCAACTAATCATCTCGAATCATAAATTTTACATTACAGGCGAATGCTCCCGTTGAGGGAGCACTTTTACGCTCCCCAACACACCCGCATAAGCAATACTCCTTTAATTCTATTGCCCCTTCTTGCAGGGAAAAATAGGCTTTTCCCTTTCAATCTAGATACTCGCAAAATTCCCATCTTTAATCCCAAAGTGCCCGGGTGACAACAGGCTTGGCCCAAATTTCTTAAGTACAAATTATAGTAGGCAAAAAGTGGGTATCTGCCGGTCTCTGCCTACCATCGGTAAAACAGGCGTATGGTATGTATGCAAAAGCTGAAATAAATACATTCATAGTATGACAAACTCCATTTTCCGATCAGCCAACAACAATGTATCCACTAATACACTTACAGTGTCTCCATCTATCGGAGTGTATAGCTATTAAGGCTCTATGCATCCGACATAGCGAAGTAATTTGATTTCTAAGGTAACTTAGTAACGATACTGAGGATGTTCTACATAGAGTGAGTGATAAGGTAGCGTATAGTTTTAACGCAATGGACTTTAATATTGGAAAAAAACTTGATGATATTATATCAGGCGTTCCAATCAAAGGTTCTATCTACCGACGTATCACATTGTCATCGACGTAGACTTTTCTTCCGGCAATAAACGTCACGTGCATAAAATCAAATATTTCTCTGTCTCATCTTAAAACGCTTTTTTAACAACCATTACTGATGAAAAATGGCACAAAACATTGTACATTAATTAACGCGGAGCATAGACAAAATATAGAAGAAGTCAAGTAAGCCTTTATGCCGAGAGCGTAGGCACTATGAGAACTATAGACAATGTGGCTTTGTCGTGTTTAATAGGTACTTGAGGTAAGTGATGAAACCTAAGATTTCTTGAAATGCTTGTGATACGTGAAGATAATTTTTTCTAAGCATTTTTAAGAAAATTTCCCCAACAGACGAATGTGAAATGAAGAGTACTTAAAATTTATGTTTAGAAGAAATGCAGAAAGTTAAAATTTTTAAACAATATGTGTTACAAATAAAAAAAACCGGGCTCGCAGCAGCCCCTCAGAGGTAGATTTCTTGTTTTTGATTTTTTTTTTTAAATCTGCCCCCCCCCCAGCCCCCTCTTTGGGGGAATATCTCCCATTCACGAACTTAGCCTTCATTTTTGCCCTGTTGATTTGTCGTCCAAATTTGAAAGCAATCGGTGCATAATTGCGACCTCTATCGTGCCGGTAAAATTAAGGTACATACATATGCAAATTTATATATATATATACTTTTTAATTGGCGGTTGTTTTGGGGTCTAGGGATCATAACTAGACCTCCTGTGAAGAATTTTTGGGAAAACTCAACAACTGGTACAAAACCAATAGGTAGATATTTCTTCGAAAATCTACCTAATAATTTGCACATTACAAATCAATTTTCACGTGAACTTCAATTCCAATGAATTCAAATTCAAATAATTTATTTGCTGGAAATTGGTATACAATGGGTAATTTTTTAGTCCTACAATAAATTTGTGCTCACACATATTCTGCCTCGGATTGGCGTTCAAATATCTTAATATCAAATTAGCTGGGTTACATAGCCAGTATTATATCTTTCAAATTTACAAATCTTTAGAGTAATGTAATAAACATTACTCTATAGATTTGTAAATTTGTCATTTAAGTATTTAATTACATAATAATACTGTTTGCTTTGTAATAACAGTATAATTTCTAAATAATAACAATGCTTAATTTACCATTGTTATTATTTAGAACTTATCCTAATTATATATTTTTATACACATATAATACGCATTTCTAATTATGTATTTCCAGGGATCACGAAAAGGTATTATATACCTCTGAATTGCCTGACGTCGACCAGGTTGCACTGGCCGTGGTCACAGGCTGACTTGACAGACATAGTTTTTATTAATGCCGTGTTCGGTTATCGTCTTTTTCTTGAATTTCTCGAATACTTGTAGATGTTTTTTTTATAAAGATGGATACCTACTTCTAGTATGTACATACAATGGCAAGATACCATGCTTCTTAAATAGGGGCTTACAATTGGCAAGAAAATCAGCTCAACACACACTTTTTTTTTGTATCTTGAAAACCCTTTCAACGTCCGCCGAATTGCCCCAAATTACAAGAACATATCTCATTACAAAGGATACATATACCTAATAAACCGTTTTTGCAGCATTCAGGGCTGACTGTTACTATAATTGTCTTTTGAGCGACAACAATATCTTTTTTTTTTTTTTCTATATGCGGTCTCCAACCACAAAGCTGATTACGATTATGCCTAAAATACCCATTCATCAGCATTTTTAAGTGATGTTTTTATATTCAATGTCAAGTTTCATCAGATTTTAATTAAATATCTGAATTCCAATTATACTTATTTATTTTTTTATGTTAAATTTTAAATTATTTTGCTATATCCAAGTAACCGTGTTATTTATGGTTATATAAAGATTTTTTTTCTAAGGCAGTTTCGTTGTAGCCCTTGATAAAAGATTGTTAATATAGATTAAGAAGAAGAGTGGTGACCACACTTTTCTGTAAGGCCTTGTTCATGAAAACTCACACACAGACACATTCAAAACTTCCACTTCAAAGTTGATCAATATTATCATAAATAACAATAAAAAAACTAACCAGAGACAATAAAATATGGCACCCAGACTCACTGATTCCTTTTTTAAACTTTGAACTGTGAAATCGTCTGGAGTAAACCAATTGGACTGAATAAATATGATTTTGAATGTATATATAAATAAAGTACACTGTACTTACATAAGAGAATTAATAATAAATATAGAATATTGACATTGTGAAGTAGTACAACAATCATTAATTAATTGTTTTTCTGAAGTGGATCCTCCTTCGGTGCTGTTGCGAGTCACTTGTGTTTTTTCGTGATTTCGTGCGGTTTTAATAAACAAATCAAAAGGTGAATAAATTTTGTTCCTTTACCTTTTATCTTTGATATACTATGAAGCAATACGTCAGTTAAGTTACATTGCTTGTGCCTCTAGTTGGCACCAGCGCCGCATCGGTCGACAGATTATCCTGGATGTAATAAACTGAAAAATTCTGCATCTACATCAAATCAAATCGTTACCAGGTGTAATAGTTTTTTTGCAGGTTCTAGCAAAATTCATCATTAACTATACGTTCATTAAGTTAATTTTTAAAGTTCTTGAAGCTTATTTGTTACCTTTAGAAAATTGTTTAAACCGCTATTAACAAATTACCCATATCTATATAAATTCAAAGTTAAATATTTTCTTTATTTGATTTCACTTTAATATTGTTTTAGTAATTTACTAGTCTTTTATTGATAACTTGATATTTTTTCCTTTAACGGAGCTGTAGTCCTATTTTTTTCATGGCATAGGGGTAAACGAGCAGACGGGTCACGTGATGGTAGTGACTACCGCCACCCATGGACACCTGCAACTCAAGAGTCACAAGTGCATTGCTGGCCTTTAGGAGTATTGGAGAGCTACCGGTAACTTCACTCACTTGGCGAAACACAACGAATCATTGCTTCACACCGGTTTTCTGTGAGGCTGTGGTATCACTTCTGTCGAGGCGATCATACGTGCCCAAGCATGTATCTCCCACAAAAAAGCATAGCTCCCACTCTAGTTTATAGGAAAATTATGTTAGAAAATTGCAAACTCATTGATGTTTTTCACAAATTTTCAATTATAATTTTGGTCAAATTTCGACCACCGGTTCAAAACTAGTTATTTAGTAATCATGACGTATAAATAAATAGCTAGTTTTCGACCGGTGGTCGAAATGCAACCAAAATTATTATTGAAAATATTCTGCTTTGAAACCTGTTAACTATTATTGAATAACAAATTTTAATTGTAATTTCGTTATACACCTGTCTCATGCTATGTTTCATTGGACTCGTCCCTCAGGCGTTTGGAACTGCCAACCGTGGTGGTTTGTTATGCTTTTATTAATATTACAACCTTAACACGCTGCTGTGGGAAATACTGACAGTAATTATTTCATTATAAACTGGTGCGGTCGCAACCTTGTCTGCGTGAGAAGCGTGTATTTTCGTTAACACTTTTGAATATTGACGATACAACTATTCAAGAAGGAAGCTCCGTTCAGGCTACTTCATGAAGCCGCTCCACATTAGTCGCCAATTTAAATCTTAGTAGTACTAGCATACAGTTGATTTAAATTTTCCTAAACAAATTAAAATATTAATAAAAAATGTGTTACACAAAATGGCTGCCGGCGGTGTTTAAACAAGTAAATGATAAGCCACAGATGTTGACCTTTGGCAGAAAATGGATCCTTTTTTGTCCTCTTTTTGCCGAAGGTTGAGAAAGGGATGGCCGTATACTACCTTTTTATGTAAATGTTTTAAGAGTATTTATAGGTTTGTGTTTAGTACAGCAATCTCAGAAAAAGAGATAATGTAACATTCTTTATAATTCACCACATAATAAATACAATGGCTGTCAGACGAACTTTGACTGAAACAGCGTACGACAATAGAGGTAGCTGGTAGGATACACTGACGATATGGACACGACTGTATCACTGAAACAGCCACATTTTGCTACCTATAAGGTGGTACCACCTACGTAATAGCCCCCTATTGCCCCAAACAGACACTTTGGGAATTAAAAATGGGAAAAATTGGGAGTATTTTGAAAATGAAATGTAGGTTAGAAGAGAAGGCAGTGGATGGAAAGGAATATATCTAATACCGATGGATTGAGAATAAATGAATAATAACTTGAGACACCTTATTTGTCCTGGGTAGGAATCGAAAGTGGAAGAGCCATGCTTCAGCACGTATGGGCCGGCTCAACCGGAGTGATACCACGGCCTCACAGAAAACCGGTAGTGAAGCAATGTCATTTCATTGCTGTTTTTGGCCGCATGCGGTATTTATACATCGTGATATAATTTTTAAGCAAAAAA
This sequence comes from Callimorpha dominula, assembly GCA_949752705.1. Taxonomy (NCBI): domain Eukaryota; kingdom Metazoa; phylum Arthropoda; class Insecta; order Lepidoptera; family Erebidae; genus Callimorpha; species Callimorpha dominula. Next base: position 9,870,729 of record OX457017.1, on the reverse strand, counting down.
TCTAAAAAAAATTAAAAAATTGATAAATTTTCCGGCAGAAAATTCCAATGATTTTCGACTCAGAATAATGGTCTGAATACACATTTCAGGATTCGGTAAGGTGTCGCTTACACCCTGTATAAGGTTACCGTATTCATGCATATTTCTGCTGTAAATCTGCAACCTTTGTCATTCCAGCCGAAGTCACAGCGGTTGCTAGTAGCAGTGTCAAAAAAATATATATCAAAGATGACGAAATCGAAACAAAACACAATAGCGTGTACTTTTACATTAAATAGGACACCCTACTTTTTGTAATTAGGTTAGTGAAGGGGCATAAAAATTGTATGAACTCATCGATCGGTCGTGTAATTACCTTAGACAAGGGTGTGGTTGTGTCATTAGTTTTAGGCAAGGCTTGGGAACCGGTAGAATATTCAAATCGATTCGAACATTAGTATCGATTACCTAAAACCAATTTGAATCGTTTCTATTTAATTGTTTTATATCCGTTTTGGGTAACCGGTGCCTATATACACAGTATTTATACATACGAGTACACATCCGTCGGAAGGGGAGATTCCAATTTAATGTAATAGGATTCAAATTCATTTATTTGCAGAAGAAGTTGGTAGGCAAGAATCTTATATGCTAAAAATTTTAGGTCATAAAATATTAATCACTAGATATTGTATAACAAAGTCCCCCACCGCGTCTGTCTGTCTGTCCGCGATAAACTGAAAAATTACTAAACGGATTATCATGCGATTTTCACTAATAGAAGAGTGATTCATGAGGAAGGTTCAGGTTTATAATTTGTTAAGATTTTGTGTAAATTGATTTAAATATGTTGATGATTGCTAGCCCAACATAAATAATTCTTTGTAAAAATAATTTAGATTTCGACCATAATACATTTTTGGTTTGTTTTCATTGGCCAGTATAAATTGAAATGTATAGACTTACGTACGATGACAGGTCAACATTATATACTGGAACAGCAGTTCCCGCGCGACTTCGCTCGCGTATACATATTTGTAATATTTAGTGCAGAACCCTAATTCTTTTTCCAATATAAAAGTAACTGAAGTTACTCCCTATAACACCAGCTATCTGCTAGTGAAAATTCCGTGTAAATCGGTCCACCCGTTTTGGAGATTAGCCAAGACAAACAGACGGACAAAAATTAATAAAAACTGATTTTTAGGCATAGGTATCGTGCAAATAACTGTATGAGAGTAAAAAAAAAATTTTTGACATTACAAATAGGTACTTCAATTTTATTTATTTGTATTAATGTATTGATATATCAATAATTATTTCTACATGAGACAGACATTTAGCTTAACTGGAGGTGTCAACAAAATTACCAGTAACGTGTGATACAACAAAAATTAATAAAAAATTGGTTGTCTGTAAAGTCGGTTTACGGACGATAATTTTACGTGATAACGTCATAAGAAAACAGTGGAAGAGAGATAGATGCGTCACAAGTCGAACGCTTGGGCCGATCGTGCATCTATCGCCTGTTCCGCGCTCTCGCTTGCACGCTCGGCTCAGCCGGAACGTGACAATGAGTCATGCTTTTCCGTACGTGCAGCCGGCGTTCATCGATTTATAAGACGTTATCACGTAAAAAAATATTTTAAAACTTTCATAAATTTATTTTACCACGTGCATTGTTATAACCATTTCTAAAGACGACGGAAATGTCAGTGTATGCTGCTCACAGGAGTTGATGTCTCATACCCGAACACAATCAGAATTTATTTACACAGTAAGCCTCCATGTCTTTACCAAATGAAAATGTCAATCAATACCCCTCCCCCTCCTTCCAAAGGGGGGAAAACAGCCTTTTAACTGTATTAAAACTTCTCGGGGTACAAATAGAAACTTTCTCTTCGGATTGACATTTATTCATTTTTTACTTAAATTACTTTTAGGTTATATAGAAGATTGGTTTTAGTTTCTCGAATTTCAGAGAAAAATGTCTTTTTAATGTCTAAGGCTTATTAAATGTGTAACTCAAGACTTTATCGCCATGATATTTAAAAGGTACAATAACCTTGTGGTTACCCGACGTTTCGATCGAGTTGCATCGTGGTCACGAGTGCGAGTTTCAGCAACTACCCGCACTTGGTCTTCACTATTTTTAATTTTATTTGTACTGTCGGTACTTCGACACACTACACTGACGTCCCCTGAATGATGTCGAGGGTGTACTGGCTGATAATAGCACTTACTGATGACGGGATTGGATTGTTGACATTTTTTTACTTTATTTCAGCTGCTTCACGTACTATTCTGGAGAAATAGTGACAGTCGGTTGACCTGACTCCAGCAAATGCTCCGCGACCGCTGACTTGTTACTTTGGCGTCGAGCGTCTGAAGTGTTACGTACTCAATCTGGTATCCCTGAAGAGTTAGACAGAAGTGTATTAAACTCCCACATTTGGCGAACTATAATTTTGGTCTGGAAATAGGGGTCTGATTGTTGCTTTGAAATTTGAGCCCTATAACATACATTGCAGGCCCGTTCGATTCCCACCCAGGACAAATAATTGTGCGATGAGCACGATCATTCGTTCTGTCTGTGTGTAATTTATCTATAATATGTATGTATTCAGAATTAAATAAGTATGTTTATCAGCAGTCTGATTACCATAGTAGTTCTGCCTAATTTGGGATCAGACGGCCTTGTGTGAGATGTCTCAAGTAAGTTGTTATTATTATAATGATGTTCTCGAAAATCATTACCCTCTAACGATGGTTGGGGAAAAAACTGTACTATTTATAACTGTTATATAAAGAAAAATTATATACAACAGCGCTCTGAGCAAAGAAAAATACGAGAAGATTTTTTTATGTTCATTTAGATATACGTTTTTAAGCGTAGTGGAGCGGGCTGCATAAACATTTCTGATTACATTTCCAACCTATTATTTTGCAGAATATATAAAAGTTTTCTAGTTGAGAATTCTATTCAAGCTTTAACTATTGTAAGTTAATTAATTAATGGAATTAAGTAAATGTAATGTAATTTCTTTTTTATGGTATAGGGGGCAAACGAGCAGACGGTTCATCTGATCGTAAATGACTAGGTACCGCCGTCCATGGGCACCTGCAACTTAAGAGTTACAAGTGCGTTGCTGTCCTTTAAGGTGGGAATAGGGAAAGAGGGGAGGAGACGGGAGACGGGGATTAGAGGGGAGGAGAGGGGAAGGACGGGAATAGGGAAGAGGGAAGGGTTAGGGCCTCCGGTGACCTCACTCACGCGGCGAAAAGCAAGCAGTACAATCATTGTTTCACTGCCGGTTTTCTGTGAGGCTTTGGTATCGAGCGGGTTCGAGCCGGACCATACGTGCCGAAGCATGGCTCTCCGAAGTAAGTGTAATTTAAAAAAAATTAAAAAAGAAAACCCAAGTAATTTAAAAACAAATAATAAATACATACTAATATAAATGCGATAGTAACTCTGTTTGTCTGTTACCTTGTCAAGAGTAAACGGCTGAACGGATGTACCGTACCCGTGGGATAAATTTGGTGTTCCACGCGAACGAAGTCACGGGCAACAGCTGATATCTTTATATATAAAAATTTCATGTTACGTTTTTGGTCTGCGATTAACTCCTAAACTAATGAACTGATTTTAATGAAGTTTTGCACACAGTGTGCAGTTTGATCCAATTTGAGAAATAGGATAGTTTTGTATTTTACTTTTTTTTGCAAATTACTTACAGAACGCGTGGTCGGGTAGCTAATATTGTATATTTTTTTACATCTAGCTGCCCCGACAGACTTAGTTATGTCAAAAGTTAACGACGTCAAACGTTCGAAAGCTGGGGACCTGTGTTTTAACTATTATTTACTCTGTAGTTTGTATAGGAAAAGAAAAGTGTTATTTTTACTATTTTCCTCGCAATTTTTACGTTTTTTCTCTCCATAAGAACCTTCCCTGTGCCTTAACGAAAATATGAAAAAATAAATTAGCCGAATTGTTGGAGCCTTTCTCGAGTTTTGCGCTTAGCAACACATTTGGCGATTCATTTTTATTTATATAGATAGATGATTAATTACCTCGTGCATTTGGGTGCATCAACAGAAACATATCTCCCTTTTCACACCCCTTGTCACATTAATAATAGGCTTTAGCTTGCTGGCTTGAGACACCAACCCTCTTTGGGAGTGTAATCGTTTTTAGACCGGACAAAGGAAGAAAGTAAATTAGGGTAAGAAAAACGGATAGGGCGATGGAGCTAGGGTAAGTGATACCGCAAGTCTCGGATGGGGAGATGGGACTGAGAATGCAGTAGCTTGAAGAGGCCGGAGTCACGTACCCGGATGCCCGTACCGTGATTTAAGAGACCACTAGACTAGATCGCTTACATATACATACACATATGTATCTGACCGTGACGGTCCAGCGAGTTCAGTGCTATTTCTCCATACCAAAAGTGCCCCACGTGCCTAAAGAAGTTTTCACACGCATCGGCATATATATCTGAACGTGATGGTCACGCTAGTTCGGTACTTTTTCCATATACCAAAAGTGCCCAACGTGCCTAAAGAAGTTTTCACACACATCGGCATATATGTATCCAAGCATGACGGTCATGCGAGTTCAGTGCTTTTTTCCCATACCAAAAGTGCCCCACGTGCCCAAAAAAGTTTTAACGCACATCGGCATATATGAATCTGAACGTAACGGTCACGCGAGTTCAATGCTTTTTCCCCATACCAAAAGTGCCCAACGTGCCCAAAGAAATTTTCACTTCATAAATCATGGTCTCCATATTTGATAACTATGAGAAGACGACGTGAAGTTAATATTAGTTATACGTAGGGGGTATAGACAGAAAATTTAAAAATATATTTCCAACTGCTTAAAAAGGTGGCCTCGTAACCAATTTAGTATATTTCTGAAAGTAATCGGCTTACATCTTTGACGTAGGTCGATGTTTTTGTGATTTTGTATTGAAAATATAATTAAAGACGCTTGTAAATGTCTATTTTTAATAAAATTTTACATAGATGTTATACTGTTGAATGTAATGAAGATAAAACTACCTCCAATGATCAATGGATATCACCCAAATTGACTAAAAATTATCGTAAGTACATTTTGACGTCATGCAGAACATATTTTTAGTATGGGAGAGCCATGCTTCGGCACGCATGGGCCGTCTAGACTGGAGTGATACAATAACGTCAAAGAACAACGCGAGAAGAAATGATAGCATTTTATTTCGCCGAGTGAGTGAGGCTAGTTCAAGAAGAAAACAAGTGTGTACTACCCTGTCTGGTCTAAAGGGATTATAGGGGACGGGTTTTATTATTATTATTTCTTTTAATTTAAAAAAAGACAAACGCATTAGGACTTTACAAACTTACAAACAATGGACACAAAGAACACTCAGACTCAGGTGGGAATCGAACCCACGACCTGTAGCATAGCAGTCACTAACCACTAGGCCAACAATATCACAAGCGGGAGGGGGTTATGTGTGTATAACTCACCAAGTTATCACGTGTATTTATTTTTTCGTAAAGCGCGCTTTTATATCTGTATTTAACGATAATATTCTGAATTTTTTTTAATATATTTGGAAATAAAAAACTACACGTGATTTTGGCAAGGGGGAGTGGGGTTTGTCTAAAACCTCACCACGTATCACCAGAGGGGAGGGGGGGGGGGTTAAAAAGTGATTAATGGACGGCCCCAAAGACACTTTAATTAACTTTAAGCTACACTTTGTATGAATACGTCAACCAAAATCATATCAGTAGGTACAAAATAATCGATATTTTATATAAACAGATAAGATTACTGTTATCCGCAAAAATATCACTCACAATTTCAATAGCCTGTCAACGCGCACTGATAAGTATTTAACGGATAAAATTGGCTAAAAATTTCTATCTATACCCCCTACGTATTTAATGACTGACCTGTTGGTCTAGTGGTTAGTGACCCTGACTGCTAAGCCAGAGGTCGTGGGTTCGATTCCCACCCAGGACAAATAATTGTGTGATGAGCGCGATAATTTGTTCTGTGTCTGGGGTGTAATTTATCTATAATATGTATGTATTTAGAAATATATAAGTATGTTTATCAGCAGTCTGGCTACCATAGTACAGGCTCTGCCTAGTTTGGGGTCAGACGGCCGTGTGTGAGATGTGTGAAGTTATTATTATTATTTCATAAATTATAATAAAAAAAACTAAAAAACACGTTTTATTAGCGAACCAAATAAAAAGTAGAAAAGATATATACTATCCAACCTCCTGGCTCCATTGTCAGACCATTGTTCTTAAGCCCAATCCTTTGGACTCTTCAAAACGAATTACATATAAAAATCGTAAAAAATGGGTCACTTAGTATGGGTACCCTAATATAAAGACTTGTTAAAAATGATTATCTGATTGTATTTCAGCTCATTAGGGTCTGCATCTTAACAAAAAACTAAATCCTTATATTGTTTATTACAGATTAACTGTGTTGTCTGTCTATATAATGGAATGAATGACCGTCACGACAAATCAATATATTTTTAGCAAACCTTAAAACGGAAGGTTCTGTACATTTTTGTATGACATACTAAGGCATGACGTCACGCCTTACTGTTGTCAAATAATTCGCTTTTTAATGTTAATTTGACGAATATAAAATAAATTAAAAATGTTAAAGTAAAACTGTCAAATAGTGACAGTATTTTAAGTTAATATTATAGAAGCCTAAATTGACGCTCGGGCGCCATTTGTTAACGAATAGCTTTTAACTAATAGAACGTTCAACTCTGCTATAGAAAATTCCAGAGCGGTCGAGTCAGATAAATAGTACTAGATGTTTCAGAAAAGTTCACAAACTTTCTATGAGTTATTTGTCAAACTATAGAAGGAACGCGCATTGAAGTATGGACAGTTAGTTCTATTTAAGCGATTCTACGAGTTAATAAGTGAGAAGAATAGCGAATAGTACAAGTGAATATTAGTGGGAATTACTGTAACTGTGATTGTGATAATTGCGAATTATTTAAAATAAATTGTGTCTATTTCGTAACAAATTGGTGGATATTCTGATCCCAAACACCAGCTTGTAACATTATTTTATTGCCTTATTTGGCAAAATAATTAATTTTGAGCATAGGTCGTTGAAAATGTATTTTAAATGCATAAAACACATTTGTATCGCGGGTTCAATTCTCACAGCATTCTCAATGCAATACTATTTCCAAACATATAATACCTACGTCATTAGCAAGCAGTTCCAATTAATTAATAATTAATTTAGGTCGTGAGCTTTGCAATACACCTCATTAATAGCCTGATAATATGTGGTTATAAACTATAAGTACTTAGCTACGGCGCTATTCCAATGTGACCACTGTGATTGCAGAACGTGACTAAAGCAAGAGCTACAGTAGGCTGACGCACAGGTCTGAGACGTCTTGGTGTGCACAGAAAATCGACACAACGCGTGTCATTCAAGAACCCTTCAAATTCACTCTCCGATTCATCCATTTTTATGTAACTGATGATAACAGGAGTCGAAAACATCGAAAAATTCGTTGCGTCGATTTTATGTGCACACCAACCTTACACGCGTAAGACGTCTTAGACTTGGGCGTCGGCCTAATTTAGCTCTCGCTTATAGACATCTGAATACATAGTTAACACTTGTGAAAAAGGGTGATCGGATTTAGACGTGCGAATGATCCTTTTTGCGATCAGAAAGTATGAGCTTTTTTTTTTTTAAAAGACAACTCCCGCATTAAGAAATTACTCCTGTGTCGCGGGGGACTTTACAAACATACAAAGAACGGACACAAAGAACACCCAGACTCGGATGGGAATCGAACCCATGACCTATGGCATAGCAGTCAGGGTCACTAACCTAACCACTAGGCCAACAGGCCAGTCGTTGTTTACGAAATTAGTTTTATAATGAAATAGTTTGCACTCATGTTACATTATAGACTATAGTTTTGTATAATACTACACTCATAGCCCGTAACGTAATTTTGAATAGTAAACCAAAAAAAAAGGATTTAAAAATTAAGTATGGTGAGTGTTTATTTTTATAGTAGCTGGCTGGCTGGCCTTTTATATGTTTTAAGAATCAATATCAACGGGTCTGAAAGGATCTATTTACAAAAATAAATTATTCATTCATTCATTCTCTCAAGCATTCATTCATTTTCCTTTCGTTAATTTATTTAATTTTACATTTAATTCATTCATTGCTTCAATTATTCATTCATTTATTTAACACTGTGTAATTTAAATCAGTTTGATAAGCTACCGTTTGTGGGGTACACGATAAAAAAAAACTCTAGTGCTATTGGCCAACAGCTTAAAATCGTTGAAATAAAAAACAAATACAGATTAAAATATTAAAGCTTCTTACCATTTTGAGTATGCCGTCAGCGATGTACTTCTGAAACAATAACACATTATTTGTTAATATTAATTTACATAACGTCTTAATCTATACATAAAAAAAAAAATATCCCTGTTTCCCTAAGTCACGGCAACATGCATGAGCAGCTGGACCGATTTCGCTAATTCTTTTTTTTGTTTTTGTTCTGTCAGGAGAAGGTTCTTATATAAGAAATTAAGAAAGTTGTGTAGAAATATAGAAAATTTAAAACAAAAAAAAACATTCAGCAACATGTGAAAACATAACTTCACAATGTATTTGCATATACATACACACACACTAATTGTATACACACATATATATACAATTAGGTTAAAAATAAAAAGTAGGTAATAATAAATAATAAATAATAATAATAAAATTCTTTATTGTAACAAAAGGCGCATACAATTCAAGTGCAAGCCCTGATTCCCAAACTAGCGTTAGCTGTATAATGGGAATCAGTTCCTTCCCATCAAACAATGATACAAAAATTTGTTACTATAAACATGTGGAACATACATAGTTTGAAACAACCTTAACAGTAGAGTTAGTTAACTTTACGCGTGCACGTGTGTATGTGTGTGTGTGTGTACGTTTGTGTATTGAAAGTATGTTTTAAATTTAAGTTACGTCGTTACAAGCAATAGACTCTCCACTTCATCATATCCAAAACGCTTAAGCCATATTGTAATTATGTTTTTAATTTGGTAGTTTGATAGGTGTTTGGTTTTGTACAATAAATTAAGTTTATTTTATAATCTAGGTGCAATGTTACTGTATTGCTGTTTCGCAAAATTGCTTTTCACTCTTGGGATGGGACATCTCTCTCTTCTTTTATCCGAAGGTTGAAGAAGGGGTACAGTATGCTTATGATATTTACGAATACATCGATATACAAACAACTTTCGTACACTTAAAACTTCAGCTTTTTCATACACTAAATGAGTAGGGTGGCGGAATGGTAAGTAAAGGAGTACTTTAAGTACAGCCCGTTGAGCTCTTTCAACCTCAATTAAGTGTGTCTTTGCTGCTGAGCCCCACGAACATACACAGTAGGTGATTAGACATTCGGCTAAGGCTTTGTATGTCTGTATTAAAAGTGTGGTATCTGGTATAATTCTTAAATCCTTAAAAATATAAATGAGCTTCCTTAATCGACCACTAACTATATTTATGTGTTTCTTCCAGTTTAGTTTGTCATCGATATTCACCCCTAAATATTTGATGTCAGTTGTTCTTGATAGCTCAGGACAACTACAACGTGCAGAGAATTCGATAATTGATCGGTTACAGGGATGGCAATGTATGCGAAGTTGGAGTGTTTTTGGAGAAGACGCCATAGTTTTGCTGAAGCATAGATATTTTGTTTTATCGACATTAAGTGATAATAGGCTATCTTCAAGCCATGCTAATAACATATCTCAATGTATACATAGGGTACACTGGAAGTTCTGCGCTCCTTTTGCCGCTCATAAGTGTTTGAATTTCGAATGTTATATTTTTTAAATATTAGAAACTCGACTCCGTCTTACGAATTTTCGATCAGGCTCACTTGTCCTGACGCGAGTTTAACATTTTTTACCCATCCTAAAAAGTGCACAACGCCGCTAAAGAAGTTTTCACTTAAAAAAAAAACATTTATTTAAAAATAAATACGACATATACAATATCATAATGTGTACGAGTGTTTATTAATTGTTATAAAATTAAAATATATCTCACTAATATTATAAATGTGAAAGTTTGGATGGATGGATGTTTGTTACTCTTTCACGCAAAAACCACAGAACCGATTGCGATGAAACTTGGTATGTAGATAGCTGGAGACCTGGATTAATACATAGGCTACTTTTTATCCCGATATTCCCACGGCACCGGGACTTACGCGGGTGAAACCGCGAGGTGCCTTATATTGCATATATTTCAAACCACAGAACATTACAATATAATATGTACATATATATGTATTATCTTGTAATGTATTGTATAAATTAACATAGAAGTTCAAGAATTCATTTATTCTTTTTTAAATGTAATTACTAGTATTGTTTTCATTCATTTGGTTTAGCATTATTTACAGTGTAATTTCTTGACACTGTAAAAACATTATTCTGTTAGTTTTGTTTTTAAACGTAATAAGCAAAAAATCCCTTTATGGTTTGGTGTGTTATTGTAAGACCTTTGCGGTCGTATAATATAATGGTATAATATTATGTTATGTTCGGATTACTTGTTTCATAATTTTCAAAATGTATAATTGGTGTTAGTTAACTAGTTTGTTACATTAGTTATTGTTTCATTTTGCTGACCTCTTGAACCAGTTAGGTACTTTATCATAGGCGAGCCGATCAAAATGTAGTTCAACTAACAGAGCAGTCAACAGTGGTGTCAAATCAGTTCAAGTTTCTGAAACTTTGACCAAAGAATAAGTTACTATACCTAAACCCTCTGACAATTTGTTTTATTTATTTTTGAAAGTTGCTTTAGAACGTAACGTTACAGGGTTTGTAAAATTAAACTTTAAAATGCTATAAGAATTGTACAGATTACTAGCCGGGCCCCGCGGTTTCACCCGCGTAAGTACGGATCCCGCTGTAACGTCGAGATAAAAAGTAGCCTATGCGTTAATCCAAATCTCTAGCTATCCACATACCAAGTTTCATAGAAATCGGTTAAGTAGTTTTGGCGTGAAAGAGTAACAAACACCCATACATACATACATCGTCACAAACTTTCACGTTTATAATATTAGTTGGATATTAGTAGGATTAGAATAGAATAGAATAGAAATAAACTTTATTGCACACGAACAAAAATGTTATTGCAAGAAATACATCAGGTGAATATGTACAAAGGGCGGCCTTATCACTGAAATAAATTTCTTCCAGGCAACCTTTGAATGGACAAATCGACAATAAATAAATAAAATCTTGGGTAGTTTTGGTGTGAAGTGCTGTTATTGGAGATATTTTTAAAGAATCATATTCATAACACACTTATAATATAGCATATATCGTGTGATATGGTGATAAAGTAAATAATAAAAATAATTAAACATATATGTATATGCAGTCAGTTCTAACAATACATATGTATATATGTATTGTTAGAACTGACTGCAAAAAAAAGATGTATTTAAAAATAAATACGACATATATATACAATGTCATAATGTGTACGAGTGTTTATAAATTATTATAAAATTCAAAAAAATCTCACTAATATTATGAATGTGAAAGTTTGGATAGACTGTATATATGTACTAGTGTGTATACACTAATGTGAAATTATTATTATTACATTATTTTTATTATTAGTAGCTATTTAAAAAGTTAAGTTATTATACCATCAAAATTACTATCTATTTGTTATTATAATATAATAACAAATAAATTCATAATTGCTATCATAATATTAATTAGGATTACAGATTAGATGTTCAAGTTTCTTGTTGAATATAAAAAAATAGTAACGACTTTAAGCCAAGAGCAATGTAGGCAATTATGTAGGGCGAGGAATAAAACAAAATCGTGAACACTCAGGTTTTAATACTTAATAGACAACGTAAGTGCTTTAAGTGAAAGTAGTACTGTTTTACAGTATTTTCTGAGTAGGAATAAGTGGTGAATGCATTCCTAATGACTTAGTTTAGAAAGGTAAACAAAAATGTCTAGATCTAAGCTACTGAGCATGTCCTATGCGTCTAAAACCATTGTTATGTTCTTTATCTTTATAGGCTGTTAGTGAAACGCTCCCGAAAACGAAGACTGACGATAGTACTAATGGTACCTTTGATGATGGGTTAGAAAAATAAAAAAAAATAAAAAAAAATTTTAGCATTTCACGCTCCATCATGTTAGTACAGCTAAATTCAACGATAATTTCATATGAAATAAATCAAAAACAGCTGACTCGGGTCAAAGGCGTAGAAGGCCGCACGAGTTCGGCGCCCGCGAATCCGTTACTGCAAGAACTATTGTTAGGGCGTGTAGAGTTAGAAGCTTCTACATGAGATCTGATAACGTTTTTGCAATGCGAGCCATATGGTCTCGACTTGGCAACATTTTACATGAAAATGTTTATGGTGGGATAATTATATCATAGAACGAGAAAATTTTAAAGTTAATTTAGTCAGAGACTTTGATTGATATTGTTGCACATCAGTTTGTATCAGAGAAAGATGCGCAAAAAATGTAATGGTAACTATTTTAAAGAGTAACTGTACTTACTAATTATAGACCGCAAGGAGATATGGAAGAGCAAGGCGTGGCATGGACGTTTTTATCGGGCCTTAAATGGGCCCGATATAGGTTTATTAGCATCAGTATCCTGGCTACGGTTCGGTGACCTCTTCGGAGAAACTGAAGGTTTTGTCTGTGCAATTACAGATGAAGTTGTTATGACGAATAACTATCGGAGATATATCCTGAAGGACGGCACAATTGACATTTGTCGGGCGTGTCATCGTCCCGGAGAAACCCTCAGGCATATAATTTCTGGTTGTTCTCGTCTTGCCAACGGCGAGTACTTGCATAGACATAACCAAGTGGCCAGGATAGTCCATCAGCAACTTGCTGTTAAATATAATCTTGTGGCTGTCGAGTTACCCTACTACAGGTATGTGCCCGACCCAGTTCTCGAATATGGTCGTGCAACATTGTACTGGGATCGATCTATCATCACTGACAGGACTATTGTTGCCAATAAGCCTGATATAGTGGTGATAGACCGATTAGAGCGCCGAGCAATGATTATTGACATCACCATTCCCCATAACGACAATCTCTTAACAGCCGAAAAAGATAAATAAATAAAATATTTGGACCTAGCCCACGATATTGTCGACATGTGGGATGTGGATTCAGCAATCATTGTGCCGATAGTCATTTCGGCCTATGGGTTAACTGCTAAGAGCCTCGACTGATGCAGAAGGCAGTCCTCCTTGATACGGCACGCATAGTGAGGAGGTTTCTATCTCTCGAACCCTAACCACCGGTAGCTTGGTCCCTGTACCCGATACCGGTGGGACACTATTTTTTATATTTTTAAATATATTTGTTTTTATTTTTTTATAGTGAATGTATTTAAAAATGTAATTTATATGTATATTAAGTAAATAAAGAGAATAATAATAATACTCTTACTAATGAACTAGATATGAAATGTTTTCTTGGAAGAGCCATGCTTCGGCACGTACTTATGGGCCGGTTCGACCGGAGTGATACTACGGCCTCGTAGAAAACCGGCAATGAAGCAATATTTGCATTTTTTTTGCCGAGTGAGTGAGCCTAACCCTGCCCTGTCCCTCCCTCAACCCCTCTTCCCCCCTTCCCTATTCCCACCTTAAAGGCCAGCCACGCACTTGTGACTCTTGAGTTTTAGGTGACCCGTCTGCTAGTTTGCCCCTATACCATAAAAAAGGCACTATAAGTACTTAGTTCATTAGCAGCTACATTTGGTTTAAACACCCCACGCTTTAATAATAATAATTTTAGTTCGCAAACTTGATTTTATGTAAATATTTCGTATAAATTTTTATTACTTCTTCGTTTGGTATCATCATCTTCATCATTTCAGCCATAGGATGTTCACTGCAGGACATCTCAATGACTTCCCAGAAGCCTGGTTGAAAGCATGTGAATCGTTCGTATATAAAATAATAATTTTAATAATTTATTTTATTTGATCTTGATTTTTTTTTTGAATGGTATAAGAAAGTATTCATGTTTACAGTTTAGGATTAATTGGTTAAAAATTTGCAAGCCAGTTTTGTGCTCCTGCAGATGTCTATATTTATAAATCCGTGGATGTGAAACAAAACCTCTTCCACACGACACAAATTTACACACAATTTGACTAGATTTTCAATCAAAGCCGTTGGGATGCCGGGACCGCCTGATTTGATCATGTCAGTTCGTGTGGACAATTTCATCATTATAACCCCCTTCAAGCGGCATACTGAACGGATGTGTTCCCAGTTTTATTATACAGTGATGTGTTATTAACGCGTTTGATCAGTTCGGTGTTTATATTATAGGATAATTTATGTTATAAGATCAATAACAAGTAGGTAGCATTACTTCAAAAATAAAAACTATTAGGTATACGGGAACCAAACATATTTACGGGAACAAAACAATACAAACGTACATCCAGCACAGAAAATAATAATGAAAATGAAAATTGTAGATTTCGTTGTGTACGTGTGGACGTGCAATCTGATCTTAAGCCAGTTCAATCTAATCAGTAGTAAAATTGTATCATGTGTAGGCCATCTAAAGTGTCAAAAGCTTAGTCAAAATCTAAATAATATTAGGTGCACATATAACCCAAATTTGTGCCAGAACCGGGCCAGTATAGTATAATAGTGTAATAATAAACAATTCCACAATAAAAGCCGAATTTTTGACTTATTGTTTTTACGCGACTTTGAAGTATTTTACGTAGAAAAGCTTTTGTGTATGGTTCTATTGTTATATTTACACAATTGATCGTTTAACGTCAGAGCTAGGGAATAGATATACATTCACACACACACCTGGATCAAAGAATGGTTAGGCTGAGGTATTTTAAATATCCTCATTTTGCGATACTACACTTATGCTATAGCAGGTAAGCCCTATTGCCTTTAACCGGATAATTTGGGAATTAAAGATGAGAAAATTGGAAGTATTGAAAGAAAAAAGATTAGGGAGTGTAAGTAACAGCTCCAGCAGGTCAGGGTTGTTGGTAAGTCCAAGTCCTGTATAAAATAAATGAAATAGACTAGAGCAATACGATAGATGGCCGTCAAATAGACAGAAAGAAAAGGTTTTTTTTTATTTTTTTTATGGTATAGGTGCCAAACGAGCACACAGGTCAGGTCACCTGATGGTAAGTGACTACCGCCACCCATGGGCACCTGCAAGTCAAGAGTCACAAGTGCGGGATTAGGGCAAGGGTGGAAGAATGGGAGAGGTAGGGCCTCCGTTAACCTCACTCACTCGACGAAAGCAATGCAAGCATTGCTTCACTGCCAGTTTTCTGTGAGGCCGTGGTATCACTCCGGTTGAGCTGGCGATTAAGTGCCAAAGCATAGCTCTCTCCCACGATAATTATAAGTTATCGAAACACTAAAACATATTATTGTTCGGTATTTTTAATGTAAGTACACAAAAAACAGACTTATTTAAAACATAAAATAACACTCAAATTAAGAAAGGTACGCTTTTAAATTAATTTTAATTTTGTTTCAACAAATTGGAATTCAATTAAGTTGTTTCGGTAATCAAATATACTTTTCCCCACCCCTATGATGAATTAAAAATAAACAATTTCACGATTTATAACAACAATTTGATTATAACCACGAAATTCAAACAAGAGGTACACACATTTTTAAAATGAAATATAAGAAATGAAACCGAATTGATAAATAAGTAAAAATCTGTTAAAATTGTCTGTTGTAGGTAGATTTCGAAGAAAAGTGTACCTATCGGTTTTGTACCAGTTGTCTGTCAAGTTTTCCAAAAATTTCTTTACAGGAGGTCTAGTTATGATCCCTAGATCACAAAACAACCGCCAGTTAAAAAGTTTATATATATATATGTATTTACCTCAACTTTACCGGCACGATAGAGGTCGCAATTATGCACCTCATACTCAGTATATTCATAATAACTATTCTTAACTTATGAAATTTTAATTTTAAAAGCATTTTTTTTTTAATTATCTATCATACAACAATTGACGCAATAAACACAGAATACATTCGTTTAAAATTAGCTTATGACGTTGTTTAGCCATTGTTTTAATGTCATGACATTGTAAGGTCAACAAGACAAATGAATTATTTTATTTTCTCTAAACCTACTAGCTGGTGCCAGCTCATGTGCCAATCCCAGTGGCCTCTCCAGTCTCCGGCCGAGCGACCTCTGCGAGCTACTGCAGTCTTAGCCCTGTTCCCCATCCGAGATTTGCAGTATCCATACCTTAGATTCCTTACCTTCTTGCTTCTTTCCCATCCTAAAACGACTTGATATTGGCCATAAAAGAAACCAACCAAGCCTTTGCAATGTTACACATTGCGCTGACTTTAATGCCAACATGCAGGAAGATGATGATGATGATCCTACTAGCTGGTGCGACATCATCTGCGTTGAATTTCTACCATAAAAACTTTTCATCTCCTATTTCACGACAAAAAGCCTAACTTCTTCTCCAAGATCCCTTCTATCTCTTTACCACAATTCGTCGAAATTGATTCTACGGTTTAGATGTGAAACATTACAGAAGAGGTTTAGTTTTTTTCAATAACTGAGTGAAAAGTTGCAGATTAAAAAAAAATGTGCGATTTAAAATCTCTAACTTTACACGTTCCACCAGCTTTTATGAGAAACGTAGGTAAAAATACCGGGAAATTCAAACAGTCATAGCTTGTAAACGGATAGTTATTTTTCAAAAATTCAAATTCAAAAAATTTCCTAAAAACACGTACTAAAAGTTATATTTTAGTAGTGATAACTACATATACAACCATCAATCTGCGTAGATTATGTTATGAAGTTATTATCGTTCAATCTATTAGTGGTTGTCCTTCGTAAACAGACCTTGGGTTGTCTTGGCCCTAATTAAGATCCATTAGGGGTTCACTAAGATAATTTTACTGTGAGCGACCTTGTATGGCCGTGGGCGTTTCATCCATAACAATGTTAGCTCATGGCTCACTTAAGATAGAAATGTTTTAGTGTGTGTGTATTGTCTCATCGTGCCTTGAAAGAACAACTTAAAACCTTATTAGATCATTTTCTTTGCTATCTGTGTGTTCATTCCAGGAAGGTTTATCAAACAAGTGGTTTATCTGATCGTGGGCTGTTACTATGCAAGCACTACTACTGTGCAAGCAGGTCCATAACACAATAGGCGTGTTGTTGAGCCCTTAAAAACACCTTCTTCTATATTGAATCTTGTAATACGTTACAATAGAATAGAATAATCTTTATTTTAAAATAACGGAAAACTTCACTTGATTTTTTTGTCGTGTGGAAACCTCCAACATTATGTCCGTTAAATTCAAGCCTAACCAGTTCCATTCCTCAAAAGGAAAAAGAAACACTTTGTTGTCCGTCAGTCTGTCTATCGGTCTATCCACACCCTTTCCTCAGGAACCCGTGGAGGCATCAAGTTGAAATATCAAATACTAATGTCTGCGGTCCCTTGAGCTGTAAAGATACGGTCAATAATAAATAATGTCAATGGTACATAATGTATGTCGGTAGCTTAGATTTTAACAAATTTTAATATTTCGTAGGAAAACAAATCTATGAGGTACTTTCCATTGACATGTTTGGTAAGAACAATTTGGTTTGCAAGGTCTCACAGCACAAGTAAATGAAAAAATTCTTAAGTCGTTAATTTGTTGTTATATCACATGAAAAAGTATTTTTTCTGATTACAACCTTACATTTAGCTATTGGAAAGTTGAATTTATCGTATATGGATGTATAGAAGAGTATTTTTCGAACTGCAACAATAAGTTTGTCTTCCAGAAAGAACGGGATTACGGAGATGGATGTATGTAGGTAGATAGACATATCTACCTACATACAAGTTTCGTCCGTCACCGTCACGTCGGTGCGCAAGTGAGACTCGCACTTGTCTTGTCTGTGTCTTGTTGTTCTAGAAATATCCATATATTCTATTAAACACTTCTTTCTTACAAAATATTAGATTTCTCCATAAATTATCAAGCTTATATCGTCAGTTATTTTTTAATGGTATACGTGGCAAACGAGCAGACGGCCACACATGGGCACATGTAACACAAGAGTCACAAGTGCGTTGCCGCCCTTTAAGGTGGGAGTAGGGGGAGGGCGGAAGAGGGGAAGGATGGGAATAGGGGAGAGGGAAGGTTTAGGGCCTCCGGTAAACTCACTTACGTGGCGAAATGCAATACAATCATTGCTTCACTGCTGGTTTTCTGTGAGGCCGTGGTATCGAGCAGAGTCGAGCCGGCCTATACGTGCCGAAGCATGGCTCTCCCACATATCAAATAAATAATATAAAAAAAAAATCACTGTTCTATATTAAAAATTACGTCACACACGGAGTCTTCTACGATCCTAAAATATCACCACAGTTTTCTGTCCACACCTTAGATCGCTACAGAAAAAATAGCACCGAACTAACTTCACGTTTGACCTGCAAACTACAAAATAAGGCTACACAGTTACTTTTAGAAAACAAGCTTTCCCACTTCCCTTCGTCAACTTTATAGGCCCCTGGAGAATTCACGTCTGCTACTATCACTTATGGCGGTAGAGCCTTCGATTGTTACGTCAGAGGTTGCTGTTTCAATTCCCGTCAGTTTAAATATTTATGTGCTTAAATTTGTCTATTTATATTGGTTTCAATGATACTACATGTGTTATATGTGTATATAAAAAATGTATCTAAATATATTAATATGTCGGCGATTACGACAATTTAGCGATAATAAGACGGTCAATTGATTTTATTGTACGCAGTGACGTTACGTAAGAGAAAAAAAAATAGGCAGTCATGGGACTGCCGACAGAAGTGAAAACTTAAACGAAACGACGAACTTAAAACGTCACATTTGCAGGTTGATGACATTAATTAATAAGGAGCAGACAGAACTCAATGTTTAGAGTAGCACCCTCTAGTGGATAGTGGATATGTATTATTAGCGTGACGGTCACGAGTTCAGTGCTTTTTTGTCATAGCAAAAGTGCACAAACGTGCCTAAAGAAGTTTTCACTTCAATAAAAGTGATTGTGAGAAGTGTAGTTATGGTTTGAAATCTACGCCAGGAACCCAATACCAAGGAACAATCGAAATTATAGCAGTTACCGTTACGAGTATGTATGTCTAGATTTAGCTGTGTAATGTCCCCGTACCATGATACTAGTACTTAAACGATAATGATCGCTATTATGTTAACATTGTTACAGCATTATAGACACTAGGTACAAAGAAGTTGAGTTCCATTTTGATTATGTAATAAAATGTCCAGGTATATGTCACAGAATATTATTTTTATTATCACCTAATATAGTCCATTGCTTTCTTTGCTTATTTTAAAAAAAATATTTATCTATACAAGAAGCATGTTTAACTTAATGCTATAATAGAATAGAATAGAATAATCTTTATTGTACACCAACGATATATTACTTAAAAAATACACAAAGTCAATATGTACAATAAACGGACTTATCGCTAAGAGCGTCTCAAGTATTTCAAGATAAAACTAAGCTAAACTCTTCATTATTAACAAAAATGGATCTAATTAGCCTAAAAATAATGTAGTTTGATAAAGTACAAATATAATTTTAATGTAATATAAAATTTACATAATTATTTGTAATACATTGCGGATTTTATTACGAGCGACTATTTAGAATTTTGTTTATAAAGCAGATGAATGTCAAAACGAACGATGTAATCGAATATCGCTTTAATATCGTGGTACAGGAAATTTTATCAATTCTAGATCCAATTTAGCAATTAGTATTCTTTATTCTTCGAAAAACAAAGCGATTAGTTAGGAATCGATTTCGTATATAAATGAAAAATAAATTGGTACAATTTGCATTTTACTGCGTACAGACAACTTTAATGTATTTAATTAAATTTACGCTATTATTTTAATGGTACCAGTCTGTCTCGCTCAGGCAGGGGTATCAAGTTGAAATTAATTTCAAATACTTACTTCGTAAGTCTAAAGTCAAGATTTCGAGTTAACCCAATAAAAGAACGCTAATTTTTACCCCATATTTTGATACTCGCAAAATATAGGTACGCTTACAAAACACAATACTTACAAAAATCTCTATTTTAACATCAATTCCAATCAAAACAAAAAATGTTACACTGGCAGGTGGTGGATGGTGTAAATCTTTTTATATCACATCAAGTGTGATAGCAACGTAACTGTTTAAATTAATTAAGTATTAATTTTCATGACCTCGAGCATGAGGGGCTCGTGGCTAAGTGGTAACCGAGTAGGTTAGTATATGATGGGATTGTGATTGGATGATGATTAATTTTTCATGAACAAGTGGAGCAAATGTGTTCAAACATTTTTAACACTTCTAGCACCCTTTTATCCAGTCAAACAGTTCTGTTAGAAAAATATCTTTAACGTAAACCAAGCCACGGGAAAAGCAGACTAGCTGTTGCCCGTGACTTTGTCTGCGTAGAATTAGCACTTTGAGTAGTCTATTTTATCTCTAAGCTTTTGTATTATAATATATATATATATAAGAGTGTAAGTATATTGTACATAAGAATAGAAACAGAAGCAGAGTCGAAAATTACAGACCAATATCTGTACTTTACAGTTATCTCTAAAAAGTTATAAAAATAGCTGACGTGTTGTTTTGACTGATGTTTTTAAAATACCAAAAAAAAAAAATATTATACCTAAGAACCCATATAGTTTCATGAAAGTTAAGTCTACAGAGGATGGAACTTTGGCAATCACGGACATAATCGCACCGAACTTTGATAATACATATTTGTTTTATATGCACGTTATTGGCATTTTCCTTTATTTAACAAAGGCGTTCGATACTGTTTCTATCCCTCTACCACTTCGTAAACTGGAAAATAATATTGAGTTTTTTTTTCACGTATTTGTGGAATTGCACTCAATATGTTCCGTTCATACCTCTTTCAGACTTTAACAAATCCCAGAGTATTAAAATTGGAGATTACATGAATGAAGAAACGTTTCTATCATTTGGAGTTCCACAAGGTAGCGTTTTAAGGCCTACTTTCCTTAGTTGCAGCCACAAGGCTAAGAGACTATGACATTATATCCTTAACTGATGAAGCACGGGATGAAACTAAAAGGTATACAGAAATTGCTCTTAAAGAGGTGGTAAGGTGGCTTAAAGATAATTTCTTAATTTGTAAATGTAAATAAAATACTATTACTGATTGACGCATATAAGAATGTATATACATTATTTCACTGTAAGATTGTAAACACCAGTCGTGCGTCGGAGCTGACACACACGCACATTTTTTTTTTGTAATATTTTCTTGAGTTTTATATAGTATTAATACCGTTTGAGCGACTGCTAGTCCAGTCAAAACTATATGAACTATAATATCGTTTCTTTTTTCATTTATGTCTAGTTTATAAATTTTACTTGAGTCTAGTTAAAATAAATAACTCGGAGAATTGCGACTTATTTATAAGGTACAATACCTTTTTTGGTTACCCAACGTTTCGATCGAAGTGTACCGATCGTCACGGGTGGACTCCACCCGTGACCAGAAACAGTGCAATTCGATCGCGATTAAGTCCTGAGTTACACCTTTATTAAACATAAAAGTTAAGACCTTTTCTCAGGAACGCGTGGAGACATCAAGTTGAAATTAACTTTAGATACTTATATCTGCGGTCTCTCAAACTTGTGAGAAAACAAGCGTCTAAGTCAACGCCATTAAAAGTTACAGCCATTTAAGTTTTATGTTTTATCTAATTTTAACACAAGTAAATCAAAACCTATAGAGTACTTCCCATTGGCCTAGAATCATGAAATTTGGCGAGAAGCAAATTAAAACGTTCAAGGGACCGCGCACATAAGTATTTGATGTTAATTTCCACTTGATAGCTCCACGCGTTTCTGAGAATAAGGGTCTTGACGCGCGTGTTTAATATTTATAATATGTTTTAGATGGAATTAAACTGCTTATCTGCGACATTATTGCTTTAATCGTCCTCAAGATACAGGTTTTTAAATTTCAAAAAGGGCTGCAACAGTTTTATTGCGGCAATTACTAGAATTGTTTTTACAAATTCAGTTCTCCTGATCCGAGCTTTGTGCATGTCAGCTATCCGGATATGACCGAACTCAAGAGATTAATTTGGACTGCTATAAGGATCATGTCTTCAATAAAAAAATGCTTTCCTCTAATTTGCTATGCAGTTAGTGAGTGTTCACTTTTCCACCATCAGTTTGCCTATACTTTATAGTTTCTAGTTCTCGTTCTCGTCGCCCTATCGCTCGCACGGTCGTGCGTCCTCGTAATAATTTAACAGGGGAAAATTATATAATTAATATGTACACCATATTTTACAACTATACTATATTTACAGCACTAAAAATTTAATACATCATTTATTATATTTTATACTAGCAACCCAAATTACACACCTAAACCTTTCTCATGAATCACTCTGTCTATTACTGAAAACCGCATGAAAATCCGTTCAGTAGTTTTTCAGCTTATCGCGAACAGACTGACAAACAGACAGACAGACGCGGTGGGGGATTTTGTTTTATAAAATGTAGTGATATGTATGTATTTAGAAATATATAAGTTAGTTTATCAGCAGCCTGGTTACCACAGTACAGGCTCTGCCTTGTTTGGGATCAGACGGCAGAGTGTGAGATGTTTAAAGTTATTATTATTATTCAGTCGTATTTTAAACTGTTTTTGACGTGACAACGTCTTATAATTCGATGGAGCCGGCCGCACGCACGAAAAAACATGACTCATGCGGCGTTACCTCGCTCTGAGGCGTTTCTATGACGTGGTCACGTTCAACTATCGTCAGTAAACCGACTTTACAGACAACCGATTTTTCGATAGTATTCATTTTTTTATTATAAATTATAGATATTAAAACTGATAAATGCTAGGTAGAATACAAGAGATTTTTGTTTAAATTCCTGAAAAATCCTCTTCACCAGAAAAGACCAACTGCTATTACCCAGCCTTACTACAATAAAGCAGCAGATAAACAAATATATGCTTTTTGCCTTTCTTCTTTTTTTGGCTACGTGCGAGTAACAGTAATGGTGTGATGAGTATCAATAAGAGCTTACTATCACCCCTGTTATATACTTGTTAATCATCTTAATCTTTTAAAATAAAATGTGGTAATGTGATAAAAAAATAGGCATTCATTATTTAAGCAATGTAGTCGTTTTAGTTCACGCCTTTAATGCCAAAAACGTCCTAAATGCGTTTAATATATTATGTATATCATTGAGAACAGAACGCTAATTCATCTTTTGACTTTCATGTGAATATGACGTCATACGCAAGTACGACACTAGACTGACTTTGACTTGACTTTGTTGTATATCGATGTATGGGGGAGTATTTTTAGAACAGCAAAATAAAATTGTCTTTTGGAAAAATCAGGCACAAATGTTCGAAAATCTATTCCCGAGATAGACGTACTGTCTACATATCTACATAGAAATTTGTTTGCCTACGGAACTCCGGTGCAAGTCTGAATCACACTTATCCGGTTTTTTTTAAATATTTAAAGCATATAATTTAAAAAAGCGGTAATAAAAACTAAGTTAAGAGTTTTGAGAGCAGATTGTAATGGATGCAATAAAAAATATAGGCAGTCATGGGACTGCCGACAGAAGTGAAAACTTAAACGAAACGACATACTTAAAACGTCACATTAGCAGGTTGTTGACATTAATTAATAAGGAGCTGACAGAATTCAATGTTTAGATTAGCGCCCTCTAGTGGATCTATATATGTATTATTAGCGTGACGGTCAAGAGTTCTGTGCTTTTTTGTCATAGCAAAAGTGCACAAACGTGCTTAAAGAAGATTTCACTTCAAAAATCTAAAAACCCAAGGTTCAATAACGGGGACAACACGAAATCTCACTACCAAAAATAAAACAAAATGCATATGTTACCGAGAATATCGACGTTGAAAAAGGGTAGTGGCGAGTGTCCAGTGTGTTATGTAAAAAATCTTTTAGTTTATTTTTGTTTTTGTTGCGAGAAATATGATAGTTTGGAGCAATAGAGGATGGTGGAATTTTCACTTATTGTGCATATGTCAACAACTTTCCAAAGCACGTATTTGTCATCATGGCTAAGTGTTAACAGAGTAGGTAACTAAAAACTACCTAAAAAGCAGGGCTGCCAGATTGTGTAATTGGATACAAAAGTCATATAATTTGGTTATCTTTTGTATACTGTTTGTATAGTAGATTGCATTGTATAATTAGATACAATGTCAAAGTTAAAACAGTTGTACAACACTGATTTTGTATAGCAGACACTTAGCGGTATAAAATAAGTTGTCCTTACTGGTAGCCCTGCTAAAAAGTTTGACAACCTGGTCTTAGTACAGAACTTCGATATCGCCTAGTACTTGGATTGTGGAGTATATAACGTATAATACGTATGAAGAAATAAATGTGGCCATGTATATTTATTTGTAACCTTTAAAACCTTCGCTTTGAATTGTCTGATGTTTTGACCAGGTTACACTACACAGTTCATACGAGTCCGGCTCAATGGTGGTCAGGTAATTCAAAGGTATATAATATTATTGAATGCGTTAATTCCCGTATAAATAAATAATACGGCAGTCGAATTTGAACCATTCTAAATGTCTTCTTTTATTTAATTTACTAGTATAACTTGATCTGTCATTGTATAGACTTTTGTACAATGACAGGTCAAAATATATACTGGACCCTCATACCTTTATGTAGCCGTTTTGACATTACTTTTAACTTTATAGCAAATTTATTTGGTAGAGCCGTGCTTTGGCACGTATGGGCCGTCTCGACCGGAGAGCGATAACACAGCCTCACAGAAA
Source organism: Callimorpha dominula (assembly GCA_949752705.1). Classification (NCBI taxonomy): domain Eukaryota; kingdom Metazoa; phylum Arthropoda; class Insecta; order Lepidoptera; family Erebidae; genus Callimorpha; species Callimorpha dominula. The sequence continues at coordinate 9,845,723 of OX457017.1, read as the reverse complement.
ACCGGCAGTGAAGCAATGTTTGCATTGTTTTTCACCGAGTGAGTGGGGTTACCGGAGGCCCCAACCGTTGACTCTCCTCCGCTTCCGCTGCGATTCGCACCGCGATTCGAATCGCACATGGTGCGAAACGACTAAATACCCTTACAAAGTAATTACATAACTAATTTATACAAACTAATTTGATCCCAATAAAAACAAAATCGTCTAATACAAAGTTTCGTATTACAATTTTAATGAGGAATTCACTTTGAATAAAGTACGCTTTCAATGAAGGCGAGATACTTCGCCTTAATTAAAGTACCGCTGGAAGCTTTAAAGTAATATAATTATGTAACCTGTACTTTTGAATTTCCTGACATTTCGACCAGGTTACATGTGAAAGTTTGGATGTATGGATGTATGGATTTTGTTACTCTTTCACGCCAAAACTACTGAACCGATTGCAATGAAACTTGGTATGTAGATAGCTGGAGATCTGTATTAACGCATATACTATTTATCCCGATATTCAAACGGGATCGGGACTTACGCGGGTGAAACCGCGAGGCACTGCTAGTCTTTATATAAAAATAAAATACTTGTACGATTTTTTTAAACTAAACCATTTTTTTTAATAAAAAATATCCTACTAATATTATAAACGTGAAAGTTCGTGAGGATGTATGGATGTTTGTTACTTTTTCACACCAAAACTACTGAACCGATTGCGATGGAACTTGGTATGTAGATAGCTGGAGACCTGGATTAACATATAGGTTACTGTTTACCCCGGTATTCCCACGTGATAGGGACTTACGGGGGTGAAACCGCGGGGCGCTGCTAGTGTTAAACATTATTGAATAGGTAACCCTTACGGTCACGCGGCCGTGCGCTATTACTAGTAATCGTACTTACAAACATTTAAGTTCATTCCGCAAGCAGCGGTCAGCGCTCAGAAAGAGTAGGCAATTTAAACGGTAGGTATCGCCATTTTTGTAGTGAGGGATTTATCTCTTGGCGATAGATCTGCAAGGTTCAACCCTCAGACCTCCCGAACTCATGTCTCAAATGATTACTCTGTAGCGTCTTATTTAGTCTAGTCTTTAAGATTCGCGTGCAAGCACAACATCTTCTAAAAGGTCATTGTTAATGGCAAAGGAAATACTCAAGTCGTTGTTCAAATATCGACTTTGACAGTATGTGTTAATGTCTAGATTAACATGTGTGTTGGTAAGAGTTCAATAACCTCTGTATATTAACTTAAAACGTTCCTTGAGATAACGGGTAAGAGTATGGATTTAACAAAATGTTGTTTATAAACGTAACAATATGATTATACCGGAGGAGGTGGATAGGTAGACACTTGAGATTTTTACGGAAATAGAAAACGTGGTCATATTTGCGTAATATGAATCGTATACAAAAATTTATGAGTCGCTTAGTTTATTAAGTTGTGCTTCGGTAAGATTAGGATTACCGACATCGGCATAATCGAGAATCGGAACAAGGAGAGTTAGCGCAAGCACAGTCTTAGTAAGAGTTCCCGCTGCGGCAAATGCCGGATAGTTAGCAAGTATCCGACCGGCTACTGATAGTAAAATTATGTATTTTATTTAAATCACATAACAATTGATTAATAAAATCACTATATTTTCATTTACAACAATAAAGTGATAATATATTTATGTTTACTGCAAGTGATAACGTATCCATCACCTTTGTTTTCCACCTGCACTCAATGCAACCAATTACATATGTGATCGCGTTAATTACCTTCAAAAAATAATTATACATTTTATTTTGTTTTAAAAGATTTAACCTTTTACTAATATGTATAATAATGCAAACAGGCGACTGATACACACGGTGTATATGATACCAACACACACGGACAGGTACCTTCGAGCTGACTCCCACCATCATCCTTCTCACCTATCTTCTGTGCCTAGATCTCTAATAAACCGAGCTCTCAACATCTGCGATCCACAATATCTGGACAACGAAATGAGACATCTACGTCACACATTAGAGCGTAATGGATACCGGTAGCGGGAATGTAAACGGACTGCGGGTGCAGTTCGACATCTAGGACAGACATGACTATGTTCGGCCAGATATCCAGTGGCTGGATATCCGGCTATCCGGCTTTAAGGTTGACCAGATATTCGGTATCGAGCATCTTGCCAAACAACTATCCGTTTCATCTCTAGTAAATATAATAACGATAGGCATTTCAGACAAATAAATTTTCCATATTATAGGGGGCAAACGAGCAGACGGGTCAGCTGATGGTAAGTGACTACCGTCATCCAGGGACACCTGCAACTCCAGAGTCACAAGTGCGTTGCCGGCCTTTAAGATAGGAGTACGCTCTTTTCTTGAAGGTTTGAAGGTCGTATCGTTCCGGAAATACCGCAGCCGATAATTTGTTCCAAAGATTGGTTGTGCGAGGCAAAAAAATTCTGGAGAACCGATGAATCTTTAACATGACTACAAAAAGTCTGTAAAACATAGCCAAGAACCGGATATTCAGATCGGTATAAACGTTTGGGAGTTACACGACATAATAAACACGACGGGCAGATACAAACGTCAAACTTACTTATAACAAACACCTATCTTGTTACCGCGAGGGTTAAAAAAGGTCATCAGTTTTCTTTCAATGCAAATAAATATTAACCATGGCCCAAGAGAAGTGTTATTTCTGTTTGAATGTGTAATGCACGTATGTGCAATGTAGTATTAAACCTGATAACTGGTTGAGAAATAACTATATCGCAAAATACCGTTACAATACATGTTACGGTATTTTGTTCTGATAACTAAATTGTGTTACAATTGTTTACACTTTACATTTTGTGTTATTTGGTTAAAGCAAAACATAACGAAATGCGTCTACTAGAGCGTTGATTTTAGATGCTTAATATTTTGACAAATGTACAATGTAAAATGCCATTATTACGCTACTGTAAACACAAAATTGTCAATAACAAATTGACAAACCGTGAAGTTTACCTTTTACCTATTGCATATCAAATATTTAGTGAAATGTAAATTAACGTTTTAAGTCCTCCAGGTTCGTGTTTTTTATATCTACCGGTTAATTTTCACACTTGCTGCGTGGCTATAACTATAACATCTACTTAATAACAAACATTCAAACAACGGACGCAAAGAACACCCAGAATCGGGACAAGTATTTGTGGATCATACAATTTTTTGTCCGATGTGGGATTTGAACCCACAACACTCGGCGCGGCGTAGTGGCGAGGCGTCCACTGAAACCATTCAATATATATCGTGTAATAGTAAAATTGGTTTTAATTATATTTCTAAAACACAATATGCCATATTGTTTTTTTTATTTTTGAAGTGAACCTTCTTTGAAATCGTTGTGATTTGAAATTTGATGAAACGAAAAACTCACTTTAAAAAGAGACAAACATATTTATAAATAGGATTTAGCCTGCGATAGAATGAGATAGAATACAAGTATACAGTGTTTCCAATAGTATTTGCGCCTACGTACTACAATGCCTTAAATTACACTAAAAGAGACAAACACAATACAAAAGGATTTAGTCTGCGATAGAATGAGATAGAATACAAGTATACAGCACTAAAAAGAGACAAACATATTCATAAATAGGATTTAACCTGCGAGAGAATGAGATAGAATAGAAGTATACAGTGTTTCTTTTAATCTTCGTATGCTAGCACGTGTCTTTGCGCCTGCGTATTACGAGGGCCTTCTTGTGTCATTGACGTGTATAATGGTGGTGATGGACCGAGGGGGATTCTACACGTATAAAAAAAAAGTACGACGGAATATGTGGGTTTAACAAAAAGAAAATAATGTGGGCATCCCGGCAAAGGCGTATGGGTAACCACTTGAGTTTTGTGCGATACTCAGATACATGATCATATTTGAGAAGTCCAAATATGAATCTCATACAAAAGTTCTGGAGTTCTCAATAACTGATCTGATTAACTGACATTGATATAATAGAGAATGGGGAAGAGGAGTTAATCTCTTCTATTTCCGTGGCAATAGGCAGAAAATTTCGTGGCCATAAGCAACAAATTTATATATGCAGTTAGACCATCGATAATGAAGCTTAATTACTAAGGTATTCACTCGAAATCAAACCGAAATTATCTATTATTTATATAAAATAAAAACATAAATTACTGCACGGGTGGCGCAATGGCTTAAGTGGTCACCTCGCCACTACGCCACTACTAAATTTGTGTGGTTCACAAATAGTTTTCCCGAGTCTTTGTGTCCGTCCGTCCGTCCCCGCGACACAGGAACATTCCTAATGTCTTTGTCGTTTGCCGTCGTCTTTATAAAAAAAAAATACATACACTGAAACTTAAAAAAATAATTAATGTAAATAATAATGCAAAGCTAAAGTCATTAATCAATTAAAAATATTTTTAAAATTTGATTAGACTGTTAAGGGGCAAAAAGATGACCTATCTGTACTCTCAGTTTGGTTTTTACAGAACCCTGAAAGTTTTTGTCCTACCTTCTAGTTATTTTTTAAATATAAAATTAAACAAAAAAAAATACCGGTGTACATCGGTCTAGTAACGGTATTTCGTTACCGGTATGCACAAACGCTTTAATCTTATAAATTGCGTAAACCCACATAAAATGTAAATTTATTCCTCAAGCCAATATTGATTGCTATATAAATACATCGTAAAATAAGTAATAATTTAATAAATGTATTGTTTCTTCTTAGTGTTCTAACAGTTGAGTTCTATTTGTTTTTGCTTTTCACATCTAACTTAAAGAGTTATTCCCAAATTTTGGCAACATAAATCAACCTGACAAAAACCAAATATTTGTTAATAAGAATTAAAATTGCAAAGGTTGCAACAAAAGGACTGTACAACAAACAACTGTATAAGGTATCGTACTATAATAATAATCACCCCCATTTAATGCCGTTTCAACGCCTAAATCATGCCTAAAATATCTTATAAGTTGCTTTCTACGCCACATCAACGTTATTTAATAAAAATTCGGTTAAGGCGTTAACAAATCGTTCACCCTCAGCAATCATCCGATCTTAATCAAATTTATATAGAACCGCCTTGAAAGTGTCCTCTTTGAAATCGGTCAGCATGTCGGCGACTTATAGCTGAAAAAACATAAGAAATATTCCTTCGGATTGAAAACTTAACCCTTTACTAAAATTGATGGACGAGATAGATCCGATTTCCGATCCGTGCGACGAGTTTATTTGTACTATATTGTGTAAACCTTTGACGTCGTACTTGTAATTTGATAATAATAACCATTGGATTATATATTATATATTCGAATCAATTCGATTTTAATTTTCCAAAGCCTTGTTTAGATCTAAGATTATAAAATAATTTATTTTAACCATGTAGTAGGTATAATACAAAGTATTGCTAAATTGAATCTCTTCCAGGCAATTTTAGAATGAATCGAAACGGTTTGAAGGCACGATGGTGTTTACTGTATTTAAAATGTAATTAAAACTATGACACATTTCTCTGACACCTTCTACATTTACTACAAGGTATCAGAGAAGTGTCATACCATATGAGCAATACGTATAGTTAAAAAAATAATCAGTTAGCCTGAAAAAAAAATGTATAAGTAATGGATTTTGTTGAAAATGCTTTAGTTCTTGTGTATAAGTGTATATTCATGTCTATTTATAGATTTTGTTTTTTTTTATGCGAGCGTTTTTTCACAAATCCCATCTTTCCATTTCATTCAATTAGAAAGAAATTTATTTTATAAAGGGTTTTATTCAGGGTCTATTATACTGCCCAAATATGAGCATATAATTCTGTAATACTATTTAGATTATATTCAACAAATACATACATTATACAACTCACTTGTGTAATGTTTTTCTATATTTCAGTACAAAATGCCTCCAAATACAGCCCTCGAAGAGGATAGAGCAATGAATTATGAATTTGTTGAACGAGATGATGAAAAACCGACGAAGGTTTCACCTCGGAAATATAAGCTGTTCCTACCAAATTGTATCTATATCGTATACTTACATATAGCTGGGATGTATGGAATGTACCTGTTTTTTACCGAAGCCAAATGGAGCAGTATGGTGTTAAGTAAGTATTATCTTATTGTTATTATCTTAAGTGCCTAGTGCGACCTCGACTATTTCTGGTCTTTTGTAGCGCGTTCTTGCTTTAAAGTTCACTGCTCAGACATGCTCAGTTATAATAATAATAATAACTCTACACATCTCACACACGGCTGTCTGATCCCAAACTAGGCAGAACCTGTACTATGGTAGCCAGACTGCTGATAAACATACTTATATATTTCTAAATACATACATATTATAGATAAATTACACCCAGACACAGAACAAATTTGGCTTCGAGAAACCTCCAGATCCTATCAGCACTGAATGTTTGTATTTATTGCGGTTGCATGATGTGCCACCCTAAGTTAATACTTCGATGCCGCATTAATGGGCCACAAAACTATAGAATGTGCATTGCAGTTTCCTCTGCCTCTCGACAGAATCTGCATATTGTATTCTCGCCCAACTTTATGTTGAACATATGTTTGTTCAGTTTGCATTGCCCGGTGAGGATTCTTGTTACTGCACAGGTTTTGTATCTTTTGAGCTCCAGAAGTTCTTTTGATACTTTCTTATCATATCCCTTTATTAAGGCTTTCGAGTGACTTAGACCAGTCGTGGTCTTTGATTTTTGCCATTGTTTGATGATGGCGCAGAATGGTTCCGGTCCATGCTGTCGGTTGTCTGCACCAGCTCTGGCGAGTTCATCGGCTTTTTCATTATTATCTTTGCAGTAGTAGTAGTCTTTGTATCAAATATTATCTTTGTAAGTATACTCAGTTTTTCTCTACGTGTGTTTTCACTGACCTCCTGATAATCGACTAGACTGATTTTGATGTTTTTTCTGTGTGTTTTTTTATTACGGATTAACAGTTAGGTATACATTTGTCTTAATTAAGAGAAGTTCAATGTTATATTCAATATAATAATATGTTAAAGGTACAACTTAAAATATAATACTCAAAACGAACAGTATTTGTATTTCACTTTTTCATGGATATTTTTATTTCACAACTAGACCAGGTAGGTGACGCTGAAATCCTGATTAAAAAAAAGTTTTTTTAAGTTTAAGTAGTATAATTAAAAAAAGGAGTGTATAGGTCTTTAAAGGGTCGGCAACACGTATGCGAATCCCCTGGAGTTGCAAGCGTCGGTAGGCCACGGTAGCCGCTTACCATGTTCTTGTTTGACACTGACGTGGTACATAAAAAAAAAATCTATTGTTCTGAAATATGCAATAACGATTTTACCACCTCAAAATTAAAGAGGCAATACTTTAAACATTCGTGTAAATATATATCGCATGCCACTAGTAGGCTAAATATACTTACTACCTATATTTTAAACACCAGACACCTAATACACCTAATGTACCTACTCAAATAGAATAGGTACATTAGGTGTCTGTGAAATAAAGTTTCATTTCATAGAAGAATATTTACTGAAAGCAAAAATGTTCACGAGAAAAATACTTTGAACGAAAACATGGAATAAAACAGCCAAGATTATCTTGGCGCTTCGTGAAATCAACTCATTCAATTCGTCATTTGCCAACAAAGAAAAAAATTACTGAAAATTCGCTTCTTTCGTGAATTAAAACTGGCTTCGTAAAGGTTACGGATCAGCAAATTTCTTCATAAATTGAAGCTGTCAGACTTTATCATTACTAACTCAAATACTTAGTTATTGAGGAGGGAATATCCACCACTCACCGTCGGCTTGTAAACCGTTGCCAAAGATGAACCTCAATGATCCCACTAATATTATAAATGTGAAAGTTTGGATGGATGGATGGATGTTTATTACTCTTTCACGCAAAAACCACTGAACCGATTGCAATGAAACTTGGTATGTAGATAGCTGAAGACCTGGATTAATTTTTTATCGCGATATTCCCGCGGGGTTGGGACTTGTGCGGGTGAAACCGCGGGGTGCTGGTTATTTACTATCTGGTACTATCTGGTATATTCAACCCAAAGTTTGAATTGTATATTAAAAGTCTACCATTAATCTCAATCTTTTTCAGCTCTCGTCTTCCATACGATGACTCTTCTAGGTGTTACTGCTGGAGCCCATAGATTTTTCAGTCACAGATCTTTTAAAGCTACGATGCCTCTTCAAGTAAGTAAACCTTATATTACCTAAATGATCCGGTGAACTTCGTATTCACCCACAATTTTATATTTTTATATTTATTGTCTCTTTATTGTACACCTTTCATGTGAGATATTTTTAAAGTATTTTGATCACTAAAACTAAGTATGTGTTACAAAAAACTACAAACTAAGAGTTGGTAGACGGTAAGGATATACAAGGTATGCTACGGATTCAAAACTTACATCATTCATTTGACAAGTATTGTCATTGATGGGGGTATATAATAACAAGGTGAGCCTTTATAAGAAATTACCATTTTAAAATACCTTACTATAAACTACTCGTGTCTATGATGTTGTATGGTAAGTATATGGTTTCATTAAGACATTGAGTTTTATATTTATATCTACTTGTATATACATAATTATTTTATTTTAATTTTAATATCTCTGCAATCTCGCATAGATCTGAAAAAGGTACACCCTGATCCTAAACTAGGTCGAAACCTGTACTATAGGTACCACAGCGCCTGCCCCCCCATTAAAGGTAACCAATATATAGCAACAGTGGTAGCACAATATAAGAGAGAGCAAAATGCATGTGTAAGTATGTGTGCGTGTGAATGTGAGTGTGTATGAATGTGTAAGTGTGTGTGCGTATGCGTGACATGAGTGCGTCAGTGTTTGAGTGTGTGTGTGTGTGTGAGTATGTTTTCTTTATCTTACAACCTTCAATACATTTTCAGTGTCAGTATAATCCAGATGATGCAACCATTCGAATAGAGTCCTTTTACATATGTAGTAGTTAATTTTATGTATTTCTAATATTTTGTTTATTTTATTATAAATAAAGCTAGCAAGAAAACAAGGGAATTTCTTTGTAAAGAATGTTTTAAACTTTGGCACCTTAAATACCTTATAGTTGAGTTGAGTTTTGAGTTTTTTTAACTAGATTTAGATCGACTAGTTTGTGAAACCGTAGAACTAATCTCAGGATAAAAAGTTGCCTAACTGTCAGTACATTACTTTCCTAATGTAGTGTGGAGGTGGGATACAAGAATGGGCGAAATTGGCTTACTTTAAGAATGGCCCTCTGTGCTTCAGCATTTCCAAAGACTTCATCCCAACTCCCTCCCCAAAACACGCAAGCAGTGTCGTCAGCAAAAACATTCATACGGCCGTTTTGAAGTGTCATATTACATAACTGATTTATGTATATGAGGAAGAGAGTTGGGCCAAGTATGCTTCTCTGGGGCACGCCAAAGGAGACTTCGACAGGGCTACTGATGACGTTATTAATGCGCACACACTGTGTTCGTCATTTTAAATAGTCTTTGAACAGCTCCAACTGGCAACCCCTTATTCCTATATGTTCTAGCTTCTTCATTAGCAAGTCAATTGACACGGTGTCAAAAGCCTTAGTGAGATCCAAAAAAATTGTCAGACATTTTTGACCTACATCCAGCTTCTTTACCACTATATCTGTAAGCTCGAACACTGCATCGGCAGTTGAACGTGCTTTCCTGAAGCCATATTGGTGTGGAGAGAATATGCCGTTATTTTCTAAATAATTAATCAGCCGGTTATTTAAAAATTTTTCTAAAATTTTCGAGAGTGTCGGAAGAATGGAGATCGGTCGATAGTTGCTGATTACCGATTTGTCTCCGCTTTTGTAGATAGGTGTTATGATAGCCTTTTTAAAAACGTTTGGGAATTGACTATGAGAGATGGAAAGATTACAAATATGCACTATAGGACCAGCCAAGACTTCTTTATTTTGTTTGAGCATTTTAGCAGAAACGTTATCCCATCCAACAGAATTTGTATTTTTGAGAGAATTCATTAGATTTACAACTTCGCTCAGGTCAGTTTCCAAAAGGACAAACGATGAGGAAGGAGAACGCAAAGGTGATACACGACTCTCTGTTGTATCCTTGTGAATAGAATTTGCTAAATTGCTGCCAATATTCGCGAAAAAGTAATTTATATTATCTACTGCAGTTAACGGTGTTTACTTGAGGATTTTACAATTTGGCCTGTTGGCATAGTGGTTAATGATCTTGACTGCTAAGCCAGAAGTCGTGGGTTCCATTCCCCCCAGGACAAATAACTGTGTGATGAGCATGATCATTTCTTCTATGTCTGGGTGTCATTTATCGATAATATGTATGTATTTAGAAATATATAAGTATGTTTATCAGGTTACCACAGTACGGGCTCTGCCTAGTTTGGGATCAGACGGCCATGTGTGAGATATGTGAAGTCATTATTATTATTATTATTTGTAGCTTTTTCACGCGTGAATTTAAATAACCATCAACAGCAGCCTATTAATACAAATGACTCACATTTAACGTGGTAAAATATTTCACTTGCTACGTAACTAGTGACGCGTGAAATGATGATAATTCCTGATGCGCAGGTAATCAATAATGCTATTATGTATATAACGACCAAGATTGAGGAGGAAAAAATCACCACCCACCCTCAATCTGTCAACCCCAACGAAGTCAGTCAGGCAGGGATAATACTTAATGAATTACGATAGAAAGGGATAGCAAATTTAACTTTACACGAGGTAAAGGAGATTGGACAGAAACCTTTTAAGCAATTTAATTTAAAGATAATATATTCTTTCTTATAATACAATGCAAACGTTAGTTTGTTTGTACGCTTTAACCTCTTAAATTTTCAATACACAAAACTGTTATTACCTTACGTCACTTTCGGGAATGGTATAGGGGGCAAACGAGCAGACGAGTCACCTGATGGTAAATGACCACCGCCACCCATGGGCACCTGCAACTTAAGAGTCACAAGTGCCTTTAAGGTGGGATCAAGGGAACGGTGGAAGAGGGGGAGAGGGAGGGGAATGGAAAGTTATAGCCAATGGTAACCTCACTCACTCGGCGAAAAGCTTGCATTGCTTCACTGCCGGTTTTCTATGACGCCGTATTATCACTCCGGTCGAGCCGGCCCATACGTGCCGAAGCATGGCTCTCCCACTTGTTTTGAAACTGACAAATTTAACTTAAAATTGACCTACACAGATTATAAGTCTGAGAGAGAGAGAGAGAGAGAGAGAGGGGGCTAACATGAAGAAGACCATAGGTGTTTAAAACCGGGGATGGTATTGGAGTTGGAAATTCGACTATTCTAATGTAATTGAACTGAATGACTGTAAATATATATATAAATTACATATGTAATGCAAATTTTCAGATCACTCTGATGCTGTTCCATAGCTTGGCATACCAGAAAACCATAGTCTATTGGGTCATGGAGCACAGACTCCACCACAAGTACAGTGATACGGATGCCGATCCTCACAACGCGAGCCGAGGATTCTTCTACTCACATATCGGTTGGCTGATGGTGGATAAGCATCCAGAAGTGGTGAAGAGGAGGAACTTGGTCTATATGGAAGATTTGTACAGAAATCCTGTGGTGATGTTTCAAAAGAGGTAAGTTTAAGATGTGAGAAAAGTTAAAAAAACATTGAGAGGGTTGATAGTTCTGGTTTTGTCAATTTGGAGATGGTAACCGTAGTATGGGTATTTTGGTGGATTTGATTTCGACGACATATGCTATGATGAAACAGACGAAGATTTTAATTATATTCATTTTTTAAACTAGTAATTCATTATTTTAAATAAAAATACGCTTTACTTTGCAACACTCAGAATAGTGAAGGCAAAGAGCTTCGTATTATTTCAGTAGCTCGTCACAAAATAAAAAAAAAATAACTCTAAATCACGCGCGTGTCATTTAAAATCGAGATACATTTTGTAACACTAATGATTATGATTATATACTTTGGTATATACCCACTAATATTATAAATGTGAAAGTTTGGATGGATGGATGGATGGATGTTGGTTACTCTTTCACGCCAAAACTACTGAACCGATTGAGATCAAACTTGGTATGTAGATAGCTGGAGATCTGGATTAACGTATAGGCTACCTTTTTTCCGAGGTCCCGGAATCGGGACTTACGCGGGTGAAACCGCGGAGCGCTGCTAGTTTAACATAAAAACCGACATTTTAATAAAACGCATAATAGAACAACTGACATATACGAAAATAAAGTTTAAAACAATCACATTCAAATGAGCCTCTTATAAACCACTTTAAAATTGGGCAATACGCTTAAGAGATTAAAATATACCTTTTTTATGTAACGGTTAAAAATTTTCCTTTACAGGAACGCCTACTGGCTTCTACCCTTGGTAGCCTTTATCACGCCTACAGTTGTGGCCTGGCTGTGTGGAGAAAATTTTTGGACCTCCTGGTTCATAAATTTCTTCCGTATCATGTTCACGTCCCACCTCACATTCCTCAGCAACAGCCTAACCCACTTATGGGGTTACAAACCCTATGACAAAACGATGACGGCATGCCAGAACTTCTACTTTATTTTAATAACTGTGGGAGAAGGGTTCCACAATTTTCATCATGTTTTCCCATGGGATTATAGAACAGGAGAAATAAGTGGTAATAAGATAAATTTCATTACGAAGTTCATCGATTTATGTGGCAAATTGGGATTGGCATATGATATGAAAACAGCTTCTGAAGACATGGTGAAATCGAGGATGCTACGGACTGGAGACGGTTCCGATCTTTGGGGAACTTACAGACATAGAGAAGAATAACGAATAAATCAATCGGTGTTCTAGAATCATAACTTAATATTACAAGTATATATATTTGTATAGGTAAAGTAAAATTATTATTAATAATTCTATTTTTATGTTTATATAAGTTGCTAAACTCGTACACCTGTTAACTGCCCTACACACAAATCCATGGCATCTTTCCATATAAAGATCGTCTGTAAAAAAAAACTAGCTAAAAGACCGCTATTTATACTGTTATTTGTTTGTCTTTGTAAATGTTTTTAACTGTTCCTCATGGTGAATAATAAAGAGTATTGAATTGTGTAAATAGAGACTCTGAAATCCACTCTTTAAAGTTAAATTTAGCTTGCACGAATACATTGAAATTCAAGAAATATCTTTTGCTTCGAGTCTGTATCAGTCTACTGCCGATCTTGACTGAAGTTGTCACATGACGCTTGCAGGGGACGTGATATATCTCATTGAATGGAGCCGCGTATCGCTAATAGTTTTGCACTTGCAGCGTTGCATTTAGTAAAGAATGCACGTGACACATATTTGATATATTATTTTAAATGAGAACTTACCAATATTTTGTTGGGCTGGTACTTTTAGCTTCTGTAACAAAAAGAAACATAATAATATATTTTTAATGTACTCAACAAATGTTGTTAAATAAACAATTTTTTTATAAACTGTAACAGGACATATTGAAAGAATACCTAACGCCATCTAGCGACGTGCATAATGAAACAGGTTGCGGTAAAATACACACTGATAATCTAAAACTTCGTTCTGCGAGGAGTTGATGAACATAGAACACACACACAGGGACACAAACGCACCCACAAACACACGCACCTACACACACACACACACACAAACACACACAAACACACACACTCAATCACACCCACGCACAGACACGAGCTCTAAACACTTCCTAATGTTAATCTTTCACTCTGGGGCGGGGACCTGGTGATCTGTTGTACAGCATCCGACCTATTTCAGACACCAGCTCCTCACATGTACCTACTAGACTGCACTAAAAACTTAGTTATAGATTGTATGTAACTGTAAAGAGTTTGATATGTGAGGAAATTATTATTATTATTATAGACGTACTGGTCTAAGGAGAATATTATACGTTCTAGAGAAGTACAGGACTCATACAAGGAAGAATTAGGATGGCACTATGTTACAGCTATTTGCTTTCCACAAAAGAAAAATCTTTCATGCGGAGCGTAATTGACAACTAGTTGGGTTTATTTTTCTGTTGAATTTCTAAAGAAACAGTAGTATTGTGGCACACGTTAAAAATATTAAATACGTTACTAGACTACCAAGTGGAATCAATTTCTTCTTATTAAATATCAAAACGGTACATTCTAGAAGAAATCACGAAATATTACAGGGGGGGGGGAGAGGCGGGGTGTAGTGAAATATCATGTGTATTTATTTTTTTGTAGAAGATGCTATTATATCTGTATTAAAATATTTTAAACATAAAAAAATACACGTCATTTTAGGTAGGGGGAGGTGGAGTTAGTCTAAAACCTCACCACGTATCACCAGGGGGAGCGGGAGCTAAAAAAGTTGCTCAAAAAAACTTCACGCGGTTAATGGACGACCCCTTATGTAGAACACTTAATTTTCATGAGGAGTGATAAATACATGGAGGGACATGCAATGATGTAAATGCCATGTAAAACCCTAAATCAACACTTATAATTGGTATTAAATTGTAATAATTAAAGACCAACTAACTGGCGGTCGAATTTCGTTCCGTTCTGAAACCAGTATAACTTGAGTTGACATTGTATAAACTTTTATACTCTGACAGGTCAAAATATACTGGACATAATAGCTTTATGTAGCCTTTTTTACATAGTTTTAAGTTTATAGCACCAATTGTTTAAAATTTTTACATATATACTATGAGGGTTCCAAATTACACTATCCTGTCTGTGCGCGTTCGCTTAAAAACTGCGTGTAAAGAATTATCCTCACAGATTAAACACACAGGGTTTTACAGAAAGGTTTCGTCATATTTTAGGAGCATTATGTGTAGCCGAAAGATAGCATAGCTTGGAAAGAAAATAGGCAGTCATGGGACTACCGACAGAAGCGAAAACTTAAACGAAACGACGAACTTAAAACGTCACATTAGCAGGTTTCGTAATGTAAATGCAATACGTAAATCATTTATATTATTATTACACAGAATCCGGCAGGAGGGGTAGACCTAAAAAGTGCTGGCTTGACGTCGTAAGGGGAGACATGCGTGCCAATGGACTCACTATTAGGGATACCGAAGATCGTGCGAAGTGGAGGAGAAAAAGTCGGAAGGCGGACCCCGGGCACCGAAGCGAAAGTTTCGGTTGCAACCGGGAAACAACGCCATGATGATGATGATGATTATTACACAGAATCCTCTATAACTTGATGTCCAATTATACAGACACCTTTTCACGAGTGCTTCTCGTTACGCCCCAGTGCCAGTTCTACAATACCTACCCGACAGCAGGCATTTTTACAATATCTTGTCACTAGAATATGCATGTATTTAGAAATATATATTTTTCATTTTCATTTAAAAAAGACAACTCCCGCATTAGGAATTACTCCTGTGTCGCGGGGGACTATACAAACATACAAACAACGGACACAAAGAACACCCAGACTCAGATGGGAATCGAACCCACGACCTCTGGCTCAGCAGTCAGGGTCACTAACCACTAGACCAACAGGCCAGTCAAATATAAATATATGTATGTTTATCAGCAGTCTGGTTACCATAGCACAGGCTCTGCCTAGTTTGGGATCAGACGGTCATGTGTGAGATGTGTTAAGTTATTATTATTATCTATATTAATAATTCGGTCAAGGGGTACGGTAGACTTGATTGAAACCTTACCTGAATAATAAAACATAAAAAAAATAATGATTTCGAGTCGACAACATAATATATCCACAAAATTCGGATTGTCGAGTATTTTGTTAAATTCTAATAGTGCAAATGGCAGTATATATTGGCCACTCGGATGCCATCTTGAGTTCGTTAAGGCCGATTAACACGTATATCTATCACATCTATCTATCACATTTCACCCGAGCGAAGCCGGGCTTTCATCTAGTTATAAATATTCTACAGAAAATATCGCTTTGACGTTTAATAAAATGAAACTGATTTATAGTCAAATACCTTATTTTTAAAAGCAGTGTTATTTTCGCCCAGCGAATCTCTGCCTAGCCGTGATCCAATCGATTCGTTCCCATTTAGCCATGCCCTACAAAGTTCTGCATTCTTCGCCGCTCTTTCAAACGTCTCACCAAACACCGTTCAATTTAGTTGGGAAGCTAGTCAACAGTTTTATACAGCCAACAAAAAACCTACATGTAAATTTCTATACCTACATTATATACATGTATAAAAATATTTCGCCATGGGTACAGACTACATAATAGTACAGCTACAGAAGTCCCAATCCGCCAAATTAATTAAATCAATAGGGACTGTTGTTCCTACACAATAAAGTTGCAATTCAGGTCGCACATCGCTAGTTACCTAAAGTTATATTCACCTACAAGTTGCCTCTGTTTCTATCGCGTACCTCTTATCTGTTTTGACGACGCAGCCACGTTAGGGTTGTCTTTATTTAAAAATTAATCAATCCGAATATTTAATTACCAGTAAGTTATGTGCCTATTACTCTATTTTTGTGAATAATAAACCTAGGCTAGGCTCTAATCAATCGATAGTTTAGATACGAAAAAACGTGCAGCCCAGCCCGCGCGCGGCAACCCATTGAAATTTGGCACGTTTGGTCGACCCCGCCGTGTACTTGTAGCTTAATATTTACACTGCCAAGTGGACCTGGCTTGCCATGGCTAACATACTAAAAGATGTATCTATAATTATTTACTTGGCCCAACTTACTTTCCTTAAAAATACATACTAGTGGTTACAGATTAGCCCGAAAAATGGAGTTTTAAAAAAAAATATGTGTGAGTACAATTCACACACGCCAGAAGTGAAACTTCAGAAAAGTAGCCTACGAGAGAATGAAAAATAAAAAGTAAAATCAAGACAAATAATTTACTAATGTTAATAAATTTAATTTTAGATAATTTATATAAAAGTTATTGGTCAAATTAACACAGATATGTTTCATAATTAACATAAATTATTTAACCAACTATGCAAATGCACAAAAATTAGACCACGTTGACATTGACATATTTTCTGAAAGCTTGGTAGTACGCAGGCGCAAAGACAAAGATTATAAGAAACAGTGTATACTTGTATTCTATCTCATTCTCTCGTTGGCTAAATGCTATTTATGAATGTTTGTCTCTCTTTAGTGTGAGTTTTTCGTTTCTTCGAATTTCAATTCACAACGATTCTAAAGAAGTTTCACTTGAATAATTCTATTAAAAATCGTTAACTTTACACATTCCACCTGTTTTTATGAGAAACTGAGGTAATTAACCTAGAAATTCAAACGGTCATAACTTTAAAATAGATTTTTATATCAAAATGCACAAAAATGATACACGTGAATGAGTTTTTGTGCATTTGCGTATAAAACTCGTTGGTTTTTTTTACTTTAGAAGTTTCCCTTCTGTCCTGTGTGAATTGCACACACACTTTTTTTTTTATTTAATTTGAAATTTTTCATTCCATTGAGATTGAGAAATTCTATAAAAACTGACATGCAAGCAACGTGGGAGAGCCATGCTTCGGCACGCATGGGCCGGCTCTACTCTGCTCCATACCACGGCCTCACAGAAAACCGGCTGTGAAACAATGCTTACATTGCTTTTCGCCGCGTGAGTGAGGTTACCGGAGGCCCTAATAACTCCCACTCCCCTATTCCCGTCCTTCCCTTCTCCCCCCTCTCCTCCCCTCTAATCCCCCTCTCCCGTCTTCCCGCTCTTCCCCCCTCTTCCCCTATTCCGACCTTTAAGGACGGCAACGCACTTGTGACTCTCGAGTCACAGGTGCCCATGGGCGGTAGTCATATACCATCAGGTGACCCGTCTGCTCGCTTGCCCCCTTATTCCATAAAAAAAAAAAAATAACGGAATGAATGAGATGTTCAAAACTGCAGCAAACTCCCCGACTACTCTCAAACTCCACAAAGCCGCCACGAAAATAGCACTACGTGTTCCCATTACCGAAGGTTTTCAATAAAAAAACTCTCACTGTTTTCTTAACAAAATAACTTTTTATATTACGTTTTGCTTTTCACAATATTTTGTTCACCGAGGTAAATAATATTGTGTTTGTAGAACGATTCCCAAAGACATTTACAGTTTGTTCTACGGAATGGGAAACCATCACTTTTTGAAGGGAATGGATTTGAAATCGGGCTATATTGACTGGCCTGTTGGTTTAGTCACGGTAATATTATCTATGCAGTATTCTATCTTCATACCTACGTGTCTCAAGTTCGGTATACACTCGGTACACAATCAGTCGCGAATGCGCCGCAGTGACGAACGAACGGTGTGATGCTTTTGTTAGCAGTAAGCTTGCGATTTGTGTATTTGATTGAAATAAGTACAAATACTTACTTAATATGGCAATGGATTTTTATACTATTAAATTCTCATCTTCAAATATAAACTCAGTCAAGACGCAAATATTATCCGACTTAAAATAAGGGTGGTATTTTTATTAAATCTACTAATAAAAAAACACAACATGCAATTTTATTGAACATTTCCTATTTAATTCATAACAAATTTCATTTTTTTTAATTAAAAATATATTATACTTATTACAATCACAAAACTAGAAAAAATCTCAAGAAGTAGAAGAATTTAAAGGCAGCCCTTTCGCGCGTTTACGTACCACGCTGCTGTAGGTAATTATTTCAAAGACAGCGCCGAATCACAATACTGGATATATAATATTACTGTGGTAAGTGACCCTGACTACTGCGCCAAAGGTCGTGGGTTCGATTCCCACCCAGGGGAAATAATTGTGTGATGAGCATGACCATTTGTTCTGTGTCCGACATTCTCGAGCTATTGCTGGGTATACAATATCCTTACCCTACCCTAGCCTACCATTCCTTTTCAATATACTTCCGTTTTTCCCATTTAATCCCCAAAGTGCCCAGCACTTATGGAATTAAAACGGCAATAGGCTTCCCCCAATTACCTAAGTGGGACTAAACTATAGTCGACAATTAGTAGGCGTATAATACGGCTCTGTCTACCCCATGTATACAAAGATCTTAAAATATGATCCTTCATTTTAGTAACACTCGTTTTAACGCACTCAATCAGCCTATTGCAGTCCACTGCTGGACATATACCTGTCCCAACGTGTGCCATAGCACCTGATCGTCCGCTTTCTACATCCAATCTATCCCAGCTACCTTCCTCAGGTCGTCAGTCCATTTAGATGGGGGGCGTCCTACCTCCCGCTTACTGATTAGCGGTCTTCACTCTAGGACGCATTTTCTCCATCGGCCATCGGTCCCTTTGCAGATGTGGCCAGCCCATTGTCGGATAACCTCATTACGAATTTTATCATTACAAAAGATTTAAAAAAATAAACGCGAGAAACAACGTATATATACTCGTATAGAGGCTTCGCAATGAGGCTGTGTTTACATTACAATCACTTTGTGCTCTAAACGTGCTAAGCCTACCTGGTTGTTTACAGACAAACATCCAGCCGTTTGCACTGGCTAAGGCAAACTTCAATATCGATCTCATAAGACGACAGAATCCTTCGAATTCCAGACTGTAGGCAGATAATTCAAACGTTCAAAGTAAATCTATTTTAGACCATTAATTGGCAAACATCACATAAGAGTCGTAAGGCATCGGGATTTTAATTAAGTGTGTATTTTTATTGGATTCTGTTTCCGCATTTAGACTCATAGGCGGTCCATTATGCGTTCGGATAAGGCTGATAAGTTGAGCCTGCCTAGCACCTTCCAGAAGCACAGAAACCTCCTCGGGTGTTCACAGGCTTCTAGGAGCGACCTTGCACCCGTGAGGATATTTGCTCGTTGTGTGGCCACTTCCTCGTACTCCAAGGTAACGCGAGCGGCCGTTTCCTCCGCTTTGAGACATCCTCTGCATAGAGGACTGTTTGTCGCATTTAAGATGAATAGAAGCCGGTTTATATGCAGGTGCTTCGTAATGGTTCCTGCAACTATCCTGATGTCGAGACGGTTGAAACTGAGCAGTCTGGTTTTCGCTTCATAACGCAAAAATATTTCGCCTTTTAACTAAGTGGGGTTCGTAATCTCATAGTAAAATACAAACGTCAACCCACTTCTTTTTTTCTACGTGTGGAAAACCCCATAGGTAGTCACCAGCACCGGCGTTTATTTGGTGGGCGGTGTGTTAGAATTGAACCGACTGAAACCACACGGTGTGCCATATTGCGCCTAATAATAGGACGTGAACAGACCCCTAACACAAGCATTTTACTCAGCTGGAGGGGTTAACAAAAATAATAGTAATGTTTGCGAGTTAATTCATTTCTGTAGAATGAATATGTATCTACGATATCCCGATAACAAACTTAACATTGTAGTTGAGAAGCATATTCTCCCATACATTCCAACTGCAAATGTAAGTTTGTACCCACAATATTGGGAGATATACCATGTTATAAAGACCATACTTCTTATAGATTTTCCTTCAATCTATAAATAAAGAACTGTATATAATAAAATTAAGAATGGAATATCTCGAAGTGTCTCAGTAATTCCGGAGATATAGAAAATGGTAAATTTTTCTCCATTTTCTTAAATAAATTTTAAAACTTTTTAATTTAACGTTAAAGTTAAAACTATAAACAAATGAGCTTGAAGGGTCCCACCCCTTCAAGCTCTTTCATTTGATTTGTCACATAATACAGTTTACAAATATTTTCATTAAATTTTCTAATTTGGCTCCCAAAAGTGCATGTTCCAAATTCATTTATTTACCCATCTGTGTCTGAGTCACAGGAATTGATACATTCAAATTTTAAGTGATTCGGTCTGTGACAGACGGACAGAGAGACGCACGATAGATCCTATAAGGATTCCGTTTATTCATTCGCACGTACGGCACCCTAAAAAAATATATACCTATAGTTACTTATGTTTTAGTAATCCTGCGTCTGGAACTCTGGTAATTCCGCTCACTAACAGAAAAACAGCATTATAATTATCATCTTAGCCAAAGCAGCACTAATTAATATTAATGCTATGTACTATATTACCAGCGCATGAACTTATTTCTCTTGTAAAGTCGTTGGCTTCATTCACATCGTACAATTAATTATATATTTGCTGAAAACAAAGCTAAAATTACAAGGGGTGTTCAGTTATTAATGAGAATGACATACATATTTATGCGGGGAATTTCTAAAAAATTAGTCTATTTCAGAATATAACATAAATCATTGTTTTTTTTGTCTTACCGGTGTTAGTTTTGATACACACTTATTTGTGCCTTGTAACGTTAATATTGAAATTCTCAGTAAAACCTTTCTTCTTGAAAATAATTTATTTCTGATCAGGTTTCTCAAGAGTTGTAAAGGGAGCAGTTAGGAAAGGATGCGGGACCATATATTATATTGTACAGTGGCACGGTGGTATGCAAAGTTTTGTTTGTCCGTTTGCAGTGTTAAAAATTATCCATGCTAGAGCCGCCCTTTGTTGCATAACACTCCTTTAAATAGCTGAAGAGTTAAAGGTTAGGAGTGCGCACAGAATTCTGCAAGATTACTTGGGAATGAAAAGAATATTCGTAATATTTGTTTGCGTTTGCAATTGTTTACGTGGGAGAGCCATGCTTTGATACGTATGGGCTGGCTCTACTCCGCTCTATACTACGGCCTCACAGAAAACCAGCAGTGTAACAATGCTTACATTGCTTTTAGCCGCGTGAGTGAAGTAACCGGAGGCTCTAACCCTTCCCTCTCCCCTATTCCCGTCTTTCTCCTCTCCCCCCCTCTCCTCCCCTCTAATCTTCCTCTCTCGTCTTCCCGCTCTTCCACCGTCTCCCCCTCTTCCCCTACCCCCACTTTAAAGGGCGGCACCGTACTTCTGATTCTTGAGTTACTGGTGCCCATGGGAGGCGGTAGTCATTTACCATCAGGTGACCCGTCTGCTCGTTTGCCCCTTATACCATAAAAAAAAATTTCTAACGGATGCACAAAAGCTAACGCGACATAAAGAAGGGCTCATAGGATCTGTTCTATAGCAATGGATGACAAATGACCTCAAATTTACGACCCTGATACAAACCAGCAATCAACATGGAAAAGACCATTATCTCCAAACCCAAAGAAGAAAGAAGAAATTTTGGCCCTTTTTCGGTATAGCCAAGGCGTTCTAATGATTGAATAAATTGATCATGGAGCCACTATAACTTACAGAAAAGGTGTACGCGAAACAAAAAATTAATTACTACCATTTAAAACTCACGAAAAAGCTATTTTTCAACAGTACAACGCGCTGGCATACAAGTCTGCACTTGCTATGGCAGTAATCCAAAATACTGGCTTTGAGTCTTGAGCATCCGCGATATTCACCGGACTGGACCTCCAGTGATTTTTACTTAATTTCACGTTTGAAAGAACTATTGAGAGGCATAAAATTGAAGAAGAGAATGCTGACGTTAATGATTTTAAACTGCCCAAGATGAAGACTTTGTATGACGGGAATTAGAAAAATAAAATAATAGTAAATCTAGTCACCTTTCAACCTTGCTATTCTCATTATTTTTTTAACGTCCCTAGTAATATTTTTTTTTTTTTATATTATAGGGGGCAAACGAGCAGACGGGTCACCTGATGGTAAGTGACTACCGTCGCCCATGGACACCTGCAATTCAAGAGTCACAAGTGCGTTGCCAGCCTTTGAGATAGGAGTACGCTCTTTTCTTGAAGGTTTGAAGGTCGTATCGGTCCAGAAATACCGCAGGCGACAATTTGTTCCAAAGATTGGTTGTGCGAGGCAAAACAAATCTGGAAAACCGCACAGTGGTGGATTGCCAATTATGATGCTGCCTTCACAACATTTATCTATTACTAGCAGTTCTCCTAGTAACACACGTGTTTATGTATGTAATGTTATATAGCCTATAATCTTCCTCCAGAACTGGGTTATCAAATACAACTAAAATTATTCAAATGCGACTGCTAGTTATAGACATTACCACATTCAACCAAGAAACAAACTCTTCAGCTTTTTAAACCTAACCGAAAATTATTATGACTGAATCAAACCGACTAAAACCAGCCGGTGTTCCGTCACAAGTGTTGTTTATTGCAGGAGACCAGGGCTTACTCTAAGAAAGAAGCCCTCCAAACTCCGAAAACCCTTGTAGTCTTGGCCGCCTCTTGACTACAGGCGGCCTACATCGTGTAGTATGGGGTAGAGCCATGCCTACTCCAAATCAGAGTTTTTATTTTCTCAACTTTTGACCTAACTGTACAAAATACGCATATCTTGTTTTTTTCTCCCCTGTTACACCACAATTTCAAAGAGTAATGGTTTAATGTTTTTTCACGATCTGCTGATAATGAACTCTTAAATTATAAGGTCAAATGGAAACCAGAGTTCCCGTCTGAAAATAAATTTGTGGTTTCATGATCGGTGAAATTAATATGACTTTTTATTTTAACCAAGATCATGGAATCATCTAAATTTTACACCTTTTTTCGTTCGACTGTGAGATTTTGGGTTTGTGGAGGAACGGATGTCATGTTCCTCCAACAGAAAGGGAGGATCCTCCGACCAGGCGAGGTGATCATGCCTGGCGGGCCGCGGCCCAACGGTTGATGTTGGGAAGTTGTATACATATATACTAATCGGCGCGAGAACTGTCATAGCGCGATGCAGGATTAAAAGGTTGTAGATGTTTCTTGTTGCTGTATGTGGAAGTCGCCACAGGTTCGATACCTCGGACAAAATTATTTTTGAATGGATTATTTTTAGATCTGAAGAAGGCAATAGGCTCGCCCTCTATAGACGTCGGACTGCCATAGGGCCAATGACATTGATGGTGAAATGCGGCTATATAACCCATGAGCTAGGCCTTTAGAAATATTTAGATGGGATTATTTAGGAGTATTGATCTCTGGTATAGCTACTAAAAAGCCAAACTGAACTTCCTCAACAAAGATATGTCATGCACATCTTCCGGTGGGACGAATAAAAACTTCGACACGAGTTTTGCCACTACAATAAACATGCTCTTGAACGATTTGATACCAACGAGTAAGGCGCGCTGCCTGCTGTGTATGACGTTCAATAACCCCCTCCATCCTCAACCACCATTAGACAATGAATTATGTGAAGCTATTATTTCAGAGGTAATATTCTACGAGAATAAATTCATGCGATTTTGTTTATTTACCAATATATTTAAATCATATTTTAAAACTTCTAGCTAATTTAATACACAGGCTTATGGTTAAATTATATTTTTTTATAAAATAAAGGCAAAGAATCACACACATTTATTCAATTAAATTCATCAGAAAACATGTGTATGAAATTCTGTTCAAAGCTACGTAGCATCTACGACGTAGAGGTTCGTAGACAGCTACGAAACTAATGAAGACGTATAACTAAATTATGCCCTGTTTTTAGTCAAACTAATTATGTGGGTAAAGTTTGTAGTACCCTCAAACTGACAACTGTATACGTGTTTAAACACAATTCTGTTTTGCATAATTACAACTGAAAGTGGCAGAGCACGGCAGATTTGTGTTAAACTTTAAGACGCCTGACTGGTATATTATCTTGAACTCTTACAAAAGATGGCCGCTAGAAATCATTATTTTCACAGTTTCTATTTGAGATAGGCTCGGACTTCCTGACAACAAATGTTATAGGGGGCAAACGAGCAGACGGGTCACCTGATGGTAAATAACTACCGCCGCCCATGGGCACCTGCAACTCAAGAGACATAAGTGCGTTGCCACCCTTTAAGGTGGGAGTAAGGGAAGAGGGGGCGGAGAGTGGGAATAGGGGAGAGGGGGATTACAGGGGAGAAAGGGACGGGAATAGGGGAGAGGGAAGAGTTAGTCCTCCGGTAACCTCACTCACGCGGCGAAAAGCAATGCAAACATTGTTTCACTGCCGGTTTTCTGTGAGGCCGTGGTATCGAGCGGAATCGAGCCGGCCCATAGGTGCCGACGCATGGCTTTCCGAGAAAAGAGAAACTGGTGTGATGTCTCACGTCAAAGATTATTTATGGGAGAACATTACTTCGCACGTATAGGCCGGCTTGACCGGAGTGATACCACGGCCTCACAGAAAAACGCCAGTGAAGCAATGATTGCATTGTTTTTCGCCCTTACCCTTCCCTCTCCCTCCCTTCCTTCTCTTCCAACCTTCCCCTATTCCCACCTTAGGCCGGCAACGCACTTATGCCTCTTTAGTTGCAAGTGCTCATGGGCGGCGGTAGTCATTTACCATCTACCAGGAGAATTGAAAAGAGAGAAAGAGGGAAGGGTTATGGCCTCCGGTAACCTCACTCACTCATTGAAAAACAACGCAAGCATTGCTTCACTGCTGGTTTTCTGCAAGGCCGTGGTATCACTCTGGTCAAGCCGTCTGAAAAATCTTTGAATAATAATAATAACTCCACACATCTCACACACGGCTGTCTGGTCCCAAACTAGGCAGAGCCTGTACTATGGTAACCAGACTGCTGATAAACATACTTATATATTTCTAAATACATACATATTATAGATAAATTACACCCAGACACAGAACAGATTATCGTGCTCATCACACAATTATTTGTCCTGGGTGGGAATCGAACCCACGACCTTTGGCTTAGCAGTCAGGGTCACTAACCACTAGACCAACAGGCCAGTCAAAAGTTGAATCGTAACATTACACCAGTATCTCCACAGTCTAATTGCCAACTCATTAAATCACGATAAACAAAATACACTTATCTTGCTTCTTTAAGTGTTAATGAATGTTTAACAAACTTACATTTAAATAAAACCAAAACATTTACTTTCATTGATAATTATTTTCATTAGAAAACAACTCTATTTTCCTTACATGAAAATAGTTTTCATGTTATAGATGAGTTTACTTAGTTCATTTAGTAGTTTTCAAGTACATCTGTTTTGTAAGATTCACACGGCAAAGTTGAATGCACGAACATTCAGATTTAGATAGATTTTCTAAACTAAAATGTTATTTTTGTAACCGAAATTTTTTTATGTCTCCGCAACCCAAAGGAAATATCCTCCGAACAAGCGACGTGGTCATGTCTGGCGGATAACTGCCCAACAGTTGAGGTCAGTTGAGGAGGAAGTTGTACACATCTTCAATGCAACTTTCATTGCGCGATACACGATTAGTAGTCAGTATGTAATTCGAGTTGTCTTCGCTAGGTGGAGCTGTAGTATATTTTGTTCTATGTGGATATTGCCATAAAATAGTTACAAAGAATTGATCTTCGCTCTTTATCGAATAAAAATCAGGCGTAAAAAAATATCGAAACAGAACACTCCAGAACTACAAGAAAAATTGTCATCAATATAAATAAATACACATCAAGGAAAATCCGTTCTAGAAAATTATCATCGCTCTTCAAAGGGGTAAAGGGGAAAAATGTGTTATTGACAAGCATTTGATGTATTGTTACATTAACGCGGAAAGCGGCTGAAATGGGACGCTTTGAACAAGATATTTCACTGAGATATTTATACGTAGGTACAGGTAGTTCTTCGTATGTACTAAGTAGCTGTACGGCGGATGGTCTAATAGTTCTATGTTTTCTTGCTTTAAAAACTCTTTTGTTCTGTGCGCGGTGTGAGAACTCGCATTGTCGTGATGGAGGATGATGTGGTGGTTGCAGTTCTCTTTACGGAGTTCAGAAACGACCTGTGGCAAATAAATACTAGCATACCATTCTGCATTAACCGTTCTTTGTCCCTCAAAAGAAATAGTCGCAACATGGCCGGTTTTGGAGACAAACGTGGCCACCATTTTTTTTGCAACACTCCGTGAACGAACAATTTTTGTTGTCTTTAACTCATTTTCGAACACCCAAACTCGTGACTGGTTTTTTGTTTCGGGTTCGTACGCGTATATCCAGGATTCATCACCTGATACGATGTTGTATACAGCATTTGAGGATCCTGCGTGGAATCTTTCGAGAGTTCTGACGCACCAAGTAACGCGAGCCGCTTTTTGCTCTTCACAGAGCGAATGCGGTATCCATCGGGAAAACAACTTTTTTACACCTAATTGTTCATGCAAGATTATTTGTATTTGACTCATGCCAATGTCTAAAGTTGCCTGAATTTCGCGGTATGTCACATGTTGATCTTCCTCAATCAGCTTACGCACAGCATCAACGTTTTCTTGGGTGACTGCAGTTTTTGGACGACCTTGACGGGGATCATCACTGAGCTTGACACGTCCACGTTGAAATTCAGCAAACCAGCGATAAATTGTGGTTTTGGATGGGGCTTCATCACTAAATGCAGAAATCATCCGGTCAACACACTGTTTTTGCGTTAAACCACTTCGAAAGTCATTATAAATCATCGCTCTTGAATTTTCTCGAGTCAATTCCATTTTCTCAACGACTAAACAAGTTTGACAAAACCTTGTGATAAGACCGAGAATCTTTTTCTAAATAAATACATGGTATTCGATTTTTTAAACCAAGGTGTTTTCAATTAAAAAGATTTTAATATGACAGAAACAGTGGAAATATTCCATTCCCGATACTTTTAGTGCAGCCTATGTACTGTATTTTTGCTTTCAAAACAGCGTTTTTCAACATTCATTGATTTTAGACCCCTAAGATATTTTACTATGATTACAACGCAGATTATTGTGTATACAATTAAGTACTCGATCAAAGTAGTTTTGAAAAGCGCATGACAACTACATTTTTAATCTGTTCATAAGAGACACGTGCCCTCGGCGCTTTTTAAATGGACGCGCGCAAGATCGCTAATAATTAACATATCAAAAATGGGCAAAATAGAGCTTCTGTAATTAATTTACCTACTTGAAATTTTTAGGAGCTGTTGCTCTAAAAGTGTACCGGTTTTATGGATTTCCTACCGTTATAAAATAGATTATAAGTATGTATAATAAATACTTTTGCAAGATTTATTTAGTGTATCTTTTCTTTTTTTGCGCAACTTTGAAGCATGCCCTAGGCCTCACTTGTGGTCGGTACGCCCCTGATCACACTTACTGTTTAGTATAATTGTATATTTTTATTTCGCTAATAATTTAAGCTCAGAGTGAGAGAATAAGCGTATCATTATACTTTTTGTTATAATATGCGCATAAACGTCTTTCGTACCGTCACATCATTGGCTATTGGCTAGATTGTATGCTGGATTAAAACCGACAAAAGCCACACACTGATCCGTCAGGTGGTCTATTGCCAGTAAGTAAATATCCGTTAAGTAAATAAGCTCAGATCTCAGCCGGTTATTGAACAACTTTGGAGTAGCGAGGGGGTTTTGACCCCCTCCGTTTGAGAGGAACATACGTTGAATATATTACATAACTATTTCTCCTGCCTGTTGTGCTTAAAGGCGAGTATTTGGACACTGTTGTTAAACCTAGTGTACAAAAGTCAAAGCAGTGGGCGGTATTCTGTATAATAAATATTAAATATATTTTAGGTACAAACAAGGTTTTGTTTACACATGGCCTAAAATAACAGCGGGATTGAATTAAATATAACTTTCACAACAAAATAAACTTTGAATTGTTTTCACTACGGATTATTTGATAGAATTAGGGCACAGATATTTACTCCAATGAAAGCATTCTAACTGGTAAAGTACTGGTTTTTTTTCTAAACAGAGAATTCTTGTAAACCTCTTCAACTAAATCATATGCTTGTGTTAGAAGTAAATTCATATCGGTACTGGATTTGGTTCGAACTCGTAAACCATCGACGCCTTTGTCATTATGCTACCGCTCCTTTCATGGATCATTATCGTCATCTGCACCTGGAGTTCACCTATCGGTGAGTATAAGCCTCTGTGTGCCATCTTCTTTGGTTCCGTGCCAGTCTCATCCAAATTTATCCCGCAACGCTCTATTTACGAAAGTTCTCAACCATGTCCCGTCAACGCTTTGAACCACCTGTCATTCCAAAGACTTGTTAATATTATTTTGCCCAACTTCATTTTAAGTAAATTTAAGTTAATTTCTACGTCCTGATTCGTTTTTGGATCTAGATTGAGCATTGCAAGCTTCATGTTTCTTTACAAATATTATTCGATACGGTTTTTTCTATCGCCGTAGGTCAGGATAGAGCACACAGTTATATAAAAAAATCTTAAAACTTTGACGAGCAGCGATAAATTGAAAATGCCATCTTGCCGACACTAGCTATTATCCTTAACAAAGTATTTTATCTTTCCGAAGTAAAACAATACAATAACGATAAACATAATTATTAAACATTTTAAAGACTTAGTAAAATAATATTTACCTTCAAATAGTTTATATATAAAATACACTTACCGCCATCAACGTATCTTTCTTTTATGTCATAGACAGGGCAACGGTGAACAACGGAATAGGCCGAATACAATCGTTTGACACAGATTATCTATATTTAGTTTCTTACTTTCAACAGAGCTTTATTGTTATTATATCTATAAAGTAATTAATGATCGAATTTGGCTGGGTATCGTGTATCCCTCCAACATAAAGGGAGAATCCTCCGACCAGGCGAGGACCAGGAACGGTTGATGGAAGTGATGATGAAGTTATATAAGTATATATTTATCGGCGTGAGAACTTCCTCGCTAGATGTTGTTGAAGTATGTTTCTTGATCCGGACCCGTCTGTAAGCCCGGCTAGACCTGCATATGATTGTAGATTGGAATGTGAACGTGCCGACAGCTCCAATAACAGCTGGTAACTGGCAGTTGGCTTCTCAGACGATCCTAGCGGTGTTGCGTGTAGCGGACAATAGGGAGTGAGCCGGTTGCGAACGGTGGGTCGCTGCGAGTGTGGTTTCGCGAGCGGCGATACCTTGTGATCAAGTAAGGCTAGTTATGCCTACGGGTAACTAGCCTTAATTAGTACTGGCGCCATGGTGTTGGAAATAAGACCTACCGTATAAAGGTCCCTGCGTCTCGGGACCTTAGTTTACTAAACTTGATGCAGGTATACTGCTCATTTAAAGATTGTGTTGGGTGGCGGGGGGGTAGTATAAACAAATACGTAGCTGTAAACCGAGGGATTTATACGTGGAAGTGCCACATACATATCAAGTAAATTCAACGATCTTTTAGTCCAAATACACCTTAGTATTATATTTTGAAATTTTTATTCATGTATTCAGATATCTTTATTATATAATGTTGGACTGTCCGTGACACCACTCTGTGGGCTCTATCTGAATATCAGCTCTTTAGCTCCCTTTCTAAAGCCGTAACTGAGATAGAACCCATTGATACCCTCACATTCAATTTAAATATGTATTGTAGGTTTTTTGCACACTATACAAGTTAGTTTTGACGTAGTGTAGATAGATGGCGTTAGCTGACTCGCACTATGATTTGTTTACTAGCTACGGTATAAAAGCATTATGAAGATTTTTGGAATTTGAACACGTTTTACATTAATATCTTCTTGGTCTTATTGTAATCACTATAAAATCCATGCCCCTCGGTTTCACCTGCCCCATTTTTATGGTCACTGCTCCGCTCCTAAGGGTTGTAACGTGATGTTACTTAGCTTATAACCTTCCTCAATTAATACTCTATCTAATACAAAAAGAATTTTTCAAATCCGACTTTTAGTTCCAGAGATTAGCGCGTCCATTGAGAATCATTTACATCCGATGTTTCGAAAAATTAGTGTCAAAATACGTCTCTTTGTTTGTTTAAATTAAATTTTTAGTTTGCCATTAAGCTTCCAATAGGAATAACTTTTAAATCATCTTTTATTTGAATATTCTGTTTCCGGACATAATAACCATCTGTGAAGCCTATGTATATAAAAATGAATCCCTATTTCCCTTGGTCGCGGCATCACGCGTTAACGCCTTTATCGATTTCACTAATTCTTTTTTCTTGTTTGTTATTGTCAGGACAAGGTTCTTATCAAAGAAAAAATTAAGAAAACTTAACGAACATAATTAACTTTTTTAATGTAACCTTAGCTCTTTTGACATAACTGTCAGTAGTTTGACAGTTGGCGCGATTGACAGAATGTGGCAAATTATACCAATTCGAATTCCATATTCATAGTTAAGACAGGATAACGTCTGTCGGGTCAGCTATTATTTATATATTTTGTGCGGAACCCTACTTCTTTTTCCAAAATAAAAGTACCCTGAGTTACCCCTTATAACATCAACTATCTGCCAGTGAAAGTCCCTTGGAACCATTCCGTCCACCTGTTCCGGAGATCAGCCAGAACCACCAGACAGACAGTTTCATTTTTTAAATGTAATCTATTTGTAAAAATAGCATTATGTTTACTAGAAACCGCTGAATAGTTCAACTATCCCTCTCCTCTTTCCATCATCAGACATTGTTACCAAGCCTAAACTCAAGTGGTTTACCATTTGCCACTCTAGAGCCAGTAGAGGAACTATCCGCCTCCTGGTTCCCATCATTAGATCATCTCCAAGATGCCAAGTTATAGTATTCAACGGAACTACGTAATGTACATACAAACTTTCATTTTGATACAATAGGTAGAATTAATAGGTTAAAATCACTTCCAAGATTGAAACTAATAAAAGCGTGTTAAAATATATTCACTTCAAGTGCTCCCTTAAAATTGAAGTCGGTAAGTTAGCAACAAACTCACCACTGATGCTATAAGCTATCAAAACCACTAAACAACAGAAATTTTCGTTGTTCGTACCTCAATCAGCACTCAAGTGATTGTTATCAACTTAATAATATAATGCATGCTTAGCGTTTATCACCCACTATTGTCAACCGCCCGACAGCGTAACGCTACCAATATAACTATTCATAATAATGTCTACGAACAAATTTTTGGTTCATTTCACGTGAAGCGGGCCACGTAAAAAAAGTGAGGTTCCGAAATTGGTTCATATTTGGGGTTTGTTTGCTTGCTAGGGGTTGTGAACATGTACACATATTATTTTTTTAATTAAGGTTTGGTTCTCAAATTATGGGATTCTAAAGAATTGACCTGATCGGCGGAAGGGTTTTCTTAGTGGATGTTTTTCGTATTAAAGTTATTTATAATAAAATCATAATTTTAATGTTTTGTATAGAAAAAATACAGTTCTTTTGGATTTTTAAATCTTATTCTAAATTTGAATTTTTATTTTTGTCTTAAACCGGAAATTAATATTTTAAATAAATGTTTTAGTAACTTCGACCATTTTTATTTTTATTATTGCAAAATAAAGCTTAAAGTGTTATTATAAAAGTTGCAGAGTGGGATCTAATTGGGTTAAGAAGATAAATCAATTTGAGTAGGTAAAGGTCGCAGTGAGTGACGTACCTGGCGCTTGGTGAAGACGGTTGCTTTGTGCGTAAAATAATAATATTGCTGTGATATCACCTATTTACCCATAAATACATACCAATACGCTATCACACAAGCTCGGGAGTAATTTTAAACTTTACTAGCTTTTGATCGTAGCTTTACACACGTTAAATTTACCTTTCGATCCCTCAGGAACTGCACATTTTTCTAAAATGCCTCGTGCCCTTTGCCGTGCCTCTGACAACGTATTTTCAAAACTTCATGCCAATCGGTTGAGTAGATAGTTAAGAGATGAAAGCTTAACAAACAAACGAACTCACATTCGCGTTTACAATATTAGTTAGGGTTTTCTTAATAATTCATGAATGAATGATAAAATGAAATAATATTTTATTAAAAGAAAATATTACTTTTTTACACTTTTTCGTGGCCCGCTTCACGTGAAATGCCCCTTTTATGCAATAGTGAACTGTTTTATCATCTATTTATAGTTTGCCCTTATTTTTTATTAAATAATCAACAGTTATTTAGTGTGTAAACGCATTCGAGGTACCCAAACTAATATAATAAAAGCAAATGTGTGTTTGTTTGTTCACTTTAATTGAAATTGGAATAAACGTTGTCAGATTTCCTGAAAAGATATAGGGTACCACGTTGAATCTAGAAAAAAAGGCAACGGGCAAATATAATAATTACTAGCCGCTCCCCGTGGTTTCACTTTCGTTTATGGTCACTGCTTCACTCCTAAGGGCCATAGCGTGATGTTACATAACTTATATTATTCCTCATGAATCTGGCTATCATATACAAAAAAAAAAATATTCAAATCCAAGGAGTAGTTCCAGAGCATTTGAACAAATAAATCAAACAAAAATATTATGTCAGTATAGTTTAAATGGTGAAATATCTTATAGATTCTTCTATTTAATAGTCTAACTATTAATATAATGAATATTTATATTATAATAAAACATTTATTCATAGTATAAATTACTTTTTTACACGGTTGTATATGTAAGTATCGTGGAAGCTTGATTAGCTTTCGGCCCGACTGGAGCCTATTATTATAAGCGACTAATAGCGTCGGTGTCAGACATAGCACAGGAAATATTTATGTAAGATACGTCTTTTTTGAAGTTGAGAGTGTGGTGATGCTGGTGTTCCTGCCACTAGGGCCCAGGAAATACAGACCATTCGGGTACGCGACCCCGGCCTTTGCGAGCTACTGCAGTCTCACTCCCGTTCCCATCCAAGACTTGCGGTATCCCTTACCCTAGATTCCTCTCCCTACCCATTTTACATTCTTCCTTCTTTCCCGTTTTAAAACGACTGAATTCCCACATGTTATACACTTCTTGCTATTTCCCAATTTTCATTGAGGTCGGCGCAACCTCAATGAAAATTGGGAAATAGCATGAAGTGTGTGTGGATGAAGGCTCCTGCGTTTCTAGTCATTTTAACCTCTACTATTACATTCGGCTTAACAATATATTTAAATTATACCGAACTCATAAGGAAGATATTATTCTATATTATACAGAACTTTTGGTCCAAGAAACTACCTCTTCAAGAAACTATATCTTAATATATATATTTCTTCTGTACGTGTGTATGTCACTGTATTCCTCCTAAACAGATTTTAATGAGTTTTTTTGTGTGGCTTCAGGTGGATTCGAGAAATGTTTATATTTACATATGGACCCGGTAAAAGGCGTTGCGATAGGGTTACAGGAGTAATATTTTTTTACGTTTCGGCAGGACAACGTCTGTTTGGTTCGCTAGTAAGCACATATTAAGTTTAAGCTTAAGTTTATTAACAACACGTTTCTTAACTTCACTTCTAACTACATAAACCAATTTTGGAAGTTAATTTTAACCTACTTTTAATTGTGGTATCGAAATGAAACTTTGTATATATATGTAGCTTGGATGATAATACTACAATTTGGCACCTTGGAGCTGATCTGATGAGCGAGCCAGGAGGCCAGGAGGTGGATAGAGGAACTCTTCAGTACTAGTATTAGTAAACACCTCGAGATTGGAATCATATGATTCTTTTGACGAGTAATGAATACAAATATATTTTTTTAAAAAAAGTATCACCGACTTCAATGTGTTTTTTAGTGGAAAGTAGATGTATTTTGTTTATATATAATATGGGTAGGACAACTAAACGCACTGCTCCAATGAGACAGCGATGTTTCGGAGCCAACGGAAACTTCATCGATGTATACAATTTTTAGATATTTGTTGATTTTTAAGTACCCGCTCTACTGATTTCGATGAAATTTAAATGGGGTTACCTGAGCAGTATACCCTTTGAAACAAAAGAAGAATTTTCCAAATCGGTTCAGGCGTCTTCGAAAAGAAGAAAAGATTCCGACGAATTGAGAACCTCTTCCTTTTTGGAAGTCTGTTAAAAATATAATAGTTTTGCTAATGATTGTCTGCCAGGAGGTGAATAGTAGTTTTAGACTTTTTAATTCGGTTTACCTTTTAATGTCTACGTTATGTTACGTCAGCTGCGTGCGTATATAATTACGTCACACATATAAACGAGAGGCTGTTATGTGTTTGACATTGGCAGTTTGAACGTAAATCCTGATCTTAATTCATCCTTTCTATACTGATACAATATTATAAATGCGAAAGTAATCACTTAGGTAACTATGTAGCGTATGTTAGCACATTGCAAGGTTAAGTAATACGAGCCAGGTCAATCATATGGTGGGCGACCATTCTTAACACATTGAGACCCCTTCGCGCCTCGCAGAGCACGGTAAATCGTTGGTCCCGGTTGCCATATGAACATCTGTGCCATTCATTACGGGTAGTTTTAGCCCTAAAAAGTCCGACAACCGGGTCTAACTACAATATCGCCTAGTACTTGGGTTGTGGAGGTCTGATGGCAGTCGCTTCACGTAAAATATCGAAGTTCGGCCGTTGCGTAGTTAGACTTAAAAGTAACTTCAATTTATTTGGGAAAAGGCGCGGAGTATGCCTTTAATGGATTATTAATACGTGATGTGATATCACTACATATTATAAAACAATATCCCCAGCCGCATCAAAAACTACTGAACGGATTTTCATGCTTTTTTCACCAATAGATAGAGCGATCCATGAGAAAGGTTTAGGTGTATAATGTGTACCCGTGCGAAGTCGGGCGGGTTGCTAGTATAATCATAAATTCAAATTACGAAATTTAAAAAAGCTGTAATCTTCAAACGGCTGAACAAATTTTCTTGAATTATATCTAAGAATAATCTTGACCAAGTCATTTTTCAAACAAAAGAAAATGCAATATAAGAAAATGTGATATGTAGTGATATTTTGTTGACTGTTTGTTGTTGTTGTTGACTGGCCTGTTGGTCTAGTGGTTAGTGACCCTGACTGCTAAGCCAGAGGTCGTGGGTTCGATTCCCACCCAGGACAAATAATTGTGTGATGAGCACGATAATTTGTTCTGTGTCTGGGTGTAATTTATATATAATATGTATATTTAGAAATATATAAGTATGTTTATCAGCAGTCTGGTTACCATAGTACAGGCTCTGCCTAGTTTGGGATCAGACGGCCGTGCGTGAGATGTGTGGAGTTATTATTATTATTATATTTCTCGTATATCTATCTACTATTATTTGGTGTACAATAAAGTACACTCTATCTCTCTACCTACTTCATTGATCACCATGAAGTTGTACACACGTTGTCAAGGGTACATAAAAACGACATACACAAAAAAAGTAACTTACATTTTTTTCTGCATGACAGGTACCTTCATCCCCATTAACCTACCTCTCGTCAAGAAAAAAAAGCACTGGTCCATAGCGAGAGCTGGATTTATTGACAAAATCTACTTCAATGCCAGCGAACTCGATGGCAAATGCTAGAAACACCTTTATCAATAACTAGCTGATCCGCGCAACTTCGTCCGCGTTTGTAAACATATGTTCCTCTTTTTTGCAATATTTTTCATTGTTGCTCTGCTCCTATTGGTTGTGGCGTGATGTCATATAGCCTATAGCATTCCGCGATAACTGTACTATCCAAGTCTAAAAGATTTTTTTAAGTCGAACCAGTAGTGCCTGAGATAGCCCACATTCACGAACTTAACCTTCATTTTTGCCCTGTTGATTTGTCGTCCAAGTTTGAAAGCAATCGGTGCATAACTGCGATCTCTATCGTGCCTGTAAAATTGAGGTACATACATATATAATTATAATAATATATGTATATAAAATTTTTAACTGATGGTTGTTTTGGTGTCTAGGGATCATAATTAGACATCCTGAAGAAATTTTTGGAAAACTCGACAACTGGTACAATACCAATAGGTGGACTTTTCTTCGAAATCTACCTAAATATTAAGCTTACTCAACTATGAACATCAAGTAAATCGATATTACAATTGACTCCGGACTTACAATCTCAATCATTTAAGCCATTACCCTCCAAAAATTTGTATTAAAAACATCGAGTGACGCACCATACGTCTCCTCTCCAAATAAAACACCTTTTAATCCAGAAGGGATTTTTGCACGAATTTTTCTAGATCAAATATAAGCCGTATAATTTAATTCTACAGTCTAAACCCTGAGTCTAACATCCAAAGCTCATACCTATTTAAATCCGTCGAATAAAATGCCATCCATTGTGCATAATGATTAAATGCGTTCTATTTTCAAATAAGTCTGTAATATTTACTGTCGGTGTTCGATAAGCATATTCAAATAAATATTAGTGGAAAAATTATCGAAAAAAAAAAATAGTGTTGTACACATACGCAGTCCGCGAGAAATTTCGTAACAAATTTTCATTTAATGCATTCAGAAATGGTTTAATTAGCTTTTTTTAGTAAACATAAAAATTAAATAACCCTTTAAAAACCTTACCTTAAAATCACAATCACTAAAAGACACAAGCACTCACTGACAAAGTGTGTTAAGTAATTTTTTTTGTAATAATTATCGTTATATCATGTTCTTAGAATTTCGCGATAGGGTCGGTACGTCCGCCCTTGGTGAAACGGCGGCATCGACTGGGGTGCTAAGGGTTCGCGCTGTATATGTATAGGACACGGGTGGCTATAATAGGCGTGTGGGTGGCGAAGTGAGGTAAGTATTATATTGATTTTTTTTATAAAAAAATTGAAAATTACTTTTAACCGCCTTCAAAAGGGACAGAAGGAGATTCTCAAATTGACTGATTTTTTTTCTGTGTGTAATTATTTTTGTAATTGAATTAGTTTAGCTCAACGTTGCTCTCATTTAAATTTGAAGAAAATAATAAACCTCTAAAAGCGGATGTTTAAGGGATGGCGAGTACAGCAGTTTATCTTGATTGAAGTTGGTGATACTTTTTTAAACTTATTTACTACTAGCAGCGGCCTGCGATTTCACCCGCGTAAGTCCCGATCCTGTGGGAATATCGGGATAAAAAGCCTATATGTTAATCCAGATCTCCAGCAATCTAAATACCAAGTTTCATCGCAATCGGTTCAGTAGTTTTGGCGTAATAGAGTAACAAACATCCATCCATCCCAACTTTCACATTTGTAATATGAGTGGGATTATTAGTGGGGTAGTGGGATTGCAATATAGGGAATACTTTTTACTCGCTCGACTCCGCTCGATACCACGGCCTCACAGAAAACCGGCAGTGAAACAATATTTGCATTGCTTTTCCCCGCGTGAGTGAGGTTACCGGAGGCCCTAACCCTTCCCTGTCCCCTATTCCCGTCCTTCCGCTCTCCCCCTCTCCTCCCCTCTAATCCTCCTCTCCCGTCTTCCCGCTCTTCCCACCTCTCCCCCTCTTCCCCTATTCCCACCTTAAAAAGCGGCAACGCACTTGTGACTCTTGAGTTACAGGTGCCCATGGGCGGCGGTAGTCATTTACCATCAGGTGACCCGTCTGCTCGTTTGCTAAAATATTATAATGGGATTTGGGCCTTATATGAAACCGCAGGTAGATAGTGTCATATTGCTGTAGAGCTGTTACTATGTGCTAGTGAGTAATATCACTATATTACACACATATATTACATTGTGGGAGAGCTATGCATCGGCACGTATGGGCCTCCTCGACCGGAGTGATACCAAGGCCTCAGAGAAAACCAGCAGTGAAGCAATGTTACATTGTTTGTCGCCGAGTGAGTGAGGTTACCGGGAGGCCCTTACCCTTCCCTCTCCCCTCCTCTACCCCTCTTCCAGGGGGATGACATTTCCTACAAAGTGACGTTTTAGAAATATAGAGGCGCTATCTATGCGTTGGCTCTACGAAAAGTCTTCCTAGTTAGTATTCAGCTTCTACATAGATGACGCTACGAGTGCTGATTTACCGACAGTGATTTACCTACCGTTTGACATTTGACAACAAAAAATCAAAAACTATCATGTTACAAAATGGTGGCTACTTTTTGCGAGTACGCATGTTTGTAGATTTATACGAGTGGATCAGATACAAGAGGATGGTTATCGGGTATACGGTTTTTTAATAATTTATTTGAACTAGAGTTTACCATGAAAATACCGTATACCCGATCGCCATCCACTTGTATCTGAATATGATGGAAAAGCTAAAACGTATATATCACGAGAAAACTACACAACTAAGTCTATAGGTACCTAGTACTACCATAACTATATATAGTATGATTAGTTCCGGAGCCAACCGCTAGGCTGCGCTAGTTGTCCAATTGGTAAGCTTTGAAATTCCGCAAGAGGCCTCTCTTTTCCCTAATATTACTTTACTCTTTGCCCTCTTTCCTCCTTCCCCTACTCCCATCTTAAAGGCTGGCAATGGACTTGTGACTCTTGAGCGGTCTCGGTGGTACTCACCATCAGGTGACCCGTCTATTTCTTTGCCCCCTATACCATAAAAAAATTACCAGAGTTCAATAGACTTGGGGATAAGTATATATAGGTAAGAATAAGTATCACCATTGTCATTGCGAGTCTTAATAGCCTCTGTTAACCGCTTCCCATAAGTTGAACTATACATACATACTCTTAGAGGTCTATTAAATGCCCAAATTTTGCCAAATATAATTTAGACCAAGCAAATTTGGGGAGCAAGCTTATTGCCGTCAACCAGGCATTGAGAATTAAAGATGGAAAGATTGGGAGTATATTAAAAGTGAAAACAATGGAAGTAAAGAGATATCGCTTTTACGAGGGAATGGAGAGTGTACCTATGCAATAGCTCAGGCAGGTTAGGGTTTCGTGCCTTTAACTGGAACTGTATGCTACATTAATAGCACAGTTTTATAAAAAAAAGGCGTGTGGCAGCTCCAACGCACGACTGTAGATTACAATTTACTAGAGGCTCTCTCTCTCTCTCTCTCTCTCTCCCTCTCTCTATCTCTCTCATCATTTGTAGACGCTGTACAGTGTATATTCTATATTCTATATATATATATATATATATATACTATCTGCTTACATGCGTCGAGGATAAGGAGTAAACTCTAATAAAGCACAATAAAACGTTAAAGCATTACGCGGCCCTCCGGTCACTAATTTCACTCTTCATATTTTTTTCATACCGGGCGCCTTATATGAAAATCGATTCTTAAGGAGTAAACTCCAAAATTTATACAATTGTATTAAAAATTAATTACTAAGTTTTTTTATGGGATAGGGGCAAACGTGCAGATGGGTCATCTGACGTTAAATGCATTTTTATTTTTTGTTTTTTTTCGTCATTAAGTTTAACAAAATATCTTCTGCTATTTAGCAGATATTTTTTTTTGTTCGTGTTACACAAGAAAAGTTTTGTAGCTCCTGTCGCCTTCATTTTTGATACATTAGTATTTATTACCTTTTTTTAATCAAAAGTGTTCAAATCGAATTAGTCTTTATTTATTTCTTGATTTTCAATTAGCGCACGCTTGAAGTGAAGAACAATTATATCGAATATGTAAATAAAAAGTGTGCGTGTGTGTGTGTGCGTGTGTGTATGCGTATGCATGTGCGTGTACGTGCGTGTGCGTACTGAGCGATTAATATTGACTATACGTAATGCGTTAACTTTAACGCTAGTACTGACAAATAATACTACTGTTATAAAACAGCAATCCCAAATGAATACACTCTATTTATCCAAATCGGTTTAACGCAAAATCCAGAATATTTGACTTATAACCCTTTTCTATCAAGCCGCTCATGTATAGGTACATACCTACTATTGTTGGGAGATACCTTAACAGTCTGTTTTAAGTAATGCAAGGGAGGCTAGAGAACTTCAAGCATGTTATAATGAAGGGGTAAGTAGAGAATTTGTGAACTAATTAGAACAACTTTAAACAAAGACATTTTCTTGTCTTTAAAATGGACCGTGGTATTCTTTTTAGTTCGGAAAATATTGCAGGTAAAACGGGCCTGTTGGTTTAGTTGCTGATCCAGAGGTCGTGGGTTCGATTCCCACGCAGGACAATTAGTTGTGTAAGGAGCACGATCATTTGTTCTGTGTCTGAGTTTAATTTGTTTATAATATGTATGTATTTAGTAATATATAAGTATGTTTATCAGCAGTCTGGTTACCATAGTACAGGCTCTGCCTAGTTGTGGATCTGACGGCCGTGTGTACCTTACACGCGGTTGATCTCAAGCTATAAAAAAAACTTATTGAGTCCTTGGATGGGTAACCAAAGGACTGTTGTATTTTTTTTTTGTGACTGTAGGATAACACAGGTATCCCAGCGTAGGTTTCAATATATTACAAAGCATATGTAACCTCCTTATTACATTAAAAAAAAGAAAAAATCTAATAAAAAATTAATAGTTTCGCATGTTATAAACGCATAGACAAAAATAATATCTTTCTCCATAAACAATTTCGACTGTTTTTAATGTCTCGGTTTATTTATATGACCAGTATCACTTGGACTGCCATTTCATAGACTTTTGTAGCATGACAGGTCAAAATATATACTGGACGCCTAAAGCTTTATATGGCCGTTTTTATAAAGGGACCATTTGAAAAAGGAACACTTATTTAAATCCTTGAAAGGGCATGACTCTCGCTTGCAGTTACAAAAAGATTTTTTAAAAAAAGAACTGAATTTCAAAGTATTTTCGCCTCCGTTTTTTCATAAATGGATAAATCCGACTATCCCACTAATATTATAAATGTGAAAGTTTGGATGGTTGTTTGTTACTCTTTCACGCAAATACCACTGAACCGATTGCGATGAAATTTGGTATGTAGATAGCTGAAGACCTAGATTAACGCATCGGCTACTTTTTATCTCGATATTCCTAAGGAAACGGGACTTACGCGGGTGAAACCGCCTGGCACTGCTAGTAGTACATATTTTTTTATTTTGGAGTTTTTATTTATTTATCTCTTTATTGTACACCAAGTGAGATACAATCTAAACATAAACTAAGCATTTAGGTATATCAATAAGCGGTTTTATCACTCACGGCAATCTCCTCCAGACAATCTTTTTTTTTTTGTAGTTTTTTTTAAAAAGACAACTCCCGCATTAGGAATTACTCCTGTGTCGCGGGGGACTTTACAAACATATAAACAACGGACACAAAGAACACCCAGACTCAGGTGGGAATCGAACCCACGACCTCCGGCTTAGCAGTCAGGGTCACTAACCACTAGACCAACAGGCCTTTGTACGGATATTTTTCATTCCGTTACTAACAAATTCCATAGAAACTAACTACGAATTTTTTTCAGGTTAGTTTTTTATTAATTTTCTCAATAACTGAGTAAATACCTACCTAGTTCCAAAATGAAAAAATATGTACGATATAAAATCTTTAACTTCACACGTTAAACCCGCTTTTGTGAAAAACGGAAGTCAAAATACCTGGAAATTCAAATGGTCATAAAGGAGTGTCCATTAATCACGTGAGGCTTGAAAGGGGGGGAGGAAAAAATCACAAAATATCACAAGGGGGGTGTAGTGAGATATCACTTTTATTTATTTTTTCATTGAACACGCGTTTATGTCTGTATTTAAAGATAATATTTTGAAAATTTTAAATATATATTTTGAACTAAAAAGTAACCTACACGTAATTTTGTCTAAAGGGGGGTTAGTATAAAACCTCACCACGTATCATCAGAGGGGAGGCTAAAAAAACATCACGTGATTAATGGAAGATCCCTAACTTGTAAACGGATAGTTCTTTTTCATAAATTCTTATTGTAACTGCATGCTAGAGTCATGCCCTTTTAATTATCTAAGTGAGTGTTCATTTTTCATATACAAATTGTATAATATTTAACTCTATAGCACATATCAAATTGATTAAGAATGTTATCTTTTTGTACTTCTTCTAAATATAAACTAAAAATATTCCAAATTTTACATTCATATCTGT
This sequence comes from Callimorpha dominula, assembly GCA_949752705.1. Classification (NCBI taxonomy): domain Eukaryota; kingdom Metazoa; phylum Arthropoda; class Insecta; order Lepidoptera; family Erebidae; genus Callimorpha; species Callimorpha dominula. The sequence goes on along the minus strand of OX457017.1, from coordinate 9,803,096 downwards.
TCACGTTTGCTTAAAAAATGCGTACAAACAATTCCTCTCACGTATATATAAGTACTAGAGATCGCGTCGTGGTCGAATTTCGACCATTTTATTTTCATTGGCCAGTATAACTTGAGCTGTGATTGTATAGACTTACTTACCATGACAGGTAATCACAATAACGCGTTTTCACGTAATTTTTAAAGTTGTAAGACATATTGTTTAAAAATTTTAGCTTTCTGCACTTCTTCTATATATAAACTGTAAATATTCCAAAATTCACGTTACTACGTTCGCGAAATTTTCTTAAAAAGGGGTACAAAAAATTCTCTTTACGTATTAATATAATGGTCATAGAACTGAGTGTGATATTATGCACGTGTATGTCTTCATAATATAGTAATAAATATATTCATTAGTAATAGATATTTCAACGACTTCAAAATGGTTCAGTTTTGTGTATTTTACGCTATATCATCGCCAATTGAGACAGACATACAAACAGTGTTCAATATTTAAACCAAAATGTAATCACAATGGTTTCTAAATATTTTTAGAAGGATATAAAATTTTAATGTTCGTATGTTCAAAATCGCAAATCTCCTAAAGGTCTTACCGATCATTTTCCAATTTTTACCCAACGGTATTCATGTACAAAGCATTTTTTTTTATATAAAAATTAATCGTAGTTATCGTAATTTATGAGCTGCCGTGCCGTCATCATGAAATGAAAAGAATCCGAAAAAAGGACCTTTTTTTTCATATATATAAATAAAAATGAATCTAAGCGAAAAGCGTAAGCGCCAAACTCGAGAAAGGCTCGACCAATTCTTCTAATTTCTTTTTTCATATTTTCGTTACGGCACAGAGAAAGTTCTTATGCAGAGAAAAAAAGTAAAAATTGCGAGGAAAATAGAAAAACAACACTTTTCTTTTCCTATACAAACCACAGAGTAAATAATAATTAAAACACAGGTCCCCAGCTTTCAAACATTTGACGTCGTTAACTTTTGACATTTTGACAGAACGAAATCTGTCCGGAAATAAAAAGACTGTTCCGAGGTATAGAAAAATTACTTTCTCGCTAGCGAAGCCACAAAACATTAGATAATATATTTGTACCAGAACGTGACTCTGTAGGTATGTTTATAAAACTTATGACCTTACAAGGCAATATCCGCACATAAGAAGAAACAGCATACTGAACAAACAAGGTATAGATTTTTCTGAATATTACTTTCGTTTTGTAAATTAAATTAAATTCAATTAAACATTCATTGTTTACGTTCATATTGCAAATGTCAAACACAACAGGCTGTCATTTGTTTTTGTGCTGTTTGCAGCTGTTGTAATAGAATAAATTAAAAAATCTATATCAAGCGATTAAAAAAGTTATTCTTTTTTCAAACATAAGAACCTCATTATAAATTGAAAAAAAAAAACAAATGAATTATGATATTTAGAACACCGGGCAACGACCTATGTTGAAATAATTATGTAACTCAAAATGACTCATATTTTAAAGATAATATAGTTTATTATCACTTTAAGTAATTTAGTTAACAGTTAATTTTTAAAGACTACCAATAAAAAAGGGTAACACATTGCTATTGGGATAGTGCACGACAGTAACGCCAATTAGCATGCGCAACTATTCGGAATTATATCAAACTAACAGCGACCCACGGTTCCAACCGCATAAGTCCCGATCACGTAGGCATACCGGGATAAAAAGTAACCTATGCGTTAATCCAGGGCTCCAGCTATCTACGTACCAAGTTTCATAGCAATCGGTTCAGTGGTTTTTGCGTGAAAGAGTAACAAACATCCATCCATCCATCCAACCATCCAAACTTTCACATTTATAATATTAGTGGGATAATGACATAAAAATGTTTTATTTTCTAATAAATAAAGTAATTAAAGGAACATAAAAAAACCAGCCAAGTGCGAGTCAGACTTGTGCATGAAGGGTTCCGCAACATCATTATACAAGATTTGTTATAGCGGCAACAGAAATACACATCCTGTGAAAATTTCAACCGTCTACCTATCACGGACCATGAGATACAGCCCGCTGACAGACAGACGGACGGACAGCGAAGGCTTAGTAATACAGTACACAGAAAAGGCTTAGCTGAAAAAAATACCTGGAGGGGTTAACAAGAATACTATATGAAAATTATTTAACCGACTTCCAAAAAAGAGGAGGTTCTCAATTCGTCGGAATCTTTTTTTTTATATATATATGTTCACCGATTACCCGAAGAGCCCTGAACCAATTTTGAAATTTCTTTTTTGTTTCAAAGGGTACTTCCCAGGTGGTCCCATTTAAATTTTATCGAAATCAGTCGAGCGGGTACTTAAAAATCAACAAATATCTAAAAATTGTATACATCAATGATGTTTTCGTTGGCTCCGAAACATCGCTGTCTCATTGGAGCAGTGCGTTTAGTTGGCCTACACATATTATATTTAAACAAAATACATCTACTTTCCACTAAAAAGCACATTGAAGTCCGTGATACTTTTTTTTAAAAGATAATTATTTACTCACTGCAGACTCGGTCATAAATAATTGAAGTAGAATGACAACGGCTGTTTTGTGTTACCGGCAGGATGAGAATCAGTGCAAAGCGGAGCATCAGTGTTTAAGACTGTCTGATTTATGACCGAGTCTGCAGCGAGTAAATAATTTTAATATAGGAGTCTTATTAACTATTGTTTGGCTGGGTTTTAACTTAAAAAGTGACATATTTATCTTTTATTCAGAAGTACCTGAAACCGGCGGCTTGCTTGAAAGCTTTGATGCCTACCCCGAAGGGCGTGGGTGTATTATTGTATTACCCCCATCCACTGAAACGAATTTAATGACCTCTCATATGTAGAAATTCGTCAAACTGTTTAGGGTGTAGAGCGTGGTAAAGTAATTTACGTACATTCAAACGTGATACGCTTGAAAAACATTACCCTTCTGTGGCAGTCGGATAAAAAGGTATTTTATTCATCGCTTCTCTGGACCAATTTGGAATTCTTTGTACTCATTTTTAAGCAAATTTCGCAGAGGAAGGAATTTGAAATTTGGAGTGCTTGGTGTCTTTATGTAGAAGTGCTAAATTTGAAATTGATTTTTGTAATTAAAAATAAACGTCTACGCTCTACACGGGTTTAGTATCTATGATGTCCTATCATAGTACGGAAACTCTATGTAATGACCGTTCAAGTTATACTGGTTAATGATATAAAACAAAACATTTAAATTAAATTAATTTTATGAGATCCGCTTCCGCTACCGCACCCGCTTCTGCTACCGCTACCGCTCCCGCTTCCGCATCAGCATCCACAATAATAAAAGTGGATGTTCGTGCAGATGCAGATGTGCGCATCAAATCCGCATCTGCATCCGCGTCCGTGGATTTAAATTAAATCTGCATCCGCAACATCCCTAATACACAAGTATCTTCTCGTTTCAGAACCTTTGGGCCTAGACAGCGCTGTCTACGATGTGTTACTATTTTTTAAAACCACAGATAGGTCCTCTTTAATCTTTAAAAAAAGATAGGTACTTTAAATCTGTATTTGTTTTACCTTAAAAATACAAATGCGAAATGGGAATCTAATTGCTGAGAATATATTGTAGGCCGTTGGTGAAAATTGCTCTAATACACCTCCTACTACCTATATAGCGACGTGAAGCGTTTGAGCGGGCGAGTTTACTTGCCAGTCCAGATAAGATGAAGAGAAAATAAAGCAATTATTTTGACACAATAACCGTTTTTAAACTTTCGCCACTGTCATGTCAGATGTGTAACTCGTGTAAGAAACAGTCTCGAAACCACTGATATAAAATATATCACTAACTAACAGTAACTGCCAAGTTGTTCGTACCTCTATTCTCACTCAAGTCAACCTTTCTCCACTTACTCCTACCCTTTTATAATCCCACTATTCGTTAATATTTATCAATCGACCAATAGTATTGCGTTACCGGTATAACTAGTCAAACTAATGTCTATCAACTTATTTTTATTAAATATGGAAATATGTTATCATCTATTATAGTTTGTCTCTATTTTTAATAACATATATAAGACTTTTTGATGTGGCGACAACACGCAGGATAGTGGTCACGAGAAGACTTTTAAATATTATCGCGATTAAATCCCGAGTTACATATCTGATTAATTTTTTTTTTCAATTTACTTATTTTTATTGTATTAATCAAGAAAACTACAATTTTGTAATATTATGTTCAAACAAATGTGACTTAAAACTGTTAAATGAAATTATATTCTTTATATTTGAGGGTATTTTAATGTATAGTTGTGGTCCTTGGATAATGGATATGTTTCTGTCTTTTTCAAGTAGGCTTATATGCGGTTTTATATGCGCCAATAAAGTCAATGTTTGCATTTCGTGAGCCCTCAGGATACAAGCTTGAGTGTATGGTGTGCCGACCCTTTGTGTTTTTTAAAACTAGATCTTCTTAGAGAGAAGGCGCGTGATCAGTCACGCGTTTCTTCTGAACGCTAGTGTACCTACACGCATGCTACTTTTCATGTAATTGTAATAAACTGAGAATCAGTGATTTTATTGTTTTATAGATAAAATAATATAACAGTGTTGGCAGTGCAAGACTACCATCTTAAAAATACATTTACAAATGTTAGTATTAACTAACTCGTCCATTCAGATGCTCCTTTCAAACAAATTTATCCACAAGCTCGTACTGGCCCGTGTAAACGGTCCCCCACTCCACGGTTTTTGGGTCAACAGAGAAGCTGGAAAGATCTTGTTAAAAATGCTTGTGTGGTGTCGGAATACTAATAAACAACGTGTGAGAATATTAGCTCGTGGTGGAGGGGATTTAACCGACTACACTAAAAGAAAGTATTCCTTATATTACAATTCCACTATCCCACTAATATTATAAATGTGAAAGTTTGGATGGATGGATAGATGTTTGTTACTCTTTCACGCCAAAACTACTGAACCGATTGCGATGAAACTTGGTACGTAGATAGCTGGAGACCTGGGTTAACATATAGGCTTTTTATCCCGATATTACCACGGGATCGGGACTTACGCGACTGAAACCACAGAGCGTTGCTAGGTTACTAATACTATAAAGACGAGTTTGTGAGAATGGATGTATGGATGTTTGTTTACTTATTCACGCAAAAATGGCTGAACAGATCTGGATGAAATTTGGCACAGAGACAGATTATAGTCTGGAATATCATATAGGCTACTTTCTATCCTATAAATGGATGGAATGGGATAGATTTCACCAGAAATTCCAGGCGAACGTAATCGCCAGGCAATGGCTAGTAATATAATTCAGAAAAAATACAGATAAAGGTGCAAACGGGCAGACGGGTCACCTGATGGGAAGTGACTACCGCAGCTCATGGGCACCTGCAACTCTAGAGTCACAAGTGCATTGCCGGCCTTTAAGGTGGTGGTAAGGAAAGGAAGGGGATCAGAGGGGGGTGAAGTGGGGAGAGGGAAGGGTTAGGGTCTGCAGTAACCTCACTCACTCGGCGAAATACAACGCAAGCATTGCTTTACTGACGGCTTTCTGTGAGGTCGTAATATCACTCCGGTCATACGTACCGAAGCATGACTCTCCCACTAACACTCTTCTGTTAGAAGTTTTGTTTATACAATTATATTGCAATGAATGCACTATTTTTATATTTTGAACTGAATCTCCGTTTTAATATTATTAAACCATTTTGAATCGCTTTCCATTATGTATTTCCTTTTGCCCTTTAAACCGAAGATTCACAAATAAACCATGTTATTAAAGTACCTCTTTGTAATTCTTATGAAAAACGCCTCAAACTAAACACACAGTAACCTAATTTTACGCGTGGGAGGGTCTCGGGTTGAGGCCTCTAAAACACCGAAGAATAAACGCATTTAATTATTTTATCAATCTGATAGTCTTAACTTAACGAATTCAGAATCGAATTGAGTTTGAATTGAATTCGTGTCAGTCTTAGGGCTTCAGTTCAAACTTAATTTGATTCTAAATTTTGAAACCGTTAGGCAGGTAGGTAAAAAAAAATAGTTACTAGTTGAATCACTATTCCATCGCTTGTCTACAGCTAACGGTTTCAAATTTAGAATTAGAATGAAATAAAGTTTGGACTGAATAAGTGTAATTTAATAATTATTGTCGCCACATTAAAACTCTTATTTATTTTATTAAAAATAGGGACAAACTATAGATGATAAATGATAACACATTTCACTATTTAATAAAAATAGGTTAATAGACATTATTTTGACTGGTTATGCCGGTAACGTAATACCACTGGTATTACGTTACCGGCATAACGTAATAATACTAATACATAACACGTACGTAATACTAAGACATAACGTAATACATACGTAATACTGGTCGATTGATAAATATTAACGAATAGTGGCACTATAAAAGGGTAGAAATAAGATGAGAACTTCACTTGAGTGCCAACAGAGGTACGAACAACTTGGCAGTTACTGTCAGTTAGGGATTTTCATAGTTTATATCAGTGGTTTTGAGACTGTTTCTTACATAATTGAATGCTACATAAGCCACAAAACAAGTATTTTACTATAATTAGTTTTTTACTGTGCAATTTAAAATATTTTACAACATTAAAGAATCTAATTATAAACTCTAGTAAAGGTTCATTATATTATACGAGTAGGTAAAGTAATTTGAAATTGGTTTTGTTTTGGATTCGGTTCAGGACAACACGACTTTTGACCGGAATTGTATTTAAGTCGATTATGAATTAAAACCAAATCAAAATTGAATCAGTGAGCTCGATGTGTTAACGATCTAAAGGAACATCAATAAATATTTCTAATTCCTCACCCGCCGATATCTGGAAATTCCTAAGGACTCTGGGTATTGGTAAGGTTCAACCTGCCAGTACATCTATGACTATTGGATTGGACGACATGAACCGACATTTCAGTGTTGCTCCGTTAGTGCCGTCACAAACTAAGAGTCAAACAATGTGTTACGTAACCAGCCTACCTCGGCGTAACATTGAAGCTTTTTTCTTTTCTCCAGTCACCTCGGACGAAATCAAAAAGACCATATTATCCATAAAATCAAAGGCTGTGGGCTGTGACGATATAAATCGGTTCATGATAGTCACCATTTTAGACCAGCTTCTGCCCGCAATTACCCACATAGTAAATTTTTCCCTTGACTCCGGACTCTTCCCATCCGTATGGCGCAAGGCTTACGTTCCCCTCTTCCGAAGATACCTAATCCTTCCCTTCCTAATCATTTCCGACCCATATCAATCCTCCTTTTCCTATCCAAAGTACTTGAGGCCTGTGCTCAGAAACAGCTCTCCAAGTTTATTCTTCATAATAATATCCTCAGTCCATATCAATCGGGATTCAGACCTGGGCATAGCACAGTTACTGCTATGCTTAAAATGACTAGTGATGTTAGGAATGTCGTGGAAGATGCAAAACTAACCGTTTTAGTCCTAATCGACTTCTCTAATGCATTCAACACCGTAAACCACGACATCTTAGTATCCATCCTTACTCATTATATGGTCTCCTCCGACGCGCTGGAATGGTTTTCATCTTATCTTCGTGGACGCCAACAGTCAGTCCGCATCGATGAATCATCATCAAGTTGGTGTGATCTTGACACTGGTGTTCCACAAGGTGGCATTCTGTCTCCATTATTATTTTCGATGTTCATCAATTTCATTACTCTCGAACTTCAGTGTGCGTATCATTTGTATGCGGACGACCTTCAAATATATTCTCAGGCCAGGCTGGATAATTTGCCAGAAGCAATCCACAATGTGAATCGTGATTTGGAGGCCATCAAAAACTGGTCTGAGCGTTTTAGCGTATGTGTTAATCCATCCAAATGCCAGGCAATTATAATGGGCAGTCCACGAATGGTTAGCAAAATGGACACTTCAATACTGCCGGCCGTGGTTTACAATGGATCTATTTTATCAATCAACTCATCTGTCAAAGACCTCGGCTTATGGATTGACTCTACTCTGACCTGGCAACCTCAGATTGCGAACGTCAGTCAGAAAGTCATCGGGACCTTGCGATCAATCTATCGACTCAAAAACCTTCTCCCGACCAGCACTAAGTTAAAACTTGTACAGTCCTTGATCTTCAATATCCTCGATTACGGTGATGTATGCTATCTCGACTTGAATGCAGATCTACTCAATAAACTTGACCGACTTCTCAATAATTGCATTCGGTTCATTTTCAATCTTCGTAAGTACGACCATGTGTCTACTTATCGTTCCCAACTGTCATGGTTACCTTTACGTCAGCGTCGTAGCCTACGTGCTTTGACTACTCTTTATTCTTTACTTAATAACCCTACAGCTCCCACTTATCTCACCTCACAGATACAACTTCTATGTTCCAACCATGACAGAGATCTTCGCTCCACAAATAATCTTCTACTCCTATGCCCTACACACACTTCTTCTCTTGTTCACTCTTCATTTGCTATCTATTCTATTTTACTATGGAATGCGCTCCCTCCTGAGATTAGGATGTTCACCAGCAGAGACACGTTTAAAGCTAAGGTCCGTGAATTTTACAGGAAGCAGTTGGCAGAAATATCCTCATAACCTCACAACCATATTTATATTTTGTATCTATATATAGTATTTATTTGAATATATATTTATCTGTAAGTATTTATATATGTATGTATTATGTATAATCAATTGTATTTCTTTGTAAATTATAACTTTCTTCATGAAATTTCATTCTTATACACCTGCCATGTCCCTCACTGAACCACCCAAAGGTTGACTGGTAGATAATGCCATGTGGCATTAAGTCCGCCTCGTGCAATGTAAACTGCAGGAAGTTTTAAATAAATAAATAAAATAAATAATAAATGACGTCTTTAACAGTTATGTATTATTTGGATTATAAGAGTAGGTTATGTCCAAGTTATAAATATATTTTACTAACTTCATAAAAGTGAGTGTACGTATTTTAAATATCAATTTATCCAAGGTCTCTAAAATAATTTCTATGATACTTCTGTGATTTCTATATTTTTTGTTGTATTCCTTAGTTAATTTTAATAGGTAGGTATGTCTTACTGTTATCTTATGCAAGATAGATTCACATCTAGTAGATGTCAATCAAACATGGTGTATTTTTTGTTTATATACTGCTTTTGAGATTGTACACCAGTTATGAATTAATAAAAAAATCATTTTCGCTGCGAATTTTCGTCACTTTGTACATTCAATCAAATTGATATACTTAAAGAGTTAAATTAGATGCCCTATTTCGGAGTAATTACTACAATGTTTAACACCGTATTTAAAAATGCTAGGGGTGCTAGATGTTAGTTATTGTAAATATTTTATTGGCAGATATTGGTAAAAGTAAAGTCATTATATAATATTTTAAAAAGCACCCCACGCTTTTTTTACAATAATATGATTTTTAGTGTTTAATATTGTATTGTCATCGGTTACTGATAAGTAAGTGTACGAAGTTCAATTCAATCCGACATTTTAAAGTGGATGAAAATCATGTTCAAAGATTCCGTTTCATAGATACGTACATACCAAGCTAATAAAACCGTGTTAAAAAACAATGTAGATTTAGTTTGCGTTGTAAATTGCAATCATGAAAAAAAGCAATTTAACATTTGTATTTCAAAACTTCAGTTTATTACATTAATTAACTAATAAGAAGCGTAAAATCTCGAAAAAAGCTACGTAGTTCATATTCTAAGTAATTACAAGTTAAAATTATATATTGAGAAGTTTTTTCCTAAGAACCCTTAAACCATTAATCGATTTTCAACTTTACTTGTTCTTCTTTTACTCCTATTATCATGACCATTCTTAACACACTGAGGACTCCTCCGTGCCTCGGAGAGCACGTTAAGCCGTCGGTTGCGGTTGCCATACGAACAGCTATGGCATTGGTTACGGGTAGTTAGAGCAATAAAAAGAAGTCCGACAACCTGGTCCTACAACAGAACTTCGATACCACCTAGTACTTAGAGGGCTGTTGTGGAGGTCTAATGGCAGTCGCGTCACGTAAAATATCGAAGTTCGACCGTTTTGTAGTTAGACTTAAAAGTAACTTCAATTTATTTGGGAAAGGGCGCGGAGTATGCCTTTAATGGATTATTAATACGTGATGTGATATCACTACATATTATAAAACAAAGTCCTCCGCCGCATCAAAAACTACTAAACGGATTTTTATGCTATTTTCACCAATGGATAGAGCGATCCATGAGAAAGGTTCCCTTCACGTATAATATCGAAGTTCGGTCGTTTCGTATTTAGACTGAAAGCCGACCCCAACTTAGTTGCGAAAAGGCTCGCAGGAAAAGGGGAAATTTGTTTCTTTGCAGTTATCTGTGTGTTTCTATGTAATACAATACAAAGTGTACCTAAGCATGTTTAACCGCGTCCTAGCACCTATAGTACAAAGACAGTTTTTAAATATGAAAAATTAATTGCAAATCGTTAATTTCATGGCCCAACCGTCCCTTCCTTACCCAAATATTTGCTCCCGGATAAAAAAAAATTAAAGAATGTTCCCAGACTGCTATTTAATTAAATTTATATGTGCCTCGAGAATGTCGTCCTGTGATAATATATCTGTATAAACAATATCTTCATAGCTCAATAGAATAGTGTTACACTCTGAAGCTTAAGGTCTTGGGTTCCTCTACCCTTTTTATACCACTACAAATAAAATGTGTTTGCTATTTTATTGAGGTACAGGAGAATCGATTCCTGTTGGTATTGGAGCCTATAGCTATTGTAGACAGACTCCAGGTTCCAGACGCTAGAACAACTCCCGTAGATCTCCGGGAAACCTACTCTCCATAAAGTGACAGCACTTCTGGCGTAGCGAAGGGACGGATGTAATATTCTAGGTAATGGGATGATTCTCCGATGGCTGATATTAAAGAGTTATATATCTAAAGACTGATCAGTACGAAAACTTTCATTGCGCGATGCAGAATCAGCAGTTACTACGTAGTTCGGCTTCTCTTCGCTAGATGATGCTGAAGTATGTTTTGCTGTATGTGTGTAATAGTCACTCTTAGTTTATAGTCAGCGATCAACTTAATGTTGATATATGTGCGATATCATTGAAATAGAGTGTTTGTCCTCTGTGGTGTGGCGGTAGTGCATTCGTGGGTTTGATTCCCGCTTAGTGAAAATATATGTCTGTTTGCATTGGTCTAATATGTATTGATGTACAAAATAAAAGTATCTAAGTATATTTATCACATAGTAAAAACTTTTTTTTTCACCTCACCGCACCGGGGTCCTCGGCAAGGTGGTATGTTGGAAACGACCCGACTAAAAAAACACACGGTGTGGAAACCCCCTCGGGTACCACGTCACCGAGCACTCAGCAAAATAGAAGTCAGAATTGAACCGACTAAAACCACACGGTGTTCCGTCACGGGTATATATAGCGGGGGCTCAAGTGTAACCTAGGAAGGAACTCCCTGGATATACCAATGATCGTCGATTTGTAAACCCAGCGGTGAAAGCAGTCAAGGATAAACCTCTACCAATAGCCATAAATAGGGAAGTCAAACAGAACTCACTGTAGCAGGCATCTCCAAAGTAATCCTAATACACAATCTTTCTACTACCACGAAATTTAGTTTTGTTAAATTTTGACGTGACCAATTACTTCCATAGTAGGAGGCAATTTTAGAACCAGAATGACTGACGAAAATCGTCGGTTACCGTTTGGTGTTATAGCTACATAATTATATCTATCGTCTCCATCCAAAATTTAATTACACCACTGAATAGGTAAAGGATCAAAGAATTCATTACGGTAAGTGAGGACTGCGACTATTGCGCACGGTGGAAGGGGAAGCGCCGCCATTTTGAGGTTATTTTGCTGCGTTTCGAAATTACCATTTATTGACTCGGAGAAGCTACGACATTCGTTAAAGTTTCAATCGTCAGCTCTCATCACAATCTATCGATTGCATATACTTATCCAACATTAGTGTAAAATAGTTCCACGTATTCAGGTACAACACACGGCGTTGTTCATGATACAGCCACACAGTACGAAAGTATCAAACTTCTGGAGTATACCGGACACTGCAAACTGAACAAACATATGTTCAACCTAAGGCTAACATAACATGCAGATTCTACCAAGAGGCACAAGAAACTGCAATGCATATTCTATGCTCTTCTAGCTAACTAATGCTATACCAAAGTATCAACCCAGGGTTGCACATCGCCACCCGTCAAATAAAGTGTTAGATCACTCATGTTAGGTACGTTTTGCAATTTTTATAGCATTGAAAAGCAAAATGTTGCATTTTAACAAAGTTTCCTTTTTCACTAAGCTGTTAAGTTCAATTCACCGGCATAAAAGTCGTGTTTTCTCGAAATAGCAGTGTTTGTATTATGATACTTTTTTGCCGGGTGGTGACATCATGCAATCGCAGGAAATACAAACAATCACTGGTTATAAGAACTGAAGGACCTGGTCTGAGTAATCTATACTTCTATACTAATATTATAAGGAGAAAAGATTTGTATGTAGGGAGGTATGTTTGTTTGTAATGTTTTCACACAAAAACTACTGGACCGATTGCGATGAAACTTGGTATGTAGATAACTGGAGACCTGGATTAACGCATAGGCTACTTTTTGTCCCGATATTCGCACGGGATCGGGACTTACGCGAGTGAAACCGCGAGGCGCTGCTAGTGAGCTATAGAAGCAAGAGTGCGCAACAAAAGGCCAGGAATGATCGAGGTAGCTACAGGCTCTAAAACAATAAAAATAATAATAATACCACGAAATTATCCTTATTACAAATACCATAAAATATTAATTATCAAAGATTGCTGTCAAATCGTTTAGTAGGCGCGAAACACGTTTCAAAGTATCACTTTCCCAGCTGAAGATATCGCTGGTATTGTAATCTATACCAATAATTCGCATATCTTTCGCTGATAATAATAAATTAGAGACTCCAACGATCGATTCTTTAAGAAGAATGTTGATACGATACCATATAGAAAGAAAGAAAGAAAGAAAGAAAAATATTTTATTTGTATCTTCAGTTAGAACAATAAAAATGATATGCCTTAAGACTAGGGTGGTACTGAAGACCAAATAGGGTACCTGCGTCAGCTAGTGTCGCAGATCGCTCTGCAACGCTGGTATTCTCGCAGGCCCCAATTAAATTTAAATATCTACATTAATAAAAAATATACATATTGTAATTATATTCATATTTTACATATAAATAATATCAATAATGTTATATAAATAATCATATACTATACATTTACTATACATAGATACTTGTATTTCACACTATTTAACAAAACAAATTAAATTTTCCTATATTCATAACTGTATTTCCGAACGCTTCTGTCATCTGTCAGATAATATTAATATATTATTTTTATTGGATTGGTAGTTATGCAATTGTTTATTGTATTATGTAATTGAAAGTAACAATGTTAGTGTATATCTGAAACTATGTATTTCTACAATATGGATACCATAGAAGTAAGTAAAGTTGCCGCACATATTGACATATCGAATGTTGATGATAAAAAGTAAAAAAAAAAATTATTTGTCTGTAAAGTCGGTTTAACGTCATGAGAAAACAGTGGAAGAGCGATAGATGCGTCACAAGCCGAACGCTTAGGCCGATCGTGCCTCTCTTTCGCTTGTTCCGCGCTCACGCTCGGCTCAGGAGGATCGTGACAATGAGTCATGCTTTTCGTGCGTGCAGCCGGCGTTCATCGATTTATTAGACGTTATCACGTCAGTAATTAGGTGAAACTGACATGAAAATTGATTAGGTGATGTTTACAAATGTTTAGCTGTATGAGGATTTGCACAATAAAAAAAAATCACCTTTTAATTCATTTCAAACTCTCGTAACGATTTTTTTTCATCATCATCATCATCATATTTCATTAAATTTTGAATTTTTGCATAAGTCAACATATTATATACCAAACTTGTCTAGTTTTTTTTTTGTAATTGTTGACACATAATTTTTTAAATAAATAACTATTTATATTTATACTTTGCGCACGCAAATTTCACATTCCTCCGAGCGCAAAATTTGCCTAAAAAGGGAAGAATTTTTTTCACGTAATAATTATCCCACTATAATATTATAAATGTGAAAGTTTGGATGAATGGATGGATGGATGTTTGGTACTCTTTCACGCCAAAACTACTGAACGGAATGCGATGAAACTTGGTATGAAGATAGCTGCTAGTATACTATATTTATAACACATTTTACTTAAAATGTTTAGCTTTGTGCACTTCTTCTACATAATTTCACATTCCTCCAAGCACGAAATTTGTTTAAAAAAGGGTAATACAATGATTTTAAAATAAAACATTCCGTAATCTATTTTTAAATAATTTTAAACACAAACCCTTTTAACAACAATTATTACACTTACGGTGTATTTTAGCATAAAGGTATTAACCCACAAATCCAGTACGCGTAAACGTAGTGTGCACGCACCTTAACTCCCAAAGGGCGCAGCGAGCGTATAAACACAGATCATATTCATTGAACCAAATCTTTTGAAGTCTTTGATCAGCAGGGGCGCAGTAAACGGGTTCGGTTCCCGCGCGTGTAATGTTTGCACGGGTGTTTATTCATACGGAAACATATTTAATACTGTGGTGTTTAAGCTGTTATGGTGTTAACTGATTTGAGATAAATCTGTATCAATCAGACTCCTGTGCATCAAAACCAATGAATTATCCGTTACAAATCTGTGACTGGCCTGTTTTGGGATAATGGTTTAGAAGGTCGGTTTTCTCCAATTAGTTGCCTGACAGTAGCCACATTTTCCTCACTGATTGCAGTTGAGAGCCGACCTTCACGAACTTCATCATGGAGAGAAACACGGACACGATCAATTTCTGTGTACCAACGCCTTGCGGTGCTCAAATGAGGTGCTTCCCTCCCAAAAGCATTTTGAAGACGAGCAGTGTAGTCTTGTGGAGTCAGTGAACTACATAACCTAACATACCTGTGAAATGTGATTTTCTTAAGATTCTTGCTTGTTGCTGTATGTTTCACTTCACCACAATCTAACGCAGAACACAACACCGTTATATTTTTTGATATTTATCAATTAAAATAAAGAAATTTTAGGATGAAAACACCAAAATTAAAACAACTAAAATTAAACCATTCCTTTCACTTTCCTTAACCCTATAGCCAATATTCTAAATTCAAATTTCCCGCCAATAATGTATGGGTTCAACATTTTCTGTGGCATAAATGACGTGGCCAAGTGAAAAAATATATATTACCGCCCCGTTCGTTCTAATACGCGCCCTGTGAGACACACGTTTTCAAATAAATATTAAAATTTTTCAACTGCCTTACTAAGTGAAATAAGGACTAATCAACGCCTGAAGAACTGAAAGTGCTGATAGTGTGTTTTGCTGGCCGGCCGGCACATGGACCCGTCGAATGGATAGACATATCTATTCATCCTCCGTCTGTCAAGGTAAGTGTTTATTTCTTTTTGGGTACTGCAACAGAGAAAACAGCAACTTGACCAGCGAGTATCATACTATTGGAGAATACATTTATGGTTTAAGCGCACCTTTATAGTTTGTCATTTGTTTTTATACACACTCACGACTGACGTAATAGAACAAAATTCAAAAAAATTATACTTTTTGAAAAAAGAACGTACAAAATTTAAAACTGTTAAGTTTTAAATTTAAAACACTTAAAACTAAACAAATGGCGGCCGAATTTCGACGTTTGGCCGACCACAAGTATGAATAATTGTGACAATGCCATTCAATATATAATACTTTACCGTTACAATCCCTCCGTGGGGTGCTTTGTTGGTCGAGAATCAAACCTGTTGCACGACCTGTTTCCAATTAACAAGAAAATAATTAATGACCGTCGATGGTCGAGCCAATTTTCATACAATATAAACAAAGGAGTATTGTTGAGCAATATGTATTAATTAAAAACTTTTTGTTACTAAACTATTTGAACTGAAGAATAACAAGCACAAATAAAAAAAATACTCAAACATAACTTTAACGATTAGAAAAGGGCTGCAGAATTTCGAACGGCTGAACAAATTTTATTGAAATATAGTGAAGAACAAAGCTCAGGTTGATCAAGTCACCTTTAAAACAATAAAGGCTAAATCCAAACCGATCCATCGGCTTAGGAGCTATGATGCACAGACAGACACAGAGACACAGACACACAGGTTAAACTTACAACACCCGTATTGGTATTGGTATGGGTATAGGGCTCTGTTTCCGCATTTAGACTCATAGACGGTCCATTATGCGTTCTGACCGACTAGTTGAGCCAGCATAGCTCCTTCTAGAAGCACAGAAGCCTCCTGGGGCATTCGCAGGCTTCTAGAAGCGATCTCGCACCCGCGAGGATACTAAGACTTACCCGTTGTGTGGTCATTCCCTCGCACTCCAGGATAACGGCTGTAGTACACCCGTCTTTCTTGCGTCAAAAGTTAAAAAGAAGTTGATTCAAAAACTTATCTATGAAATCTACAGTAGTATAATAAAGCTGACATTTGATTTTTTGGTTGAACGCTTATCTCTGAAACTACCGGTTGAAACCGGTTGGATTTGGGAAATTGTTGTCAAATTTAATAGACCAATTTTTGGGGAAGGCTTTATGCTGCTTAACATCACGTGACGACTTCTGGGAGCGAAGCAGTGGCCATAAACATAAATGTGAGTGAGGAGGCAATCTGTTGTACCTAAATCTGTTCTAACTTCTTAACAATCCTGGCCTGATGGTCTAGTGGTTAGTGACCCTGACTGCTGAGCCAGAGACGATCTTGCGAGTTCTTTGTGATGAGCATGATCATTTCTTCTGTGTCTAGGTGTAATTTATCTATAATATGTATGTATTTAGAAATAAATAAGTATGTATCAGCAGTCCGGTTACTATAGTACAGGCTCTGCCCAGTTTGGGATCAGACGGCCGTGTGTGAGATGTGTAGAGTTATTATTATTATTCTCTTTATTCATTTAAATATACATATAAATTACATTTTTAAATACATTCAGATAATATCAAAAATACATTTAAAAACATAAAAAATAGTGCCCCACCGGTATCGGGTACAGGGACCAAGCTACCGGTGGTTAGGGTTCCATAGACAGAAACCTCCTCACAATACGTGCCGTATCAAGAAGGACCGCCTTCTGCATCAGGCCCTTAGTCCAGCTGCCTAACGAGAGCCTCTGAAGGTGTTGGTCGAGGCTCTTTGCAATCAACCCATGGGCTGATATGACTATCGGTACAATGATTGCTGAATTCACATCCCACATGTCGACCACCTCGTGGGCCAAATCCAAATATTTCATTTGTTTTTCTTTTTCAGCCCTTAAGAGGTTGTCGTCATGGGGAATGGTAATATCAATAATCATTGCTCGGCGCTCTAATCGGTCTATTACCACTATATCAGGCTTATTGGCAATAATAGTCCTGTCAGTGATAATAGACCGATCCCAGTACAATGTTACACGACCATTTTCAAGAACTGGGTCGGGCACATACCTGTAGTACGGTAATTCCGCAGTCACAAGGTTATATTTAAGAGCAAGTTGCTGATGGACTATCCTGGCCACTTGGTTATGTCTATGCAAGTACTCGCCGTTGGCAAGACGAGAACAACCGGAAATTATATGCCTGAGGCTTTCTCCGGGACGATGACATGCCCGACAAATGTCAACTGTGCCGTCCTTCAGGATATGTCTCCGATAGTTGTTCGTCATAACAACTTCATCAGTAATTGCACAGATAAAACCTTCAGTTTCTCCAAAGAGATCACCGAAACGTAGCCAGGACACAGATGATAATAGATCTACTTCGGGCCCATTTAAGGCCCGATAAAAACGTCCATGCAGCTCTTTGCTCTTCCATATCTCCCTGCGATCTGTAATATTGAGTACTGCAGGTTTGCGCCAGTTCTCTCTACCTAGAGCAAGCGGAGTGAGTCCGTTGTCCACTACCACAACATCCTGATGCATCTCCACGTCAACAGAGAGAAAGTAATCTCTAAGATTGCATACCTCGCGGTTATGTAGTGTCCTGGCATTTAAAAAACCACGACCCCCACATTTCCGCGGGATATACAATCTCATAACCGATGAACGTGGATGGTGCATTCGGTACGCGGTTAGCAATGTACGGACTCTTCTATCCAGGGCATCAAGTTCAGTCTGAGTCCATCTAAGTATGCCAAAGGAGTAGGTTAGGACTGGTATGACCCAATCGTTATAGGCCCGCACCTTATTACCACCTGACAAAAGACTTTTCAATACTTTTTTCAGGCGGCCAAAGAAGCGTTCCTGTAACGATTGCTTCATAGTCAATTCATTTAAACCTAACGCCTGTGACATTCCTAGATACTTGTAAGTTTCGTTCGCGGAAAGGCATCTAAGGTGTGTAAAATCTGAGAGTTCCATACCTTCAGATTCCACAATCTTACCTCTTTTTACATGCATGACTGCACATTTATCCACACCAAATTCCATCCTGATACATTTACTAAAAGTTTCAGTTACCTCTAGTAATTTTATCAGTTGGAAATTGTTGCAGGCAAAAAGTTTCAAATCATCCATGAAAAGGAGGTGGGATATAACCTGACCTCCTCTCCGCAAACGATAGCCTAGTCCTGAACCCTCCAATATTATTATTATTATTCATACAAAGTTTCACAATAAGAAGTGGGTTAAAATTAACTTCCAAAATTTGTTTACATACGAGTATGTAGTTAATTACAAGTGAAGCCTCTCCCTCCCTCCCTCCCTCCATTCTGTATATATTTACACATATATATAACATAAAGGTATACACATATCTACTTACTTGCGTCGAGAATAAGGAGTAAACTCCAATAAAGCATGCATGCAAAAAACAAAACCGACTTTTCCATGAAAAAATCGATGACACGAAGCAATTAGGTTGGAAAATCAACCTGAATACACTAGCTAAGTTAATATAATAAGCCTGCATACCCCCTCACTTATTTTTTAATAGAGCGAATAATTCTTGCTTTGATCCAAAGCGTGTGTACCCAATGAGACGGTATGCTCGAGTGGCCAGTATAACATCATAATTTTAAATAAAGAACATGTAAGCTCGAACAATGATTGGTCAGTTGAGCGACCATAGACTAATCGGCTTATACTTTCCGTCGAGCATAGACAAGGGGCTTTGATCGTCTTTCCAGTTGAGTAATTTTTTAATTTTACAAAGGACGTCGAAGCTGCTTCGCTTCATAATAAGTTACTAATTTTCATTCTCACCAAGTATCGAGGGCTGCTAATTATCGGTAGGTTAGTTATTTTTTGCTTGCGACAGTGGCAAACAAGGAGGTTCTGTATTCGATCCATATGTATGTTTGTAATGGATCAATTTTCACGATTGTTTTACTAAAGTGTTCTTTATATTGACAGAAAGGCTTCAGTATATAATACATTAGGTATTTATTTCATTGAAGTCGGTTTATTTCTGTAATTGACCCCCGCCCCAAAAGAAGGGTGTCATTAGTTTGACGTGTCTGCGTGTCTGTCTGTGTCATCGTAGTTCCCAAACGGATGAACCAATTTGAGTGCAGTTTTTTTGTTTGATAGGTAACTTGATCGAGAGTGTTCTGTTCAGCCGTTCGAAGATCATCAGCTCTTTTGCAATTGTTGAAGGAGTTTTCGAGGTGGGGGTGTTTTAAATTTATGTCTTATATATTTAAAACAATACTAGTAACTCATTACTAGTAATCTTGTGAACCCCTCCAGCTAACGTAAATGCTTGTTAAGAGTGTGTTCACGTCGTTATTTTATATTAAATATATATTAATAATATAATCATTGTTATATGAAATAATAGCAACCCGCCCCGGCTTCGCACGGGTAGTAGAGAAATCTTCAACAATCATCATCATATTTCAACCAATTTACACAAAACTTTAACAAATTATACACCTAAACCTTCCTCATGAATCACTCTGTGTATTGGTGAAAATCGCATGAAAATGCGTTCAGAAGTTTTTCAGTTTATCGCGAACAGACAGACAGACATACGCGGCGGGGGACTTTGTTTTATAATATGTAGTGATAGATTGCACATATTCTAGAATCACATCAGAATATTCTAGAATGTGTGATGTATAAAAATGGTTCTCTAGGAGAAAAGAGTTTTGTTTTAGGAATTTTGTATGGAAGAAAAAGAAAATAATGTTATCATCATAATTTCAGCCGTAGGATGTCCATTGCTGGCCATAGACCTCCTTCAATGACTTCCAAGATTAGTAGTGGCTTGCATCCGGTTTGTGGTCTCCAGTCCAGAACTTTTCGACCCCATCGTCCATCTCTTCTGCTTGCTATGTGGCCTGCCCACTGCCACTTTAATTTCAGACGTTAAGATATTATCTATAATAATAATATAAAGCTGAAAAGTTAGTTTGTTTGGTACGAGTTCGAATTGAAAAAATGTTTTAGTAGTGGATAGTTTATCGAATAAGGTTATATATAACATCACGCTACGACAAATAGGAGCGGAGCATTTACGCAGACGAATTTGCTTGGGACAGCTAGTACAGTAATTATTTTAAATCTAGTAAACATAGTTTAATGAAGAAATGACGTCTACGAGAACCTCCTTTTTTTTCGTCTATTAAAAAATAGATTTTATTTAAAAATAGGGAATATCCCCCAATCACAAACTTACCTTCATTTTTGCCCTGTTGATTTTTCGTCCAAGTTTGAAAGCAATCGTTGCATAAACGCCGTAATAATGCACCGATTGCTTATATCTATACTAATAATAAATCTGTAGCGGGATGAGTTCTGTACATTGAATATAATTTAAAAAAATCGACTGAGGGGTATTAAGATATCGATACTGATGCCGAATATGCGATTTAAACAATTTTTGTCTGTCTGTCTGTCTGTCTGTATGTTCACGATATACTCAGAAGTTACTGAAGGGATATGTTTGAAACTTAGTATGATAATAGTTTGAGTGCCTGAGCAGGTTATAGGGTACTTTTTATCCCGGGTTAAACTTTGGTTGCCATAGCAAAATCAATGAAAGCTGTAATAACATTGTAATGTTAGTAGTACCTATGTATATACTTATTTCGAACTAAATTACAGCGAGCGTTTAGCTTATCCGGTGTAGAGTACGGTTTATACTTGGTTGGGTGCCGGATCGAACCCTCTTTGACACTCTTTTTTTTTTGCACTTTTTTTTTTATATATAAACTAATTACTTTTTAAATTGTAAATTGTAAATTTTAAATTGTTTGTGATTGCTGGCGACTTTAACTTGCCTGAGTTAAGATGGTCTGAGAATCCTAGTCACAAACAAACACTAGTCTGCGCCGCTTCCCTCTCTTCTAACTTAGCTCAGGATCTCACAAATTTCATGTCATGAACAATTTAGCTCAATATTATAATATTTTTAACTCATTAACACGTTTATTAGACCTGCTTATATCCAATGTTGATTGCTCGGTTCTAGTGCCCAAAGGATATCTTACTAAAGTCGATCCATACCATCCCCCTTTTACAGCAATCGTTCATTTTAATATCAACACGAAGTACATGACTCGTTGTCCAGTGACTACTTATAACTTTCACAAGGCCGATTACGTTTCTGTGAACAACGCGATTCAGGTAATTGACTGGGATGAAACGATTGGTAAATGTTTAGCAGAAAATGAGGTGAGTATTTTCTATGAGAAAATCTTTGAAGTAATAAAGAATCATGTTCCCATGTCAACCAAAAAACCCTTACCCCATTTAAGAAACAGTGTGATGACTGCTATGCCAGATACATGGAGTCGGTCGAGGACAATATTCGTAGTAACGTAAAAAAACTTTTGGAAATTCATTGCCAACCTTAAAAATAAACCTACAGTACCATCCAAAACTATATATAAAGGTCAGGTATTAAGCACACCACACGACATCTGTAATTCTTTTGCAAATTTCTTTCAGTCAGTATACGAGCCATCAACATTGGTTATAAATAATTGGTCCCCTCCAGAAGCATATGCTGAAAACAGTCCTATAGTCAGTCATATCAATATACATATAGATTAAGTTAAATTAGAACTCGGTAAACTTGACTCTACTAAAAGTAAGGGACCTGACGGAATACATCCTATTTTTTTAAAGAACACTAGCTCAAGCATATGTAAGCCCTTACACATAATATATAATAAATGTATCATAGCAGGCGTGTTTCCTGAAGAATGGAAATTAGCATACATTACACCTATCTTCAAAAATGGATAGACACGACGTGTCCAATTACCGCGTCCACTTTGTCGAAGGTATTCGAGAGGCTTGTACATAACGAGCTATACCCCCTACTTCATTCCACTATTATAAATGATCAACATGGGTTCGTTAAAAGCCGCTCCACACTAACGAATTTGTTGGTATTTACGAACTTCTTTCTTGAAAACATGGATCGTAGAGTTCAAATAGACGCCGTGTACACGGACTTCCAAAAAGCCTTCGACAAAGTGGATCATGAGCTTTTCCTCAAAAAAATTGCTTTCAACGGTATTAGAGGCAATTTATTAAGATGGTTCGCGTCATATGTATCAAACCGCAGTCAAAGGGTTGTGATAAATGGATTTCGATCTGATATTGTCAAGGCTACGTCTGGTGTCCCGCAGGGATCAATTCTGGGTCCTTTATTATTCGTTTTATTTATTAATGATATAAATTCATGTTTTAAACATTCCAACTATTTACTTTATGCTGATGACCTTAAGGTCTACAAAAGTATCAACAACGAAAATGATGGTTTGCTTCTACAACAGGATCTGGATCGTCTCACTGAATACTGTCAAGTAAATAAACTTCACCTGAGTCTTCCAAAGTGCAACTATTAATTTTATCAAAAATAAAAACACTATCAATTGTCAATATCATTTATGCGATACGACATTAAATAAGGTTGAGTCCTTGCGGGACCTCGGACTTTACTTAGACTCTAAGTTACATTTAGATATACATGTTCAAAGAATCATCAACAAAGCACTACAAATGTATGGCTTTGTCATGAGATCAAGTAAGTACTTTAATCGACCCACTACCTATATTTACCTTTTTACAACCTCATAAGGCCTCATTTAGAATATGCAACCTCGATTTGGAACCCTCTCTACATTAAATAGAAAAAGTGCAGAAAAAGTTTTATCGAGCAATGCATTTCAAATGTTTTCATTGCTATCCTTCATATACACAACTTGTTAGTAAATACAACATTCTAACGCTGCAGCAGAGACGTTTACTTTTGGGAGCAGTAACTATTTACAACGTGTGTATAACAAGTACGATTGCATTGATCTCACTAACAAACTGTGTTATAGTGTACCGCGCACAGTGCACAAACGCGCGGTAAGAGCGGGTCGTCTGTTCAGCTCTACTTCGTGTCGAAGTAACGCCGGACGACGCGCCCCCATATATCAGCTGGTTAATACCTATAACAATCACTTCGAACACATTGACGTTTTTGCACTGCCCGCTCCTAAACTTAGAAGTACGATTGTTAATGTATTAAGACATACCCATCTAGAATAAGACACGCACATTAAAATCACCGGTCCTTAATACTTTGTTTGTATAACGTGGATAATTAAGTTGGTTGTGCATTAATTATTTTGTTTTTATTTATACTGTTGTAATACATAGTGTACAACTGTTTATTGTCCCCAATAAAAAAAAAAAAAAAAAAAATTAGGTATTATTTTTAACCGACGACAAAAGAGGAGGTTCTCAATTCGACCGTTTATATACATATTTCTTTTTCTTTTATGTATTATCAGCCCTCTCTGTTATGTATGAACCGATTTTGATTATTCTTTTTTGTTAGATAGGGTATACCTTAAGGGTGGTCCCATGTCAAAAAGTCAGGATCTGATGATGGAAATCTGATAAAATTGAGAGAAGCCCTCGAAAATTGTAGATATTGTTTCTGTTTACTTTTCATTACTTTATCAGGTATTTGCGTTTAGAAATCATCACATCACGTAGCCGAGCTGATGTTGAAAAAAAATCATAAATAATAATCTTTTTAACAAAAAATTAAACCGAAGAAAAAACTAAAAAGCAAAAAATAAATAAACCTTTTAAATAAGCGCAATACTTGACTTAAAAGGTTTATTTATTTTTTGCGTTTTAGTTCTTTTCGTCGGTTTAATTTTTTTTTATATTTTTTATAAAACCACTCAATTTAATTAACTAATAAATATTAAGAGTACAAAGAATCGATTTTTACCTGTGATTTAAAGAAATATTATTAGTTACATTAGATTTTACCTGCAAATAGTCATGTCTGTTTGAAAGATTTCGAGTGAATGTATATTTTCAATCGTAGGATATCATAAGGGAATGTGCTTCTCTGTGGTGATGGCTGAAGCAGCAGGAGTTTTTCTTTTTCTTTGTTTGGTGATCCCAGAGTAATCGATAGCTGGTTCTTGACTATGCCAACGAGCTATTTTGCCTCTCGCAGCCATTAAATTCATAAATATGTTTCAGGGCCTTAATAATAATAACAACTTTACACACCTCATACACGGCCGTCTGATCCTAAACTAGGCAGAGCCTGTACTATGGTAACCAGACTGCTGATAAACATACTTATATATTTATAAATACATACATATTATAAATAAATTACACCCAGACAAAGAATAATTCGTCCTGGGTCGAAAACGAACCCACGACCTTTGGCTCAGCAGTCAGGGTCACTAACCACTAGACCATCAGGCCAGTCCAGTAAATATACATATATTTATAAATAGAGTTATAGAAAAAGAAGATCCAAACTTTTAAACTTTTGCGTTCCATGATAATATAATTATGTTGACGGGAATGCACGCGATCACGTATTTAAAAAGTATTACAGTACCTACAGGCCTGTGATCACGGCCACGACCACGGCAAAGCAAATGTCATACCTTTTAAATACGTGATCGCGTTGATTCCCGTCAACATGATTATATTAGAATAGAATAGAATTTTTATTTAAAGCATCTATGACTTAGTTGTTAGTTTAACTTAACACTTTGTTAGTATTACAGTATTTTACTATACTAAATGCATGGCAGACACTATCGCCAAAAAAATTACATCTAAGCTGAAATATTGTCATGTAACCAGTGAAGTTTTTTTACACTTTCAGACCATTTATTTTCCGTTCGGTTACAGTAGTGTGAAATCTTATGTTACACCGTGACTAAACAAAGCTTAGAAGCAAGCATTCATCTGTTAGGTATACCGAGGAGGCCCATAGTTCATAGCAAGCGGCACTGACTGACTGACTATAGCAAGAGTCTCCCAATTGGTCGGACGAATCCAGATGTTAGGTCGTCACAGTTGTTTTATGACGATTTTCTGCGAGGAGAACATCTCGCGCAAGGAGGAGGTGACGGTATGGATTCGGTAAAAAAACTTCCAGGTGGAACCTTTTCACTCGCGCTCTCATGCGTACGCTAAGAGTGGCCGTGGGTGTACGAGATGAGTTTTATGTTCTTCACCCGAAGCAGAGTCTCCCATGAAGAGAGTGTCTGGACATCGCCCAGTTGCCGTCCGCTAGCCAGCGCTGGGTGGATCATTGGAGGCAAAACGTCGCCGTACCGACGGTCAACTCATAAACGGTGTGGTGTGGTTTTAGTTGGTTTAAGCCTGATATACGGCCTCACCAATACCCCGGTGAGGTGAACTTCTACACGAAAAACAAATTATGTCGTTATTTCACGTGTAAGCAACCAAAACAACCTTTTTTGTACGCTCCAGGTTGTTTCACCGCCAATACAGTATAAAAAATCCTGCCTGGAGAAAGAGGTACTATGCAATAAGCCACAAATTGCTGTTTGCCGAAAAAAACGCGAACGAAGTCGCGGGCACAGCTAGTTTATATATATATATATAACTGGCGGTTGTTTTGGATGCTAGGGTTATTTATAAGTGATAAAGGATAAGGGATATTTATAAGTGCTATTTAGAGATACTTAGCACACATTTTGCAAATAAATATTAGTATAGTAGGTAAATATAGACATAGGTACACAAATACACATAATTACATACATATATATATATAAACATACATATTCAATACATAATTAATACCTATGGAGATACATAATAGTACCTAGTACGTCACTATTTATGAATAAAAAGAAAATAACAAAAACAAAATAGTATTTCAATATAATTTATTAATAACATTACAATTAAAATACATTAATATATCGTGTTTCTTATAGTTATTTATAATCGAAAATACATCTCTTAATATTACTTTTTATTGATATTCGGGTCAGCTTATGATCATAAGAGTTAGATTCCATAGCCGCCAAAACTGACCTATTTTCTGAGAAATAACATGCGTCGTTTGAAATAGTATCAGTAGAGACTCTGAAGGTACGTGCTAGCTTGGGCTGGCGACCAATTTTCAGATACCAGGTTCTAAAGTTACATTAAATTATTGGTCATTCTTCTGAGTGCTGGTTTTTATGTTTATAGTACACAATGTCATTAAAAAGTTAGTATTAATATTGCTAATCAGTTTCAGTCTGCGGTTATTTACGCATGACGATCTAAAGTTCGAAAAAAAAAACGTAGGTAAGTTTACTTATCGTCCGAGTCTTTATTTTTGTTTAGAGAACTATTTTAATGGTATTTGGAAGCAGACATACAGATCCTGGGTGGGCAAAAATCCTCAGGCCCATTTAAAATGATGCCGTGAGTATAAATACAGCACATATAAATTTTGAGGTCAATTAGCGCTATTAATTTTATTTTTACATTTTATAACAGTGTCGTTAGAAAAGCATTTTGAGTTCAATCACTTATTACGGTTATTATATTACACTAGTTATATTAGTTGTTATAACGATAAAGATGTATAGAAGAACGTTTTAAATAACAACTAGCTAAACAGTGCTGATTTTGTAACGCGAGAAAGTATTGTCCCGCGTCAAGTTGTACCTCGCTTCACGCGGAAAATCTTAGAACTTGTTACAAATACAATATATCTGAAAGACTCCTTATTTGTATACAATAAATACTCACAAAATTATATGTAAAATAAATAAAATATGTAATATCGCGCATGTTTCTACGCGGTAATATTTCAGCAAACTATGTCAGCAATCACGCAAGCAAGCAATTATTTGTTTATTTAAATGAACCCTAACAATCAAAATTCATCATTTTATTGGTACATACTCCACAAATGGTGTTCAAATACACGTGGGGAACTAATATAACTAATTCGTTGTAGTTATAGTAAACTTGAAGGTCTGTGGCTCTTGAAATAATCTTCACCGTGTTGCGGATTTGCGAGATCCTAGAAAAAAGAATTGAATGAATAAGAAAAAAAATTTAAATTGCTTTTTTTTTTATTGAAAGATGGCACAGGCGTTTGTCTTCAGTGAGACAAGAGACATTGAGAATGATTGATGAGATTTGACCAAGCGCCTATCGCTCAGAGCGTAGAAAGGAGTTAAATATATATATAAGAAGAAGAAAGAAAGAAAGAAAGAAAAAATGTTTATTTTGGCAATACAAAAAAAAATAAAAAAAACAGGTGACATAAATAATGTTGCAGCTTAATTGCCAAAAACGGACCCAATTCAGCATCGTGTCAGACGAAAGCCTGACGCTGGTTGCAGACCATCATTATTACAATAGACACATACATAATAACATTAATTATTTAAACAAAATAACAAGACAAATAACAGATACCTAAGAAAATCATTCTAATATTTATTACAATATACACAATAACTAAATAAATCTATAAATAACTGAGTAATAAAAAGTGTGCACAATCTTTTAGTGGCATGTGGTGGCATGTTTTCTGATTGGACAAGTGTCTCCGTTTACAGAGGGATATACTATTATATTTGTATATATAAATAATAATGTTTCAAATAATAAAATTGTGGGGATTGATAACGCTCACCAGCATTCACCATGCATCGCTTTACGCTAAATAAGAGATGTATTCACATTAACCATATCCAGTCTCCGCTGTGCGTCTATAAGTTACTACCGCAATCTATATTTAAATGTGCCAATAGTATTTAACGATCTTATAGGCGGGGGTAGGTTGTTCCATATCTTAGAAGCCGCATAGCGGAAACTACCTTTAAAAGAGGCTGCTTTGTATAAAAAGCATTGAGCGTATTACTCCGACCGAGAGGTCCGAGAGGTTCGAACGGGGTGCGGAGGAACGGTCGTCCCTTCAAAATAACTGCATCATCATTCTCATTCCATATTTGTTAACCTACCGCACTTTAAATTCTAAAAACGTTATTTGGCACCTACCTACACCCACCTATACAGTGCGTAAGAAACACCGTACCGAATCCTGAAATAGTGTATTCAACCCTTCATTCTGAGTCAAAAATCATTGGAATTTTCTATATTTTTGGCTTAAAAGTGATATCACAATGAGTAAACAGAACATTTTATCGAAAAAATGTAAAAAATACCGCATATTATGGCCAAAAGCTGCAGTGTAATCAATCAAACAATATTTAAACATTTTATGCAATCAGCTGGTTTTGACGGCGCCGAAGGTTTAAGGTCATTCACCGTACCGTGCAAATGAAACTAATGACTATAAATCATTAATCTCGCAGTTTTATGATAACTGACTTTTGTATTGTGTTAAGTATAAACAGACCAAGGTAATTGTTAGTTTTTCGAATAGCTCAAACTTACACGCTGTATATTATAGTCCAGAAAATGATAATTCCGTCAAGGAGTCCAACTCACACTTGACCATTTATTTTTCTTTCTCTTATAAAAAACGAAGTCTATTTAATCATTACTCTAGATTCAGATTCTAGGCTTTCTATTGTATCAAAGTGACATGCTGAATGGTCATACCGACATCTTGTGAACACATGTTTTGCGGATTTTAACACCACAACATCTTTCTAGCAAATATGCTTTTTAGTTTTGAACACATTTATGACTTTGGTAACCTATTATATATTTTTGAAGCAATGCAAAATATGCTTCCCACTAATATTATAAATGTGAAAGTTTGGATGGATGGATGGATGTTTGTTTGTTACTCTTTCACGCTAAAACTACTGAACCAATTGCGATGAAACTTGGTATGTAGATAACTGGAGACCTTGGTTAATACATAGGCTACTTTTTATCCCGATATTCCCACGGGATCGGGACTTACGTGGGTGAAACCGCGGGGTGCTGCTAGTTTGAAATATGTTGTACTATTTGTGGGGCGAGATATTTTTAAATGGTTTTTTTTTACTATTGAAATGACTGTATGGTTGTATATTTTTCTCACAAACAGCATAGTACCAATATATATATACTAGCAACCCACCCCGGGCTTACACGGGTAGCAGAGACATCTTCGACAATCATCAACATATTTCTATCAATTTACACAAAATCTTAACAAATTATACACCTAAACCTTCCTCATGAATCACTCTGTCTATTAGCGAAAACCGCTTGAAAACCCGTTCAGTATTTTTTCAGTTTATTGCAAACAGACTGACAGACAGACAGCGGCGGGGGACTTTGTTTTTATAATATGGTGTAATATGGCAAAGTTAAAAAAATTTATCTCAGAAACAAGGTCTACAACTATCAGTTGTTTTGAAATTGCATTTAGGTAGGTCTGACTTACTCTTGGTAGCATGTAAAGAATATTTTTTTTTATTTTTGAACCTAGTGTTGCTATATTAAATTTCCAATTCACACCTTCATGTATGTTAAGTCCTTTTTTTATTGTGTGGACACCCCCCACGGGATAGTGTTGAAGTAGAATGTCGGAATATACCCTATGAAGGAAGTCCCTGAGAAGTCCATGTTTAAGTCCCAAAACGTTTGTTGTTTGTACTTGTTCTATTTGTATATAATTATGTCGTATATCTAAGTTTTTTTTTCCCATTTTTAATGGCATTATGTAAGTTTTATTTATTCTTAAATTATTTATTGTCAGCCATTTTCTTATATCTTTTAAATTAGTGTTCATGTCATGCTGTAGCGAGTTAGTTACCCACTTACCAGAAATTATTGCCCGCATGACTGACATCCACAATTGGCTTCAGATCCTCGTGTAACTTGATCGTGATATAAAAACCTCCTGTGTAAACCCTGATGCCATCATTTTGACGGATCACTGCAAATCTGAAAGTTATTCATCCCTTTATTTCCAGTTTTAATCAAGAAGAGAAGTAGCAAAAATCAGAGATACGCAGAGAAGTTTCAAAGTCAGAAACACATACATAGCATAGATAGAGAAGTAATTCAGAAGTTCGTAGCCGTGTGTACAAAAAGTTTGTATACAAAAATAATATCTATTTAAATATTTCATTATTATAACTAATCAAATCTTCTTCCTGCTCTTTTCCCAATTTTAATTAGGTTCAGCGCAATGTGTTACACTGCAAAGGGTTTTTGGCTGATTTCTTTTATGGCCGGCCGCCAGCCTGACGCCAACCCTCCTTTTGAATTTAGTCATTTTACGGAAAAGAAGGAAGGAATCCCATTTTTTTTCGTGCCTGTGGAAACCGCAACAGGCCGTCACCGCACCGGGGTTTTCGGTGTTCACACACTGTGCCATACTTCGCCTAAAGTAGGAGGGATCCGCGAATAGCTTTTATTAAGACATCCGGACTCCTCCTAGCGCCTGCCCGCAAAAGCGCGGGCACCACATTCGGATAGAGAGAGGAACCTAGGGTAAGACATACCGCAAGTCTTAGATGGGGAACTGGACTGAGACTGCAGTAGCTTGCAGAGGCTGGGGTTGCATATCCAAATGTACTGTATGTCCTGAGGCTAGTAGGGCTACGACAGGAACACCAGCTGGCCATGTATTTTCAAAAAATAAATCAAAGTATGTATTGGCACATCTGTTTTCTTGAACAGAACAAGCTGTATCTCGTTTGTTTCTAGAAAATACTGGGTAATAAGTCACAGAACATAATATAGTTGACTTCCACATATAGCAAAAACATACTCCAACGTAATCTAGCGAAGACGAGCTGAACTACGAAGTAACTACTAATCCTGCATCGAGCTATGCGAGTTCCCGCGCCGGTTAGTATATATACAACTTCCCAACATCAACCGTTGGGCCGCAGCCCGCCAGGCATGATCACCTCGTCTGGTCGGAGGATCCTGCCATTGTGTTGGAGGGACATAGCACCCGTTCTTCCACAGTTGCATACCTCTTTTGTGAAAAAGTTGGCCAATAAGAGCATAGTTTGATGGGAAGTAGTTACATTTTGTCAAGTCGAACGACTGCCTTGTTTGTGACGGGCCTGTTGGTCTAGTGGTTAGTGATATCGTGACTGCTGAGACAGAGGCCGTAGCTACGATTCCCATCCAAAACAAACAATAGTGTGATGAGCACGAACATTTGTTCTGTGTCTGGGTGTAATTTATCTATAATATGTATGTATTTAGAAATATATAAATATATTTATCAGCAGTCTGGTAACCATAGTACATGCTCTGCCTAGTTTAGGATCAGAGAGCCGTGTGTGAAGCGGCTCAAGATAATATTATTATTATTTTCTGTACCCCGATGATTCGTTGCGTAGATAAGACCTAACGAACGAACAATCTCATATTTTCATTTATAATAATAATAATTAGGATGTAATTACTTAGACACGTACCTGGGCACTTCGCTGCAGTCAGCTAAAATCACAGTCTCGAAGCATGCAGACTCCATCAAGTTCTCTGTACCTCCGAAAAGCATATGAATAGAATCTTTCTGAAGACGACATTCGCCTGAAATGTCCAAAAAACTTAGTTTAAAAATATGAAATTTAACAATAATATATTATATTTTGGAAACGTTCCGGCCAACACGCGACCCGTGTTGTACCAGGTATAGAGCATTCTACTGCAATTTCAGGGGTTGACAGTTCGATTCCTACTCCTACCTATATGAAAATGCCTATTTTCATTGGTCTGAGTGTTTCTATAAATGATATGTAAATGAGTTTACAAAAACTTTGGGTCTACATAGCGTTTTGTAATATGTATGTACCAAAAAATTCAATTAAAATCTCTATCTCTATCTCTCAACTAAAGTCTCCTCTGAGTCTTATAATTTTTTAAAAGAAGTTCCTTATCGTACGTTACATTTCAGACGCTCGGCGGATGGGGGCTAGGCGGAAAACAGTGTTAGCCCAAAGAAAAATCCTGACCACGAGTTGATTTTTTTATGTACGCAATCTCTCTCTTTTTCTCTGTGGATTCTGAGCGATACTTATATAATTTGATGATGGTTGAATACTAATTAATTATCAATATATTCAATTTTAATTTCGATTTTTTACAATATTTACTATTGATACAATTTATGTAATTTATTAAATTTTTATATATATAGCAAAAGCAACTTCGTTCAGCCGTCTAGCCTAATGACGTCAATATTTCTAAGGTCAAAGGTCAAGGGTCTAACCCTATCTCCTAACCAAAATCCGAAGTAGCCATTCATTCATCTACATCAGGGTAAGCTACAAATCTATCTTACGGTATAATCCAAGGGTCTTCATGATCTGCATGTCGGTCCAGCTGTCTAACAGCCACGCGAAG
The DNA here is from genome assembly GCA_949752705.1 of Callimorpha dominula. Classification (NCBI taxonomy): domain Eukaryota; kingdom Metazoa; phylum Arthropoda; class Insecta; order Lepidoptera; family Erebidae; genus Callimorpha; species Callimorpha dominula. The sequence goes on along the minus strand of OX457017.1, from coordinate 9,770,424 downwards.
TTGTCCGACTTGAACTGCATCTCTGCTCCCTTATTGACGCTGACAGAAGCAAGGCCATTCATTTCCTGCAAATTGTCTTTATTTCAGACGATGCTATGATAAATTCCTAAGCATATTACGTTATAATTGGTATGATAAAGCTCTCAGAGGAAATAGACGTAGATTTTTGTGTTACCAATGTTCCTCATCTATAAACCGTCAAAGTTAAATTTCTTTATTTCGTAGAATTCTATTAATATTGCTTAAAATCGTCTTCTTTTTAACTTAAAGTTATAGATCAACAGAATTTCACCGCAACAATTAGTTGTGTTGTCGAAAGTAAAACTAATAATACATAAAAATAAATAATACCATGTTGCAAAATGGGTAAGACCGCTATCTGCCAATGTCGCTCTATAAAGGTCATCAAACACCATACCGTCACGGTAACGGCACGGCCCCAACCCAGCAATTAAGTTATCATTCAAATCTGAGCATTATAACGTGGTATATGTTTCATAATGCCAATATGAAAAGCCTACGGCGGGCAGTAAGCGCGCTTGCTGCAACCATACAACTCGACTCGCAGTCGCCGCGCTGTAAGTTCGCGATCAGCTCTGCGTGCTTACAGCGCGCCGACTGCTAGCCGCCAGCGAAAAAACTTCGTCGTTTTACTAAATATTGGTAGTGCCTAAATAGGTATTAAGTCGGTTAGGCCCAGGCCTGTCATCACTTAAATTGCCGATGCCGAACAAAAACTTAAAAAAATTCGGACACATGGGTGAAATGGAGATTCTTTCCCGGACACCTTAAAAAAAACGCCGATTCCATTAAAATTTTTGGCTTGTCAACGATTCACCTAACAATTATAATAGTCCCTTGGCACAGAGTGTCCACACTGTGGACACTTTTTGAAAATCCCGCCTGGACTCTCCCCGAACGCCCTCTAAACTCCAGGAAAAATCCAGGAAAGCCCGGACGGATAGCAGCCCTAGTTGGGCCTGAAGTACTACCAGATTTATTAATTTTATTGATTAGCAACTAAAGTTATTACACTTTTGTTGGCAGTATTTTCAACATTTTCTGTTAAAATTGTTTCCGTAAGATCTGGTGAATAGTTTAGAGATTTAGTAGTCGATGTAGGAATATTAGTAAAACGGTTCTCAAACGCTGGGGCTACTTCTTTCGCTGATGTTAGTGCCCTTTCCCTGTTCCGTTATTTATTATATTCCAAGTAGTGTTAACCTTATCCTCACTTATTAGTCTTTGAACTCAGAAAACGCGACTAGTTTACAAAGTTTTCTTAACAATTTAGAATATTCTTTCAATTCAATTCAATTCAAAAAAATCTTTATTTCATAAAATTGAGCATCAATTATTCGAAATCGTCGATTTAATAAATAATTATTGTAATTAAAAATTATAGATCAACACACAGAGTCACCGCAACAATAGTTTGCTTCGTCAAATGTAAAATGATTAAAGAAAACAAAATGGATAACATAATATCACATCCGCCTGTTTCGATCTATAACCGCCCGTTTCCAAATGTTTGAGCCTTGTGAGAAGAAATCGGGCAAACAAACTCACGGCCACTCTTTTAACAACGAATAGAATATTATTTATAATTACAAAACATTTTTTGGTCGTAATTGATGACGTAAATATTTGCGCATATCTACTCTTGTTTCTCTGTCGCTGCTCTATATAGATTTATCAATTATTTAAATAATCCAGTCAAATATTATTTTTACTTAAAGCAATACTAATTGTGAAAACTTTTATTTGGCTTTTCTTATATATATTCAAGGAGCTAACTCCTTGAATATTTTTATGCTTAGTTGTTATTCCAAATAAAATTTCTGAGTAGCTGTTGAAATTTTTACTAAAAAATTTACCGATACAGAATAGAGAACTAGGGTTCCGACTTGAACATCTGGACAGTGTATTTATTTAACCAGGTTTTAGTATACTTTGCGATAGGTAACCGAAGCTATTGGTAGTTTTGACTGACTAGAAGACGAGTTAAAAAATATCAATTTATCCCACAATTGTCAGCATTTTACGTCATTCATTGGGTCTGTTTCACCTTTCTGTAATACCTTGTTTATGTAATAATACATTTAATCATTAAGCCATGTATTCATTGAGAAACAATTGTTTATAAACACTGTTTCAGAAACAAAATCTACGTGTTTCTGAATCAAATAATTGTGTGTCTGATACAAATAATTTTGTTTCCGTAAACATTACGTGTTTATCGGCATGTTTCTGAACTCCCCGCTGCGAATGGGGAGCACAGAAGCAAATCAGTTTTGCGTACGAGTGTAGACACGTATTTCACTTGTTTATGAAACATTGTGATAGTATGGGACGACGAATATTTTTTTTTTTAATTGAAATATTTGAAACAAAGCGCATATTTTGGGATTGCTCGTCTACAAATTACAAAAATAAAATCATGAAAAATGACGCGTGGGAAGACGTTTCAAATGAAACAACAAACAATGCTGTAAACAACTGATGACTTGGACTCCACAGTTTCTGAAACATAGGCCCTGGTAAACATCTACGTGATGTTTCAGAAACTGTATCCGAAACATTGTTTCTCAATTAATGGCTTTATACAAAACCAGATATTTAATCTAACTAGTAGTGTCTTTATTTACAACAAAATTACAACTGCACAACTATCTAACTTACCAAAAAAAAACCGGCCAAGTTCGAGTCGGACTCGCGTATGAAGGGTTCCGCACCATAGTACAAAATTTAATATAAGCCAAAAAAATACGTCTCTAATAGGGTGGCCCCATTTAATTTTTAATTTATTTTTATTAAGTATTTGTTGTTATAGCGGCAACAGATATGCACATTCTGTTAAAATTTCAACTGTCTACCTATCACGAGATACAGCCTGCTGAGAGACAGATAGACAGACGGATAGTGGAGTCTTAGTAATAGAGTTCTGTTTTTACCCTTTGGGTACGGAACCCTAAAAAATACCTATTGTAGTGTATGTAAGGTAGAACTAAATAATAGTTATAAGCACTATCTCGTGCTTACTGTAGAGATGACAGGTTGGGCAGTATTGCATAAGCCATAGGCGAGTGCAGACGTGTCAGCTTGCGTATCTATAAGTGTACATATGCACGCGGGGTATAGTGTATAAAGGGATACACTATACCTATGATTCTTTATATACATACTTACTTGATGTATTACATTCATCAAATCTGTGATACTCACAAAATACGTAATGTTAGAATTATCCTCACAGTTCCAATCCAATAATTAATAAAACAGATTGTCTATGCCTTAGCAGCTATTACGAAAACATAATGGTGACAGTCTCGCTCGTTTGTTACATAGATTAGTCACGGAGGGGTGACCAATTACATCTTCTATTATTTGATTAATCGGTCTGTCTCGATCTCGACAATGAATAATATATATTTTGACTGCCAAGAAATATATTAAGGATGAAAATGCAATCGCGAACTTAACATTTCTTAATTATAGAACGAGTTTTTTTCTTTATTGAACAAAAAAAATGGGTTAATAGTCACTTTTCTAAACCATGTCTGGGTGTAATTTATCTATAACATGTATGTATTTATAAATATATAACTATGTTTATCAGCAGTCTGGTTGTCATAGTACAGGCTCTACCTAGTTTGGGATCAGACGGCCGTGTGTGAGATGTGTCAAGTTATTATTTCTATTCTGTATTTTTTATTAAGTAAAAACTTCTTTAGGGACGTTGGGCACTTTTGGTATGGGGAAAAAGCACTGAATTCGCGCGACCGTCACAATGTGCCTATAGCCTTCCTCAATATATGGGCTAGCTAAAACTAAAAGATTTTACAATTCGAACCAGTAATAAATGAGATTAGCGCGTTCAACCAAACTAACAAACTCTTCAGCTTTATAATATTATAGTATTTTTTTTATGGTATAGAGGGCAAACGAGCAGACCGGTCACCTGGTGGTAAATGACTACCGCCGACCATGGACACCTGTAACTCAAGAGTCACAAGTGCGTTGCCGCCCTTTAAGGTGGGAATAGGGGAAGAGGAGGAGAGGGGAGAAGAGCGAGAAGACTGGAGAGGGGGATTAGAGGGGAGGAGATGGGGAGAGGGGAAGGACGGGAATAGGGGAGAGGGAAGGGTTAGGGCCTCCGGTACCTCACTCACGCATCGAAAAGCAATGCAATGATTGTTTCACTGCCGGTTTTCTGTGAGGCTGTGGTATCGAGCGGAGTCGAGCCGGGCCCATACGTGCCGAAGCATGGCTCTCCCACGTAAGAGTATAGATTCTTACTTTGATAACTGCTGTCATATTGAGAGGCTCCCTGCTGTAACTCCTCATAAGCTGACCTAACGCTGTGTGTGTTACCAGTTCAGACTCCAATATTCCCATTTCAGAAAGCTACAACAAAAAAAGTATAGATTAAATTAATTTTTTGAGACTATTTACTAATTAGCTGGTCCTTCATGATCCTGCAGAAAATTTGCTGTCTAGGATTAGGGGAGGATTAAAGGAAGAATCTTCCAACTAGGTATATGTTGGAGGCCGTGGCCCAACTAGTTGATGTTGTGAAGTTGTATATATGTATACTAATTGTTGAGAAAACTTTCATTGCGCGATACAGGATCAGTAGTTACTACGTAGTTCGGCTTATATTCGCAAGATGACTCTGAAGTATGTTTTGTTGTATGAAGATGACGTCACAACCCTGCCCAATAGCTAACAGACTATCTTTTAAAAAAAGTATCAGCAATCCAACGTGCCTATAAAATTTGAAGAGTTCCCTCGATTTCTCCAGGATTCCATCATCACATCCTGACCTGATGACCATGGGACTACCTGGGAAGTACACCCTTTCAAATAAAAGAAGATTTTCCCAAATCGGTCTAGGCGTCTTTGAATAAACAGTGGAACATAGAACCTCCTCCTTTTTTGAAGTCTGTCATAACCACTTAATTAGTAGGTCTTTTTCTACCCCGGCTCTATCTCTTGCTGCTGATACTCACATTGCTTCCAAAGATCTTTACTTCGAAGAATCTCTCTAACTTTCCATACAAGTTCTGTGGCACTCCTTTATACTTCAGAGTTAGCTCGCTGGTTGGGCCGGAATGGAAGCAGTCTGTTTTGTTGCCGGAGTACGTCAGGGTAAGATGACCCTCGTAGGATGCTGGGTGGATGGATATGTCCTGATCTGATGCTGCGTGGCTTATGTCTTGTTCTCGAAGGCAAATCTGGGGAATGGATAATTTTATAGTTATTTTGAAAGGACAAATCGATGGCAAATGAAGATGAGAAGTACCCGCCCCGGCTTCGCGCGGGTACAAATTATACACATAACCTTCTTTATGAATCACTCTGTCTATTAGTGAAAACCAAATGAAAATCCGTTCACATGTTTTTCAGTTTATCGCGAACGGACAGACAGACGCGGCGGGGGACTTTGTCTTATAATATGTAGTGAAGTTTTACATTAGACTAGCTGACACGAGCAACTTCGTCTGCGTTTGTAAATTTTCCCCGTTTTTGCAATATTTTTCATTGATTCGCCGCTCCTATTGGTCGTAGCGTGATTTTATATAGCTTACAGCCTTTCTCGATAAATGGGCTATCCAACACTGAAATAATTTTCCAAATTGGATCCGTACCCGGAGTACCGTAGATTACCAAGAACATCCAAACTCATAAACTTTACCTCTTTATAATTTTGATTTAATTACTATAGATTTTCTGAAAAAAGATCTCCTTCCTTCTTCCTTTCTCTATAGTTGGAATCTTAGAAACATTATAATTCTTTCTTTTTCAAAGAAAAACAACTCCCGCATGTATATGTCCCGGGCGCCTTTACATACATTCAAACAACGGACACAAAGAACTGACTAGCCTGTTGGTGTAGTGGTTTATTCATCATTGACTACTGAGCCAGGACTCGTGGGTTCGACTCCCAGCACAAATAATTTTGTGATGAGCATGATCATTTGTTCTGTGTCTAGGTGTAATTTATTTATAATATGTATGTATTTCGTAATATATAAGCATGTTTATCAGCAGTCTGGTTACCATAGTACAGGCTCTGCCTAGTGTGGGGTCAGACGACCGTGTGTGAGATGTGTCAAGTTATTATTATTATTATTAAACAACACCCAGACTCAGAAGAACTTTTTGTGGATCACACAAATTTTTGTCCCGTGTGGGAATCCAAAAAACCCACACCACTCGGCGCGTCTTAGTGGTAAGGCGACCATTTCAACCATTGCGCTATGCGTGTGGTCACATAATCAATGATATTAACACCAACAAACTAAATTTAGAGTTAAAACAATTAGTTACGTTTTCATTCAGAGAAATTATTGCCCCTTATAGGATTCGTGGAGTGTGCGAGATGAGACTACTACCGGCCCAAGTCTTTGAAGTAGATAATACTTAAGTTTTAAGTCGTTTTAAACTCTAAAAAATATTATAACTTTAAACTAGACAAGTACTTCATATAAAAATAAACATAAATGAAACGAAAACCCGACTGCATTAAATATACTAACTAATAAGATCTTTTAAAACCCCTATTATGATAACTAGAGATCGGATATTCGGATGCATATTTACCTAAAGTTGAGATGTTGGCTATTATGGAAAGCACTTTTTTATCGAAAGAATCCCGCGATTCCAGGAAATTCAAATTTAAGTGTACCTATACTCCGTGAGATGTAATAAACCCCAGTTTGACACAAATGACACTTGCTCTGTTACAACGTATAATGGTTGCTTTTCCCTACTTTTATTGTCAGTGATTTTTGACGAAGCAAAAACAACCTTATTACGTTGTAACAAGTGTCAAATCGGGCCTATTAAACCCCAGGAAATGTAAGCATTTTGTAAGAGTGAGAGTGAGACGGCAAATTATACTTGCTTGTGCGCAAGTAGTGACGCGACAATACAACTGCATTCGTAAATAAAAATAATTTTGTTATGCAAAAAATAACTTTAGGTAAATATGCATCCGATTATCCGATCTCTAATGATAACCCACTCAAGGTTTGCGAGACTAAAAATTTGGCGCCAAACATTTGATTTTTTAATAATTTTATTGTATTTAGTGACACTCGCACTTGCATTTTAACAAAATTGGTTCAGCCATTTAGTAGTTACAAGGGAAAATATTTAGTCTTTACATAAATACAGATACACATCCTCGTTTTGGGCTTGGTGTAGAAAGTGGTCATTCTGTAAAGGCACCGATGTTTTTGTACCTTTTTGGTTCATACAAATATGTTTTTAGGGACTACTATACCATAAAAAATGTAACTCAAAGGCATTGTACTTTCGCTGAAACAATAGTACTTGTGAATTTTTTACGTAATAGATGTAAACTGTAAATCAAAATTTTTGTCTAGTAAAAAATGTAGGTTTGGATTATAAACAATCGATGCTCACAATAGCAGATAACCAAAAAGACACCAACCTTAACCATCCTCCTTCGCTTGCGAAGATCAGCAGATGAGGAGACCACGCACAGCGTGTAGTTTAAAAAATCCACTATTTGTGTTTGAAGCTCCAAATAACAGTTTATATGACGCAACACAGTTGAAATGATATTCAAAAGGCGAATTGTCCTATCGTAACGTCCTCATCCACCTATAAATGAGCAAAGATTGAGCAGAGCTACTCACAGTCCACTCCTTCCTCGTAGTATTATCAGTATTAGGCTGCAATCCGTGTACAGTCAGCTGAAGATTCATATTTCCACCAGCATTCTCTACTCTTGTTACTGCTTCCATCTCGAAGAATACGCGCTTTGGAGACTGGCTGCAAGATGAATTGATGAATTCATTTTTGCAAATAGATCTTTTCAGACACGTCGATTTCTTCTTTAAAGTTAGATGGTGCCGCCATTTCCTATGACTAGCCTTGAAAAGAAACCCAGAAACAAATTCAAGGATCCAAATCCACATAAATTCAAACTGTGCAAGTGCATAGGCGTCCGTAGTGTTATTTATACGAAACTACTATCATTGTTTTGAGCTGACGCGTCACGACACCGCGTAGACTAGATAAGTCGGCAATCACTGAACTCAACCACATCTTATGAAGCTAAACGATTCAGACAGCAGTCAGACATTTAGGAAGGACAATTAAATGAACAAAACTGCCACTCACCACACCATAATGTGGTTTAGCCCCAACAAAACCCCATTAAAAGTAGATAATCATAATTGACATTACACCTTGATGGGCTCCAAGGTTGAAGCTAATGACTGCAATTGACATCCACCTGACAATTCATCTCAATATGTAACGCAATACAAATCAAGCCGTTGAAATACTGAAGATCATCAAGCCTTTTTAAATTATTTTAAATAAATTAAAAATTTAAACTAAACTAAAAATCCCACCAACGATTAGAAAGGATGATGATCTTCGAACGGCTGAACAAATGTTCTTGAATTAGAGCTAAAAACACTCTTGATCAAGTAACCTTTTAAATAAATAAAACAAAAACTAAATCTTAGAAATACATCATAAGATTTAGTTTGCTACAAACAGACATAGATTACATACCAGTTACGCACAAAGCGCGCTTACAATATGTATGGCGAAAGAACGGCAAACTACCTCCTTCCTCGATTGATAAATGAACTACCCACTGACTTACGTGACAACCGCAAACCGAACAACATTAAAAATAAACTCGGGACTTCTTTCCTGAATCAGCTACACAACCACAAATAAACGTATTTATCTACTTCCGTATCCTAAACTATCTTATTATTATTGTTGAAGTGCTTACTGCCACCTCGACCATTTCTGGTCTTTTGTAGCGCTAAACTATCTTAACCATTTACTACTAGTTGTTGCTCCAAATGATTTTATTTATTAACTTATCATGTATAAAATATCGAAATGTAGCACTTTAGGTATCGACCACTTATCTGAACGAGAACTAACGGTACTTACTACAAACCTTAGTGTTTTACAGTATTGTAAAAATAATGTGAATTTATGTATCTTTTAAACGTTAAATAACTAGTTAACTAATAGCACCCCTCCTCTTTGCGCCAGAGGCTTAAAGAAACGATTTGAAATAAATGTTGTACGATTTTATAAATTATAGATATTCAATTTAAGCCACTTTTGGCTGCCAATCCATTATCTGAAATCACTTTCACAGCATTAATTACTAAAGCTACTATCGGTTCATTGGGAATCTCAATGATTATACTACTGTGGCATATTGCCTTAATTCATTAATTATAACTGCATTTTATATCTATCAGTAACATTTTGCGAATAATGATGACGCATGGAATTAGTTCAATATAAAAGATTTTGTATGCTAGTTATTAACTGTCTTTTAATTATACTACAACTATGGAAACAACATAAATATACATATTTCTACAGTCACACTGGGTTTCTCTAATAAACAACCCTTTTCTACAATACACTACATCAGTCTTTTACGAGATCCTCATCAGAGTAATGGTGATTGATCTAGACTTGTTGTTAACACAGTTCTATCAGAAACGGTATAGTATGAAGGTCTTTAGTGTCTTCAGTGGAACTAAGTGATTTCCATATTATTTACCCTCAGACTCCATGACTTACTAACGTGGGAGAGCCATGCTTCGGCACGTATGGGCCGGCTCGACTCCGCTCGATACCACGGCCTCACAGAAAACCGGCAGTGAAACAATGCTTGCATTGCTTTTCGCAGCGTGAGTGAGGTTACCGGAGGCCCTAACCCTTCCCTCTCCCCTATTCTCGTCCTTTCCTTCCCTGTAATCCCCCTCTCCCCTATTCCCACGCTCCGCCCCCTCCCGCTCGTCCCCTACTCCCACCTTAAAGAGTGGCAACGTACTTATGACTCTTGAGTTACAGGTGCCCATGGGCGGCGGTAGTCATTTACCATCAGGTGACCCGTCTGCTCATTTGCCCCTATAACATAAAAATAAAACTTAATGTTTAAACATGTATTTTGTTTAAACATATTTTTTGTAATGTTCCTTTAACGTTGACTCACCAACTGCATGACTTTCAATTTGAATACCTGATGAAGATAAATGATTCACCCAACTAACGCACCCCGATTTTGTCCTGGGGGGGAATCGAACACACGACCTCTAGTTCAGCAGTCAGGATCACTAACCACTAAACCAACGGACTCAACAAGTCTCGCCACAAAAAGAATATTTACGGATTGTGGCGACATTGATCGCATGTCAATAGGCCCCTACACACTGTATTTACCCAGTGGTTGCACGCGTAAATGTGCCTAATTACTACCGGCTAAGGTGCTTTTTACTGTGATTGCCATCTATCGATATCACCTCGTTAGTGTTATTGCTCTCATTAATCCTTTTACAACGTACGTCTGACGCATGTCACATCGCCGTCAGTCGCTAACAGGCTGCCACTTCGTAAATGTTTGTAGAAGACACCAATGACATATCATATTAACTATAGACGCCATACAGAAACATGAGTGAACTAATTAGTGGCAAAACCTTATTATAGCTGCACAGCAATACGAAAATATTATGCAGCTCTTTCAGTGCATACGACTTACCGGTTGTTAGACAGAGACAAATATTGTATATTTGTAAATGACGTCTAGCCGTGACACTGGTGGGCACGTGACTAAGACAGTGCAAGCAAGACAATTAGCTTACTTTTATGTTGTCAATATAGAACGCGGGCAACGCATCTATGCTTATAAAAACATCTTAAGAAGACACTGCTAAATAAGACAAGCTTGCTACATGGTTATAAACAAAAAGGTTACGGCAAAATTTAATAGGGAATATGCAGATACTCCAAAATAGCCTCAATATTTTTTCATGTACTATATATTGCTATTGCAAAACAAATATAAATAAATTTATATTGTGAAATTGAATTAAAATTTTTCGCTATTGGATGGAACGCAACGTGACTTAAAATCACTTGCCTTGCACTAACTCTACATTCGCATCTCACAGCATAGGAAAATACACTTTGTCACGTGTATAACCAATACAACAAATATGACCAATACAATATACAAAATAAGCTTTTCCATCCTTGTCAACAATAATAATGTTGCGGTAGCCTAAATAGACACGCGTAGCGCCATCTGTTAACGAGTAGCAGACCTAATAGAATTGTAGTTACCATTCAGACGTGCAGCGGCCGCTGTTAACGAGTAGCAGAACTAATAGAATATTCCAGAATGTCTTAGAAGAGTCCAGAGGTGTTTCGAGTCAGTCGGAATATTACAAGAGGAAAACTTCACGAACCTTCTAGTACTTTCAATATTTATAATGAATAGTACAAGCGATATAAGTGAGAATAGCTGTTAACTATGAATTATTTAAATAAATGGTGTCTATTTCGTACCAAATTAGTATATTCATCTATTAACGATTATATTTTCATAGATCCACATACGTATTGATTTGATTTATTTTAACTAAAGTAAACTTTATATTAAATATTAGTATAGATAAAAAGCACATGTAATTTTTACATATTACCTGAAGTAGTTAAGCGACAGACTCAAATCAAACTTCGTGGTGTCCTCGCCAAAGCTCAAGTGGTTCACCCGTATCTTGAGCTGGAGAACATCATTATGTGTCTTCATGAGATGCTGTGGAGGTAGAATTAGGCCACAGGACCCTGACGGAGGCGATGTGAAGAGAAGAATACTGTTCAGGATTATTAAAGATGGCTGGATTGAGGCTAGGAAGCTGGCAAAGAAAACAAAATTTTAAGCACAATTTTATTGGAGGTGTGGAAGTAGGATCGTTAAGGTGAAGAATGAATACATTTGAGAAAACCTGAAAGAAGCGCCAGTGGATGAAAAGTTGAGAAGCCATAAACTATCGTTGTAAGGACATGTGATGCGGAGTGATGAGCGAAATGTGGTGAAAAAAGTTATAATGTTTTAAAGTCGACGGGCACAGGAATAGAGGGTGACCAAAAAAAAGATAGACGGACTGTGTGAAGGAGGATATGGCTAAAAAAGGAGTAAGCAATGAAATAGCGAATGATAGAGGAGAATAGAATTTCCTTCTAGGAAACATATTGCACCGAACCCAAAAAAAAAGGGGAAAGGCTAGGCATATGATGATGACCTTAAGTCTACCTAGTACAGTAAGAATGTTGCATGCTTATGTTTACATATGAATAAAGTATGGCCAGCTACTATTCTGTCCTAGTAATGGCCTCTCCAGTCACATGAAATATACGAGATATTTGGGTATGGAACTCCGGCCTCTGCGAGCTACTGCAGTCTCAGTACCATTCCTCTTCGTAGGTTCCTGTTCCTATCCATTTTTTCCTTATACAAATTCATCTTCTTCCTTCTTTCCCGTCTTAAAACGACTACATTCTTAAGGAGGATTGGCGTCAGGCAGGCAGCCGGCCATTCGAGAAACCAGCTAAAACCCTTTGCAATGTTATACATTGCGCTGACCCCAATGAACATTGGGAATATGGCAGGCAGATGATGATGAATAAAGTATTAGACATGTGCATAAGTGCGTTGTCGGTAACATACATTATTTATGAAGAGCTTTGTCGCGCGATAATAGATCATTCAACTAGAACGTGTCGATGGTTGGGTTTGATTCTCACTAGCGTAAGCTTAACAAAAAACTGTTTAAAAAGGTCAATGTATTACTTACTCATAATGATTAGTCTTTGATGTGAATAGCTTGTCTAAAACTTCAGCGCCGGTGATTGGTTTTTCGCAGTCGAAGAAAATACTGTTTTTGTCAATAGCCTGAGAAAATGATTTTTTTATTTAAGACTGAAGATTATTAACTGTGGGAGAGCTATGCTTCGGCACGTGCTTTTCGCCGAGTGAGTGAGGTTACCGGAGGCCCTAACCTCTCCCTCTCCTCCTCTTCCTTACTTCTCCCCCTCCCTGCACTCTCCCTCTTCCTCCCTTCCTCTACTTCCACCTTAAAGGCCGGCAACGCACTTATGACTCTTTAGTTGCAGGTGAACATGAGCAGCGGTAGTCACTTACCATCAGGTGACCGGTCTGCTCGTTTACCACATTATTACATAAAAAAAAAGGAAAAGGTTATTAACGGAAATTCACTACTGTCCCTTGCATTTTGTTTATTCTTGTAGCACATTATATTATTTTTGTGCATTTGGAAATACACCTAAGGGCCTTTAAATGGCCCCTAGAGTTTTGGGTGAGTGAAAACTAAGATAGAGCTGGTTATTCTTCTAATACTATTTTTTCCAATACTACTTCCGAAAACTATTTTGTATTTCAAGTACCCACTTGAAAGCTAAATAGCCGTGCTTGCCACGGCTTTAAAGTTAGTGATGATAGAAATGATGGCAGGTTACCTCTAAATTATTGTCTCCAGCGTTAACTGTATACGTAGACTTAGCGTTATGAGTCTCTACGCCGATCTGGGCTCGCGAATGCATGGCTATACCTCCTTGCTGATTTCCTGGATTCGGCCAGGTTAATCTGTAACAAACCACCGTATTAAAGAGTGCGAGTGAGAGTGTAAGTCTGAGTGTCGCATGTACAGATACCGGCACGAGTCGTGAACACAAATTTTCAAAAAAAAACGAGTTAAAAAATTGTCACTTAAATTGCACTCAAGTATACGGAAGCCGAATGATACGTGAGAACCCAATAGACGACGAGCATCGACTGTCGAACCAATCACTTACAGCGTCAGCGTGATGAAAGTCATATCGACCAATAAAGTGTGCTCACGACTCGTGCCGGTAACTGTACGAGTACTATTATCTATTACATGGCTTGACAGTAAAAAATATACTTATTATTATAATAATTAAAAAGTAAATATTATTTGTAGGAGCTAAGCTGAAAAAAGAAGTTAAAGAGAGTAGACGTGATGACGTGATCTTATGCCAATACTCAAATACATTTTCTACATAAAGATACTGACAAAAAATTTAGTTTGTTTCCCATAATCTAATTATTTATTTCAATGTTATCTCGCCTGTAAACCCCTTAACCCACCTAGGGTAGACATTTTTATATACCTATCCAAATTTCCCACTAAAACATTGGTCTTACACATTAGAGGGCTAATCCATTATCATCAACCAGAGAACTTTCAAGACCTGGTGCTACTACTAAAGGCAAAATGGTAGTCGAAGATACTTACTCTAAAGATTGTTCTTCAATGGAGAATGAAACGTTGAATTTCATGGGTAGGTGGCCAACCAGTGACTGCTGGATCCGAGCTGAATGCAACGACTGTGCTAAAGGACCGTCGGTGGATAAAGTCGTCACTGCTGTGCCTTGGTATCTGTAAAAGAATAGTAATAAAAGTTCTGTCCCTTCAAATAACATTCCACGACATCAGAACATTAATAATAGTTCGTGAAGTACTTTATTCGGAAGAAGCAATGCTCTTTCTCTCTTTCTCGTTTCTTTTAAAAAGATAACTCTCCCACTAGGAATGATTCCTGTGTGGCAGGCCACTTTACAAATACCCAGACTAAAGACAAATATTTGTGGAACACACAAATTTTTTTACCGTGTAGAAATATAACCCATGTATGTAGTTATGCAGTTTGATTTTTGGGTAAACATTTCTGTTACCCACAAAGATTCGGTGAAAGGGAAAGGAACTCAAGCTTAAGTAAGTCACCCAAAGACAAAGCCAAAGAAGCTGCAGAGCTAAGAACTTAATCTCTCAGCAATAGGTCTCATGCCGTAGACGTAGAGAGAAGAGTGGAAACCAAAGGTATACTCATGAAATAAAAGTAAACGGATTCATCTGAACAGCAAAGATTGACGGCTTCTGCATGCTTTCGGAATTGTCGGCTAATTCGTCCATGTCCTGGAGTGTTATTAAGTTCTCTAGCATATATACCTTTTGAGGAAGAGATGTAGTAGAGTTTGTCCCAGAATGGAGAAGTATGGCCCCTTAACCTTTCTACTAGTGAGCAGGCATTACCCTGGCTTTACAGTAGAAAATAGTACGAAATATTAATTTAATTGAAATTTGGTCTACCTTATGTGAAGATCATTCTTCCACGTCAGATCCTGTGTAGAAGGAGCTGTCAAGTTTCCTCTTATGGATGTGAAGGATAAAATAGTGGACTGCAGTCGAATGGGTGTTCCTGGTAAAAATAAAAAAATATTATCAAAAATTAGGAAGACATGACATTGCAATCTCTAACAAAATTTGAAGATGTTTACAATGTTTTTAAAATTTTTATCGCCATTAATCTCTCCTAAAGGCCATAATCAATCAAAAAGATTTTACTTAATGGATTAAAATTTGTTCAAAGTGACCAGAAACTTAACAAAAAACCACTGAGATATTATTATTTAATCCCACTCTCATTGCCAAATGAGTGACACTGAGATTGAATGAATAGAGCATACTAAAAAGATTACACCAAAAAATATTATGATAATATTAGTAGATGGTGGTCTCTTCAGATACGGAGACTGCACCGGTTGTTAGTAAATAAATAAATATATTCTTACCCATCTCGCTTGGGATATGGACATCGGTCTGGAACGGGTAGTAAACTATCTGCTGGTTAATGTGACTGCCGAAACGGAGGAAGTCCTCTATGTATGCCACTGAAAATCGTAAACCTTAATAAACTGAGAACATTCACTTTTTATTGGGCCACGTGTTTAAGTGCTAATAGTTTTTTGAACTGGTAGCATTCCAACTGGGGAATAAGCTGGATTATCTCAGCCCTTAATGAGTATAATCGAATATCACTTTCATGGCTTATGACTACTAAAAAGAACTATGGATTTTAGATGACGTCCTGGTGTCTGGCATGGCTTTTGACTACCAAAATTCTATTTGAATTTCCAATCTACTATGTTTGAAATTTTTGGAATAGACATTATGAAAGAAGCGAAATAAATAGTAGAATTTAGAGGTGTAAAGTGTTATTCGATATAACTCAAAACACACGAATTTAATTTTTGAACACAAATATAATTACAGAAATATTTCTCTTCGCAAAATTAGTGATTTTAGTATAAAATTCTCAACCACATTACGAATTATGTGTCTAACTACTTCAAACCATATGAAATCAAAATCATTTATTTCAACTAAACCAGCCTGAAGTCAGTCAGTCAGTCGTGAAGCTAGTTGCTTGTTCCAATAAGTAAATTATATTTAGACAGGCAAGAAACTCCATAGACAATTTGTTTTTATATGTTTATTTTCTACAAGTTTCTCCCGATTCAACACTAACATAACTGTAATAAATAATATACTTACAATCCTCTCCATTCCACGTCTCAAACCTTGACTGGTTCATATGCGTTGCATAAACAGTCTTGTCGTGAATTTTTACTACCATATCAATATGTACCTAAAAACAAATATGTCCGAACGTAAAAACAATAAGGACATGATAAAATGAAAATGCACATAGGCGATGAAGAACCTACAAAACCATTTTTGTAGAATCGTTCCTGATGATGCCACGTATAAAAGCAAAACACGTGTGGATGTATTACATCAAGCCTGCAGAAGATTGCAAAATTGCGCTCTAGAAGGACTTGCCCTGCCAACCATATCATACTGTGGAAGGTATTGGTTTGTATTCCCTGTCTATGGCACTTCGTGGATGTTTATCCTTGGCTATTGTCATTGCTGGGGTCTAAAAGATGAGAGTGAGCGGTCTCAATAACTATTTTACTTACAAAAAGATCTACTACCCAGAATCTAATGGTGGGTATTTATAATATGTATTCTTCAGCTACAGCTTGCTTACTTACTTTTTCCGGCACCTTCACAGACCAAGCCTTCAACTTCTTCAACATATCCACCAGCTCTTCCACTTTCAGATCTTGAGAGTTAAATCGGTTAAATTTCTTGAATACGCTCATTGCTACTCCCTCTATTAATAAATAGACCTGAAATATATAAACGATGATTACATTTTCGTTCGTGCACGTCATTAGAGTCCAGGTGAAAACGTCCTCTTTCGGGACAATGCCGAAACACCTTTATCCGACTATCATTGTATCGGGTGATTTTTTAGGAAATGATTTAAAAAATAAACATAAAATTCAAAAAAATCCTTGTAATCTTTATTTGAATCGATAGTACGGTCCATATAATTTAATGTTTTAAGATTATTTCATGCAAATGTTGACTGCGACTGCGCCTAAAATGGTCCATCCGCTTAGTCCAATTTTGGAATACTCTTTCCAACATTTCGGCCGGTATCTAACGAATAAATGCTTCAATGTTGTCTTCCAATGCGTCAATCGAAGCGGGCTTGTCAGCATAGACATGAGCCTTAACATAGCCCCACAAAAAATAGTCTAAAGGCGTTAAATCGCACGATCTAGGCGGCCAATTGACCGGTCCCAAACGTGAAATAAACAGTTCACCGAATTTGCCTCTCAATTGGTTCATTGTTTCGCGTGCTGTTTGACATGTGGCACCGTCTTGTTGAAACCACATGTCATGTCATTGGTGGTTTAATGTCCAACAATGTAAATTTATGATGAACAATGATTAGATTAGATTCAGTGGGTCGATAAAACTGACCATAAAATAGAAGAAGCGCGCGATGAACTTTCTCAGAGCACGCATTTTGGTAATAAAATTCAATGATTTGCAAGCGTTGTTCGTTTGTAAGACAACTGAAGATGTTGGACAGTAACACAAAACGCGAAACGTGCGTGAGCTGTGAAAATCAGCGTTGCCAAAAAGAAAATAGCTAAAAAATCACCCTTTATTTCTAAAGGGATCTTTTACTCACGTCAACCTTATATGGTCTTCTCCCACCGGTACTAAGCTTGGCTCCTACGAAGGTTGGCAATACTCCTTCAGAATCTCCTATACTCAGGACCTGGAGAGAAGGAGCACCATCCTCTTCTTGGGCACTAATTATGTAGTTGTTCGTCGCCCAGTATAGTGGGTCTGGATTTGACACCTGGTTGATCACGAAAGGAACGTAGAAAGACCTTAAAAGTAATGGAAAATATTGCTAAAATTATTGAGCAGCAGATTATATTCCAAGCATGCACAGTGTATCTGGCCAAGGTTCCTAACTTCAGTTCTGATTTTGAGAGACAATAAAAAGTCAGATGTTGAAAAAATATGGTCGTCATGGGATGCTCAGCATAAGAGTGTGGTATTTGACACCGTCGTGACAGGTCGTTTCGCCTGATGATAAAGAGCTCCTGTTGGATCATATATTGATAATAACTTTGATGGATAGTTGTGCAATTCTAAATTAAGTATATTTCTCTCTCTAGTCTATCTATTGCCTAGTATGTAGAAGTCAAGGCTCTCTTTTTTTGTGCATCTTATCTTAGGAGTAGTGTTTATAGGCCCAGTAACTTACACCAATATCACATTAGAAAAAAAATACTTACGTCACTCTATATCCAGAAAAATACTTATTTGCCTCCAAGTTCTTAAGCGTTGCGAACCAGAATCTCTTCAGCTGATTGTTATCACATGTGCTAATATAGTTGTGAACTGATAAGAAATCGGAGTCCCTCACATTTGAAGAGCTGAGGAATGTATGGAGAGCTATGATGCGGAGCTGAATGTGTTCAGTAGCATTCGTTATTATTGGCAGAGTCGTTTCGAGGATCTGAAAAGAACAATTATATATATACTGTGAATCCCCCCTAGTGAGTGGAGGCCCTAAAACCCCCTCCCCATTTCACCTAGTTACAGGCTGCCAACGTACTTGTGACTTTCGGGTTGCAGGTGTCCATGGGCGGCGGTAATTACTTACCGTCACGTAACCCGTCTGCTCGTTTGCTCCCTATTACATCCCCCATTATATCACTTGACACTTGGGTCCCCAGAACACCCTTCTAAAGTTTCATCACAATCTGATCAATAGTTTCGGAACGCATAGAAAACAAACATTGGTTTAAATTGATACTAGCAGCGCCCCGCGGTTTCACCCGCGTAAGTCCCGATCCTGGGAAATATCGGGATAAAAAGTAGTCTATATGTAAATCCAGGTTTCCAGCTATCTACATACCAAGTTTCATTGCAATCGGTTTAGTAGTTTTGGCGTGAAAGAGTAACAAACATCCATACTCACAAACTTTCACGTTTATAATATTAGTAAGATAATAAATAGGTAACATTAGCAGGATTTCAGTACTATGTAAACCATTTGGTTAGCGTATAATTTTGACTCATCGGCTAGCATTCTCCGAAATGTTAATATCTTTAAAAAATTGATTGACATACCACATAGGGGTCCTCAATCCTGGGATTCCGGGCTAATGCAGCCCAAACTCTCTCATGGCGATTTCTACCCGTCTCCGTGTGAATGATCCTCGTGTATGACTCGGCAGAGTAACCTATGTTACACAGACCCTGGAGCCAAACCATTCGGTCTAAATATATTGGGCAGTCTGGAAATAAAGAGTTAAAAATTTATTGTCCTTTTTTTTTAATTAATTTGCATGGTTTTATGACACTCAACTTAGTAGAACTTACATTAAATTAGCTCTAAAAATTTGATCTGGTCACTATCCATCAGCAAAATTAGCATAGGTATTTAATGAAAAAACTAACTCGCCCAACTGCGACCAAATAAAATTCCGGCAGAAAATAAATCAAATCCTATGGGGACTTTCCATTGACCTACAATTATGTTAAATTGGTGATAGCAAGGTCTCACGGCACAAGTAAACGTAACTACTAACATAACGTACTCGATTAGCGAGATCGAACAACCTATCTGTAGATAGCAGTAACTGTTATTTAGTGATTTTGATAGATTATAGCAATAGTTGTGAGACTATTCCTAACATTCTGAATTTTTTTTTAAACTCCAGGATCTAAGACTCCAAGAAACTTACCACTATACATCCTGAAGTATTTCACCACCATATTGTCAAAGTAATCCTGTTTCACTTGTGATATCATCATGGTTTTATAGAGTAGTGTCGCGAAGCTCAGAATCCCGGCGTGGCGGATATCAGGGGTGAAGTCCAAACCCAGTTTGCTGAAGACCTCTAACTCTTCCAGGAGCGCTTGCTTCGGCGCTGCTACGTTGAAAGGCAGCTTCCGAATCAAGGAGAGAAGTGTTGCGTCTTCCACATTTTCCTGTAAAATGGTTAAGAGTGAGATATAAAAATGCAACCAAGAATTTAATTGCTAAAAGAAGGAGACAGCAGATTCTTGGAAGCTGTCTTCTTTTTTTCACACGGTTGTCTGACCCCAAACTAGGTAGAACCTGTACAATGGCAACCAGACTGCTAATAAACAAACTTACCCATACTACGTGACCCGTTATGTGGGGGGGGGGGGCGAGGGGGTCTTCAAAATACCACGCTTGGTCACAGGGGCTTACTACGGGTGGTCACCGAGGGGGGGGAGGGGTATAATTTTTTTTTAAAAATGTTTCACGTAGTATGGGTATGTTCCCTTAAATATTACTAAATACGTACATATTATAAATAAATTACACCCAGACACAGAACAAATGAACATGCTCATCACACAATTATTTGTCCTGGGTGGGAATTGTACCCTCTGGCTCAGCAGTCATGATCACTAATCACTACTAACTACTACTAACAGGCCCGTCATCTGGACCCAAACTAAGCATAATTTGTACTCTAAATTCTAAAAAACGGATAAACCTAATTAGATCTTTTTTTGTAAACAACCAGACCAATGCAAAATATGCCCTTAATGGGCATCGACTCCACGACCTCTAACGTTGTAATCATAGTGCCTCCCCTGTATAGAAGACCCCGGGTAACAAGCACCAAATAGGGTCAGGGGTAGGGTGTTTCATAGGTCATTGAAACTCCATGAGAGCTCTTAATGTACACTGGATGCTTTGGTAGGGAAGTCGATAAAGAAAATGAATATAAAGGTGGTTGGGATGATCTCACCTTTTCTTCCAACACCAGATATTTGATGAATTTGACTGAGGCATCACTCCTGGCGTGAGGTAGCACCTCCAGGAATATATTCCGTGCTGTTTCCAACTCATAACTAGTACCGAGAACCAGGTCATTGAAGAGACGGATCAGAGTCTCATAGTCCAACCGAGAAATAGTGCTGGAAAAGGAATTAAATTGATTACAGAAATTTATGGTAAATAAAACCTCTCACTTGTTTTAACAAGCTTTTATATTTTATCTGTTCGTATGAAGATAGATGCGCTGGGTGGGGGGGGGTGTGGGTGTGTGTGGGGGGGGGGGTAGGTGTGTGTGTGTGTGTGTGTGTCTGTCTGTGTGTGTGTGTGTGTGTGTGTGTGTGTGTGTGTGTGTGTGTGTGTGTGTGTGGTGCTTCGTAGGCGACTTTTGAAGACATATGCCGATGTCTTCAAAATTTGCAAATCATTTTTCAACCACTTGTTGGTATCCGATTGAGCTGAAATTTAGCATATGTAAGTCCGGTTACAATGCATTTTTATAATAGGTTTGACCTGATTCTGTGCCCAGGATTGGCTCCAGATGTGAAGGAACTCCTCAACGGTTAACAGTACAGACACGAATCTTTAAGCACGCATTGAATCATGATAGCCTGGTCTGAAATTCACCATGGCCTATACAGCTTGTTTTTAAAAATCATTTTTAAAAACAAGCTTTTGTAGGCTTTTTTAGTTTCAGAATTTTTCTTTGATTGTGTTTTCGTATAGAAACACATTTCCAAACAATTTTTTGATGTCAATTTTAATGTGTTTGTTTACTATTATTTTTTTGCGGACAATCCATACAACTCTCAATATTCTATCAACATCCTCAGATTTTCTTTTACGGCATATTACAAAAAAGATAAGTCAGGACAAATGATGAAATGTACAGAGCCTTCAAAATAGTGATACTAGTTAAAGTATAAAATGTTAGTATTCTTGTTAACCTCTTTACCTAATCTAAACGGAGTCTAATTAGACCCCGGAACCGCTTGATTGCAAGTCTAACGCTTTTTCTTTAGAGGTCTATTCTTATTACTTTGTAATATACTCACTTTAAAAGGTCAACAAAATCCAAACTATGTATCAGAGATGCGTTTCTGACGATGTTGTCCGCATCTATGCCCTTTCTTGCTATTTTTAGAAGCATCTGAAATAATGTAATTGATTTATTTAATAAAGTTATCTTGAGACATATCATCTACATTAAAATTAAACAGGGCTTGACCTATCGGCTCTAGAATACGCATAAAAATACATAAATATATATTTTTGTAAATAAATAGGCAATTTATGGATACAGTCTTTTCCATTTAATGTGCAAGATAGTGTGTCATATAAAAGATGTCATATATAAGTGACCCTAGCATATATTCAAGGAATCGAGATTTTGAGGGATGAGGCCTTACTACCAAGACTTCCCTGCTGACAGGTAGCATTGACAGGTAGCAGCTTCGACAGTCAAGGCCGATGGTTATGAGTACCTACTAGTGATGTGCCTTATATCCGTAGGTATCCGTATCCGCGGATATCCGATGGAGAAAAAAGATATGTATCCGTATACGTATCCGTTACTTTTTGACGGATCCTGTACTGATGTTTTACGTTATTATGTTTTATTACGTTCATGAAATTCTAAATTAATTTTGATAAAACTAAATATTAAAATATCTGATGCAGTGAATTACTAATATTATTGACAGTAATAAGGTACGATTTGACTGTCTTTATAACGAGATCAAACCCTAAATCTTTGTGATATGTGTATTAAAATAATTATTAAAAAACACTGGCAGTGCAAGCTGAAACATGTGTTATTAATCCTCAAAGTCAAATATCGTGTCAAACTGAGAAAAAAAACTTGAGAATGTATCCGTAACCTAATTCGCGGATCTAAACACTAATAATCCGTATTAGTATCCGTGTCCGGGGATATAGATTTTTAACGATCCGACACATCACTACGTCGAGTACTGAGTACCAAGTTTCTAGTCTAAAGTACAATAACTTACGTCATATGTGGTGTTCTTCAAACTTCCTTGAGTGACATTTCTGATGCCATTGGATGGATCTCTGTAGTCACTGGCTACATACTGTATAGAGGTCTGGAAAAGATTTATCTTTTCAACACTCTGGGCTGGCGTGTCTTGGTCGTAGGTGAGAGACAAACTGGAAATAAATATAAAATAATTTTAAACTTCATATATCAACAGGTTGCAAACATGTATAAGATCCACATAATAGGAAGCACCAAAGTAGGTATGTTTAGAACGCCAAAAGTGTCACAACAAATATTTTTTCTAAAGACAGTGTTGTATAAGTCTTTTGATATAGTTTTAATATACACCAGATTTTGCTCGCGTGAAATAATCATTTTCTGGATTGTGTATTGGTTAAGCAGTTACCGCGGAAAACTAATATTTCCAACCACAGGACATATTGCACATACGGGTATGCAACCCCGGCCTTTTCGTGCTACTGTAGTCTCAGTTCCGTTCCTTGCTTGCCTAGCTTTATTCCTTTATCATTTTCCCTATATCCCAATATATCTTATTCCTTTTATCCCGTCTTAAAACGATAATATTCCCAAGGAGAGTTGGCGTCAGGCAGGCGGCAAGGCCATAAAAAGAAGTAGCCAAAACCTTGTGCAGTATGAAAACAAAACTTACTAAGTATTAACAGCTAATATATGATCATGTGTTTTGTATTGATAGCTTGATTGTAATTCCATTGAATGCATTCCTTTATAATCATCGATGTCGTATGTACGTTCCGCTGAAGCCACGGAATCTATCTGTAAAAAAAAGAATAAAGTTTTTTTTTATTTAAGGAAAATGAAAAGGGTGATAATCAGTCAGGTCACCACTGTAGAAGAATGATTTTATGTCCCTCCAACTCAAAGGTCCCTCTGACCAGGCGAGCTGATCATGGCCAGCGAAACACGGCCCAACGATTGATGTGGTCAAGTTGTACGTCAACTTTCATTGTGCAATAGATGGCGCTGAAATATATTTTGTTGTTTGTGGAAGTTGACACAAGTCGTTCGGTTCCTAAATTTTTCTGTGTCAATTAAGTGGAACTTATAATACTTAAGTCTCATTAACTTGGCATCTTAAATTATGCATTGTAATATTCAAATTATCTATATGGAGGTGGCAAAGGGTGGACCATGACAGGGCCCATGGAATAAAAGGGTCTCGTAACTATCCAGGGCCACCCGTAAGCTCAGCGCCTCGATGCACACGACCACGGAAGAGATTCGCTCGTCGGTCAAACAAATTACGCTCAGCCCGGGGAACTCACCTTGAAGGGCCCAGTCGTACCCGATGTATATTGTTATTAACATTAAATTTGGACAATGTTTTGAAGTGAATTATAAATTTTGTTACCAACAAATAATACAAGACATAATCCTTACAATAGCTCTTCCAGCGTATCCTGACGACCAGGGTACGGAACTCCAGCTGCTTCTACTGCCGGCCGTGGGGACCCGCAGACTGGTATACTTCTTCACCATACTGCCTTGGGACAAGTAGATCATGGCGCATATGTCGTCTAGGCATGGCTGTAACACAAACGGAGATATGAAGATCCTTAAACCAAGCGAGGTTATGCCTGGCCGTGACCAGTTTCGAATAAAAATAATTATGTATAAGAGACACGATGTGGTACTTGAAGCTCTGACGACGGACATAGCTCAAGAATTTGTTGATTTCTTTACTGATATTGCAATTAATACTACTGAAAAACTTCCTCCCTACACGTTCTATCACTCTTCTTAAGAAAACTGTTTGCACCTGTCCCGTAGTTTCAAGCATATAAACCTTACAGTAGTATTAAAAGCCTTTGAAGATATTAAGATAAAAATGACTGAAGATCTGTTCGGAATGTCGACAACTTGCCAATCTATTATTGAAACTTCTGCTCCCTATAAACTTAGAGCTATCATATAATTTATGTGTGGATCAAGGATTTTTTCCTGATATCATGAAACAGTAAAATCATACCGCTTTTAAATCCGAAGATAGCAAAGATTCAGATAATTATAGGCCAGGTTTATTAGGATAGGTTTTCGAAAATATCATGCATGCTTAATCAGTTCCCTTACGCCACGGCATACAGTTAATAAAAATTTAAGTAACAAAAGCAAAAATACCAATAAAAAAGGTGAACATGCGATACGTTACCTCATTGATAGAGTATGTTCCAGTGTTCTTCGTAACTTGGAAATTAATTGAGATCGCTCTCTTCAAGTTCACCGACCAAGCTGGCTCGTCGTAGCCCACGTATATCGATTTTATATAACCATTTTCCTTTAAAAATAACAAGAAAATAAAACTACTAAAACACAATGACTGCCTGTAGGAAAATTTCTAAACTAAATTTAAATACTTAAAAAAAATCTTCAGATTTTTTGTTTACAAAATTAGGTTAATTCCAGGTCTAAGGTTTCTTAAATATAAGTACAGTTTTCTGTAGCACGTTTTACATACATATATAGAATGTATTCTATATATGTATGTAAAACGTATATAATTAAATAAAAAGATGTTGAAAAAGAGTGTCCTTGGAGTTTCTTGCCTGTTCTTCTCCACAGGATCTATTGGAACAGGCAACTAGCTTCACGACTGACTTAGTCTGACTGACTACTACTCCTGACAATTCAAATATACCTATAATGGGTTTAATTGAAATAAATGATTTTGATTTCATTTCATTGATTAGGAAACACAATCATAGTAACAGCGGGGGAACAATCGTGATGTGAAGTAAACAAATTCATTTTTTTACCTGATAATCTAACTCCCATGGATCTTTTAAACATTTCTTATCGGAATGTCCTCTATCATGTATTTCCGAAGTTGTTAATGGATGTACTATCTCCTGGAAAAAATGCCAATCACATAAAACCTGTTTTAATAATAAATGTCCAGTAAGAAATGAATCATCAAAACAAAATTACAAGCTGTGAAAATGTTGCGTAATATAATATATGTAATTGTGCCCGAACTATGGTAAATCTTGTGATATTCCAGTAAAACCTAAGATTTATAATCATTGTTCTCTTCGAAGTTTTATCGCCATCCTCCCAGTAAATCTTATTTTTAACTAGCTATGTGCCGGATCGTTAAAAATGTATATTCGTAGATACGGATACGAATACAGATTATTAGTGTTTAGATCTGCGGTACGGATACGGATCTCAAGTTTTTTTCTCAATTTTTTTTTTTTTTTTTTTTTTTTTTTAAAGAATACTAGCAACGTGTGACACACATTACTAGTATTCTTGTTAACCCCTCCAGCTAAACTAAAATGCTTGTGTTAGGAGTGGGTTCACGTCGGTAGTGCACTGGGTGGGGTTCGAACCCGCAACCACTTGATCGCAAGTCCGACGCCTTAGCCATTACGCTACCGCCGCTTTATTGCCAATACCCGTGTCCTTGAAACGACAGTTGACGTTAAGTGTGCATCCTGATTGACGGCGCACACGATCCGGCGCTTTATGTTGGCGGATCCGCTCGTCAATGTGCGTCTTTTGATTTTAACTGGCGGATACTGCAGAGTATTGTCATTATGTCGCAAATTAATTTAAATGAAGAGTTTCTCCTAGAAGATTTAATCATGGCGGTGATGGAAAGGCGTGTACTTATTACAGTCTAGCGTATTCACCGTCTCCTCTTGCTATAGATAAAATTTCGTGCTTTTTTTTTGACACTAAATATGATAATAATATCATCAGTAAAGAAACTATTTCTTTCTACATACTGTAATCGTTTAATTTTTGATAAACAAAATATTACAATAAACGCAGGCGCTCTCCAGCGTGCACTGAGGACAGCCGTCCGCTTATGCCTTACGCCTCGCAATCAGCATGCGCGATTCGCCCTTCTTACACAGCGCGTGTTTGTTTAAATAATTATTTAAGTACATGTGTTGCAATGATTTGGGGTATGATTTCATTATAAAGATAATCAAATAGTACCTTATAATTGTTCATAATATTATAAACGCGCTATATTAGATACTGAAATATATAATTTTATCAAAATAAATTTAGAATGTTTTATAAGCCAAAATATACTAATCTAAAAGATCCGTTCAAGAAATGCCAAACGTAACGGATACAGATACAGGCCTTTTTTCTCCCTGAGATTTTGGTATCCGTAAGATACAGATATCCGACACATCACTAGTTGTTACTACAGAGACTGTAAATGTTGAAACATTGACAACTTTTAAACTTTCGCGTTCCATGAAATATTTATTTATGTATTTATACGGAAATTAACGCGATCACGAAATAATTATTACATACCTCGATTACAGATGATGGAGGGCGTGCACCACTGAGCCAGTCAGCCTGTAACCAAGGCCAGGGCAACCTGGTCAAAACGTCAGGCATTTCCGAGGTATGTAATACCTATTTAGTTATCGCGTTAATTCCCGTATAAATACATAAATAAGTAAACACCACAGTAGCTCTAAAAGACGGCCTCCTACAGAAATGTTTGTTATTTTGAAGTCACTGTATTCAATTTCAATATATATCCACTTCACGCATGGCGGGAGAATACAAATGAAGCCGTGGCTCCGAGTTCTTACCTTCAAACCTTGAAGGTACATTCTGGCCTTCGTATAATTATCATACACCTGTACATGGAGCTGGGCTTCTAGTTGCCAGCAGGTGGCACGCTGTCGAGGAGTCCAGGTGCCCGTGGATACATTACTCTTTAATGAG
Organism: Callimorpha dominula; assembly: GCA_949752705.1. NCBI lineage: Eukaryota > Metazoa > Arthropoda > Insecta > Lepidoptera > Erebidae > Callimorpha > Callimorpha dominula. The sequence continues at coordinate 9,742,793 of OX457017.1, read as the reverse complement.
AAGATATAGTTTCTTTGCTCCTGAGGGAAGAGCAGTTGAAGCCCTCTGTTCGGTTGTGCTGATGTTGAAACTGTTACTGGAAATTTATTTTCTAATATGTTATTTAGTCTTTGCTAGTGGCTTACGACGCGTTATTGTACTCGATTAATTCCCTGGATAAAATAACATCGAGAGAACTAATTGACTACATTAACGAGTACCCTCTATGATCTGTATCCCTATCATTGTCTATGCAAAATTTCATGATGATAGGATTAGTTTTAAGGCGAAAAACCATTACAAACAAATAAATAAACTCACATTCACGTCTATAATATTAGGATGATATTATTTTTGTTATAAAATATCTGGTCAGGCGTGTAAATAGCCCGACCAGGGTGTGATTGCTCAACAGTTAGCGTACGAGGTGTAGGGAAGTAAACCACTTCTATCGATCAAAACAATCATGCCAGCACTAACCTGCAACACCGACCAAGTCCCGATCCTCCAGAAGGCAGCGAGCAGCGGCGAGGTTTCTACGGTCTCTTGCAAGGTATTGACCGGCCGGTCACGATCGTAGACTGGAGCACTCCACATACACCTTGTAAAGGTTACAAAACACTACACGGCTATAGGACTAACGGAAAATCAGCTTCTTTTCACGAGAAATATAACTGATGTCCGTGGCGGAACAAAAAATTTAAATTAAAGGCGTTCTTCCCGAAAAGCGATGAGAGCAGGGTATGTCCGTTTTTTCTTGCACCAATCAGGTGCAGCGCGTTTACATTATTTGAAGACTGCTAACGCCATCTCTTGAGATCGTCGAGTACATTGGCAATATTACAGCAGTACCAGCACTAATTGCATTCGACAAACAGAATGTGGTTTACTATAAAGACTATGAAATTTATAATATAACGAAATATATTATGGTGCGACTATGTATGCATTTTATAAATATATTGGCGCTCCACCATGCACCCCGCCTTGGAACATCACAAGATGTTTCAAAACACGCGAATTTTCTAACTGACTGAGAGTAACACATGCATTATGCGATTAAATAATAAATATGATAAATATAGCGGCCTAAACTAAAAAATAAGGTTTAAACTAAGTTGAATTTATTGTGTAGGAATAGGATATAATTTAGTTACAGCGCGTTTGTAAATTCCAGTTTGCGTTTTAACTATCGCCACGCGTACAACGTTATCAGAGCCTCTGAACACGTCCGTAATTACTCCTAACGGCCAATGCAACGGTGGAGAATTCTCCTGCTCAAGAAGAACAACAGTTCCGATTTCTACCGGTTTGTCGGGAGTAGCCCATTTTTGCCTAACTTGCAACGTGTGCAAATACTCTAAGTGCCATTTCTTCCAAAAGGATTGGACCATACTATCTAACAACTTTTTACGTTCTAACAGACTCAATCGTTGATCTGACAAATCAGCAGCGGGTAAATATTGCAACGGAGTAGACATCAAAAAATGCGCGGGAGTTAACACCTCAGGATAAGGGTCTGACGATAATACGCTCAATGGACGAGAGTTAAGAATACACTCTATCTGAGTAAGAACAGTTTGCAGTTCTTCGTATGTAAGTAACTGACTTCCTATTACTCTATATAAATGCGTTTTCATGCTCTTTATATTCCCTTCCCACATCCCACCAAAATTTGGTGATCTTGGGGGAATCATCTTCCACTCTATGCGTCGAGAGAGCAACTCATTCGACAGCGCGTTTTTGAAGCTAGAGTTCAATAAAAAACTATACAGCTCATCTAAATGTGCCTTCGCACCGATGAAAGTAGATCCATTATCGGAATAGAGACATGAAACTGGTCCTCGACGGGAAATAAAGCGTTTAAAAGCGGCTAGAAAGTTTTCAGTAGTTAAATCACTGGTCACTTCAATATGTAGACTACGTGTGACCATGCAAACAAAAAGAACGATGTACGCCTTTTGCGCATGTTGACCTCTGCGGCGAGAAAGGATTGTCCTTATCGGACCAGCGTAATCTACACCAGTGTGACAAAATGCCTTGGCCTCTGAAACACGGTAATCAGGAAGATCAGCCATTATAGGCGTTGGATGCGTTGGGTTGCATTTAAAGCAAGTGTTGCACTTTCGCAACTTGGACCTGATAACAGTCCTGGCATCCAAGATCCAGTAGCGTTGTCGTATAATAGACATAAGAAGTCCAGGTCCGGTGTGACAATTAACAACATGAAAATGCTGTATTATTAAGTCAACGACATGATCGCGTTTAGGGAGAAGAACCGGATGTTTAGCTTCGAAAGGAAGCATTGATCCAGAAAGTCTTCCTCCAATGCGTAAAATCCCTTGTTTCTCTAAGAAGACGAAGAGGCTTTGCAGCTTTTTTGAAGGTAATTTATCAGCCTTGATCAATTTGATATCTTCACAGAAGTGCACAGATTGAACGGCGAGAATTAACGCATTCTCAGCACTTGTCAACCCTGCTATCGAACGAGGTTCGACCTTAACTTTAGGTCTTGCGAATTTTAATACATATGCGGTGATACGTAGCAACTTTTCCAAAGAAGAAACACGTTGTGCTAACGTACACAGCAACGGCGGCTCTGTGTGAGTAATGGCAGCCAACACATTTGCCTTGAGTTCAGGCAAGACAGAGCAATTATTAAGCGAGAATGGCTTAATCGGCCACTTCTCAGATGAGCTGCGAATCCACGGAGGACCTTTCCACCACAAATCGTGGGTCAAAAGTTGCGATGGAAGCATACCACGCGAAAGACGATCACTTGGATTACTAGCTCCGGCAATATGATAAAAATGTTTAGAGTCCAAGTTTTCTTGGCACTGAGCGACGCGATTACCGACGAAAACTGACCAACGATGTGGTGAAGAATGAACCCATGATAAAGCAATAGTGGAATCAGAAAATGCGTATATCCCGGCAATGGTCATACGTGTTGCATATGTGTCTCGCACAGTTTTTATTAATTTTGACATAAGTAAAATAGCGCATAATTCTAAGCGAGCGAGCGTAGTGATTTTTGTTGGCGAAACCTTTGATTTAGCGCAAAGAATGCGAGTTTGAATGCCAGACGGGTAGGTACAATGGGCATAAATGACACATCCCAGACCATTCATGCTAGCATCACAAAAAGCAACAAGACGTAATTCACAACCAACTTCGACGCCTACATGACGTGGAATCCTTAAAGTGTCAAGCATTTGAAGTTCTTGCGCAAGAGCGAAAAAACGGGTGCGTATGTGCTCCGGTGCAGGATCGTCCCAATCACACTTGCTGAGCCACAGTTCCTTAATTAACAACTTGGCATAGAGAATCACAGGCGCGACCAATCCGAGCACGTCAAATAGTCGTGCAACCATCGAGAGTATGTTTCTCTTGGTGCACCTTTCATTAATTGCGGCGCATGTGAAATGAAAATTATCTTCACATGGTTCCCATGAGAGACCTAAGACCTTAGAGACATTATTGTCAACATCAAAATCAAGCGACTTGCGGTGCGTGTCGGGAAGCGAGTCAAGTAGCACTGGTGAATTGCTAGACCACTTCACTAAGTCAAAGTCACCCGATTTGAAAAACTTAATCCAGTTGTGAGCTAATTGCGTGGCAGTATCCTCATTTGCAATAGAAAGAACCAAATCGTCCATATACAGACAGGTCTCTGCCACTTTCGCGGCATCAGGATAGAGCGGACTCATGGCAGTAGCCAGCTGTCGCACAGTGCGCATAGCTATGTAAGGGCTTGACTTGAGACCGAAAGGTTGCCTATTAAAGGCATAAGTTCGAATTTTTTCCGATTCGTTGAATCTAAATAAAATGCGTAGGTATTTATGTTGGTCTACTGGTACACCAATCCGTAAATAATATTGTTTTATATCAGCGTTCATTGCAATAGGAAATAATCTAAAACCTAACAATAATAAAAACAGATCGGCCTGTAAATTGGGTCCAATATGTAATATATCGTTAAGCGAAAGTCCTGTATGCGTTTTAGCACTCGCGTCCAATACGATGCGCGGCATCGGTTTATCAGGTCGGACTACTGCGTGATGCGGTATATAATAACCATCAGAGGACAGCTCAGATTCTTTAACAGGACTGAGGTAATTGTTATCAATATAATCCTGAATAACCTTGTTATAATTTTCGCGCACTATCGGTGCCTGACGGAGCTTACGCTCGAGTGAAACGAAACGGCGATAAGCGGTAGCGTGCGAATTACCTAATTCCGAAGGGTCCCTACAGAACGGTAATGCAACTGTATAACGACCTACGTCGTCACGGGTCACGGTAGCCGTGAAAATATTTTCGCAATCTGTCTCCTCTGGTGACAACAAGCGTTTCATGGGTACTTCTTCAAGTTCCCAGAACTTTTGCACTATATCATTAAGCGCTAACGCAGAAAAAGACGCGGCAGTAGGTAAAATATGTTTACGCGGGTAATCTCCCATAAGTACGTAACCAAATGTTGTAGATAAAGCACACGGTGCGCGCGGCCCACACTCGACCATATTTCCTAAGTATATAAATGGGAATAGCTGGGCACCTAACAATAAATCAATCTTGCCCGGAATATTCCAGCTTAAGTCAGCGAGCGGAAGGTTACGAAAATCTAGGTCGCGATCACAATCGATAAATTTCGAAGGCAATTGATCCGTAATGCATTCTACAACAAGCGCATGTATAGTGTATTTCTGATCCGGATAAATACGGGATTCAATGTCTAAATGAACATAACCGATTATCGGACTTGAAGCGGAACCAACACCTTTAACATAGGAATTATTCAACGGTATTATCGGTAAATTTAATAAACTAGAACAAGCAGATGTTATTAGATTATTCTGCGAGCCATTATCTATCAAACACCTAACTACAGATTTGATACCAGCGCTACCCTTAGAGCGCGCGTATACCTGAGCGGTTGACAAAAGTATATCACCCTTATGACAAGAAGTGTAAGACTGTGTATGTGTAACTGGTTCTGTAGCAAGCGGGGGCGCTCGAATGCATGACGAAGTCGTGTGAGCGCGATGAGAAGGCGCGGGCGAAGTAACGGTCGCTCGATGAGCGGGCGGCGGCGAGTACGCGACGGCGGTATTTACCATAGCCGCATGCGATTGCGAATTATTACTATCAAAATGCAATAACCTATGGTGTCTTTTATTACAGAAACAGACTGACGTACTCATACAATCCGGAAGTTTATGTAAAGTGCTTAAACAATTAACGCAACCGTACTTCGATTTAATAAACTCATATCTAGCCCTTGCGTCTCGCATATTTTTAAACTGAGCGCAATCATATAAATGTCGATGGTTACCACTACACAAACAACAATTCGCGGTAACTGCTGCGGGCGCCGAATATGTGAGAGTATTTGCATTATTAGCGGACTCACTGGCGACAAAAGATTTGGAGGTGTGATGAACGCGCCGGTCGCGTGAGGGCGACGTAACAACAGCAGCGGGTTTCGTATATGACGAATTTCGCGGGTTTGAGCGCTCCAAAATCTTAGCCTGATCTTGTATAAAAGCGATAAGCTGTTGTGTCGTAGGCACTTCCACATCCCGAATCGAAAGGTCAAAGGCTTGGATGGTTTGAGGATCCATCCTTCTCAAAGCGCATTGAAGAAAAATAAAATCAGTTAGATCTGTTATGCCTAATTCTTTTAGAGCTGAAATCGAAGCGGAGTATTTACTAACAAAGGTATCAAGAGCGTTCGCAGTGTGCGAGCAAGTTTTTAAGTCCAGTATATTATTGAGATAATATGTACCTAATGAGCGTTTGTCGTGGTATTTCTTAACCAAACTATCCCACAGTATTTTATATGTTTCACCTGACGGAATAATACCGGAAGTGAATTTTAGTGCGTCGTGGGTGAGTTTAGAAATTAGATACTGTACACGTTGCGAGTCAGAAAGCTGTTGATTCAAATGAATATTAGCTTTAAAAGACTGATAAAAGGTATTCCAGTTTTCAGGGCGTCCGTCAAAACTCGGAATTACTAAAGGTTCTAATTTCACTACGGACTTGATCGAGCTACTGGTCTCGAGTGAACGCACCTTAGAAGTGGTTAATATTTTATTTCTAACGCGTTTAACTCTCGAGTATAAATCATCAAATGAATCGAGGCAAGAATACTCGGGATTGACCGTAATCTTTGATAACAAATTTATATTATTTATTTTATCAACAATGGACTCAAATTTATCGCGTAACTCATCTATTATCTCCGTTTCAGCCAGAAAATTCTCGTTAGCTCGCGTTGATGAATCGAAAGAAATTATACCTTTCGACGATGTGTACATACGATTAATACGTTGAAATAATAATTCTTTCTTTTGATTCAACATAACCAACATGACTTCGCGGCTTGATTCGCTTTCCGTCATGTTTATAAAATAATATCACAATACAACTACAAAGTGATAGGTATATCTACCTAGTTAGTGTAAAAACACAAGTTAAATTTAAATCCTAAAATGACTTAGCGTAAAGTACAGTGGTGGAGCGGTTAATAAGTGGGTAGGTATAAATAAGTTCAACTAAATTGAGTATAATGGATATTATTACCAATTAATACGTAATTCACCAAATCTAACAATTAATTATATTTAAATACGAGTCTACCAATAATTACGTAGTTCTCGTGCGTTTTAAACACAGAATTTACCAATTTTACGTAAATCTGTGAGCGAGGAAAAATGGCGGCAAGAATTCACTAGAATTGCGTGAATCTTTTTTATGATATGAATAGAAAAGTAAATTCACCAATATTTACGTGAATCGCTGGCCTATCCGTACTCGTAAGGACCAAATTATATGGTCAGGCGTGTAAATAGCCCGACCAGGGTGTGATTGCTCAACAGTTAGCGTACGAGGTGTAGGGAAGTAAACCACTTCTATCGATCAAAACAATCATGCCAGCACTAACCTGCAACACCGACCAAGTCCCGATCCTCCAGAAGGCAGCGAGCAGCGGCGAGGTTTCTACGGTCTCTTGCAAGGTATTGACCGGCCGGTCACGATCGTAGACTGGAGCACTCCACATACACCTTGTAAAGGTTACAAGCGAGTCCAAACACTACACGGCTATAGGACTAACGGAAAATCAGCTTCTTTTCACGAGAAATATAACTGATGTCCGTGGCGGAACAAAAAATTTATATTAAAGGCGTCTTCTTCCCGAAAAGCGATGAGAGCAGGGTATGTCCGTTTTTTCTTGCACCAATCAGGTGCAGCGCGTTTACATTATTTGAAGACTGCTAACGCCATCTCTTGAGATCGTCGAGTACATTGGCAATATTACAGCAGTACCAGCACTAATTGCATTCGACAAACAGAATGTGGTTTACTATAAAGACTATGAAATTTATAATATAACGAAATATATTATGGTGCGATTATGTATGCATTTTATAAATATATTGGCGCTCCACCAATATCATAAATTACTTACAGTAAATGAAAACAGCCAACAGCTTTAAATACATTTCGGTTAATCTGAAAATTTAAAATATAGTGAATAAATACGAGTTTTTTTTAGGGGTACTGGGGGCAAACGAGCAGACGGGTCACCTGATGGTAAGCCACTATTGCCGCCCATGGGCACCTGCAACTCAAGAGTCACAAGTGCGTTGCAAGGAAGGGGGAAGAGGCAAAGTGCGGGTAGGGGGAGAAGAGGGGAAGAGGGGGAGAGGGAAGGGTTAGGGTCTCCGGTAACCTCACTCACTCGGTGAAAAGCAATGCAACATTGCTTTACTGCCGGTTTTCTGTGAGGCCGTGGTAACACTCCGGTCGAGCCTTGGAAGTTTAAAAGTAAAAAAACTCAAGTCTCAGGATTGAATAGGATCACGTCAGGCCTGGTCTGGTCGCTGAAAATGGCCTTGGGCCATTGTTTCGCCTGAAACGGACATGGTGGGTTGCATTACTACATCTTAAGTGGCAGGCCCTACCGTAGGGTCCAAAACCATTCGAGCATCCCCGAAATACACACGTAATTAAAACCTTTTTCTTGGTAAGGGTGGAAGATTCTCATGGATGTCCTCCGCTTTTAATGGCCGAATTAGTCTGTTAGGCTCTTTCCTAATATAAACTACCTCGGTGTTCCACTCCCCCGACAAGCACTGACTGGTCTCACCCGGTGTGACTGTCACACGGCGTGCTGCCTCTCGGGCCTGTATCTGTTTGGTGGACGACTTTCCCAAAAGTTCGTCGTCCACAGGCCGCTTCCTAAGGTGGCTGGAGACCATTAAATGCCTTCCGGCTCCCGGAGCGTCTACTGCGGGCAGAGAAAGTTTTACTTCGCTCTCTCTCCCGTTCGGCGGCCTCCTTTTCGCACAAAGCGGGCACGGCGATCCATGCACTCTCGCTCCGGACCATGGACAGAACCAAGAGATTCCCCGTAGAAGCCAGCGTCCTGATCGCGGTAGGCGGTACCGTGACGAGATCAGGACGCTCGCTTCCCCAACATCATCTCTACATAGAACATCAATTCTAACTAGCTCAGGCTGAGCACTCCACCAGTGTGTGAAGCTCTGTATCGTCGGAGCAGATACCACACTGGTGGCACCATGACGTTGGCTCCCGACCGACTGCCGAACCGTGTCCGGAAAGCACCTGCATCATCCGGAAGGTGCTTCGAAACTGCAGCGTAAAATATTGAATGCCCAACCATTTTATTTTTGTTTGAAATTATTTCATTTGTTTGTGTAGTAAATTCGTTGCGGGTTTCAAGACAATTCAACCTTCCTAGGAAATCTCCTAGTGTCTTGCTGGATGCATAGACATATGAATATACCATGGAAGGGGGATGAATACAAAGAGAACGCTACCATAAGTGGCCTCTGTCTGTTTTAGCCACGTCTATTAACATAATACGTAGATGGTTTTAACATGCTGTTATCTATAGCAAATTATTAAAAAGTGTGTGATATGTAAGTCTGTATCTACTTTATTTTCGAGTAACGTAGTTTTCACACGTAAGAACTCCGTTTAAGTAGTACCTGGAGACGCTCGGTAGCTTTTTGTAAAATTGGCATTTTTGAAGTGAAAACTTCTGTAGCGGCGTTGCACTTTGAGATGGGTAAAAAAAAGAGAGAGAGAGAGAAAGAGAGAACTCGTGATCGTCATAATACATATATAGATCCATCAATCCATAATAATACAAATATAGTTCGTTTCGTTTAAGTTTTCACTTCTGTCGGCAGCCCCATTACTGCCTATTTTTTTTTTTAGAATTGCGTTTTTCAGGAAATACAACTCTGCAGTTGAACTTAAAATGCAAAACTATATCTGTATACAAAATTTCATCAAAATCGTTAAATATATAAATAAATACATACATATGAGAATTTCTTTTTATCACGCGACAAGGAACTTCAATATTATTCCTCTAAAATTGAAGTATCAAATGCCAAAATATTGTTTTTTAAGATGACTGCTAATTCCAGAGATAGCGCGTTGAAATAATGAAACCAACTACAGATTTATTATTAGCATAGATTAAAAATATTAATATACACGAAAACCCATGCATAAACACCTCGAACCTTCAGAAGTCCGTGGGGTTAGTCACCATGAAGCAAGAATGTAAGAGGGATCGGACACCTAACAACAGCCAGTTCGAGCTCCCCAATCCATCAATATATGTATATACCTATCCTATTCAATATACCCCCAATTTTTTAAATCATTAATTCCCAAAATGCCCGGTTGACAGCAATATAGGCTTGTCCCCTATTAAGTGATAGACCAAATTGCGGTATAAGAACCAGATGAACGTATCTACAAAAAAGTCAAAAATCGTTTTTTTTTTTTTCATAATACGGGTCACAAAATGAATTCCTTTATGAAATGCCAAAACGACGTTATTGTAAATGCAATAATTCACAAATTTCAAAATAACGAAATAGCTCAGAAACCACAATGAACTAGGTAAATTCTCGGTTTATTTTTGCTTTCCTGTAAAGTTAAGAAAATGTTTGAAGATACATTCATCTGGTTCTTATACCCCGAAATTATAGTTGAAAAAATGTGGGTGCTTGTAACGCATCTGTCTCTCCTTCAGGGATACAGGCATGGGTGCATGTAAAAGCGGTTACCAGCAGCTATCCGACGTCACTTGTCCGTTGCCCCCAGAGGGGCTCTAGCGACCCCAGTCACTAGTAGAAATACCCCATTACCCTAGTCAGGCTGATTCACGAAGGTCTTCTGTAGATGCTCACGTAGTTGGATAACACTAATTTGAGCAAAATCTTGATCACAAATATGTATTTATAAATATATCTGTACCGACTGTCACTAATACTCGAAATAGCAAGCATTGACGTCTTTAAATACACATTTAATGATTTCTTAAATAATAATAAAATACTTACATTTAGTTACACTATCACATAAAAACTTTCACTTTTGCGACAATTATTAATAATAAATTATTAGTTATTTTAGTTCTATTATCACTAGTTGTGGCGTGTCGTTGAACATCGCCAAGTAAATGAGACTGTTCAATGTAAGCTGGTAAAAGGACGTAAGTCCTTAATTAAAGAAAATATGTTTGGTATAACAGAGAGGGGCTCGGGGCTAAGTGGAAACCGAGTAGGTTAGCATATTACAAGGTTAAGTAATACTAGCCCGGTAGTAGTAGTCTTAGGATGGGTGATCATTCTTAACACATTGAGACCCTTCCGTGCCTCGGTCAGGACGTTAAGCTGTCGGACCTGGTTGCCATTCTAAAGATGAAAATTTGGTGTAACAAAGAAAAATATTTAAGCTAAGCCAACATAAATATTTTTTATCTCTTCGTATTTTTTTATTTTTTATGTTATAGGGGGCAAACGAGCAGACGGGTCACCCGATGGTAAGTGACTACTACCACCCGAGGGCACTTGCAACTCAAGAGTCACAAGTGCGTTGCCGACCTTTAATTTAAGGGGAAGGAGCAAGAGGGGGAGAGTAGAGGAAGAAGGGGAAAGGGAAGGGTTAGGGCCTCCGGTAACCTCACTCACTCGGCGAATGTAAGCATTGCTTCACTGCCGGTTTTATGTGAGACCGTGGTATCACTCCGGTCGAACTGGCCCATACGTGCCGAAGCATGGCTCTCCCACAAAATTTTGCATTAACAACAAAAAATTCTTGGGTTCATTTGGTTTTGCAATGACAAATATTTTTGTTTGAGATATGGAATTTTAAGACAACGTTCTTCGGTCACTTGCATTGGACTCCCTTTTTTGCCCTCTGTTTCCCTCTTATCCCAAACATATTCCCCCAAAACACTTTTCATAGAACCTTGTTAATATTGGAACATTTGTAAAGTGCCATTCAAACTTCTTCACATGTACCTGCATTTTGTCAGTCTTTTTAATTTTTTATCAACTTGATATTTTTTGGTAGAAACCAACCACTCAAAGAAAGGTCGCCCAGGCCTAAAAAAACCGGGTAAAGGTTTTTTAACAGCAACAGAATACAATTCACTTCAGCGTAAGTACTGCAGAAAATAGCAATGGCTAGCGAGAACCAACACTGTGCTTTGTGCTGTTTGTGCTTTTCGAGATCACAGCTCACCCAATAAACGTCCTTAAGTGTATGCGAATAATGGGTGCTTGTTCTGTGAATGGATCTCTCAAAAACTATTCCGTTTGACAGACTTTAGAACTTTTACTCAGCACTAAGAGCATTGGCAATGACGTCACACAATAGCCGCGTGCCCACATGGAGTATGTATGAAGTGATATCAATGTATTGGTATATATTTAGATTCTAAAATATTTTTTATTATTATTATTCAGCTGACCCGCACAACTTCGCGTTTGTAAATTTTCCCCGTTTTTGAAACATTTTTCATTGATGCTCCGTTCCTATTGGTCGTAGCGTGATGTTATATAGCCTATAGCCTACCTCGATAAATGGGCTATCTAACACCAACATAATATTTAAATTTGAACTAGTAGTTCCTGAGATCAGAGAATCAGACAAACAAACTCTTCAGATTTATAATATTAGTATAGATTAGAAAATTACATGTTTTTATTTTTCAAGCGAAAAAGTTTGTTTTATTATTTCTTTAAAAAGCGAGAAATAAAAATAAAGTTTCGCTCTTTATTTTAAATAACAGACTTATACCACTTCTCTTTATCCGTGTTATCAAAAGGCGTTGATAAGTCAGTTGACCTATGAACCAATGAATGAAAGACTCATTACCAACCGTCCAGTATCACAGGAACTCACGTATTACTAACATTGACTTCTCTTGTCCAAGAAAACATTCAACTGCCAAAGGGGGTGGTAGGTCTTCAATACTGGTCATCATTTAACATAATTTTTTCTTAAAGTTGCATAGCGTACAAGGCCACAAATTATTGATACAATGTTTGTTAGTTATTTTGCCCAAATACGACTTATTTTTTCTTTATTTTCCTTAATTTCAAATACATTTTAGACTACCTACTTAATGCATTGTTTTTGTAAACAATTGGAAAGTAATTTTATTTTAACCTAAGATTTGGTGTTGTAAAAAAATTTTTAAAAATCATGGACGTACCTATCCAGTGGCAGAGTGCAGTGTTTTTTTTTATGGTATAGCGGGAAAAGGAGCAGACAGGTCACGTAAGGTCAGATCAGGTCAGGTAAGTTTTGAATTTGAATTTGAATGGAAATTAGTGTCTGATCTGTGTTATCACTACATCGCTACATATTATAAAACAACTAGCGGCCCTCTCCGGCTTCGCACGGGTATAAAATATATAGCCTATGTCATTCACTGAAAAAATGATTAAAATCGATCCAGTAGTTATGTAATTATTTACGACATCACATTAGAAACCTCAAAAATAACAGTATTTCTCTACTATTTAATGGATGTTATTATACATATAAACCTTCCTCTTCAATCACTCTATCTATTAAAAAAACCGCATCGAAATCCGTTGCGTAGTTTTAAAGATTTAAGCATACATAGGGATATAGGGACCGAGAAAGCGACTTTGTTTTATACTATGTAGTGATAGTGAAGTCCCCCGCCGCGTCTGTCTGTCTGTCTGACAGAAACTGAAAAACTACTGAACGGATTTTCTTGCGGTTTTCACTAGTAGACGAGGTGATTCATGACGAAGGTTTAGGTGTATAATTTGTTAAGATTTTGTGTAAATTGATTGAAATATGTTGATAATTGTTGAAAATGTCTCTGCTACCCGTGCGAAACCGGGGCGGGTTGCTAGTACCTACCTATATAATACCTATAGTGATAAGTAGTACATAGAATTCCAGAGGCTCGTTACCCACACCCCAATCCCACCCTCAAACCAATTACACGGTTTTGTGGGAAATTGTAAAATATACTTTACTAGCCACGCCCCGCGGATTCACCCGCGTAAGTCCCGATCCCGTGGGAATATCGGGATAAAAGTAACCTATGCGTTAATCCAGGTCTCCAGCTATATACATACCAAGTTTCATGGCAATCGGTTCAGTGGTTTTTGCGTGAAAGAGTAACAAACATCCATCCATCCCTCCAATCTTTCACATTTCTAATATTAGTGGGATTAAGTACAGATCTATTAAATAAATTAAAAAAAAAAGCGACTACCGTCGCCCATGGGCACCTGCAACTCAAGAGACAAGTGCATTGCCGGCCTTTGAAGATGATGGGAGTAGGGAAACTCCCCGTAGATGGTTTAGGGCCTCTGACAACCTCACTCTCTCGGCGAAATACAACGAACTACAGTTAGGCTGGTTTTCTGTGAGCTCGTGGTATCATTCCGGTCGAGCCGGCCCATGATACGCCCCCAAGCATGGCTCTTCCACGGTAATTTTATTAAAGGTATATTAAAGGCATGAAAGGGTCAAAATGTATTAAAAGAACCTTACGGCTGTAAACATGACAGGTCTGTTAGATGAACAATATTTTGATCAGCCTCTCAGAAACCAGTTGTTATCATTTTTTAACCGACGAAAAAAAGGAGGTTCTCAATTCGACCGTATAATATTTTTTTTTTTTTTATGTCTGTTCAGCCCTCACTCCGTTATTTATGAACCGATTTTGATTATTCTTTTTGTTAGATAGGGTATACCTCAAGGGTGGTCCCATGTCAAGGAAGTCAGGATCTGATGATGGGATCCTGAAAAAATTGAGAGAAACCCTCGAAAATTGTAGGAACGAATAGTGTTTCTAAATGATTAATTACTAGTACGTAGGTACATATAAAATTTTGATAATTAATCAGTTTGTTGTTTGGCGCCGACTCAAAATAAGTTTATATAAAATTTGATAGTTTATGTAAATAAGCTCAATACTTAAGACTTCAGGTTTATTTATTTTTTGCTTTTTAGTTCTTTTCGTCGGTTTAATTTTTTGTTAAAAAGATTTTATTAATTTGACCTCCTGGGCCGCAATACAAATAGGCCGACAAGTATGGGCCGGCTCGAAGAGAGTGATACCACGGTCTAACAGAAAACCCTATCCCACAGAAGCCCTAACTTCTCCCTCTCATTTAGATATCACCTTGTAAAATAATAGAATAGTTTCCCATAAAACCTTTTGTGTAATGTTTCACCCCAATAATTATCATTTAAAAAAGTATCACCAGCTTCAATGTGCTTCAAAATACCCAAATCGCTTCAAGTGTGCCTATAAAATTTTAAGAATTCCTTCAATGTCACCAGGATCCTATTATCAAACCCTGACCTGATGACCATGGGACCACCTGGGACGTATACCCTTTCAAACAAAAGAAGAATTTTCCAAATCGGTCCAGGCTTCTTTGAGTAATCGGTGAACATACATAAAAAAAATATACAGTGGAATATAGAACCTCCTCCTTTTTTGAAGTTGGTCAAAAATAGACTTTATCCTTTGCTAAGGCCCCGTCAATCTTTATAGGTACCAAAATTCGTGGAAATTGGTTAAGCGGTTTTGGCGTGAAAACTTAGCAGACGTACAGATACAATTTCGCATTTGTAATATTAAATACCCTTTTTCAGCGGAATCTTTCCGTGTGACTATAATCTATCTATGTTCAAAATTACATACAGATCGGTTCAGCCGTTTATGCGTGAAAGAGTAAGAAACATCCATCCATTCTCGAAAACGTATAATTTTCAACCCGCATACATTAGAAACGATAACAAAAACATGAAATACGACTCGTTTGGTTAATATATATTACAAGTACTGACTTCGCTTGTATCGGTAGGTAAGATAAAAATGCCTTCGACAGTCTTTTCCACTTGCGGTGTAATACCTAAAATAATGGGTGTGCCGTTGTGCACTTATACACTACAAGCGAATTAATTACATTCATAGCGTCGTCCCGATTATACTTATCCCTACCGGTAGGGATAAGTATAAATAAAGTTACACTTAGCCCTACTGGTAGGGATAAGTATAAATAAAATTACACTTAGCCCTACCGGTGGGGATAACTAGTAGGGCTAAGTGTAACTGCCGGTCCCGAGGGCTATTTATCTGGCAATACTGTAGAAAATGCTCTCGCGTGCAAGGCATTTAGTACATTTTGTATGCAATCGATGTACATATGTATATATATAGTCGCTCAAAAAGCTAAACACACTTCTACGTAGTTTTATAATTGTCATCATTTCAGTCATAGACGCCTATTACACGGTTGGTTTAGCTGTCACTTTTGCCACAATCAAAACGATGATTGACGAATAACCTATCGTCTAATGCAGTGATTGACGGTTGCATGATGAGATTTTAATATCGATATTATTTCATGAATCACCAACGAACATCCGTCAATCATAACTTTTGGTAATGATTAACGTTTGCATGAGCGTCTAATGGATGTCTTAGAGTGGTCGCTGCATCCCGGATCCCTCCTACTTAAGGCGCAGTATGGCACACCGTGTGGTTTTAGTAGGTTCGATTCCGACACACCGCCCCACCGAAATCCCCGGTGGGGTGACGGCAAGAGCGGGTTTCCACACGCACATAACAGAAAATAAAGGTGGTCGTTGCTTAAAAAAAACGCTTTTACAAAGACTTATAATGCGTCTTTTAGAATTGAAATTCTTAGTTAAATTTATAGTATAATAAGCCTTTAAAATTATAAAATACAATTCATTCCCACGATTTTAATATCCGCATGTTTTAAAGTAAATAAAAAAAAAACATTAATATGATATAAAAAGGAATGGTAGCAAACGTCGAAATGCTTACAGCCTGGTCATGGACAAACAGTCATGTTTTCAATATTATTACGTAGACCATAGACTATAAATAGAAAAGATTTTACTAGTTTTACGGAGTATTGAATATGGAAAAGTGTATTTTAATATTAATTTTGATTTTATCTATATTTAACAATGGTATGGTATTTCTATTAAAAAACTAGTCTGTAAATTTATATAGCTTTATAAGGAGTTTAATAATATCATCATCTGCCTACCCAATTTTGATTGGGGTTGGCGCTATGTGTAACATTGCAAACCGTTTTGAATGCTTCCTTTTATGGCCGGCCGCCTGCTTGACGCCAAGTTGCTAGTCGTTTTAAGACGGGAAAGAAGGAAGAAGATAAATTTGTATTTATAAAGTGGGGGGGAGAGGAACCTAGGGTAAGGGATGCCGCAAGTCTCGTATGGGGAACGGGACTGAGACTTCAGTAGCTCCTGTGACTGGGAGTCGCCACTAGTCTTGGACAGGAACGAAAGCAGTATTTGTTGACTACTTGTGTGTGTTCAATACTGCTCAGTGATACAGACAATAACTTAGCAGCGCCTGCATGACACTGAGGTATATTTGATGTATATGCATGGAATCACAAGTATTAATTTGTACCGATAAACACTAATCACGTAGTATTCTATTTAAAAACTACGCTATCATATTATTTTTATTTTTAATTCCAGAACTGTCAGCTCTGGAAAAGATCTCAAGACAAAGAAGGTACGTAAAACCTTTATTGGGGACTAAGAGCATCATGGGATAAGCTCATGGAAAAAAAAAGTTGTCATGGCTTTAAGACATAGCTGCCTCTCCTACCGGCTAATGCAGATAATTACTGCACCCAGCTGTTTTAGGCAATTTCTTGTTTAAATACAGTGCAATCACTTAAGGTAAACCTCTCAATAATAAAATTCAAATGTACAGTTGATCAAATGTTCAATAAGTACAGCTATGTATGTATATCACTCTCGATCAAGTCACGTTTTACCCAAAAAAAAACTCAATAAAATCATAATCGGTCCATTTAGGAACCATGATGTCAAAGACAGACACACAGATTAAACTTACAGCACCCTTTTTACATCGGGGTTTAAAATTTACTTCCAACGAATGGTCGATTTTACCGATAAAGTTTCAAGGTCCTGCCGTCGGTTGCTCCTAACAATATACCCAACATCAGAGACAAGTCTGGTTTTAGTTGGTTTAACTTGATAAGGTCTAATCGTGCCCTTAGTGGCGACATTCTCGGCAAACTCTAAAAATAACTCTGTCTGAGGACAAATTATGTCACATCTTTCCTTCGAGGCGGCCGAGCATTCCATTGAAAGGCCAAAATTAGCGAATACAGCTCAGTATAAATATTTTTTGCTATTAATAATGTCTGTTTGCATTGGTTAAATTTTTTTCAATTCATTAAGTACGTATTTATACCGCAGCGCCCCGCGGTTTCACCCCCGTGAGTCCCGGTACCGTGGGAATATCGGGATAAAAATTAGCCTATGTGTTAATCTAATCGGATCAGTAGTTTTTCATCACATCCATACATCCACACATCCGTACATCCTCACAAACTTTCACGTTTATAATATTAGTAGGATTACACAATAAAAAGAAAGACGATTACCATAGCACCGACCTTGCTTACTTTGGGATCAGACGGCTGTGTGTGAGATGTGTCAAGTTATTATTAATATTATTTAGAAAATAGAGAGTGAAAATAAGTTTATCCCTCTTCAAGAAAGGAACAAGCTACGCTTAGTTTGCGTCTAGATAGTGCTGAGTTAAGTATCTTAGCATATCTCTAGGTATATTAAAGCTTGATAAGAATTCTTGGTACATATTTTTGTAGTGGAAACTTCTTTAGGCACGTTGGGCACTATTGTTATGGGGAAAAAGCACTGATCTCGCGTGACCGTCAAGCTCAGATACATTATTACAGATGTGTGTGTGTGTGTATATATATTTTTTGTGAGTTTATTTATAAAATTTCGGGAATAAAGGAACCTGAATTCTTAAAATTCATGTAACTATAGAAGAAGTCCTAAAACCTGAAATTTTTAAACTGTATCTGTTATTAATTTAAAAAAATACGAAGAATCTTCTTATCGAGTGGGAGGGCGAAGCTTCGGCACGTATGGGCTAGCTCGACCGGATTGACACCACGGCCTCACTTAAAACCGGCAGTGAAGCAATGCTTGCATTGTACTTCGCTGAGTGAGTAAAATTATCGGAGGCCCTTACCCTTCCCTCTCAACCTTTCCCCTTCTTCCCCCTCTTCCTCTACTCCCACCTTAATGGCCGGCAACGCACTTGTGAATCTCGAGTTGCAGGTGCTCATGGGCGGCGGTAGTCATTTACCATCCGGTGAACCGTATGCTCGTTTCCCCTATCCCATAAAAAACAAACATTAGGTAACATGCGTCGTATATATTGAACTGTTATGTTACGGAATGTCTATTTACTTTTTTCTACTCATCATTATTATTTATAGTAATTTACGACAATTTCAGATTCAAAAAAAAAATTATAACAACTTCACACATCTCACACACGGCCGTCTGATCCCAAACTAAGCAGAGCCTGTACTATGGTAACCAGGCTGCTGATAAACATACTTATATATTTCTAAGTACATACATATTATAGATAAATTACACCCAGACACAGAACAAATGCTCATACTCGTCACACAATTATTTGTCCTTGGTGGGAATCGAACCCACGACCTCTGGCTCAGCAGTCAGGGTCAGTAACCACTACACCAATAGACCAGTCAATCAACTCTAACGGTTGCCAACTCGCGCCAACATATAATTGTTTCAACGAGTGAAATGTCTCTTATAAGTGACTTGCTTAACTCAAACAACGCTTGTTGATACATCCCACTACACCAAGCCGATCAGCCCTAGGCCCTTTTAAGATAGTAGGATATTTTACACCCTCAACCCCCAATTCACGCCTAGTAACGCTGACTCACTAATTCCTCTATATCTTTGTTTAGATGCATAGTGTTTCAGAAGCAGTCGAGTGGTCGAGCAGACAGCGGCGAGGGCTCTGACGATGAGGACTATAGCTTCAAGAGACCACAGTCCAAAGACCCCAGGCCTGACAGACTCCAAAACGCGAAGATCGAGAGTGGATGGCAGAAGAAGGGAGATATAGAAGTATTATTTTTTATACCCTTATTTTATTTATATATTTATATATACCTTTAACAACTTACCCTCATTACACATGTATAACGGAAAAAGGGTTACCAACCCTTTAACGTTTTTAATCCTTAGGGTGACACGTTTTAACAATGACTGACCTATTTACAAATAATTGTTCAACCTTTATAACATTTGAACAAGTAATTCGTTAAGTGAACTGCTACAAAATTTCATATTTAGGGTTGTTGATAATCCTGACCTGGATTTCTGATTTATATACATATTAGACATACAATTGTTTTGGAAATACATACATATTAATGACAATGTTCGCCGAAAGGCATATGCTGGTGTATCTGATAATGGAACACTTACTTAAACCATTGAAAGGACATGCAATCACAGAAAGAATAAAAAAAACCGTCCATTTAAAAGTGAATTAATTTAAATTTTCAAGTGATATCACTAGAGATCGGATAATCGGATGCATATTTACCTAAAGTTATTTTTGGATAACAAGCTATGGAAGCGGCTTCAAGTATATTTTTATTTACGAATGCAGTCGCGTCGCTACTTGCGAACAAGCAAGTATAATTTGCCGTCTCACTCGCACTCTTACAAAATGCTTACATTTCCTGGGGTTTAATAGGCCCGATTTGACACCTGTTACAACGTAATAAGGTTGTTTTTGCTTCGTCAAAAATCAATGACAATAAAAGTAGGGAAAAGCAACCATTATACGTTGTAACAGAGCAAGTGTCATTTGTGTCAAACTGGGGTTTATTACATCTCACGGAGTATAGGTACACCTACATTTGAATTTCCTGGAATCGCGGGATTCTTACGATAAAAAAGTGCTTTCCATAATAGCTAACATCTCAACTTTAGGTAAATATGCATCCGAATATCCGATCTCTAGTTATCACCTCCGGTTTTTATAAAAGTAGGCGGAATATGTAGTTTTGGTTTTTTTTGTGAGAGAGCTATGGTATGTGCTGGCTCGACCGGAGTGATACCACGGCCTTACCCTTCCCTCCTTCTCCCTCTCTTCCACCCATCCCTTACTCCCACCTTAACGGCCGGCAATGTACTTGTAACTCTTGAGTTGTAAGTGCCCATGGGCGGCGGTAGTCATTTACCATCAAGTGACCCGTCTACTAGTTTACTTACTATACCATAAAAAAAAAATTAAGATTTTAAATCGAATATACTTATTATTCTCTTTTTGAAATTGTTCTTTCCGCTATTGAGAAAATCCATAAACAGTTACATGCATCATTTTTTAACTTAGTGTAAGAATTTTTGTTGTGGTAAAAATTTTGCAGTGTTATGTGTACCCGACAAATAGTTGATTTAGTTTGAAAGAAAGAAAGAGAAACATTTACTCTGACATTCACAGGACCGCACACAATTATTACAATAAACATAAAAAGTGCACAACGCTGGTAAAGAAGTTTTCACTTCAAAAAAAATTTGAAATATTTGTTTTTCTTCGGAAATCGCTTTTCCTGATGTAGGTGCACTTTTCTGAAAAATACATTATGAATTTTCATGTTAATATCAATGATTTTGATTTTTAATTTTTTGATGCAGATATTTTCTGAAAAACCTGGATATTCCATAAAATCCTTGGTATTAAATACTTATACTTATACTATATCGTTCAATTTTCAAGTTTAATTTTTCAATTTCCAAATATGATTTCGGTAAAAAAAAATCTCTAATTTTCAAAAAACGTTACATTGTTCACGGGGACTACTATACGACCCTAAAATATGACCACACATTTCAGTTACATTCTGTTTATATATATGTCAGATTCAGCAATAATTATTAGGCAATATGGACACTGCTGTCAACAAGGTAAGCAAGCGGCATCTGTTGGCGATCGACGGGGTTTACGAGTCAGCGTGCGACATCGTTGGGACAGTTTTATTGCTGTCTTGCGTTTGTACCTAACTACCTACTTACTCGTAGTTAAATTGTGATTTCTTTGTTACGTAATCACTCACGAGTATAGCAGACTTGACTTTAGTTTTGTGTTCACTGTACTTCCTAAAGACACCTACCCACCTAGACATCAAAACGAGTGCCGACGGCAAAAGTGAAAATAAGGTACAGATGACATATATTTCATTACTTGAATACATTTTTTTTGCATTCACAGACTATATCACCAGAGCTCCTGGACTACAAGAAACCTCCGTTCATGGACTTCTTCAGAAGTTATAGAACGAAGAATAAATTTAGAAACAATGTTCATTAAAAATAAAGAACTTTTGAATAATTAAAACTCTCGTTACTGATTCGTTGTATTTCCTCACTTTTCTCCTCTCACCTTCGATTCACTCAGGTTAGTTTCCGTGTCTTACACCGATCAAGACACTGACTGATGTCAACGTCAACCCACTCCCAAGTCAGAAGTGAAAAATAACTTCACAATATATTTGCATAGACATACACACACACACATCTGTATATATTTAATTAGGTTAAAAAAAAGTAGGTAATAACATATCTAAATGTATACATAGGGTACACTGGAAGTTCTGCGCTCCTGGCCGCTCATAACTGTTTGAATTTCGAATGTTATATTTTTTTAATATAAGAAATTCGGCTCCGTCTTACGAATTTTCGATCAGGGTCACGTGTCCTGACGCGAGTTTAACATTTTTACTCATCCCAAAAAGTGCACAACAGAAGTTTTCACTTCAAAAACAGTGTCAGTCGTAGAAGTGCACGTCAGAAATGAAAACATAACTGACACATCTGTCATCTGAGCGTGACGGTCAGTCGAGTTCAGTACTTTTTCCCCATACCAAAAGTGCCCAACGTGCCTAAAGAAGTTTTCACTTCAAAAATTGTTAATAAGTAATTGTGAGTTGCCGATCAGAAGTGGTAATTTTTGAAGTAAGTGATGCCATCTACTAGTGACATCGACGACGAAATTTTGAATAAAGGTTTTCGCTAATTATCACTATAGGCGTTATAAATTTCAACTTAATTACAATTATGTTTTTGTTTATTTTACCATATGAATTGCGCACACAATAATTACTTTATTGAACTAATTATATATATAGCTGACAGAACTCAATGTTTAGATTAGCGCCCTCTAGTGGATATATTATAAGGGTGAAAGTGCGAGTTCCGTCCTTTTTCCTAATATCAAAATTTAGAACGTGCCTAAAGAAGTTTTCACTACTAGAATAGTACTGTTGCTTGAAATAAGGTTCACTGCTCCCTGTTAATATTATACTCTCAGTTTAATAATATATATTATATTATTAAACTGAGAGGAAACCAAATACGTGTGCTTCGATAGCAAGAGTATTGGCAACTGTTTTGTGACAAAAATGAATCAACATAATATGTCAATGTATACGTATTTGCATAGGTAAAATGAATAACTACAGGCCAGTTGATGTCCCTGTCCTACTGGCCTCTCCAATGACAGGATGGTCATACGGGTTCGCGACTCCGACCTCTTCGAGGTACTGCAGTCTCAGTCCCGTTCCCCATCCGAGTCTTGCGGTATCTCTTACCCTAGCTCCCTCGCTCTACTCGTTTTCTATACCCCAATTTACCTTCTTCCTTCGTTCCGTCTGAAAATGATTACATTCCTTACGGTCTTACGGCCTAAGAAGGGTTGGCGTTAGGCAGTCGGCCAGCCATAAAAAAAAACCAGCCAAACCCTATTGCAATGTAAGAAATAAAATTTGGAAAAGAGCAGAAATTATGACTTATTATGAGTCATGGAGCGTCCCTCCTCGCCATTGGAAACGCCCTTTTAAAAGACTTAAAAAAGCTTCCTCAAAATGATTATTTTACCAACCCTCAATGAAACACGAACACATAATTATTATATTTTATTAAATAATAAACAAAATGCAATTACTTGTTTTTATTTACAGTCACAACACACATGTGTAAAACAATTTTATAATTTAACATTCGCACATCACTATTGCATCTATTAACTAACCATTATTATTTACTAACAAAATGGAGACGAATTTTAACTTATTAATTCTTATTATAGAGCTAAAGATGAGAAGAGATGGTGTAGTTTCATTTGTTAAAAACTATTCATTCAACAGTTGTACTAACTTATATAAAGCAGAACATATACCAACTTTTAAAATCATTAACATATTATTTTAAAAGTGAAAGGGAACTCACTCACTCACTGATCTACTGACGAATGACGAAATCTTAAAAACTACTTGACCTATGACGATAAAATTGGAATGGAGGTTGTGAGTAGGAGACATCAGCTAAGAACGGATTTTGCAAAATATTTGGATTTAGGTGGTATAAGGGCCGTCGCAAAGACATTGGTTTTTTGTACTGGAGTCCTGAAATTTGACAGGGAGGTAGTTTATAAATAGGCCCCATGAGTTTAGAACGGATTTTACGTCAAGGCCGGGTTAAGAAGGTCTAAGGGCTTTCGCAATTTCAAATGAAGGACATTGGTTGTTTGTATTAGACCTGAAATTTGACAGCGAGGTGGTTTATAGGTAGGACACGAGAGCTTAGAACGGATTTTACGCCAGGGCTGGGTTAAGAAGGTCTAAGGGCTCTCGCGATTTTATATGAAAGACATTGGTTGTTTGTATTAGACCTGAAATTTGACAGGGAGGTCGTTTATAAATAAGCCACTTGATGTTAGAACGGATTTTACGACAGGGGCGGGTTAAGGAGATCTAAGAGCTCTCGCAAGTTTATATGGAAGTCCTGGGTTTTTATCTGGGGCCTAAAAATGCGTCACAATTTTTTGACTGGTTTAAATTAAACGGCTCTACACATAAGCGTGAGTTATTTTGGGCTTAGAATGTGAAATTAACAAACAGGGTTTATTAATTTTACAATTTGAGTTTTTTTACAGAGACTGCTATAATAATAATAATAACTTCACACATCTCACACACGGCCGTCTGATCCCAAACTATGCAAAGCCTGTACTATGGTAACCAGACTGCTGATAAACATACTTATATATTTCTAAATACATACATATTATGGATAAATTACACCCAGACACAGAAAAAATTATCATGGTTATCACACAATTATACCTCTGGCTTAGTAGTCAGGGTCACTTACCACTAGACCAACAGGCCAGAAGATATTATACTTTGTCAGAAGATATTTGTTTCTTTTGGGTATTCTTTATATAGCTTTTAAACCAAAAACATGTATTTGTCAGATACGTATTTTAAAACAACAGTATTGACTTAGAGAGTAGAGTAGTTTTCCTGTTTCGGTACCTTACAGTTGTTTCCAAATCTTACAGTGGATCAATTCACAAAATAACTAACTTTAATTACTCTACAATTTGGCTGTAAATTGACAAATGGCATTAAAAGACCAAAATATTTCTTTTATCTTGTCAAAATTTTGCAACTGAATTTAAAAGCTCCTCAACTGATTATGGTGAAATTTTGCATAGACGTTTCGTTAGAATGGCAATAAATAAATAAAAAAAATTTTTTTTTTTATAAAAGCTTGTCGTCAAAAATGTTTTTTTTTATAAAGTTTATGAAGTAGAGAAAGGGCCGCACCCGTCAGAATTAGGCCTAGCACTGATCGCCCGCCTTACTTTGAAATCTTAGGCTTTTTTTTTTAGAAAAAGACTAGCAGTAACATTAGTAAACATTACTAGTATTCTTGTTAACCTCGCCGACTAAGCTCAATGCTTGTGTAAGGAGTGGGTTTCCTTCGGTAGTCAACTGAGTGGGGTTCGAACCCGCAACCACGTGATTGCAAGTCCGACGCCTCAGGCATTATTCTACCACGCCATTTTTTTATCTTTGTCTTTCAAAATGTGTAGAAAAATTGTGAATGAAATTAGAATACTCTTGATCTCATTAAAAGTAAAGCATTAGGCGTTACGTGATAGTTTGTCTTGGATGATAGTTACCCTCTCACATCTCTTGTCATAATTAGCTCAATCTAAGGAAGTTTAGTAATTTGGTCGAACTTTTTATACTACGACCAAAATACTAACACTTCCTTGTCAAGTTAGTGAATTGGTCGTTGCCTATAAACTCGACCAAATCACCAAACTCACAAGAAGTCGCTACCAAGTAACTAAAATTTGAGGAAATCGTTCCATATATTCAATGTACATACCAAACACTTAGAATACTTAAAAATACGTAAAAAATATTTTAAAACGACCTATAATATATTTTATCTAGCGAATTTTTAACATTTTTAAAATATAATTTTTGTATAACTCTAGAACGAATCTCGAATATGTAGGATGACTTAAGAATTTACACAGTACAAACAATTTTGATGTGATATGAAATAATTTTCAAAATAACGATGATGTAAGATAAAACAACTGTCTTCGGGATGGAGTTCAACCTCACTATAAAATGGTTGGTATCACAAAAAAATCTGCCTTGACTCTAAACTTGAGGAGAAACCCAAGAAGTTGGTAAACCCTCAGTTGGCATTCGACACATCTGATGGAAAGCGGTTTACCGGTGTCTTTAAATTAGAACAAGAATAACCTTAATTTCCCTGACTTTATAACATTTCATTTTACATAATTAAATTTGCAACATAAATGTCAAATAAGTTTATTTTAATTTAGACTGCATGAATTTTTATTTGATTTTTCACTTCAGATCCATAATTGTTTTTATTTTTTTATTGTACTACCATTAAAAGACGTATAACGTCAAAAGTTGTTATTGCATACAAGTGTGCAAGTCCAATGTTGCAGATTACAGATGAAAGTTCTGTGGCGAAGAAAAGATTGATGATATGTGCAATTCACAAGTTGACCCCAATATTCGAGAGTCGCATAATATTTGGCAGTATTAAAAGAAACGCGTTTCTTTTAATGTGTAGAACCAATAAAATAATGTATTTACCAATACTGGGAATGTAGATCTTTCTGATTGAATTCTACACATTAAAGAGTGTTTTGATTTATATTTATAAAAATTTAACCAATCACTTTAGTAGTCGCAAATGATAGTGAAACAATTTGCGAGGCCTTTAACTTATTGCTGCATAAATAAAAACAAACTTTAATGAAAATCATTGATTAAATAATCTAAGCAAGGTATTTAAGACTGATTTCATACCTTTAATCAGGCATCAAACCCACATGTTAGACGTGTCATGCAAAAGCAATTTTTTGACTAATCCCATTCTGCATGACTAGACTTAGTAGTGCAGTGGTCGAGAATTACTTTTCTTTTAAGATACGTGACTAGGTTAAGGCTACACAATTACTATCATTAGACTTGAAAGTTTTAGCGTGTAGTCGAACTTCTAGTTGTCTCTGTAGTCAAGTAGTCGTTCGTAATTTACTGTTTTTTGTAATCCGTGTTTGCATTAGTCACATTAGTTGACTCTCTGTAGTCAAGTAGCCGTATATGTATGTCTAATTGTTTCAACTTCATCTGCGGCTATTAATACTCTGACAATATACCAACTGCAATAAATACATATTATATATTTATATAAATAAGAACACAATTTATTTGTATTTATTTTTATCTTATAAATAGCTATTTATATCTATTAGGGTCGTATCGTGTCATTTTAATAAATTCGTTGCCGCTATGAAAGGTTTCTAGTGACAAATGTCTATTCACAATATGAATTTTATGTAATTCTAACACACCGTACATAAACTAGATCAAAAAAAAATGTGTTGTCAAATAAAGACAATATTACCTTAATGGCATCTCACTTGGCACTGTATTTATCTATTTCTATTCCGGTCCTTAAGTTGAAAAATTCAACATGTTTTCCATGATTCAGGTTTATAGTATCAAAGACATATTCCTTTTTAATGTTATGTTGATTCAGCCTACAAGATACAAGTTTAATATTCCACCAGAAGTTAATAAGGTCCAAGACTAAGTGTCTCTTGCAATAGTTAGTTGCTAAAACCATTCAATTACATTTTACCATTTAGTCGATGCGACCATTTTCTTACGCATAGCTACTCTCCGTAGTCCATTAGTCGTTTGCTTTATATACAATCGTAGGTATTACCAAATTCAGTGAATAGTTCTACTTCTTTGAAGATTTTATTCTAAAGTGGGTCATGTTCGGGGTATTCTAGCTACCTACAGGTTATTAAAACTACGCAACGATCTGCACATGCTTCTTCTCCCTTGGCTCTTTGAGGACGTACGAAGTCGTTCTTCTTAAAGACCCCACGGAATCTGTTGAAGATTAGTTGAAAATATACAGGATTGAAGACTTAGCTTGCCTGATTCTGATCTAGGGTTATTACGGTATTTATAGCTTGCGTGGCGGTTAGAGTGAGGGCAGGCGAGGCAAGCGCAGTTCCTGCAGGATTGCTCGCTGTACACTTACTGTAGTGCGCAGGGACCCTTGGGTGCCTGCCGAGCGTGAGCGAGGGCGAGGTGGGCGCAGCTCCTACGGGAGTGCTCGCTGTACACTTACTGTAGTGCGCAGGGACCTTTGGGTGCCTGAAGAGCGTGGCAGTGAGTGTGCACGGGGGCGAGGCGGGCGCAGCTCCTGCGGGAGTGCTCACTGTACACTTACTGTAGTGCGCAGGGACCCTTGGGTGCCTGCCGAGGGTGGCGGTGAGGGTGCGCGCTGGCGTGGCGGGCGCAGCTCCTGCGGGAGTGCTCACTGTACACTTACTGTAGTGCGCAGGGAACTTTGGGTGCCTGCCGAGCGTGGCGGTAAGGGTGCGCGCGGGCGTGGCGGGCGTGGCGGGCGCAGCTCCTGCAGGAGTGCTCACTGTACACTTACTGTAGTGCGCAGGGACCCTTGGGTGTTTGCCGAGGGTGGCGGTGAGGGTGCGCGCGGGCGTGGCGGGCCCAGCTCCTGCGGGAGTGCTCACTGTACACTTACTGGAGTGCGCAGGGACCCTTGGGTGCCTGCCGAGCATGGCGGTGAGTATGCGCGAGGGCAAGGTGGGCGCAGCTCCTGCAGGAGTGCTCACTGTACACTTACTGTAGGGCGCAGGGACCCTTGGGTGCCTGCCGAGCGTGGCGGTGAGGGTGCGCGCGGGCGTGGCGGGCGCAGCTCCTGCGGGAGTGCTCACTGTACACTTACTGTAGTGCGCAGGGAACTTTGGGTGCCTGCCGAGCGTGGCGGTGAGGGTGAACGCAGGAGTGGCGGGCGTGGCGGGCGCAGCTCCTGCGGGAGTGCTCACTGTACACTTACTGGAGTGCGCAGGGACCCTTGGGTGCCTGCCGAGGGTGGCGGTGAGGGTGCGCGCGGGCGTGGCGGGCGCAGCTCCTGCGGGAGTGCTCACTGTACACTTACTGTAGTGCGCAGGGACCCTTGGGTGCCTGCCGAGCGTGGCGGTGAGGGTGCGCGCGGGCGTGGCGGGCGCAGCTCCTGCGGGAGTGCTCACTGTACACTTACTATAGTGCGCAGGGACCCTTGGGTGCCTGCCGAGGGTGGCGGTGAGTGTGCGTGCGGGCGAGGCGGGCGCAGATGCGGCGCCGCGCCCGCGGCCGCGCTACGACCACCGCAACTCCTTCAACTCCACGCTGCTACTTCGAGAGTGCTGCCAAAATATATGCAAAATGAATATTTAAAAAGTGTTCTTCATGACCTTAAAAGCCTTATCTAGTTATCTTTAATTTTAAATAATTAACAGGTGATTTGCCATTTTTTCACGTATTACAAATCTGTGTCTAAAAGAAAACCTTACGGTTCTCAATATTAAGTGATGCTAATCAAAGTTATTAACGGACCCACATTTGTACCCTGTGGAACTCCCACTCTAACAAAAAAGACTTCTCTTGATACTAACGAAACTACAAAAAAAACACCGTCGTCGAATGTGCACTCTCGTTTTATATGTATTTCTTAAAATTTTCTTTACTAGTCTTATAATTTGATTAATATTGATGTAATTTCATGACTACTTTTTGATGAAGAACACAATCAAAAGCCTTACACTACACACTTTATCACCAAAATAGTCAAAGACAATTGTTAATTTTATCTAGACTGGAATTTCCATATGTGTCTCAAACAGTCTTACTCCGGTCGGCAAGGCGTATATTTCTTGTCCGCCTGTGTAGTATAAAAAGAACTGCGAGTAAATAATAAATAAATCACACCAGCATGATCCGTTTCTCTCACTTTGCTACAAGTTACACTTTGGACGCATCAAAATTCAAAGTCCTAGAATGCAATAGGATCTAAATTAATGTTGCAGGGCAATTTACATAATTTCCAAGACTTGCTTACGCTATTATATTCTATGTTGTTGTGGACAATAACTGGTAAAAATAGTCAAGCCTGTATGAAAAGTCACCTCATATCTTGAAGATGGTGGTACATGCGTAGCTGGCGAACACCTAGAACAACCAGGTCTTAGCACTGTTCTACTAGAGGAACCACCTTGCATGGCTGTTCTTAATTCCTGTAAGGTAAAAAGAAGATATTCCTTGTTTTATCTACCGTTAGTAGTTTAAAGGTATAGGGGTTAACTCAGAAATAGAAACGAGAAATGAGATCAGTCCTCGGTACCAATCCTTACTTGAATTTGTTTGCGTATTTTTCAAGTTCCAAATTCGTTTGCTCGTACTCCAAACTCCTTAATACTAAAAGTTTGGATACCCTGCTGCAGGATAGAAAGAAGAAAGAAAACATATAATATTTCTGAAACACCCTATAGCTTTTCATACAAATTTTTATATCTATAAAAAACACTTTTTGACAAAATGTGCAAGTGGCAACACTGCGCGTCACGCACGATATGGCAACGGGGCACTTATCACTCACGTGTGAAATGTATGACGTGGCAACAGATCATGTTAAACTTTTTATTTCGTACCTACATTGACTACATTGTTTTTAGTGGAAGATACGTCGTGTTTCAGAAATTTGGATGGACACTCAGCATAAACTGAGATGGGCATAACCCACCCCAGTACTGATTTTCAGTGCCACCCACGAGTGCCGGCTAACGTCGTCGAGCGACATTGCCCGATTATTGGCTTATTAACTAATAAGAAGAAATAAAACAGTAAAGATCAGTGATAAAACTAAAGACGAGAGAGAGAGAAGAATAAGTTAGGAATGTAGAAAAGAGAAGTAAATACCTGTCCCATCTCACTACAGAGAGACTGCCGACCTTGGGACACGGTCTTCCTTGTATTCCAGCAGAATTCTAATATTGCTACTACTATGGCTAATGCTAGACCACACAGTAGAGTCACGAAGACGCCACCTGTAATCAAGAAGTTCCTATAATTCGAGTCCTTTTATATAACAAAAATTCTAGCACTTTAAATATTCACATCCCTACCTAAAATGTTTCTAAAACAAATTTGTCTAAGCTACTAACAATTCAAATTATAAATTTACGAGTATATAGAAAATTAATTATGTATAAAGCAATTTATTAAAAAAAAAAAACAATAACCGTTCCATGATTGGCTGCCAACTGATGCCGATGGCTTGAATTCTAAATATTTAAAAACTTTTTAAAAAGTGTTTATCAGTAACAATTATTTTTTTCATAGAAGTAGTGCGTCTGCAAAAAAAACAGGTGAAATTCCGAAAAAAATAAACTTATTAATTTCATTCAATATACAAAAATACAAATCTACGCGCTATATGCCATGTGGACATATTTTTACCATACGCTTTTCGGATTTCATACGCTACAAGCGTTTATTTATCGAAGCGTTGAAGTAATAAAAATCAAAAATCTTTTTTTTTCCTGTCTCTCTGTCTGTCCGTCTGTTTGGTCATCTCCAGAACGGGTAAACCGATTTCCACGGGACTTCCACTGGCAGCTGATGTCACAGGAGTAACTAAGGCTACTTTTATTTTGGAAAAAGAATTAGGGTTCCGCGCAAAATATATAAATAATAAATATGTTCATGCGAGCGAACTGCTAGTATATAAATATGTACTGTAACTGTCAGTTATAAATAAATAAACTACAATCGTATGAAATCCGCAGAAATGAATTACTAATGAAATCGTATCGCACAACCCGAAAGAAGATTTCAAGTAATATAAGTATGGCTAAGGGCTCGGGCTTGCGATCAAGCGGTTACAAGTTTGAACCGTACCCAGTGCACTACCAACGTATACAGCTTGAGCGTATGTAACCCTCGAAAAATGAACATCTGAAACGGTGTCCACACAACACATTTTCACGAACAATTTTACTAGCTTTTCAATCGAATCGTGTCGTGACGCAAATCGTCCAATCCAATGTCCAAACATTGGGTGGTCAGGATGGCCCGACTTGATTGTATCATATCAAATCGGGTGATATCGGTTTGTGTGGACGCTAATCGGCCAATTTGATCATATTAGTCTGCCTGCACGCGGCATACTGAGTGAATGTTTTACGACTTTTTTTTAAAGAAGTGTGAGATGTATGGTAACCTTTCTTACAAACGTCCGTCCAGCACAGATAATAAAACCAAATGAAAATTGGCCATTTAGTTGTGTAATTGTAGGCGCGAAATATACATAGACGTAGACTTAGCATAGCTTACTAAGAGAAATGTAAACTGACCAATATTCTGAACTCCCAAAGGATTAGCTTTACTATCCTTTCCGTCTCTGTTGCAAACATCTCCTGTGTTCTTCCACCACTTGTCGTAAAGTATCTGAATCACACCCTTCTCTTGAAGCTCCAAGATCGCGAGGGAGATCTCGTCTCTCCAGGGACTGCCTTTCCATGTAGCTATTCCATAACCCTAGGAAAACCATTTGATGGATTTTTAAATTTGATGTTTTGACATTCAATCTTAGCGTATTACTGAGAGTGTGCAATTTTTTAGTTGATGATTCCACTTGTTAAAATATTGATATTTCTTAAATTATTCAGCAATACATTAATTATTTATCTAATAAAATGAAGTTTTATTAGTATCAGTAGAAGTATAGTATCGAAACCCTTTTACATATTCGCTGTCATAAGATACAACAGTATTGATGTGTTTTATAAAAGTTTTGAGATCGTTTTCGTACAAAAAAAAATATTTACAAACCACTACACAAAGAAATAACAAAGGTCCTATGATAGAACCTTGGGGTACGCGAATTCAAAATTCAAACTCACAACTGGCCAGTTGCAATTCGAAGGCCTATCTTACCTTAGAGTCTAACAGTCCTCCAATCTGCGTCAGATTGCAGTCCCTCTGGACTCTATGGTCCAGCATGGTGGACTCCATTAGAAACGCGTAGTTGCCTCCTAGCACCCTTCTCACACCCTCTTCGTATGAAGACACGAGAGCTGGTGGGGATGCCGCCGACATATGCTGCCACATCTTCTGGTACATGTCAATGTTTGATTCCTTGAAAATGTAAAATATTTTTCTGAATAAAAATAAATAAAATTGAAGTATCTGTTTGTAATATCAAAATAATAGTTTCTTTTTAAGCTCATACAGTTATTTGCACGATACCTATGCCTAAAAATCTGTTTTAAAAATTTGTCTGTCTGTCTGTTTCGGCTAATCTCCGGAACGGGTGGACCGATTGCCACGGGACCTACACTGGCTAGCTGGTGTTATAAGGAGTAACTTGGCTACTTTTATTTTGGAAAAAGAATTAGCAAAATATGAAAATATGTACACGAGAGCGAAGGGGAGAGGGAAGGGTTAGGGCCTCTGGTAACCACACTCACTCAACGAAACAACGCAATCGTTGCTATGAGGCCGGTTTTCTGTGAGGCCGTGGTATCACTCCGGTCAAGCAGGCCTATGCGTGCCGAAGCAGGGCTCTCCCACTTACGAAAGGGGAAAGTGTGAGAGAACTTTCATCCAATTTTATAACGGCGTGATATTTGTTTCAATGTGTCACTGGACACTGACGCGCCGGTCGCTTTATCACTTGATAAGGGGCTCCTGCCGCGCCAAAAGCTAATCGAGTATCCTCCTTAGTAAATACGACTACCACTCATCCGCTTGTATTCTAATACGCATGTCGCTTACCCTGAAAAAAGACATGGTTGATCCTCCATTGAGCGTCCCATACTGTATGCTGTTCTGTGCCGCCAAGTCAGCTGCGCTTTGGATGGGCAACACTGTTCGTTCCACCGTCAGAAATGCAGCCAGGTTCGCCGTGTACGATGAGAGGATTATCAGGGTAAAGAACCACCAGATGCCTCCAACAATGCGTGTTGATGTTGCCTGAAAGAAAAAGAATAAAGAAGACAGGAACTATCCCACAATAATCTTTTTGGTCACACCACGCCTGATCAGAGGCGAATGGGTGTCATTTGCAAGAAAGGCTGGAAAAGCTTGAGAGAAAGAAAAACCTCATGACCAATAAGAAAATAATCTGGTACCAAAAGCTCTTGGCTTTTCTTTCCACTATCTTCACATCACACTATCTTAACTACTTATATAAGATTTAAAGTTTTTTTTATTGTATAGAGGCAAACGAGCAGACCTGATGGTAAATGACTACCGTCGTCCATGGCCACCTGCAACTCAAGAGTCACAAGTGCGTTGACGGCCTTTAAGGTGGGAGTAGGGGAAGGGTGGAAGAGGGAGGGGGAAGGGGGAATGGGAGGGCTAGGGCCTCCGGTAACCTCACTCAATCGGCGTAAAGCTATGCAATCACTGCTTTACTGCCAGTTTTCTGTGAGTGTGAGGCCTGGGTATCACTCCGGTCGAGCCGGCCCATACGTGGCGAAGCATGGCTCTCCCACGATATATAAAACACTATTATAAATAAATTTTGTTCAAATAGTCATTACAAATAGCAATAATCACTAACATTTGCCTGCGGCTTCGCTCGCCTAAAAGTTATTTTTATATTCTTTTGGGGCAGATTTTTTTTCTGGATTTCATCCATGGTATCCTATATCTTGTCACGGATACAAGGTATGAAATTTATGATGATCAGATGAGTATCTAATGCGTAAAATGAAATGCATTTACAAAATAAGGTAAGTCTTGGACAGCTTGGTAAGAGCCATATTAGAGAGTACAATATTCTAGCTCAAGGTAAACACACTTCTGGGTAATCATATCTTTACCTTAGGGTTGAGTCCAGATCCTTGCCTTAGGAAGGTGCCAGTGATGAACCAGAAGGAGTTGCAGACGCTAAATTGGTTTGTGAGAAGCTTCGTCTCATGACCACATATGTGGGTGCTAGTGGACCTGGTAAAATGAAAAGACATTCAATTTTATTTCTTAGCAGTTGTCTATTGGTAAGTGACCCTGATTCCTGAGCTGTCGTGGATTCTATTCCCACCCAAATCACATTCACAGACGGCCGCGTGTGAAGTATCTCAAATTATTTTTACTAGCCGATATTTCACCCATGTATTTGAGGTTAATTACCCTTTAACCTTCGCCAAGAAGTGGGCAATCAAATGCTAAAATAATTCTTCTGGTCTCACTGCTAGTCCCACTCAACTAAAAGAAACTCTTCACCTTTAATATGAAATAGAATAACCTCAGATTAGAACTGAACTATGTAGTCCGAATATTTGAAGAACTTACGGAATGAAGTCCAATTATGCTATAAATATGTGCTGATGTTAGGAGCTGTAAATACACTAATCAGCGCCAGATTCATTCCATTGCGCATTTTAGGATCAGTAGGACTACGTAGTTCGGCTTGTCGTCACTAGATGGCGCTAAAATGTATTTTGCTGTTTGCAGATGTATCGCCACACGCGCTAACTCTTTGACCTTAGTCACGCACAAAATAATAACAATACACATCGCTGTCTAGACCTAAACTACGAAATGTGGATTTTAGAGCACAAAGTCGAACCTCTGACGTTGCAGTCCAATACATCAGTGACGCGCCACATATGTTTCGCCACTACAACTTTTGTTAACCCTTTGTACCTACTGAACTAGTCTGATCTTACTTACCATTCGTAAGGGGAAAATCGAGCCATCACGAAGAGAGTGAAAGATACTAAAATGTAGGCCGCGAGGACATATAGCCATATTTCTATAGCGAGGGGGTTCAGGAAGCTGAAGAGTCTTGTTGGTTGTGATGTCGGTACCTGGATAATGAGATACACTGTTAAAACAGACGATCTGAGAGTTGGCTGTCTAGCCAAATCAGTGACTCTCTATTAAACTTCAGAACGGTATGCTCTGTAGAACAACTGTATGAAATAAGAACCTGTGACGTCATAAGTTGTAATTGTCAAATCATGCTGTAGTGTGGTCAATAAAAAAATGCGAAACAGTTTTTTTACTTCGACTCTTAGCTATATTGTTAGATATAATTTAATTATTTACGTTTGAATTTCGACCTCTAGGTAACTGCTAATTACATTAATAGACAAAGATCAAGCATCAAGCAAGCCAGCAGGCGCAGCATACCTTCAGAATCTCTGCTAATATTTAATACGACACATTTTGTTAGTCCGAAAATAAGTAAGGTCTGGGATCTTGGTCTTTAAAGTTTATAACTCCTAACTAACCTTAAATAATATACCAATTCCAAGATTCATGAAGGGCTTAGTAAAGTCTATAACAGCTTCCCTCGCGTAGTTGATTGTCATGGAAGCCACTGCAATGTCCGCTTTCTGAAAAGGAAGTTTTTTCTTTAACTGACCCGACTATTTGTGTAGTGAAGTCGATAGATGTGAAATCATGGGAAATTGGTGGGATTCAGAAGAAAGTGGAGTTCAGAAGAACCAGAATCTGGAGGGCTTGTACGAAAGGTCTGATGACAGAAAAGGAAGACCGTGGATACCTAAAGGCTGTGATTGGCTGTTTTCTCTGCATACCCCGAAAGAAGAAAGGCGTGAGTTTATGCATATGTGATCAGGTTCCAAACAAGAGCATGGATAAATTATACAGCAAGAAACTTCTTCTGCTTCGACCCGCCCTTATTCCCGATCAAAGGGCGGAGGCCAGAGATTGCTGATAGTATTTCAGCTGCTAGTTTTTTTCTAGGAGAAAATAAATTCTGGTCAACATCACCTCCAGACTTCTCCATAGCGGATATGATATCCCTTCAACACATTCTGTCTTCGTTTTCGGGAGCGTTTACAAAGTACCCTGCATAAGAGTAAAATACTGATCAGTGTGAAAATTTTTAATGCGTCGTTTATTCAGTATAGCAAAACCCAACAGAACCATTCCCCTCGCTGATAGCGCAGCATCTTCTTACATACCACTCATTGTGTGGAACCTACTCATAAATTCCTGTCTTCTAATCTTCTTCTAGGGGGACGTCCTTGGCCAACCAGTTTCGCTCTAATTTGAGCTGGATACAGATCTTTCTTACTTCCTCCTCAATCCTTTTTTCTAAATAAATACAGTTACAAGCTCTACTCACCCTATCCATCAATTCCCTTACAATGCCATTCCACTGTCCAGTATCAGGGTCCCTGGCTCCATACATGTTATCTGGAACCAGCCTCAGCCGGTAATGAAACCCTGCTCTGGCGGCTACCCTGGCCAGCAGATCTATGCAAAAGCCTTCGAATCGAGCGTTGCCTTGCAAATTCCAGCCTTCTTTCACCATCACGTACGGTTTTTCCTGAAGAATTAAATCCTTTAATGAAAAATAAACTCCGAAAATCAAAGACGAAAAGAAGGGAATCTGTGGATTTTAAAAGATGGAAATGGAAACTTAACTCCGGATCCCCAGTTTATTTTGGTTTCTGTCACACTGTAAAACGCTACAGAAAAAGGGCTATAATATTTTAAGATAGGGAGTAAGAGTCTGATTCGAGCCAAAATTTGTTGTGAGGATAACTTTAGGGGGGATTTTGCTGGCATATCTCTACTTACCTCTACAGTCACCACAGTGAGAGTTACATTCGGTGGAGGGTTTCTTTTATAAGCAGCAGGATCTGACACAACAAGTCCCTCGCTCGGAGACCAGGTGCCTGCTACCACCATACTGCCTTTCTCTCCGCCTGATAACCTCATTAGCTGAAGGTGGAAATTGGTCCGGATGCCGTTTTTGAACTCTAAAGGACCTGTTAAGCCATGAGCTTGTACCTGTGAAGATATTTTGAGTTGCTTTAACCAGGTTTTTAAGAAATTCTGCATAAGTTTGTTACCCAAGAAGACCACAGAGACATTACAATAAAAACTTTCGTGAGTTGAATCCACATTTGCTATAGACAACCACACTCGTGTGTATGTTTCGGGGATGCCTGACTAGTCTTAGATCCGACAGATTAGGCCTTTTATCAGAGGGTGAAGTGACCTTCCGCTCATGTGTTTAATAAATAGGTTACCAGTCTTTTCCGACTAGTGAACGCACAAAATATTTTTTGATCTTGTAAAAAGTCCCACAAGCTGTCCCCAACCCGGGGGGTCCCAGTGTGGCAGAGGGTTGGAATCAGACTGAAAACCACATGATTTGCCATATTGCGCCTAAAATAAGAAACGGTCCTGGAACTTCTAATGTTATCAGCAGTCCTAGTTCCGAGCACCTGCTCGCAATCGCGCGGGTAGCATCTTCTGGTAACATCCTAACCAGGGGTAGTCCAGGTTCAACGTGAACGTACTCCGAAAATTTCACATTTAGCTTTATTGAAGGGATTAACCGGAATACTTGTAATATGTATCGCAAGTTAAAGATAGTCTTCAAATCGTGACGGATACGACAGTTAAAGGACATAGTTTACCTTCCATCCAGAAACGAATACTGTTCCCGAGGGATAGCTGAATTGAATAACGATATCAAAATTAAAAGGTACGAAGCCCCTAACTTGATAGAATGGGTACCCGAGTTCTTGAAGCATGCTTGGTGACCCTAGCCCTTATCCACGGCAGGTTTGCCCTTATACAATTAGCTATCAATGGCTACTTACCGTATTTATGTTCTCGTAGACAGCTCTCCCATGGGACCATGGTGCATCTCTATCGCAAGAAATGTTTCCTGGGTGAACATTCTCTGTTATGGCTAACGCTTGGGAGAGGACCTGGACTGCATCGTAAAGTAGAGCTGGTTCCGTCTGGAAGATAAAGTTTGTTTAAAGATTGTCTGCGCTTACATGCTAAGCAGTATTTTTTACTGAATGGTCAGTTTTCTGAGTTTAATATATTTTGCTCTGATATAAGCGATAATTAACCTTTATCTGTCCACCGCTGATTATCGAAGCTCCTATGGGGTGGAATTTCTCCATGATCTGGAGTGACTCCTTCACCTTGTCGGAGTCTCGATCCACCAGTCTCCATCCGCTCATATTGACGCGGTTGTAGTAAAAATCCTCTAGGTCAAATAGCTCCATATCCTGGAAAACCAGAAAATATACTTATGGTTTTTTTTATGTATAAGAATAATAATAACGTGGGTCACACATTACCATTATTCTTGTTAACCCCTCCACGAGGGGGTTCTACGTACTAGATAGTTTTACAACATATAGTGAAATGTATCACAACACTGTTTTGTTTTGTGCAGAAAATAATGTTATTAAGATTTTATGTAAGCATTTAAAGTATGGATACTGAAAACTAAACAACATATAAAAAAGTAAAAAAGGTAAAAAAAAAATAACAAAAGTCAGAAGAAGAGAAACATTTTCACATTATATTTCTATAAAGTAATTGAAATATTCTGTGAATCTAAAACCATTTAGTCCCAAGCGTTTTTATCTTCCAAATAATCCACTACTGAGTAATAATGACCTTTATGCATAGTTGTTGTTATACTGTGGACTTAAATTTGTTCAGACTTAAAATTTGTGTATCATTTGAGATTTCATTATAAAACCGTACACATTGACCTCGCAACGACTTGGTTTTTGGAACCTGGAGGCAGGTCCAACAAGTTGATGTTTATGACGTGTATTAAAAGAGCGTATATCGCTTTTTTTTAACAGGTCTTTATATTATGATCATAAATCAAGTTTTCATAGATGTACTGACGTGCCACCGTCATTATGTTTATGTCTTTAAATTTCTGCCTTAGTGAATCGCATCTGCAGCATAAAGATAGATTGAATATCGGCGACATTCCTCCACAGTAGAATAACATAGAACATTATACTATGAAAATAACTAAAATAGACTGATATTGAGACATGTCTTGATAACTATCATTCTTCTTTGGATATTTCTTCAATTGCCGCTTATGTTGTCAGTCCGTGGCGGTGAGTGAGAACTGTACCGAATTTAAAAGAGTTTTACTTTGAAATTCGTTATGGTTCCGCCTCACAACCACGAATGGCCAATATTTTGCTGACAACTAAAAATCGTTTAAATATTCTGAAAAAAAACACTAAACTTACCGCTAATACACACGAAAAATTCAAAATAAATAGTGACTCTTGTTCCTACACAATAAAGTCGGAATTCAGATCGCACAGCACTAATTACCTAAATTTATATTCACTTAGAAGTTGCTTCTCTTTCTATCGTGTAACTCTTCTCTGTTCTGACGACGCCGCGAAGTAATGGGTTTTCTTCTTTTAAAGTGCCTTTTACTCTATCTTTGTTAACAAATATACCTAGGCTATATCCTAATAAGTCGACTGGATTAGTTAGTTTGCTGATAAACATACTTATATATTTCTAAATACTTACATATTATAGATAATTTACACCCACACACAGAATGCTCATGCTCATCACACAATTATTTGTCCTGGGTGGGAATCGAACCCACAACCGCTGCTCAGCAGTCAGGGTCGCTAATCACAAGACCAATAGGCCAGTCTGACAACATAAATGAATTTTGAGTATGGGGTCACTTTTGGGGGGCCAAATTAGAAAATTTTAGGAATTTTTCAAAATGAGAAAAAAAAACAGAAATAGTTCTTTTAATATACATTACAGGAAATAACCAGATACATCTCTTAATATTGTGCCTACTTGAAAAATAACTATTATAAAAACCAATATACTGTGCTTTATTCTAAAACATCGTTATTAACATAATATACTTACAAAAGACGTAAAAACATAATGATAGTCCTCATTGTTCATTTGTAGCTGGAGGATCTGCAAATGGAGATAATACATTTTTAAATAAATTTAATTGGTATTCTATATTTAAGAGGGCTCGGAATGAGGGCTACCATTTTCATGCTCACCAGTTGGCGCCACCGGCGAGTGAGGTCTTAGCTGTCAAAATTTGATTTCACACGCGTGGGAATAGAGTTTAAATATAAATCTTGTTATTATTGTTTCTTACATCTGCCTTAATTAATCTCGTATTGCAAAACATTCACAACAGTTATTATTTATTTAGTAAATAAACACGCAATAAAGCCCTCAAACAAACAGTGACATTTCAGATGACATTTCGGAGCACAGATTATTCAGTTTCGGAGACCTCATGCTACACGAGCGATTCTAGTGGCAAATTCAAACGCGGTAGCCCTCATTCCGACAGTAATATCTTTTTATTTCCAATTCTTCAATATACTTCTAATTTTCCCATCTTTTGTTCCCAAAGTGCCCGGTTACGGAAATAAGCTTGCCTTCTACTATGTGAGTGAGAACAATTTAGAGTAAGTAAAATTGAACAAAAATGGCTAGGTTTAGGTTAGGTTAGAACTGCAACCACAACACCCAAGCCACAACCCAGAACCGAATTTTATTGCAAAATCAAAAATTTATGTCAATCATTTATTACATTTTTATTACCTACAACTTTGCCATTTGACTTTTTTCCATAGGATTTGTAGTTTTGCCGGAAATCGAGATAAACCGTTTTTTCCCCTAAAAACTCACCCTGCCCCTTCCCGACCTCAGATCGCCCGTAAATTATTTTTCCTTTCATTTTTATAATATTCTCCTCCTTTTCCAATGGCTTTCATCCTTATATTATTTTTTTCACTTTTTATTATTTTTAAAGGCTTCTTACCCTGGTCTAATTAGTGAACCCTCCGTAATACGTTCAAGAACAAAACAGTCGAATGTGAATATAAAAGAGAAAAGTGTATCGCTTTCTCGCTTTTCGATGAAATACTCTTGGGTGTTAACATTCGCGTATATTGTAAACCGCTAAATCTAATATTCATAGAATCACCTTGGTTGTTAACATTAAGCAGTGTATGTTTGATTTCGGACTTATACCATCTCAATTGGTGATAATCGACATACACCGGTGTATCTTAACATTCACTAATATCGAACATTTACAGTAACATATTATTGGCAGAAATTTATCATGAAATAGTAAAGGAGGTGGGAAACCTTCCACTCACCCTCGGTTTGCCGAGCTGAGAATAAACCTCTACGCATTGCCATAGACAGAAAACCAAAATTCCTCAAGAAAAATCTTCTTACTAGACGTGACAAGTAGTACCTCAATAGTAGTGGGCAATTTGTGTTTAAAAAAAAAGTCAATTTTATTATTGGTATAGGTGGTCTTTTGGTCTACTGGTCTCTTGGTCTGCTATTCTTTTAAAACCCGTCTGAATTTGTTTTACTTTTTTCTTCTAATGTCTACTGATATGTACTTACCGCTCTCGCCAGCTGCCTTATCTTTATAGAGTCGGTGTCTACTATACTATGTTCAATCTGTTTAGCCTTGAGCAGATTAATTAACTCAGATATACTCGTATATTTGTAGGTCGGTCTTTTGGTATACTGGTCTTTTGGTCTACTATTCTTCTTTACAGTCGTAATTTTTACTATACTATATACAGGTTTTTTCTATCGATATAGTTTACTAGCTATTTAATTTTTGGTCTACTTACCGCTCTGGCCAGTTGCCTGATCTTCCTAGGGTCAGTGTCTACTATAATATGTTCGACCTGTTGCGCCTTCAGCTGAGTCAATGCCGTTCTGTACTCCTTATGCTCATGGCATCGGACTGCATACATATCTCGCCCGTCTTTTGCTATAT
Organism: Callimorpha dominula; assembly: GCA_949752705.1. Taxonomy (NCBI): domain Eukaryota; kingdom Metazoa; phylum Arthropoda; class Insecta; order Lepidoptera; family Erebidae; genus Callimorpha; species Callimorpha dominula. Next base: position 9,700,718 of record OX457017.1, on the reverse strand, counting down.
CCAATAGATTTATTTCACCTGGAATTTAAATTGCGTATTTTTTTCTGTTTAAAAACCTTTTGTCATATTTTAAGTAGGAGCGTTATGAATAACCAATAAATAGTTGGCCTGAGAAAAAATTGAGAGATAATTTTGGATTTTCTTATAAGTTCCTTGTACATTTTTGTGATTTTACATAATTTTGTTTATTTATTTTCTTACACGGACATGTCAAGACATATCAGAATATTTCATCAACTCTTTTAGTATTAATTACGTACAGTTTCATTAAAGAATATTATTTTTATCGCTAAATTTTTAAGTTTACATTTTCAGTCATAATAATTCATGAACTAAAACCACGTGTTTTCTTACGTGTTAGGATAAATTTAAATGCAATGCTTCTTACAGAAGACGAATTTAATAATACACCTAGAGTTAGACAATAACCACAACACTAAATTTCTCTCTCTTTCTACCTCCCTCTCTATATCTCTTCCCCTCCCCTCTCTCTCTCTCTTTTCTTTTACACTAAAAGCCGCACTTAAGTCTATATTATCGCTTTCATTTTCTATTCTAAATTGCGTTAAAAGGTCTACATATGCATGTTATTTACATCTTATCTATCTCGTTACATCCTTAGGGCTAGCCTACACTCATATCGAACATTCTAGAGACGCCTATCACAAAGCACGCTACCAAAATTTAGATTTACTGAAGCCTCAATACTTTCGTATGATAAAATATTTTGTATGAACTCACCATAGCCGTAATCTTCATATATGATTCCCATCCTGGTCCAGTTGAGGTAGCTAAGAAACTCGGAGAAAGCCTTCGTAATGAGATCCTTTGGCGGATACAGGTTTACTGTAAATGTGTGATTTGCTAAAATAGAGAAAAAGTCATTAGTTGTTGGTCTCATACACGGAGCAGATAGTTCCATACAACCTCATCGTGGCAGTTACTTTCGTTTTTGGGCTTGATTCCCGGGGCGGACAAGTAATAGTTAGATTGTTTTGTTCAGAAATTCTAAACCTTATGAATTTTTTTAGCAAAGATGTTGGAAACGTGTCCGGTAGACAGCAGTAGACTCGCCTACTAATAAGACCTCCTCGTAAGACATAAAATGTTTCTCTTTTTGAATAAAATAAAGCTTACGAAATGTGGATGTTCACCTCTGTCGACCCCAGAAATATTAATGCTTGCATATGACTTGTTCAAAGTGGATTGGAGTCATTAGATAAACAAAATGAAATGAAATGATTTATTTGCCTAAAAGTGTTGGTACAGTAAAGGTCTTTAAATTAGTGACAGATCCAAAATACTATTCATTGTAGTGACATGCAAATATTAAATATAAAACAATTTTAAATTTAAATTCGATATATTGCTTGGTACATTATACAATAATAATAGTAGCTTAGCCTAAACAAGAAAGAAAAAATTAATTCAATTATGTTATTGGATGTCAATTTAACAACAAACAATGTTAAAAAGTGATCAAAACCGGCCACTAGTATTAAAAAATTCTGATATAGAGTATAAGTTATTTTGCAGTAGCCAAGAGGCAAGACAACTGGAACTGGTGGAAAACTTTAAAATAGGCCTCTTTTCGACAGTGGACATCCGATACTTGTGATAGTGCTGAAGCCCACTTACTCCTGGATATTGTCTCAAATAAAACAACACCATAGCATTATTCGTAAGTCAAATATTTCTGCTAAACCTTAAAGCTTCTATTGCTGCATCACAAGGCTTTAGTTGGTCCAGGAACTTTTACCAGAACAGTATTCTATTTGAATGACATATGTGTTGAGGCGTTATTCTTCCTCATCTAACAAAATTCTGACTGACTCCTAACGATTCAAAAATACTTAGATCTAGTTTAATGGAAATTGAAGAACTGCTTCTCTGAGTGACACTCCTAGCTTTTAATTTAAGTCCAAACTTTACCTTATCTTCTATCTATGCTAATACGAAACTACGAGCCGAATTTGAACAATTCTTCTTGCATTTAGTAGCTTAATTCTTGAGGAATGTTAAGGACTCAGCAGACCCATAAACGTAGATGAAACTGCAAGAAAAGGTTTCTCATAAATATACGTACTGTTATCATTGATGTAAGGCCCAACCGTGAGATGTGGAATATGCAGACTCCTGGTCATAGCGTCGAGGGTGGCTGCTAACTGAGGACCAGCCCCGCTGAAGAGTCCCACAGCACCAGACTTTATTTGTGTACACGCTGGAATTATAGAAATGGAATTAAGTTTTCAGGAGGACCTGGGTTTGATTCTTGAATCTTGAATTACATATTTTTAGCTAGTCTGGAAATTCGTTCGATAGACAGCTGTAGGCGGATGAAAATATAGCACACGAAAATGGATGTAATGTAACATCATCAGCCTATAGTGGTCCACTGCTGGACAACGACAGTGACTGCTCTGTTGGCCTAATAGTTAGTGACCCTGACTGCTATGCCATAGGTCGTGGATTCGATTCCCACCTGAGTCTGGGTGTTCTTTGTGTCCGTTTTTGTATGTTTGTAAAGTTCCCCGCGACACAGGAGTAATTCTTAATGCTGGAGTTGACTTTTTAAAAAAGAAAAGAAAGACCTCCCGCAAGGAGCGCCAACTATCCCGGTCTTCGGCATCCATCCGCTAATAACACCTCTGCCTAATCGTTTCTGGATATGCAGGCCTGAATTTAAGAAGGTAAAGTATAGGTAATAAGATAAACCTATGGTAGTAATGTACATCCAAGTACTGGAGTCACGTGGTCAACATATCCAGTTCTCCAAATATGACTTATACTATCTGGCACGCTGAATGGCGCAGCGAATGAATCAACTGGTTATCTCAGCAACCCTATCCTATGTTGTTATACGTTTGATATCGAAGTCTGTGTGTGTGTGTGTGTGTCTGTCTGTCTGTGGCATCCTAGCTCTCAAACGGATGGACCGATTTTGATGCAGTTTTTTTGTTTGAAAGCTAGTTTTATGTTTGGTTAATATCGGCCCAGCAGTGTAAGAATATCAGTTTTTAACCGACGAAAAAAAAGGAGGTTCTCAATTCGACCGTATTATATTTTTGTTTCTTTTTTTTTTTTATGTCTGTTCAGCCCCCACTCCGTTATTTTGATTATTCTTTTTTTGTTAGATAGGGTATACCTCCAGGGTGGTTCCATGTCAAGGAAGTCTGAATCTGTGAGTGGATCCTGATAAAATTGAGAGGAGCCCTCGAAAATTGTAGGAACGAATAGTGTTTCTGTTTACTTTTTATTTCTTTATCAGGTATTTGCGTTTAGAAATCATCACATCATGTAGCTGAGGTGATGATGAAAAAAAATCATAAAATAAAAATCTTTTTAACAAAAAATTAAACCGACAAAAAGAACTAAAAAGCAAAAAATAAATGAACCTTAAGTCTTAAGTATTGAGCTTATTTACATAACCTATCAAATTTGTTATAAACTTATTTTGAGTCGGCGCCAAACAACAAACTGATTAATATTCAAAATTTTATATGTACCTACGTAAGTAATTAATCATTTTATTATTTGGAGCCGTGACCAAGGGAAATAGGGATTATTTTTATATATATAATATAGATAGATATGTATGTATCTATTTCTATATAAGTATGTTTATCAGCAGTCTGGTAACCATAATACAGACTCCCTAGTTTGGGATCAGAGGGGCGTGTGTGAGATGTGTAAAGTTATTATTATTATTGTTATTATATCTTATTAATTTTTTCCACACTACACTTCCGTCTCAACACTCAATAGTCGGTATAGTAGATGATATTTTTGATAAGAATAAACATGCATTTAGCGTAATTATATTAACAGCTAAGGGTATACGAGATAGTAAACATGTCTGAGTGCTTAATCTAGCCACTTTTTACCAACATAACTTCACAATAGAGAACTGTGTATAGCGCTTTTAAAGCACCATTGTCTGGCTAATAGCTTTATATCAAAGCCTTGGGCCTTAGCACGCAGACTTGTACATTTTACACTTAACTGTGTTTCATTAATGGGCATATCCAGCTTTTGAAGGCACTCTGTTGCTATTTATAGTTGCTAGATGAGTAGAGGTCGAAATGCAACAGAAGTTTTTTAAAGTAAATTTTAAATTAGCCTATGTGCTATTCCCTACAAATTTCATGCAGTTCAGCCGTTTTTGCGTGAAACAGTAACAGACATCCATTCATCGATTTATCCTCACAAATTATCGCCCTTAATAATATTAGTAATATTGATAAAAGTAAAACACGGCTGAAGGTAAAAAAAAACTGACCAAAGCATGGCTCTCCCACGATCTGCCCTGAGACCTTGCTTCTTACCACATTTTTTATTTATTTTTTAATTTTCAACGAAAATTTTACCGTCCGTAAGCAAAACAAATCGTTTTTTGTTTATTGGAACGCGGCATTAGAAGCTTGATTAGATTTTTCCACGGATTCCTGAGAAAAAGGGTCTTGACAGATAGACAGACGAAATTAGCATTATATTGTCCGTCTGACAACAAAATGATGCTATAATGGTTGCTTTTTTCTTTTGAGGAACAAAACCTTCAAAAAGAAAATCGGTTGACAATCAGAAAAGAAAAATTTACTGAACTGTTGTGTTTTTACCTATCCTAGGGGGATTTTATCATAAATGTGAAAGGTTGGATGGATGGATGGATGTTTGCTACTCTTTCACGCAAAAACCACTGAACCGATTGCGATGAAACTTGGTATGTAGATAGCTGGAGACCTGGATTAATGCATAGGCTACTTTTTATCCCGATATTCCAACGGGATCGAGACTTACGCGGGTGAAACCGCGGGGCGCTGCTAGTTTAGATATATGTTTAAAAACAATTATTGCTATGCATTGCATTCTTTAACTAGTAAGTCTCAAGTCGATCCGTATATTTTTTTATGTATGACTCATATCTTTTTACAGGGTAGTCCAATTTTGATAATTCTTTTTTATTGGATAGGGCTTACTTTGAAGTTTGTCCCATTTAAATTTCAAACAAATTTTTCAACCCTAAGGTTGGCAAAATAGGGGATGAATGATTTTTCGTCCAATGACTTTTCAACTGTGAACCGATTTTGCTGAAGCTTATCACTAGAGATCGGATAATCGGATGCATATTTACCTAAAGTAATTTTTTGGATAACAAATTATGGAAGCGGCTTCTAAGTATATTTTTATTTACGAATGCAGTTGTATTGTCGCGTCGCTACTTGCACACAAGCAAGTATAATTTGCCATCTCACTCGCACTCTTACAAAATGCTTACATTTCCTGGGGTTTAATAGGCCCGATTTGACACTTGTTGCACAATAAGGTTGTTTTTGCTTCGTCAAAAATGACTGACAATAAAAGTAGGGAAAAGCAACCATTATACGTTGTAACAGAGCAAGTGTCATTTGTGTCAAACTGGGGTTTATTACATCTCACGGAGTATAGGTGCACTTAAATTTGACTTTCCTGGAATCGCGGGATTCTTTCGATAAAAAAGTGCTTTCCATAAAAGCCAACATCTCAACTTTAGTTAAATATGCATCCGAATATCCGATCTCTACTTATCACACATATATTATGTAGTTCTAATGATACTACAACATGACGGAGACCTGTAGTTGATTAGTTTAAAAAATTAAACCGACACGAAACAAGAAAGGAACTGAAAAGTGGAAAATAAACTCATTAACCTAACTAAACTCCTACATTAATGCAAATACCTAAATAATTTTAAGTCAGTACCAAACCTACAAACAAAAAATCAAATTCGAAAACACTTCGGCAAAAAAGACATCATTTTACTTAATAATTTCTATCAACACACTTCATTTTTATCATAAATAAATTCGTAAGCGGAAAACGTTGAGGTATTATTCAACAACTCATATTTTCCACAAGTATCCTTGACAGTACACCCGGGCTGTGAACGGGCGCCATATTGCGGTTCCGGTTCCATTTATAACATCCGACCGTTACAGGAACTTTTTTAGTCAAGGAGTTTAGGGCGGTTATTGCAAAAATCTGAAAAAATTTCCGTTTATTGTTACACATAGACACAATAAATAAAAGTTCCTAAAAGTCTTAAATAGGAGCCATTTTAAATAACACGTCACATTTATTTATTCGTTATTGTTGTGAATAATACAAAAAAAAACCTGTTTTTTGTATTCCTGACAATTTATTATAAAAAGAAAAAAAGGAAAATGTTTTTATTTTTATTTGTGGAATATGTATTATTGTTATTGAACCTTGAGAAATCTTTTTAACTCTATTTATTTCGGGGGATTAGTGGCTAATTGGTAACCGAGTAGGTTAGCACTTTGGAAGGTTAAGCAATACTAGTCAGGTCAGTCTTAGGATGGGTGACCATTCCTAACACAAAACCCCTCCGAGCCTCGATAAGCACGTTAAACCGTCGGTCCCGGTTACCGTACAAACATCTGTGGCATTTGTTACGGGTAGTTGGAGCCCAAAAAAGAATCCGAGGACCTGGTCTAACTACAAAACTTCGATATCGACTAGTACTTGGGTTTGTAGAGGTCTGATGCTGCTATCAGACCTCCACAACTCAAGTACGAAACAGCCAAACCTCGATATTTTATTTTACGTGAAGAGACTGCTCTCTTCACGTAAAATATCGAAGTTCGGCCGTTTTGTAGTTAGACTGAGAGACTAGAGCCGACCCCAACTTAGTAAGGCTCGGAGAAAGATTAAGGATATTCTAATAAGTAATTAGACATCCGATTAGCAAATTTGCAGAAACGTAACATAGAGTTATGTCTATGTTATTTACTAAACGATAACCAACATGAAACCTTACATAGTTTAATTAATATGTATAGTTTATATAACTAATAATTTGTAATAAAGCCGGCGTTTTACTGTAAAAGAAAGAAGCGAGATGCGATTACAGTGAACTCTAATCCGTCTTACACCTACTTCACTGTTAATCGGGTGATTCTTCGTTCGTTCAAATTCCAAAAAATTCACATATCTCTTAAAATTATAGGGTACTTTTCATTGATGTACAATCATGAATTTTGGTAAGAAAAAGTAAAGACAATAATCTGAAATTTGTAATATCTGTATTTTTGTCTGTTAAGACCCTTTTCCTCAGGAAACCTTAGAGGTATTAACGATTCCTTAAAGCTGTAAAAAATCAAGCTTCAGTCAACGCAATCAGAACATACCCACGGCCATTTAAGCCTTACATCGTGACAGATTTGATCATTTCGCAGATAAATCAAATCGTTTGCTTCCCATGGACTTTGAATCATGAAATTAGGGAAAAAGCAAGGTCTCACAGCACAAGTAAAGGAAAAACCAGAGATGGCTTATATTTCTGCAGGAGACTAAAGACGCAGCAAAATTTATAATTAAAATTAAGCAATATTTGCCCAAATATCACTGATTGACAGTGGGAGAGCCATGATTCTTCACGTATTCTTCGGCTCGACTCCGCTCGATGCCACGGCCTTACAGAAAACAGTGAAGCAATGATTGCATTGCATTTTGTCGCGTGAGTGAGGTTGCCAGAGGCCCTAACCCTTCCCTCTCCCCTATTCCCGTCCTTCCCCCCTCCCCCTCTTCTCCTACTCACACATTAAAGGGTGGCAACGCACTTGTGACTCTTGAGCTACAGGTGCCCATGGGCGGCGGTAGTCATTTCCCATCAGGTGCCCCGTTTGCTCGTTTGCCTCCTATACCATAAAAAAAAAAATACAAATCCTATGCGTCCCATGGACTTTGAATCATGAAATGTGGTAAAAAGTAAGTAGAATATTTACCCAAATATAAGGAGTATTTGAGTAAATATTCCTTAATTTTAATTATAAATTTTGCTGCGTCTTTATTATAATTTTAAAAGTAGCCTATGTGTTAATCCAGATCTCCAGCTATCTACATACCAAGTTTTATCGCAATCGGTTCAGTAGTTTTTGCGTGAAAGAGTAACAAACATCCATACATCCACACATCCATACATCCTCACAAACTTTCACGTTTATAATATTAGTAGGATATAGGATTGAGACTATAATAATCCTATGTACGACTGTTTAAACACATTACATGTCTGCTGAAATAACCAAAGAAAACGCAAAAGCTTTGCACCTAAATTACAGCATTGCTTTGCAAATAGTTAACACAAATAAATTTTCATAACGCACATTGCTAGTACGTTATTTATGTATGTATATTAATATAGACGAAAAAACACATTCTTTACACACATAAGTGTTCCTAAGGCACTTGTCCGTGGAACAAACAGAACAGGACGTGGTTTGGACAAAAGTTTTTCTGTGTCCATAAATTCCAATACTAGCAACTATACTCTCAAGACTTGTCTTGCTCACCTCTCTTGTAAGACTTGAAGGTATCCCTGGCAGGGGTACACTGTATATCGTAGACCAGAGTGCTGTTCGGAAGTAAGGTGCGTTCTTTATTGATCCGATATACTGCGTATTTGAAGGCTAGCTCCGTACTCCCTCCCCTCGCATCTTCCGTAAATACTGCCCCTGGAAAAAAAAGATTTATATCATATAATTCTGATGTCATTATTAATAGATCAGAGAGATACGAGGCAGATAGTGGACGAGACATTTTCAGCAAAGCTATTGTAATAAAACGATTAAGATGTGCTAGGAATACACGCTTGGCAAGTCAACTGTGATATCTTCTTCCAAACTCTCCCATATTACTACTATATGGTAAGATATTGAGGCCATAATGAATACACCATCTGCCCAGCAGTAGCAGTACTTCCCATATCTACAAAGATTGCATCTTTCATTAGCATCTCTAGCTCGTCTGGATATTTGCGTTTATTTTTGATACCTGATTGGTACTTTTACATCATCCGATCTTACAATCTCACATAGCTGAATATGCTGTCATCTACTTTAGAAGAGTAGGTAGACGAAGAAGACGAAGGAAGAACTAGTTCTGATCTTAGCTTTCTAATAGATAAGACTTACCAATCTTAACTACGGGTGAAAGCGCCGCCACAGCGTTCAGCAAAAGCACGATCCATCGCCACCCTTGCCACATTGTGCTTCATCATCAGCCGTTGACGATGTCCAGAGCACCTAGAAAAATCAAAACAGAAATAGGTTATGAGACGCTTGCAGAAGATTTGGGTACTACCGTGGCTATGGAAAAGAGCCCATCCGGCGAACAGTGAATAGTCTAACAAATCTGGTGAGAATAACGGTAGTGACGAGAGCTTCGGGTCACTCTTTCCCTCTGTGCTACATGGTGACTGGTAAGGTCTTTGACGTCGTAAAGTTGTCAAGAATGTTTTTTCTAATCAGCGCTTATACTGTTTTGGTGCAATCTCGTTAGTTTCAAGGAACGACGTTTGCGTTGCGTCGATTTGGAATGGCGAATGAGGACTGTCCCTAAGTTTTGATAAATAAATATAATCCTTACTAATATTATAAATGCGAAAGTAGCTCTATCTATCTGTCCGTCTGTCTGTTTATCTGTCGCCTTTTCACGCCAAAACTACTGAACTGATTTAAATGAAATTTGGTACACAGATAGTCTAGAGGCCGAGAAAGGACATAGGCTAGTTTTTAATGTGAAAAAAAAGGGGGTAAGGGGTTGAAAGGTGGGGATGAAAAGTTGTATGGAAGTATTGTCAATTAGCCTAAATAATTAAAAATTCTACCCAAAGACAATATTCCACGTGGACGAAGTCGCGGGCACAGCTAGTTCGATATAAATCAGTAAGGACAAATCCAGCTATTTGCGATTTGACCGTCTAGACATATTGTTACTTTGATTTTACTTTTTTTTTAAAGGAAATAAATATTTTAACAAGCTTTTATTTTTATAATTAGATTTCTAAAGCTTTCAAATAGATATAATTGTCTTTCTCTCTTTTCTAATAATAATAACTTGAGACACTTTCTTTTTTTTCTAATAATAATAATAACTTGAGACACTTTACCAGGGCTACATCACTCGCTCGAGGTCGCGTTATATATACCTACCAATTTCGCATGCCGTGGACGGCAATAGTGTCAGTAGGGGCGACAACGCGTAGCCATGCTATGGCAACTTGGAACATAAAAGAATTGCACTTTTTTTATTGAGTCCAGTGCCATCCCAAGGATAGATACCGGAACTAAAATTACTGTGTTACAATATTTAAATTTATAATTTGTATGAGGGGAAATTTATTACCCTCAAATGTATTACGCTTTAAAATTCGCATTTGTAAATACCAAAATATTGCATATTAAATATCTAAAACCACTTCAGATTCTTTACAAACAACAATTTGTTCACCAACACACAATAATATTAATTAAAAATACAATCGTAACAATCAACAATTTTTTTTAAATATTTGGAACTTATTAATATTAGGTTGGCAACACTTCACTTATATTGCAAATGGCTGCGTATGAGTACCGATTGCCGGTTTCTTGTGCTTTTCTTTTTGCAATAAAAGTTTTGGTTTGAATATAAAAATCGGAGATTAGTCATAAACATACATTAATTAGCTAAAGTATAAAATTCTCATGTTAGAACCAATAAAACAAGAAACAGGTAACAACAAAACACATTCATACACCGTATAAGTAGGTACCTATATATTGTTCAATTGTATATATATATATACCTATAGATATGTATATTATATTAGTTTTCGGTATCTGACCACTAGGCAGAGTTTTGTGTTGTCAATAAAAAGAAGCAGAGTTGCCTGTCTATATCCTATATACTATTGTAGTCTTTGCGCGTAGCTGAGAGCACGCACGCACTGAACGATATTATTCGTAAATAAAAACAAAATGCCAAATCAAACTTATTGTACAGTGGACGTGTTTTGTTATTGGTAAATGTATTTATTATGTTAAATTACGTTATTGCTAGATGTTAGTGATCTATTAAGTGCTTTAAAAATAAGTCGCAATAATTATTTTAGTTATTACTTATTTTGTCAATATAATTTAACAGATACTTTAGGTGTTTGTTCTTTATTCGCCATTGCCGCGTGGCTGTGCTAATAATAAATAATAGTTATCTTCTTAACAAAAATAATAAATGTTGCTTATATATATTCTATACAATGTATTATACAAACTGTACTAAATCAGGTTTAGAGTGTTTGGTCAGGGTGAATGTTGTTGTAATAAATGTAGTCTATTAAACTGTAAATAATAAACCCATAACATCTAGGAAAGGCGACGAGCTTTGTAGGTGTGGACTGCCCGCGTATTCATTTGTTTTAAGCAAGGCGAAGGCGAGGCTGCTTCTTTCACACAATATGTTTGACATGGTACCTACCTACAGGATTTTCTTAAAACACGAATTAAATTAGGACTAGGTGACTGAAATGTAAAACATATTGAGGGCGGCACGGATAGAGGTATTTATTCGAGTAGGTAGTTATTTGTTATTTTATACTTTTGTATAACATAATATGTTATACAATAGTATTAAATTGGAGCACATGTCATAAAATGGGTTGCCGATTAAAGGACTCTCATAAGATACAAACAATAACAGGTAGCAGGCAGATACCTATGGTCTTTAATGCTCCTGTAATTGTAGACTTTCGTTGTAATAGTAAAAATGTTCATAATAATAATAGGTATCTATGATATATTTCACCGTATGATTCTGAACATCGTTGGTTGTCAAAAAACGTGAACTGCAACAAGGATTGCCAACTTTCTGTATGAGAAATAAAGTATATTAAAGTTCGAGAGTAAAAAAAAACAGTATTTTATAAAAATAAACAATACTGTTTTTTTTTAAATTGAGAAACATATTTTTGGAGCTTCTCGCACAAATCAATATCTTACCGTCATGTTTTACATATTAAACCTCTTCATTTATAAAATCTTAATCAAAATACATGAGGAGCAAAGTTTTTTTTATCAAAGTGATAGAAGCCCTTTTACTGTAATCCCGCAACTTGGCATACATTACAGAAAAGTAAGCATTGGATCGTAATCAGAGTATCTTTCTCCCGTCTACTCAGCAACCATTAGTAGGGAATGTACATGTGTACAGCATCAACATTTTATATTACTATCGAAAGGTTTAAGAATAATAATAATACTTATATATATAATATATAATAGAATAATAACTTGACACATCTCACACACGGCCGTCTGATCCCAAACAAGGCAGAGCCTGCACTACGGTGACCAGACTGCTGATAAACATACTAATATATTTCTAAATACTATATTATAGATAAATTACACCCAGACACAGAACAAATGATCGTGCTCATCACACAATTATTTGTCCTGGGTGGGAATCGAACCCAATATTAAAAGTGAAGAATATTTTAATTACTTATAAAAATTATACTTAGGTTAGAGAAATAATTTTATTCATCACCTATATAAAACTCAACACCCATAAATTTGATTATCAAATAAATAATTTATTTCATTATTTGTGTATTTAGTACAACCTTAAAGTGTCTGGCAAAGCGGTTACACAACACACACAGAAAAAGATGGCGCGGTGGACAAGGCGTTCTCAACTTACGAAAAGCGTAAATAAAATATATTTCTGGTCGCAGCTAAGGCCGGGTATTATTAATTAAATTTTGTAGGCTAATATAGCGTAGGTGTTTTCACTTATGTATGGGAGTGATATATCTGTTACGAAGTAACTATTATCTTATCTGTGACTTTACGCACAGCTTTCTAATCCTAGGCAACCTAGGCAAATCCTGGACTATGTTAACCAGACTGCTGATAAACATACATAAATAATATAGGCGTATTAGATAGGCAAGTTCTAGAGACGTATATTATATAAATCTCATATATCATATATATAAATCTCGTGTCACAATGTTTGTCCTCAATGGACTCCTAAACCACTTAACCGATTATAATAAAATTCGCACACCATGTGCAGTTCGATCCAACTTGAGAGATAGGATAGTTTAAATCTCGAAATAAAATATGGCGGTACGAAGTTCGCCGGGTCAGCTAGTAAATATATACATTTGATGAGCCTGTTGGTGTAATGGTTAGTGATCCTGACTGTTAAGCCAGAAGTCGTGCATTCGAATCCCACCAAGGACGAATAATTGAATGATGAACACGATCATTTGTTCTGTGTCTGAGTATATATTTATGTATGTTTATCACCAGTCTACCAAGAGAGGCGTATTCTGAACCTAGAATATTCTTACTATACACGAGTACATTTAAGACAAATTTCACTTAAATCTATTTTTATCTTTTTTGTTTACGATTTTTTTAGGTAGATTTCGAAGTAAAGTCTACCTATTTGTTTTGTACCAGTTGTCGAGTTTTCCAAAAAATTCTTCACAGGAGATCTAGCTATGATCCCTAGACTCCAAAACGACCGCTAGTTATATATATATATATATATATAAACATACAAATAGTATGTATGTATGTACCTCAATTTTACCGGCACGATAGAGGTCGCAATTATGCACCGATTGCTTTTAAACTTGGACGAAAAATCAGCAGGACAAAAATGAAGGTTGAGTTCGTGAACGGGGGATATTCCCCCAAAGGAGGGGACTGGGGGGCAGATATTCAAAAAAAATTAATAAACACGAAAAAATCCGGTAGATACCTCTGCGGGCCTGCTGCGGGCTCGGATTTTTTAATAAAAGCTATGGAAATTTTTTCTACCATTTAACATTAATAACATGCCCATAGTAAATACGAACATTTTTTAATATGAACCCTAAATGATTCCACCTTTAACTTAGGGGGGGGGGGGAAACCAAAATTGGTTGGAAAAAAATTCGTAGCTCCGAAACTGTAAACAGAAAGCTAATCTCTACAATGTAGACTAAAAAAGCTTTTAATGCGACTTATATTTTTTGAGATAAAAATTAAAGAAACACGAAATCTACCTCTGCGGGCCTGCTGCGGGACCGGATTTTTTAATAAAAGCTTGGTTTTAAATATATTTTTTTACTTTTAGTTTATCTACAGTACAATATGCGTGTAACTAATTCATTATTCCGGGAAGGTACTTGAAGAACTCCTTAGCTAGTGACATCTTATTCTTAACAGTACTACCATTGTTTCCTCATTTAATGAACTTCTTCATCCGCGGTTCATAAGTTTCATTAGCCGCGACAACAATACGTAAGTCGGTGACTTATAGTCACCGACTTACGTGTCATTATATGACACATTTTCCTTCTTTGTTTTTGTGCAGTTGTGTTACTGTTATGTGGGTAGATTCAAATTATTCGTATCCTACTAATATTATAAACGTGAAAGTTTGTGTATTGTGATGTATGAATGTATGGATGTTTGTTAATCTTTCACGCCAAAACTACTGAACCGATTGCGATGAAACTTGGTATGTAGACAGCTGGAGACCTGGATTAACATACAGGCTACTTTTTACCCCGATATTCCCACGTGAAATCGCGGGGCGCTGCATCCCAATAAATCTAAAGACTGTATTCTTGGGCTTAACTGTGTTCTTGTAAATCTAAGGATCGACTTGTCTGCCTTGAAATATCCTTTATCTACTTTATCCAACATCACCAAAAGATTCAAGGAGTGGAGCTAGTGCTGTAGCTATGATGTCACCCGTTTGTAGCTAACACATGATAGTGAAAAAATAAATAAAAGCAATATATGAAATGTTCCTATCATGACAATGTTCATCAATAATAAATTTTGTAGTGACACCACAATTTCCGTCCCTGGTGCCATCTATGCAAGCTACGACACGAAATTTGATGCGAATGAAACCGCAGTACACAGTATGTCTTCGATATATCTTGTGTGTTATAATGCTGACATCTTAGATTATATATAGGTCCAGATACCGTGACTAGTACAAATGTCACCGTTTACTTTGAAGCCACTTTTTGGAGCTGTGTGAGTGAATCCCGCCCAACGCGAGTGTCAACATACAATATCTGCTTTTGTGTGCGTGACGGTTTTACTACCAGTGCATAGAGGTTACCCCAAAATTTAGGGACTTTTTTATGAAATATAATTTTTTTTTTTTGATGTAAGTAATATTAAATAAAGATATTTTAAATGTATTTAAATTTGTTTATTTAATCGTTTAGTTAAAAAGACAAATGTAAAATAAAAATAAAGCTACTTAGTAGGAACTATTTATGTACTATTTATATATTTATATATATTATGTATCAGGAAACCGGGGCATTGTATCCCAATATTATTGCATTTTAATTCAGCCACTCAAACCATGTACATTTAAAAACATATTTACAACAATACTTGGATATATATATAAATATATATAACTTTTTCTTTGTTTGAAATTTGGTCACGTTCCAACGAATTGACAAGTTGTAAAAATCAATACGAGTATATATTCATGTAGGAAATTAACCGATCTACGAAAAAGGTCGGATATGATTTTTCGCTAAGTCAGTTCGTTTAAAAGTTATTCAAGGTTAAATTTCAGTAAACCCAGTTGGAGAGATTGACGTAACTTTAAGTATTATTTACATCTGAATAATGCCATAAAGGTGGCGCTCAGATCGATAACTACAGTGATTTTAGCGGTAAAATATGAAAATAGTAATAAAAATTAACAATTAGGTTCAACATAGTAGAATTTATAGTTTTTATCATACTTCCAAGTACGTAATTGCAAAATTTTAAATGAGCTAACTTAGCTAAAAATCATATCTGACCTTTTTTGTAGATCGTTTAATTTCCTACAAGAATATGTATTGATTTTTACAACTTGTCAATTCGTTAGAAAGCGATAAAATTTAAATAAAAAAAAATATATCACGTTATTTAAATGGGAAATCAAAAATCACGAAGCGGCACCTCTTAATGGTAATATTAAGAGCTGCTGTTTTCACAGGCTTATTTTTACGTCATCTTGAACAATATTTTCATGGTAACTAATGAAAAAAGAAATCAAGATTTTTTTGCCCCCCCCCCCCCCCTAATATATATATATATTTTATGAACTACCAAGAAACTAGCAAAATCTTACAAGTCCTAAGTGATCTATAGCTGTGTTCGTTAGGAGTAGTAATAATAAGTTATAATACGAGTACAATTCTATAGCCAAAGTATCGTTTGACAGACACATTGAACTTCGGGCGCTAGAGCTTAGAAATTAAGAATATTTGAAGGATTCCAGTTTCGCGAACATTAACAGTAAGCATATTTCTCGTCTTTCTATAAATAACAAGTTTGGCAAAGAAAATTACACACACTGCTAGAATGCGTTATGGGTAAATGAAATTCACGTCCCTGGCAACATCTCTAATAATGGTGTCCGCAATTTTATTAATTTGAAATTTGGTTCTATTTTTTATAAATTACATTAGGAAATAGAATACTTACTAGTGAAATGTGATGTTCGGACACTTAAGATTTTTTTTTGTATAATTTTTACAGGATGTAACTGCACAACTAGGCATTTTTGAATAATACATAAATAGCGCCTTTAGACTTACTTCAGCGGCGAACGTTCGCTCGCGTGTGACGAGTGAGTCGCTTGTATTTGTATTAGTCGCTTGTATTTTTTGGCTTCAGTTTTGGGGTGCGGATTAGGCATCTGGACCTATATATAATCTAAGGCTGACATCGAACATGTACAACATAAAACAAAGTGAAATTTTACCAACTCAATGAGGTACAAAAACACCACAACATTTTTTTTTTTATACCTACATATAAACCTCATTATATTTTTCCAAGTAGATAGGTAATATATGTACATTCGTTGTAAAATTGATCTGTCTGTAGGTAAGTGTACCATTTAACTCAGGCACATGTCGGCTCCAACGACCATCGGTCCGCCTGAAGACATGACTGGCCCACTTCTAGTTCAGCATACTAATTCTCTATGCAACGTCGGTTCTTCTAGTTTTCTGCCGAATGACGTATTATCCATCAACAATAATCTATAGAAATTTGGATTTAATGAAAAAGAGACGGCCCCCGCAATAACGCCCACGTTCGATCGGCATCCGTGCCAAGCTCCATAGATTTAATCCCTAGGCCTCGGTCCATTGCCAACAGGCCACTAGGATAGATAGCAAATAAATTATACACAAACCTTGACCTTTGACATTGACGTGGGAAGAAACAACAATAACAGTATTTATTGCAGTTAAAATGATGTTATGGAAAAATAAGTATGCAGGGCACGGATGATGATATCTTTTTATTTTATTTTGGAGAAGGCTTACAGACTAATAACAAACCTACATAGTTAAATATCCACTTGGAACTTTAATAAAGTGAGAAACAGAATTCAGAATTGCCAGACTAAAAAGAAATCTTGAATTTATTCTATGCTTAGTTTAACAATTATGTTGTAGTCACATTAAAACTCTATTAAAAATACGCGCAAACTATATTAGATAATAAAGCTGTTCACTTTTTCATAAAAATAAGTTGATTACTGGTACAACTGGTTATAATTATGTCTAACTATAACCAGTTGTACCAGTAATGCTATGCTATTGGTCGGTTGACAATAGTGGGGTTATAAAAGGCTAGGCATACATTATAAGTTGATGACAATCACTTGAGTGCTGATTGCAGTACGAACAACATAGCAGTTACTGTTATTAACTGATTTTGATAGTTTGCTAACATGTATAATATAATTAATTACTAAAGTTATGTTTACATCCGATACAAAATAATAATAATAACTTCACACATCTCACACACGGCCGTCTGATCCCAAACTAGGCAGAGCCTGTACTATGGTAACCAGACTGCTGATAAACATACTTATATATTTCTAAATACATACATATTATAGATAAATTACACCCAGACACAGAACAAATTATCGTGCTCATCACACAATTATTTGTCCTGGGTGGGAATCGAACCCACGACCTCTGGCTTAGCAGTCAGGGTCACTAACCACTAGACCAACAGGCCAGACGATATATCGAAAATATTCTTTAAAAACTTTCTACTAAGGAAAAATATTAAGAGATAAGTCCTCGTCCGAACTTGAACAGAAGCAGTGTCCAGGGACCCATTCCAAGAGACCGGCCATAAACCTTACATACCATGAGAGTGTTCCGAGCTCCGGTAAGTATATATCACAGTGCAACACAACAATGCAACGGAAAAGCTAACGCCTCCATAAGCTCAGACGATATAAATAATGACGACACGGAACTGACTGCGACAGGTTCCTACACCTCTTGATAAAGGGCTCTAAACTAGTCAACCACTTAGAAATCGAATTTTAATACCTATAAATGAGACCAACCTTGATAAAAATGCGTGATATCAAATTATTGTAAATATATTATTGACAGATATTGGTAAAAGTAAAGTCATTATATACTATTTTAAAAAGCACGCCACACTTTTGTACAATAAAATGATTTTTTATATTTTTTTTACTTATAGAAAATTATTTACTACTTTATTGTTCAGCTAGTTACAAAAGCGTGTTTTTTAGTTTTGTAAACTGTTATTTATTTTTTCTTTTTAGTCTTTAATTGCAAATCATTTTACTTGAGCACCTTATGGATAAGTCATACCCATCGGGCAGCCCGTGTATTACGTGTTCAATACAATAACATTTTTAGGATGCTGATGCGGCTACCTCCCTACTGCAGTACGTCTCTAATGTTTGCCGAAGCACATACGGATGGTTATCATGCTATAATACGTAAAAAAGTGGTTTCATTGTTAAGGCGTATGAGAAACAGTACTAGCAACAGCATCCTAAAAATGTTTGCCTCTTGAACTGACTGTCCAATTCAATGTAAGTGTATTAGCAAAATAACAGGATAGGACTAAATTTATAATATGACATAACAAAATAATAATTGATTTTTATTTTTTACTTTTAATCATTGTTACTTATTTTATTGTTAAATGATTTCATGTATTCTGTTATATATATGATAAAATGTTATTTCTAATGCTCTTTCGACATCACTCACTTATATCCTCTGTACTATGGATTTAAAAACTGAAAATAATATTTTTATTATTATTATTATTTAATATTGTATTGTCATCGCTCCTTGATAAGTGTGCGAAGTTTCACTTCAATCCGACGTTTAAAAGTGTATGAAAATCACGTTCAAAGATTCCGTTACATAGATAGATACATACCAAGCCAATAAAAGCTTGTTAAAAATGAAATACGGTTCATTGTTAAGCGCATCACTTAAGAATAGATAAATGAAATTTTGTAAATTCATTTTTTAAACAACTAGTAATGGTTCTAGGTTTTTATACAAAACTAAAGTGGAAAATTTGTTAATAACTTGAAGTGCTTTTTCTATAGACTGAAAACTGTTACAAACAATTATTGAAAACCGACAAGAAAACGACTGCCGAGTCAGTTGGTAGCAAATAAAGTGGAATATATACAATTAAGATTTATCTGGCTATGCTTGATAAATACAGTAAAACCAAAGTACTAGGAAATAAAAATGGATACCCTGCTATTTTATTCTACCAGCGTCTCAAAACGGAACTATATTACAACAATACGCCCAGCTATATCTCGACGTTGGCAAGTGACAAGTTGGGCAAATCAACATTTTTTTCGATTTGCCCAACTAGTCAACTGCCAACGGTTGCTCTCATTGATGTGCACAACTTCATTTTTGGGAATATCATGAAATAATCGATCAAATCACCATTGCCATTGGCATATCATGGTCTGCCCAGGCATATCTCGATCGGCCCAATTCAACAATCGACCTACGACATATACAAAACATGAATATCAAAATAATAAACGAACTCACATTCATATTTATAATATTGAAATCTATGGATCTAATGGATTATTAAAATCCGATCTTTGTATACTAATAACTTAAAAAAAAAAAATTATCAAACAATCCAAATTACAATAAACTTATTTTAGATTAGTTTCAATCTAATCAAAAAACCCGCCCCTGACCGTTATCGGCACAAAAGTGCCCACCACACTCGCCGCGTTTCCACGCTGGATTGTGATGTCCAGCCTCTGCACCAGGAACGATCTGGATCGAGAGTCACCAGTCGTCTCTATAAGCCTTTGTCCAATCTCCTTTACAACGAGGGCAAGGAGCCAAAATCGTCCCCAGGGTCTCTACCGCTACCGGCACGAAGTGGTACAACGGCTCTAAATCAGCGTACTTAAGCCTCTGCTTTAAGCTGGCGTCTTCCGCAGTTGAGACGGGGAGTGAACGGTGCGACTAATATGGCTTTAAAAATATATTTTTTTATTTTATAACTTGGCCAAATTTGATTTCAAAACTTCAAAGGTTGTGCATGGAAATTTGATATGAAAAAAAGTCTACCATCTGTGCCGATAGAATTCGATTGAGTTGGTAGAATTTGATATGATACTTGGTAATCAATCTTCAGCAACAGTATGTACTTTTTCTCTGGATTAAAGGTACAGTATGCCCGTTTCCCCAGTAAACGTCTATGCAAAATTTCATGTAATCGATCGAAAACGTAAATAACTTACAAACACACATTCGCATTTAAAATATCAGTTCGAACTGGTACTAAACCAAAAACATCTTTAATTTTTTAGTACCGAGTGTGGTCTTATAGAATCATCATCCTCCATCCTCCGCGCCTTTTCGTAACTAAGTTGGGGTCGGCTTTCAATCTAACTACGATACGGCCGAACTTTGATATTTTACGTGAAGCGACTGCCATCAGACCTCCACAACCCAAGTACTAGGCGATATCAAAGTTCTGTAGTTCTGTGGTCTTATAGAATATGACACTGAAAATTCACCTATTTGATACAGGTTCTAGGAAGTTCTTAGGCAAAACCTCTCGCTTTTTTTAAGTCCGTTTAAAATTCATCAATTATATTATTTTATTATAATTATGTATTTCTACGTCAATTAACGCGATCACGAAAAGATTTACGACGACGGAGGGCGTGCACTGCTGAGCCAGTCAGGCTATGACCACGGCCAGTGCAACCTGGTTGAAACGTCAGGCAATTCAGAGGTATGTAATACCTTTTCGTGATCGCGTTAATTCCCGTAGGAATACATAATTATATCATGGAACGCGAAAGTTTAAAAGTTAGTCATTACTTTTAATTCAAAATTCAAGTGGCAGGTGACACCTCTTTAATCCCAACTCCAGTAATAAACCATTCCTGTCGACCCTCGCAACGCCTACAGCTGATAAGCGCTACGAACACCTACGAAATAATTCCGTAGCGCGCCATAACCTCACATTAACACTCCTAGTGTGATATTCCGAGTGTGTGACGTACAGCAGTCATGTACATCCAATATGTTTGGTTTCTATTTCTGTACACACATACAAAATGTAATTTAACGCCATCTAGCGTAGACACTTTGAACTACGTAATAACAATTGTTCTTACACGGCGAAAAGTGAAATGATCGGACACATCATGAAGTGGTCATTTCTAAGATCTGGCCACGACATATACGACGAAGACTATCTACTTCTTCTTAAACTCTAGCCGGTGCCTATTAACTCTATTTCCCTCCAGATTGACCACTGACAAGCTTCTCACCACGTAACTTAATAATCTGCTATACCCAAATCATCTTTAACTGAATCTTTATTAACCGCTAACCGACATAAAAGGCACCTCTACGTGCCTCTGGATAGATTTGTCACATGCATTGCTGGGAGAGGTGGGCGTCTTGTTTTGTATGAACTGTAATGTTGTTATAAGGCCTAATGGCGATTGGGAAGGGAGTTATGGATTAACTCGCCCACGCTACATGACTAAAAATATAAATAAAAATTAAAATTTTAAAAGAATCAAAATCTATCTATCTGTCTAAGGCTAAACAGATTTTCTTAAATTATATCTAAGAACACTCGATCAGGTCAACTTTCAAACAAATAAAAACCAAATCAAATTCGGTCCATCCATCAGGAGCTATATTGCCACAGACAGACTCACAAATACACACGTTCAGTGGCGTAGCTACCGGAGGGCTAGACGAGGCAGTGCCCCGGGGCCCCCAAGCTCAAGGGGCCCCTCGGACTCTAACTTACAAACTATAAATTGAACTAGTGGCAATTTCTGCCACATTTGGAATATAAATTAACCAGATTTATTAGAACCAGAAGTTATCAGGTTTGTACTAGAGTTATGACTAAACCACTATTTATATTACATTGCGTACTTGTACTTGAGTTGAGTACGACGAATCTGGATTACGACAAATCTGGAGTACGTCGAGTTCGGAACACGACGAATACGGAATAAACTACTTTAAATAGTTTAGTTGGGACCCTAGTTTATTTTTTGCCCTTTGGATACCTAGCTACGCCACTGCCCACGTTAAACTTATAACACAGAAAATATTCATACGCTGCTTAATACATAAATGGTGGGATTAATATAGCTAGCTGAACGGTCTAACCGTGTGTACCGACACAATATCACAGGGTGGTTGCATATTATCACGCTCCGGCCTCGGAGACCCATATTTATATTACCTTTAACGAGACCCGTGACTGTGCTCCGAGGGGGCGATAATGGAGACGGAGCTTGAAAGATAAGTAAGTTATTTGAAATGTAATGAAATGTACACCGCAGTATAAAAGTAGTCTATTTATTTCATTTTTTATTTCTTCCTCGTACCTATCTTGAACCTAGGCGTTATTCGATTGATATCTTTCATTATATTGACTGGCCTGTTGGTCTAGTGGTTAGTGACCCTGACTGCTAAGCCAGAGGTCGTGGGTTCGATGCCCACCCAGGACAAGTAATTGTGTGATGAGCATGATAATTTGTTCTGTGTCTGGGTGTAATTTATCCATAATATGTATGTATTTAGAAATATATAAGTATGTTTATCAGCAGTCTGGTTACCATAGTACAGCTCTGCCTAGTTTGGGATCAGACGGTGGTGTGTTTGATGTATGGAGTTAATATTATTATTTATTACTAGATTACAAAACAAAGTCCCCCGCCATGTCTGTCTATCTTTCTGTATTACTCACAATAACTACCGATCGGATTTTCATACGGTAACTGAGTAACTCATGAGAAAGGTTTAGGTGATTCATTGAGGTTTTCTGTAAAATGGTTGAAATATGACGATGATTCTTGTAAATAAATTGTCGAAGATGTCGGAAAAACACAGAAAACCGGCAGTGAAGCAATGGTTTCATTGCTTTTTGCCGAGTGAGTGAGGTTACCGGAGGCCCTAACCCTTCCCTCCCCCCCCCCTCTTCCACCCTTCCCCTACTCCCATCTTACAGGACCGCAACGCACTTGAGTTGCAGGTTCCGGTGGGCGGCGACAGTCATTTACCATCAGGTGACCCGTCTGCTCGTTTGTCCACTATAATAAAGGAGATGATGGCTGGTCCATGCGTCATACTCGTGAACGGGTGCTGCTTGGGGTGACTGGTCGGCCTAGTCAGCGATGCTTTAGCCTATACTATTATTTTGGTTCGTTCAACTGCAACTCTAGCCTCTTAATCCAGTCACGAATTATTTTTAACTGTAGATTTTGTAATTGAATGAAGGTAGATGTGCACCTTGAATGATTTCTATGTTTAATAAGTTCAAACCTTCAACGGTATCACTGAGTGATTTTTATTTTTTAATACGTTAGCTTTTGGAGCATTTCAATAAATTGAAATTCAGGTGGCATCAGCTTGCATCCTGTTTACCTTTCGTGTAACACTAACACTATTGTACCTGAAGATCTGACTTTTAAAAAGCGTGGCCATGAGTTTCTTTGCCAGTATTCTTCTCATAAGGCTCTACGCATTTTGGAAACTGGAAGTTATAGATCGACACAAGCAGGCAGTAGATTTTGGTGTTTTCACCTAATTTACCTCGACAATCCAGCACATGCTGTGGCGTCTGTTTGCGCCGATCTATGATTTTAACTCTAGCTTTAATTTAACGTTCATAAATGTCACTTAGTGTCTTAAATGAATAAACGATTTTGAATTTGAATTTGAATTTGAATTTAACATAAAAAAAAATCAATTTAATATGCTCTGCTACCCGTGCAAAGCCGAGGCGGATTGCTAGTCTATACTTTTGTAATAAAGCTGAAGAGTTATTTATTTGTTTGTTTAAAAGCGGTATTCGTTGAAACTAGCTGTCGGTCCGAAAAATTATTTTTTTATTTGATAGAGTATTCATTGAGGAAGTTTACAGGCTATATAACATCCCGCTATAACCTTTGTGGGTGTATCTGTGGAGAGGAACTGCTAGTCATCATAATCTTCCTGAACTTTTTCCCAATTTTATTTGTAATCGGCGCATTGTAATGAGTTTTTTATATGGCCGGCCACCTGCCTGACGCTGCCTTCTCGGGAATGTACTGATTTTCAGACGGGACAAAGGTAAAAGGTAAATTGGGGTAAGGAAAACGGATAGACCGAGGGAGCTAGGGTACGTGATACCGCAAGTCTCGGATGGGGAGATGGGACTGAGACTGCAGTACCTCGAGGAGGTCACGTACCCGTATGTTAGTCCTGGGATTGAAGAGGTCACTAGGACAGGCACATCAGAGTCTTCACTTCCCAACTGTATAAGCAATATCGCTTCTCTTGCAGAAGACAAGCCTACTTTCAATCATCATCCTCATGATCCTTCCACGCCTTTTCCGAACTAAGTTGGGGTCGGCTTTTAGTCTAACCACGATACGGTCGAACTTCGATATTTTACGTGAAGCGACTGCCATCAGACCTCCACAACTCTACTAGGCGATATCGAAGTTCTGTAGTTAGACCAGGTTGTTGTCGGAACTTTTTAGAGCTCCAACTATCCGTAACGAATGCCACAGATGTTCGTATGGCATCTGGGACCGACGGCTTAACTAGCTGTCCGAGGCACGGAGGGGTCTCTTGTATTAAGAATGGTCACCCATCCTAAGGCTGACCAGGCTAGCATTACTTAACCTTGTAATGTGCTAACCTACTCGGGTTATCACTTAGCCCCGAGCCCCTCTTCAGTATATTCCCAATTTTCCCATCTTTTCCAAAGTGCCCGTTTGACGGAAATAGGCTTGAGTATATAATATTACGTGAGTGGGTCCGAGTAATAATTGACAAAAAATGGATGTTTACTAAGCCTCTGTCTGCCCCGTTCAGGGATACAAAGCGTGAGCGTATGTATATATTAACTTGAACATCCACTTTTTGCCATCGTGGGAGATCCATGCTTCGGCACGTATAGGCCGGCTCGACGGGTACCACGGCCTCACAGAAACCTGTAGTGAAGCAATACTTTCATTGCTTTTCGCCAAGTGAGTGAGATTACCGGAGGATTACATCAGGTGACCCGTCTCGTTTGCCCCTATACCACACAAAAAAACACCCACTCGACTATGACATTATTCAACTCACAGTTACACACCAACCACAACGCTACAATCTATATTCGCCTATATACCAAAGCAATTGTAATCCTATTAGCTGTAAGCAATTACCTTAGCCTGTTATCGTGCATTTCTAGACCCATTGAGATAACAATAACAATACAATCTGGGGGCACACACCTCATAGACAAATCTGTTCTGCAATAAGCTCTCAAACACACAGTCTGCTAAGGCTAGTTAGCCACGCAATTAACCTTTGTCAAGCGGGGCCATCCGTTAACTACGTGAGCTAAAATGGGAGTCCAATAAAACCTCATTTTAACTGCCTGACTAACACGAATTACACAGGCCTGCTTACATTTTTCCCTAGCAATTTAGGTAGGTATTAGGTATTGAGTTAAAATACCATCACGCAATTTTTTTATTATTTTATTACATTTAGTATTAACTACCGCATATTACGACATTTATATATTATCTGCCCTCAATAGTCTTTATTTGTCGTTATTAAAATTATATTACGAGTTCACTGTTACTACAGTGATCACCGTTAATCGATATTTTTGTGATTTTGGTGTGGAAATAAATAAGAAAAATGGCTTCTCGGCTCTCGCAAATGTGTTAATTCTCCACATAACTTCAGTTACATTTGATGAAGTTGAAAGCAAACGAAAAAAACGCGTGAGATGTGTTCGGGTTGAAAGAAAGTTCCTTTAAGTATACATATATACATTTAACGGATAGAATAAATTGTATCACATATTGTAAAAACACGACATTAAAATTGCGCCATCTGTGAAAGTTGCCCGAACAAATATATGGAAAATAAAATAAATCATCTCGCGGTCGGCATTTTTGGTTGCGCTAAAACTTTTTTCTGGCTAGCCCGCATCCACCGAGCGGCTGAAGTGTAACGTGTGATAAGGAACTTTGTTAAATATAGTGAATAATATCATCAGGAATTTCCATTAGTTGGGTTACATTTTCTGCATTCTCATGTTGCCTTCTTTCCTAAGAATCTTGGTGCTGAAAGTGAAGAACAAAGCGAGCGCTTCCATCAAGATATTAAGGTTATGGAGAGCAGATACCAAGGACGGTGGGACGCAAACATGATGGCAGACTACTGCTGGATGTTGAATAGAGATGAACCGGATAGAAAGCATAAAAGAAAAAGATTGTATAGGAGTTTTGAAGAAATTAGAAGAAGATACCGTAAGCTTTTTGATTTATTACACCCGTATTCATAATAAATACTTTTGTTAGTGTCGACGTAGTGCGTTAGCTTAGCAAAGAGTAACTTGAGTATCGTTTGTTCCTTTTAATGAACGCATAGCGTTGTCTATCGCTCAAGTATTGTTTGAGAATTGAAATTGCCAACCGTATGCGCCCGGGCTCGCTGTGAGCAGGGCTGCCAGATTGTATAATTGGATACAAAATTCGTATAATTCGGTTTTCGTTTGTATCCTGTTTGTAGAGTAGACTGCATTGTATAGTTGGATACAATGTCATTAATGATGTTATAGCGTAATGAGTACGTACATACACATATAGATACTTAAAATAAATCATGTCTGTGGCTGTGGTAAACTGTAAAACCCATATACGTTAAAGTTAAAACACCTTTTATTGAAATCCCCAAAGAGTGACGTACTATAGTTGTACAACACTGATTTTGTATTATAGTACGTGATTTTGTATAATTTCTGCGACTTAGCGCTATAAAATAAGTTATCCTTACTGGCAGCCCTGGCTGTAAGTCCTCATAGCATTGTTTTGAATACGGGGGTTAGTCTTTTTAGCATTATTTTTAAAAAAGTAATACTGTTGGCTTTTTAACTAAAAATTGAGTTTGACTGGACTGTTGGTCTAGTGGTTAGTGACCCTGACTGCTAAGCCAGAGGTCGTGGGTTCGATTCCCACCCAGGACAAATAATTGTGTGATGAGCACGATCATTTGTTCTGTGTCTGGGTGTAATTTATCTAAAATATGTATGTATTTAGAAATATATAAGTATGTTAACAGCAGTCTGGTTACCATAGTACAGGCTCTGCCTAGTTTGGGATCAGACGGCCGTGTGTGAGATGTGTGGAGTTTACTATTATTATAATTAATTAATTTTTGTTTTTTTTGCGGACAAAAGCTAGTAGAGTAGGTATACTGGTATCTACACTTTCCAAACCACTATCAAAAAAATAACTCATTCTGATAAATTCATACCAAGTAGTAGTACTTTGAAAATCAATATAACTAATATGTCTCTAGGCACACATGTAAAAGGATTAAAGGCTTCGTCACAGAATTGAAAAAGATTTTATAGGACCATATTTAAGGAAGTCTCCAAGGGTTTGACTGAAAACAGTTTCATATACTACTGTGAAAAAGGCTGGTTTCTTTACCTAACCAGGCGGTTTAGATAACTCACATCTTAGATATATTTTTTTTTTATGCGCAAACGAGCAGGTCACCTGATGTTAAATGACTACTGCCACCCATGGGCACTCAAGAGTTACAAGTGCGTTTCCGGCCTTTAAGGTAGGAGTAGGGAAAAGGTGGAAAGGGGGAGGGAAGGGTTAGGGCCTCCGGTTCCCTCACTTACTCGGCGAAAAGCAATGAAAACATTGCTATACTGCCGGTTTTCTGTTAAGCCGCGGTATCACTCCGGTCAAGCCGGCCCATACGTGCCGAAGCATGACTCTCCCACGATTTAAGTTTGTCATTGTAGTGATATATTTTTTAGCGACATACACATACAACAAAAAATACTTCAGTGCCATCTAACGAAGACAAGCTGAACTACAAAGTAACTACTGATCCTGTATCGCGCAATGAAAGTTTTCACGCTGTAATCACTTAGCTTGGTCGGAGGATCCTTACTGTGAGCTGGTGGGAGATAAAAAACGTTCTTCAAAACTTTAATCACTGGAATTTGGTGCGCTCGCATTACTATTACCTACGCATATACGTCAATGACATTCTTTTTTTTTAATCCTATATCTTACTATTAATACAAAAGAAACTCCCGCATATTGTGATAAGACACATAATAGCGTACGCGAGTTACAAATTTACGATCTGCAAATGTTTCTCAAAAATAAAATGTTGATTCTTTTTTATTAAGCTAATTTGCACTTAAATGAGTGGGTAAGAAAGTCGCTTTTCCTTTAAGTTTATTCCATCAGTTGGCTCTCTGTACATCCTAAAATGCGAATGTGAGTTTTTTTGTATATTTGTTTGTTAAGGTATTATTTGAATGTATTGATGCATAGATTTGTCACCTAACTTTCACCCTTACCAAGTTATACTCAAACGCGATTTCCTCCTGTACATTTTGTATGTGTTCATATCTTTCTTTCTCTTTATCTCCGGTTCTAATTGAGGTACGCAGTTCGTTTAGATCTAGGGACACTCGCTGGAACGAGCTCGTCGAAGCGTCTTACCACGTCAGAGTCTGGCACCTGCAACCGACGTCGTAGGACGCTTAACGCCTTGATAAAGGGCCCCGTCGAGTCCGAAACTATTCGGGCATCCCCGAAATATAGTGAGTAAAATTGTATGACCTTTATTAAAACACAAAATGACGGTTAAAATGAAAATTATCATCTTGTTAAAGGAGCCGAAATGAGTTTGGCTGGTCTTAAACACACATATATATACATATATATATATATAATTATTAAATACGAACACAAAACACAGGTGACATTCATTCAAACATAAAAATAGGACATAATATGTTAACTAAACTTGACATTTGTACAAATAGTTATAAGCTGTTATAAGTTTCCCAGCTGAAATATTAGGTCAAGGTGACTTATAAGACAATATGTTCTAGTGGAAGTTATAGCCTTCGTCCATCTTGTTTTTCTTCTAATATAAAGTCTTTATTTGTCGTTCATTCAATGTCAATCGATGGTCTAATGCCTCGTTTAAGCGTAGCAAATTTGTGGGCAAGTATGTTGGATTAGTTTTATCAACAAATACACGCGGGAATGTGATGGTGAGCGGTGGCATTATAGGTACTCGAATTTTAGTATCGTATATCTCCAAATTCGCAATACCATCTTGATACCCAGCTCTAAGTATTCTAAGACTCACCCTCCTTATCTTTTAAAATCTGTACGCATAGGTGGACGCACAATAATAGGTGGATACAAATAAGCAGATATAATAATGTGCAAAAGAAAAACACGATTACGTTAATAAGTGTACAGATTTGTCGAAGTTAACTGAAATAATAATAATATTCTGATACATAGGTATCTATTAAACGACGCTATTTACTTCCAAAAGTAAGCATACTGTACTACAGATTCTTAAAGGCACATAAACATCCTTACTATGTACTTTGAATCATTGAAAATACATATCAATGTAAATAGTAATTACTTGCACGCGCATGTAACAGTCAAGGACTCGACAGAGGCACACGACAAATAAATCGTAAAACTCTAAACGTAACAAACGGAATTCAAATAGAAACAGGCAGTGAGTGTAACTTAAAGAGGCTGGGAGCTACTTGCAATCAAGTAAATATTTTAAGAAGACGTGTATAGTTCGAGTTACTCGCCCTATCAAACAAGGCATTAATAAGTCACTCAATCACTCGCAGACAATGTAAGTTTGCACAAAAAATTAGTTTTGTTTATAAGAAATTCAATTTGTTCCAATATTGATGTTAATGCCGACAGATTTGTATACAATTACAAGTTACAAATACTTATATTAACACTTCTATGAAGTGGTTAATTTTAATAATAAATAAACATTTCAGGACTTATGACACAGCGCTATCTAGACTCAAACCTAAAATAGCTTGTATATATTATTATATACTAAATATGAGTTTTAGAACACGGATAAGCATTAGTTTTTACATAAATACACACGTTTATATAGCGGGAACACAACTGATGCAGGGCTGACCGTACGTTCTTTGAAAAATTTGTTGACAATTGTAAGCATCTACGCCACAAATATCGACACTTGCCACAGTACCACAGCGGGATGAAAAGCAAGTTAGGTTTTTGCCCCTAAAACGCCATCTATTCACCATCATTGCGACAGAAAGCCCTCTACGCTATCTCAATGCGGAGGAAATTGCACGTTATCCTGGAGTGCGAGGGAATGACCACACAACGGGCTAGTATCCTTGCTGATGCGAGGTTGCTATTAAAAGCCTGTGAAAGCCCCACAACGCATCTGTGCTTCCGGATGAAACTAGTCTGCCTCAACTAGCCAGACTTATGAGAACGCATAAACAAACATGGAAAAATCGTGAGGACTGTTAAACAATTTCTTTTTACCATAGGAGAATACCTTATTCAATCCGTATATAATTAATATATTCGGAATTCGTTCAAGAAGTTCCTTGCTCCCTGAAACGGACGGTAGCGTACGACTGAAAACTGCGGTAATCAGATTGAAGCGACTGGGTGAATAGGGGAGAGATCAATAGGATACTACTTGTGTAGGGGATAATACTGATTGGGATCAAAACCTCTTTAACTTCAATTAACAAAAAAATTTAATAGTTGAAGAAAGCAGTGTACAAAGTCCAACGATTCAGGCGGACAAATGGAGAACTAACAACGCCATTTTGAATTGTCATTCCGCTGTCAACTTTGGCTAGTGCGAGTTAAAAGAAATTTATAGGCTATGTAACTTTACACTTCGATTCTTAGGAGCAGAACAGTGACCATAAACGCAGGTGAAACTATGGGCGAACGGCTAGTATTTGATATATGATTCTGCACTTCATCGTAGAATAGCAGGTTTTAGTTTGGTTTATCCACTTAATCGTGAAATATTTGCATTTTTGATACGGTTTAGTGTATATGTTACTGTAAAAACCCGAACTACGGTAAGATTAACAAGTAAAACCGAAGATTTACTAACTCTTATTGGCAAAAGTCCGAAATGTTTTGTGATCATCATTAATTTCGAACTTTTAGCAGCACCCACTTGGTAAATCTTAGGTTTTACCACGGAGACACGGTAGATGTTGAAAAATAGACATAATAACTTAATTGACTTTGATCTATTACACCTAAATGCTTGATACGGCGAGCTTTACTAATGATCAAACAATTACAGTTGCAATCAGCCGTACTTTCTTCACTCATGTATTGTTATTATTGAATATGTATGTGTATGTTGGGTATTTTTATGTATTGTAAAACAAATTTAATTACTTTTGCTTGTATTGGTCAATCAATCAGCCTATCATAGTCCACTGCTGGACATAGGCTTCTCCCAATGTGCGCTACAGCACTCGGTCCTCCGCCTTGCGCATCCAGTCCATTCCTGCTACCTTCTTCTTCTTCTTGTAGTAGGAAATACAAATATGATCTATGTCTTTCTCGTATCAACAATACGATTTACTATAAGAGTACATACGTAACAGCAATCCGCGTTTACAATCATTTACCAGTAGACATAAAAAAATTAAATAGAAAGGCTTTTAAAACGGTACTTAGAAAATGGCTAATGCAAAATGTATTTTATAATATAAAGGAATTTTTTGAATGTAAATGACAATAAGTTTAATAAGTAATAATAATTATAATTTTTATTTTGATGGTAATGTATCTGCCACTATTTATAATTGTTATTAATTTTAATTTGTACTTTTTTCCTAGAATTTTTAGTTAATTACTTACTCAATGTCTTATTATCAATCAACGCAACAATAATGTACCTATGCATGTAAAATGTATAAATTATGTATAAGAATATTGCACATCTGACATGGATAAATTGTTGATACTCAAAAAATAATATAATAACTTCTGTACACAATCTATGCAATAAAGATTATTCTATTCCATTCTATTGTATTGGTCGTGAGGAGATAAATTTTCAGTCATGTTTTCACTTGCGCTATTTCTTCTGCGTTGCTTTAAGTTTCGTTCAGGTCGCGCCAGTGAAGACGATTGCGGTCTCATTGGCGTACGAGATTTTTTTTCACTATAGAAGAGGGTCGTTTTATATAAGTCTTTTATTATATACTAAGAATCAAGTGAAACCCAATACGCTTCCTTGCGGGACACCCCATGTCACATGAATGTCGTCACTGGAAAAGTTGCCTAGCTTTCCTTTATGTTTTATATTCGTTAGACAGTAGGTGAACATCGATAATTGTGTTTCTGTTATGCCAATATCTTATCATTTTTTCTAAGAATAGGAAATGAGATCGTGTCAAAAGCCTTTTTTAGGTCTATAAAGACCGACAAACACATAGTTTCTTTGTCAACTGATTTTGTTCTCAGTGTAGTTAAAGATTTGACGGCGTCGTCTGTGAGATGCCGTGACTAAAATCAAATTGAAATGCAGATAAAATATTGTTAGTTTCTAGGTAGCCTAATAATCTATAAAATAATAATCAATAATAAAAGCTCTAAATCTCTAAACACTATGATTTTTAACCCCCGACGCAAAACGAGGGGTGTTATAAGTTTGACGTCGATGTCTGTGTGTGTGTGTGTCTGTCTGTGGCGTTGTAGCTCTCAAACGGATGGACCGATTTCGATGCGGTTTTTTTCATTTGAAAGCCAGTTTCCTTGCGGTGGTATGTTTGGTTAATATCGGTCCACTAGTGCAAGAGCATCAGCTCTTTTCCAAAATGATATATGGCATTTTTATTACTATTTTTTGTCGGGGTTTTTAAAAATTTTATGTACCTACTTTACAGGTAGGAGAAGTCGGCTAATAAGAAACGCTTAATGAAAAACAGTTCTATTGCCATAGACCTACTGCACAAATCTTCTTTATTATTTTTTTTTTGCCGCTGCGTTTAGGTACTTTTTGCCGTTTCTTTATCAAACAGTTATTCCATATCTAATTGTGAATCAATTCACAAAACAACCACCTTCAAATTCTCTACAAGCTGTAAGACATAACCATTTTTTAGTAAGATCAATGTTGTCTATGACGTAATATATCAAGAACAACTGTAACTAACAGTCGGGTTTATATTTTTCTTTTGTGTATTTAATAGCCTAATTCTTGAAGTAGGTAGGTATTGTTCATAAATAAAAAAAAAATGTCTAAACAGCCCCTAACAGCCATATTATTCAACCTACTTAAATAAAATACATTTCTAGAAGTACAATGTATATAGCAATTGTTATAATAATATCTTAGTTCTCCATTAAGAACACGAGAATGAGTTCAGGAAATAGCCAATATTCAATTTTCCACATGAACTACCTTAAAGTGATTTTGTTTACCAAATTAGTTTCACGGTTTAAAAGGAATTTCTTCTTTATTAGTCGCTCTTTGTTTTATTAAATATCTTCGTTATATACTTAAATAGGTCAAGGCAAAAAACTTCGAAGTACCTTTTTTCCTAAATTTGCTAACCGATTTTCTTCTAACGAGTTTATATAATTATTAAAATTATTTTTAGGTTGCACCGGCCGTTGTAAGGCTGACAGTCAGCCTGTGACCACAGTCGAAAGGTATGTTATACCTATTGATCTCG
Organism: Callimorpha dominula; assembly: GCA_949752705.1. Classification (NCBI taxonomy): domain Eukaryota; kingdom Metazoa; phylum Arthropoda; class Insecta; order Lepidoptera; family Erebidae; genus Callimorpha; species Callimorpha dominula. Next base: position 9,666,951 of record OX457017.1, on the reverse strand, counting down.
TCAACTCAAGTTGGTATTGAGGAGAGCGGGTAAATAAAAAAAATATTTGAAGGCAGTTGCTTGACTAGTTTCGAAAGCGGTTTATTATAATCAATAATTCAAAGAATTACAATAGAATTCGACATCTGAGCGACCATTACTTATTATTAAATTTCTGTATAAAGTCACCGAGTAGACCTGGTGGATAGGCAGACTGTTATCCAAGTTACGTCAGAGTGATCTGAAAGGAAGGGGAGTTGGTTTTGCGTATGATTCTCGACAGTGGAGCATTTTTTACTCAGCTCTAAGTGGATGAGATCGCCAGAGATGGTCGTCAAAAACCTGAACTTGCTGCGGGCTGCAGCAAAGGTCTGGACATTGGACAGAGTCGGGTGCGCTGCTTGTTTTTAATCAGTTCAATCCTAAAATATTCACTTCACTGGGAATGAGACGGAGTCAAACTTTTCAGTGCTTGATTTTAATTTCATCTTCATATCTCTTCAGAGAATATCTTTCAATTTCCTGAGGATTCCTTATAGAACCGACAAAGGGTCAACTAAATGATGTATGGGACCCTTAACAGGACATTTCCTATTCCCCTTATGCTTCAAAGACAAGGTTCACCCCACAGTACGTGCTGTGTCAAGGAGTATTTATCAGCCTTAAGGGAGAAATAATTCATTTGCACTACGTGTTACGGAGTTTTTATAACCACCATTTTGGATGATATTTAGAGCCATCTGGGGCAAATTTTAGACATTTTGCGACTATTAATGATAAGCCAAAAGCAGTTGAAATTGAGGGGTCGTAGGTTGACTCTTATAAAGAACAAAGTCACCGTGATCACAAGCTACTAGCTAAATATTTTTTTACAAAATTTCGAGGAGTTATTTCTCCTTATTGGTACCGATAGGAACACTCTTATCTATTCTGTGACACCAATAGTTAGACTGGGCTTAGAAAAAGGCTGACATAGCATACCCTGCTATTCATTAGTAACAAAAAGTAAGAGTGTAACCGCATACAACACTTGTGTGGTTTCCGAACGAAATTGTAACGTATAGTGATAGCAATGCGCTGTAGTTGTTGTCAAATATTTGGTGACCTGAATAAGACATTTTCTAATACAATTATAGTAGAGATCAAGCTCACACCCTTAGTAATTATGAAACATGTACATACACTATCGCTGGTATATCACCGAAATTGGAGGCAGAGGCATGTTAAATACTCTCTCTCTCTCTCTACACTCTGGAAATATGGGGCCTCAAGTGTATTGGGAATTAATGATGGGAAAATTGGCAGTATATCGAAGGGGTAAAGTGGGTAAGATGGGAAGCCAATGGAAGGAAAGGATTATTGCTTTGTCAAGCAGATCAGGGTCTCATATTTGTAACTGGAGCTGGCTTTGGCCTAGAGGTCCGAGGCCTCTCACATCATAAACATTTTTGTTAGACCTGAAAATGTTGATAAATTATATTGATAAAAATAATAATAACTTGACACATCTCACATACGGTCGTCTGATCCCAAACTAGGCAGACCCTGTACTATGGTAACCAGACTGCTGATAAACATACTTATATATTTCTAAATACATACATGTTATAGATAAATTACACCCCGACACAGAACAAACGAATCATGCTCATCACACAATTTGTCCTGGGCGAGAATCGAACCCACGACCTCTGGCTCAGGTCAACCACTAGGCCAACAGGCCAGTCAAATCCCCGAATATAGATAGGTAGAGATAGATAGATAAACTCTTTATTGTACCACAAAGAAATAAATTAATACAAACTTGTACACATATATTATGTAGATCCTTATCGCGATTTGCGATTTCTTCCAGGCAACCATTGGATGGAAAGAGAGATTATGAATCCCCGAATATACTCGTGCAGCATATGCAGTTAGAAAAAATCGTCAACTGACTGATCATGACACAGCCACATTACCTTCTTAGTCTATTTTAGTTATTTTCATAATATAATGCCATTATGCTATTCTACTAGTGGGGGAATGCCGCCGACAATCAATCAATCTTTGTGCTGCAGAAGAGGGCTGTCCGAGCAATTTATAACTTAGACAATCGTTATTCGCTGAGGAAGAAATTCAAAGAAATAAATATAATGACTGTGGCTTGTCAGAAATATAAACCTGTAATACCTTCATAACAATAAAGAGCAGTTCTGTCGAAAAAGTGATACACATTCTTTTAACGCGCGTAATCATATTAATCGTATTGAGAAAATCCAAAATAGATTTATTAAATTATTGGATTATCGTGGTAATCATAAGTATATATCATGAAAATTCACTTGGTCGTCACTTGCTCACTAATCTTACTATCCGACGAATAATGTTTTATCAAGTGTTTCTTTTTAAAACTTTAAATAACCACATCGACGCCCCTCACATTCTTGAAAAAATTGCATTAAGGGTACCTAGACCTGGCTCCCGTTAACTTAAATTATTCTCAGTACATTTTTATAAAACAATTTACACTAGCAATAATTTCTTCAGACGCAGTGTTGACACATATAATAATGAGTTTAAGGACCTCGATATATTCAGCAATAGTTTGACTACTTACAAAATTAAATTACGCAAACAGCTCGTAAAATACCACTCAAATACATAAATTGTTATTGTCAGTAGTGTAGATAATTGTGACACTTATCATCATTGTGTTCATGACTGTACGTGCTCTTGTCTGATATCCATTATAATGTACCGTATTTTGAAATGTTATGGAACTCAAAGTTTATAAGTACCGTATTGTCTCCTAAGGGTCAGTTTACACCAAGAGGCGACGCGACGCGACGATACTGGAAGAGGCCAGTGATTTCCCGTAGGGCCGCGCGCCGCCGCCAGATGCATCGCAACGTCGCGAGGCGCATCGTAAAAATCGCCGCGTGCATCCGCCCCGCCGCATCCACTAGCAGTCTACCGTTTGCAAGCGCATGAGAACAAGTGCAGCGGCGCTTTGCGGCGTCGCGCTGCGACGAGCTGCTTCGCTAGGCGCAGCGCCGCTCTTAACCGCCGCGCGGTCCGGCGATGCACCGCTGCGTCGCGATGCGTCGTTCTACGCCGCGAGGCATCTCGAGGCGCAGCGCTGCGTGGTGCAACGTATTTGGAATTCTCACAGTGAAATGTGTATCTTTTCGTGTAGTAAATAAAGTTATATTTTGAGTTGCTCTATTAAAATGTGCGCGCAGCGTCGCGTCGAGTCTTGTCTCGGTGTGAACTGAACCTTATGCAAAAACTGTATGTGACTGTCTGTTTCCTGAATAAAATAAAATAATATAATATTTACCTGCCTCTAGGTTACAAAAAATTAATATGTCTTCTTGAGGTCAATGTGAGCGATTTTATAATAAAATCCCAGATAACTAATATACATACAAATTTTATACAATAAAATGAAAACTACGCCTTAAGAGCTATTGCTCCGTAGAGGATTATATATTATATAGGATAAAACACTTGGAATTAAATTGTTGTGGATTCACAAGCGATTTCAAATATTTAATAGAAATGTAATGTAAGAAATTGAGGGGCTCGTGGCTAAGTGGTAACCGAGTAAGTTAGCACATTACAAGGTTAAGTACTACTAGCCAGGTCAGTCTTAGATAGGGTGACCATTCTTAACACATTGACATCCTTCTGTGCCACGGAGAGCACGTTAACACACCTCATTTGAGCACCGTAAGGCACGCAGAATATGATCGTGGCCATGTTTCTCTCTATGATGAAATTCATGAAGGTCGGCCCTCAACTGCAATCACTGAGGATTGTGGCTACTGTCCGGCAATTAATTGCAGAAAACCGGTGTATCACCTATGAAGAGATATGAAGAGATTCGAGGACATTTGGCAATTGGTATGAGCCAAATTCAAATTCAAAATCATTTATTCAATTAAGACACTAAGTGACATTTATGAACGTTAAATTGAAGCTAGAGTTAAAATCATAGATCGGCGCAAACGGACGCCACAGCATGTGCTGGATTGTCGAAGTAAATTAGGTGAAAACACCAAAATCTACTGCTTGCTTGTGTCGATCTATGACTTCCAGTTTCCAAAATGCGTAGAGCCTTATGAGAAGAATACTGGCATAGAAACTCTTTTTAAAAGTAAGATCTTCAGGTACAATAGTGAAAAAAATCTTACATCAACTTTTAAAAGTTAAAAAACTTTGTTGTCGCTGGATTTCTCATGAACTCACCCCAGAACTAAAACGGACTCGTGTTGATTAGTGTAAAAAAAAAAACTTGTTAAAGTACGATCACGGCCGTTCAAATGCTGTGTATGACATTGGGACAGGGGATGAAACATGGATATATTGTTACCTCACGGAAAGAAAGCAAGTCTCCTGTATCGAAGGTGACAGCAAACCAACAAAATTGGGGCAGGCGAGAAACGTAGGCAAAAAAAGGATTATGTTTTTTTCTCCCGGGCGGATCTAGTCTGCACGATCCCACTTGAAGAACAAAAGACAGTTAATGCTGAGTGGTACACAACCATTTGTTTGCCCAGTGTCTTTGAAAAAGTTAGGAAAAGCGACCAAGAAGTCGCATCCTATTGCACCATGACAAACTTTTGGGTCCTGAAAAGGTAGAGGTAGTGACCCATCCCGCACATAGGCCAGACCTGGCAACATGCGATTTCTTTATTTTCCCAAAAATTTAAGATTTGATGAGAGGTATTACATTTACGGGGCCGGAAGAGGCCGTGATAGCTTTCAACCAGCTCGTGAAAAACATGCCCTTAGACCAATGGTCCTCATGTTTTCAAAAATGATTTGACCGAATAAAAAAGTGTATAAAATGTAATGGAGAATACTTCTAAAAGCAGTAAATATATTACTTTACATGTACATTGTTTTATTGATGAGTTATGAAAAACTTTCAGTGTACCCCACGTAGTTGTAGCCCTAAAAAGTCCGACAACTTGTTCTAACTACAGAACTGAGATATCACCTAGTACTTGGGATGTGGATTGTGGATGTCTAATGGCGGTCGCTTTACGAAAAATATCGAAGTTCGGAGGTACCTATCGTAGTTAGACTGTAAGCCGACCCCAACTTAGTTGGGAAAAGCCGCGGAGGATGAGGATAAAAAAAAAAAAATATGTACCTACTATTTAAAATCAATAACTTCACACATTCCACCTGCTTTTGTTAGAAACAGAGGTCGAAATACCTGGAAATTCAAACGATTTTGATTAAGGATTGCTTCTATTAAAAAGTTCTTAAAAACTTTTAGTATTTTCACCTCCATGGTGATAATTCACACACAGGTGGAGCTGAAGCCGGCACCTAGTATTATATGTAATATGAGAGATCAGGGAAAAGTAAAATTGTAGTCTACAATACGTGGTAACGTTATATTAAAAATGGCGGAAACATTTTAATAAGGAAAGCCGAAGAGTAAATATCTTTGAATAAAATTACCATAGCAATACAAATGTGTAATAGGAATTTGCATTAAATTAATTCTTGGAGATGGGGTGTTTACGGGTGTTGTTTATTTGATATTAGAAAAAAAATGGTTATGAAATGAAATGTACCTACCTACCTAATGCGATATTCTAAACCTCTTACACCAAAATTCACAAAACAGTCACCGGTTTGAGGAATAGTGACTCATTCATTAGATCTTAATTGAAATGATTCATAAAAACTTATAGAAATATAGTATTTTAACTGAAAAAATCACATAAATCAGCGAAATTGATTGAAAAAAAAAATTCGTATACGACCTTCGTGGGTAATTTGTTAGGTACAACCTCACCACTATCACGCTTTTACTATAAACTATTTAATTCACTTAATAACAGTAACTTCGAAATGTTCCTACTCCGATCAGCCCTCAAGTGCCCATTGTAAAATCTATAATGCACCTAGCCTTTTGTCACCGCCATTTTTCAGGCGGACCAATAGCGTAACGCCTCCTTTGAAACTAGACTTTATAATGACTATCAATCGACTGTTATTAAATAGTGAAATGTTTTATCGTCTATTATAGTTTCCCCCTATTCGATTTATATAACCATAGACGCAAACGGAACGGTGTTATAAGTTTAATGTCTGGGATAAAGCTTTTTTTTTGTGTTTTTTTTTGAAAGGTGACTCGATTGAAAGTGTTTAACTATTAATTCAAGAAAATCATTAATTGCTGTTATTAAAATAAACACGAATTTGTGATGGCAACAAAGAATTTATTGGCCCGGATGAGTTCCGTCGCGTATGAAAAAGCTTCCGCAGCTTGCTAATCTGTCACAATCAATTTTACTTTTTTTTTTTATAGCAAAAAACAGGCGTAATGCTCTCATAAACTCTTTAAGTGCTGGCTATTGGGTGAAGCATTAAAATTGATTAAAAAAGATCAACGGCCCATTTTCTAACCACGGCGCTTCAAGACATGAAATTCTGTGTGTGTACGTAATTCTTTTTTACCGCCTTTACGAAGCGGAGGATTTTCTTAACGCTAGTGTATTTTTTTATGTTATTTAATAGCCTCACCATCTGTATCGATAGTTCAAATATCTTATTATTGATTCGTAATTAAAAAAATAAAGCCCTAGATTGACAAAATAGGTAATTTACAGTGACATGCATGATTCAGACACATTGAGGTCGGTTTGTACTTTTTATAAATGATAAATACGTCGGAATCGGCAATAATTAGTAGCTAATATGGACGGGACGCAAGACGCCATCTGTTGACGCTCTACAGAGTCTACGAGTTAGCGTGCAACACCGACGCGCGACGAGAGGCAGTCTTACTGCAACGATCGAGTAGAACAGTCATCGTAGAAACCGTCTCGCGTTCCGTAGTTGCCTAATCAATTACCTAGTTAAACGATGATATCTTTGTTAAGTAATTACTCGGGACTGTAGCTGATTTGCCTTTATTTTCGTGTTTACTTTATTTCCTATAGACACCTACCTACTCTATCCACAAGACTAGTCCCTACGGACAAGGTGAAAATAAGGAACTGACGTTAAACTAGCAACCCGCTTCGCTTCGCACGGGTAGCAAAGCATATATTGATTTTTCCCATTGACATCTTCAACAATCATTCATATTTGAGCCATTTTACACAAAACCCTAATGAATTATACACCTAAACCTTTCTCATGGAACACTCCGTCTATTGGTGAAAAGCGTATGAAAAGCCGTTCGGTAGTTATTAAGGTTATCGCGAACAAACAGACAGACAGACGCGGCGCATTACTTTGTTGTCTCCTTTCTATTATCGCCTGTTGCATTAGTCGCGCGTTGCCAACAATTATTTTATGAAGATAAAATTAAAAACCGGCCAAGTGCGAGTCGGACTCGCGCACCGAGGGTACCGTAAAATATTTTTATTATATGGTGTAACTAAAATTTACGGTTTTCGCAATTTTTCCTTTATCTGTGCTATAAAACGTTGCTTCGTACCAAATTTCAAGAATCTGAGTTCACGGGAAGTACCCTGTAGGTTTTGATTCCTTTGCGAGTGTCGGAAATTTGCGAAAAATTGCGGCATAGACGGCTGTAGCTTTTGATTGCGTTGGTTTAAAAGTTTGATTTTTTCACAGCTCCAAGGGTCAGTAGACTTAAGTATTTGATATAAATTCCAGCTTGATACCTTCACGCATTTTTGAGAAAAAGGGTCTTGACAGACAGACAGACGGACGGACGAACGGACAACAAAGTGATCATATAAGGGTTCCGTTTTTTCCTTTCCAGGTACGAAACCCTAAAAAACGAACTGGATGGTAATTATTAGGAAGTTGAAAATTTAGGTGTGAACCTTTCCAAAATCAAACCACACACCACCCATGGATGAGAAGACTAGACTAAACTTATTTTGATTCATTCTTTGGTGAACAAATGTGGGCCAGCATTAAGCATTTAGAAACGATTTCTCCCATATTTGAATTTTTAATCAATGTTACACGCTCCCTTTGGTATCAGAATTAAAGGCATGCATTCATGCAAAATAGGGAGGTCCCAAGTTCCGGTTCGAAATGTATTGTCATCGATTCTATCGGCGATATTATGAGTGAACGCCACTGAACGCATTGTAAGGAATTACACACATGAGGAATCTTGGGGAAAACTTGATATAGATAGGTAAGTGTCACTCTCTTGCTGAATTGCGTTATTTTTTAATGCAATTATGTCATCAAGAACAAAAGAATCTCTTCAAAACATAATAGTTTACGCGAGGTAACGAAGAGAAAAAATATTTTTCGTCTGGTTTGTACATCAGACAGACCAAACTTACAATTGCAAAACGGGTCAAAGGACTCATGACTAGTGTAATAATCGTCAAATTAAAAACCAAACCACAGGTCCATTCCACGGACAGTCACAATTACTCCAAAATAGTCGATGAAGCCCTAAAAATCAAGTAACAAAAATAGTTTTATGTAGTAGATGTTACCATTAGTCAAAATCTTGAAATCCCGTCATCAGCAAATGCATTCATCATTTGAATACACGCAATTGGAACTAAGGTTGAAGATAGCAAAACCAGTACCGTAAAAGCCAGACCGAACAAAAATAATGAAGCCCAAGTGCGGGTCCACCAGAGAAAGTACCAATGCAAGTGCAATTCCGTCGAAACGTCGGGTACATAATATTACTGTTTTATTGTTTGTTTTAAAAAAGACAACTCCCGCATTAGGATTTACTCCTGTGTCGCGGGGGACTTTACAAACATACAAACATCGGACACAAAGAACACCCAGACTCAGATGGAAATCGAACCCACGACCTCTGGCTCAGCAGTCAGGGTCACTAACCACTAGACCAACAGGCCAGTCTAACTCTACTCTCTTTTAACAAATCCAATAAGGACGTATATATTAAATATTTTATTGATATCACAAAATAAAATCGTCATTATTATTTTTATGGTGAAAAAAAAGCATGAGGGGTCTTTGGAACGAAGTTTCATTAGTATATGTAGAACTTAAATCTACAGATTCGCGCGAAAACATTCAGAAAGCTTTTTCATACTCCGGCACATTTTGTAATAAACCCGTTACACAATAGGATCAATGTTATTCTTGCATATGGATAGATTGTTTTATTTATATATAGTCAGAGCGGCTCTCGCCTACTGCGCTCTTAATACTCCCGTTGGGCAAAATAACTTGCAAGCAGTCTGCATAATCCCACGGCCAGTACACACCATGGCAGCTTTGATTGAGATTTTGCCAGATCAGACGGAGGGTCTTCGCTAAATGTGAGATTACGGCTTGTGAAGTAGCTACCGTATACCGTAACTTTGTAAGCGGGTGCCATTGAGGAACTATTATATCCTTTTAACACGTAGGGAAGATCCTTCGACTGAATAGGCGACCAAGTCTGGCGGACCACACCCCGAGTAGTAAGAACTTTCATTGCGCGATGCAGAACCAATAGTTACTACGTAGTTCAGCTGGTCTTAGCGAGATGGCGCTGTATATGAATATCTGCTCAACCCTATCCTCTTGTCTTGGATTTTTAGAAAGCTTAATTATCTCGTATATTAAATATTAAAGTCACCAGTTAAGTATCTGTAGCAAAATACGATTAGGTACTGTATATTAACAGAAAGTTTTTTTTTTTTATATTGGTTACACTTGGACAATTTTAACAAAATTCTGGACCTGTTTTATTGAATAAGAAAGAGCGAAAAAGCACGTAAGTACTTGACACAATTCGCAACACAACCTGGCCTTTAAAATGTCAGAGAGTACAAGACTTTTGTAATTTTGTTTTCATGGTTAGAAAAGACATTTAAAGTTTCAATGAAATAATTAAACAGTAATTGAGAAGGGGAACGTACCACTTAACCTTGTGTTCGTCACAATTACAGTTGTAATTGGCTGTTTCTGTGACGAAAACAGACTTATTAGTAGGTTCTCTTTTGTACTAAACCTCAACAAATAGCGATACACTGGGCAGGTAAATCAAACTCCCTCAATAAAGAGTTTGCTTATCAGGTGGTATGTACGCCCGAAGCTGCAATGCAATCTATCCTTGACAAAAAAGGAATCTTTGACACGTGTTTCGCCTCTACATGAAGCCTCCTCAGGAACGATTCGTTAGGAAATATAAGCGGATGATCGCCCATCACGGCTTTGGAGTTACTTGCCACACCTGCTAAGGAGACTATTAAGGGAGTTTACTTTTCCCAGTGTAAGGTAATCCGTTGAAGTTCACCCTTGGCTATTGCCATCGTTGGGGTTGATAAATTGAGGGTGAGTGGCAGGTTTCCTTCTCGATTATTATTAAACAGTGGATTTCCGTCAAGTAAAGGAAATTATATTTTTCACCTTTTAAACAACGCACTAATTACGACATTTTAGGTACTTTTATTTTAGTTCTTGAAATAATGCTCGGACCCTTTTTCCTGCTTCTAATAAATGTAAGTAATAAGTTTAGGTTAAATTTTATTTCAGCAAAGTGTATATAAACAATATAATATTAATGAAATATCATTAAGAAAAAAAAATTACCTACCTAACAAAGTTATAATCAAGTATAATCAACAAAAAACATTTATATTACAAATCATCCTAGTATTAACTGATGAGCTAATAAGTACTTTATCATATTAATTTCATTAGTTCCGCCAATATGGATCTGACAAGGAAAATATCCCAAAAATTTCCTAAATAAAAGTCATAAACAAAAATGTAGCCTAGCAGTTTGCTACTAAACAACCCGCAGGCGCTTTAAGCCTTAAAACAGTATTGATAAAACCTTACAAAGATACGCTTATTATTTAAAAAAACAGCATACCATTAAAACGTATATCCACAACCTCGTTGACATGAAACCATTTCAATCACAGATCACCATAAAATTCAGTGATAATCACTAGTCATCATCATGTATAACTCAAGCACTCCATTTTACTTGAAAAAGATAAAATGTCACATATTTTCCGCGCTTATTCTGTTCGAAAACATTTTATTTTTGTATTTTACATCAAGTCCATTCAGCCTTATACGTACGGCCAATGGCTTCTGTTATAAGGAACTTACTGATTATTTCATGGCACCAAACCTATACACAGTCATGTAAAACTACTTAATTTTGTAGGTTGAAAATAATATGAATCTTACTCGAACTGCGTAAAGTTGATTGTTGAATTTAAATAGTAGTAGGGTGAGAACATCTTCACCCCATCCCCTTTCATTACGCTAGAGATGGGACAGTCATATCCTAAAATGTTACCACTACGTTTTTTAATGTGTATTACATTAGCAAGCTTCCTATTATTATCTCTTGTATTACATTATATTACAAGTAATTAAAGTATTATCACAGAATACATAATAGTACCAGTAGTACTATGTAAAAATCTTATAAGGTGTTTGATCAACTAAGATCAAACAATTATTGCCGCGTTCCACACTATTATTTTAAGTCGTCACCTCGCGCTGCCACGCCGTGCCGAGTGTTGTGGATTCAAATCCCACACGGGACAAAAAGTTGTGTGATCCACAAAAAATAGTTGTCCCGAGTCTGGGTGTTCTTTGTGTCCGTTGTTTGAATGTTTGTGAAGCGGCACAAGAATATTTAAGTTTTGACGTGATAACGTCTTATAAATCGATATATACTTTTAAGTATACGCTTTTAATACTAAACGACTACTAACTAATGTCTTATGTAGACATTATGTACCCTAGCTACCAATATATTGATACTAATAAGGCTAAAAGTAAGAAAGAAGTAAATTAACAACAAAATAATATTTAACGTTAATCATTTCTAAATGTTTCGCAACACTATTCACCTCTTAAACACTGTTGCCAGATTAAAAACTATATATTTATATGGGAGATGTGTGAAGTTTGTGAATTACATTAAATATATATTATATACTAAGGTTAGTTTGTGACTTGGTCTTCAAATTTTTTTTAATCCTGTTGTTTTAAATAGTGTAATAATATATACACAACGAAAAGAGCAGCGTGACCAGTCGCTAAACAGCGAATAACTTACAATACTCCAACCAAGATAGGTTGCAGTATTATATGCTGTTTGGTAAATAATATAGGCTCTTCTACGATTAAAAGTAAGGTAGTGAAAGCAAATTATTAAACCAATACTTTGTTCCACAACATTTAGGACGTGGTCACATATTATCTCGTCAAGAGTAAGCATTACACAATTTAAAAAAATGGTTTATTTGGTACTGATGATTTTAGGACACCTATAGTAATTTTTGGTAGCACATTTTTTTTTTTTTTTAAAGCAGAAATAATAAATCCTAAAAACAAACTTATTCTGTACATAAACACCGGCACTTGATAAAACCCTTTCTAATAGTTTGTACTAATGGCTACAACATTGATATCCTTGGACAATATCCAGCTACCACCACACATGCAGATATCATGCAAAAGAATTTGCAAATGGTCAGTCTTTAGAATAATTAAGAATATTTTGTTAATGGTGATGCATCAATCCCAACATAATTATAATGTTTATAGACTCTAGTCTCTTGAAAGTGGTGAAAATCAATTGACAACCCTGCAATAGAGCGCAGTGACAATATGCAGATGGGTGGTGGAGATAGTAAATGGTGGATTTAAATGTGACTATAGGCTCTTCCGTGATGAGTTTTTCAATATATAATCAAAGTATGCTATGACTGATTTCCTAATTGCTGCAGCCTTAATCAATTGTTTTCATCCACTATTAAAATATCGCAACAATGCACAAAATATTGTAAATATGATAAATGAAAAAGTGCATAGGTACTCAGAGTGAACTCTCTCAAAATGTTGTGATTACTGATTTAAATAGCAAGCGGCGAGATCAATGTCAACGAACAAATTTAACCAATAATAATTTCAGTGACTTTCCTAGATTAGGCCATAAGGAACTTATGTTAATCTCGTTAGGGCCCCGTCAAATAAAACAAGTCAGATCTTAGTATGCGAAGCATGTGAGAGCAGGTGGACAATATGTTTTTGAAATATTTAGAGAGAATAACAGTAACCTACTGCAAAATTTGATGTCTGTAAATAGTAGTAAATGGCTATTGAGAGGTAAAATTTAAAGTCTGCATGTTAGTCATAATATTAATCGATATTTTAGTAACATCGATAACTATGTTTATTCTTTTATTAAAAAAAAACGAAATATCCTGGCAATACATCCCTTAATGAATGACGGTTATGAATGTCAAAAACAGTCTAACCTGAAAAGTCACGATAATTATTTAATAATATTATAGTTAGATAACAAATACAATTTATACAATATTAAGAGCCAGTCTGCTACAGAGCATTGAGTGTTGTTTCGTTATTGATATTACACTGCTTCTAAAATGAATGTGGTCCGTAAAATTTGTACGGTTCATCACAGTTATGTCAGCCGGAATTTGTACAGAAAATTCCGATTTTCAGCAATAAATTATGATTCAACAGCTACATCACAGCCTCAAGTACAAGAAGAAAAGTACGATTTTGAAGATATAAATGTTCTCGAACGTACAGAGCGCCGAAAGGCCAAAATCGAGCCATTTATGAAAAACGTTTTTATTTCTGTATTTGACCGGGAATTACTCGCATATCCTGAGATTATAAACAAAGAAGAGAATGATAACCTTGAACAGAGGCTTACTGCTATAGACCGAGTGTTTTCTGACCCTAAGAAAACTGCAGATGATAGAAAAAACATTTTAAAAAGTACAAAAATGTATGCAGCACCAGTAAGCTGGACTAGAAATGGGCTCTCAGCTAATAATACCGAAAGCTTAATGTATTTAGATGCTATTTCCAAGGATTTCCAACTTGGACAAGAGCTTAGTGACCATTGGGTTGGGTTACAAGCTTTACAAAATGGGTTAACTCATGAGCAATACTCCATGATCATTGATGACCTTATTTCTGGAGACAATACTATAGCATTGGCTATCAAGGAAAGAGTAGCGGAGAGACTCACTCAGGCTGATTTCCGGACAGAGGCTGAGATGGATGGGCAAGGTTTGTCATTGACATAATTTTTAGAGATCACTTTTGTACTTAGGGTTATCAATCACATACTTTTTTTTTTGTACAAAAAATTTCAATCTTATTTTGCGTATTTGAGTTAGCACTACTCCGTAAGTTTCTAATGTAGATTGTACTATCTTTAGAACTAGATTTACTTTGTAAGTGATCAGTTAAGTACCTTCTAAACAATCTAGATTAGATATAATTATGTATTTCCACGGGAATTAACGCGATCACGAAAAGGTATTATATACCTCTGAATTGCCTGACGTTTTGACTAGGTTGCACTGGCCGTGGTCACATTCTGACTGATCAGACACAGGTCAGAGTCATTAATTTTTTCGTGATCACATTAATTACCATGGAAATACATAATTATATTATATTATATCTAATCTAGATTGTTTAGAAGGTACTTAACGGATCACTAACAAATTAGTTCTAGTTCTAAAGAAGAGAAGAAGATAAGTTAAATTCACACTTCAGTGATTATTACAGCATGTTCTATTTTACAGGAATTTGGCATATATCTGGCGAAAAAATCTGCAATTACAACAATAGTTTTTTATTGGTCCTTTGCGCCGTAGAAGCGTCTAGACTGATGGCTTTCCTAGTACACCCTAAAGCCCGTGGTGTAACCACAAATGGGCCTTTTATAAATTTCTTTAAGACGCCTGGTAAGTTTTGGCTTTTAAAAATAACTTTTTTGTACCTCTACCACTTAACCTTCGGTACTATTCAGGATAAAAAGTCTTAGGGTTTCGAGGCAAAAAGGGAAGAAACAATATATTTAGCACTACCAACCCGCACCGCCCCAGCATCGCACGGGTATTAGAGATATCTTCAACAATCATCAACATATTTCAATCAATTTACACAAAATCTTAACATATTATACACCTGAACCTTTGTCATGAATCACTCTGTCTCTTATTGAAAACCGCATGAAAATCGGTTCAGTTCTTTTTGGGTTCATCACGAACAGATAGACAGACACACGGCTGCGAACTGTTTTATAATTTTTTGTGATAATGTGATTGATTTCTAAAGTTTATGTATACATATTGCAAACAAATAATAATAATAATTTCCAAACTACTGAACCTATTTTGATGAAACTTTTACCATATGAAGACAGACTAGATAGACACTGTGGTATACCATAAAGAATGTCTTATCTATCATAACTATTCTTAGTTAATCCTACCTAGGTTAGGCTAGTTAATTGCAAATAAACTTATTCAGGTATACAAATGTTTGTTTTGAGCAGGAATCGAACCTGCGACCTCTGAATTTGCAATCGAATATCTGTATATGATACGAGTAAGTATATATCTGATAAAAGTGAACTATAATCAATTTTTGTTATTGATCTGTGCAGCAACCCCACTAGACCAAGTAACAGAAGCGTCGCTTGCGCAAATACTCGGCGTGTCTCGGCTTCACGCTGCAACACTGTGTCGTTCTCGACTGAAAGCAGCTGTGTACGAAGTTGTGGAGTATACCAAACCAAGGGTGTTTGTTGGTAAGTTGTAATGATAACTTGATAATAACAACTTGAGATACCTCACACACGGCCCTCTGATCCTAAACTAGGCCTGTACTGTGGGAACCAGACTCCTGATAAACATACATTTTTTTGTGAAAGCTCCCACGTGTCGTCACCTCACCCGGCCAAACGGTCAAGTGGTATGTCGGACTCGAACCTACCAAAACCATAAGGTGTTTCGTCACTGGGTCTTCTTACCTATATATATTATAGACAAAATACACCCAGACACAGAACAAATGATCATAATCATCACACAATTATTTGTCCTGGGCAGAAATCTAATCCACAACCTCTGCCTCAGCAGTCAGGATCACTAACCACTAGGCCAACAGCCCGTCCAGTTACCTGTGGAATGTTTGCCTGTGTGTTTGACTTCAGATCCAAAACTACACATTTGCTATTTGACTATATTTTACCTATTATGTATTTATAATCTGGACCGATTTTAACAAAAATGATCCAATCCACAAGGTCTTTGATATGTTAAAATATACCTTATTCAGAGTATATAGGTCACAAAACTCTAAATTTTCAGGTTGTGGATTGGATCATTTTTGTTTAAATCGGTCCATCTAATTACAACTCAATTGTAAGGCCGACGCCTTAAGCATTACTCTACCGCCGTATCCAACTCTAATGCTCCTCCACCATTATTACAAAAAATTTAAATCAATAGCAACTCTGAAATTAAATGAATAAAGTTCAGTATTAATTGCATGCAAACATGCTACTTTTGTCCTATACAAATATATCTAGAGGTCTCACGCGCAACCTAATATGTACCTAATCAATAAATGTGAAAGCACTTTTTAGTGATTGTTACTAATAATGTATAACCCTGCTGAGTAAGTCGCTAGTTGCAGCTGCAGGTATATGTATTACACCGCTAAGTAAGGTCTCTTTTTCCAGGTAAACCGTTAAGTGAGCTTTCTACCATTCGGTCCACAATAGGAGAAGCATTACTGGACATTTATGCCAGTGAAAGTGCTGAATTCTTCACTGCTGGCTTATTAGATGGATATATGGAACCTGATGCTGAACTGGAGATGGCTATGTGCAGGTAGATCTCATTTTTTTATATTTGACCTCAACTATCCTGCATGTCCTGCTTGTGAAAAGGAGGTTTGTATTTTAATCATATTCGAGTTTTTTTTTATAGATAATTAGGCAGTATTTTATGTTAGGTAGATTTCGAAGGAAAGTCTACCTATTGGTTTTGTACCAGTTGTCGAGTTTTTCAAAAATTTCGTCATAGAAGGTCTAGTTATGATCCCTAGACCCCAAAACAACCGCCATTTAAAAGGTTATTAATATATATATACCTCTATATGTATGTACCTCAATTTTACCGGCACGATAGAGGGCGCAATTATGCACCGATTACTTTCAAACTTGGACGACAAATCAACAGGGCAAAAATGAAGGTTAATTTCGTGAATGGGGGATATTCCCCCTGGGGGGCACATCTTCAAAAATTAAAAAAACACGAAATCTACCTTTGCAGGCCTGCTGCTAGCCCGGTTTTTTTATTATCTAATCACAGGTGTGTACATGACTTTAAAAATTTCGGGATATTTTTTTTTTGTTCTTATTTATTTAGCTTGCTAACAGTTGTTACAATAAAGCAATCTTACAAGTAATTACAAGGTGAGATAAGCAATCTTACAAGTAATTACAAGGTGAGATAAGCAATCTTACAAGTAATTACAAGGTGAGATTATATCTAACTGTTCAACGATTTTGTTTTTACAATTGTCTAATTGTAAAAACGAATTTGTAATTGTAATAGTAAAATTAATAATATATTCTTACGCTTGCTGATTCTGAGGCAGCCGTGGAATGGGAATGACAATGGGGTTGGTAATTTTGATAGCGGTAAAATGAAATCCAATCAAATCTTACTGTTGTTATTTTTGAAGGAACTTCATGGCCAACCACGGACTGACTTCCATTATGAAATTGCTCTCAATCCCAGCGCTGGACAAAGAAGAGGAGTGCAAAAAACTCCTAGAAGATATGAGACACTTAGCTTCCCGCGGAGAGAGTTTAGATAGTATTAATATGTTTATAGGTATGTATCTTATTACTTTAAACGAGCAATTTTTATATGTATGTAATTATTTATGACTGTAGTTCTATTTCGGGTATCTCGTAAACGGCTCTATCGATTTTGATGCAATTTTGTATACAGATACAGTTTTTCATTTTAAGTTCAACTGCATAGTTATATTTCCTGTAAAAATGCAATTTTACAAAAGAAATATTAAAAAAAAAAACAATTTTACAGAGACATTTAGGGTTCCATGTACCAACCCTATTATTTTACTAAGCCTATAAGTCGCATTTGTTTACCTATTACCTTACCAAAAGCCACTATAGAACTATCTGCACTTAAAAAAAAGAAGGCAGTCATGGGACTGCCGACAGAAGTGAAAACTTAAACGAAACGACGAACTTAAATAATAATAATATTTTTACTAGTCAGCTAAATCTCTGTTCCATGTGTGTGTAGATGTTAGCTCACACACGGTTAATATAAGACTGTAAATACTAACACAATTTACTAACAAAGGGAGTAATAAAATACTATCTGAACACGCCACAGTAATTTCACTACAGACATGACTGAATCTATGGGTATTTCATACCAAACATGTAGATGAAATTCTCAGATATTTCTGGAAATGTCAACAAAATTTAAAAACATCAACATTGTAACATCCTGGATAGATTTCATTTTCTAAACTTTATTATTATTATTACTAACATATTATGACAGGCCTGTTAGTCTAGTGGTTAATTTTCGATATTATTCCAGCTTTAAACGGCATCCATCACGCCGGAAAAATAATGTCACAGGAAGTGAAACAAATGAGGAACCCACTGATGAATCCTTCATTTATATTTAAAAAAGTCTTAGCAAATAGACATCAGGTAAGTAGTTGTTTTTAAAACTTCATATAAGATACTAGTATTTCACCGCCTTTTCAAATGCATTTATGGTAAATGCTCAGCTCCTGAAGGTCGTAGCGTGATGTTACTTAGCCTATAACCTTCTTCAATGAATACTCTATCCAATACAAAATGAATTTTTCGAATCCGACTGGTAGTTCCTGAGACGAGAGCGTTTAAATAAACAATCAATATATATTTCTAAATACATACATATTATAGATAAATTACACCCAGACACAGAACAAATGATCATGCTCATCACACAATTATTTGTCCTGGGTGGGAATTTAACCCACGACCTTTGGCTCAGCAGTCAGGGTCTCTAACCACTAGACCAACAGGTCAGTCATATAGATTCTCATTCGTCTAAAGATATTTGTCATTACAATGTTAAAGAAAGATAGTAGTAGAAGTATAATTAGCGAAATATTTATTGCAGGAAAGAGATGACCCAAAACTCACACTTTTCTTGGCTGAACATCTCCACCCCTCGTTGAAGCCTCCATCAGACCAATTAGAGTACTGCGTGTTGAGGATGCGGTTTGCGTGTGAAACTGTTATGGCGAGACATGGGGTCAAAGTAAATACTGCATACACGTATGTATAAAATTATAATATTCTTATATACACAGCCCTACCTAGACACAAAGCAGGCCAGGTCCACTCCGCACTTTAGGTATGATGCTACAAGTAGTGATGTGTGCCGTTAAAAATGTATATCCGCAGATACGAAAACGAATGCAGGTTATTAGTGTCTAGATTCACGAATAAGCATGAGGATACGGACCCCAAGTGTTTTTCTCAATTTATGCCGATACGTGTGACCTTGTTGACGTTGACGACTAATAAAACGTCATGTTTCAACTTACACTGCGCGTGTTTTATTCAATAATTATTTTAATACACATATCACTAAGATTTGGGATTTGATCTCGTAATAAAGATAGTTAAGTACTACCTTATAGCTGTCAATAATAATAGTAACTCACTACATTAGATATTCAAATATTTAATTCAAGTAAAATAAATTTAGAATTTCCTAAACGTAATAAAATATAATAATATAAAGGATCCATTTAAGATCCGCCAAAAAGTAACGGATACAGACCCTCGGATATTCGGCACATCACTAGTTCAGTGTCGAGCTCGACTAGTCGTGCTAATCATTAAATGGGCTGCCACGTGCCGGCTGGCTCGCACGTTAGTTCGATATTCACCCGCGTCGCGTCGTGCGTGCCTCGCCCAGATGATACATAATAATATGTTACTTAACGAAAATAAAAGCAACATATTGCATCGTAGAAAAAGTACATGGAAAAGTATAGAAATGCACGCCTACTTATAGGTAATTAGGTAGGTACCTACCTACCAAATGTTGAGTTTTGTTATCCTTATTTACGTGGTTAGATTATGAATAATTATTATTATTATAGTATAGTTAGGTACCCACAATACACACTAACATCTGCCGAATGCCTATTTTCTCAGTTTAAAGTATCTATATAGACATTATGAAATAAAATAGTTTTCTTTAATTTAAATTTTTATCTAAGGTGTACTACCTAGCGTAAGTTTATTTGAAACGTTATTATGTTCACAAAAGTTGAGTAATATGCACATAACTGGTTATTAAATATTCATATTAATTATTCTAAAGCCCGAAGAGATAAAAATTACGCGATAGAAAGAGAGACTTGGAGCAAGTCGCTATTTATTTAAATCGGTTTGCGGAGTCGGTCTTCTGTACTGGTACTACACTCCAGAGCAATGAATCCGGGTCCGATAAAGATACGGATCCTGGCCACATATAGAGAGCTGAAAATGTAGGAAGCTAAGAATGTTAGCTTAGTGAAATAAATTGTGTTTAATAGACAATTAATGAACTCCTTAAATAAAAGTAATTAATTTTATTTGTCACTTTGTATTATATTCATAAAAACGTACAGAAAGGAAAAAAAGGAATCTCATCTTAAAACAAAAATAGAAAAACACTATATTTTTTTATGACTTAAAAAAATTCTACAATTTTAGTACTTTGTGTTACCTCCACGTGCCACCATTACTGCGGTTATGCGGCTTGGCATGCTGTACACCAAGTTTCTTATGCGATGTTTAGTCCCATTTTTCATTTTGACATTTTTTATGCCATCACTTTACAAGAGCCATGCTTTGGCACGTATGAGCCGGCTCGACAGGAGTGATACCACGGCCTCACAGAAAACCAGCAGTGAAGCAATACTTGTATTGCTTTTCGCCGCGTGAGTGAGGTTACCGGAGGCCCTAACCCTTCCCTCTTCCCACTGTTCCCCCTCTCCCCTCTTCCCGCTCTTCCCCATCTTCCCCTACTTCCACCTTAGGGACCGGCAACGCACTTGTGACTCTTGAGTTGCAGGTGCCCATGGGCGGCGGTAGTCATTTACCATCAGGTGACAGGTCTCCTCGTTTGCCCCCAATACCATAAAAAAAAATAAAAATCAAGAACTTTGATTACTTTCATTTAGGGAATATTTAATTGTCCATTAAACACAATTTATTTCACTGAGCTAACATTATTAGCTTTCTTGATTTTCAGGTATCTTTATGTGACCCGGATTCATTGATCTCGAGTGTATTCTATATTCTGCGCCCATACCCAGCGCCATCTCACGACAATAAACCGCCTTAGTGATAACTGATCCTGCATCGCGCAATAAAAGTTTTCACGCTGTTTAGTAATCATTGCACTGTAGGCTGTGACTCGCCAGGTATATCCATAGGTAGTCCTCTGACTAGTCTATTCTAGGAGGTCGGACTAGTTACATGATATTATACGTGGCCTATGTTAGACCAACACCAAGGGTATTGATTAACCCTAATATCATATTTATTAGATGTCTTGATAAAAAACCATTTGACTTCGCCAGGGAATTGAACCGGTTGGCCGAAGCAGCAACAGAAATACTGGCGATGACTTCAGTCTTGGCGAGAGCTTCGAGGTAAGAGACATTTTGAATAAAAAAAAATCATATGATACATTAATTTATTGACGAAATCTAAATTATATGTTTGAACATTCTCTTCACATATAAAAAAAAAAAATTAAAAAGTAAAAAAAAAACACCTAAGCAAGCAATGCAATCCTAAAATTCTACAAAAACATGTCAAAAAGAGTGTCTTTGGATTTTCTTGCCTGTCTTTAGGGTTTCGTTCCTCAAAAGGATAAAAGGAAACCTAATAGAATCACTTTGTTTTCCGTCTGTCTGTCTGTCAAGAACACTTTACCTACGAAATGTTCAAATTTGTTAAAATCTAAGGCTTAATGGCCGTATCTTTTGATTGCGTTGACTTAGAAGCTAACATAAGTATTTCGTGTTAATTTAAACTTGATGCGTCCGCGGGTTCCTGAGAAAATGGGTCTTGACAGATAGACAGACGGGCAATAAAAAGGAACCCTAATAAATTATTTAATTTGATATATTAACGCAAGTGAAACCTGGCAAAACATTTTCTACATGTCTAATGGCTATATCAAAAAGATATAGAGAATAAACACATGTTTAGACAAACCAATCATATAGGTAATACAATAGACTTACAACAGAATTCTCAATCGTTCAATATAAGCTCTGGTTTCGGAACAACTAACAGACATCCAGGATCCAGCAGACACATGAGTTTCCATATACACATTATCATCGTCGTAGAACTTCACTGTGATGACCATCTCAACAGATTGCGACGCCCACCCACGATAGGAATCCATTCTCCAACTTCCTCTGAACTGCTTATAATCTAAAGCTTCTGCACGCTCGGATAATTGTAAGCTTTTCCTCGGCACCCACCCTTCCTTTCCAGTCTTCAATTGCAAGTCACCTTCAACCTCAACGGTAGTAGAAGCCAGGCGTAAATCCTCATATTTGGTGTCATAATCAGTCAGTGTCCCTAAATAAAAGGTGTAGGAATGATGATGCTCTCCTCCAGATGCACATGCTGAAATCTCGTTCTTCCATGTTGGTCCTGATATGGTGAATGAGTTGCAATTTACCGCAAAAGTCGCAAGAACTATTGCGAAGACTAGAGGTGTCATTGTTACTGGTACTCGAATTATTCAAGATTAACTGAACTCGTACGAGCGTCTGTTTCATCTTATTTACTAACCTTTCGGGTTATCATATCAATATTCTTTATACATGTGTATGTATATCATAGGGGAAGGTGGGGAAACATGGACAACTACCGGATAACCAATATAAACTCGTCGCTCGGTCGTTATTAAGCGGCCTACGAATTAGATTTAAAAGTAGAACTACTGGAAATTTATTTCTGTAAATCTGCCAAAACTTACAAAATATACTTATATTAATTAATAATCAATCAATCATTCTGAAATCAACAAAAACCCCTAAATGTGGTTCGTTGGGAGAATATAACGGAAGCGCGATAAATGTATTTAAGTTTGGAGTTACGCTGTGTAAATTACGCCGAATATGTTTGCCTACTTTCCCCTGTTGTTATTCTTAAACCCAGTATGATAAGACTACTATTCGCTATTTGTGCTGACCTAAAACTTTTAGATAACCCTATAACGATAGCTAAGTTATATCTTTGCAAATACATTTTTGTAGGTAATTCAACACAAAAAAAAAATCGCATTAAAACCAAGATACCGCCTTACTACCGCGTTCCGTAACAAACACGGACCAACTTTAAGAACTCACCGGGCTGATCGAAGCTATAAAATATACTTGAAAATTGGGTTGATAACATTATCGTAGGACCAACCGTGACATTCATTTTAATGATTTTATAGCCGATTCAATTTTCAAATATATTTTATACTTTTAACCTATTTTTTCGTGACACAGTTGCAGTGGTCCACTTTTGCCTAAATTTATAAATGTACATACATAACAATTATATAAAAAAAAAATAACCTAGTTATTGTTAGAATATCTACATATATGATATGATATGAACAAAAAATGATTATAAATTGGTTGTCTTGTGTTCATCCACAAATAAACTTTATTAAATCAAAACATGTAGGTGCAAAATCTCATAATGATCATTGGACAGTAATTCAGACAGATAGACAAAGTTACTATTGCATTTAAAATATAAATATCTAATAAGGTTTTAATATATAGAAATGTGTTTGTTCCTATTTTATGCTGCCGTAATCCGCAATTTAAAGTTTTAGCTTACATTTGCTTTGGCTTGCATTTGGCCGCGTGAGTGAGGTTACCGAAGGGTCCCCTATTCCCGTCCTTCCCCTCTCCCCCCTCTTCTACTCCCACCTTAAAGGGCGGCAACGCACGCCTCTTGAGTTACAGGTGCCCACGGGCGGCCATAGTCATTTACCATCAGGTGTCCCATCTGCTCGTTTGCCCCTATAATATAAAAAATCTTAAAAATGCGTTGTTACAAAGAATTAACGATTCATGATATTGATAATAATAAATGTTTTAGTTAAATTTGCTGATAAGACAAAAAACTGTATGTATAGTTTTTTCTCTTCTCTTCCTTATATGGTATTTATAATTTTAAAATATAATACCGTTGTAAACACAAGTGACCCGACCGGTCGCAAAACTCCTTGACGAAGTATCCTTGTCGAGCCTGAAACTTATAATATGTATGATGTAGTTATCTTTAATCGTGGGAGAGCCACTTGATACTACGGCCTCGTAGAAAACCGGCGTGAAGCAAACTTTCGTTGTTTCGCCGAGTGAGTGAGGTTCCCGGAAGCTCTAAACTCCCACCTTAAAAGCTGACTAGGCACTTGTGGCTATTGAGTTGCAGGTGTCCATGGGCTGCGGTAGTCACTTACCATCATGACCCGCCTGCTCGATTTTTTTATGGGATGGGACCATAAAAAAGGGCACATTATGAGGAACTGTTTAATAGTATAAAATGTATATTATAAGTATGTATATTTTGAAAAATATATATATTACTAGCAGTTCGCTCGCGTGTACATATTTATATATTGTGCGCGGAACCCTAATTCTTTTTCCAAAATAAAAATAGCCTAAGTTACTCCTTATAACACCAGCTATCTGCCAGTGAAAGTCCCGTGGAAATCAGTCCACGTTGTATTGCTAAGTAATTTGCAATAACAAATATTGTGACCAGTGGCGTTAGCTATACCATCTGAGGCCCGTGGCTAATTCATTAGTGTATTTTTTAATTATTGCCACCTCTGTTCAGGGCCTTTGGTGCCTGGGGCCCCCTCGAGCCGGGGGCCCCGTGGCATTTTGCCCGCTTTGCGACCCTATTGTTACGTCACTTATTGTGACTATAAATAAATTGCTATATATAAATTATCATATCTCTTAAGTTGGAGTGTGCAAATTTCATTAAAATCAGTTCAATAGTTTAAGAGCTCATCACTAACAAACAGCATGACATGATTTTTTTTTTAAGAAAGAATACTAGCAACGTGGGTTAACAAGAGTTTTAGTAATGTGAGGGGTTCCTCCAGCTAAGCTTAACGTTTGTATTAGGAGTGGGTTCACGTCCGCAAGTCCGACGCCTTAGCCATTACGCTACCGCCGCTTTTTAACCGACGAAAAAAAAAGGAGGTTCTCAATTCGACCGTATTATATTTTTTTTTTTATGTCTGTTCAGCCCTCACTCCCTTATTTATCAACCGATTTTGATTATTCTTTTTTTGTTAGATAGGGTATACCTCCAGGGTGGTCCCAGGTCAAGGAAGTCAGGATCTGATGATGGGATCCTGATAAAATTGAGAGGAGCCCTCGAAAATTGTAGGAACGAATAGTGTTTCTGTTTACTTTTCATTACTTTATCAGGTATTTGCGTTTAGAAATCATCACATCATGTAGCTGAGGTGATGATGAAAAAAAATCATATAATAAAAATCTTTTTAACAAAAAATTAAACCGACGAAAAGAACTAAAAAGCAAAAAATAAATGAATAAAGAAAAATGAATTTGTAATAAACTTATTTTGAGTCGGCGCCAAATAATAAAATTATTAATTACTTACGTAGGTACATATAAAATTTTGAAAATTAATCAGTCGGTTTAATTTTTTGTTAACAAGATTTTTATTATAAATGTAAATAGATATATCGGATGATTTGTATGCTTATGCATTTAAATGTTATTGTTTCCCAGGTCATACTGCATAGGTCTTCGCAACGCAGAAGTTGAAATGAAGTTGGCCGCATGTTTCGTGGAGAAGACTCGGGACCGCGTGAGGAAGTTGATCAAAGAAATTGATGATGGAGAATATCTGAATCTTGACCATTTCACTGTACAGTTCGGAAGGAAGGTATTGGATACCAATACTATGCTGGTGGAGAAACCGATCGCTAGAACATATTGGTAAGGCTTTTGAAGAGGTGATTATATTGTTATGTTGTAAATAAAACTATTTAGATATTGTTTTTTTATATTTTTTTATTATATTACTTCCTAAATACATTCTTACAACGTTTATGTGGATGCTGTGTTTTTTATGAGCCGACTCCGTCCCATTTACGTTTTCACCCTAAAATACTTTCAAAAACCCGTAAAAACCCCAACATAAAATTGTAGAACCCCTAAAACCCCAACAAAATTTCGTAGAACCCCTCCCAAAACCCGCCGTAAAATAATTATGCCTAAATAAATTTAGGTCATCTGAACAATAAGACGTACATACATAAACTGAATATGTTTTTCTCCTCCGAAAGAGAACAGACAAAGCCAAAAACCCTAAACATTCTGTTGTCCTTACGTACCACATGTGATTCTTCTAGTTCCTCTCATACTCTGGTTTTGGTTGCTTTTCATCTTTAGGGTATAGGTAGATTTTATAGGAAGAGGTAAATAGGGTAATTGAGGAGAGAAATCCCACCCTCGTTTGAAACCCCAAAGATGACAGCAGCTATGAATAAATCTCAATGCCATAGACATAGAATTCAAACAGAACTCCCACAACACAGCTGCTTACTAGGTATAGCAGGTACTTTAAAAGCTGTAACACGCAATCTTAAGTTATAACGAAGTGATACTTCGACACGTGTTTCGTCTCTTCACTACGCATCTTCAGGAATTGTGTTGGAGCAAATGAGCCATACATATGTATGTGGGCGGTGTGACTAAGATATGTTGAAATAGTTTGAATATGAAGCCGAAGTTTGTTTGTTAAATTAGCTAATCTGTTTAACTACCAGTAGCATACATTTTTTTTCTACATAACGGGTGCAAGGAACGGCCTGTCGAATCTTGAAATAGTAGTCAGTCAATTAAATAACATTTATGCAATCAGCTACTTTGACGGCGCCGAAAGTTTAAGGTCATTCACCATGCCGCACAAAAATTATACCTACTACCTACGTTTACATTGCGTATCGTACAATAAAACTACAGACTGTAAATCCTTAATCTTGCATTTTCATGATGAACTGACTTTTGCATTGTGATAAGAATCTACAGAGACGTTTTTGTAATTTCTTCGCGTCGCCGAAACTTACACTGTATATCGTGGGAGAGCCATGCTTCGGGCTTATGGGCCCGGCTCGACCGGAGTGATACCACGGCCTCACAGAAAACCGGAAGTAAAACAATCCTTGCATTGCTTTTCGCCGAGTGAGTGAGGTTACCGGAGGCCCCAACCCTTCCCTCCCCCTCTTCCACCCTTCCCATACTCCCAAAGGCCTTAAAGGCCGACAACGCACTTTACCATCAGATGACCAGTCTACTCGTTTACCTCCAATGTAAAAAAAAAAACGTGTTTTAGAGCCCACAGTACAAGCTATGCTTAATTCGGGTCTAGGTTGCATTATTTCATAGTCCGATTATTGATAAAGGCTATTTAACATCATGCTACAACCGTTAGGAGCGGAGCAGTTATCATAAACGCTAGTAAAACTGCGGTGAGCCGTGAGTATAAGGCAAAATGAACTAAATTAAGTTGAACGACCTAAAAATATACACAAGTGGAATCAAAGTCAGTGTTTTTACGACACGTATATACTCAGTCATGTCATAGAAAATTTCTTCATAAACAAAATATAAAAAAAAAAATGGCACTTCAATATTTGCTGACACCGCACGATTTGATTTAAACATGACTGCAACGAAGCAGTGCATTGCAAGTTCATGAAGTAAAAACTTGGATTGGCTATCCTTTTTAAAGCTATCTTGATAGGTAATGAGTAAAGGATCGGCGCGTTGCAGCGAAGTGGAATGTGGATTTTTCACCTGGTGTGGTAATCCCACTAATATTATAATTGTGAAAGTTTAGATGGATGGATGGATGTTTGTTACTACGCCAAAACTACTGACCCGGTTGTGATGAAACTTGGAATGTAGATAGCTGGGGACCTGGATTAACATATAGGCTACTTTTTATCCCGATATTCCCACGAGATGGGGACTTACGCGGGTGAAACCGCGGGGCGCTGCTAGTATTATAAATGTGAAAGTTTGGATGGATGGATGTTTGTTACTATTTCACGCCAAAACTACTGACCCGGTTGTGATGAAACTTGGTATATAGATAGCTGAAGACCTGGATTAACATATAGGCTACTTTTTATCCCGATATTTCCACGGGATCAGGACTTACGCGGGTGAAACCGCGGAGCGCGGCTAGTTACATACACTTACACAAAGCTTTGAGGGGCTCGTGGCCATAGCAACCGAGCAGGTTAGCACATTGCAAGGTTAAGTAATGCCAGCCAGGTCAGTCTTAGGATGGGTGACCATTCTTAACAAATTGAGACCTCGGAGAATACGTTAAGTCGTCCGACCTGGTCTAACTACAGAACATCGAGATCGCCTAGTACTTGGGTTGTGGAGGTCTGATGGCAGTCACTTCAAGTAAAATATCCAAGTTCGGCCGTTTCGTTAGTTAGACTGAAAGCCGATCCCAACTCAGTTGGGATAAGGTGCGGAGACAAAAAAGCTTTACAAGTATTTGACATATCATGGTCTAAGTACATACTTTTCGTAAAACACTGACATAGATTCCGCACGGTGTATAAAGGCATTCTGCAAGAAATCTAAGGCATATAATCTTTAGGAAAAACACTTATATATGACACCCCTTTTTCAGCCACCGGCTTAAACCTATCACCAATAGTGACATTTTTGGTGACTTTTCCCCGCTTTCCAATCTTCGCCCTCCTTTTCAACTTGGTAACAGATTCCGCCACTTTAGTTTCCAAAGTGTTCTTGGCACCAAACGCTACCTTTTCAGGCTTTGGCATGACTGTTTGGATCTTGTTTCTCTCTTTGCGCTTGTAGTAGAAGACTTCCCAGGCCAGGGTTATCATGGCCAGACCTAACCCGAAGAGAGTTGCAATGAATACTCCTCCTGAAATTGGTATAGGTCTAGCATTAGTTATTCATTTTTTTTGAAAAGGCTATATTTTCTTAACTTCTCCT
Organism: Callimorpha dominula; assembly: GCA_949752705.1. NCBI lineage: Eukaryota > Metazoa > Arthropoda > Insecta > Lepidoptera > Erebidae > Callimorpha > Callimorpha dominula. The sequence goes on along the minus strand of OX457017.1, from coordinate 9,638,079 downwards.
CCGATCATCATTAAATTTTGCTTGCCCTTTGCCAGGAGTACAGAAGAGTACATAAGACCTTTCAACCAGAAAAAAGCCCTGATCCCGTGGGATACCTGAATTGATTGAAATAATCTACATTATATGTGCCTTTAGTTAAACGTGACACATCCAACCGATAATCTAGCTTATTCCATAAATGAAGCATAGGCTTGTCAATTGTCAGCACTCCAGCACTGATAGGTTCTTTGAGATTGAGGATTGCGGTAGTGGGGGTATGTAAACAAGTACCTTTACTCACAGGAGGAAGCGGCAGGGCATTAAATCAGTGGGTCTTGGAAGCCAGGGGAACAAAGCTAGGCCATTCTCAGAAACACGCCCAAACTAGCGATGCGGAAGTTCGTCGTTTAGACTGTCACGAACTAAAGACTTGGTGAAGATGTAGTGGAGTTGTTATACTTTAAAAATATAGCCTTTTCAAAACGAATTAATCATTTGTCAGTCCCGTATCGAATCAAATCAATCAGCTTATCGCAGTTCACTACTGGACATAGCCTCGTAAAATAATAGGTAACTAAAATTACACTCAAGATACTTTTTGTATCCTTGGGGAAACAAGAAAAGCTTATGGCCGCTTAATATTATTCGGTAACAGAAGCCAGTGATTATAGTATATAGTATATATATTCCCAAACTTTTCGACACATGATCATCATCTTCATCATCAATTAATTTGGGGTCTTCATTCGTCATCCACTGCTTTACTCCCTTTCTAGCCAAATTCTCTTTCACGCAGAGCTCTTTCGCTGCAATAGATGTTTAAAAAATTACCTAAACTCTCCAAAGTGATCCCTTCCGATTCGTCCGCATCTGGACAAGCTTGTCTTGCGGACTCATTCCAGTACCTGTAGTAAAGAAAAAATACTTTAAAGCACAATTAATACTTCACAACTCTCATAAACAGTTCATCAGTATCAAACTCAAACAACTTTGCTTCCATCGCTCCAAAATCAATTTCCAGTAAATATGTCAAACACTTTGCTAGTCATGAAATTTATTTTAGCACTTAATAACAACGTCGCTATTACAAGTATTTGAAGCTCGTTATTACACTTATTACCGCTATTACAAGAATAGCTTTAGGTATGTACACTGTAGGAACACTTACTTTGCCGCCAATTGCTCTAGAAACCGTTCCTTCTGCAACTCCAACAGTGCCCTGGAGAGGTCTTCTTGCAACCTAGACCCTTGCTGGACAGCTATCGCGTAAGGTTGTTCCGCGAAGACTTCTCCCACCTCCGTCAGATTACAGTTACGAGTGACTTCATATCTAGAGAATATAATTAGTGTTCTGGAACATTTTTTCAAAGAATAGCCATAGACCTATTCAGCCATCGCGTTGGCTGAATATATCTACTTCTATTGTCGTACATAAATCAAACTTTGATTGTAGCTGGTCGGCTTTGTATTGGAACTGATTGGCTAATGCAGAGAGGATGTTTTACTAAAAAATAAACCCAATTATAAAAATAAAACGCGTGAGATGGGACAGCCGGTTAGAATGAAGTTCCTTTCACTATAAATATGTATATATTTACATTACAACTGTACGTTATTTACCAACTTACTTTATTTCAGCAGAATCGTGTATGAATGCAAAGTCCGCATCTGTGTGTTCGTTAACTTGTTGAAAGCCTGTCTTAGCATCCGGGACGGGACCTGGATGGGAATTGGAATAAAAGTAAGGCGGTAGTTTGGCAGGTGAAATAGATAGCTTGCAAATAAACCCAATAAGTCTCTTAAGTTCTATCTTACGTGATAGCCCTAAACTAAGTTACAGGCAGCCAAATGTGCGTCATGAAATTTCCAAAATTCTGACTTTTTGCACGGATTTGATCTTAAAACTATAATCTACCGCAATCAATACACATATTTATTAAAGGCACACGTTAGTACTCATGTGTATTTCGGGTAAGTCAGACTATTTACGGGCGCGACGGGAGCCCTTTAATCAAGGGACAAAGGGTCGCCTGCTGTGGACAGGAAAGGACAACCATATATTGGAATTTTTCGAAATGTCAAATTATCTATCACTCCCTACTAAAATAAAATCTATTGCCATTACTTTTGATAGGTTCAGTTTATTTAACAGACAGTTCTTGAATACATCGGTCTCTGATCAAATCAAATTTCTAAGAAAATCTCTCACCTGAAGCATTAATAGCCAGTAAAATGTGCCCATACTGCTCTCTGATAGGATAGTCCCAAACTCTGTACTGAGCTTGGTCTGATGTTGCATTCAGCGTGATCTCTTTCCATACCCTGCAATATTGGGTTTGTGCTTTCATCGCGTCTAAATTAAGTTTCCTTGAAGAGTAATCTGTGTAGAGTTAAACTAATCTAGGTACAGAAGGATGGTCTACACGGTCGCCGGCCTCCATGATCATAAGTCTGAGGGCGATAGACAGGATTATCCGTGGCCTGACGCAGAAGCAGATCTAAGATGCCGTGTTCCGCCTGGCACATCTTGAAATTGAAGGGGGCAATGTGCCTCGTATTCCACGGTGGTGTTACCGGTTGTTCAACAGACGGCCGAGTCTATCGGGATTTACAGGGATTTCCTTTCAAAGTTTTACCTGAGTTTTTGGCAGTAAGACTCGCTTTACCACCACTGGTAGTGTTGATTTTTGCTTAAACCCAGTTTAGTGTGTACAAACCACAGGAATAGTATTTGGCATGATGTCAAATCGGCACTTACCGATACAGAGTGTCTTCAGCAAACTTCATATTAATGAAATACTGGTGGACCGAGGAACCTTCCACTACGGTGTAGTTGATCCTGGACTGGCGGGCCAACTGTTCCAGGGAGGATACTGGCGTCTGGCAAACAAGTACGGAAGAAGATAATCGACAAGCCAAATCAACTAATTATCTACTGATCCTGCATCGTACAATGAAAGTTCTCGCGTTGATTAGTAACTCAATATACAGCTTGCGAACATCAAATGTTGGGCCGCCACCCGCCAAGCACGATCAATTAGCCTGGTGTGATTGAGCTGGTGAGCCTCCTTTTGTGTTGAAGGGACATAACATTTGTTACAAGTACGGAATAAAATTATTCTGTTAATACACTTAAGGAACCATCTACCAAACTACTAATTAGGAGAAATTCTACGTGTGGATTGCGCAGCGACTTCTGGCATCACTTCGCCAACTTCTAGCGTGTCGAATGTTATACTCACATAAGACTTGAAGAAATTTCTTCATGTCAGTTATCATAGTTATGTGTGTGTGCTCGTGTCCGTGTGTAGGTATGTGTAGGAGCAGGTGTAGATGTTGGTTTGTGTGGGTATTTGTCTGTGTATGCAGTTGTGGGTTTCTTTTTGTTTGTGTGAAGATACTTATACCATTTTACATACTTACGATAAATCTGACTTGCTTGCCTATTAGACCCTAGCCAAGACTTTTATGGGGTAGACCCCAAAAAGTTTGGTTTCTCACCTGCATCCTCTCTACGGTAAGAAACGCAGCCAAATTAGCCGTGAAGGTAGCCAGCATGAGCACTACGAACAACCAGTACGCGGCAACCAGAGTTCTACCTGACAGAGCTTTGGGTGCTTCCCCACCCCCTTGAGGAGTAAAAGACGTCAGGGCGAACCAAAAACTTTCCTTTAGGGTGAATTCTCTGAAAGAGAAACGCACACTTAACACTTAGTAAGTCTTGCCGCGTCATGCGTCAGAGCCGCGAGCTCTCATTTTGACAACTCAACTCATACATATTACTATCTTCTTTCTCCTGGCTATTATCCCATCCCTCGCCCTGGTTGCTATATGATTGAAAACTCTTTGGTCAATAAATAAACAGGTATATTCGGAGGATCCAGGAATTAGGGTTTCGGTCGATTACAAGCCCGTAATTACTACAGTTACATTAACATAGTCTACGGATTATGAATAAAAAATACACGGATTTATGTCAGTCCAGACACCTGCGGCCCAATTCAGTTATAAATGCATCTACACCAAAGAACGAAAACAACGAACTAAGAAAGTCATCAGAACTCACCTGCATGGATAAGGATATGCATCAGGGTTGTTCCTGGCAGAATATGGAGAGTATTTGTCCAGCAACCAGATCATGAAGCCAGTGAGTACCAAAGCAGCCACGATGCTTAACCACACTTCAGTGCGAAGTACTGTCATGAACTTGAAGAGAGATGTTTTTCGAATGGGTTTTCTGATCGCTGTGGAGAAGCCAGTGATTTCAGGCATCATGCACTTACTCTAGGCCAAATAGTATGCTTATTTGTGCATTTCCAAGTGAAGGTATTGGTATTTATATAGGGCTCTGTTTCTGCATTTAGACTCATAGGCGGTCCATTATGCGTTCGAATAAGCTGATTAGTTGAGCCAGCCTAGCTCCTTCCAGAAGCACAGAAGCCTCCTGGGGCGTTCACAGGCTTCTAGGAGCGACCTCGCACCAGCGAGGATACTTGCCCGTTGTGTGGCCACTCCCTCGCACTCCAGGATAACGTGGGCGGCCGTTTCCTACGCGTTGAGACATCCTCTGCGTAGGGGACTGTCTATCGCACTGAGTCAAGTCAAGGTATTTTTTTATTTAGTTTTAGCTTTCTAAACCGAATGACAAATGATCGTTACCGTTAGACCCAGACCCAGGCTTCAAGTCTCATATCTTGTATATGAGATTTGAAGCCTTTAACGATACAAAATGAAAGGGGAATAACAAGGAACTTAGTGAACAAGAAAACTCTCTCATTTGCAACGTTTTAAGACCGACCCAACGGTGAGGCAAAAACCGCCGTGAAATTTACTTGCGTTTTGACTTGACTTAACACACACTGACTGCTCAAGTTTGATGGATAGTAAATCAGCTATTCCCGGCAGAGGAATGACTTCCAAACTACAGAAAACTGCATTCAAACAGCATTTCTTGCTTAATGATGTATTCCAGCTGGTGAATAGTGTCACAAGTATCAAAATCTTTTTAAATACGTATACCTTGTTGCAATCATCAACTCTTACCAATGAGGATCCCAGTTTGCTCGAAGTAAGGTGCCACGAAATCTATTACTTCTTCTCTTTCTGCTGTCATGGTTAACGCAGATATAGCGATGTCGGTCTCCTTGAAACAAATAAAGCATTGAACATGAGAAAATATGGATGAACTTATTTTTACTTTTTTTCGAAGACCTATAGGTAGGTAAACACTGCTAATGTAGTCTTGTATTTCTGCTGACAATAAAAAAGGTCTCCAAACCTATCTTGAGGAGATTAGGCTATGCAAGCCATGAGTGACACTTTGGTACTTACGTTTGGTCATATTTATACGTTACCTAAACATATTACGCATATACTTTTCTATTCGGTACAGAATTATTGGTGAAAAGCCATAGAAAAATTTGCAACAGTTTTCGCCAGCTGCAAAAGTCGTTTCTGTTAATTGCACAATTTTTTCACTAATAAATTCTCTCACCCTATGATGTTTAGCACATTCTACAAGGATATAAAAACTTCACACATCTCGCACACGGCCGTCTGATCTCAAACGCAATAGCGAGGTATGACGTCATAACCCCTTATTTTATACAATTGTTCTAAAAACAAATTCAGGATTGGTAATGACCAGAACATAATCTCTACTTAACATCTGCTATTTGTCAAGATAGTTTCATGTATATTAAAAAAAAGGACAGAATAGTTGGCGCTCCTTGGGGGAGGGCTTCGTCCAGCAGTGGAGTGGACAGCGATAGGCTGATAATGATGTAAAAATAAGTATATACTAAACAAGTTGACTAGATGCTGCCTCACCCCTCTCATGAGATCTCCGACAACACCATCCCAAGTGCCATTCGGTAGCTTCTTTCCGAAGTCTCCACTCTTCGGACTTACTATTTCGTAATCAAATGACATTGTCTGAAATCACAAGGATCTAGAAAATTAAATTATTACATAGATACATCACGCAAAAAAGCACAAAGAACAAATACACAAACAAACGCACGCAGATGAGAACGCACCATATGAATAATGAAAAAAAAAACAGAACACTCGCGCTTGACATAAAGGTAGAAGGACAAGACATATCGTCAAAACATAACGTGCCGTAGAAGTCAATTTTATTAATTTTAAGGTCAAATCATACCTATAAATTTCTACGTGGGAGAGCCATGCTTCGGCACGTATGGGCTGGCTCGACTCCGCTCGATGCAAGCATTGCATTTCGCCGCGTGAGTGAGGTTACCGGAGGCCCTAACCCTTCCCTCTCCCCTATTCCCGTCCTTCCATTCCCCCCTCTTCCCCCTCTTCTACTCCCACCTTAAAGGGCGGCAACGCACTTGTGACTCTTTGAGTTACAGGTGCCAACGGGCGGCGGTAGTCATTTACCATCAGGTGACCCGTCTGCTCGTTTGCCCCCTATACCATAAAAAAAAATGCCTGATGAAAACATTGATAAATTAAATCAAATATTCTTCAAGACCGTCTACGCCGGTATGGCCCACACTTTCCCATATTATACCAGTTAAAAAAAGCTCTGTATCTATACCTACCAAAATAAAAACCTAAACTTAGTGCATAATTATTGTTATGGCTTAAAGGTTTTTTTTATTTAATTTCGTGCAAAATGTACCTACTGATATTGTTACAAACTTGACTTTTTCTATAATAATACTTGCTCCTTACTTCAGATAACCTCTGCATGAGATCTATACAATACCCCTCAAAGAGAGGCTGTCCATCTTCATTGAACATCTGTTCCCCGGATTGAGGATCGAGCTTCGGCAGAGTCCAGGGTATAGCCTGAAAAAAAGCATGTTTTACCAAGATTTTCCATTACCGTTTTATACTTTGAGACAGTATAAACCAAAATATACTTCAGCGCCATCTAGCGAAGACAAATATAACTAAGTAGGAACTGTCGAACCTGCATCGCACAATGAAAGTTCTTGTGTTGGTTATTAAAAAGAATATATAGCTGGAAAATTAACAAGAATTCCAAATGTGAAATTAAAATTTTGAAATAGCATTATAATTTTTTTATCCACTATACACAATACTGTTGGCGACGATCGTGATTCTTTTTTTTTTTTTGTTTTTTTTTTTTTTTTATAAGACAACTCCCGCTTTAGGAATGACTCCTGTGTCGTGGGGGACTTTACAAACATACAAACAAGGGACACAAAGAACACCCAGACTCAGGTGGGAACCCATGACCTCTGGCTCAGCAGTCAGGGTCACTAACCACTAGACCAACAGGCCTGTAATTTGTCAAAATATCTAAAAAGATGGCGATAAAATGATGGAACGAAGCTGAAAATATTTCATTTGCAGAGTCTTCATCCTCTCTTAAGAATACCTACTTTCAATTCTAGTTTTGAGAGAACCCTTCTAAATAATTATTTATTGGAGTTAATTCCAGTGCGGTTTCATTTTGAGAATCATCTCCTTCGGAAAAACTAAACTTACCACTGCCGTTCCGATCCTGAAAAACATTTTAAGCGGTTCCAGTTCCACATCTGGCAACAACTTGTACTCTTCATTGGAAGACCAGGCCGCGACTACCTGTGACCCAGATTCTGGCTTGTAGGTAGATAAGATGAAACGGGAACGGAGGAAGAGCCCAGATCTGTTAGAAAACGAGAAGAAATTAGTATTTAACACTATCAAAATGGCAACTTTACGATTAACATTTAACATCTTAACGATTTTCTTCACACAATGAAGATAATGAAAGCTGAAGAACACCCTTAGTCTTTTGAGAAATCCCAAGTTGTCACAAAGTTCCTTTCGAACCGCATAATTGTTTATGCGCTATGCATATTTATATATAACACAAACTAAACATAACTTCAGATACTTAGATAGGTTTTTTTTTCACGCCACAGTGCTCGTCAGTCTCCAACTTACCTATCAGCATCCCAATAGAACGTTGTCTCATTATTAATCTCTGCATCTTCTGCGAATTGTCTATAAAGCTTCTCCTTCGTGGTATTCATGGCAGGTTGGGGGTCATCACAATCCACTGCTGAAGTGATGAGCGAAAGCTCCCGGTCTAGCTTTGAGTAGACTTCAGAAAGGTACGCTATGAGCGCGTTGAGAATGTGTTGCTTTTTCTATGGATTTAGATAAGTAATTTGTGAGATTGACACATAGATTTTAGTTAAGCCTTTGATTGAATTTATCACAAATGGTTATGAGATTAATGGATGCACAAAATTGTTATGGATTTTTTTTGTATTATGCACACTTTAATAGTGTTTAACAAAATATTACGTCTGAAGGAATAGCTCATATGTTTTGAATATAAAATGTTTCTCTATAGGATTTTTCAAGGGTGATATGAGTGAATCCAATATTTATTTATTTTCAGTATGATTTGTCAATTACAATTAAGCTGTAGCGACTTAAACTCATTTAAGATTTACGTCAAGACTTCATATACTATGATTTTGATCGCTATTGGACAATCCACATACCTAACCATTAATGAAAATTACTAAAATCGTCTCATAATCAAATTTTATCATAGCAAAATATATATTACCAGCAACCCGCCCTGGCTTCACACGGGTAATAGAGACATCTTCAACAATCATCATCATATGTCAACCAATTTACACAAAACGTTAACAAATTATACACCTAAATTTTGCTCATGAATCTCTCTGTGCATTGGTGAAAACCACATGAAAATCTGTTCAGTAGTATTTCAGTTTATTGCGAACAAACAGAAAAACGCGGCAGGGGACTTTGTTTTATAATAAGTAGTGATGATAACATACGCAAATGGTCCCAATTTATATTTAACTAGCTGCGCCCCGCGGTTTCACCCGCGTAAGTCCCTCGTTAAGTTTTCTTAAATTTTCTAATTTTCTCAATTTTTTCTTTCATAACAACCTTCTCCTGACAATAACAAACACAAAAAAAAAAAGAATTAGCGAAATCGGTTCAGCCGTTCACGCGTGATGCCGTGACCAAGAAAAATAGGGATTCATTTATAAATATAAATCCGGCTTCGCACGGTTATAAAATATATAGCCTATGTCATTCACTGAAAAAATGATTGAAATCGATCTAGTAGTTATGTAATTATTTACGACATCACATGAGAAGCCTCAAAAATAACAGTATTTCTCCACTATTTAATGGATGTTATTATACATATAAACCTTCCTCTTCAATCACTCTATCTATTAAAAAAAACCACATCAAAATCCGTTGCGTAGTTTTAAAGATTTAAGCATACATAGGGATATAGGGACAGAGAAAGCGACTTTGTTTTATACTATGTAGTGATATCGGGATCTGACGCCCGTGCTGGTGTGCGGTCTGCGTACCGCCCTTTTTATTTAATATATTACATAAGTGTGCCAGCAGCTAGCGAAGTTGATTGAGGCATGTCGCTCCTATAAATTCACTTACGTGTAACCTAACATTAATCCACTGCTATTTCAAGCAAAAATAGGTGAAAAACCGATGGAACAGAAAAGGCAATATGGATTAAACTACCGCAAACACTTATCACCTGAAAATCTTGCGGACATATGCAGTCTTCTCTCCTCAACACTCTGCAGCATTCTCCAGGGTCTACCTGGAGTATAATCGTCGGAAGCACCAATTGACTCACATCGAATGTTGAATAGTCAGTCAGTAGAAGGACCCAGCGATAACTGCGACGCACCAATTTCTCTTTCACCGCCTGATGAGAAGAAATAAAGAAGAAAGTGTCAAAGAGCCTTATTTAGGCTTCTCTTATGGGGTGACCATTTATTCTCCTTTATTAGCCGACTTCAAAAATAAGAAGTTATTATTTTAATATTTAGGCACATACTTTTCTAAGACATATTACACAGCGCCATCTAGACCCAAACTAAATACAGCTTGGTACTGGGTTCTAGACCAGACTTTGATACATTTTTCACAAATACATACATATTATACAAACCTGATCAAACAAAATAAGAATTTCATTGTTCATATTTATTACTTACTCGTTTATATGTATCAATAATAAACCCATTCTCGCCAACAATGACGTAAAAGCTAGGTTCCGGTCTCATAGTCTTCAGCGCTCGAGCAGAATCCCTGGTCAGACCGGCGTGAACCCAGACACGTACGTGTGATACTCCGAGGAGTTCGTACAAAGTTTTGTCTACATCTGGAAAGAATATTTAGTTTGGAATTGTAAATATGACATTGAGAGAATTCTGTTCATTGGTAACCGTACTGTGGGGACTTCCACAGCTCACTGGACCTACGGTCCACGAAAGAAGAGCATCGCTCTCCGGCTCCTGATATGCAGAATTCAGTTCCGACTCACTGGAACTAGCGGTAATCAGTTTCGACTCACTGGAACTGCTCACAACTTTACTAACACTGGCACGCTCACAAGAGAGCTGACTCATCAAGCGATCGACTCCGGTCTTGGAAATGAGTGACGTGGCGACTTCCACATTCAGTAAAAAGATATACTTTAATGTCATCTACCGAAGACAAGCTGAACTACATAGTAACTATTAATCCCGCATCGCGCAATGAAAGTTGTCGCACGGATAATTATAATACCTACACAACTTTCTAACATCAAACATTACCGCGATCCGCCAGGCATGATCACCTCGCCTGGTTGGAGGATCCTCCCCTTGTGATCGAATGACACGACCACCTTTTTTATGTTATAGGGGGCAAACGAGCAGACGGGTCACCTGATGGTAAATGACCACCGCCGCCCATGGGCACCTGCAACTCAAGGGTCACAAGTGCGTTGCCAGCCTTTAAGGTGGGAGTCCGGGAATGGTGGAAGAGGGTTAGAGGAGGGGAGAACGAAGGGTTAGGGCTCCGGTAACCTCACATACTCGGCGAAAAGCAATGCAATCATTGCTTCACTGCTAGTTTTTCTACAGTTCCATACGCATTACTTAAGAAATGGCTGGATAGATTTTTCTTATTTGGTTTTATAATGACGTTGTACTATAACCGTTGTTTTAAAACCGAACTAGGTTTTTAGAAAAACTAATTTCCGGATTTTTTTTTAAATTTTGGAGAAACTGAAAGTGAAAGTGTTTATTGAAAATTCACAGCACATGCAAAGCATCTGTCAGGTAGCTGATAGCAGTAGTGTGATAAATACTAAGCGTTTTGGTAATGGAATAACAAGATTTGTTGGAACATCGGATACCGTTGTGCGTACCTACCTATGGGTAAATATTTATTGAAATTGACATGGAAATTGATAAAACATTTTCTAACGAAAATACAAAATAGAAAAAACACATTAAACCTAGATTTTTGTCACGAGTTGTTTTTTTATTCACATGTTTATTGCTATTTCTTTAGATGTTCGAAAATCAGTTCTTTGAACTCGATATTGATCGAAAACATGTCATTCTCTTTTTGTAAAATTTCGTTTTCACAGGAAATACAACTATGCAGTTAAACTTAAAATACATAACTGTATCTGTATACAAAATTTCATCAAAATCGTTAGAGCCGTTTCCGAGATACCCGAAATATAAATATATACATAAATAAATACCTACATACATATATGAATTGCTCGTTTAAAGTAATAAGATAACAATATAACCCACCAAAAATAAACTTAGGTAAAAAAAATTACCTACTCACCACTCTCACTCTCTAATATTATCGCAGCATCAGTTACATTCCTAGACTCCAAATGATCATCAATAGCTTTCACCATCTGCTGAGATCCGAGCAGTGTCCTGATGAGAGGAACTCCTGTGATTGACGAAAGATTCTCAGCCATCTCCCAAGGGGACCAGGATAAATCGATGATCATAGACACACCTCTGGAAACTGCTGAACAAACTAGAGAAAACGATAAAAATATTGTTTAAGAATTTACTATTCCCTCTGCCACATACAACATTCGGCCAAACCTAACTAACGCCATCTAGTGAATTGTAGTTAAACTACTTCATAAGAACAGATCCTGCATCGCCATATGAATGTTTGCACTCTGGTCAGTATAATTTACAACATCCTAACATGACCTGTTGAACCGCGTATAGTTATCTAACCTGATCTGAAGTTCTCCAAATGGCTAAGTAGTATAAAATCAGACACATACGAATCCCTCAAGGGTCCAATAAGATCCTTCAGTTACGGAATCAGGCAGGCAATACTTAAGTAGGTATAGTACGGTATAGGTAAGTACATGATCTGTTCAAGAATTTAAACCACCTGGAGAAACACCTACACTGAATAAAAGAAGACGGTCAAAGAGTACTACTAAAGTACCACCGTTTTTCTGCTGGTAGCAAGAATCACCAAAGCTCAGTAAGTTTTAATAGAAAACTTCTTTCTCTAATGACTTACGTTTCCTGTAACTCTCTTCTTCTCTCTCTCTGTCCAGAGGAACAATAGCGTCATCCAATTTTAAATCAGGTCTTCCCTTTTCTACCATATTTAGAGCATTTCCAATGTTTTGTGTCAAATCTTCTTCATGTGTTTCTATTATAAATACTAAAACAAGTTCAAATACTTCAATATAAAACCCCACTAGGTTTATCGCGTCGTATCGGTTCGAGTTCAATCCCCGGTTCGATACCTCGGGAAGAAAAACATCCTGAAGAAACTTACGAGTACCCACATACTTGTTTGCAGACTTCAGACCTTGTTTAACTTACGGGGTATATTTACAAAACGAATTTAATAAAATCACTATTCAGGATTCGCTGTTTCGACAGTAGCGCGCCATCTATTGGTTGATTTTGCGAATTAAAAACAATCTATTAAAAAAAAACAATTAAAATATTAGACAGCAAACCTATCACTTCTTATAAAACCTGCATAATATGATTTTCATAAAATACTAATTCTTAACTTAATTCTTAATTTTGATCATGTTTTTAACAACATAGAAGACTTCAAACGTCATGATATCTCAGTCTCAGTATTGTAAACGTAAGTACTTACCAAACCGCAAACTCAGCTCGGAAATAACACACCCCAAATTAATTAATAAAATCAACAAAAACAAGTAGCACGATGACATTTTAGTAACGGCAATTCCCACAACTGCACGTTCTTATTTTATTTATCAAAATGGCTGAAATATACTCTTGCAGTAAATATGGTATCAACAGAGTTAACATAAGATAAAAAATGATCCTTAATTTTTCAAGCATTACTGGGATACAGTCATTTTATTCTATCTATGGTCGATCTTAACCCAGCTTAAAAAAAATCAAAATGGCGCGAAATATGACGTGATATTAAAATTTTGTTACTTGAATGTTGAGTGTAGACTTTCTTAAATATATTTTTTAACCTTTCGAATTGAACTTCACTTCAAGCACTCGTTTTAACTAGACTAACTTGTATATATTTTAAAAGCATAGTTTACAGAAATGATCGTAATGATATATTAATAAGGTATAATCTTCAAGGTAAGTCAAACAGTAACATAGACAAAGGATAACATATTGTTATCATGCATTTTGTTAAAAGGATAGTCGAAGACAAAAGCTTTTAAGCTAAATATTTTAATTTTCATTGACACTAACATTGTTGTCGTCATTACAATTATTCTGCAGGTCACATACCTACATAAGTGCTAGTTTAAGGACTATGTCGTGATGTCTTTTTAGGGACACATTTAAAGTCTGGATGTTACATGTTTTCGATGGCACATTTCTAGCGACCCCAGCGCTACTAATAAACTAAAAGAACGGTATAACTAATGACTCTGCGTTTTGACTTACAAGAGCTGGACTTTCACTGAAAGCCCTTTTTGTAATAGTTGCAGTCGGCCGTCTTATCCCAAACTTGGCAGAGCCTATGGTAACAAGATTGCTGATAAGCATGCTTATATATTTCTAAATACATACATATTATAGATAAATTACACCCAAACACAGGACAAATGATCATGCTCGTTACACAATTAGGTATTTGTCTTGGGTGGGAATCGATTTTTTTTTGCGGGATAGTCTCAGAAACGCTTCAATGTCGATGCCAGGCCGTTTCAATCGATTATTTATTAACTAAAAGCAGTAACACCGTTTCAAAGAAAAAAGATACAACACTTACAATGTACTTAAATGTACCATGAGTGTCGTGAATCAAACCAAGGATCAATCCTCGATATCGCGGTGGACCGGTGCCTTCAACTGGCTGAGCCCCTAGAGAGGCAAAGAGGAGAGCGGACGCGGGCGCAACGGCTCCCACTACCAACGCTGACGCAGGACATTCGCGTTTTGAACTTGATGGGAATCGCTGCTTTGTTCATTGTGTTGTGTACTTGCGATATTATAAAATACATCAATCAAACATTAACACCCAGACCTTAACAATGAGGTTATCTAGTAAAACATTAAACATTAGGCCAGAAAAACGCCTGATAGGAATGAAAACCCTGGAAAGTTCTCTACTCAATTCAAGATTAAGTTGATATTTTGAATATGGCAGTTTATGGTATCCGGGCAGAAAGTACCTCGATTTAACGGATCGGCTGCATGCATGTTAACCATGTTACATTAAAAGAATGAAAATTCTTATTTAATGCAATATTATATAACATGTAACGTAACAGAGTCATGAAATAAACTTAATTTTAAAAAACCACTATTTGAAAAACAAATTAATTCAGAATTAAGTGACATAATATTCGTAGAGTTATATTAAAAAAAATGTCTGTCACACACAAACAAAACATATTTTACCCTTAAAAAATATTAACATTTCTTTCTAACTAAGAAGGTAGGTATATAAATTGCTGATAATATAATCTACTCTCTCGCGATCGTGAATATATTTTAAGCGCAATAACACCTTTCTCCATGAATGTACCCAGTATTTATTATTTACAATAATTGCTTTCTGTAACCCGTTGTGATTTAACAAACGTGGGACAGCCCACCTGCTTGTCTTGGCACGCAATCTTTGAAAACATCATTTTGTTCAAAGTAGAAACACAAGTGGGTTTGATTTAGATTTTCGTCGGATTGAGTAAAATTTTTGAGTATTTGCCTAGATAAATAGGCATACGTACGCTTAGAGTTTAGAGCTCTTATGCCACCTCTGATCTCTCGACAAAGCCTGCTGTCATTAGAATCTACTTATTCTATAGAAATTAAATCGTATTAATTAAGATAGCTACAAAGTGTCAGGGAATTAAGTTTTGCATGGAACCGAAACGAATTAAGTACCTATATCTTTCTGAAGTTCTTTAAAAACGTTTTTCAATCAAATCAATTAATTAAACCTAAAACTGATTTCTAACGTTTACCTAAGTATAATGAGAGACATTGTTTGCAATAGTAACTATACAATTGGATACGTTACATTTAGGAATTATGCGGATTTTTTATCCAGTTATAGAACCTAGCAGCCCTGTCTCTGATGACACTGTTTTCGATAGTTTAGAGAGTTCGTCAAAAAGGGTATAAAAAGTTTTTATATGATAATCAGTTTAATGTTTTAACCATCGCATGATACCCTTGGCGTTGTCAAGCGTCCATTATATGGGCCATGATGTAGGTACTTTTCTATCAAGCTGGCCCTAAGCGTATTTGGCACTTTAGGGGTTTAAAAAATAAAAACTTAACTAAACTCATTCATAGAAGGAATAGATGTTGGGGAGAATACTCCGGCTAACCCTGGTGGACCGCGCGCGCGGGTTAACGATTAATGTTGGGGAAGTCGTATAATAAACATATAAATAAATACTAGTTTGAAAACTTTCGTTGCGCGATGCAGGATCAGTAGTGACTAGGTGTAGTAGTAGGTAGGTGACTTACTAGTGATGTGCCGAATCGTTAAAAATATATATCCGCGGATACGGATTATTAATTATATTAGTGTCTAGACCCGCGAAATCGAATACGGACCTCACGTTTTAGCTTCCACTAATAATTACTTTAATACACATTATATGACAAAAAAATAGGTTTTCATTCTGCTTGTTTTTGTACATGAGAGGTACACGAAATTGATGCACAGGTTTGTCATAAAGCATTGGATATCACTCTTTCTTTCTTTATATCTACTGTTTTAATTGAGGTACGCGGTTCGCTTTTTCATTTGAGCATTTTGAGTTGGAGAAAAACTAACTAGGTGTGAACATTCAACTTAATCTTAATGCTGCAAAGGCACGGTCCCTCCTCGTAAGACTCAAATAATTGTCACGAGACTAGACAATTGTTGGGGATTAGAGGGTAGGCCCCGAAAGACGTATACTGTCCAGATCAGCAGTATAGGTACCTACTGAATAAGGGCCAAGTTAAAAGCACTCGTAATCGGCGAGAGTGAAAGATCTAATGAATGTGGAAAAGGCGCGAAATGTGTCAGTATCCTGGCAAAAAAGAGATATTATTAAAGGAAGAATCGATTTAAAGCACAAAAATAAAACAGCTGTGAAAATAGTGCTATGATTCCAGATATTATGTAACATCGATAAATGTAAAAAACAGTTACCTACCGGTCTTTTTTTAAATTATTTGAGGTCGTTAGCTCAGTGAAAAAAGAAAACGCCATATTTTTCCCCTTAGTAAAATATCCAACTCACTAGCTACCTACTCCGTCAAGAACGTTGGAAAGCGGGAACAGCGCTGCCGCCATTATCTTGCTTCTTCGTTCATTATTATAATGATTTCATTGTATCAATCTCTATGAAGACACGTTTCAAGTCGTGCATTAATCATATAGGAATGGTAAATATTGACTTTTTAGTAAAATTTATTAATTACAAAGTTTTGAGGTAGAATAAAAACAGAAGTAGGTTTGCTTTATTTATCTATTCATTAATTTCTTTTATTATTTAAAAAAAATACTGTGAAATGGATCACGCACATCAATGGGTCTTCATCACAAAACTCATGCATGTGAAAAATGGTACAGTAAGACCCTCGAAAAGATATGAGGATTAAAAATAGACCTTTATTGGCAATAAAATAAGAAACAAAATATTTTTTTATAACTTTTTAATTAAACTTAAGTTTATTCGTTCTCCTGGCTGCGGAGGCGGGCTGCTGCGTTGGTAACCCTGATGCTGAGCTGCTGTGCGCGCTCAACAATGACCTTGCGTTTCTTTGAGGAGACACCGTGGGCGATCTCTGCACAGTACTTCCGGTTCTGCATCATCAGGATCTCGAGTTCACGGACATTGTGTACGAGTACCTGGGTGCAAGAATTTAAATATGAAATACTTTTCTTCAGCTCTAAAATCCTTTAAAGTGACGGTAAAGGCCAGGTTCAGGGCTGCAAAACAAATACTCTCGGTGCGGGATGTTGGATATTAGATGAAGACAAGCAAAAGTAAAGATGGTTTTTGAAAGACAGCCCTATCTAGACCCAAAACTAAGCATCACTTATATATTGGACTCTAATACATGGATATACATACTAAAAAACATTTTATTTTGTAAATACATCAATATTATTAGATGAAAATGCCTAGACCAATGCAAATAGATATATTCATGCATAGAAATAACCTGCTATGTCTGAAATTAGAGTTAAATACTCTACCTGCTTTTAAATTTAAACTACTAATAGGCTAGTTCGTTTACCACCCCTATATATTATTTGCCTGCCTCTCAGTTTAATTTACAAATGTATCTATCACTATGACCAAACAGCGCTTATCATCAGCTTGGAATAGGTGTTGATAGAATTGTTTTAGCAAGGTAACAAATTGTAATTATCATATATAGAATGTATAACACAGAGTGCCCTTGCATGTTCTTATAAAAAGGAAATCTTGTAACGATTTGACAGTCTAGTGGTTAGTGATCCTGACTGCTGGTTTGTTGGTTCGATTTTGAACCAGGAGAAATAATTGTGTGATGAGCATGATCATTTATTCTGTGTCTGGATGTAATTCATTTATCAATTATATGTATGTATTTAGTAATATAAGTATGTGAAATAGCGGCCTAGTTACCATAGTACAAGCCCTGCCTAGTTTGTGTGTATGAGGTGTCTCAAGTTGTAATAATTGTAGAGAACCTAGTCTATAGAATTATACAATAGGGCTGCACTAGCTCTAGGTCCAGTTATCTTCATATGAATTTTTATAGACCAAAACCTTCAATCTTATGTATGGAGGAAGCTTATTATTGCACATGAAATGTCACTCCTTCACCATTTCGTCGAACACTGCCAATTGCAGCTTAAAATGAAACTATCTGAATGTGAAAGATAGTGGTTACCAAATACTACTAATGGAGCCAATTATGTCTAGAATAGAGCTCCACTAGTTTAATAGCCTTTAATAATAATAATCTTTCTCTTTTCAGGTCTCCAATTACTCCTCTAATAATAATAATAAGTTGTAAGTAGGCAGAGCCTGTACTATGGTAACCAGACTGCTGATAAACATACTTATATATTTCTAAATAGATACATATTTTAGATAAATTACAGACATAACAAAATAATAATCATGCTTGTCACGCAATTTTTTGTCCTACGTAGGAATCGAACCTACAACCTCTGGTTCAACAGTCACATCACTAACCACTGACCAACAAGCCAGTTAAATTTACTTCCTCATCTATAATATTAGGATTGAGTATTAGTTCCACAATAACATGTAAATATGTTCTTTATTATATTTATTATCTCTGAAAAAGAAGAAAATAATGTCAGAATGTCTGTCAACCATTATATGATCTCCATGATTCTTATTAAGAGTTTAGGTACATATTATGATAACTCAATGCACACCTTACGGAAGCCATTGGGCAGCATGTGACGTGTCTTCTTATTTGAACCATAACCAATGTTGGGCATCAAATACTGACCCTTGAAACGTCTGCGCACCCTGTTGTCAATACCTGGAAAGTTATGACATGTTATTTTAAAAGTATAAAATATACTGTAATTTGTGCTACTGGCTGGCAAAAAAAGAACATTTCAATGTACTATATTCAAAAGAGTTTGTATATTTTTATTCAAATTTTGAATAAATGATTCACTGTAGCATTCAGTGATGGTTCTTTTCAAAAATATTGAACATATAATCATAAATGAAATACTAAGTTGTCTTACCACTACGTAACTGGTTATAATGTGGGGTAAATAACTAAAAATGTATCTATCACTATGACCAAACAGCGATTAACATCAGCTTGGAATAGGTGTTGATAGAATTGTTTTAGCAAGGTAACAAATTGTAATTATCATATAAATGTATAACACAGAGTGCCCTTGCAGAATATTTGAGGTTTAAATACAGACCAATATTAAAAAAAAACAATTAATAAAGTGGTCCATAGCACCTGTTAGCTTTCAGATA
This sequence comes from Callimorpha dominula, assembly GCA_949752705.1. Lineage (NCBI taxonomy): Eukaryota > Metazoa > Arthropoda > Insecta > Lepidoptera > Erebidae > Callimorpha > Callimorpha dominula. The sequence goes on along the minus strand of OX457017.1, from coordinate 9,618,815 downwards.
TTAAAAATAAACAAGCCATAACCTACACACGCTGTTTGAAAAAGGAACAATTTCTGGATTTCAAATTTTGGAATACACGTTTTTAGAACACTGAAAGCAATAAGTTAAATTGAACAATATTTTGAATTTTATAACTCTCATTACCATCTTGTTGTACATCTCAGATTTATTTCTAGACATCAAATAGGTATACAGAAATATTAGACAAAATAATATTAGGTTTAGGCGGCGCTGAAAGCGAAGGTTTGATAGAGAAAACCTCGTTTTCGTCATGTCATAACCTAATCGAAATCAAGATAATTTACTAAAAATAAAATTTTAATGTACTATTCCATAAATCTATGCAATTTGGCGAAGAATCTCTCAAATAACATAGAAATTATCATCAATATAAGGTTATTATCACATCAAGAGTGCAGTCACAGAACACGCTTTGCTTACCTCTAGGTTTACGCCAGTTACGCTTGAGTTTGTCATAGCGATCAGATTGATGGCGAATAAATCTTTTCGTCCTCTTTTTGACGATTGTGGGCCTGTATACAGGTCTGATTGCCATTTTGTATGTTTCTGATAGAAACGCGACTGTGAACCACGCGGTGACACGGCCGCACGGAAAGGAAAGAGAAATAGACAAATTAAAGTATTCCTAGACTTACAGTCTGTTTTCGTTTAGGAATCTGTGCCAAATAAATTTAAAAATTATTGTTGATGGTTATACCATTAGGAATTAATTTACAAAATTACACTCTTCCAAAAATCCATTATGCTATGGCGCTATTGGAGTGCTCTGATTCAGTCTTCATCTCGGATACATCGCAATAACCATATCAAAAACATCTGCATGGAATTAGAGAAAAACGAAGAACGCCACGATCTGTTTAAAAAGATTGCACTTAAAGGTACAGCCACCCCTGATAGCAAGTTGTAATCCCACTAATCCCACTATCCCACTAATATTATAAATGTGAAAGTTTAGATGGATGGATGGATGGATATTTGTTACTCTTTCACGCAAAAATCACTTAACTGATTGCCATGAAACTTAGTATGTAAATAGCTGGAGACTGGCTGGAGATTCTTTTTATCTCGATATTCCCATGGGATCGGGACTTACGTGTGTGAAACCGCGGGGCACTGCTAGTATTTTATATTCGTTTTTTTGTTACCTCCAACACTGATCGTCTGTCTCTATAGGTATATACCGGAATATACCTTTTTTTTGTGTGTGTAGAAGTGGAAGCCCCCTCGGACCGTCACCCCACCGGGATTTTCGGTAGGATTATGCCACGGAATCGAACCAACTAAAACCAAATGGTGTGCCGGACTACGTCTAAAATAGGAGAAATCTGGGAAGAGATTTTATTAAGACATCTGGACCCCTCCTAGCGCCTGCCACCACGTTCGGTTAAAAAAAACTTTTTAGCTAGGTGACGTCCAGGCACACGCAGACACCGCCTCCTCGCGGGGCGGAGCAAAACCGCCAGCGTGTGTTGAGCCGAGTCCCAACTGCAGTCGCAGTAGTGACAGACATACCCTAACTATTTGTTTATCTCCTCTTGTAAACAAAAGTATTTAATGTTGTCAAAAATGACAAAAAATACACAGACTACCATCAAGTGTATTTTTGTAAATATTTATTTTACTATCGACGAGGATACTGAGTCCTATGTTTTCTTTATTGTTACAACACTATGTTTAGAACATGTACCTATATACGGTCTAACTTTTCGGTTCAATAACGTAATAACCTACTACGCTTCTTGCTTTTGAAACTGTTACTTGAAGGTATAGCATTCTCTTTATTTCACATTTTACTACATTTGAGTCTACAGTATTCTTCTCTAAGAAATGATTTTAACACTCTTTGTTGATTTGTACAAAAAATTGATGTATGATCAATAACGAGAAAAATGCTAAAGAATGAAATATTATGGATATAATCAGAATAATATTTTTTTTGGCATCTTAATACTTCTGACTTTATTTTAGAAGACAATATACCTTGTTGAATTTGAGGGGTTACCTTTTGTTATCTGTGCTAACCTATAAACAATATTGTATGACAGCTCCTTGCACGCCGAGAACAAACCAATTTCTCTATGCCACAGACGCCAAATGTCGCCATCGATCAATGACATTTTGTGTAGTTGAATTTATTGATATAAAGCGTTAATGTAAATAATAAACAATATCATCATAAAAGTCGACTTCCAGTCGATATGTATGCCAAGGGCAAAGGCTCTACGGTGCCTTCGGACGCTCAGGCTCGCGAGAAATTGGCACTCTATGTGTATGAGTACCTGCTACACGTCGGTGCGACCAAAGCCGCGCAAACATTCCTGTCTGAAATACGATGGGAGAAGAATATAACACTCGGCGAGCCACCAGGGTTCCTACACTCGTGGTGGTGCGTGTTTTGGGACCTTTACTGTGCTGCGCCAGAGAGACGAGATACGTGTGAACACTCTTCGGAAGCTAAAGCATTTCATGATTATGGATTTGTCAATTCTGGATACGGAGTCAACGGAATCGGCCACAACGCCGGCCCGGCGCCGCCTAACGACGGTAGGTGTCCTAAATACAAGAATAGTCACTCGGGCAACATAAAATTTTACATTTACAATGTTTTTAGGGCAACACAATTTCTTATCTTTCTATGTAAATAGTATTAAGACATTCAGTTTCGGCTGTCTGGTTTAACTTGGTATTGCACTATAAGTACTTTCCCCAGTAAATTTTATTACTAAAAATCAGTTTGAGTAAAATATTTATAAAAATTGAATGTCTAACCCAAAAATGGTCCATGTTGTATGTGCATATGTTTGTCTCTGTCTGATTTCCTATAAAACAAATATGTGTGACTGACAAATAAGATGTCAGTTCTGTGGCATTCTAATCATTTTATTGTTACCTTTCTTAACACTTTTTTCTCTAGACATTAATGTGGTCAGTCTGATAGGGTAATGTTGAAACTTTCTTGTAACCTATTGACCTGAAAATAGTTCATGGCAATTAGAAAGTAAGGTCTGTATATGCAGATGATTGTAAAATGACTACAATTATGTTATTATTGAGTTTGATGTAATTAATACATACAAATTTTCAATAAGTACATGTTATACTGCAAAATTGAGTGTATAAAACGGAGAATACTATCTTTTGGTTGTCTAATTACTAGCCCAGTACATTTTCTGACCAATCTTTAGAACATATTTCAATATTATTGTTATAAGTATAGGAACAATTGTTTTAAACAAACAATTTTGTATTTTTGGAACAATTTCAGTTAAAATACCTTTTTACTTTTCATTTACAAGGCTAAATTTCTTATCTACCTCTATTTCTTATCTTTTACATTGAAAAGAAGCAAGTTTTTTAAGCAATCTACAGATACAATATATTTGACAGGCCTGTTAGTCTAGTGGTTAGTGATCCTGACTGCTAAGTCAGAATGGATAGGTTTGATTCCCACCCAAGATAAATAATTGTGTGATGAGCATGATCATTTGTGTCTGGGTGTAATTTTTCTATAACTAGCAGCTCCTCGCGGTTTCACCCGCGTGAGTCCCGATTCCATGGGAATGTCGGGATAAAAAGTAGCCTATGCGTTAATCCAGGTCTCCAGCTATCTACATACCCGGTTTCATCACAATCGGTCCAGTAGTTTTTGTATGAAAACATTACAAACATACACTTAATGTTTCCTCTTTATAAAGTTTAGTATAGACTAGCAACCCGGCCCGGCTTCACACGGGTAGCAGAGACATCTTCAACAATCATCAACATATTTCAATCAATTTACACAAAATGTTAACAAATTATACACCTAAACCTTCCTCATGAATCAGTCGGCCTATTAGTGAAAAACGCATTAAAACCGGTTCAATAGTTTTCCAGTTTTATAGTTTAATGATGTCCCATTAGACAGCTTGTAAAATCTAGTGATTTGAACCAGAAATCTCTTTTATTTAATTGTTTGTGTTCTGCGTCTTTTGCATTAAACGAGAATTATCGCGATCAATAGGTATTGCATACCTTTGAATTGCCTAATGTTGCGGCCAGGTTGTATTGCAGTCTACTTATATAAAGGAACTTTCACATCAACACAGTCTCAGTTATTATTCATTTATCATCATTGACCAATTAATCAAGTTTCATGCTTAACTAATTGGAAATTGAATTTAATAAAACACCAGACCAGCTTATATTAAATTGTAACTAAAACAATATTATAGATATTTAGATAGTTTAGTTAAAGCTAGGACAATTTATACTAATACTAGCTTCGCATGTGTAGCAGAGACATCTTCAACAATCATCATCATATTTCAACCAATTACAAACACAAAACCTTAACAAATTATATACCTAAACCTTCCTCGTGAATTGCTCTATCTATTGGTGGTAACAGCATGAAAATCCATATAGTAGTTTTTGAGTTTATCGCAACATACAGACAGACAGACGCGGCGGGGGACTTTGTTTTATAATATGTGGTGATGTAGTGATTTATGTAACCTTCATTCCGCACTAGATTTCAACACTTTCCCTGTTGTGTTGTTTCTATAGTAACTTTTACCAGTGCTGATAAAAGGCACAGGTAATATTTTGATCCAAAAAGTACCCACACACACTTTGTGGTTGCTTCCATAGAAACTTCTTAACTAAACTAGTTAAACCTCTGTCTTGGTCCGTACTTTTGGGCTCATTTGGTTTGTCTGTGTATTTTTTAGAATTTTGGTTGTAATAAAAGTTTGTTAAAAAAATAAAAATACAATTAATCACCACATATTATAAAACAAAGCGCCGCGTCTGTCTGTTAGCGTTAAACTGAAAAACTACTGAACAACAGAGTGATACATGAGGAAGGTTTAGGTTTATAATTTGTAAAGATTTTGTGTAAATTGATTGAAATATGTTGATGATTGTTGAAAATGTCTCTGCTATCCGTGCGAACCCGGGTCGGGTTGCTAGTTTATTTTATAAAGAAACACATTTGACTGATATTTAGTGAAATTACAAACAAGTTAAGTACTCTAAGAAATATTATAGCCGAACAAAGCTTACCTTGTACTATTGGCTCTAGAACACATACATACATACAGGTACATTACTGGCATAGAGTGAGCATCTAACCCTTTGATGTTGTAGTCAAATGCACTATCGCCGCCTCCCATATTTTCAGTAAATGTTTTTTCTATTTTATTATTAATTAATTTAGTCACTTAAGTAGATAGCTATCAAATAACCTAATAAACCAAAGCTACAAACATTTCAGGTATGGGCGGAGGTGGTATGCCACCGGGATTCTTCCCTAACTCCCCTCTCCGGCCTTCACCACCCGCACCACACCCAGGATCGCAGCCTTCACCGCATGGACCACAGCCACAACTAATGGGAACTGGGCAACCATTTATAGGACCCTGGTACACAGGAGGGGGACCACGTGGAGCAGTCAGGATGGGAATGGGAAATGATTTCAATGGGCCGCCAGGTACGTTTTTGGATAGATTTTTCTAGAAGTTAGTAAAACTATATGACTCTACTTGTAATTTCAGCGGGATTACTCATTCCTTGTCAACTGCAAGGGGGTCTAGTAACTAAGTAAAACTATATGACTCCACTTGTAATCTCAGCGGAAATACTCGTTCCTTGTCAACTGCAAGGGGGTCTAGTAATTTTACTTAACTCTCTGGTCTTAGTACTAATGAAACATAGTCTTCTCTCTGATTGAGATAAATCCGAAGCTTCAATTGGACCAAATTCTTCTGCTTCAATAATGAAAGAAACCATAACTATCATTGAATAGACTTCCCAATTATTACATGACGACCATAGTAATTGTAGTATTAATATGCTGCATTCATATAGGTAATATAATTTACATGTGTCTAAAATTGTACTTTATGCCTTTGTGTAAAAGTTGCTTTTCATTTAAATGTGAAAGTAAGCTATCTGTTGTACTATTAATTAGTCTGTGCTAATATTATAACATATTATGTAATATCAAATGTTTGTGCAGGTCAAGGCATGATGGGCAACAGCCTGGAGCGCGGCGGCGGTGGCGCGGGCGGCCTGCTGGGCGGGCCGCGCATGACTCCGCCGCGGCCGCAGGGCATGGGGCCCATGAGCCCGGGCGCCTACGCAGCAGGCATGCGCGGCCCTCCGCCACAGGGACCAGGTAATCATAACATTCACCACTCCCATCAATTTCATCTTTGACATTTAACAATAGTCCATTTAATCCATGTTTATAAACTATACCATAGATACACGATCTCTTATGAAAACCCCGTCAAATAATGGCACTCAATAGTTTCAAGTTATAAAGAAAGAAATAAAGATTTATTTAGAACACGGACAGGCATACAAATAAACAAAAAACTATAACTAACATTTATCATAATTACGAACTAAATTAAAACAGAGAGAGAAAGAAGATAAAAAAAAGGAAACAGGTCCCATTCCGTGCGAGTCTAAAACGGCCGCCATCTCATCATAATATGCTGCATGTATGACATGCAGCGCTGGTTTTCAGACGGGGCCTCGAAAAAAAAGTGACATCAAAAACAAAAATCAATGAATTTAAATTTAAAATTACGTGCATGCATTTAATATACCATCGTCATAATAAACCAGATCATACAATGAATGTTTCTGTGAATATATGTTGCAATAGGTTGGTACAAAAACTGCAATGTATAGCGTCTATAGTTTATTACTTAAAAACAACGGAGTTAGTGGTAGGTGTTAGATTCGTGGTACGTATTCACACGCACGCTCACAAGAGTATAAAGTATAGTTTTAGCATTTATCGGCAACACCTGAAACGTCACACCTCTAGCGCGGGCGCGAAGCGTCTGATAGCTCAACTATGCTTACAACTGCATGTAAGCACAGTTCAGTTGGTGCCATATATACCACGCCATGCAATACGTAATACGTTCCGTTGTGGTAAGTAATAAACTACAGATACATTGCAGTTTTTGTATTAAATTATTACAACAAATATTCACAGAAACATTAATTGTATGGGCTGGTTGTGATACTTTCGAGTGTCATGTATTTCATGTATACGGTATTTTTTTTTTTTTTACTTTTAATTGACAGTCAATTCAAACGAATATAGTTTTTGTCAGTCTTATGTCATATTTAATTTTATGAACACTGTTGAATAAATTATTTTAACCATAGGTAGACCTTACCATAGTAACCTTAGTAACCTTATTATGGTAGAATTTCGACTGGCCTGTTGGTCTAGTGGTTAGTGATCCTGACTGCTAAGCCAGAAGTCGTGGGTTCGATTCCCACCCGAGACAATTAATTGTGTGATGAGCATGATCATTTGTTTTGTGTTTGTGTGTAATTTATCTATGATGTGTATGCATTTAGAAATATAATGGGTGTAAGTAATGGCCTGCCGAATCTTGAAATATTAGATTCAGACCACCATTCTGAGTGGAAAATCATTGGAATTTGCTTTCGGAAAATTCATAATTTTTTATTTTATTTTCCATTTTTTTGGTTGAAAGTTATATCACAATGAGTAAACAGAACATTTTAACGAAAAATAATCAATAAACTAATAATAATAATAATAATAATTGTACTGGGATCGATCTATCATCACTGATAGGACTATTGTTGCCAATAAGCCTGATATAGTGGTGATAGACCGATTAGAGCGCCGAGCAATGATTATTGACATCACCATTCCCCATGACGACAATCTCTTAAAAGCCGAAAAAGATAAAGAAATAAAATATTTGGACCTAGCCCACGAGATTGTCGACATGTGGGATGTGGATTCAGCAATCATTGTGCCGATAGTCATTTCGGCCCATGGGTTAATTGCTAAGAGCCTCGACCAACACCTTCAGAGGCTCACGTTAGGCAGCTGGATTAAGAGCCTGATGCAGAAGGCAGTCCTCCTTGATACGGCACGCATTGTGAGGAGGTTTCTATCTCTGGAACCCTAACCACCGGTAGCTTGGTCCCTGTACCCGATACCGGTGGGACACTATTTTTTATATTTTTAAATATATTTGTTTTTATTTTTTTATAGTGAATGTATTTATATGTATATTAAGTAAATAAAGAGAATAATAATAATAATAAATCAATAACCCCATACGGCCAAAAACTGCAATGTAATCAATTAAGCAACATTTATGCAATCAACTGCTTCGACGACGCCGAACGTTTAATCATCGGTCATTCACCGCACCGCCCAACAATGATACCTACGTATTTTGCGTTTCCATTGCGTAGCGCAAATTCAAACTAATGACTGTAAATCCTTAAATTCGCATTTTTATGATAAACTGAATTTTGCATTGTGATAAGTATCCAAAGAAAATGTTTATCAGCAGTCTGGTTACCATAGTATAGACTCTGCCTAGTTTGGGATCAGACGGCCGTGTGTGAGATGTGTCAAGTCATTATATTTATTATATGACTAGATGACCCGACATACGTTGTCCTAACTCTGAATACTGAATTCAAATTGGTATAATTAAAAAAAAAAAAGTTATTCCAAAAACATAGTTTCGACCGATGCATCTGCTTTAAACGATATTTTCAGCGCGCATTCTGTCAATCGCGCCAACTGTCAAACGACTGACAGTTATGTCAAAAGCGCTAAGGTTACATTAGAAAAGTTACTGTGGTCGTTAAGTTTTCTTAAATTTTCTAATTTTTTGCTCAACTTTCCTAATTTTTTCTTTCATAAGAACCTTCTCCTTTTGACCATCACAACACATAAAAGAAATTATCGAAATCGGTCCAGCCGTTCACGCGGGGAAATAGGGATTAATATTTTAAATAAAAATAAATATGAATTTTGTATAATTTGATAATGAACGATGAAAATACCCAACTACGGCGTTACATATCTTGGTTTGTCAGAAATCATTTCGACATATGTCTTACATATTGAATGTTTTTTGTGTTTTAACTACAGATGTGTAATCATCCATGACTGGGTAAAAACCCGGGTGATTACCCATCTTTGAAGGTGGGTAATTACCCGGGTTAAAACCCACGATTGGGTAAAACCCGGGTGATTACCCATCTCTAGTTTTAACCTCACTTTACCTATACATATATACAAATAAATAAAATTGAAGTGTCTGTTTGTAATATCATAATCATAATTACAGCTTTTTGCTAAATGCATATCTGAATTACACGGTATACTACACGGTACTTATATAAGAAAATCAATTTTCATTTTTTTGTCTGTCTGTTTGTCTCGTTGTTCCGGCTAATCTCCGGGACAGGCGGACTGATTTTCAACGGTACTTATACCAAAAAATCAATTTAAATTTTTTACCGGGACTTAATTAGGCGCAGCTAGTTTATAGATAATGAGAATAATATGAAGAATGTCAAGAGCAATAAAAGTTGTAATTTTTTAAGTAAATCACTTCCCAAGTAGTTTAGCATTTTTAGGGTTCCATTCCACAAAAGAAAAAAAAACGCTTAATTAATTTATCATCCGTTTGTCAAGACCCTATTTTTTCAAGAACTTGTTGAGGCATCAAGTTAAAGTTAACATCAAATACTTATGTCTAAAAAAATCAAGCTTCTAAGTCGACGCAATCAAAAGATACGACCATTTAAGCCCTAGATTTAACCAAATTTTAACCTTTCGGGTATAGGTAAATCAAAACCTATAAGGTTCTTTCCATTGACCTAAAGTCATGAAATTTGGTGAGAAGTAAGGTCTCACAGCACAAGTATAGAAAAAAATCCAAAGTCGTCAATTTGTTGTTGTATCATCAAAAAAATATTTGTAATTACAAACTTTTATTTTGTGGTTGGAAAGTTGAATTTGTCGTAAATCGATGGGTGGGAGATTATTTTTAGAACTGCAAAGTTAAGTTTGTCTTTTGGAAAAAACGGGCAAAAATCCTCGAGAATTGATTCCAGGGAGGACGCCCTATCTATACACAAATTTATTTACTTACGGAACCCTCGATGCGCGAGTGAGACTCGCACTTATACGGTTTTATTTAATAACTTCATCGCAAATGTCTGAGATATATCTATGGTTTCAATTGACAACCAAGCTAGATCAGAAAACTTGTCTACTGCAAGAATCTATCTAAGATTCGTTTTAATAAGATTGATATTTGTTAAATCTTAAGAGGATTCGGAGCGTTGTCAAAACAATTATGGCTCGAATGGTGACATAGCATCCTCTCTTACCTTCTTCCCGTACACGGAAGAGAAGAGTCTGTCGTCCCGCAGACTAATCACCGCGGAACGTCCATGAGCGCTGGTAGAAACTCGACGTGTTGGGCTAAAAGCAGCCCCGAGATCGTGACACAAACCATACTTCTGGTCAAAGGTCCCTGGCTGTTCAGCTAGTCTCTTAGATCTCCGTGGGTTTTCTTTCAAGGCTTTTACACACAAATTCCTGGTAATATCACCACGTGACGAAATATCCTTGTCTGTCTTTGAAGTGATTCATAAAAGTTACATGTGCGGAGTCATAATAAGGTAAAGGTGCCTCAGTGTCCACCACTTCCTTGACTACTACAAAAGAGCCTCTTCTTTATGCCTAGAGTCTGCTTTTCCTTTTACTAGAGGATCCCCCTCTGCCTTTATACCTGGAGCCTGCTCGTTCTCTTATGAGAGGACCCTTCCTGGCATTTTGTCACTTTAGGTCCAGTCCTTTCCTGGCGCTGAGTGTGTTCGGCAAACGAAGACGTCCCCCATTTTGTCCTTGGGTAGTGTTGGTAATTCCAGCAGGTTATATTACCCTATACCCTGTAAAAAGTTGTGGTCATAAAAAAAAATTATAAAACAAATATAAATATACTAAAGAACCTCCTTCGTTTTTTCGTCGGTTAAAAAGTATTGGTAAAAAATAAAAATTAAAAGGTATTGGTGGTCCTCTGTATTTCTGTATCTTGAGAACGGCTGGAACAAATCAAATGCGGTTTTTGTTGTTATAATCTCCATTAATCGAGAAAAAGTTAGGGTATTTACAATTGTCTTGAAAATGTCAGGCATGTACCGTGCATAAGTCAGAAATCGTTTTAACCCTTATTTGAAACAGGTATGCCACCCATGGGGATGGGTCCTCGCGGCGCGTGGGCGGGGGGCAGCGGTGGTGGGGGCGGGGGAGGTTCCGCACCACTCAACTACAGCGGTGGCTCGCCCGGTGCATACGGGGCTCCGCCGGGCTCCAACGGCCCTCCGGGGCCCCCAACACCGATAATGCCAAGCCCGCAAGATTCGTCCAATTCCGGTGAGTGCAACTATTAGGACAAGGTGGCGGGGTAAATTGTCAGGTAGGGTATTAGCGGGTGTTGTGAGTTTTAAGCATAAAAAAAAAATTATTATACATGATTTGTATTGTAATACATTTTTTTTTATCGTTTTTATCGTTCGTTTTAAGTCCTTATACCCGCAAGCTTATCAGTGTTAACTGTCTAAAGCGGAAATTGTTTGAAGTTTTTCTATAAATTTTACCAGTATTTTTTGGGTAAAATCATTCAATTTTCGACGTTCGAAGCTGCTGAGTGTAACATTGGGTAAATGCGCATATTCCCGACAGTATATATTTTTAAACGAACATAAAGTTTTAACCAGAATTTAGAAGTTTCCAGGTGTTCGCCATTTTTGCCAGGTATTTAATTTTCGCACTACCATTTAAATATATAATAAAGTGAGCATGTATTAATGTAAACATTCTAAGATCAGTTAAATGAATTTTTAATAACACATTAGTCACCGTTAGGGGCTTCCATTAATTACGTGAGGTGATTTTAGCGATTTTTCGACCCCCCCTCTCCCTCTGGTGAGATGTCGTGAGATATTGCTTGACCCCCTGCCCCCCCCTAATCTCACGTAAGATTTTTCAAAATGCATACGTTCACGGAAAATAATTTGTAGTAGGAGCAACTGCGGTTGTAGTACCATTTACTCCAAAGTCGTGGGGAGAGTCTCCCTATTACTTTACATTATTATACTATTTACATTTTACATTATATACTACTAGCTGCGCCTCGCGGTTTCACGCGCGTAAGTCCCGGTACCATGGGAATATCGGGATAAAAAGTAGCCTATGTGTTAATCTAGGTCTCCAACTATCTACATACCAAGTTTCATCGCAATCGGATCAGTAGTTTTTGCGTGAAAGAGTAACAAACATCCATACATCCTCACAAACTTTCACGTTTATAATATTAGTAGGATTTTAGTGGAGAAACATTTCTTATTTAATTTCACCCACTTTTCTTGCAATTTTACACTGTTCATTGCGGAAAAAAAAAATACGTGATATTTGTCGAGGCCCCCCTCTCCCTCTCGTGAGATTTGGCTCGACCTCTCCTCCCCACTAAACGCCTCCCGTAATTAATGGACGCCCCCTTATGACCAAAGAATTTACTCTTAGTAACTCGTATCCATGGTTTTTAACTGGCTAAATAAGTGAAGTGAAATAAATTATTTTGAATTAAATAAAAAATGCTGTTGTTGCAGTTAAAAAACATACTCGGTAACCTCGTATCCAATTTTTTGGTTCAAAGATAAAGAATCTGTTGCGTTTATTGTAAAAATATTTCCACTCAATTGCCGGGTAAATGTCCAACAAAATTAAAAAAAAACTGCCGCTTCTAAAACTAGGGATGGATTTATTTTTATCGATATTTAAATATTAAGAATGATCGATATTGTAATATATGCTCATTTTAATCTTTTAAAGCGTTCTCTATTCGACTAAAGGACGCACCGATCTTAGATCTACCCACTTTTCTAAATGTACCAATAAAAAATATTTTCAATTTTCGTTCTAGCTTGCTTCGTTCTCGCATAATCTTGGTTCGTTCACGCTTGACACTTGTGTACTACGCTTTTTATATTTCTTTTTTTTTTTTGTAAATCTTCTTTTCGTATGAAATCCTTTTTTATCTGTATATACTCTTTAGTTTAATATTAAGTTTCTCAGATATAAAAACATAGAGTAGAAGAAGAATAAAAAAATATTTAATCAATTTTTATATATATACTGGTTACTAGCAACACTGAAAAGCCGATGAGTAGCTAAATCAGATTTCCGTGCTGCGTTAGCGCCGGGCACTCCCGAGTGTTCCCCTGTCGACACTAAAGTTTACCCTTATTTAAAACCAGGGATGTTATGGAAATGAAATTTCGTATCTAGACATGGATGCGGATATATGAATAATACTATACCGGTTGCATATGCGGTCACGGATATGATATTATCACGGATTATCCGATAATTACGGATATTAGATTTGTAAGGGATTGTAATAAGAGGAATTGAGTGTATTTCTAGGTTATCAATTGGTACTACAAGCACAGCTAAAATAGCCTTTATGTGATTATTATAGCTACTCATTTTTAAGTGTTATGTACTTGAAAATTCAAAAACAACATTATATAATAAACAAAAACAACATTACACAATTATTTCAGATACACTTGGCATAACATGTTTTATTTAGACTCCGCCCTTAGCCGAAATTATTTCAAGCCTTTATATAAGATTCCGTTAAAGTTTCTGATACATTTTTATTCATATCCGATTATTTTGGTTCCGGTTACCGAGCTCCATGACATCCTTGCTTGAACCAAATATAGTGTACGCAACTCATCTCCGTTCGCAACAAGACATCAGCAAGAACACAACATTATGCTGTTCTAGTGGCCCTAGTCACTAGCAAGAACAACACTGTTGTTGTGTTGTTTTAGTGCTTGTAGGATGAAAACACTACCTGATCAGGAAGCTCCGAGTTTTTGTTCTAGAAATTCTTATTAGCTCTCTTAATAATAATTAATAATAGCTTTCTTTATAACAAAAATGACTAAATCAAAGTTTTCGTTCTAAAAGTAAATTTAATATTTTTTTTTTGTTATGGTTTTTTAGTTTTTTAACTTTAACATTATTATTTTTACCTTTTTTTGTTGATTACGTTCGATCAACATAACAATAAATTCCCATAAAGCCAGAAAGATTTTCTGTTTATATTTTTTTCTATTTGAGAAACCAAAATAAACTGACATTAGGAGTCATTAGCTATAATGTAGTGTTTTTCATTTTGTTTTGAAATATGCTTTAGCGAAATATATGAATATATTAAAAAAAATAACGCAATTTTAAAAGTGAAAAGTTAAATAAACTTTTGACTTCTAACATCAGATAGAAATTAAATACATGTTAATTGGTTAGTTTTATTATTAAAACTGTCATAGACAAAATTGTTTTTTTATAAGATGACCACATTCAAAAATATATCTTTGTTATTCCCTAAATAATTTTGTCTATGCCTTGCGAAGTATAAAACGAAATGTCACGCATTTGTAATTAATGCGCGACAGGGGGAGACAACATGTACACACTGATGAAACCGGTCGGCGCGGGAGCCCTAGGGGCGGAGTTCCCGCTAGCGGGGGAGCATGGGCCCGCACCGCAGCACCTGCCGCAGCCGCCCGCCGCCGAAGGTGCGCAAATCGCGATAAATAACAAAATAAATGTTTTTTCATTAGCGCTTGTGTCTATATGGGGCTCTGACACTTGCGTTTTGCGAAAACCAACTTTTAAAGTGTTGTCTATGGTTGCGGTAGGTGTGCGGTGCCGTTCCGTCTTTCGTACGCTTATAAAAATGTAGCCTGAATTTATTTTTATTAATAAAAAAATACGCCAGACGGCTTGTCAGAGCTCTGTATTTTGTCTGATAAATGTTTCGGTATCGATAAATACTGGATTTAGCATATAAATGTCCCATCACTAACGATGGTCTGCTTAAGAATTTGTGCTACAACCAACTTATGCAAATTAATAATAAAAAATAATTAGAACCTTAAATGAAATATAAATGACTACGAAACCAATTTCCACCAGAATGAAAGGTGCTAATAATAGCGCCCTCTACCGGATAGGGTGTCTATGCACTTCAAATATCACCATCTCTTTATACGTTCCCCATTGTTGTAAAAACCCAGTAATACCAGAAGTCTCTCGTAGCAGATGGATGTGCCAGGAAAAATGGAGTTGTATGTTGTAAAAATAAGGTTTCACGGTGCACATACCATGCCTACTCTAAATATTAAAAGATTGCTTATAAATCTTTACCGATACCACGTCAATTAGTTCTGGTAAAATAAGTTTGTGCTAGCATTTTCTAAGAATAGCCTTGAGAAGAAACGCCGAAAAAAATCCAAGGATCCAAGTCTAATTCGAAATGTACAAGTGCGATGTAGGCGTTTTAAGTGGTATTTATATGAAAGAACCATTTCAGTTTTGAGCTGACCAGTCGAGACACCCAGTAAACTAGATATCCCGGTAATCACGAAATGCAACCACGACTAAGGGAGCTCAACAACTCCAACCGGTCCACCATCGCAGTCAGAAATTTTGGTAGGCCAATGGAAACACTAAAAACTGCCAGACTATTGTGAAGTTTACGCTTAAGTTACTTCGCAAACGTAGTTACTATGAAAATAAATAGTCGGTTTGATAAACACCTCGATATGTTATACATACATCACTAACGACGTGCGGTGGGCAAATTAGCTTACCCGGTATCAATAAGCCTTGTTTATATTGCAAGATTTATTTTATAAGAATAATATGACTTAGAGCGAAAACTCTTTTGGGATTGTAGTATTTAGCAGCAAAAATTAATATTTTTAATTAAGACATATATATATATCACAAATTAATGGCCCGAAGCAGACTGTCTAGTGAGCCTGTTTTTGTAAGAACACTTAAAATCCGGTACCCAAAACTGGTTTCTGACTCGAACCTAGTTGTACGTACCTACATACATTTTGCTGTTAATGTAAATCGGTTGTGATGAGAATGAAGCAAGATTATTTTCTTTATAGCGCTTAATAATAATTAGTTCTATTGAAAAATCTGGTCATGGTGAGTGATAACACGCCATTCTTGTAAACATGGGGGCCGCCTCTAGAAGTTCAGTTATGTCAAAATGAGCTTTCAATGCCTATGTGGTATACCAAAACAATCCTTGATTAACAATTTCACCCCAATTGAACTGGCTAGTTTAACTAGTTAGCGATATTTTAATATCAATATGTATATCTGATAAATAGTTGAGTCAGCGCGACAGCGTGAACGAAATCTGAATTCGAAAAACCAAATATTTTAAATATTTTTTTGTTTTAGTTCAGAAAATGCTTCTCTTCGTGCACAGACGATATTTCTAAACAATGTCTTATTAATTTTCACCATATGTCTATTGCAATGATTTGTTTCTTATATTCCGGATATTCCATTGACTGTCTTAGTATTTCTCTAACTTGTTCAATTTATTAATTTGAAAATAAGGTTCTATAATAAAAAATATTTGATTTACGGTGTTATTCATGATCACAAAAAACAAAAAAATTCTTAAACTTAATTAACTAGGTAGAGTTTTTGTAATACTTATTTTTGTTACTTTTTGTGACTTGCGGAATATAAATCAGAACTAGTAAACATATAACTTTTCGCAACAATGTATCCGAAATACTACCCTCAAATTTCGAGTATTACAGTTCCATTATGACAGATCTTCACCGAAGACGGGTAAACTCAATACCTTTCCCCTAATACGCGTAGCTGCTTATTTTGTCAAAAACATCGACTACTTGTTATTGCACCACAACAAATTCACTCATTTTGCGGTTGTGGTTTTTGAAGACTGTCTATAGTTTAACACCAGAATCTTGCCTAGGCTCTTACCTTATGATGGTATTGTCCCAGGCTTGGGTGGAGTCGACGGGATGAAGTCTTCGCCTGGAGGCGTAGGAGGCGGAGGGCCAGGTACGCCCCGAGAAGACTCGGGGTCAGGCATGGGAGACTACAATCTAAGTGAGTATCTATTTTAATTTGCTGCCAGGACCCAAGCCGGTTCAACACGGGTAAAGGTGACCAATGAGATTTTTAAATTAAATATAATCTTGAAAACTTTCAGCTTACTGAAGTGGACCCAAAGTCAAGTCAAGAAGTAAAAACTTCGGAGATCCAAAATCATGCTTTTAATACTGTCACATACTCATATTACTCTTTGCATTTGCAAAGAGTAATATTAAATTGAATTCAAAATTACAATCACACGAATATAAAAACTTGGTTGCCTGCAAGAGTCACAATCTCTAACAGGCAACTATGTATTATGTAACTATTACGTCAATATCGATCGTATGAGTCATTCGGCCCGTGTTAAATCGGCTACAACCATCCCATTTTTTCTACATGTGGCAAAAAAATATGTAGCATCCACCGAAAAAAGATTTTTTTTAGTCGTGACCATTCTGGAAGCCTTAAATAGTTGCTTTACATTGAACTAATTTGACCCACGCTTTGACTTGTGAACACCAAGATCAATTGCAGTATTCCTGTGAAATCACAAAGTATGTTAGGAATTTCTGGGCAAGTTATACTGTCCAAAAAGTTCCAAAAAAAAATCCAGGAATTTATAAGTTTAATTCATTGAAAATTTGTTATCGTTTCATTTTTAAGATCAGAAATTCTCATCTTTCGATTTCATATTGCATCGTTATAAATAGGAGGGATCCATTTTATTCTTATTATTTGAATTACAGGTCCTTTTCAATTCTGAGATTTTCCCAAAAGAAAGGTCCAACACAATTGCAGACGATTCGGTCATTACAGTAAGTTATAGAAATACCTCAGGTGGATGCTGCATGGGAAGAAATTGGGTGATGGTGTTCTGAGCTTAACTACTCAACGGAAACATTTGTGCAGCTCTAGAATTTTGTAAACGTATAATTTTCACATTAACTGACTAAAAAAAATAACAGGTTCCTTGGCCCAAACTAAAAAGCATACGGCCTGTTGTTAACCGGCATGCAAGCAATTAAAGCTTTTATCTTGGGTCAGGAAATAGGACCCTATTCTGGTCAGATCTAACCTTCCAGATCATCGATTGGATTAACCGTTATATATGACACACAGAGGCGGCAACAATGAAATTAAAATTAAATTTTCTCCTCTTTAAACATTAAAAAACTCTCTTTAAACTTTCTTTTTAAACATTAAAAAATTATTTCAAAATACCTACTTTATAAACGTCAAAAAAAGGTGCACTTGAGTAACGGCATTGGGAACGTGGATGGGTTTGTTTTCTAAACCGTCAATAACTCTTCTTTTGATAGCAAAAGAACCGATAAGTTCATCATAAGGTTGCAAATCAGCGGAAAATACTTACCTTTCAACTTCTTCTCATCGTTAAGTCCATACCTCCTTAATCTATCACGATATCGAAAGTTGGTTAATGTGAAACCGATTTTAGATCCCTTAGTTTCTGCAAGGCCCGCAGATGTTTCCATTGGGTCGTATGTGTAATGTAGAAGTCCTAGTAGTTTTGACAATAAAGTTTTCTCGTGAAGGTTTCGGGGGCCCAGGCGGTGACCAAAACGACCAAACGGAATCGGCAGCGATATTGAAAATCAAGGAAAGCATGCAAGAAGAGGCCAAGAGATTTGAGAAGGATCCAGAACATCCGGATTATTTCATGCAGTGAAACATTTAATTTTGAAATAACGCGTGCCGATGATTTACCGAAATCGGGTTCCTCATTTTTTATAGGACATAAGTCCGAATTTTATCGGTACCGGTGTTTGGATACCAGGATTAAAAAAATTCGGCATTGGTTTTTTTAAGTTGGTTTTATTGGTTGGTTTTGAGTGCTGCCGATTTCGGGTGTCGTAAATTCTGGTACCGAATTATCGGTATCTAATCAGCTTTTGGTATCTGATACCATTTTCATACATCTTACTTAGTGATTTTCGTCCCTAAAATAAGTATTCAATAAATTATTCTGTAATATATGTAATTTGGTTATAATGATATATTTTTATGATCTCAAAATTCCACGGTTTCGGTAAAATGTCGCGCGCCCCTGTTTGCGTTCCAACGATCTGATGACAAAAATGTATTTTTTTAAATACCCCTTTCCTTCGGCGTTTCCTTTGCACAGCTATTTATTATTATCTTTGTTTTTAATCTAGACCGATGTAGTTATTTTGTTTTAGATTTTTGACAATTCTATTTCTTGAAAGACTTCTCAGACTTAATATAATACCTTTTAAAGGAAAAATAAGTTAATTTTTAAAATTAAAATGTGATAGAATTGACATAATTCTAGTTACGTACAAAATGTTGACTTCATTATTTTTGACTAACTTTCACATAATATTTATTGAGACTAGATTTTTGAAAGTGGCAGTTTTTGTGGAAATACCTCATTAAAATAAAATGTTTATATTAATGTGATTCTATGCAATCTACTTGGAATGAAATTGTCAAAAAGACCAACCCCAGAACATAACAAATAAAAATATGTCTAAATGAATATAGGGATTACTGGCAGTCAATAACTGGAATTCCAATTGTCAGTAAAAAAAAACTGAATGTCAGAGTACTGACGTGAGCCTTTTTGTATAGAAATTGTAACGCATACCTGACATATCAGTCTTTTTAAACTGGCATTACAGTTACTGATTGACATTAATTCCTGACGTCAGTTATTAGTGATGTACTATGTATTATCTATTTACTTAGTTATATATAGATTTTTATTATTTCGAATAAAATTATTATGTATGTATTAGTTTTATAAATGTCTTTATTTTTAAACATAATTTTTTGACTATAATATATGTGGATCAACGGTTGCGTATTTATAAGTATATATGGCTTGCGGGGTAAGCAGGTTAACTCATAGTAGATAATAGCAGGTCTGCGATCTAAATTTTTTAATAAGTCTTCCTAAACCATATTAACGTTTTCGTTGGTTAAACTTACTTGACGTTATATATAGCTTGAATAGTTGAAGAAACTAGTTTATTTTTTGTGGTTTTTATGTAAAATAATAAACTAACCTTCGCTCCTCCCGTCGCTTGCGATACTCCGCTAAAAACCGAGATATGAACTGCAAATGCTACGCTGCCAACTTCTGCTGTTGTTTTAGTTAATTTTGGCTTCGAATATGCTTTTGAAAGCGGAAAATATTCAACCAGAACCAGACGATCAAGTTATTTCTTTAGTTAGTGATATCACAAATTATCTCTATTGTATTTTAATCTTCTTTAAAAAAATAATGAAATAAAATTTTATAGAAGAAAAAATATCACTTATCTGTCTACCCCGCGAGCAGCTGCGGCCGAAGCTATATTTTTTATATAATTTAAGAAAACGACGATACGCACCGATTTTTAATTCTGTGTGCGTTAATTTATCTGTTAATAAATAAACTACTTCCACGTTCAATGAAGGGACATTTTTCAGTATTCATTTTTTTCTTGCTTTATATATATGGATGGAAGTAAATTTAATACAATGGAAAATATATAATCATTTTTCTTTGAATGATCTTTTTGAAAATCGTCCATCGGAATCAGCTTCCAATTTACGCGAGTTTTATGAAATATAAACTAATGAGACAGCATCCGACTTGCTTGCTAACGACAAAAGATAAAAACTACATTAAAAAAAACGTGTGCGTCTCGCAATGCCCGACAGAAGTGATAACTTTTTGCTTGATTGAAAGGGAAGCCAGACAGACTGGCGCCGTAACGCGTTACGTAACGAAGCGGTTTACCCTCCCATAAGAAGTTATCACTTCAAAAACGAAACATGTCATGATTGTTGTTTAATATTTCTGTTAATCAATTCGGTTTTTATAATTAAAAGGTGGTACTTAGGGTATATGCCCTCTAAATCTAGGACTTTCTATGTATAACATCGTTTCCATGAAAGTTATTCCTATCAACAGCGTATGCTTGTCTTGCTGCCTTATCAAAGTACGTCACACATCACAATCTTCAAGTCCACTATTACACACAAGGTAATTTTCGTTGCCAAATATTTCAATACGGATAAATCAGTGGTAGAATCAAATGTTAAGTTATTAGACATTACACGTCAATGGAGATACCGGTTTAAAGAGACCAGTACCAGACAAGCAGTGTTGTTGTTAAAACCGGTGTCTAACTTACATATAAATTGGTACTTGATCAGTTTGTCCCTAAGTTCTGTCCCTGAATCTCATGTTTTAACAGCGAAATTTATCTAGTTTGCTTGATATTTTACTTTAAAAAAAAACTCAAAGAATGTCCTTGATTTGAACGATTATAAAAAAGGTAAATTAAATTATTTAGAATTATTTTGTTTTAAGCTCTAATGTTCCTAGCAATGTATTTTTATTTATAAGTGTCTGGATGTCTCACAGTTTATCGGTGCGGGCGGTGACGCGTTTGGGCAAACTTGTGGCAAAATCTTGCAAGATGGCTTCCTACAGACTAATGAGATTGAAATTTAATTGCAATTATATAACCGGTTATTTCATTCCATGCTGTGTTGTAATTGATTATTATTTGTAAATCTACGAGATCTAGAATCTTTAAAATGACTTTTTTTTTAGGTTAAACATGAGACCAATTTGTTGTAGGAAAAATTGACACAGTTTGGTCCCCAAATGCGACATCGTGTCTGTTTTTAAATTCCGAAGCGCGACAGAATTTTTTCGTACCAAATATTTGGTAAATATAATTCCTCTCGCTACGGAACAAGCATTTATTCATGTTTAATAAATTATATCGACTTGCAAAAACATCGCGGTAACCACGTGTTTAGTAATAGGGTTGGGGCGTGCGCAAAATATCGATTCTGACAGATACCAGACACGGTACCAATTTTTTTCCGACTAATGTCGATAATTTTGCACGGCCCTAGCCGGAGGTGGAGATTTTTATGCAGAAAAATTTTATACCGTGAGATAGTGATGTGTTGTAGTTTTTTTTTATTCTGGTATTTT
This sequence comes from Callimorpha dominula, assembly GCA_949752705.1. Lineage (NCBI taxonomy): Eukaryota > Metazoa > Arthropoda > Insecta > Lepidoptera > Erebidae > Callimorpha > Callimorpha dominula. The sequence goes on along the minus strand of OX457017.1, from coordinate 9,596,994 downwards.
TCATGTAGCATAGGTATTTTTTCCTGGGGTGTGTGGAAATCTGTATAAATTAGATTTTACTAGAGATTTTTCGGAGAGGTAGTTCTTAAGTTGTATGGGGCATTGCCCTGTCCATAGCTCTGCGCAAATTTGGGTTCCTTTAGTGAAATAAAACGATATCAAATTCGGTACCAATTGAATCTCGACTGAGTATTTTTCAAATAATTTACATTTTTATTAAAAAAAACGTGTATATAAAATCAAATTGTTTTGAGATGTTATTTTTTGTGATGAATTCTTTATCATGTCATTTGTATGTTATTTTTCCTTCGACAACACTAAATGAACCCAAAAATTGTATATTATGCAGCGTTGAATTAATTAGAATATAAGAATTTAGTGTAAACACAAAAATAGATTTCAACAATGCAAAAGTTTTTTAAAAAATATTAAGAAGGTTATTCGTTTTATTTTGTTTATGTAATTGTAATAATTAATTAATACAATTTGTAGTGTCTGGTTGTCTTACGTTAAGGTATCAATATGTTCATTTTGTGAGTTAGATAAATTAAATATTTTTTCTTATCTTATTGATGTCATGTTTATATACATACATAAATAGTTATTATATATTAAAGATGTTAGTTGTTTTATTTAATCAACTTATCCCTTATATTTAACATATGAATTTCTGAAACTTCTATAATGGTAGCAAGTAGTTATTGTTGGTAACACCAGGGTTGTCGCTAGTGCGTTTTTGGAAATAAATATAGTTGAACCGTTGCCTACTGCTATATCAAATAGTGATATAGAGCCTCTATGGTAACCTTAAGACAGGCATTTGCACAGTTATTTTACCTACCAACTGCTGTAAAGTGAAAGTTTTTAATGTGTATAACCAGGAATAAATTAAACATTTAAAATACCCCCGATGATCTTCGAATGACTGAACCGATTTTCTTGAATTAAGGCTAAAAACACGGCGGCCTGGAGGGCAACATGAACTCCGGTCTCATTTATGAATGCCACCAGACGTTGGAACGTTTAGCCTCTGCCAATAGGGTAATTCTTCTATGGATCAAAGGCTATTCACTCGGGAACGACACCGCCGATGAGTTGGCAAGAAAGGGAGCTACAACATCAGCGGCAGGTCTAACTATACTGCTGCCACTTCCCTTTAACCAAATTCGCTCATGGGTAAGGCAACGGACTCGTGGAGCGCACCACGGTCACTGTCCCGACATACCTGGCTGCAGGCAGTCTAAATTGGTGCGTACGGTGGTCTCATCATGTTTAACTTGCAGACTGCTCTGTCTCAACCGACTCGACATCAATCCTGATACAACTATCCAGTTTTAGGAACCTTAACGAGCCTCTTGGCCTATTCACATCAATGCAGCAGACAGTCCTTTATGCCGCCCACGTTATCCTGGAGTGCAAGGGGGTGTCCACACAACGGGCAAGTATCCTGGCGGGTGCGAGGTCTCTCCTAGAAGCCTGTGAACGCCATAGGAAGCTTCTGTGCTACTGGAAGGAGCTAGGGTGGCTCAACTCGTCAGCTTAACTGAATGCATAAGGGACGCCTCTGTGTCTTAATGCGGAAACAGAGCCCTACATCAATACCAATCTCACAGACAGACACACACATTAAACTTATAACACCGCACATTTTTGCGTCGTGGTTAAAAAGAAGAGGGATTTATTACTACATGTTGTTAGAAGTTAATTTATATTACTAATTAAGCAATCAAGCATACAGTCTACCTGATCAGAAGCAGTTAGCAAAGCCTATAAAAGATTGCAGCACCAGTCTTTGCGACGGAATTGCACTGATCGTAGTCACGTGTCCAGCCCTGACCACGATTGGTGCAATTCGCTCTAAAATCCGGGTAACCAAAAAGATGTTATACCTGTGTTGTATGACATATTCTTGCGATTAATATTACAGATCGCCTGTTGGTTAAATTTAGACCATATTTCATTAAATTTTAAACCTACTTGTAACATAAATAGAGCCATAATTTTCTCCAGTAAAATAATACCAACTGTCTATCTATTGATGAGAACCGCATTAAAATTTCCATTGTGTGGTTTAAAGGATCTAAGCGTACAGACGGCGAGAAGCGACTTTGCTTTACAATACAACGGAACGGAATACTGTGACCCTAATTACCCGTAGATATACAACACCACGCTAATACATAGACATACACTCACGCTTGTTCTCCCGAAGGCGTAGACAGAGACGTACTAAACACCCACATTTTGCCAACGATATAATTCAGTATAACTCACCTAGTAAGGGTCAATTATTGTCGTCAATCGCGCACCTGATAATTGGTTGTAAATTGAAAGGAAAAAGTAGGGCAGAAAAGAGATATTGTTTTGTCACGAGTCACAGGTCATCTCCCACTTTCTAACTTTACACCGCCCCCCAACACAAACATTATTTAAGGACAGAAGCCCCTTTGCTCTAGCTCCACGGCGAGTTAAGTACTTCCACCGACCATCAGCCGGACCACGATCGACCACGAATCTGCAAAAACCCTGCCTTGAGCCTCTGTTTTTACTATCGCGAAAGCAACTGTAATAGTTTTTCTCTTTTGATTAAAGACTGTGAAATCTTGTGACCTAGCGTGTATAATTTATCTAAATTAAATAGTTTCCCTGTTCGACCAGGTTTCTAGCACGAGGCCGATCACCTACCACGTTACGGCTTATTCGGATGAATTGAGAAGTGTACACATAGCCTTACCAGGTCACGGTTGCATAGATGCCTGTAAATCGAACTGGTTGTTGTAAAGTCCGAATCCTCTAACTCAGTTACTAGTGTACCTACTACGCTGATAGTAATTCACTACATAACAAAATCACTGTATTTAAAAGGGCTACGGAGCGCCTTGGATCATTACAGAACTCTCTCGAACTGAACGTAGGTTTCTACTCCAAAGTTCTTTATGATGCCGGAGGATCAACCGCGCCCCTGAACTGGTCGTTACTCCACCAAGTGCGGAGGGGGGTCCACCTGAATTTGTTCTATGTCTGAGTGTAATTTATCTAAAATATGTTTATCAGCAGTCTGGTTACCATAGTACAGGCTCTGCCTAGTTTGGGATCAGACTGCAGTGTGTGAGGTGTGTGAAGTCATTATTATTTTTATTATTATCGTATCGGAGTTAAACCTTGTATGTACTTATATGTAGTTTGAATGACAATACTATAATTTGGCATCTTGGAGATCATGGAGCTAGGAGGTGGATAATGAAACTCTTCAGTGGCTAGTAGTAGACCCTCCGAGTTTGGGTTCATATGATTCGTTTTGACGAGTCCACCAGTTTGGGCTTAGTAACGATGGAGCTAGGAGTTGGATAGAGGAACGCTTTTTACTTTTTAGTTCGCCTTGAAAGCGTGTTTTCAAGTTTTAATAAACTATGATTATTTGATCACAATATCTCAATTAATGCTTCACATCACTATAACACATTCTGGTCAAGGTCTCTCATTCTAAGGTCAATGGTAAATTGGTTGAGTAGATAAACGTAGATTTCTTAATTTTAGTCCGAGTTTTTTCTCGAAATTTGTACTCCCAAGTTGAGCAACTTTATATTAACCTGTAGGAGTCAGGATAAAATGCGATAAAGACTGATCACTATTTCAAATTTTTTCTTGAGATATGACTTTAATCAATTTTGCGTGTAACGACATTCACATAGAGCAAAAATATTTCTGCACATCATCTAACGGAAACAAGCTGAACTAAATAGTAACAATTTGATCCTGTATCGCGCCATTTAAGTCCTCGCGTCGATTAATAAGTATATATCCAACTTCCCAACACAACTGTTGCATCGCGGTCCGCCAGGCATGATCAGCTCTACAAGCCAGAGGATCCACCCTTTGTGTTCGAGAGACTTAACAACCATTCCTCCACAAACGCTATTCAAATTAATCACCATTTTTGTTTACAACTCCATTCAAACTTCACTGAGGCTATCCATGTGAATAGCCTCTTAATTCATCATTATAAGTAAGTAAATAATTGTTCCTAGGCGCTACAGTAGGTACCTCGTTATTTAAGTAACCAAATAAGTCGCGTGCGTGCTGAAGCGACGTCGCGTGACTAGCGACAGTAAATTTTGTTTTGCCAAAGCTCTGTCATTGATAGGACGGTGATATGTAATGGGGAGAAAATATTTTAAATGATTTCTTTTTACACGCTTTATATTACTAGGTACAACATTCTGGCATTTTTGAGTAATTTCATTAGCCTATCCAAATGTCCGACTGCGGTGGCGGACCGGTAGGAGCCGTAGAGCTCCCTAAGGTGTGGTTGAGTTCCGTAATTACCGACTTATCTAGTCTACTGGGTGTCGTGGCTGGTCAGCGCCAAAACTGAAATGGTTCTTTCGTATAAAGACCAACCTGGACGCCTACATGGCAATTGTACAGTTTGAGTGTATGTAGACTGTACAAAAACAACGTGTGAAAGTATCTGAAAAGATATATTTGCAAAATAAATAAATTTAAAATTTATTACTTTAATTGGCCGATAAATGCCCTTTACTAGTAAAATGGAATCTTGTAAGAACTGGTAATATCCCTTTTGAATATGATTATTGAGCAGATACCACTTTCAATTGTAAAAATAGGTTAGTAACACCGCGATTAAATTAGTAACACGGGAATAAATTCATATATTTTAAAGTAATATAATGTGAAATTAATGCCCTTCATATTTTTTTAATCGGCTAATAACCTATGCCTTCACCTGTAAAGTTGGAACAAAAAGTTGCTATAACTTCTAACCCCAAGGACCTACTTCGTTTTTACGAAAGCTAGAGACCTATAAACTGAAAATTCTTGCCATTAAATGCATAACACCGTCCATTATGGCAGATCATTGGCGAAGCTCAGGTTATGATAATATTTTTTAACGATACACGCATCTCCGTACCAAGCACGGTCATGTATCTACAGGATGTTTAAATATTGAAATGGAAACAATAAAATATGATTTACTTGATCAAAATTTTACGAAAATTGTGAGGTTAGGCTTCTTGAGCAGGTAGGTACTTATGTTTTTGTTTATAATTGATTTCGTAGTCATTTAAGTGTCTTTGTCTTAAGAATATAAGTGAACCGTATATTTGTGTGTTGTCGCCACATTAAAAACTCTTATTTACTTTATTAAAAATAGAGACAAACTATAATAGATGATAACACAGTTCACTATTTAATAAAAATAAGTTAATAGATATTACTTTGACTGGTTATACCGGTAACGCAACCGGTATTGCTCGATGGATAAATATTAACAAATTGTGGGATTATAAAAGGGTAGGAATATGTTTAGGACTATTGACTTGAGTGCAAACAGAGGTACGAACAACTTGGCAGTTACTGTTAGTTAGTGATTTTCATAGTTTATATCAGTGGTTGCGAGACTGTTTCTTACATTTGTTAGTGTGAAAACTATAGCTATGGATGACCAGATGGTACTCAGAGATATTGAGCTTCAATTTAGAACGTGATAAGGACAGTATCTTCACTCTACGAGTGTAATCTAGGAGTGTGCTTGTAACATCACTCACGTTGCAATGAAGTTTTAACAACATTCTCGGCCATATCACACAACGCTATCTCTCGACAGAATATTTTTTATTGCATACCAACGACATATTCCTTTAAAAACAAACAAACGATTTTACTGGTTACTCATCTGTCAAATATTTGAAATGACAAGTGACTAGCGATGGAATAATTAGCATTCACATTCATATTAAATTTGTGAATTCTGATTTAGCAATTAGCAAATTAATTGAACTTGTGAAATTTCGTGAACGTATTAATTCATTGCACTTCGTTCGTTAACGCTTCACATTCACATAGCGTGCGCTCTCTTTCGCATCCGCGTGCTAACTAAATGAAATTAAATAAATCGTCGTGCCCTTGCTATTTTGCTAATGCCTACTGCTAATCCTAATTTACCTAAGTCACACCAGTGAAATAGCAGAGAGGCCGTGCATAGGAGTTATTATTTTCTTAAAAGAAATGCCCGTATTTAGGGTTGCATTTTGCATGAATTCGTATCATTTCCTTATTATTATTGTTTATTAATTTTGGTAGGTAATAGGTATGGGACTTGATGTATATCCGATTGTTTTGTTGATCTTTAGTACGGTTTAACAATTGACCGTGGGAGGTTTGTTTACGTATTCTTTAGTTTTTTAACTTGTCTGTTTTTTATTGTGCTGTCTTTATATATAATATACTTTAAACGATTTACTATCCATTAAGTTATATCTATATTTAATATTACCGAACATAAACAGGGGATGTACATTTTTATACATAGAATTTGTGGTAGAGCAATGATTTTAAACACTTGGGTATATTCTCTTTTGACGTGATAAACCGACTTTACAGACAACCAATTTTTTTATGGTACAGGGGGCAAACGAGCAGACGGGTCACCTGATGGTAAATGACTACCGCCGCCCTTGGTCACCTGCAACTTAAGAGTTACAAGTGCGTTGCCGGCCTTTAAAGTAGGAGTAGGGGAAAGGTGGAAGAGGGGGAAAGGGAAGGGTTAGGGCCTCCGATAACCTCACTCACTCTGCGAAAAGCAATGCAAACATTGTTTCACTGCCGGTTTTCTGTGAGGCTGTGGTATCACTGCGGTCGAGCCTGCCCATACGTTAATACTTTTTTATGAAATCAAAGTTGAATAATTCCATTGGACATAGCAATCTACACTTCCTATAACGGATAGAGAATCATAATGTTAAATTGCCGTGTCAAAAGACTGATTGTTAGACCACGAATAACTACCTTCCAAAGCTTAAAATTGTTTAATGAGAAATTGATTGGAGTAACGGGAAGTTTTGGTAATTTCTGTTTTAAAGTTTAGTTGTGCATTCAGTTTAAGTCACTGATTTGAAAACAAACATACGAGTAACTGTACGGAGCTGGCTGCTGGAAGGATTAACACAAATGATAATAATAAATATCTTGGAAATTATTACTATCTAGACATTCTAGACCAAAACTAACTATAGCTAGTACTGTGGGCTCTAGAACACGAATATAAATACTTAGATACTTTATTTGTAAATACATATATATTATATTATACATAGGAACACATAACCAATGTAAATATATTTACATATGTATCATTAACAGAGTGGGTTGGATACCGGCGACCTGGGTCGTCAGTCGTATGCAATACCGACGTACCACAGAGGTCGTCAAATGGAGAAAGTGAGGAATGCTTATGTCAGGGGTACATTCAACGTGGTACCAATTGTCAATAACTTAAAAGAGAGACGGCTGCGCTAATAGAGGTATATATTTTAAAAACTAATTATATCATTTTTAAGTTTAATCAGAAACTTTCTAAAAGGTAAATGTCCACTACAGTAGCTTTAGCAGTTTTTGTGATAAGTTCGAGCTATAAAAAAAAGGTTTTTTTAACACATTGTAAAATAGAGTAATTAAAGTACAGACAATTTCAAATAGCTTTCGCCATGTCACTTGGAACATTCGTTCTCTATTTTACAACTAATGGGAAGGTAAAAAAAAAAAAATGGCGTAAAGCTATTTAACAAAGAGGTTTTTTCGTTGGAGAGTCATGCTTCGGCACGTATGGGCCGGCTCGGCCGGAGCCTCACAGAAAACCGGCAGTGAAGCAATGCGTTCAATGCTTTTCGCCGCGTGAGTGAGGTTGCCGGAGGCCCTAAACCTTCCCTCTTTCCTCTTCCCGCTCTTCCCCCTCTCCCTACTCCTACCTATAAGGGTGGCAACGAACTTGTGGCTCTTGAGTTGCAGGTGCCTATGAGCGGCGATGGTCATTTACCAGCAGGTGACCCGTCTGGTCGTTTGTCCCCTATAGGAACTATTAAAAAAAACTGTCGAGTCAAGAACCTCATTTTCAACTGCCTACTCAAAATTATTGGCGAGGCGCAAAAAACGTTACATAAATTCACAATAAAATTTTAGCTAGTTCATTTTAAATACAATTGAAATATTTGACCTTATTCTTTTACGAATTCAACACAGACTCGACACAAAAATGTAACATCCTATAAACATTAGTTGATTGTAGGTATGTCATGCTTTTGTCGTAGGTATAGCAAATATTTATGCAGAATTCGAGCAAAATAAACCAATCGATTGTTCAGTTGAACGTCTGTGTGGCCGTATGAATTGTTGCTTGTGCCTGTGTGAAGAGACAACAAAATTTTGAATTGTGAAAATTGGTTTTTCAACGCGTCTTAATTATAAAGATGATTTTTTTTAATACAATGTTTCAAATGGTTAATTATTTTATTAGATTTGATTGAAAATTACGTTAGTTTTAAAAGAGATGAGACACGTAACTAGTATTCTTGTTAACTTTTCGGAATAAAGGGTTCAAATCGGTAGTGATTTGGGTGGGGATTCATTCATTCATCAACATCTATGTAGATACTTATAATAATTTTATTGTTACCTAGACATAAACAAACATCATGTTAATGCTTTAAAACCATGTACACACAATGTGAAACCTTTTGATATCAGGTTAATTATACCTACATATTTCTAACTTCCTACTACAAAATATCTGAACTGAATATATTCGATATTAGTGGTAATTAGGTAATTTGAAATGTTAAAGTTGTTGTGTGTCTGTTTTGATTATTGAAAATTACAACTAAAAAAATATACTTAATGAACTATCTGTGCCCCCGTCACGGTCGCCACTGCTTTACCCGCTTTACATTTGTATAGTTTCGCTCCGCTCTCAATGTATATAGCGTGATGTTATATAGCATTTAATGTACCTGAAAAACGGAGTATCTAACACAATAATAATGTTTCTAAATTATGGGGTATTTCCTGAATTTTGCGTGAGCAAACATGGCAAATAATTTTTAAAAGTGTGCAACAGAAACCTTTGTAAGTACTTACATATATAATTCTTGGTAAATCTCTGAGTGTTAACTTCCAAATGATGGATCCAGTGATCGTCAACTTCCAAACGATTTACTCAATTGAGATCATATTTTGTATACTATCTCAATTATATTATCACAATATGTGTAATATATAATATATTGGGTTAAGCGTTAGAAACAGAGAAATTAGAGAAAATTAGTAAATTAGCCTCGAAAAACCTTGGTGTGCTGAACAGATTGAGACGGTATTACACTTCGGCCCACCGCCTTCAACTTTATAAGGCGCAGGTTGCCGCATATGGAATGCTGTTCTCATCTCTATGCAGAGGTACCCCAGTACCAGCGTCTCCCTCTGGACCGCATTCAACGGAGAGCGATTCAAATCGTCAATTGGTGGATATTTCAGATCGGCTTGACCCCTTGGCCTTGCGTAGAGATGTAGCTTCACTCTGCATTCTCTATCGCTTGTACCATGGGGAGTGCTCCGAAGAATTGTTTGGACTCATACCGGCCGCAGCCCCGCCATCGCTCAACGCGACCAAACTTTCATACCCATCACTTAGATGATTGGCACTTCACCACTGTACGGTTCTCCTGAAGCTTTTTGCCTCGCACAACCAATCTGTGGAACAAATTGTCGCCTGTAGTATTCCTGAACCGATATGACCTTCAAACCTTCAAGAAAAGAGCGTACTCCCACCTCAAAGGCCGGCAACGCACTATACCATAAAAAATAGACTATCAGAATTCTTTAATGTGTTAAAACATTCTGCTAGTCTAGACGAGTCGAAGGTGTCACTGTGCGTGGTTTTAACGTATCTCATTTCTACTCACCACGCCGGTCATATTGCAAAAAAATGCACGATAATCTACATATATCACGATAATATACTAATATAATTGCAGTAATTTGCTTGTTTGTAAATCTCTGAAACTGCCAGTCGGATTTGAATAAATATGTTTGTATTTGATAGAGCATTTATTGAGGAATGTTCAAGCAATGACCAAACTAGACACAGTCATAGGCGTTCACGCCTTTTATATCTTAGTGCCTTCCTCAGATGCTGTAGATTACTAATTATGTCTTTGAAGACGCTACACTCGGGACAGAAGAGAAACTCCCACCACTCTGTGAGGTTCACCAACGAAGACATGCCGAAGTACAAGTGTCTTGTAAGTATTTTTCATTTAATTTATTAATTTTTGTTATATAATAAATAATGTTAAGGCATAATATTACACGGCGCTATCTTAACTAAAACTAAGAATAATTCGTGCTACGATAAACACAATTTTTTGGAGTTTACTCCTTAAGAATCGATTTTCTTTTAAAGCCCCGGTATGGAAATGTTAGGTGAAATTAATGAAAGCGTTACGTTTTCTGTCACGTTGAATCTGTATATAAATAATAATAGAGAGAGACACAGAGAGAGAGCAACGCATGTAAGTATATATATTATGTATAATATATATACATAAATACTGTACAGCGAGCGTCTACATATGTCACCGTAAGATTGTAAACTCCAGTCGCGCGTTGGAGCTAGGGCTGCCATCACTTAAATTACCGACGGCGCCGGACAAAAATTTCAAAAACCTGGATACATGTGTGAAATAGCAATTTTTTTCATTGACACTAAAAATAAATTCTAAGAATGCAGTTTCCATTTACATTTTTGACGTGACAACGTCTTATAATTCGATGGAGCCGGCTGCACGCACGAAAAAACATGACTCATGCGGCGTTACCTCGCTCTGAGGCGTCCCTATGACGTTGTCACGTTCAACTATCGTCAGTAAACCGACTTTACAGACAACCGATTTTTGTTCATTATTTTTAAACAGTTTGTTAACGATTCATCTAACAATTATAATATTCCACTGACAAAGATTGTTCGGGTTTTACCCGGACATCTTTTGAAAACCCCGTCCGGACACTCCCCGGACACCCTGTAAACTAGGACAAATCCGGGGAAACCCGGACGGATGGCAGCCCTAGTCGGAGCCGGCAACGCACTTGTGAGTCTTGAGTTGCAGGTGTCCATGGGCGACGGTAGTCACTTACCATCAGGTGACCCGTCTGCTTGTTTGTCCCCTATAATATTAAAAAAAAAGCTGATACACACAGAAACGGCGAAGAAGCGGAATGATTTACCGTTTCTGAATTGTTACGGTCTGATGAAAATCAGCAGGCTTTGATTTCCGTTAGTACCGACTGGCCCATACCTTGCTAAAGACGCACAAGGCGCGGGAAGCGCAGAATGACAGGCCTGTTTGGTGAACGGTTAGTGATCCTGATTGTTGAGCCAAGGGACTTGGGTTCGATTAATGAGCACGACAAATAACAGGACAAATAATAAGCACGATCATTTGTTCTGGGGCTGGGTGTATCATAGATAAATATCTATAATACGTATGTATTTAGTAGTATATAATTATGTTTATCAGCAGGCTACCACATTATAGGTTCTGCGTTATTTGGGATTTCCGTTCTACACAATATAGCGCTAAGTGGAGGTGGCGAGAAGGGCTAGGAAGATGGCGATTGTTTTGCATCCTCCTATTTAAACAGATTCCCATGGACTTCCTCCCAAAGTCATACCCAGGTCCTCTGTAATCGGACCTAGATCTTCGGAACACGAGGCGGACATAATACTTCACTCAATTAAACTGGGTGAAGTGATGACCCGTAAGAGTTCCCATACGTAGAAATAAAGCAAAGGATCCATACATAATAATGGCGCATAGTTTTACGTTATCGGTTGGGTTAAAACTTTTAATGCCTACCGAAAAGAAACTAATTTAATTCGGTCGCCGACAAATTTAAAGGAATATAACATAACTATTGTTCCAACTGCTTGAAAGTTATTTCACGTCGACAAGAGACATGAACTTCGTGCACGATTAGAGTGATCAGTGATCACACACTGCGTCTGTTTGCAGCGTCTCTGCGACATTTTAGTCGCGGTACAGTTGCTGAACTCTACAAATGCGGCTAAGAAGTAAGCGTGGATATTATTTTTCAGCAAATTGGAAGAGAAGTACCTTCAACCGGTTTAAGTCTCCTCTAAGTTCACTGGGAAAAGAGACAATTTAAAAGGAATTCAAGCAAGTCCTCGTAGAAGATAACAGCATAGCTATTTTGTACATATAAATTTTTGTAACTTACTGTAAGCAATATTTACTGATGTACAATAAAGTTTATTCTAAAGCTAAAGCTATAATAACTTAACTACAGAAGTACCTTTACCTTACAGACGACCATTTTTAACACTACCAGCTTATTTCTGCTGATGGTTAGAGTCAGCAGAGCTCCGAAGGAGAAGGAGTAAGCACTGTTCTGCCAAGAGTCATCGAGTCATCACTGCTATTAAACGTGTTTATAGGCACCCAGAACACTTACTACTGGTCCAACCTTTTGCTTGTTAGTGGAATCTACTTAGTATTATCTCTACTAATATATAAAATAAAGCTGAAGAGTGTGAGGATCTTCGGAACTACTAGTTGAAGGTTATAGGCTACATTAACGCAATATGGCTCTCAGGACCATAAACGCGAATACTTCGAGGAGTGACTAGTAATGTAATGTACTTATAACATGCAAATAAAACTGGACCTATACAACAGCGCTCTACTCTAAGTCAACACTAACGTTATTTTACCCTCAATAAACCGCGATACAGTCTGCGTTTAGCAAACGCGCGGTTGAGTCTTAAACCAAAGTAGTTGTGTGACAAAGCTCTTAGGTAAACTTATCGTGCAAAGCTTAGAATTGTTTCGAAAGCGTATCTACTAAGTTGACTTCAACTGTGTTTGTAGTAAAAATGTTTTCATTAATTTCAGTTGTGTAATGAGTGAAATTACATTAAAATTCTGCTTCTGTCCCGGAATTTGTGTAAGAAAATTAACTTATTCAAACAGTACTTTAAAAAACATGGCAGTGCGAACAAAGAAATCAAAGTATAGGCAACAAGTTAAGGTGATATTTTAATGTTTTTTACGGGGATATTGGTGAAAACGTATATCGATATTGAAACGACTTCAATCAACCTATGGGAGATGCAATACTGTGCCTAAAATGAGTGGACCGCTGTTGCTGCGAAGGGTGATTTTTGATGGAGATGATTTAGTATATGTTGTAGTATTAGCTGCGTATGTTGTAGGTGTAGTGTTAAGCGATTTTCGGTTATACAGGGTGTATATGACAATGGAACACTTACTTAAACCCGAAGAGTTATCAAAATATATTTGAAAAATTACTATTCGTTATTAAATTAATTTCGAGTCGGTTGTGTTATAAATTTTAAATTTATGATATGATGATATTCCATAAAAAATTCAAATCTCAAGTAACAATTAGACCTTAGAACTTTTTGCGGTTGAAAAACTGCATTGTGACTTGCGAGACTTGGGTTTTTTATTTGTCAATAATCATAACTATAATAATCATAGCTTCACACATCTCACACACAGCCGTCTGATCGCAAACTAGGCAGAGCCTGTACTATGGTAACCAGACTGCTGATAAACATACTTATATATTTCTAAATAAATATTATATATATACACATTATAGATAAACTACACCCAGACACAGAACAAATGCTCATGCTCATCACACAATTATTTGTTCCGGGGTGGGAATCGAACCTACGACCTCTGGCTCAGCATTTAGGGTCACTATTCACTAGACCAACAGGCCAGGCCATACAATCTAAATCTCAATTTGGAAGTCATTGGTTGTTGGCTATTCTCAGCAATTGTAAAACGACCTAATTCGAGCAAGGCCAAAACTTGTCACGTACGTAACTAATATTAGAATATATGTTACTGTGAATGTCGGATATTAGTGAATGTTAAGATGCATGCAATGCATGCAAGATATGTCTACAATCACCAATTAAGATGGTGTAAGTCCGAAATTATTTTATTTATTTATTTGAATCGAACATACACTGCTTAATGTTATGATACACCAAGGCGATTCTATGAATTTTACATTTAGCGATTAACAATATACGCGAATGTTCACACCGAGGAAGCTATACACTTTTCTCTCTTATATTCATATTTGACTGTTTTGTTCTTCAATGTTAATACATTGAATTCGGAGGGTTCACCAATATTTCACAAAAAAATGTGATTTTACAATAGAATTCGGTTCTGACGTTCGTGCCGGTTCGTTGTGGTCGCAGGTCTACCCTAAACCTAGCCCACTAACTTTTTCTTAATCATATTTTTATATTACCGTCACTCATAATGAAGATACACCAAGTCATCGTGGTGTATGATAACATTCACTGGTGAATTACCGAAATCGTAACGAAAAGATTAAATAACAGACATTCACCAGCCAGCTTGGTGAATGTTAACAGACACCAGAGTATCTTAACATACACAGCGCTTTGGACGTTCACTGTAATATATACATCCCCCAGACTCTGATATAAGGTCACTCATCTTCTTCCAGATACCTCATAACATAATGTGCTTAGTCCTCTTCGCAGGACTCTGGGGACAGCATCCAGAACTACACGGGGCCGCAGTCGTACCCTGGACACGACTCCGGAGCACCGAGCCCAGACTCCTGCACCTTCCAGCCAGCGGCGCAGAGATTCAGGATCAATGAGCAACGTAAGTCTTTAGTGGACTTAGAATTTAAGCACCGCAAGCGTAGTGGCTAAGCCATCGGACTTGCGATCAAGTGGTTGCGGATTCGATCCCCACCCAGTGCAGTACCGCCGTGAACCCACTCCTAACACAAGCATTTAGCTTAGCTGGAGGGGTTAATAAGGATACTAGTCAAGTATGACTAGCGTTGCTAGTATTCTTTTTTTAACCCCCAACACTAATAGGAGGGGTTTTATAAGTTTGATGTGTGTGGCTGTGTGTCTATCTGTGGCATCATAGCTCCCTATGGGATGAACCGATTTTTATTTTAGTTTTTTTTGTTTGTTTCCAGTCACTGGAAATACAGGACATTCGGGTACGCTACCCCGGTAGCTACACTAGCAGCGCCCTGCGGTTTCACCCGCGTAAGTCCCGATCCCGTGGGAATATCGGGATAAAAAGTAGCCTATATGTTAATCCAGGTCTGCAGCTATCTACATACCAAGTTTCATCACAATAGGTTCAGTAATTTTGGCGTGAAAGAGTAACAAACATCAGCCATCCATCCAAACTTTCACTTTTATATATTTAATGGGAATTACATTTGTGTAGGAGTTTAGTTAGGCTAACGAGTATATTTTTCACTTTTCAGTTTCTTTCTTTTTTCATCGGTTAAGTTTTTTGTTAAAAAGTTTTATTTTTGAGTTTTTTTGACTAAATCAATCAACTATAGGTCTTTATCATGTTGTAGTATCATTAGAACTACATATGTGTGCTAAGTTTCTAAAAAATCGGTTACCAGGTGAAAAGTCAATGGGTGAACCTCAGATCATAGAAACGACCTTGTTGAGGGGTGAACAATCATTTGTCCCCTATTTTTCCACCCTTAGGGTTGAAATATTTATTTGTAATTAAAATTAAACGGGACCAACTTCAAAGTATGCCCTATCTAATAAAAAAATAATTATAGAAATCGGACTACCCTGTAAAAAGTTATGCTTTGTCACACATAAAAAAAATAAAATAAAATATATACGTGTCGACTTGAGAACCTCCTTCGTCTTTTCGTCTGTTAAAATAATAATATAAATGAATTATGTTTAAATGTCAACCACCAAAAAAAAAGGGCGAAATCCAGTAATAATTATTTGTTCTCTTCAGTCCTACACCTTCAAGTAAATAAACTATAGTTATCTGACGTAGTATGAAGACAAAAGAATGTTTAGTTGTATGTAAAAATAAAATGTAATTGGAATCCACCTATTTATATTAAAATACATTTCAATGAATAACTATATAAATGCGTAGGTAGTAGTTTCCTTTTACATGGCGTCATTATTTTTGTTCTTTGAACAATTAGACAAACAATTTCAATTTCCTCATTGTGTCATAGAAAACATAGAATTGAACATTGAATAGCCCCATTTCCTATGAAATTAATACCTACTTGTATTATTCTGTAAATATTCTACAATCCGGACAAATAAAATAATGGTGAAAAATCAGATTGTTTGAACAAATGTACAGTCGGTACATTTGTTCAAACAATCCGGTTTTTCACCATTATTTTATTTGTCCGGATTGTAGAATGTTTTTATAAAACATTACCTAATATATTTTTGGAACAAAGCTCCTTATTGCACGTTACACTTCAGACGCTTGGCGGACGCTAGACAGAAAAAGTGTTAGCGCAACGAAAAATGCTGACCACGAGTTGATTTATTTTATTTTTACGCCATCTGTGGATTCTGTGCGATACTACTGTACTTTGATGTTGGTTCCAACCGGGTGTCCAAAGACTGCTCAAGCGTTTTTTTTATTTATTAAGATTTACTTATAACTTAACATGGCTCAAGTCCCGCGTAAACATAATTCAAATCACATAACTGCGATTTATTCTCAGTTCTGTGGTTCAATCTTAGGTACTGTTTGAATAAAGAATCTCAGTTACAAGGCCGCACTCTATGGTGTGGCCACCTGGCGTACAAAAAGCGGCCAGGGTCTACCGGGATTCCTGGAGACTAGTACAATTTTTTTTAAAATACCATTGATGGTTGCCGTATTCTTTTAAAAAAAATTGTTGTGCGTATGATGACATACTACTTAACTAAGAAAGTTATATATCCTACATAAAAGTATGCTGATGCCCAGCTGGTGATCCTGTACTAGTGGCACAGGAAATACAGGATATTCGGGTACGCGACCCCGGCCTCTGCGAGCTACTGCAGTCTCAGTCCCGTTCCCCAACCGAGACTTGCGATATCCCTCACCCTAGGTTCCTCTCCCTACCCATTTTTCCTTATACAAATTCACCTTCTTTCCCGTCTTTAAACGACTATTACATTCCCAAGGAGGGTTGGTGTTAGGTAGGCGGCCGGCCATCAAAGGCACCAGCCAAAACCCTTTTTGCAATGTTACATATTGCGCTTACCCCAATGGGAATTCGGAGAGGGCAGGAAGATGATGATGATAAAAGTATCCTGATAAAAAAAACATAATGAATAACTAATTCCTTCTTTTTTTCTAAAGTCTATTATTTCTTGTGAACCAGGAATCAAACTACTGACGTCAATAAATCAGATAGTGCAGCAGCGAGCTGATCTCGAAGCAAATCGTGTCACCCTCAGCAGTCTTCTCGACGAGTTGAAGCGGAAACTAAAGAGGAGAATAGAAGAATGCCACTTCGAGAAGAAAGAGAAAATGAAAGTAAATTGACTCCTTTAAACCTCCTGATTAACATACAAGGGATCGAGATAGGTTAGGGTGTTAGGAAGAAAACTCATGTAACAAAACAACCGGACAAGTGAGAGTCCGACTCGCACCCCGTGGATCCCGTAAGCAAACTAACTTGCATGTAGATAGTACGTCCCGTCCATCTTCGGAATGAATTCTCAAAGAAAAGAATTTCTCGATTCTTTTCCGAAAGACAAACTTAGCTTCGCAGTTTAAATAAGTTTAATAAAAAAATATTTAAAAAAAATCTTTTAAATGGCGGCATCGTCATCATCGCATCGCATAAGTCATCGTGAATTGTTATGAGAACCTAACGTGTGTGCCAAATTTCATCGCGATAGCTTCAGTGGAAGTGGGTGACATATTGATTGCAAAATTCCAGGACGTACATACACGTGAAGCTAAATAAAAGCTTAATTATAATAATAAAATACTCTTATATACAGACAAAATCATTTACGACAAAATCAACTTTCCAAACGCAAAATATATGTTTGTAATCAAAAAAAACTATGTTTTTATGTGATATAACATTAAATTAACTTTCGCATTTTTTCCTTTACTTGTGCTGTCAGACCTTGCTTCTTATCAAATTTGATTTTTCTGCGGAATGTTGAAATTTATTAATAGCTCTATTTTTTGATTGCGTTGACTTAGAAGCTTGATTTTTTTACAGCTTCAAAGGACTGCTGACATGAGTATTTGATGTTAATTTCAACTTGATGCCTTCACAGGATCCTGACGAAAGAGTCTTGACCGACACACAGACAGACAGACAGACGGATAACAAAGTGAGGGTTTTTGATTTTTCCTTTTGAGGAATGGAACTCTAAAAATATCTAGATGGTCAGTACTGGCGGTGTCCGCTTTTCTCTTCAGACCATTTAGATGCATTGAATCCGGTCGTTATTTTTTTTTAAATAATTATGTATTCAGTGCTCTGGTGGTCGCTTGTTTTATCATTCAGAATTAGAGATAAGATTGAACTCTATACCTAGACAAATTCTAAATTCATTTCAACAAGCGTAGAAAGAAGAATAAATTGTACTTTTTAATCCTTAATTTTTGTGCGTCAGTGTTCTTCTGCAGAAATATTATTCATTGTTGCTAGGTAATTGTCCTCAAATACAATATTATTTAAATCAAGCACGTGACATAATGATAAGGATTTAAATATATCCAGATTATTTTAAGAGGTTAGTTAAATTTTCAAGATTTTTCTTTTGACTTGAATGACCCGGACGTAAAAAAAATGTAGAATCATCCAAAAGCACCGGGTTTGACATGATTTTTCCATTCGTTATTTTACTAGTTTTAGATTTTGTTAATCAATAACAATTCGTCATCCCTCGGGAACAAAACCTTTTATTGTATGGATTCAACCTTACCCTGTCTTTTTCTGTACCCCTCACAACGTCAGTGGCGTAACAATAGGGTGGCAGAGGAAGCAAAATGCCACGGGCCACCAGCTCGAGGGACCAAAGGCTCTGAGGCACTAATTACAAATGTATAAAAAAAAATGGTATTTAATCAATTTAAGTTATCGAATTTATTAAACCTAATAAAATACACGAGTTAGAAAATAAAGGACAAGTGCGAGTCAGACTCCCGATGAATTAGTCACGACTCACGGGCCTCAGATCGTATAGTTACTGGACAACGTGTACATATGCAAAATATTACTGTAGTAAAACTATTGTTGCGTGTACAGATGTGACTTTATTATAGTATAATATTAATCGTGTGTAAGTTAACGTCATGCTGTGACATGCTGAATCATCATGATGCATGAAGGATGCAGCATGATGATTCGCTTGGTATAATCATTTTATTTAGTCGATAAACATAGAACAGTGAAGGGGTCTTCTGCACTGGTATAAAAATGTCTTTATAAAAGGAAGATTTATAAATATAAAAATAAAATTAACTGTCAATCAACTGCCACCACGTAGTTTGCATGTCATGCACGTAGTTTGCATGTCATTCGCATCAATTAATACAATTAAAAATGCATGCAAGACAGTACGTAAAGCATATCATGCCGCATGATCGTCTAGAGACCGCTATACACACATGGAAACAGAGATTTAGATGACTAGGTAAAAATATTATAAGTAAATAATGAATAAGGAAATTACTTGTTATTGAGGTCATTGTTATCGAGGTGACATACATACATAGTTCTGTAATGAAAACTAAAAATAATGTGCCTACAGTTACGATGATAAGTATTAAATACGTGAAAGCGTCTCCCTTTTATATCTATAATATTACTTAAGTAGGTTGAAAATTGCGAATAACCAACTATACGCCAATAATAATCCTTTCCAGTCTTTAAAGCATGCCAACCAACGCTTAGAAAAAGAGAAGTTTAACGTGATGTCAGAACTTGAACACCTCAAGAGACATCTAGAGAGGGAAGAGGCACATCACCTGCAGCATGCGAGGACTGTCGTGGCGCAGGTAACTTTACTGTTATGATGAACGTTACTCTATATCACTATATGTACTGCCGTGGACTCGTCACTCAATATATGAAATGAAAATGAAAAATTTGCATCCATTAATTTTGAATATTTTATCTATAATGTACAATAGGTATGTTGCTTACGTGTTTAAAAAGAGAAGTAATCGATGTTGCTAAGAGAATTGACAATAATATGAAAGTTTTTTTTTCGATGTAGTTAATTAAAATAATCACAAATTTATTTATTGAAATTTGGGCATGACAACATCTTTAAGGTCAAATTGTTTGTACAGATACCGGCACAAGTCGTGAGCACAAATTTTCAAAAATTAAGAAAAATAAACTAGTTAAAAAGTTGTCACTAAAATTGCACTCACGGTAGCCGAATAATACACGTAATTAATGGATGCCCCTTTAAATAATACGCGCTAAACACCTTGACCGACCTGCTGCACCTTGTTGTCTATGGTTTGTTTCACAAACCTTAGACAACAATCTGCTTTTTAGAGAAAGGTTGACGTTAAAGGTCGCTAAATCAAAGTACACTTGTCTAGCAATCTATTATCGTTTTCGTAAGGACGTCAACGTTTTAACAAATGGAAACGCTAAGTAACGATTGACACTTGTCTAAGCCTGCTGTTCTGTCCTTGTCATAAATATAATATATAAATTGTTCTATTTTATTCAGGCCATTCAAGGTGTAGTGTCGAAGTGCCCGCCAACAGATGGCTCCTTCAACCCATGTTCAATCGCTGACCTTCCTAATGCAGTCAGCAGAAGCGTCGCTAAGAATGCTCCCTCCAGAAATGTAAGTTATACAATATAATTAATATTACAATAGATTACTTAACATTATAAGGGATACTTTATGTCGGAGCGTCATGCTTTGGTACGTATGGACCGGCTCGATCGGACTGATACCAAGGCCTCACAAAAAAACCGGTAATGAAGGAATGCTTCGTTGTGTTTCGCTGAGTGAATGAGGTTGCCGGAGGCCTTAACCCCTCCCTTTCCCCCTCTTGACCCTTGAGCTGTAGGTGCCAGGTAGTCACTTACCATCAGGTGGCCCGTATGCTCGTTTGCCCCTATCCCATAAAAAAAAACATAATAACAAAATTTAAATTTTAAATGACAACTCTCGAGACAAAAATTTAATATTGATCGCGACGCAACACTAAACATAATAGCATTGCGGTCGCACGTGCAGCTTAATATGAGCCTTATCACATGCGTGTCTTTAATCAGGTACCACTTAATTATCACCAGGTGATCCGTCTGCTCGTTTGCCGAGAACGAAAAGTGTGCTTTTCACGGTGATTACGGCATTTTATAGCTACTTCCCCCGCCCGGTTAAGGCTGTCTTATATAAGTGTCCTGTACGTAACGCCTAACTTAAGCGTTTGGCTTTACTGACTTAGCCGTTATTAAGATAATACATAGGCTGCACTAAAAGTATCGGAAATGGAATATTTCCACTGTTTCTGTCATATTAAAATCTTTTTAATTGAAAACACCTTGGTTTTAAAAATCGAATACCATTTATTTATTTAAAAAAAGATTCTCGGTCTTGTCACAAGGTTTTGTCAAACTTGTTTAGTCGTTGAGAAAATGGAATTAACTCGAGAAAATTCAAGAGCGATGATTTATTATGACTTTCGAAGTGGTTTAACGCAAAAACAGTGTGTTGACCGGATGATTTCTGCATTTGGTGATGAAGCCCCATCCAAAACCACAATTTATCGCTGGTTTTCTGAATTTCAACTTGGACGTGTCAAGCTCAGTGATGATCCCCGTCAAGGTCGTCCAAAAACTGCAGTCACCCAAGAAAACGTTGATACTGTGCGTAAGCTGATTGAGGAAGATCGACATGTGACATACCGCGAAATTCAGGCAACTTTAGACATTGGCATGAGTCAAATACAAATAATCTTGCATGAACAATTTGGTGTAAAAAAGTTGTTTTCCCGATGGATAC
Organism: Callimorpha dominula; assembly: GCA_949752705.1. NCBI lineage: Eukaryota > Metazoa > Arthropoda > Insecta > Lepidoptera > Erebidae > Callimorpha > Callimorpha dominula. Next base: position 9,575,288 of record OX457017.1, on the reverse strand, counting down.
CGCATTCGCTCTGTAAAGAGCAAAAAGCGGCTCGCGTTACTTGGTGCGTCAGAACTCTCGAAAGATTCCACGCAGGATCCTCAAATGCTGTATACAACATCGTATCAGGTGACGAATCCAGGATATACGCGTACGAACCCGAAACAAAAAACTAGTCACGAGGTTGGGTGTTCGAAAATGAGTTAAAGCCAACAAAAATTGTTCGTTCACGGAGTGTTGCAAAAAAAATGGTGGCCACGTTTGTCTCCAAAACTGGCCATGTTGCGACTATTTCTCTTGAGGGACAAATAACGGTTAATGCAGAATGGTATGCTAGCATTTGTTTGCCACAGGTCGTTTCTGAACTCCGTAAAGAGAACTGCAACCGCCGCATCATCCTCCATCACGACAATGCGAGTTATCACACCGCGCACAGAACAAAAGAGTTTTTAAAGCAAGAAAACATAGAATTATTAGACCATCCGCCGTACAGCCCCGACCTAAGCCCTAATGATTTCTATCTTTCCCTAGAATAAAGAATAAATTGCGTGGTCAGAGATTTTCATCACCTGAGGAAGCTGTGGACGCCTACAAAACGGCCATTTTGGAGACCCAACTGCCGAATGGAATGATTGCTTTAAGATTGGTTCCATCGTATGGAAAAATGTGTTAAATTTCGCGGAGAAAGCAATAAAAACATTTTTAAATAGTAATGTTGTGTCACTTCCTTGATTCCCGAAATTTTCAGTGCCGCCCTCGTACTAAGATGTTTCTGTAATGTCACTGTCAGTTTTTTTGAGCAGATGCAGTACAGTTAACACGTCTGATAAACGAGTAAACGTATCTTCTTCTTCTGATTCATGTTATTCATTTCCGAAGGTCGTGTCCTTGAAAGTGTTTCTTGGCTTCGTCAGTTCTTTGCATTTTATTCTGCTATCGGCTTCTCTCAGGGCTTTTGCTACCGAAAGACCAGTTAGGGCGGTTACTTGGTGCCATAAGCGGCTTTTTGCGCCAAATTTTTGTTCTTCAATTCTACTATACTACTGTTGGTTGTGTTGCAGGCAGACAATAAGCTGGCTGCCGCGCGACTCATGCGCGACATCGCCGAGCTCCGAACCAGGGTAGCCCAAGTAGAAGCGAGACTTGCCAACGAACTAAAGGTGAGATGTGCTTTTTGGGTTTTAGTCTTAGCACTTGAGATTGTTAGTATAAAGGTAATTTCCATTTTCACTGAGAAGAGAGGTCTTCAGCCTTTTGAAAAGGTGGAATTTAGTATTTTATATTTTTTATTTTATTTTAATTTGGTATTTAGCGTTTTAGATATTGTCTTATGTTACTACCAAAGGAGGTATGGCACAATAGGGATGCTGACAAAGTTTCGGAATTGCTTTTATGTTACAGATTTTACCTACTTTTTTTTTTGTTAGAGAACAAATCTAGCATTTTCAATATTTACAAATAAATATACTACTATTAGAATGTGCTTAAATTGACTGCCATGTAACCACTATCTTTCATGATAATATTAGTGCATTTCCAGCGTAAAAGACAGGCTGAGCTCGACATTATTCGCCTGAGGAAGGAGTTGTCTTCGACGAAGAGCCTCGTGGCGTCACTGCGAATGCCTCCGCCGCCATTACGAAAACAATGTTCCAAGTTCGCGTAGATGTGTTCAGAAATATAGTGTTCATAGTCGATTGAGTCTCATTTCACCTCCTTACCTAATTACACAAATAAACTGTAAAAAAGTCGAGTTGCTGTAAAAAAATCGAGTTGCTGTAAAAAAATCGAGTTGCTGTAAAAAAATCGAGTTGCTGTAAAAAAATCGAGATTCCAAGTCAACGTAATCAAAAGATATGGCTATTTAAGCCTTAGATTGGATCAAATTTGAACATTTTGCAGGTGAATCAAAACCTATAGGGTAGTTTCCATTGTCCTAGAATCACGAAATGTGGTAAGAAGCAAGGTCTAACAGCCCAAATAAAGAAAAAAAAATGTGTGTGTGTACCAGAGTACACAGGTAAGAAGTGAAACTTCTTTACGACATATAATTTTTCTACTATTTGCAACTTCACGAAAATGGGGTAGATAAGGCTTAAGCCTTAAGAAATTATAAAACGAAATATATAATCACTCTCACTTTTCTTGTAAATTCACTTAAATTTGAATAAGTCTTTTTATTTTATCACTTTCAAATTAATATATTGTTATTCTTATTTCAAACCAAACTTCAAAACTAATATATTGTTGTTATTATTATAATATATTACATTATATTCTTTATGTCACTATACTAAACTTTGATAAAAAAGCAACATGGCGCGTAACCGAAATCGTGACGATTGTTACAACAATTTCTCCCATACGTCGATAAAGAAGTTTCACTTCAAAAATCCGAAAGTCGATAAGTTGTTATTATCATAACAAATAAATAAAATTAAAGTGTCTGTTTGTAATGTCAAAATAAATAGTGTTTTTTAAGCTCATACATTTATTTGCACGATACCTATTCCTAAAAATCTGTTTTTTTTTACTTTTTGTCTGTCTGTTCCGTCTGTCTGTCGCATGTGTTCCGGCTAATCTCCGGAACGGGTGGACCGCGCGATTTCCACGGGACTTTCACTGGCAGGCTGGAGCTGGTGTTATAAGGAGTAACTTAGGCTACATTTATTTTGGAGATCCGTGCAAAATATATAAATATGTACACGCGAGCGAAGCGCGGATACTACCTACTAGTATTATCACATAAAAAAAATTGTTTGCAAACATCTTAGCGAATTGATTCCCAAGATAGACATACTATCTACATACAGGCAAACGGAATAATCAGATCAGTTCGATGAAACCTAATTTTTGTATTGTCTTCGTCATATCATATATATATTCGCAAAGTTTCAAATCGGTACGACAATAATAATTAGCAGTTGGTTAAATTGGGCTACAAGATTTGGTTACATAGTTAGGTAACAGGTGAAGCTATTAAAAGCGTGATAAAAATGAATTTGCCTAAAACCTCCACTTTCCACAAATCTTTATGTAGGACTATCGTTATTTTGCAAACCAGACGAAAAGTGTTGAACCTTGTAAGAAAATAGTCTAAACATATTTAGGCCTCAAAGTGAGTGTTCGCAGTAAAGTGAAATGTTTGTCATGTATTATTTTTTACCTACCTACTTTTTTTTTCTGGTATGGCTCACGGACCAAAAAAACCTAAGAAATTGTCCGTGTGAAGTAGCAAAATTATTAAAATTGTCATTACAAAAACTGTAGTGGGTCTATCAGATTCGCTTCTTGTTTATTTTTATATCAGACACGACAGGGTTAATTGTGTAAAAGGAACATGAAATAAAACAGCTATTTTCACAATACCAATCACCCACTAGATTTAAATAAGACACCAAAATAGTGCTCCCGTACAAAGCTTCGTAAAGTTACGCAATATAATATATAATAATTTACACATTACTATAAATTTACACCGTCAGAACTGACTTTTAGCAATTTTGTTGAAATTTTCGGACAATATGGTATAAATTTTTATTTTAAATTTAATTTAATTATTACAGTGTTAGAAAAGAAAACAAATTATTGATTCACAGAGAAAGTCCTCACCAAAGTGACAGCTAAACATATTTTAAATAATAAGTTTTCCGCCATTTAATTCCATACTAGTCTATATTCAACATTAGCAAAGATTTAAGTCGGTAGACATAGCCTCTTCGTACTTAGATCGCGCGAGAAAGTGTTTACTCTGCGTGACACATCTCTTCACTCAATTAACCTCAAAAAGTTGCATAAATATTCTCTAGGATTATGAGCAAAGTTCTAACAATTCAAGAAATTCAAACAAACCATTATAAGGTCATATTTTTACGAGACAGAACGCATCTCACGAAATAAATATTCGATGTGAACGATTATAAACTCGTACAAATGGCTTCGAAACTAAAATTTTGCTTCCACAGCCCTGCGCACCGAAGCTAAAAGAACCCTTAGCATAAAATACCTTACGATAATATTAATAATTTTGTTGCTACATTTTGATGAGGAACTTTTTCCGATTGAGTAACCGTGATTGAGTGCATTCAAATATTCAAATGTGTTTTACTGATGTTACTGTGACTTAAATAATTCATTTACTCTCTTGTTCCAAAATGTAGTGACAGTCTATGCAGTGATGCGATGCTGGATACACCTGGTTTTCTTCATGCTGTTTAGAATTAACATCTTCATCATAGTCTAAAAGAAATGGTTTCTGTTTTAGAAGGATAAAATATGCTACTTTACGTATAATATAGAGATAATCTCGATTAATATTCTGCCGTGAATTAACGACGGCGTAATTCTTGTTGGACTGAAAGGGGCCTAAATTTGACGAGGTAATGTAAAAATTAAGACGGTAAGTATAGCAAAAAAGTTATATGATCCTTTTCATTGCAAGTAAAATTAATATGTAGGTATAGAAAAGAGTTCGTCCTCTTAACTGATTTATTTTTAAAAATGATGGAACACACTTGGTCATTTCTAGCATCTCTATGTTCGTATTCAATATGCCATCAGTCATATTCAATGCCATCGTCTGGGCTCCACATCAAGCTAAATATAGCTCGATGTTGGAGAAAATACAAAATAAATTTATTAGACATCTATATCTGAGGAAATACGGGGTCTACCCCTTCTACCCTTTAATGTATCCTACCTTATTTATATTAGGCATGGTAGGATACAACGAGTTGCGGGTGAAAAGAGAGTCGGCTCTCGTCGCTTATATATTTAGATTGGTGCGAGGCAAGGCTAGCAATCCGGAAATATTGGAGCGCCTAGGGTTCTGTGTCCCGGAACGGTACGTGGAGCGCCGCCGCCGGCCTCCGCTGCTGGCGGCACCGCGAGGCCGCACGGCGCTGCTCGCCACCGCGCACCCTCAATTACATCGCGGAGGAAATTGACCTATTTTCTTGTTCTCGGAGTGAATTCTTAAGTGTGTCATTGTATATAATAAGTAATAGATTTTAAGTTGGCTAATTCTATTGCATTAGGCTAAGCCTGTTATAATAGATGTAAGCGTTGGATGTAAATAAATAAATAATAAATAAATATCTTATCCAAAGTTAATGAGCGTCCATTTTTCTTTAGAATTAACATGTCTTGTACGACACAAGACATGTTCTTCTTCGTCTTTATTTCATAGCTGTTTAAAGCACGGAGCTCAATCTTGTAAATCTGTAATCGATGGGCAAATAACGCTGTCTTTGAGGACTTACAAAAACGTAAAGGATTAATGGGCTCTCATTATAAAAGGATCAAGAATCGAACCTAAAAAATCTACTAACTTACTAGAAGCGTATTTGCCATTATCCACATAAACGTCTTTTACATGTTCCGCATGCTGGGTGACTGTGGAATATTTCTTGGAATCTTTTGTGCATTGGATCTTTGGTTTGGGCACCATGACTATTTTTGTGCGAGACGAATGTAATAGCTTTTTGTGTTGCATTAGTCTGGAACCAAATGAAAATAATAAACTTACATTGTTAACATGCTAAACCGGAGTTGGCCCTCTCTCAACTCAACTCAACTCATTCAATAAAACTTCAATTAACTATCGTTAGATATTGAAGGCAATAAAAAAAATCCTGACTAAATTGAGGTGTGTATGAGGTATTTGCGAAAAAAAAGGTAGAAGATATCAGGTTCCTCAAAAAAATCTTGAATCTTTTTAATGGGAAAGTATTTCTTTGTTGTTCTTGAGTTGATTCGCCTAAAAAAAATGGCAGGTACGAAAAATTTTCCATCCCAGAGTCCATGCCATTAGAAGTATCTCCTCTCCTTGTGATCGGTAGGGCCTAGGGCTATCTCTGCCACAAGCGTTAACTACGGCATGGTCCTCTCTACTCCTGTTTAAGTATTTTAATGTCTTTAACGTACTTGAAACCATGAATTACTAACGCATTTGTTGATTCACAATCGATAAGTCACTATACTTACTAGTACGCGCGTAGTTTTATTACAGTCATAATTGAACAGGCTTTAAATAATGCATAGGCACTGCGTCGGCTATGAAGAAATGGGAGGTAAAGTTTAGGAGCACCATCTTGTAATGGACGCAAACCTAAAAAGTGTCCAGCAGAAAGCAGTAAACAATAGTTCAAGAACCGACCGGTATGTTATGAACTTAGCAGTTAAAGACGGAATGAAGTGCGATGAGCTGATATATTTAATTTTTTTGCGTCCAGAGTAGTTGATGAAGCGATGAATAATGAACAAAATCTTGTCGAATATCTAATAATTTATTTAATATTCATTTTGAAAAGTGCACGAGTACCCTCTAGCTACGATAGCGCCACCTAAATACATATTTTTGACGGATATATTACATACACAGTAACCGTCCTCCTTACCTCTACCCTCGCTACAAGAAAGTAAGCCGGACTGTCATTAAAAAGCTGACTTGCCATTGCCCGTAAACAAAAATAAGACTACCCCATCCAGTAGTTTTATAACCCTTTTAGTAGAAGTACATACGTCGTGACTATGTTTTTCAGAAAGTTTCGAAAATGTTTCCATGTTTCTCAGAAGAGACTAATCATATTATTACCTGGTACTTGCCCTAACATCAGCCTTTAAGTGCATTTCCATGTGTTCTTTCAACATCTGCCTGGGCATTACGATATTGCACTTCTTGCACACTGCATTTTTCATTTCCCTGTTCTTATTGCAACGAGAGCAGGTGAACGTTTTACACACACCGTTCGGAACCGTCATAGGGTACCTTGAAACGAAAAAAAAAAAGAGACATTTTTTTATTACCTAATAAAATACTTAGTATATCAGTAGGGTAGGTAAGTAGATATCTGCCTGAATTGATGACGACTTTTTAGTGATACAAATAGCAAAAAAACATATTTGTCTCGTATTTACTCGTGACCATTTACGTTTGTAAAAGGAATTCAGTTAGTATATTATAAACATTAAAGTTTTATCGTCACCTAGCTCCACCTTGAAGCCACTTTTGTGACAGGACGCCATTTTAGTATAACATAGTTCGGTGTCGTTCGTTATAGTTCATCTGTCTTCGAGAATGAATGAAGAATGAGTACCTACCTACATTTGATACTGATAATTTCTAAATTATAAATTAGTAATAAAATAAATAGAAAGTAACAGTATTGTATTTATTGTTTTAGGGAAATACTGTGAGTCGGTAAATAAAATACATGATGAGGAAGGTAACCTTGCTAGTCGACTTTCAACGATTGAGTACATTTTTTACAGAGAGGTTTACGTTTCGCACCAAATTATTAGGAAAATACCAGTAATAAGTCCAACCAAAAGGAAAGATTATACACACATTAAAAGTGTCTAAAGATCAAGTACGTTATAGAGTATCGCCGCTATTAATTATTATTTTAACTTTTTTTGATCGTTATTGATTTTTTTCAATGAATTTCATTATTTAAATAAAGAATTTTCTTTAAATTTTGATTAAAAATAGAAAATCAACTCTCAATCAGCATTCCTATAAATGTGTGTAATAGCGTTTTTACAAAACCATTACATTTTTTTTTTTAATTACTAGTAAGGGAACATACCCATACTACGTGACCCATTTTTTACAATTTTTACACCCCTCCCCCCTTGGTGACCACCCGTAGTATATGCCAAGACCCCCCTCCCCATCTAATTTTCACCTAGTCATTTATAAATATGGTTTTAAATCATTTTTTGCCGACAGAAAGTCAAAACGCGCTAAACGCTTGCTTGTTGCTGTGACCTGTGAGTTTAATAAACGCTAAACGCTGCGGGCTGAGGATACTGACTACGTGACGAAAACCTAAGCCCCCAGTAGATGTACTAGAGTTTAAAGGACTTCTGGACGTCAATAACGTTTGAAATTTTGTCAGGAAGTTACTTCATATGAAAGGGAAACAATAACGGTTTGGGCCGATTTTTGGATCAGTGGAAGAACCGATCTCGTTTGGAACAGGCGCAACCTCAATGCTCAGATTTATGCGGAGAGAGATCACGAATCCCTTTGCGAAGCCGGTTGGGCGATTAGTTTCTACCAATGTACGTTTACACACGGTTAGAGTCCTAACACGCACTCTTGCCGATGCTCGCATCAACGTTCTGCCGTGGCCTGCTCAATCGCCAGACCTCAACCCAATTGAGCACGCATGGGATATGGTCCAAAAAAGAGCACTGCCGAGTATGGATGCCGTGCATCCCGCACAACAACTTTTTGACTTGTTAGAAAAAAGTGATTTTAAGCATGCCAAACCGCTGTGATTGTGTGATTAATTTGAAGGTTAATTTCCCACAATTTGCAAAAATTACAATTTTTCTTAATTTTTACAAAATATAGGGATAAGTTGTTAACTTAAACATTAGGAATTAAAGTAAGAAGACTAGATTTGGTGAATATTTGGGCACGCCACAGTTGGGCACGCCACAGTTGTGGCGGTAAGACCCATCATGGAGGATTGGCTCGAGAGGCAGCATGGCAGCCTCTCCTACCGGCTGACGCAGGTTCTGACCGGCCACGGCTGTTTCGGCAAGTACCTGTGTCGCATAGGCCGGGAGCCAACGTCTGCGTGCCATCACTGCGGAGGCTGCCGCGAGGATACTGCACTCCACACTTTAGTGGAGTGCTCAGCGTGGACGCAACAACGCCTTGACCTCGCGGCGGCTATTGGAGTGGGAAGCCTCTCACTGGAGACCATGGTTCTGTCCATGGTCCAAAGTGAGAGTGCGTGGGAATCCGCTGCCTCTTTTTGTGAGGAAGTGATGTCAGCTAAAGAGGCAGCGGAAAGGGAACGGGAGAGGGCTAGTACTCTCCCGTCCCGAAGGAGAGGCACCAGGCGCCGGAGAGCGCAGAACGATCTCCGGCCTCCATGAGCGCTGGCCTGGGGGTAACGGGTGAGGCTGCCCGTTACTCTAGCAGAAGCAGGCCTGAGACGGTGGCGCGCCGTGTTCCGCGCGTGCCTCTCTACACTGGAAGGGGGGCAAGGCCCCTCGCTCGCAAGGGCGTGGCTGCCTTTTGTTCAAGAGGCGGCCAAGGTCTGCCAGGGTTCTCGGGGACTTCCTTCCTAGGGTATACCCGAGTCCCTGGCAATAGACTTATTTATGACGGAACACCGTGTGGTTTTAGTCGGTTCGATTCCGACATACCACCTCACTGGCAGCCCCAGTGGAGTGATGACCCGAGGGGGTTTCCACACGATAAAAAAAAAAAAAAAAAAAAAAAAAAGATTTGGTGAATATTAGGTTGTATATTTTTTTATAGTTAAAAATGTACTTGATCTCTAGACACTTTTGATGTATTTATGACGTAATGATGGGGTTGGGTTCGAGTTATATTTTTTTTTAATATTATATGTCTATGGAAACCAAATTTGGAAAAAAGTAATCAAACATTTAGTTTTTGTAGAGAGACCCAAAATACAATACAATTACATTTAAATAATATTAAAGTTTTGGCTGCAATGCCAATAGTACAGGAGACGGACCTAAAGAAGAAAAATCAAGAATTATTTTATTTACTTTTGTTTGCAAAGTTCGCAATTGACAATAATCTTTTTCTTCGTGCTATCTTGACGGCCAGCTATTTTTTTCACCGCACGTTTTTTTTGCGTGTCTACTTTTTTACTAATCATTTGCTGTTCCTGTTTCTCTAGCCTGGAATGTTGTTCGGAGGCGATATTGGTTGTTTGACAGCTGTTAGTTTTGATTGTTATTAACGTTGACGACGCTACAAATTTAAAGAAAATTAATTATTTTACACTTATTTATAGAATAGAAAGCGAAGAGTGTAACTTAAGACAGTGTTTTTGTATAACAAGTCTACAAGTCACTTATTGGGGCAAATAGAAAATAAAAAACTTGCAAACTGTAAGTCTCCCCCCGTAATAGGTACATATCAAATGAAACATATGAATTACAGCAAAATTTATAAGAAATCTGAAGTTTCAAAATAACATGGTGGAACAATGTCTCAATATTGTGCATACAAACTCACATTTATATTTGGGATTTAAAAAACATAATAGGTTTTTTAATTTATTTTTTTTATTTGAAGGTTTATAAATACGATTTTTTGTAAAACTGTGACATTTTAGGCAAATGTTTCGGCTACGTATTAAAGTTAAAAAGCTGGTTTACAGTTTAAAAAAGTTTGAATCGGTAGAGGCCTGCAAATAAATACACTTTGCACTTACCATCAGTGTCTATAGCCATGTCACTCGCACTAGCTGTTGGTACAAAGGCTGCATGGACCAACGCCCGGAACTTCTCCGTGCCCCTCAATGCCCGGACGCACCAGTCGCATATCATACAATCTGAAGATGTAACCTGGACACATGTCTTATTATATGGATACAAAAATCAATTTCGGGGAGGACGATTTCCTCAAAATTTAAGACGACTAAAATCGATTTGTTTTTCTTGATCGTTTTATAAAGAATAGCAACCCAGTTTCGCACGGGTAGAGGTAGAGTAGAGTATATATTGAGTTTTTCCGACATCTTCAACAATCATCGTCATATTTTAGTTATTTTAAAGAAATCAAGAATCACTTCGTCTATTGGTTAAACCCGCATTAAAATACATTGCGTAATTTAGACGGTAAGAAGCGACTTTGTTTTATACTATATAGAGATTCATATACGGAGAGGGTTTTGAAGATTAATGTATAGAATCGTAGGCAATTCCAATCCGCCATTTTGAAAAAATATAATTGTGTTTATGGGCATCAACGCGATCAGGTAATAGGGATACTGTTAGTATGTGACGGTAAATGGTGAAACGCAAATATTAATCGAAAATGTGCGGGTGGATGAAGAACCTACCTCACGAAATCGAAGACCAGCCAGCCAGCTTGGACCACGGCCAGTGTTACGTGATTCAAACTTATGTAAGTTCAAAAGTATGTAATATTTCGTGTTCAATTACGTGATCGTGTTAATTCCCGTTAACAAAATATTATATATTGCCAGAACTACGCCTGGCGCGAGTGGTTATGAGATGAGGTGTCGATTGAGGTGTCGATTTGAGGAGTACAATTGAAAGAAGGCTATGAAGCAACATTAATTATATTGATAACGAATGGATTCATAATAAATACATTGACTTTATATTTGCTTCATAGAAGCAGGCTCTGCAACTTGACAGATGTGAACTCTGTCTGCTGGCTGCGGCGATAGCCTTTTGTTCTAACATTTTAACATTTCAAATAGTTCGAATATAATTCAGTGCGGACTTCTCACACACCAGTACCAACGTATGTCACAGAGGTGTGACACAATTTCATGGAACACGAAAGATTAAGTTAGTTTTTTTTTATTATTTTCCACGAAGATCAGTGTAGCTTCGTGACAGTAACCAAGTAGAGTTTTTTTTTAAATAGTTATTGATTCAAAACAGACATTTCAGATGGTGACTTATTCAAGATGTTAAAACAGTATGTACAAAAGTAATCTTATAGATAACCCTTCGTTTCTGCAACTAAGATACTATAAACGAGCGGCCTAGCTCTCCGCAGTTTTAGCCGCGTTTATGGTCACTGCGGCCCGCGTAAGGCGACCCTTACGTGGGCCGCAGTGACCATAAACGCGGCTACGACTAGCGTGATGTTAAACAGCCTATAACGTTCCTCAAAAATAGGGCTATCAAATGATAAGATAGAGTTTTTGGTATTTGGTAGTTTCAGAGATTAGCACGTAGAACCATAAAAAACTCTTTCGGTTTATTATATGAAAAAAGAAATTACTAGAAATCATCTACCTTGACTCCAAAACAGTCGTACAACAATTGGTCGTATCTTTCTTCAACTCCTTCCCAAACGTAAGAGTCCCTAAAGTACTTCAGCATGGTGTCACCACCACAAAGTCTACAGCATCGAGTGCCGTCCCCATCCCCTGATGCGAGACTGTCTTGATTTGATGAAGATCGCGTGAAAGTGGAGAAGGATTCTTGGGTTTTCTGAGGCAACTGGGTGGTCGGGAAAAATGGTTTAACATCTTAGTACCATACTCTACCATAGTTGAATGGAAGTGAGGAAGATTTCCTTACACGTTGGTAATAGGGTACTCGGTGCTGTTGTTGTCACAGTATGACTTCGCACACAGCTTCACACTAATTGTAAAAGTTATTTTATACTAAATCTACTTGAGATGATACCATGATACTCTAGGTGTGACTGATGGTAGATGATTCTGGCTAACTGTTTTCTCTCGCTGCAGACAATAACTATTTTTTTAATTAAGCTGGTTGGTATGGGTATAGAAATTGTATATATTGTAGACTGTTGTGGGTGAAATCTCTCGCTGGAGTACCGATGGCAAATAAACAGGCCTCAGAACTTGGCGAAACATCCAGGAAGATTAAGAATGTCAGCCTTCAGCCAAAGATCGAGTTGCAAACAAACAAACAAGTGATAGTAACTAGGTACTCCAGTCAGACTGTACCAAACGATAATGAAAAAATATCTTACTTTCTTGGCATTCCCTCTTTTCTCTTTAGAATATAGAACATTCATTTTGAATAGATTTAATTCAGTGATTTGGGCCAATTTTTTACTTTAAAAATTATCATTCAAAATAGTTCCGTATATTTGTACAAATAAGCCGCAGTGTAAAAAAGTGATCTGAGTTCAAGCTGGAAGATAAACGTAAATTAAATAAGTGTAAATTTTATTAATATGACTTAAGAATGGCGATTTTAAACAACATGTCAAAATAACTGAAAACGAATTACCTGTTTTACTGTTACATGGGTATCCCTATAATAATTATATTTGGGAATTGAAGATTACATTTCATGAATTTTTTAAATACGCAATTTTCCTTCAACCGCTCCTGTTGCCTTTAAGGGGAGGACAACACAAAATCAAAAAATGTTATGTAATAAACTATCATGTATTCATATTGACAGACTGTAAAGAAAGAGAATAAACTATAGTCAATATTTTTATGTTTTATTATAAAGAATCGCAAATCGCCATCTACCTCGATGGAAAGAAATTAAAAGGTTTAAACCTTACCAATTACAATCTCCTTTTACCGTTTATGATCGCAAACATAGTGGTAAATAGTGTTTGTATACTCTTTGGAGGTAAACATTCTTGTACTATAGCCTGGCAAATTCGTTCGTGGCAATCCCATGGATGGTGGCCGGGGACGTTATGACCCGATGACGTGTTGTATACGAGTACCTCTACACACGATACGAATTAACGTTACGAATTAGTCGGCAGATATGCCTAAGTAAAGTCGCTTACTATAATTTAATTTATTGCTCTAAATTGGATGTGAACTAGATGTGATGTAGATTTAAAATATTACTAATAATGCAGGGTTTTTTTATTAACCTAGAAGCCCAATCATAAGTGAAATTAACCAACACAAATATATATTCTTGTGACTCGGTTTATTTTGCTATATCCACGTTTTATAACCCCCGTGCCTATGCCTTACGTCCCCCGTCGCCCTTGGATCTTGGAAGATCATACGAATTTACCAAGCTAAAGTGGAGGTTTTCGCTCTGTATTTACGATTATGAGTATTTACTTTGATGGTTAGCGTAACCTTAACCTTAATGGTGACGAACGGTTTCTCTTCAGAACTATGATGAAAAAAATATTTTGTAATGAAAATCAGTTGGATTTGTTGATGGCGCTAAAGGCATTCCGTCTGAGAATATCCCTGTCAGGATAGTTGGCTTAATTAGGTTGACCCGGAAACTATGGAAATTACAATAATTATGATTTCTGAGGACAAAATAAAATGTTGGTTTCGTAACTGACTAGCATCCTACTTTTAGTAGCCAGAAAAATTGGTAGAGAGTGTTCTTAGCTATAATTCACGATAATTTGTAAAGCCGTTTGAAGATCATCAGTTATAATTACTTAACATAGTTATTTTTTGTTGCTCTATGACACGACTCTAAATCAAGATATTGCATCTAAAACTAATTAATATCAATGGTTATTAAATGGTCGCAAGGAGTTCACTTGCTTTTCAAACGGCAACATTCAGCAAGCAACAAGCAATAATAAAACGACGCAATATGTCAAAATTCAAAGTAGGTGTTACTGTCACCTGTCACAAGCCTTAAGCCTCCGTCAGTGGTCGGAACAGAACTGATTGCTCATTGCTGTATATTAATTTCCCTTTTACCAGTTTTATCGGAACACAAATATAACGGTGTTTATTAATAAACAAGTGTTCTCAAAAATAAAATTAATTGGTTATTTGCCGACCTCCTTATGTATCTCTATTTCGAAGTATCTTGAGTACAATCTATACTTCCAACGTGTAAGGTTCCCAAAACTGTCCAACAATGGGAGGAAAAGCTGAAAAAGGCACTCCTAAGTACATAGCGAATAAGATAAAAGCTAAAGGCTTGCAAAAATTGCGATGGTACTGTCAAATGTGCCAAAAACAGTGTAGAGATGAAAACGGTTTCAAATGCCACACCATGTCGGAGTCCCATCAGAGACAACTTCTTCTTTTTGCTGACAATGCCAATAAATACATAGACGAGTTCTCCAAAGAGTTTGCTGACGGATATTTGGAACTCCTTCGACGTCAGTTCGGAACCAAACGTGTTAACGCCAATAAGGTTTATCAAGATTATATATCCAATAGGTAAGTTATTTTCTTAACTGTAATATAGCGTTCATTGCATTTATAGCAGTGTGGCGACATCCACATACAGCAAAAAACATACTTCAATCTTCATCTAGTAACAACTTATCCTGCATCGCGCTATGAAAGTACTCACGCCGATTAGTATCAACATCCACTAGGTATGATCACCTAGCCTGGTCGGAGGATCCTTCCTTTGTGTTGGAGGGACATAACTCCACAGCAAAATGTGTTATTTTGTCAGTTCTATTTACTTTGGACTTGTGATAAAGTATACTACCAATGAGAACCCACTCCACAGGCATTTAGATTAGCTAGAGGGGTTATAAGTATATTTGTAGTGTGAGCCATGTTACTACTTTAAAATAAATTCCTACATATACATACATTTATGACTATATAAGATTCATATTGCACAACCACATTTTGCCAAATGTAATGTCCTGAGAGCCTATTGCTGTAAAAATTAAAGAGTGTATTGAAAGGGAAGATAGTTAAGTAGGGAAAACACTATTGTTTATAGTGTCGCTCACCTGTTTAAAATCCCTTACCTGGCTGTTGTCCAAGTCCAAACTGTCTAACATAAAAAAAAAACAATGTTTTTGAACATTATTTGCACTATTTTTATTATTTAAAGCACCTGGTGATGGGATTACAAATACTAATAAAAACTTGATAAATTTCATTCAAGCATTTTGTTACTAAGTATAGTTAAAAAGGCAAAAAGAGTAACAACTGTAACTTCATTAATTCTATATGGATAACTGCCAAAAATACCAGTTTTGTTTATTCTGAATAGTTTAACTCTTGAGTTGTTACACTATTTAATCAGTATAGCGATGTGTAATAGTAATAAATGACTACAATTTCCAGAGACCATCTCCACATGAATGCCACTCAATGGGAGACCCTCACAGAGTTTGTGAAGTGGCTTGGCCGTGATGGAAGATGTGTTGTTGATGAGACAGAGAAGGGATGGTTTGTCACATATATAGATAGGGATCCAGCTGCAATCGCAGCTCAAGATGCTAAGGCAAAAAAAGAAAAGATGGATAAAGATGATCAGGTACACAATTATATTTATAATAACGGTTATAAGAATTTTTAATGGTATAGGGGGAAAATGAGCAGACAGGTCACCTGATGGTGAATGACTGCCGCTGCCCATGGGCACCTGCAAATCAAGAGTCACAATTGCGTTGCCCGCTTTTAAAGTGGGAGTGAGGGGCAGGGGATGAGTTAGGGCCTACGGTAACCTCAGTCACTCGGCAAAAAGCACTGCAAACATTGTTTCACTGCTGCTTTTCAATGAGGCCGTGGTATCACTCTGGTCGAGCCGGCCCATACATGCCGAAGCATGGCTCTGCCACGATTATCTGTCTCACTGTTTCTTTTTTTACAATTACATTAGATGGCAACCCCTATAAACAGCAGCAACAAACCTCTGTAGCAAATGGATATTTATTATCTAATCAGGCAGAATAACTTCAAGTGGAAATTTAATACTTATCATATCATTTGTAATAAAACATCACGAAACATTTTTTCTTTTTTAATATTGTGTGGAATATACCTGAAAACCAGCTTGGGCCTTTTGACTCGGTTCAAGACATGCTCATGAACTGAATCAAAAGGCCTAAACGGGTCTCCAGGTGCTTCCGCCTAGAGATGAGGGCAGTACTCCACATGGGGACGGACTTGTGACTTGTATAATAAAAGTCTTTGTTCTGTGGTCAAGTATCACTTCATTCTATTAAGCACTCCAAGGTTTTTGGATTGCAGCATGGATTTGCTTTTAAGTAATTTTGAAACTGGATGTATACATATACACCAAGGATATACTCTATATAGATACTCTCTGAGATGATCAGAGCTGTGGCTTGGATCTTTGGTGTCACAGTGAATGGTTTTTTTGTAAGGGTGACTCAGATCATATTCGGCAGAATCCTTTTACTTACATCCAAGTTGCCCCAAAGTCATTCACTTTAGTACTGGGACAGCACAGTTTAATATCATTTTCATATTTAAAGAAAAGATACAATCAAAACTTGCTCTGCACTTCACTTACTCACTTTAGCCTAATATTTCAAATCAATTCTCATTATAACATTTGTCTTGATTCCCAGGAAAGAATGTTAGACTTCATCCAGAAACAAGTACAGCGTGGTAAAAAAGAGAGCTCTGTTGAAGAGCCTTCATACTCTGAGTTTAAGCGGGAGAGCAGTCAGGAGAGAGTCACTCTAAGCTTGAAGAGGAAAGCTGAAGGTGAGTTAGGGAACAGATTACTACAACTGCACTAACCAATCTCAATGTCACTTCCTTGTTGATAAATAAAACCATGATAAACATAATTAAAAATATATTATACTTTTTTCTTCTCATTGTTTTTATATATTCAGGCTTGTATATACCCAAAGGGGTAAGCAGAGATGTATGACTCTCCTATATTCAAACAGTCATATTATGAATCCCACACAATAGGGGGCTAGATTATTTTGTTCCTCAAATTTCCAAATAACAATTTGACCGTGTCGTATCCGACCCAGGATCTCACAATCGGTCGGAAACTTATGCCACTGCACCAACAAGTTGATAAAAAGTTTGCACTTTTGGTATGGGAAATACCACTGAACTCGCGTGACCTTCACGCGCAGATAACAGATGTGTCTGTTATGTTTTCACTTCTGACTGTAGTCCTACGACTGAAAGTGTTTTTTCTTATTTATTTTAGATAAAAAAGCCGAAGCCTTACCAGTTTCTGCTCTCAAACTAAAGAGTAAAGAAGAATCGAAGAATAAACCAGGAGATAGTAAAGAAGATTCCAGCAAAAAGCAAAAGACAGACGAGGTTAGGAACAAGCAATCGGCATTAGATGAAATCATGAAAATGGAGGAACGTGCGAAAGAGAGAGCAAACAGGTATCATATTTTCCTCCTGACCATATTTTTGTTATTTAAGGGGTCGTCCATTAATCTCGTGATGTTTTTTTAGAAACTTTTTGACCCCCTACCCCCTGGTGAAACGTAGTGAGGTTTTAGACTAACCCAATATCCCCCTATCTAAAATCACGTGTATTTTGTAGTCCAAAATATATTTAAAATTTTCAAAATATTGTCTTTAAATACAGATATAAACGCGCGTTCTACGAAAAAAATAAATACACGTGATATCTCACTACACCCCCTATTCAGGACCACCCACCTATCAGGATCACCCAGTCCATTGTCCCTATGGACTGAAGTGGATTTATAATATTTCTAACTCCTCCATCTGATGAAATTTCAGTTACAGCAGTTGCAAATATTAGGCCTGAATAGAGATAGAGAGTGTCCCTCCCCTCTGTGCTACCCTCCCCCATCGTGACATGGTGACTTAGTGTGGCATTCCAGACTATAATAAGTAACAAACCTACTTGGGAGATGAAAGATGATTCTTTAATACAAACTCCGTCTGAAACTAATTTTAAGCAATTTCCTTGTCTTCAGTAAGCTCTAACTAAAGATACTTACAGTAACATTTAAATAATTTTATTCCAGAAAAGACTATTGGCTCTGTGAAGACATATTTGTGAAAATAACGACCAAATCTTTGGGCGAAAAGTATTATAAGCGTAAGGCGGTGGTCGACAGAGTAGTCGATAAATATTGTGCGCATGTCAAGCTAGTGGATGACAATGCTAAACTCAAGTTGGACCAGGTGAGTTTTTTTTATAGAAGTAAAGGTTGGCATGGCTGATGGCAAGCCGTTACTAATGTTACAAAATACATAATAGAACTAGTCACACAAGTACAGAAGTTTCACTGAGTAAAATCATTTAAAGAAATAGCAGCTCTAGCTCCGATATAATAAAGTGCAATTCAGATTGCACAACACTAATGACGTGCAGTTATATTCACCTAGAAGTTGCTTCACTTTTAGAGATGGTACTGATTGAGAATTTTTGACACCCGCGGATGCGGACCAAGATGTCTAAATCGATGCAGAAGCTCCACATTTGCGAATGCGGTTGCAGTCAAAAATTTTCGCTTTCCGTATTTTCTTTCTTGCTTTACAGCTGATGATTATTGCGGATGCAGATGTCCAAATCGATGCAGATGCTCCGCAATTACGAATGCGGATGCAAATATCCGCAACATCCCTAAATCATTTAAAAATATTAAGTACTTTAACGGCAGAACATAACTAAAACATGTACAACTTTCCAGCTTCCTTAGCTATCCAACAACATAAAATAACTTACCAGAAGTTATAAAATAATATAGCAAACTATATAATTTAAAATGTTCTGACTGGTTGAAACAAGTTCACATTCGAATTCATAATATTAGTTAGAAAGATAATTACTTTCCATTTGTTCTAGAACCATCTAGAAACAGTAATACCATCCACGGGTCGGTACGTTCGCTTCGTGAATGGAGCGTATCGAGGAGCGACGGGCGTGCTCAGAAATATAAACATAGATCGCTTTTGTTGTGATGTTGAGGTGAGTATACTTGGGATATGAGTGAATGGTAAAAGAGCATACTCTCCCACCTCAAAGGCCAGCAACACGCTTGAGTTGCAGGTGGCCTTGGGCGGCGGTAGTCACCGGTACCATCAGGTGATTCGTCTGCTCGTTTGCCACCATACCATAAAAAAAAATATGTTATTACATCTCATGCCAGATAACAACCAACACCATGAAAATCTGGTTATATTATATGATGATGATGATGATGATTGCTTTAGTAGTTAAGGCTTGAAACGTAACAAACAAACAAAAAAAACATTTTACATATATAATGTTAGTTAGTAAATTAGGATCTAACGCGTAAATCAATTACAAATCCTAATATGTTTACAAATTGGGCAGGGGTCCTTTCAGTCTAACTACGATACGGCCAAACTTCGACATTTTACGTGAAGCGACTGCCATCAGACCTCCACAACCCAAGTAATAGGCGATATCGAAGTTCTGTAGTTAGACCAGGTTATCGGACTTTTTAGGGCTCCAACAATGTGTCACCCTTCCTTGAGCCGACCTGGCTAGTATTACTTATCCTACTCAGTTACCACTTAGCCACAAAGCCCTTGGTAACTTACAAATAAAGATAAACGACGACGAATTAATGTTATTTGTTATTATTATTTACAGATAGCGGAAGGTCCCCTCACCGGTCGCCTTGTCAAAGGCGTTCAATACGAAGATATCAGCAAACTGGCCACGTGACCCTAAATATAATAATTATAGTTTTAATATTAATCAATATTAGTTTTGTAATGCAATAAACGTTTTAGTTTGTTAAATATTAATGTTTCATTGGATCTTGCAAAGTTTACATTAATATAATATGGGGAATATTATATTAATGTAAACTAAAAAATCCTTTCAATGTTTAGAAAACAGCTCGAACGGCTAAACAGATAATATTATTCTTAGAACACTCGATTAATGCCGCGTTCCAATAATCAAGAAAAGATTCGTTTTGCTAACGGACGGTAAAATTTCGTTGAATTTTCAAAGAAAATTTTACCATCCGTAAGCAAAACGGATCGTTTTTTGTTTATTGGAACGCGGCATAAGTGAACTTAATTACGAAATTATCCGCATGCAACCTAACAACTAATGAAATTCATCGGTTGGTGTTGGAGCAATTTTATCTGTTTTGGAGTTATTAGTTTCGTTGAATAAAAAGAAAAAAAGTTTTGGGGGCGAAGTTTACTGAAAAATACAAAGGTGCACGATGTGTCAAACCATTGTGTATCTGCAGATACACAATGTTTCTGCCACATGCAGAAGCAGACACAAATTTAGATTTGGAGTGTGAGGTCGAAGATAACTTTTAGAATCCCCGCACCCTTTACATCAACCGATGTAATTCATTGGTGTTAGGATGCATGCGGGGAATACCTGCGTGCTGAATATCGACCGAGATATCGATAGCGCACTTTCATTAGTTGTTATTCCGTATTCGGGCAAATCAGTAGATCGCGGGCGCAACAAAACATTTTTGATTGACTTATCCTAAAAAAAAAGGTCATCCAATTTTTTTTTTTACGGGTGCACAACAGTTTGATATACATTTTTATCGGCAACAAGGCCTCAAGTATGGGCTGTCAAAAATATTTTGTATATGTAGACTAAAAAAAAAGTAGGTCATCAAATTCTTTTAACGGCGAACAACATAGAAAAATTGAGGTTTTGAATTTATGAGGGCGCCACTTTGGGGTCTTGCACCACCTGAAAAGTAGCTAGAGTCGCTACTGACTCCACGCATGCGGTATAACGACTGAGTTAACGACTAGTGAAAATGAGCGTTTATTGCCCTCCATTTGTGTCAGGGGGTAATAAAACATGGTAACTTACAATATCATTTAAAGAATAAAACAAGACAATTGTTTATTTTGAAAGGTGACTTGTTCAAAAATGTTCTTAGCTATGATTAAAAAAAAATCTGTTCAGCCGTTCGAAGATCATCAGCTTTTTTTCTATTTGTAGATGGTATTTTTGAGTCGGGGGTATTTAATTTTTTTAAATTCTGTTATATATAATAATTGTCTTTTAAAAAAAGTATCATCGACTTCAATGTGCTTTTTAGTGGAAAGTAGGTGTATTTTGTTTAAATATAATATGGGTAGGACAACTAAACGCACTGCTCCAATGAGACAGCGATGTTTCAGAGCAAACGAAAACATCATGTATACAATTTTTAGATATTTGTTGATTTTTCTAAAACCGCTCGACTTATTTCGATAAAATTTAAATGAGACCACCTGCAAAGTATGCACTTTGAAACAAAAAAAGGATTTTACAAATTGGTTCAGGCGGATTCGAGTAATCGGTGAACATACTTACAAAAAAGAAGATTCCGGCGAATTGAGAACCTCCTCCTTTTTTTAAGGCGGTTAATAAAGTAAGGCTAACAATTACGACTACGATAGCGTAAGTACACACCCTAGATAAGGATAGAGGCACCACGTATACCAGTGTTCTCTTTTTATCGATCTATCGCAAGCAGTTACACGATAGTTCCATTACTAGCGCGGTCTATTCTTATATGTCTATGCTTCCAACAATCCCCGCCATCTGGAAGCGCGCAGGATCGTCAATATTTTCAATCTGTGGGGAGTTAGAACTTATTGGTTAAAATAAAACAAAAAACGCTATGTAAGAAACCATTTATTTACGAAAAATTCGAAATAAATGCTCAATTAAAATCATGTTTCAGAAAAAGAGTTAATACAACTAATAAACATTTTAATTAAATAAAAAACGTGATGCTAATTACTTACTACAATTGATTGGCGGATAACAAATGTTGCTATACGCAAAAAAATATAAGTACATTATTAATTACTTAACTTGGCAATACACATCGAAGCTTTTTATAAATTACATTATAATTATACAGACTATGATTGACGATAATATATTGGCAGTGTTACTAACGCTCTAACACTCCATTCAGCCGATCGCGCCAACATTAGGGGCATATGAAAATTGCGATTGACATTTCCGACTTCAATATACCTTCTATTTAGTAATACCTTGCCATGGCGTATTTTTTTTTTTTTTTTTTTTATATTATAGGGGGCAAACGAGCAGACGCGTCACCTGATGGTAAGTGACTACCGTCGCCCATGGACACCTGCAACTCAAGAGTCACAAGTGCGTTGCCGGCCTTGTGTATTGGAAGCACTGGAGCAGTAATCAAGGCAAGGCTAGTATATATATAATTTTGTACGAGTATATTGGATGGAAAATATCAATGATTAATTTTAGTGCCTAAAATAAAATCATTACAGTAGGACCTTGATAATGATTTTTAAAGTACGGGACGTTTTTTCCGTATATACGGCATTTTATTTGTGGGTCCGTACCGACAAAGATGGATTTGACTGGACATGGTACGTGTTTGGGAGTACTATGAAAAGTCTTCCTAGTTTAGTGTTTTTGAGGTTTACAGTTTTCGGTAATAAACTGTATTTATTGGACTAAATGCGGAAGGCGGAGGACCGAGTGCTGTGGCGCGCATTGGGGGAGCCTTATATCCAGCAGTGTATTATATACAGATTAACCCGGATATGGAAATAACGGTTTATGATTCGAAGAGTGGCTGGGGCTAACTTATAAACAAGAAAATCTACTATCCCTGATGGAGAGTGCTTAATTTTTCATTAGAATAATAAATATTTATTATATTAATAATGTCACGTGTGTTTAGAGACCGATAACGTTCGAATGGCCTTGTATAAAATAGCGAAGCGACACTGATGCGACAGGTCGTGTTGCTCATATATATAGGTATACCTTTAAACATCAGTCACCTTTTATATCTGTGAGTAATAATTTAAGGTATATGTATACTTTGTTTCGTTAGTGGCCAAGGCGCGATAGACTGACTACAGTGTGTCATACTCGACATTATACACAAAAATAAATATTACTATAATTTAAAACCATCATATTTATACACTTGTATTTTAATACAACTAGTTATAGTAAGTACAAAGGTTATATTACGTATGTTTGTATAAATAAGGCACAGATATATGTTTTGTATTTATTTCAACTTCAATATGTATTGCGTATATAACATTATATACTGGGGAGAAATAATCTTTATACAATAGTATATGATAGTATAAAAATGATTGTTTTATTTGACATTTGTCAAATTGCGTTAGAACTTAGGGCCATTAGCAAAATAGGGTTCACAATGTCCAATTTAAATATCAAGCACCAATTTTTGCAATGAGAACATTTTATATACCTACTATTATTTAATGACAATAATTTTATTGGTAAATGACAAGCAGAAAGACAGATAACAATGAATATAATGTTGCCATACACAAATATAATTATAGACTTGTTTTAATAAGACTCAAAATAATTATAATTTTTCTTCTAATTAAGTTTTTTTTAAAGACTTGAAGAGGCTCTATAAATACAATCACATATTTCTTTTCTCACTCTCCAGTATATATTGCAATATAAAACTTCAACAATGCCTACATCTATTCTACATTTGTTAACACACGAAGAAATGCTTCGATAAAAAATCTTTTGTTAAAAAATTAATATTTGTATCATGCAGCTACATCCCACACATACGATAGTGTAAACTAGAATCTTCCATCTCTCTCTAATCGATTGGTATTTCTCGGACCTCTCTTTTTCACATAAGGGTCAGATCTCACTAAGCCGTGTTTTAACATAGGGTCTTTTACAGAAACTTACTCAAGACTTAGGAAGTACTTAAAATAATTAATTATCTTTAAAAAAAGCATAAACCGACTTCAACACTGGTAAATACAAATGACATGTATCATCATCGCTTAATTGTCCCTTAGAGGTGGAATATTTTCTTCAAATTTAAGTGGACCAACTGTTAGTATAACAAAATTCAATAAAAGAATATTGTAATAGTTTTCACATATTTTTTTAATTCATAACGCGTATAAATTTTCTTAAAAATCGATTTTCTTCATGATTTAATTTTTGACGCCGGCTGCACGCACGAAAAAGCATGACTCATTGTCACGTTCCGCCTGAGCCGAGCGTGCAAGCGAGAGCGCGGAACAAGCGATAGAGAGGCACGATCGGCCTTAGCGTTGGGCTTGTTTTCTTATGACGTTATCACGTAAAAGTATCGTCCGTAAACCGATTTTACAGACAACCAATTTTTTTTTATTAATTAAATTAATGATTTCATTTACTTAAGTTGAGTTTCTTTACACAAACATATGATCACAATTTATGCGGGTCTTGAGTTGTTTCTTTATAGAAAAAACTCAACGGTACGGAACGGCACGGTTTTAATAAACCCCTTTAGTGTACAAAATTTCGTAGGTCTGTTTCTCAAAGTTTCCAGAGTTCAATTGGGTTATTGGCATAAAAGAACTACACAATGTTACTGTAATATTTTGATGAGAGGAGTTTTTGTCCTCTCATTTTCAAAGAAATGCTGTCATCCATTACAAGAGGGATATTCCTCTGAGGTTAACTGATGAGGAATTTTGTTAGTTTTTATAGATATTGTAAATTGAATAACGCAATTCAGGCTTTATAAGTCCGTATTCGTATGTCCCTTTTACATTTGAGAAACTAATTAGAAAAACGTTGACGTTTAATTAAGAATAACTGATTTGTTTTGACAGTCAAATACCGTATTATCGGTGCATTCACTATCGTACCTTGAGTAATTTTTTTAGCACTTTATGAATTGCAGACGAACGAGCACGTGTTTGAGACGTGTTCGGCTAAATGAAATCCAACCCTTATAAGTTCAGTGTTTTCTATATACATAACATGTTTTTCTATGCGATGTAATAAATGTATTTAACTGTACTATAAATAAGGCACTATATATATTTTTTTTTTTTTTTAAAAACAACTCCCGCATTAGGAATTACTCTTGTGTCGCGGGGGACTTTACAAACATACAAACGACGGACACAAAAAACGCCCAAACTCAGATGGGAATCGAACCCACGACCTGTAGCATAGCAGTCAGGGTCACTAACCACTAGGCCAACAAGCCAGTCCGGCACCGGGCATGGCTCGTTTAACGAACACATTTCTGCTATAGGTGCTACGGACAGCCCACTGTGCACAGCTTGCATGGAAGCAGAGGAAACAGCAACTCATGAACTTTTGGACTGCCAATTTATTCCCACCAACGCAAAGTACGCGCCTCGTCGAGGAGTTGTGGAAAATTGCCGGTGAAAACCTAACCTAAGGCACTATATTTGATAAGGATTATGTATAATCCTACTAATATTATAAACGTGAAAGTTTGTGAGGATGTGAGGATGTATGGATGTTTGTTACTCTTTCACGCCAAAACTACTGAACTGATTGCGATGAAACTTGGTATGTAGATAGCTGGAGACCTGGATTAACATATAGGCTACTTTTTGTGCTGATATTCAAACGGGATCGGGACTTACGCGGGTGAAACGGCGGGGCGCTGCTAGTTAGTCATATGCAGGGATTGAACTCGCAAGATTCGATGCAGGGAAAATTTAACTAACAGCCGCTATCATTATATTTGTCTTTTCTTTTGGGAAACTTTGGTGTGGCAAATAAGCCTTCGTTTCCTTGATGGTAGCGATCACTGCAGTTAATAGGTGTGGGTATCACATTGTACTCGTAAAGAGTAAATTAATTTTATGCCTCCGCTGAACAGCAACCATTGACTCTGTAGTTAGTAAGGCACTCGCTCGGCAATAAATGACAGCCATAGCACGTCGCGAGAACTACCTACTGATGGCAGTCAGTGTAAAAGGAACTCTCGCTGGTAATGATAAGGCACAGTCAGTTGGTCTGCACGTTTATTATGATTATCTGTGAGATTATAACTTGTAATGGCAAATTTAACTCTATTCTTTAGTGGCTAAAGTTGTTATTTATTTAAATGTGTTTTTAAAGTAATCCATCTTTTGTACTATCAATTAATATGTAGCACTGGGTCATTCTTTGTTTTGCAAACAGAATACGGACATTTTAAATTCATTTATAAATATGTATTTATTTTCTTATTTATTACAACGCACAGAAAATATGTTAAGTTTCTAAGGTAAATATTTTTATGTAGCTAATATAATTATATGTATAAAATGTATTTGAGGTTTAACTTAATTTAAAGGCACTGTGTTCGCTATATTCATTATAAAATATGACCTTAAATAACTACATTTAAATCATTTCATATCTTTAAACTCAATAATTTGTTTTTAATATCTTCCAACACCAAGCCAACAAGTCAGCCAACAAATCGGCCAACATATCAGCTCGCCACCATCCAAATTATATGATTTAAAAAGATACCAATTGATCTATCAACAACTGTATAAGTATCTAAAATATATTAATTACGTAGAAAAACATTAGGAAGCAACGCTTAATACAATTTAATTGCTTTTTCTATTGATATTTAGCTAATTCATTGATAATGTAAGCGAACTTAGAAGAGCCTACACACACATACTGTCCGAATAGACAACTGGCCTTTTTTGTGTTGGCTGACAGGCTGTCCAATTTATCGGCAGTCAAGTCAGGTACGTATTTCGGCTAACATAAACACAAACGTTACTACAAAAGGCAAAGTGTGTAGAAACTTACCAAGTTGCTTACCGCATGTTCTCAAGAACCTCTCTGTCCGCCCTCTCGCACTCTTACAAAAAATATTTAGCACTCTGCAATGTAAGCGGACAGATTTAAACGGAAGACATAATCTATACATATATTTTGTACATGAACAAGAGGAGTACACAGCTGTCATAATTATTTATACTTTTTGGATTACAAAATTGGTCAAAATTACACAGATTTACTTAAAATTATTTAAGTATTTTTTTCATACAAAATTAAACAAGTTTTTCATTAATATTATTGTTATACACGGAAGCTCATCCGTCGCTATTAACTAATTACTACATTACAGAAAAAAAAACAATGAAAACATGCCATTTCCGACGAGTCGGCTGACAAATCAGCCGATGAATAGCTCTTTAGATAACTTCGTAGCATTCTAAAAGTAAATCACTTACTAGATTCATCTTCTCGTCATTTCTTTCTACGTAAAAAAAGAATAGAAAAGGCGTGTTTTCTTCTAGAAGTAGGTTACTTCTTGAGTAATTTCTCTTCCTCTGAGTTTTTTGGGTCGTCCTTGTTATCGGACTTGAAGGTAGCGTTCGTATGAGGACTGGCAGACGTTGGGACGTACTGAAGAAAAAACAGAATGAATGTAAGTAAAAATAAATAGATATTTAGTTTATTCTAAGATGTGTAAATATTATACTAGAGAAACTGCGGTAGCGTAATGTTTAAGGCGTTCGTGAATTACGATCAAATGGTTGTGGGTTCAAACCCGTTTTTTTTTTGTGCGTGTGGAAACCCCCTCGGACAGTCACACCACCGGGGTTCTCGGTGGGGCGGTGTGTCGGAACCGAACCGACTAAAACCACACGGTGTGCCGTACTGCGCCTAAAATAGGAGGGATCCGGGAATAGCTTTTATTAAGACATCCGGACACCCCTAGCGCCAGCCCGCAAAAGCGCGGGCACCACCTTCGGATAAAAACTTCTCAATTATGCGACGTCCAGGCACACACAGGTGCCGCCTCCTCGCGGGACGTGAGTTTACACATAACACAAGCATTTATCTTAACTAGAGGGGTTAACCGGAATACTAGTCGTGACCCGCGTTACTATTATATACAGGTTGTAAGTAACAGCGTACCGAAAACTGAAATAGTTGATTCCGATCATCATTCTTAGTTGAAAATCGGTAAAATTTTACGTTTTTTGGTTAAAAGTCAGATCACAATGAGTAAACAGAACATTAAAAAATACCACATAGGGTAAAACAATAAAACTTTTAAAAAAATTTTTGTCTTGACGGAGCCAAACGTTTAAGTCGCTCACGTCATTTACCGTACCCCACAAAAATAATACCTGCCTAATATTGCATGAACACAGTTTACGCACACTAACATACACGATAGATTAAGTTTACATTGCGTAGCGATAAATAAACCTAATGACTGTAAATCCTTAATCTCCCATTTTTATTGTAAACTGACTTTTGCATTGTGATAAGTATCCACAGAAATGCGTTTTTAAGTTTTTCGGTATGCCTTGACTACACGCTGTATGTAGTAGTCTTTATTAAAACAAGCTAATAGTCGCATTGCACTACCGCTATTTCAATATTTACAAGATTCATAATTGTTTGATCTATATTTTGTCTTAAATAAAATATATATAAATATTCATACCAACCACGAATTTAATATCTAATTTTAACCACTTCCAAAGTCTGACAGCGTGTAAATAGAAAAAAATATGTTATTTGGAATTATTTTTTTTGACTCTATTCTAAATTAAATCTAATAAAGTGCAGGCAAAATTATATTAGAAACAAAAATTAAAAAAAACACGACTGGCCCACAAAATTTTTTTAAGTTATAGATACTTCTTTTGGCGCATTATGAAAAAAATATGAGAGTCAATTATTACGATGCGCGCGCACACCGTCACGAAAAACCGACACCCTGAAGTTAGCTAGTCAACATTTCAGTTTTTTTTTTTCAAAAAGTTATCCACTTCACGATAGTGATAAAAATGGGTTTTACGTTTGTAGAATTCGAGGTTAGTTGACGGTATGTATTATTTATTATGATATTTAAATAAACTTTATTTAACTAGATAAAAGTATAACTTCTTACGTGCGTACATAAGTACACACACAATTTTT
This sequence comes from Callimorpha dominula, assembly GCA_949752705.1. Classification (NCBI taxonomy): domain Eukaryota; kingdom Metazoa; phylum Arthropoda; class Insecta; order Lepidoptera; family Erebidae; genus Callimorpha; species Callimorpha dominula. Next base: position 9,546,422 of record OX457017.1, on the reverse strand, counting down.
TTTCAATGGCGCCATTCAGCCGCCATATTGAACTTTTTTCAAAAAATTCATAGCTAGTGTCACTCGGGATCCAAATCTGTTCAAGCATTTAGAAATTATGGTAGAATAAAGAAACCTGATAACATTACAGTACAACATAAAATAACATCACACTTTTTTGGGCATTCGTGTAAAAATGTAGGTTATAAATCAATTAATTCAAATAAAAAACAAATAACAATGATTGAAAAGTAATTCAGTCGACAAACACAACTGTAATTGGTAATTCCAGTCACTAAAATATATTCAGTGAGTTATTATTACTCTAGTAATAATAACTCACTGAATATATTTGACTATACTTGACTGGCCTGTTGGTCTAGTGGTTAGTGACCCTGACTGCTAAGCCAGAGGTCGTGGGTTCGATTCCCACCCAGGACAAATAATTGTGTGATGAGCACGATTATTTGTTCTGTGTCTGGGAGTAATTTATCTATAATATGTATGTATTTAGAAATATATAAGTATGTTTATCAGCAGTCTGGTTACCATAGTACAGGCTCTGCCTAGTTTGGGATCAGACCGCCGTGTGTGAGATGTGTAGAGTTATTGTTATTATATTTGGTCTTTTTTTAAATAAAAATAAAACCCACTGGGGCTGGGGTTTCTTAGTAAATTATGTTTTACAGGGTGTTACAGAAAGATATGGTCATATTTTAGGGTCATATGTATTGTGTATTGTAACACTAACAATTTTAGAAAAATTCGTGACTTTAATACAGAATTCCTATTTTGAGACTGACAAATGGAAGAGAGAAGGCTGACATGAATGAAGCTATGAGTATTTATTACCAAGGGTGTTGATAGAGTCCAGATTTATAAGTAAATGTCTGCATAAAAAAAACCAAAAAATTTAAACCGACATGAAAATTCATAATAATATATGTTGTTTGGAAATGTGCACCTAAACCAGGAAAAGGCTACAAAACTTCGAAATCCATTTTTCGTCAACTATTTGTTGGCTACACATAACGCTTCTAAAATTTGACCCCACTTTTTTGGAACACCTCTATATAAAATATAATAAAACGTAATAATTAGATTTATTCATAAATAGTTTTTTTTTCTAGTAATTCAATGAATTGTGATTAATTTAATAACCAAATAACAAAGTAATTAATTACACCTAAATTGACATGACAGTTTAGACTTGACTAGTATTTTTCCTTCCTTCTCAGCATGGGGCTGACTCTCAACATATTAATTGCAAATTTTCTTTGTAATTTTAAATAGAAAATAGTTCCTTTAATAATATTGAACTTACCGGTTTCTCTTCAATGATCTCATCAATCCTTGGGTTGTCACCTTCGCGAAGAAGCTGAAAAAGATTTTATAATAATATGAAATAATTTTATATGAAAAAGGACGATTAGTCACAGCAGGGGTTTAAAACGATACCAATTCATATTAGTACCGTTATGTAACGATATTTTGTAAAGATACCTGCCATATCGATACGATTTGGTAGCGATGCTTAAGTAACATAACGTAATTATAACGTTAACAATAACCTGTTTTTAACGTTATTAATTTCAAGCGACACGACGTTGCCGTTCACGCGATACGAAAAATATCAATCCAATTTTTTTTTTAAGTACGTTTTTTTACCACGTTGGTGTGTACGGCCCGCTTCATGGTAAGCATTTACTTGTCGTTAATTTTGGTATCGGGATAAAAAGGACCTTAGCTACTTTTTATCGCGAAAATAAATCTTGAAGATGGCAAAATACGGAATCCGAGTTTGAATGGAAGATCAATAATTTGTCAGGTTTATTCGGATGAATGGTAATAAGTATAATATAATTTTGGTATTTTATTTTTGTAGCAAAAATAAAATAAACCTTAAAGTTGGAAAAATAGGGGATCAATGTTTGCATAGGAGATCAATCATTTGTCAAGTTTAAAACGTCATATCTGGCTTTTTTTTGTAAGAAATTAATTATGTCTTCGTGTTTTTGACCAATCGAGTAAATTAAGAAAATATTGTTTTAAGAAGTTAGGGTAAGAATTAAGTAGTAAGCCACCACGTACGCTTTCTTAGCAAGAATGCAGTTTGCCAATATTTGCGAGTGGGCAAAAGCAGTGGTAGCATAACGTACTCACGACGATATAATTACCGGTAAAATCGGTAATAACGTTATATACATTTAACGGTAAAATGTTCTAAAAATAACGTTATATTTTTTTTGACGATACCTGCGGCTCTAGCGGCGGTAACGATACCACTTTTTCACGGTATTTCAAGCTCTGAGTCCCAGTCAATTTAAATCAAATCAAAATAATTTATTTCAATGAAACCAATTAATTATAGGTATTTTTGAATTATCAGGAGTATTAGACAGTCACTACAAGTCGGTCGGTTTCCTTTCGGTTCCTTTCATAAAAAAATAGTGTGTGTGTGCAATTCACACACGGCAGAAGTGAAACTTCAGAAAAGTAGCCTACGAGAGAATGAGAAATAAATAGTAAAATCAACACAAATAATTTACTGATGTTAATAAATTTAATTTTAGATAATTTATATAAAAGTTATTGGTCAAAATAACACAGATGTGTAATATAAATGACATAAAAAATTAACCAACGAATTTTAATACACAAATGCACAAAAATTACACCACGTTGACATTGATGCATTTTCTAACGGCTTTGTAGTACACACTGTCTACTTGTATTCTATTTCATCCTCTCGCAGGCTAAATCCTATTTATGAATGTTTGTCATGTTTGTTTCTTTTTAGTGTGAGTTTTTCGTTTTATCGAATTTCAAATCACAACAATTCGAAAGAAGTTTCACTTCAAAACCTGTCCCCGAGAGAAAAAATAACTTTTACGCGAGCGAAGTCAAGGTCAAAACCTAGTAAATATATTGACCCGTTAAAGGAGGTCATCATACCTTGTCAACTTCTGGTTCAATCTGTTCGTTGGTTCCACCTCTGTTCAAAACTCCCTTCTCCATGAGAGTGGCGCGTTTCGCTGCTAAGTACATTGACCTGGAACAACACATTAATTATAGTTGAAAAAAAACTAAGAACAATACGCTTTAATAAGAAATCGACTGGCCTGTTGGTCTAGTGGTTAGTGACCCTGACTGCTATGCCATAGGTCGTGGGTTCGATTCCCACCCGAGTCTGGTTGTTCTTTGTGTTCGTTGTTTGTATGTTTGTAAAGTGCCCGCGACACAGGAGTAATTCTTAATAGTCTTAAAAAAAAAATTGGTTGTCTGCAAAAGTCGGTTTACTGAAGATAGTTGAACGTGACAACGTCATAGGAACGCTTCAGAGCGAGGTAACGCCGCATGAGTCATGTTTTTTCGTGCGTTCAGCCGGCTCCATCGAATTATAAGACGTTGTCACGTCAATAGTGCGTGGATTCCCTCCGCGTGGAAGAAGTGAAACATCGTAATGTAATCAGGCTTATAGTTAAAGTAATCGGGCTTATAGTTTTCATAGATACTGATAGTTCTTTGTCGAACGCTTAAGTGTCAAAAGTAATTTAACAGATGGCTCTGTACAAATGACGACAATTTTAAAAGGCGGTGTTAAGCAACTAAATGACGTTTCTCTAATTAAAATTATTGTTTATTAAAAGTACCGCTAGATGGCGTCACCATTAATTATAAAAGTTGGTGTTAAGATTCTCCGCAACTGATTGACAATCCCATTAAAAACTTTTAGCACAACCTTTTTGAAAGTCGCATTAGAAGTTCCACTTCAAAAATAAAATCGATGTTATGATATTATTATATTGTCATTGGCCCTAGCGCGTGCAATTTTAAAGTCTATCAGACGCCTATATGTTACTAATAAAGATTGGGGTATGGCTGTATCATGGACCTGGACATGACCGTGTGTCGTACGTGAACACGTTGAACTATGATTTTACACTAATGTTTTATATATGCAATCGATAAATTATGACGAGAGCTGACGGTGGAATATTAAACGAAGTCTTCGTAGCTTCGTAGAAATCTTGAAACGCAGCAAAATAGCCTCAAAATGGATGCGATTCACCCTCCACCGCGCGCAATCGTCGCAGTCCTCACTTAGCGTATTGAATTCTCCGATCCTTTACCTATCCAGTGGTGTAATTACATTTTGGATGGAGATGATAGATATGTAGCTACAACACCAAACTGTATCCGCCATGTTGCTATGTGAGTTTTTGAACTGCCTTCCACTATGAGTCCCGACCACTCCACCCACTGGACTTTCCCACTAGTAGGTGGAGGGGTAATTCATGATTACCATTTCGCCCATAGAGGTATTCACGTCAATAACGTTGGAAGGTTCCGTTATATAGATACATACGTGCATACATACAGACACGTCGAGTTAATAAAGGCGTGTTACGTATTGTAAAAAGGTGTGGTGGTCTTCGTTCTTTTTCGTTTCGATTCATTGTTTGCAACACAAAAATCTTCAGAATTTTTTATACAGATATATTTTAATCCTTGTTATTATGTCACGTGCTTGATTTAAATATTTATATAGTATTGTATGAATGAATTATACTTCTGTAAGAGAACAATGACGCAGAAAAATTAAGAAGTAAAAAGAAGCATTTTTTAAACTCTGTGTTGACTAAAAATGTTTTTAGTAGTGTTATATATAGCTAAAGTTGTAAGTTGTAAGTTATATATATTTTTTTAAACATTTTTCTTCGGAAATTGCTTTTCCTGGTTAGGTTTGTTACGGCTTGTAGGTATCCATATATTAGTTAGTAAAATTTCACAGTTTTTCTTTTTCGTATTTTTAAAATATTTACTATATTTTGTTAAGCGAAATGAACTTCTGAGATGAAAACTGGACGTTCGCACCCCCAGTTTTTTGCCCAACAGTGGGATTGCTTATCCGGTCGGAGGATCCTTTCTTTGTGTTGGAGAGACATAAACACTCGTTCCTCCACAACTCTGCTAACTTTTTAAGCACCAGTTGTTTTGCCAAGCAGTGGGAGTGGACTTACCTCTTAATAGTCAAGTAATAAAGTTCAGCGATGGCTCGTACTGAGTAGTCAGGCACGAAGGTATGACGCAACATCGAATCCATGTTGAGGTTCTGCAGGGAGCCCAGCGATGATGGTGCGGGGGCCTCGGCTGAGCAACAATAGAGACAGTTTTATATAACTACAGCGGCAAATAAGTACACCGTCAGATGTAAGACGGTGCCTTTAAAATTTTGTAACTCGTCATCATACAAACTATAAATCTTTCCCATTGTGTAATTTTTTTATACACCTAAGATGGTAAACAAGTATAGCTAAATGATAGACAGCGGTTCTCAATAATAATAATATAAACTTGACACACCTCACTCACGGCCGTCTGATCCCAAACTAGGCAGAGCCTGTACTATGGTAACCAGACTGCTGATATACATACTTATATATTTCTAAACTCTACTTTGTAAATAACAAAATAAAACAATGAAATTAAAAACTCCAGCTCTTTTAAAAGTCTATTATCAAGTTACTAATAAAAACACAACTACCCTCTTAAAAAAAAAGGCGAATTAGGCGCCTAAATGATATTTTTTTTTCAAAACATTTATAACCAGAGTCACTCGGGTTGATGTAAGTATTCCAACGATACTCCATACATCCAAATCTGTTCAGGCATTCATAAGTTACGATGCAATAAAGTAACTCACATACATACATACATACATGAATCCTGAAATCATTACACTCTTTTTGGGCAGTCGTGTAAAAAATAAAGTCTATTATTAAGATAAACATAGTTTGATTGAAATATAACTCACCAAGGCCAACATTCTGCGTAAGCGCCTGGACTCCGAAGTACGTGAAGGGTCCAGCTTCGAACACGAGGTTTTCACGACCAACGGTCACCTCCACACGACCTTCCATTATCAGCACGAAGTAGTCCACCTGGATAACGTCACTTACATTAGAACAGTCATTTCAGAACCATTCTAGGCATACAATAAGAAGTGGGGGGGGGGGATCAATGAATACTATAGGCAAAGAGTTACAATAGAAAATCAGAGTGGGTTTGAATAGAAATAGGCACGCCCATTTTTGTGGGAGAGCCATGCTTTGGTACGTACGGGCCGGCTCGACCGGAGATACCACGGCCTCACTGAAAACCTGGCAGTGAGTGAGGCTACCGGAGACACTAACCACCCTCCCGCTTCTTAACCTGCTCCTCCAAGCTCGCTCTTTTATCTAGGAGCGAAGCGAGCTATGCCGAAACTGTCAGATACGAAGCTGGTCAAACTTGCGCGGAAACCTTCACTCAACGGTGTCAGGCACCAATCTGACTTCAGTGGAACATCGCTTCACCATTTCATAAAGGGCCCTGCCTGGGTGGATCCAAAACTAAAAGTCATCTGGTGTTCCTGTCCTAGTGGAAGGAAATACAGGACATTCGGGTACTCTGCGAGCTACTGCAGTCTCAGTCCCATTCTTAATCCGAGACTCGCATCGGTATCCCTCCACCCTAGGTTCCTCTCCGTACCCATTTCTCCTTATACAAATTTACCTTCTTCCTTCTATCGCCTCCTAAAACGACTACATTCCCAAGGTCCCTGTCTGACGCTAACCCTTAGCGTCAGGCAGACAGCCGGTCATGAATAGAACCCGCCAAAACAAGTAATGAAAATTGGTTAAAGGGTAGGAAGGTGACCGAAGGTACGCATTAAATAAATAGGAATAGCAATCAAAAATCTATCACAATCTTACTCCACACACACTTAGATTTTAAAGAAGAGAAGCTCTTTACCGGTTTTCCTTCTTGGAAGACATATTTCTTGGGGTCGTTCTTGTCTTCGTCTCCTCGCAGCTTGATGTGTTGGATGACGTCCTGTTTAAGCAGACGACGGAGGACTGTCTCCGAGATCATGTCGGAGCGGAATGGATCGACACCTGTTGGTTAGATTATTTATGGATTTAATAAGATTGTTTGGAAAATAATAACATCCAGGAATATATTACATATCGTTATCTAGACCTGACTAAGCATAGCTTGTACTGTGGGCTCTAGAATACATAGAAACATTTTTTTAATTAGGTTCCATCCATAAATTACGTCACACGTTAAGGGGGAGGGAGGAGGTCAACGAAGTGACATTATCTGATAATGGGCGAGCAGGGTCACATGTCAAAATCTTGTTAATTTTCTAAAATGTTTAATTAGATGTTGATTTAATTTTATTTATTTTTGTTTCTTTTATGGTATAGGAGGCCAACGAGCAGACGGGTCACCTGATGGTAAATGACTACCGCCGCCCGTGGGCACCTGTAACTCAAAAGTCACAAGTGCGTTGCCGCCAAGAGCGGGAGGAGAGTGGGAGAGGGGAAGGACGGGAATAGGGGAGAGGGAAGGACGGGAATAGGGGAGAGGGAAGGGTGAGGGCCTCCGGTAACCTCACTCACGCGGCGAAAAGGTAAGGTGCCGGTTTTCTTTGAAGCCATGGTATCGAGCGGAGTCGAGCCGGCCCATACGTTTTAAAAAATGGAACTCCTGTTTCATTTTTTTTATAAATTTTATTCAGTTCTAAGTGTTAAATTAAAACATTAGACATCACGCCAGGGAGGGAGGAGGTCCCACAAAAGTCGTGTGACATAGTTTATGGATGGCCCCTTACTAGAAACATGGTATATAGTAAGAGGGCGCAGACTTTCCGACAACAGCCAGTTAGCGTTCATAGTTTAGGTTAGATTTGTAAAGTATTATAATGTACTTCCTTAAAAACAGCTATCTAAAGCAAAAATATTTTTAAAATCGGGTTGGTAATTCCTGAGGTTAACGCGTTTAAATAAACATACGTTTTAGGTTATATTAATACATATATGAGTACATAGTAATGTTTTATGGGCGAAACCCTAAATTGTAATGAACAAACAGAACAGACAGACAAAAAAAAAATTATTTTTGTATAAGTACCGTGTAAAAATCCAGATGAGTTTAGTGAAAAGCTGTAATTATGACATTACAAACAGACACTTCAATTTTATTTATTTGTATAGATATATAAAATTTGTAAAGAATTTTGTTTTAAAATGCGTCTCTTTTTCTTTCTTTCTTTTCTTTGTTAAGTAAACGCTCCCCAAAAAGGAATTACTAATAATACCTTTGATAATGGGTCGGAAAATAAACCGATCCCGATTATACTAACATTATTCATGTTCCATCATGTTAGTACAGCTAAATAAAACGATAATTTCATAAAAAATTAATCAAAAACAGCTGACGCTGATGTAGGATCAGTAGTTCCTATGTAGTTCGGGTTGCCTTCGCTAGATGGCGCTGAAGTGTGTCTTACTGTAGGTGGATGTCGCCACACTATTATGAAGGATAAATCTAGTCGAAGCTACTTGTAGATAGGGGAAATAAGAGAACAGATCGAAGGTGCTTACTGGTGTTGAGGAACTGGAAGGTGGCGAGAGTCATCTGCGGAGACACGTGGACCCGCTGGTGCTCATGATGCCCAGCGAAGGCTGCCAGGTTATGGAACTTGTTGAGCGGACGTAACAAGATTTTCTTGGTGCGGTTGTCGCCTAGGTTTAAAAAAAATACGTTAATTTCTTAATTCGTACAACTTAATCTAGGTAACATGAGGGAGGTTAAGCAACATTGATGCAGTCAATTAACAGATGGGTCGCCTAAAACACAGCAATGTCTTCGAGTTGAGTCAAGAGAAGAATACTCTCACATTTAAAATCTGAATTATTTATACCCCGTTGCTATAATCAAGAAACGATTCGTTTTGCTTACGGACGGTAAAATTTCATTGGATTTTTAACGAAAATTGTTTCTTGTTTATAGGAACGCGGCAATAATGAAAACGATGAAATAGAAGAGTAAAAGTTTTTGTTTGACTATACGGATGGCGCAATGGGTTGCCTCACCAATACGTGTCGAGTGTTATGGGTTCTATTCCCACACGGGACAAAAATTGTCCCGAGTCTGGTTGTTGTTTTATGCCGCGTTCTAATAATCAAGAAACGATTCGTTTTGCCTACGGACGGTAAAATTTTCATTGAAAAATCCGTCCGTAAGCAAAACGAATCGTTTCTTGATTATTGGAACGCGGCATTAATGTTTGTAATGTCCCCAGCGACAAAACATTCAATCCAAAAGCGGGAGTGATCTTTAAAAAAACGTTAGACATACTTTTTAGTTCATGATTCTTGAATAAGAGATCGCAGATTGCGATAAGACCGCCCATTGTACTGCACTGTTATCTAACATTATATTTCTAGATTGTATAATACATTGTACTTTTGACGTGATAACGTCTTATAAATCGATGAACGCCGGCTGCACGCACGAAAAAGCATGACTCATTGTCACGTTCCGCCTGAGCCGAGCGTGCAAGCTAAAGCGCGGAACAAGCGATAGAGAGGCACGATCGGCCTAAGCGTCCGGCTTGTGACGCATCTATCTCTCTTCCACTGTTTTCTTATGACGTTATCACGTAAAATTATCGGCCGTAAACTGACTTTACAGACAGCCAATTTTTTGGTGGGCAATGAAGAGTATCTAACTATCCATCTATCTAAATATAATATGCAATAAAAGATTTATAAAACTTACTGATAACATCAGTCTCATCAACGATCTCAGCCTGGATCATTTCTTCAATGACGTCTTCCAGTGTGACCAGACCAACAGTTTCATACACCGGGTCACCATCACCCTCCTCGATGCGCTGGACGAACGCCATGTGCCCTTTGTGACCTAAAAAAAATTTATAAATTAAAAAACAGCAATTTGAACGATTCGAAAATCTGATTTAGGATGAAAAGAAATAGGTGTGAAGTGAGTCTAAAATGTAAAAAAGAAAATATACAAAAAGGGTTACTTAATAAGAATTACCTTCGACTTTTGTTGCCAGCTTCGTAGAGCTGGGAACAAAAGTCGTAGGTAATTCTTCTTTTTATTATTTTAACTAGCAACCCGCCCCGGCTTCGTACGGGTCAATCAATTTACACAAAATCTTAACAAATCATACACCTAAACCTTCCTCATGAATTACTCTGTCTATTAGTGAAAACCGCATGAAAATCCGTTTAGTTGTTTTACAGTTTACCGCGAACAGACAGACGCGGCAGGGGACTTTGTTTTATAATATGTAGTGATAATAATCTAAAGTCCCCTAAGCATGGTTCTTATCCTTCGATTAAATCATACATAAATATATGATCGAAGTTCTTAGCGCTATGTTTGAATTTGTAACGTTATCATTATTATTATTATTATTGAAAAAAAAAAACGATTTTTGTCAGAATCAACTCACTTCATTCATATAAAAAAGGTTCGGCAATAAGAGCTTAGATACAAGACGAATCAAAACTCGAAAAAAAAAAATTGAAATTCGAATCATTTCCGAGATGAGCCCGCTATAATTAAAAAAATATTCGCCTGCCAAATTCAAAACTAGAACAACTGGAAAGCCCGCCAACTTATATCAAAAATAGAATGTGAAAAAGTACGCCGGCATCACAAGGTTGTCTATGAATCATGGCAGACAGCTTATTTATTTTAATTTATTATTTATGGCACAAAACTGCGGTTGCGAGCCACGTGTAGCTTTTAGTTAATTAATTGGGTTTAGAGATTTAAACAGATCAGAATTTATTTTTTTAGTTTTTATTTCAAATAAGATGGCACCAGCGTCATAGATTATAATATGAGACTTTCAATCTTATCTCTCCTGTAAATTTGTTCTAGCAGGAAAAAAGTGTTATTTACCGTAGCTTGATCACATGTTTAGATACCACGTGACGTTAGATTAACCATTAAAACATACAGATTTTAGAGAAATGTCACTTTAAACGTTGTTACAGCTGAGCTGGTTTGAAAGAGTGTAATTTTTCCATTAGGGACCATCCATAAATTACGTCACACGAATTTCATGATTTTTAATCCCCCCCCCCCTCTCCTTGTCATAGGTGGTCACATTTGTGGAACCCTTCTTTTCCCTGGTGTGACGTCCACATATTCTGCAATTTTACACCCAGAACTGAAAAGAGCAGTTCTAATTTTTTTTTTTTGAAGTGAACTTCTTATGAGACGGTAAACCGCTTCGTAACGTAACGCGTTACGTCGCCAGTCTGTTTGGCGTTTAAGTCATCACTTCTTTCGAGCGTCTCGAGACGCACACGTTTTTTTTTCTTTTAATAAAAGTCATAGTAGTGTAGCATAGGTAGTCTTTCGTTTACAGGTAATGTTGTGTTTATACTTTAGACTTTGACATGTGACGTCATGAAGCTTTTGACCACCCCCCTTGTCACACAATGTCACACTTCGTTGACAGTACCCTCCCACCTTTAACGTGTGACGTAATTTATGGATGGCCCCTTATAACTTATTAATATAATAGGGCTTGGACTTCCCGGACAGCCAGTTCGAGTAACAGATTTGCAACCCCGACAAAACCAATACCTTCCTATTTATCTACCTTTCCCTTTTAATAAACTTCTGATTTTCCCATCTTAAATTCCCAATGTGCTCCGTTGTCGGCAATATTCTCGCCGCCTATTATGCCAGTGCGGCAATATTCTTGCCCCCTATTATGCCAGTGGTGAAATCAAATTATACAAAATGTGGGTGTTTGATACGTGTATGTATGTAATGTATTTATGTAACGTAAGAAATAAATAGACTAATCATAGACTCTAGTAGAGCAAGAGAATTCTAACTCACCTTCTTTAAACTGCTTCAACATAACATCCAGGGTGACATCTTCGAAAACGAAGTTACAAGGGTTCTGATAATACTGGCAGAGGGTCCGCAGAGGAGTGTTGTCGTCAGGGTCCACGAAGGCCAGGTCCTTGATGAAGAGCACAGTCACGATATTGGTGCGATTGCCCTCGTAGACCGGGATACGTGAATAACCTGGAAGAATATAGCTGGTTAGTTCTTCTTTGAAGTGAAGAAACTATCAAAAGAAGAAAATAATTTCCGGAACGGGTGAACCGATTTCCACGGGACTTTCACTGGCAGATAGCTGGTGTTATAAGCAGTCACTTGGGCTACTTTTATTTTGGAAAAATAATTAGGGTCTTGCAGTATTTACAAAAATAGTTTAGGAATCGTACTCACCAGACTTGACGATCTCCGACATGGTTTCGAAGTCCAACACCGAACTGATGGGCAACATAAAACAGTCCTTTAACTTGGTCATCACGTCTGAGACCTTTTTCTTGCGAAGATCCAGGGCTCCGGAGATTATGTTCACTTCTTCTTTATCCAGATCGTTGACGTGATTTGTAATCTGAAGGATACATATTTAATTAGACTTTAAAAGGCATTTTAAGCCGGCTTACAGACACAGAAGTCTCACTCCGCAAAATCATTTAAAAAAATAGCGACTCTTGTTCCAACACAATAAAGTCGCGCAGTGCTAATTACCCTACAGTTACATTCACCTAGAAGTTGCCTCTCTTTTTATCACGTAACTCTTATCTGTTCTAACGACGCCGCGATGTCAGGGTTGTCTTTTTTTAAATAATTAATTAATTTGAAGTTTAATTACTAGTAAGTTGTGTGCTCTTTATTCTACTTTTGTGAACAAATAAACCTAGGCTAGGTACTAATAAGTCGATTGTCTAGATACGAACGGATGACGCAATTCACGCGACGGATGGCCGGCGATGAATATCTTCACGATTAGTCGGCCCCGCCGTGTACTTGTAGCTCTATACCTACACTGTGAGTGGACCTGGCTTGCTTTAGTCCGACGTGAGCATGATCATTTGTAAAAAAAACTCTGAATGCCACTGATATTCGTATTTCAACCGGGACCGACGACTTAACCCCTCCGAGGCGTCTCAAAGTGTTAAGAATGGTCATCCATCCTAAGACTGACTTGGCTAGTATTACTTAACCTTGCAATGTGCTACTCGGTTACTCGACTCCCTAATAATAATGATTATGGTCGAATTTTGACCGATTTTGTGGGCGATTACGAGTCAGTACATATGTACTGAGGTTGTAGTCCCTCAGTACACATGCACTTCTAATCGGAATACTGTGTAATTTTAATATTAATTAAATTAGTTTTACTTCCTTCATAGCGACTTAAAGCATCCGCCTTGATGAGAGAAAATTCTTGTAAAACTCACTCCAGCAACCAGCGTGAGAGGACAATGGAGCAGAACTGATGGAGATGAAATCGGCAAGCTGGAGTGTTTACTAATTATTTATACGGCAATGAACGTGATCAATAGGTATTACACACCTTTTAATTGCCTGTCTTTTCGATCAGGTTGCACTGGCCATAGTTACAGTGACTAACAGTCAGCATGGGAACGCGTGATATCTATTATAAATTGAAGTATTTTTTTTTTGTGGGATAGGGGGCAAACGAGCAGACGGGTCACCTGATGGTAAGTGTCTAGCGTCGCCCACCTGCAACTCAAGACCCAAAAGTATCTTGCCAGCCTTTAAGGTGGAAGTAGGGAAAATAGGTAAGAGTAACCTCACTCACTCGGCGAAACGGTGGGAGTAGGGAAAGGGTGGAAGGGTGGGAGAGGGGGGGGAGGGAAGGGTTAGGGCCTCCGGTAACCTCACTCACTCGGCGAAACGGTGGGAGTAGGGGAAGGGTGGGAGAGGGGGGGAAGGAAGGGTTAGGGCCTCCGGTAACCTCACTCACTCGGCGAAAAGCATTGCTTCACTGCCGGTTTTCTGTGAGGCCGTGGTATCTCTCCGGTCGAGCCGGCCCATACGTGCCGAAGCATGGCTCTCCCACAATCATATGTTGGTTGTTTGCTATTGAATTCTACTACGACCACCATTAGCGTGATTTTTTCTCTGCGCGATCATAAGTTTATGCAGCTTAATTAATGAAGAAAGAGATAGTGGAGATAACTTACTCTGACAAGTTCCTTTAGCCTCTCCCTGTTGTAATGTGTGCCGATCTCTTCACCCAAGAAGTAATCCAGCAACTTGCTCGTAGGCCATGCAAGGGGAGCGCAGATACCCATGACAATCTAGAACATATAAAGACAAATTAAAATACTGGAGATAATTTAGAGGCTTAGAGTTCTGTTTAATTGCCAACGAATAACAAAATTCACTAAGTATAGATCAAAGTGAGCCTATCGGGAGCCTAGAGGGAATCGAGCAGTAAATAGAACAAAATATTTTGATCACGAGTTACTTGAACACAAGATCAAATATACCTGCACGATCTCCTACAAAAGTTGCGTCAAATACTTAGTGGCACTCGATAGATCTCCATTACTTTCATACATGCAGCCACACACGGCTATTTAAGCGGGTTTTTCGAACCCCATCTTGATTAACAGAGCTTTAAAAATGAAAGATTAACATACCTTCATAATCCAAATACTCTTCGCTCCGATCAACAGCCCATGCCTAGCACAGATAGCCTGAGGTGTAATCTCAGCAATAAACACAATAGCCAATGTGGAACCTATGACAGCCACTAGACCTGAAGTCAGGTCATCCAGAATGACAGTAAAAGTGCTGTTGACTGCCACGTTACTGAGCAAAATTGTACATAAGAGATAGTTTCCGTGAGCACGAACTGGCATGATGGCTCTGGCATACTTTCTCTCTTTCTCTGTTCCAGTATTTGCAATAATCTTCAGTTCAGTTCGGTCCAGGGCCATCAGACCCAAGTTGAGACCAGAGAACAAAGACGCCATCATCAGGAGGATCACGATGAGGATCAAGGAAACCCACAAAGGTAGGAGTTTATTGTGTGTGGCTAAGGTCTTAAATTTCTCGGAGCCTTGGTGAATAAAGTGGTCGTTGACGGAGTTTTTAGCGCAGATGTAGAACCTGTAGTCTTCTAGAGGTGCTGGGGCGACTAAGTGGAAGAGGGCTGAGTCGTCTTGCGCGACTTGAACCTGTTGAAAGTAAAGTTTTTAGTTTTGGTTGTTAATTAAGGATTTGGTATATGGGAGGATTGAAAAACAGTTTTAAGGTAGTGACCACTTTAGGTAAGTAATAACTTAAAGGTTGATTGTACTTAGGGGTGTGTTTGTCACTGTGGGATGTGTCTGCGTGTTCTAAGGTCTTCAGTAAGTAGTACCAGAAATAAGTTGTACCAAAAATGTTAATGACTGGCCTGTTGGTCTAGTGGTTAGTTCATTTCAATTCGTTCGTGTCAATTGTGTGATGAGCATGATCATTTGTTCTGTGTGTGGGTGTAATTTATCTATAATATGTGTGTATTTAGAAATATATAAGTACACTTAAATATACATATAAATTACATTTTTAAATAGATTCACTATTAAAAAAAAATATATATATATTTAGAAATATAAAAAATAGTGTCGGTATCGGATACAGGGACCAAGCTACCTGTGGTTAGGATACCAGAGACAGAAACCACCTCACTATGCGTGCCGTATCGAACTGAGGAGGAATGCCTTCTTCATCAGCCTTTTAATCCAGCTGCCTAACATGAGCCTCTGAACGTGTTAATTAACCCATGGGCCGAAATGACTATCGGCACAATGATTGCTGAATCCACATCCCACATGTCGACAATCTCGTGGGCTAGGTCCAAATATTTTATTTCTTTATCTTTTTCGGCTTTTAAGAGATTGTCGTCATGGGGAATGGTGATGTCAATAATCATTGTTCGGCGCTCAAATCGGTCTATCACCACTATATCAGGCTTATTGGCAACAATAGTTCCTGTCAGTGATGATAGATCGATCCCAGTACAATGTTGCACGACCATTTTCGAGAAGTGGGTC
This sequence comes from Callimorpha dominula, assembly GCA_949752705.1. Lineage (NCBI taxonomy): Eukaryota > Metazoa > Arthropoda > Insecta > Lepidoptera > Erebidae > Callimorpha > Callimorpha dominula. Next base: position 9,530,682 of record OX457017.1, on the reverse strand, counting down.
GGGCACATACCTGTAGTATGGTAACTCGACAGCCACAAGGTTATATTTAAGAGCAAGTTGCTGATTATTATTATTATCTATAATATAAATAAGTAAAAGACAAAAAAGTTTAATGCTTTTGTCTCCTGTTTTTTTTAAATGATCAGTGACTATTGATGTGTTATCTTATCAATAAAAAAAATTTAACGTATTTTTTTTTTAATAACAAGCTGGCACCCGTGACTTTGTTTGCGTATACTTAACCGATTTTCTGTTCAATTTACTTAATTTTTCCTTCCGTAAGAACCTTCTACAGTATAATTCGCACGTATAAGTATTAGAAAACATAAAAAAAAGATGAATGATATCGGTTAAGTCGTTTTGAAGTTATGGCGTGACCAAGGGAAATAGGGATTAATTTATATTATATAGATTTCAGATTCTTTAGGCGACCACAACTATTTCTACGTTCTTCAATTGCTTCCGAATACAATTATTTGTGGGTTTCAAGACAATACACGTAAAGTTTTTAATTTTACCAACTTTGTTTTTTTATTTTTTAAATTTTTTATTTTATTTTTATTTCTTTTTTACTTATACACTTCCTCTATTACGTGTAAGTTTGTTTGCTTAGTTGATTTTTTCATTGTGCTTGCTGTGGTCTCCTGTAAGTGAAAGAATACACCAACTCAAAACCCTTTGTTGTCAATTATTGTCATCAATTGTGTATATCTTTTGTTGGAGATCCTAATAATAAATAAAAGTTTTATTGAAAAAAATTCTTACCTTATATTCTCCTGTAAGCAAATGATCGCAAGTGTTGCCATAGTTATCAGGTGTATGAGAAAACGCAATGATGGTATCATTTGTGAACCCAGAGCCAAATAGCCTCAAATAGAAATTCGTTCCTCGCAGAACACTGATGATTAACTCATCAACGAGTTTGGGTTCCTTGTCTGACTCTTCGACTCTTAGACCCATGAGCTTGATGGTGACGTTAGATGACGGTGCAGAAATAACTTTTGGGCCAAGACTGGTGTCCGATTTGTCGGGTTTGACGGCATCTGGGATTTCTGGGATTTCTGTAGCGTTGTCGTTTGGTGTACTTTCGGGTACTTGTCGACGGATCCTAGTGTTTTGGCCTCCAGGGTAGGAGCTCGGATCGATGATGATGCTATTGAGATCTATTATCTCTGGATTTTCTTCAGGTCTGGAACAAAGAAATAGAGATTAGTTTCATCCTAACTCCGGATCATTTCAACTATGATTTTTAGCTAAAACAATAATATGTTGGGGAGGGCTTTACAAAGATTTAACTAAAATGTACATCTTATATCTCCATAGAGAATCTAGAGTTTTAATGATCTCAATTTATTTTTAAAATTAAGAAAAATAAACCTTAGGTACTAGGTATTTTGACAGTATCTTGCCTTTATATATATTAATTCTAATTACTCATTAAAATAAAAATCGGGATAAATTTGAGACCGACACTGAAAGAGAATATAGAGTAAAAACTCGGAGAAAAGATCTCCCTACTATCCTCCAAGCAGAGCTTAATGTAGTAAAACACTCATCAAGTGTCCAGTCTATATATATATTTAACAAATTACAAATAGAATTAAAGAATATTCTGAATGTTAATTTATTTAGAAATAAACTCAAGACCTTATTGATTCAGAAGTGTTATTATAGTGCTAGCTGCGCCCCGCGGTTTCACCCGCATAAGTCCCGGTGCCATGGGAATATCGGGATAAAAGTAGCCTATGTGTTAATCCAGGTCTCCAGCTATCTACATATCAAGTTTCATCGCAATCGGTTCAGTAGTTTATGCGTGAAAGAGTAACAAACATCCATACATCCATACTTCCACACATGCATACATCCTCACAAACTTTAATGAAATAAATAAATTAAATTAATGAAATGAAAACTTAATCTACTATATACTCTAACTACATTTAGGTATAAGCGTTTAAAGGGAACTAAACTCGTGATTTTTTTTTTTAATTATGATATTCATAGCTCATCTTATTTCTGCCCATAAAAAACCCTCTATATTTCGCCCCGTAAAAACCTAGACACCGTGTTTTAGACTAAATTTGGGAGAAAAAATCTGATTTGGCAACACTGATCGATCGATCTATTGCTTGTCTAAAGTAGTATCATTCAAAATTCTGTTTGAATAATTCAGCACGTCCTAAACTCAGACATAAATCAAACACGTTAGCTAAATCCAGTTTAACCCGAATTGGGTTTTTGCAACTATATACACACAATATAATCAACATTGTATGACTCATACTAATGCAATCAATGGCAAACAAACAGACTGTACAGTTCGGGACAAAGTTACTCACACGTAAATTTATTTATGACGTGATAACATCTTATTAATTGATGAACGCCGGCTGCACGCACGAAAAAGCATGACTCATTGTCACGTTCCGCCTCAACCGAGCGTGCAAGCGAAAGTGCGGAACAAGCGAAAGCGCGGAACAAGCGATAGAGAGACACGATCGGCCTAAGCGTTCGGCTTGTAACGCATCTATCTCTTTTTCACTGTTTCCTTATGACGTTATCACGTAGAATTATCGTCCTTAAACCGACTTTACAGACAATATATCCTAGCCATTTATAACCACACTATTCATCAATATTTATCAACCGACCAATAGCATTGCTTTACCTGTATAACTAGTCATAATGATGTCTATTAACTCATTGTTATTAAATAACTAGCAGCGCCCCGCGGTTTCACGGATAAAAAGTCTATATGTTAATCCAGGTCTCCAGCTATCTACATACCAAGTTTCATCGCAATCGGTTCAGTAGTTTGGGCGTGAAAGAGTAACAAACATCCATACTCACAAACTTTCTCGTTTATAATATTAGTAGGATGAACTGTTTTATCGTCTATTATAGTTTCCCCTAATAATTAATAAAATAAATAAGAGTTTTTGATGTGGTTACAACATTATAATGTTGGAGTAGGACACTGCACATTTGGTGATCATATTTTAGCTACAGGTATTAAAAATATGTATTGAAGGTCCTCTGTGGGACCAGAAAATACACACGCGAGTACCATCTTTAATAACTACTAATATCACAAACGAAAGTTATTATTCTCATATTATACCTACCTCATAATGGATTGGCTATAAACTATCATTATTTAATGTTCAATAAAATATGATTTACGATATTCGGGCTCAACATGCGGCATTTGCTAACGATAAATAAAACTAAATTTGTTATCAGACTTTATTGATAAATACGTTAATTAAGGGCTTACTCATTCACGTTACTTTGAGCAACTATGGCCTAAAGTTAGCGATTTGTACTGAGATTGGTCACTGAAACGTTCAGGAAGTCTACCGTCTTTCACGTGAAAGATATACTGCGCCCACATTTTGCCTATTGCGTTCTATAGCAAGCATATTGCCGTCTTGCATACTTCTGGACTCCATGTTGCTCTTGAGAACATCTTAAAGAAAAAGTAATAACATTTGGGCCAACACGGGTACCGAACTGAGAAGCTCACGATATGCGCTAGTGTATGGAATCTCACACACAAACGTGCAGGGTGTTAGGTTCACTCCTATTACGTAGAAGCAAAAGGGTTGAAATATATGTCCACCTTCCTTTCCGGGGACATATATATAAATTTGAGTAAATATATGAAAATAAATTTGGAACCTACAGAATAGAAGAATACCTATATTTGTCCTGGGTGGGAATCGAACCCACAACCTATGGCATAGCAGTCACGGTCACTAACCACTAGGCCAACAGGTCAGTCATATTGCTTATACGGATGGATTGGGGAGGGTAAACGATAGCTCGAGCAGGTCAGGGTCGCATACCTGTAAGGGATTGTCTATTAATCACGTGAGGCTCGAAAGGGGGGGGGGGAGTGGTTTGGAAAAATCACAATGGGGAGGGGGTACACACTAACACTAGTGAAAAATCACGTGTATTTACTTTTTCGTTGATTTTATCTACATTTAAAGATAATATTATGAAAAATTTAAATATATTTTGAACAAAAAAAATACACGTGAGTTTGGGTAAGTCTAAAACCTCACCACGTATCACCAGGGGGGAGGGGGGTCAAAAAGTTGCTAAAAAAACATCACGTGATTAATGCACGACCCCTAACTCGAAATGGCTTTTGCTGGAAGTACGAGCTCTCTGACTCAAGTGATTACCGTACTAACGAAATAGTGAAATAGATGCGAGTTTCTTTACGTGTGAACTTACAAAGATATATGACATGTCTAAGTGCGTCTTTATTGTGTCTCGCAGTGTAACACTGTCCACTTCTGTCCGCCTGTTATCGTACGAATGAGGTCACGTTGTCACTCGACGTAACCGAATTACATTTAATGCTAACAATTCAGGAGATTACACATTGTCGTGTTTTATTGGAACACAAACCATTTGTTTTGACTTAGGTTTGTGAGTGACTCTGTTATGTCTATTAGTTTCAAAATAATGAATGAATTAATGTTGCCAAAACAAGATTAAGTTTTTGGAAATTACGACATCCATGTAAACAAAAATGTTCATAAAATGAAAACTACTGGGCCAAACTATGTTAAATTTTTATGGGACCAAATGGCAACTATTCTGCATCAAACTAAAGAATCACGTTCAATCAATCAATCGAATCACAAATCTCAGCGTAATCGGCCTCCTCCTTTTTGAAGTCGGTTAAAACTAATCTTGATCCAAACTAAGCATAGCTTTCACTTTGGGTTTTAAGAAACACAGATAAACATGCTTAGATATATATATGTGTTAAAGATTTTAAATCGTACATATTCTTTTATTTTGGAATTTTTCCATATCCCTTCGAACATTTTTTAAGTTACTTTTTATGGATTTTCTCAGTAACTAAGTGAATAGTTCTAAAATAAATAAATAAGTACGATTTAAAATCTTTAACTTCACATGTTCCACCTGCTTTTATGAGAAACAGAGGTAAAAAAACATCAAAATTTATAACGGTCATAACTTACAAACGGATAGTTCTTTTTCAAAAATTCTTATTGTAACTGCATGCTAGAACACAAACCCCAGATCAATGCAATTAGACAACATAGCAGGAAACGAATCCGCGACCCCTAGCGTGGAAGTCGAATGCACTACCGCCCGAAAAACAGTAACCTCCTTCGAAAGTTGAGTAAAAAGATTATGACCATTCACCTCCTGGCTCCATCATCAGACCAACGTTACCAAGCCCAATCTGTTGGACGCGTCAAAACGAATCATATGAGCCCAAACTCGAGGGAATTACTAGAACCACTAAAGAGTTTTTGTGAAAAAGTTTTGATGCAACTCAGTACAAGATTTCATACATTATTACAGCATTGTCCTTTGAAAACTGAACGTAGGTAATAACGCGAAAACTTGCAAAAACGACTTTCTTTGGATTCTTATCACAATGCAAAAGTCAGTTCATCATAAAAATGCGAGATTAAGGATTTAGTCTATAGTTTAATTTTGAATTACGCAATGTACTCATTGTGATATCAGTTTTAAGCAAAAAAAAAATAATGAATTTTCCGGCAGAAATTTCCAATGAGTTTCCACTCAGAATGATGGTCTGAATACACTATTTCAGGATTCGGTACGGTGTCACCTACACCCTGTACATTTATTTATATATATATAAATGAATCGCTATTTTCCTTGATCACGCCATAACTTGAAAACGACTTAACCGATTTCATTCATCTTTTTTTAGGGTTCCGTTTCTCAAAAGGAAAAAAAAGGAACCTTTATAAGATCACTTTGTTGTCTGTCTGTCTGTCTGTCAAGACCATCCACTATCCACTTCCTGGCTCTTTAGCTTTTGGCAGCTTTAAGATGCCAAATTATAGTATTGTCATCCGATTTACATATTATACATAAGTTTCATTTCGATACCACAATTATAAGTAGGTTAAAATTTACTTCCAAGATTTGTTTACATAGTTATTACAAGTGAAACGTTTGAAAGTCATCAGTGTCATCACACACTATACCGTCACGGTAACGGCAGGGCTCCAACCCAGCAATAAAGTTGTCATTCAAATCTGAACATTAAAACGTGGTCGTATAATCCTACTAATATTATAGACGTGAAAGTTTGTGAGGATGTATGGATGTATGGATGTGTGGATGTATGGATGTATGAAAGTTTGTTACTCTTTCACGCCAAAACTACTGAACCGATTGCGATGAAACTTGGTATGTAGATAGCTGGAGACCTAGATTAACATATAGGCTACTTTTTATCCCGATATTCGAACGGGATCGGGACTTACGCGGGTGAAACCGCGGGGCGCTGCTAGTATATTTCATAATGTCAATATGAAAAAGCCGAAAGTTAGCGCGTATTAGCATTATGAAATGTATTATACAACCACGTTTTGAAGCTCTGATTTGAATGACAACTTAATTGCTGGGGTGGAGCCGTGACGATATAGTGTGTGATGAGGTTTAGAATGGAAGTATGGTAAAGAAAAATAAACCATTTAATTTAATATCTCTATTTAATGTAAGATTACGATAAATAGCGAACTCGTCCTTAATAGTGAAGCACTTACAAACACTCAAAATGTTATACATACAGATGATAAGTCGGCCTGTCATGTTTGTTTGGCATCAATATTAAAGTATCTTCTATAATATATGTAAATTAATACGCGGAGAGAATTCTTCGTACCCCTTTTAGGCACATGCGCGTAGGGGTCCTTCGTCATCTCGTCCCAAAACTAACTCGGCCCGTTGGGACGACTTGACGAATTCTAAAATTTATATTATTTTTCATTAGTCATCTCGTACCTTTCTTGAAACTCTTTAAAATTTTATGTGTATATATATAATGTATTAAAAAAAATACTCATTCTCTCGTTCTCACTTTTAGTGTGAGTTTTTCGTTTCATCGAATTTCAAATCACTTACTATTAAGATGTTTCACTTCAAAAAAGTCACAAGCACTATTCTTCCTAACAGTCCTTTATCTTTATCTTCCTATTACAACTTAACAAATAAAAGAATGGGATGTGATGACCAATGAAAATAATACATTGACTGGCCTGTTGGTCTAGTGGTTAGTGACCCTGACGGCTAAGCCAGAGGTCGTGGGTTCGATTCCCACCCAGGACAAATAATTTTGTGATGAGCACGATCATTTGTTCTGTGTCTGGGTGTAATTTATCTATAATATGTATGTATTTAGAAATATATAAGTATGTTTATCAGCAGTCTGGTTACCATAGTACAGGCTTTGCCTAGTTTGGGATCAGACGGCCGTGTGTGAGATGTGTGGAGTTATTATTATTATTATTCATTAACTCGTCCCAATGGGCCGAGTTTATTTTGGAACGAGATGAGGAACAACTCGCAAGGAGGAATGCGTAATTTGGAAAATTTCAAGTTTCTATGTAGAAGAAGTAATCAGTCCTCTTCCGTGCTTTTTCCCAACCAAGTTGGGCACGGCTTTCAGTCTAATATGATGCTAACGCACTTTGATATTTTACTTGAAGCGACTGCCATCAGACCTCCACAACCCAAGTACTAGGCGATATCGAAGTTCTGTACTTAGAACAAGTTGTCGGACTTTTTAGGGCATCAATTATCCGTAACGAAAGTCACATATGATCGTATGGCAACCGGGACTGACGGCTTAACGTGCTCTCCGAGGCCCCGTACCTCGGAGAGCAGTAAATCAGTATGTGTTGAAAATATACGGCAACAAAAAGCTACAGGTCATCGTACAGATTGTCTTTACAATAACACAGTCACAAGTGCGTTGCCTGTCTTTAAGGTGGGAGTAGGGGAAGGGAGGGAAGAGGGGGAGAGGGAAGGGTTAGGGCCTCCGGTAAGGTTCTACTTTTGTATTTCTACCAATAACTTGGGTCGCTAAAACTCTAATGGGACCCCCTACGACAGGACGGTACTGTGATTGTGCGTGATTGATCCTCTTGTATTGTGATTGTTGTAGGTATCGTTATCCTAACTAATATTATACATTTGATTGTGAGTTTGTTTATTACAATTTCACACCTTAACTACTCGACCGATCAGCATACACATTATGAGCCTATCAGGAGTGCAGAAAGCGACATAGGATTTTCATCCTGAACAAAGTATTATTAACCCCACTAATATTATAAATGAGAAAGTTTGGATGAATGGATGGATGGATGTTTGTTACTCTTTCACGCCAAAACTACTGAACCCATTGCGATTAAACTTGGTATGTAGATAGCTGGAGACCTGGATTAACATTATAGGCTACCTTTACTTTTTTTTTTTTTAAAGACTACTAGTAACGTGGGTCACACATTACTAGTATTCTTGTTAACCCCTCCAGCTAAGCTAAATGTTGTGTTAGGAGTGGGTTCACGTTGTCCGGTCAATGGCACTGTACGGTGCACCGCTGTGGGCGGAGGCTCTGACCGCCCAAAATAGGGCGCGCCTCTGGCGCCCTCAGAGGGTTATGGAGGTTAGAGCCATACGCGGATACCGCACCGTGTCAACAGAGGCGGCGTGCGCGTTGGCCGGGACTCCCCCGTGGGATTTGGAGGCTGAGTTCCGGGCGGAAATTGGCAGTCGGCCCCCGCTCGAAGAGGTACGCGAATGGCGTGAGGCCGCTCGCCGAGCCACCATGGCTCGTTGGTCGTCCCGGCGGTCATCGTCGAGTGGGCAGGGCGGCAGCACGGGACCCTTTCCTTCCGACTGACGCAGGTTCTTTCCGGGCACGGCTGCTTCGGGAAGTACCTGCACTCGGTCGCTAGGAGGGAACTGAGTCCCGCCTGTCACCACTGCAGTGAGGACTCGGCTCAGCACACGCTGGCGGTTTGCTCCGCCTGGGCGACGCAGCGTCCCGACGCTGCGTCGCCCTCACTGCAGTCATCGGAGGGGATCTCTCGCTACCGGCCAGTAGCGACAGGAATTTTACCGCGGTCGCAACCTTCTGTGAGGACGTCTTCTCGCAGAAGGAGGCGGCGGAACGGGTCCGGGAGGACGATCTCCACTCGGACTTAATTCGCCGCCGGCGAACCGGGCGGCGGAGGCGCGCTTTCCAGCGCCTCATGCCGCCCTGAGTGTGGCCGCGGGTGGTCGGGACGGGTTTTCCCTTCCACCCGCTATAGTGGCCCCCCGCGAGGAGGCGGCGTCCGCGTGTGCCTGGACGTCGCCTAATTGAGAGGTCTTTACCCAGAGGTGGTGCCTGCGCTTTTGAAAGAAAGAAAGAAGAAAGAAAGAAAAATATTTTATTTGTATCTTCAGCTATAACAATAAAATTCATATGCCTTAAGACTAGGTTGGTACTGAAGACCAAATAGGGTACCTGCGTCAGCTAGTGTCGCAGATCGCTCTGCAAAGCTGGTATTCTCGCAGGCCCCAATTAAATTTAAATATATACATTAATAAAAAAATATACATATTGTAATTATATTAATATTTTACATATAAATAATATTAATAATGTTATATAAATAATCATATACTATACATTTACTATACATAGATACTTGTATTTCACACTATTTAACAAAATTGCGGGCAGGCGCTAGGAGGGTTCCGGATGTCTTAATAAAAGCTGTTCCCGGATCCCTCCTACTTAAAGCACAGTACGGCACACCGTGTGGTTTTAGTCGGTTCGATTCCGACACACCGCCCCACCGAAAACCCCGGTGGGGTGACGGCCCGAGGGGGTTTCCACACGCACAAAAAAAAAAAAAAAGGAGTGGGTTCACGTCGGTAGTGCATTGGGTGGGGTTCGAACCCGCGACCACTCGATCGCAAGTCCGACGCCTTAGCCATTACGCTACCGCCGCTTTTTATCCCGATATGCCCACGGGGTCGGGACCTACGCGGGTGAAACCTCGGGGCGCTGCTAGTACTTGTATAAATGAATTAAAGCAATATCATTCCAAGGATTTCTGACTAACATAGCTGACCGTGTTGTCGAGTGAGGGGCTCGAGACTAAGTGGTAACCAAGTACGTTAGCACATTACAAGGTTACTTACGACTAGCCAGGTCAGTCTTAGGATGGGTGACCATACTTAACACATCGAGACCCCTCCGTGCCTCGGAGAGCACGTTAAGCCGTCGGTCCCCCATTCATTACGGATAGTTGGAGCACTTGAGCCCTAAAAAGAGCCCCTGGAAGTTTTGGAACACAGTATCAGAGTTAGTTTTACTAAAGTTTAATTATTTAACTAGTCTTTTATATCACTAGGAGTTGTATTGTATCGTACACATGACGTGACCTTTAAAAATGATATTTATTTTTGGAGCATGAAGCGAGGATTTTGGTGCGAGAAGGTTATCTTGAATTTAAAAGTTAAATTAATCTATGTCGATGATAATGGCGGGTATATTATTTATTGTTTTTAGAACTCTAATCACTACATACTATAAAACAAAGTCCCCCATCGCGTCTGTCTGTCTGTTCGTGATAAACTGAAAAACTACTAAACGGATTTTCATTCGGTTTTCACTAATAGACAGAATGATTCATGAGGAAGGTTTAGGTGTATAATTTGTACCCGTGCGAGCCGGGGCGGGTTTTTTCTTTTCTTTCTTTTTTTTTCTTTTTAAAAGACAACTCCCGCATTAGGAATTACTCCTGTGTCGCTAGTAATAATCAATATTATAAAACAAAGTCCCCCATCGCGTCTGTCTGTTCGTGATAAACTGCAAAAATTCTGAACGGATTTTCATGCGGTTTTCACTAATAGACAGAGTGATTCATGTGGAAGGTTTAGGTGTATAATTTGTACCCGTGCGAAGCCGGAGCGGGTTGCTAGTAACTAGATAAAAATAACTTAAATTTAAGTTCCGTAATCTGGAAACGTAGGACTAAACCTAATTTTGGAGATAAATTGTTCATCTTACTTAACCAAGTCCATAATTTATTCAATAATACTATAGCACAGAATACATAAAATTAAATGAAGTAATTAATAGTAAAGAAACATAAATGTTTACAAAAACTTTCGAGGCTAATAATACGGGTTGACTTAGAAACCTCTATCGTTGTTCGTCGTTTAAAAATACAAAAAGTTATGTAGGTATATAAATAATAAACCTCAAAAATACATTATAATACTAAATAACTAATAAAAGGTGCCTGAAATCGTCAAAACTAAATTTAAATCAAGAGTTTAAATAATTTTATTAAGAATGAATATACACTCAGTTTCTAACAACTCACTTATCTAACAGTTTTGCCATGAGAACCAAATGAACAATGCCTAATTTATGTTTTTTAATGCTCTGGTATAAATTATCGTGCTTTTCATTGTCAAATGTGAGCGAGCAACGCAAGTCCAGACACTTTTTAACCTACTTAAAAAAGGAGGAGGTTCTCAATTCGTCGGAATCGTGTTTGTTATGTATGTTTACCGATTACTCGAAGACGCCTGAACAAATTTAGAATTTTTTTTTGTTTCACAGGGTATACTTGCCAGGTGGTCCCATTTAAATTTTATCGAAATCAGTCGAGCGGTTTTAGAAAAATCAACAAATATCTTAAAAATTGTTGATGATATTTTCGTTTACTCCGAAACCTCGCTGTCTCATATTGTATTTAAACAAAATAACATACACTTTCCACTAAAAAGCACATTGAAGTCGGTGATACTTTTTCTAAAAGATAATTATGTTATTCCACAGTTGAGACGATATTGCATTCTATTAAGGCCTAATGAGTTGGACCGTCAACTAGCGTTTTTGTTGTTTATAAATTGATCGAATAGCCCTTTCCCTAGAACTAAGACGGTTCATGTGAAGACAGCAAGCAGCAGTATGTCACAATAGAGAAAACACAAGAATATTGGAATAATTTGTGTTATGTAGTACCTAAAACTGCCCATACACGGAAGTTGGCTCGGCTGTTTCACACAGGTAATTGCAAAACGAACGCAGGGATCTGAGCACCTCTTCGTCGCCTCGTGGAGACTTATAATAACACAGACTTCATTTCAATCGATATTTTTCCTCTTACTAACCAACAATTTAAAAGACGGATTATCGAATTTTTGTCTACTGTTTAACTAGTGATTGTAGCACCCTGACATCTCTCTCTATTTATAAACGTAATCTGACTGTCTTCTTAGTTTTATATTGTTAATACAATAGTGTGGGTTATATGTTTACCAATTTTTTTATTTTAAGTTTACTGTTCCATTAAAACATGTAACTGTTTTTTGTTCCAAATAAATAAAAATAAACCAGCCCAATCAAATTAAAATATATGTCTTGTAAAAAAGTACCATCGTCTTCAATGTGCCTAAAAATACTCAAATCGCTTCAAGTGTGCCTAAAAATTTTTTTGGAGTTCCCTCGATTTCTCCAGGATCCCATCATCAGATCCTAACCTAATCACCGTGGGACCTACTGGGAAGTATACCCTTTCAAACAAAAGAAGAATTTTCCAAATCGGTCCAGGCGTCTTTGAGTAAACAAGTGGGAAAGAGGTTCCTCTCTTTCCAAGTGGGAAAGAGAGGAACATGCATAAAAAAGATTGCAACCAATTGAGAACGTCTTCCTTTTTTTTGAAGTCCTATGTAAAGGACTGGACACCTTACCTTTCTGTACCTACTGTAAAAAATTAAGTGCTTTCGAGGAATGAAAAAATAACTATTACACGGTAGTGTTCAGTATACATTTGATGAATAACATTTCCGTTTATATCTTTAACAATACCTAGTTAAGGTGATTTACTAAGTAACAGACCTAAGATATTTATATTATATTACTGACATTTAATTACAATACACCTGACATAAAGGATATATAACTATACTACGATTAACATCTTAAGCTATATTATTTGTTATTTTTATTGACATTGTAATTTATATTTGTGAATTGAAAAATGAATATTAATGTATTTTGTATTTTCTCTTATAAAAATTGCATACCTATTTGGTGGAATATGGTGAAACTATACTACTACAAGTAACTATTATCTTATCTGTGCTACTACCTACATCCTATACTTTGTAACCCATATTTATTATAAATAAAATAAATAAACGGTCGTTCGGCTTGAAAAGCACTATATTAACAAGAGCGAAGTCGCAGGCAAAAGTTGGTTGTGGCGGCTTCCATATACAGCAAAAAACATACTTCAAGCTACATAGTAACTACTAATCCTGCATCGCGCAATGAAAGTTCTCGCCCCTTACTTAAATCACTTATTATTTCGTCTCCTCCCTTTGTGTTGGAAGGACATAATACTGTAACGCGTGGAGTACTTCTTCTAAAACAACTGCGGCGTACTCCAACACGTGTAAAGCTTGGGGCTTTATGGTATCCGGGTTCGATAGGTTCTATCTAGAGGAGGAGAATCAAAAGAGCAGGCAAACGCACTATGCGATATAATCAGGATCAGATTATTCATGTAACAATTATAACTTCAAACAAATTAATTATAAATAATACTTCTTGAATTATTCTGTGCACATTGCACGTCAGTCGTCCAGACAGTCTTCTGTCCGCTGTGCGACTCACTTGTCTTCATCATTTATTGTTCATAAAATATTTCGAACGTGTTCTAAATTCGAGTTTGGGGCCACCAGTCCATGCCTCTCGCGTAGTAAAGAGTTATTCTTCCAATCGAAGGAGTATGCAAGCTGTGCGAGAGGTCTCATCACTACAATACATAACACCCGTTTTTCCACTCCACATTAGTAAAGGTTATCGCTATTCCATTGGATATATACAAATTACAATTGTTTTTTAGGTCTAACTACAGAAGTTCTGGCCTGTTGGTCTAGTGGTTAGTGACCCTGACTGCTGAGCCAGAGGTCTGGGTTCGATTCCCACCTGAGTCTGGGTGTTCTTTGTATGTTTGTAAAGTCCCCCGCGACACAGGAGTAATTCCTAATGCGGGGAGTTGTCTTTAAAAAAAGAAAATCGATATCGCCTAGTACTTGGTTTGTGTAGGTCTGATGGCAGTTGCTTCACGTAACATATCGAAGTTCGGCCATATCGTAGATAGACTGAAACCGCGTTTTTTTAGTTTTATTTATTACTACTACTATTATTATTAATGATTTCACCAACAAGCCACGTGAACGAAGTCACGGCCAATAGTACTAAATACAGTCTGTAGTTAGAAATGTGTTCAGTCTTGACCTAGTCGACACAAGAATTTTAAGCGGGTCTATTTTACGTCTACCGTACTTGCCAAACAACTATTTTTAGTAGTTGAAGTACGTTAAATTATACGGCGGACGTTGATGACATAACGCCTTTCGGTGTTGTTGTACTTGGCATGTTTAGTCTTCATTACATAACTATGATATATATGTATTTATATATTATATACATATATTATATACATATACTTCATAGTATAAAACAAAGACGCTTTCGGCCATCTGTACGCTTAGATCTTTTAAACTATTTTATTTTATTTATTTATTTATTTAACTTCCTGCAAATACATATGCACAAGGCGGACTTAATGCCGTAGGCATTTTCTCCCAGTCAACCTTTGGGCGATGCAGAGATGTGTGTGGCAGGTGGGTATTTAAGAGTAATGAGATAAGAATCCTAAGAATTGGTTACGTAAATAAGCTTCTATAAAATTTACTATTTTATAAAACTATTTTAATGCGGTGTACCGGATTTGACTGTCGGTACTTGAATTTAAATAAGTTAGTAGTAGCCTGTGCTGTCTGTGTACTGAACGGGAGATGCCTGTTACAATTTTTAGGATTTCATAATAAGCTATTAGTCAAAAAATTGATTTTAAGTTCATTCCGCCTTATTCGCCTCATTTTGGTGGTTTGTGGGAAGCAGGAGTAAAATCTTGCAAATTTCATCTTCGCAGAGTGGTAGGAAATGCGCACCTCACCTTTGAGGAGTTTAGCACAGTGTTATCACAAATAGAAGCAATTCTAAATTCCCGACCACTTTCTCCTCTTTCTTCGGACCCCCGAGACCTTTCTCCTCTCACTCCCGCTCATTTTCTGGTTGGTCGACTGTTGACAGCGCCAGCTTGTGACGACTTCAACGACATTCCTGAGCATAGGTTGAAGAGGTATCAACTAGTGGAGCGAATTCGCTAACATTTTTGGACCCGTTGGTCCAAAGAATAGAGTAGCAGGTGCGAACTAAATGGACAGAGGAAAAAACGGAGTTGAAGGACAACTCGCTTGTCCTTATTAAGGACAGCAACCTTCCGCCTTTGAAACTGCCCATGAGTCGAGTACTTAGGACCATCCCAGGTAACGATGGGATTTCAAGAGTGGCAGACATCATGACAGCTTCAGGCGTTGTGCGTCGGGCCTATGCCAAGGTCTGTCCTGACGAAGATCGAAGCTAATTAGAGTTTTATATGTTGAAAGCGCCTGCTTCCAAGGCCGGGAGCATGTTCACGCATATGCTAAAAGTCTACATAATTCCTGGAGGCTGACATCACTTTTCGTCACCAATCAAATCATTAGAACGTGATGCGATAAACGCTTCTTGCAATTGGTTGAATATTGTCCCCTACCCCCACTATCCCTATTCGATGTAAAATTTGAATTCAAAAATATAGACACACTGATTTGGTTTCTTCAACGTTACACTTGTTTTATTCTGAAATCCCAAAAAATTATAAAAGGCATCTCCCGTTCAGTACACAGGCTACTACTAAGTTATTTATCATGATATAGCTTTCCGTACCATGACGGGTCAACATTGTATACTGGACGCGTGTAGCTTGATGTAGCCGTTTTAACGTAATTTTTAAATTTGGAACACATATTGTTCCAAATTCAAAGTTCCTGCGTTCTTAATTTAAAGAAAATGCATACAAAGAATGCTCTTCACGTATTAATTTTTTTTTTAAATAATATAATATATGTACATAGATATGAGTTTTGTACAAACGTTGTATAACCTTTAGGCCAGGTCCATCCACTCCACAGTGTAGATAAAAAGTTACAAGTACACAGCGGGGCGACTAAAAGTGCCAAAATTCAGAGGGCTGTGGGCTGCGCGCGCCAGACGGGCCGCATGTTCGTGGCGTCATCCGTTCGTATCTAGACTATCGAATTATCAGTACCTAGCCTAGGTTCATTTGTTCACAAAAATACAGTAGTAGGCACACAACTTACTGGTAATAAAATATTTAATTACCAGTATATTCCAAACATTAAAAAAAAGACAACCCTAACAAATAAGAGTTACGCGATAGAAAGAGAGGCAACTTTTAGGTGCATATAACTGTAGGTAGGTAATTAGCGCTCTGTGACTTAAATTACGACTTTATTGTGTCGGAACTAGAGTCGTTATTTATTTAAATGATTTGGTGGAGTAGGACTTCTGTATTATGTATTCTGTAACCTTGCCCAAGCCTATACTTTTGGTTTAAACGAATTATCACCTACGTTTTGGATACTCAAGGTAAAGTTATACATTTGTATTAAGTTGTTCACGGCTAGCAGATACTAAAATGTATGCTAAATATGGCGTATTGATTTTGTTCATTGTTAGCAATGATTGTTTACGTAGTCCGAATAAATGTGGGTAGTTTAAAAAAAAACCAAATAAATCGCAGAACGGTCCACTAATTTTAGGCACGCACATCGTGTGCTCTAGTTGGTTCAATTCCAACATAATAATCGTGACAGGTAGCCCTCAACTTGATACCTCCACGCGTTCCTGAGAAAAAGCTTCTTGACAGACAGACAACGAAGTGATCCTATAAGGGTATTTTACCTTCATTCCCCTTATATAGGTCTAGCGAGCTTTACACAGAGGTTCACTATACGTCAATTCTCCCTATCTTTTTCGTTTTTAAAATAAACAGGAGTATCAAATTGTTTGGTTGGTCTGTCTTCGTGCGTGACAAACCTTGACCCGAATCGTCGGTAGAATTACATTAATCTACTTCAGCCGGACAGAACTGGAAATTGCTGGTCAACAGGGCACTTTGTAAATACCAGATGTGGACGGACTAACGAATTAATTCTGTAAAATATTGGTGGTATATATGTACAGTAGAATGAAAGGAGAGGACATTTTCTATTATCTATCTAATCCTACTAATCCCTAATATTATAAACTAGCTGCGCCCCGCGGTTTCACCTGCGTAAGTCCCGATGCCGTGGGAAAATCGGGATAAAAAGTAGCCTATGTGTTAATCCAGATCTCCAGCTATCTACATACCAAGTTTTATCGTTATCGGTTCAGTAGTTTTTGCGCGAAAGAGTAACAAACATCCATACGTCCACACATCCTCACAAACTTTCACGTTTATAATATTAGTAGGATGTGAAGGTTTGGATGGATGGATGTTTGTTACTCTTTCGCGCAAAAACTACTGAACCGATTACTATGAAACTTGGTATGTAGATAACTGGAGACCTGGATTAACACATAGGCTACCTTTTATCCCAATATTCCCACGGCACCGGGACTTCCGCGGGTGAAACCGCGGAGCGCAGCTACTACTTAATATATTTTAGGTTAGGGCGCGACAGCCGACATATCAGCCATTAACAGAACACAGAACACGCGTGTATGTCGTGTTACTATTTGCGGAGGCATTTCAAGGACGGATAGATTCCGATAGGAGCGATGGACATGATGTTTGCATCCGAAATATATTGTGTAACTAGCTGCGCCCCGCGGTTTTACCCGCGTAAGTCCCTATGCCGTGGGATTATCGGGATAAAAAGTAGCCTATGTGTTATTCCCGGTCTCCAGCTGTCTACACACCAAATTTCATCGCAATCGGTTCAGTAGTTTTTGCGTGAAAGATTGCGTTGACTTAGAAGCTTGATTTTTGTACAGCTTCAAGGGACCGCAGACTTTAGTATTTGGTATTAATTTCAACTTGATGCGTCCACGAGCTCCTGAGAAAAAGGGTCTTGACAGACAGACAGACAGACAGGCAGACAGGCAGACAGACAGACAGACAGACGGACAATAAAGTGATCCTATAAGGGTTCCTTGTTTTCCTTTTGAGGAACGGAACCCTAAAAACAACTTAAAAAAATCTGTCTGTCCGTTTGTTCCGTCTTATCTCCGGAACGGGTGGACAGATTTCCACGGAACTTTCACTGGCAGATAGCGGGTGTTATAAGGAGTAGCTTAGGCTACTTTTATTTAAAAAAAAGAATTAGGGTTCCGCGCAAAAAATATAAATGATGTACACGCGAGCGAGGCTAGTTATTTCATAAATTTATGACTATACTTCAACCGCATCGTAAAACGTGGACTATCGACTCAATAAAAATTATGGTTTAAACCTAAGTCTTTTGTTAGACCACGTTTTGTAATAAGACGGTAGGTGATTAGGTAACCGGGTATTATTTCATGGTTATTTGTTGAGCATATTTTTAATTATTATGTATTTTCTTTTTGTGTTGTGTTGCGACCTCTATTAGCTGTATTTAATAAATTATCTCGATGTATCGTGTATAATCGTGATGATTATGATTAACGTGGCTGCGCATGTGCGGGAATTAAGAAAGAGATAGAGAGGGCCCCTGCGTGCAGCGATCTCTCTCGCACCGTGAGACACTGTGAGGCTTACCTTGCGTGCTCTCTTCTCATTACCTACTACCTGACCCTAAACCCTACCTGACGGTAAATTTTTCTCGTTTTTGCCACATTTTTCATTAATGCTCCGCTCCTATGGTCGCAACGTGATGTTATGTAGCCTTCCTCGATAAATAGGCTATCGAACACTAAAATAATTTTTCAATTCGAACCAGCTCCTGAGATCAGCGCGTTCACCAAACAAACAAACTCTTCAGTTTTATAATATTAAGTATAGATTAGTATAGATTTAATAACTTCATACCACATGAATCAACGCAGGAATTCCGACAATGTCAAGTGTTTTATATTTCTAAATTAGGGATTGTCCATTAATCACGTGAGGCTCGAAAGGGAGTGAGGGGGTTCAGAAAAAATCACGAAATATTACAAGGGGGGATGAAGGGTGTAGTGAAATTTCAGGTGTATTTATTTTTTCGTAAAACACGCTATTATATCTGTATTTAAATATAATAATCTGAAAATATTTAATATATTTTCAATTAAAAAAATACAAGTGATTTTAGCTAGGGGCGAGGGGGTGCGATTAGTCTAAAACCTCACCACGTATCACCAGGAGGGTGGAGGGTTAAAAAGTTGCTCAAAATCAAATCATGGGACATCCCACGTTTCTTTGGTTTGGTGTGGTTTGGTTTTGCAGACTACACGGCTTTAGCATTAGCTTTTAAGCTGGCAAACGACAATTTTTTTCAGAAACTTTTTGGAGTTTACTCCTTGAGAATAGATTTTCATATAAGGCGCGATTTTCATATCCGTAAATTGTAAACTCCAGTCGTGTGTCGGAACTAACACACACCTTTTTTTCTCCTAGGCATTGCTTTGTCCCGAATCTACTAGAGAATCGCTAAAGTTGTCAAGATTGGCTCACTGGACTACACACCTTCTCTTTTTCCTTCCTTAACCAAAAGAAACAAAAGAGCAGTACTCTTTTATACATTAGATATGGGTTTACTTTATTAGGTGTGGAACGCCCCCTTGCTATTTTATTCAGCAAAAGCACAAAAATACAAAGCGTTGGGTGAAAGATTGGGTATTATAAAGGAATCACTTTTTCAGCTCGTTCTTTTCAATTTGATCGAATGATATTTATTTTATTTTTAACATCCTCTAATGAATTGATTGGTGGTCTTATTTAAATTGTAAAAAAAATACAAATAATTAATTTAAATTAATTAAACAATTTAAATTAAAAACAAACACTATTACGTCGTCAAATTAATTGAAACATTGTTAGTGAGTTTATAGTGAAAATTTAAATCCTAACTAATATTGTAAATATATAAGTAAATTTGTTTGTTACACTTTGACGCCCTAACTCAGTGGCGGATTTACCAGTAGGCTGAGTAGGCTGGAGCCTAGGGCGGCAGATTTTAGGGGCGGCAAATTTGGGGTCTACATTATTTTTATGTCTTGTCCTGGGTATCGAATTAGATAGACCGACCGGTAGGGGTGGCAAATTTTTAATAATCTACTGGCGGCAAATACGTAATTCCGCCGCTGCCCTAACAACTCAACTGATCATCATTAAATGTTGTATATACGTTATCAGGAGTACTGAAAAAGACAAAGAGTACCTTTCATCCCAAAAAAATAGTTCTGTCCCCGAGGGATAGAAAAATAACTACAACGCGAGCGGATGCGTCATAATCAAAAGCTGGTAAAATATAAAAATCAAACACCTTTTATATTTAATTATTTACGAATATATTAAGGATTCCTAATATCCCACAACTCAGAGAGTCTCAAATCCTTACTAATATTATAAATGCGAAAGTAACTCTGTCTGGCTGTCCGTCTGTCTGTCTGTCGCCTTTTCACGCCAAAATTTTTGAACCGATTTAAATGAAATTTAGTACACAGATAGTCTAGAGCCTGAGAAAGGACATAGGCTACTTTTTAATGCGAAAAAAATGGATGTAAGGGTTTAAAGGTGGGGATGAAAAGTTGTATGGAAGTATTGTCAAAGCCTAAATAATTAAAAATTCTACCCAAAGACACTATTACATGCGGACGAAGTCGCGGGCACAGCTAGTGTTAATATAAATTCTTTCTCCGACTTTAAAACATTAGACGGTAGTGGCGGTGTTAGGCTGCGAGAGTCTCTTCAGCGTGATCCATGTCCGACTCGAACGCTGTCGCTGACTGACGGGATGATTGACAAAATGCCATTACACGTTCACTCCAGATAAAATCCAGATTTTGGGCAATCAATATCATGCAACCGTCAATCACTGCATTAGACGATAGGTTATTCGTCAATCACCGTCTTGATTGTGGCAAAACTGACAGCAAAACCTACCGTGTAATGGACGCCTACCGCGGGTGAAACCGGGGCGCAGCTAGTTAAACATAAATGATAGAGAAAAAAAGTATCTTTCATAATACCTCTTGTTTTTTACGACTCTCATCACAGCACAATAACTCGAAAATACCGCCTCTCTGATGTAATCATAAGTTTACGACCGCCATAAACAATTTCGCGCCACTTCAGCCATCTTTGTTTTTACGTCAAATAAACACGGGCAGAGGCGCTCGGCGTTCAGCCAAGTGAACGTTACGTAATTTCAGTTTGTATTACTTACTATTTTAATGATGGCATAATTTTGTAGACAGTTATTATATAATATTAGATTTAGTTTCCTACATTTACGAATAAAAATAACGGAGAAGGCCGTACCAAGTAATTTGCATACATAGAATCCGAGAACTACATTAATATTTTTCTATGCAAATTTTAAGGTTTCATTGTTGGCAAACTTCATTGTTTGATATTTTTGGTGTTGCGGTGTAAAATGTTAAAACTTAGACCATTATTAACCGACCTCAAAAAAGGAGGAGGTTCTCAATTCGTCGGAATCTTTTTATTTAAGTATGTTCACCGATTACTCGAAGACGCCTGAACCATTGGAAAATTCTTTTTTTCTTTCAAAGGGTATCTTAGCTTCTCAGGTGGTCCCATTTAAATTTTCGAAATTTTTAAATCATCGACATCAGTGGAGTGGTTTTTGAAAAATCAACAAATATCTAAAAATTGTATAAGTCGATGATATTTTCGTTTGCTCCGAAACCTCGCTGTCTCATTGCAGCGTTTGGTTAATTAGGTAGGTAGGTAGGACTACCCATATTATATTTAAACAAAACACTTTTACTTTCCACTAAAAAGCACATAATAAACATTAGTGTTTCAGATCAACGCTGAACATTATTTTGACTTCGATATACCCAACTACCCAACAGTCACACAGAATGATAACCATACTGGCTCCTCGACTTACTTTAATCAACATCGTCTCTTACTAATATATCATCATAATAAACATCTAAAAACATGTATTATGCATTAATATTACTTTGAGACCGTGCCCAACCTAATAACTATTAAAAACACAGATAAAATAATAGTTACATCGTCAAAATATGTATATCAATAACCAGATTGACAGTTGACAGATTTGACCATAACTAATCTGCGACTGACTTTTTTAAACACATAGGAACGTAGTGTTTGTATACTCTTTACACATTGGAACGTATCAATCACAAACTTGGTATATTATACGATAGTATACTAAGTTTATGGTCTAACGTAGTGTTTGTATGGTCTTTGGTTTATGGTATCAACATAAAACGTGCAGCTTGGTCAGGCGTGTAAATAGCCCGACCAGGGTGTGATTGCTCAACAGTTAGCGTACGAGGTGTAGGGAAGTAAACCACTTCTATCGATCAAAAACAATCATGCCAGCACTAACCTGCAACACCGACCAAGTCCCGATCCTCCAGAAGGCAGCGAGCAGCGGCGAGGTTTCTACGGTCTCTTGCAAGGTATTGACCGGCCGGTCACGATCGTAGACTGGAGCACTCCACATACACCTTGTAAAGGTTACAAGCGAGTCCAAACACTACACGGCTATAGGACTAACGGAAAATCAGCTTCTTTTCACGAGAAATATAACTGATGTCCGTGGCGGAACAAAATTTTTATATTAAAGCGTCTTCTTAGCGAAAAGCGATGAGAGCAGGGTATGTCCGTTTTTTCTTGCACCAATCAGGTGCAGCGCGTTTACATTATTTGAAGACTGCTAACGCCATCTCTTGAGATCGTCGAGTACATTGGCAATATTACAGCAGTACCAGCACTAATTGCATTCGACAAACAGAATGTGGTTTACTATAAAGACTATGAAATTTATAATATAACGAAATATATTATGGTGCGATTATGTATGCATTTTATAAATATATTGGCGCTCCACCACAGCTGTCAAATAATATCGACTGTCATAACGTAAGTCGGTCCATCGATTGCACCTAGGTTTTTAACCAAAAAGAAGAATTTATTATTATACTTCATGTTTTAATTTTGTCGATTTATTATATATTTCATTTATTTATTTATAATTTGTTGTATTAATTGCCCCACTGAAGTGAAAGCATCTTTATTGCATTTAATGAGAATCGATTGTTTATTGATTTAATTGTAACAATAACTGCACTATTGCCACTGACCTCTATACAATAGAGGTCAGTGACTATTGCACATTGAGACGTTCCTTTTCACGTATTTTTTTTTGGCGAATTTTAAACATAGTAAATTATAAAAAAAATTATCAAAAAATTAAACCGACGAAAAGAACTAAAACGCAAAAAATAAATAAACCTTTTAAGTCTTAAGTATTGCGCTTATTTACATAATCTATCAAATTTTATATAAACTAATTTTGAGTCCTCTGAGTCTACGAGTACCTACGTAGAAGTGGACGACGACTACTCAAAACAAGTTTATACATATAAAATTTGATAGTTTATGGAAATAAGCGCAATACTTAAGATTTAAAAGGTTTATTTATTTTCTGCTTTTTAGTTATTTTCCTCGATTTAATCTTTCGTTAAATTTTTTTCATCATCAACTCAGCTACATGATGTGATGATTTTTAAACCCAAATACCTGATAAAGTAATGAAAAGTAAACAGAAACACTATTCGTTCCTACAATTTTTGAGGATTTCACTTAATTTATACAGGATCCCACCATCAGATCCTGACTTCCTTGACATGGGACCACCCTTGAGGTACCTACCTAACAAAAAAAGAATAATCAAAATCGGTTCATAAATAAAGAAGAGTACATAAGATACAAAAATATCATAAAAAAATACTTTCCCACTACATAGGGGTCGTCCATTACTTTTTACAACCTGGTGATACATGGTGAGGTTTTAGACTAACCCCACCCCCCTTATATTATGAATTTTATATTATCTTTATATACAGATATAATAGCGCGTTCTACAAATAATAAATACTCTAAATATCTCACTTCACTCCCCTCCCCCCTTGTGATATTTCGTGCTTTCTTCCGGATCCCCTCCCATAGCCACTGTAAACGTAAGTTTTGAAGAGTCTTGTTTTTTTGTCTGCGATAGAATTATTAACTTGCATTTTTTTTTTATTATTTTAAAAAATATAGAGCACTAGTACCTATTCTAAATACTTCTGTTAGTAATGGGTTTACTTCAATAGTGTACTGAGTAGGCTTCGAACACGGAACCACTTGATCGCAAGTCTGACAGCTCAGCCATTCATGATATCTATGTTTAGTTACCCTGCTCCTACAAGTGTTTGGAGAAAACACTAACGTTCAGTTTCTATAATTGTTTGTCTTACACAAAACAGTAGCTAACAATACATTTTAAAGACGAAAACAACATCCAAAGGTCAACAACACTTACACAAAATTCAATAGTAACATGTGTCTACATATTCCTTTCATTTTGAACCTTATTTCAATACACATAATGTTGTTTTTTCTATAGCAATAGATCGTCATGTGTGTGGGTCATTATTTACATTTAGCTTCAATGCTCTAAAGAACAAGTGCCGTTTAGAAACAGTTTGACAAATAGAAAAATTACATACAGTTTGTCATGACTCGTGTTATTAGGGTGCGATTCCACTAGGGCGAGGCGAGGAGAGAATTCTAAATTCAAATGGTATCTTTTTTTTGGCTGGGGAGTATGAGAGAGACAAGTTTTGAATTATTTGGTCGTACATTATTGGACTTTTTAGTATGTTGCGAAGTAACTATTATCTTATCTGTGCTATAGGTTTTAATTTACCTGCGAAATGTTAAAATTTGGTCAAATCAAAGGCTTAAATGGCAGTATCTTTTAATTGCGTTGATTTAGAAGCTTGATTCAGCCAACAAAGTCCTATATGGGGTTTGTCGAGAATCGATTAAACTCTCGACATCGGCCGCCAGCGCAAATCGACTAAAATCGCGTCCCATCCCTACTGCTGTACGTGGGAGGGGGGCGCAGGAGTACATCTGCAACAGCAGGACCACCGCCGGCACTCATCTACGCACCGGTCCACCGCTCAACATTGTATCCTTGTTCCTGCTTTCAAATACACCAGCGCGCCTATATACAGTCCACAGTCTTTTATTTCTCGACCAACGGAGAACCAACAGGTTTCTTTTTTCCTATTGAGGAACGGAACCCAATGGAACCCTGTTTTTTTTCGTGTTTAAACCCCCACAGGTCATCACCTCACCAGAGCTAATGGCGAAGAAAAGTGGAAAATAATACAATAAATAGACATAGTGCTTAGATTAAATTTAATAAAATATTACGATAATTATTTACAATTACTCAGATATAGCATTCGTACGGATCCATCTTCACCTGTTCTATTCGGTTAAAAATAAATGAAATAAATTATGCTTTGTTACATTAATCATATGGGTAGATGTCTCTTATCCTACTCCAACACAAATATTGGAGTTCGGGCCTAAAGAGATATTTTGGACCAAACTCGAATTGGAGTAGATGATTAGGTGAACCGCAAATTGATATTAATAATAGACGCATTTAATTTTTTTTAAATGGTTCTTTGACCAAGTAACTCTAAAGAAAGAAAGTAAGACCTCACAGTGCAGACACACAAAGACCCCACAGTTATGTTGGTTGGTGACTACTTAGTCATAGTAAAGTCCGTGACGTGATGGCGTCACCTTACAGTGCGGACAGAATATTAACTAACAAATATCACATGAAAATAGATAAGAACCGTTATTTAATACGCCCCAAAAAACCCCAATGGCCTCAGCCCGTTACATGCGCTTCAAAAATTGTTACACTAAAACAGCGGACATTTGACGTTTCTATGCTGAGATGGTTTTTTAAAGTCTGACGTTCGTTGACTTCCTAAACGAGTTCATACGAAATACACGAAACTTGTCTCACAATTCTCATGTCGAGACCGTTTGATGAAAGTAGTCATGTGTGGTGTTATTATGTAGAAAGTTGATAACAACAAGCAGTGCAAGTAATTAAAAAACTTTAATATCGATTTTTTTCACTTAATACACTTTTCTTATGGGATAATAGGCAAACTAGTAGACGGGTCACCTGATGGTAAGTGACTACGGCCGCCCATGGGCACTTGAAACTCAAGAGTCACTAGTGCGTTGCTGGTCTTTAAGGTGGGAGTAGGGCTGCCATCCCTCCGGGTTTCCCCTGATTGGTCCTAGTTTAGAGGGCGTCCGGGGAGCGTCCGGGCGGGGTATTCAAAAAGTGTCCGGGTTTTACCTGGACACTTTGTGCCAGGGGCAACTTATAGATAATTACTTTGAACAAACTGTTTACTTTAATATAAAAATAAAAAAATGGAATCGCCGTATTTTTTAAGGTGTCCGAGAAAAAATCTCGATATCACACATGTGTCCGGGATTTTTGAAGAGCCTGTGCCGGACAATTTAAGTGATGGCAGGCCTAGGTGGGAGTAAGGGAAGGGAGGGAAGCGGGGGTGAGGGGGAGCGGGAAGGGTTAGGGCCTTGCTTCACTACCGGTTTTCAATCACTTGTCTAATACCCTTAAGAATCAAATATCAGGACGGAACCAGCATCTGTGATCAACTGAGACATGTCTGAGTATGTTGAAATATAATCTGTTTACGTCTCATGGATAGTACCTACTGACGACTTCCTTAATTAGAACACGCTAATCTAACGTTCTACCAGTCCGTTTCAAGTTTAAAATTATTTCAACGTCAGATCCATATACATAAAAACATCACGCTTTGCCTTTGGTTGCGGAGCAAATGAGCATATAAGTGGGTAAAACTAACGAAGCGAGTAATATAAAGAACCATTTCATGGTCACCACGGCTGGTCAGAGGATCCACCATTTGTGATGGAGGGACATAACACCCGTTCCTCCACAGCGGTGATCCCGACGTGATTGAAAGCAGCCTTCATGGAACAGATCAGCAGCATCATCATCTGTTGTGTACACTCCTATATCAACGAGCGGTAATTTATCTATAACTAGCAACGCGCCCCCCGGGTAGCAAAGACATCTTCAACAATCATCATCATATTTCAACCAATTTACCCAAAACCTTAACAAATTGTATACCTAAACCTTTACATGAATCGCTCTATCTATTGGTGAAACACCGCATGAAAATCCGTTTAGTAGTTTCAGTTTATCGCGAACAGACAGACGCGGCGGGGGATATTGTTGTATTATAATATGTAGTGATATAAGTGCTATGTAGTGGTTATTGACATGCAAATTATCATTTTAATTATTATATGAACTTCTGAACGGATTTTCATGCGGTTTTCACCAATAGAGAGATTGATTCACGAGGAAGGTTTAGAGCTCCTTCACACTAGCGTTTGTCCAGCATAGGCGTTCGATGAACGCATGAACAGCGTAGACGCGTCGACAGCGCTACCCTCGCGTCGCGTTCTCGCGGCGTCTCTACCGGGGCACATGAATAAGTTGCGCGAACATTGCAGGTGCGCGACGCATGCGCCGCGTTACTGCGATTTCTTTCTCATTTTCTTTTCGTACTAATTTTTTTTTTAAAAGCAAAGCCATCAACACCGAAACGACAACGATATTGTATGACGTCTGCGCCGCGCTAGCGCAGCGTTCAATTTACTGCAGAGGGAACGCCGCAACATCGCGACGCACACATTGCGTTGTAGCGGCGTCTGCGCTGCGCATACGTTCAGCGAACGCCTACGCTGGACAAACGCTAGTGTGAAGGGGCCCTTAGGTGTATAATTTGTTAATCAATACAAATAAATAAAATTGAAGGGTCTGTTTGTAATGTCAAAATAATAGCTTTTTTTTTAAGTTCATACAGTTATTTGCACATTACCTATGCCTAAAAATCAGTTTTTTTAATTCTTGTCTGTCTGTCTGTTTGTTCAGGCTAATCTGCGGAACGGGTGGACCGATTTCCACGGGACTTTAACTAGCAGATAGCTGGTGTTATAAGGAGTAACTTAGGATTCTTGTATTTTCGGAAAAGAATTGGGGTTTCGGGCAATATATATAAATATGTACAATGTACACGCGAGCGAAGCTGCGCAGGAACTGCTAGAATAAATAAATTTGAAGTAAGTTGAAATTAATTGGCTTTTAAGGTTTGTTTACTTTGTACTTGTTTAATAGTTAGTTATTGGTGAAGCTAATATCAAAAGCTTGTTACAAAAACAGTAGGTACCACCTTAATTTTTCTTCTTCTACCTTATCGCGGTCTTATAAGAGCTACTTAGGAGAAATTTGTGATTATAGAATGGCAACACTATGAGTGTTGTCAGATCGATAACATCTATAAATATTATTACTCGTGCTGAGCTCAATTGAAAGAATTAACAGATGGCTTTAATTGAGGACAGGACAATGTACTTGCGTCTATTGTAATGTACTTTTTGTTATTATGACTATAAAGTTAATATTGCATTACTAACAAAAAAAAAACGGGACAAGTGCGAGTCTGACTCGCGGAGGGTTCCGTAAGCAAACAAACTTGTATTTAGATAGAACGTCCATCTCAGGAATCAATCCTCGAAGACTTCATGATTCCAGGTCAAAGGGAAGTACCCTATAGGTATTAATTTCCCAGAACGCTGGAAACTCACCGGGGTCGTACCGATACCAAAGGGTAGTGGAGGGTCGGCACCCACTGATTTTAGACCTGTAGCGGTTCTGAGTACTCCGGCGAAGGTGTTCGAAGCGGCTATTCATGGCTGTCTGTACCCACCGATAAACGTTCAGTTGTCCGACGCACAGCATGGGTTTCGTCCTGGATCTTATGACACGTCTAGTGCCTGAGGTGGACTCGGGACGACAAGTAGATGTTGCCTACTTTGACTTCCGGAAGGCTTTCGACACAGTGGACAATGACGTATTACTGTCCAAGATGGCCAGTGTGGGATGTACCCCACATGCACTCACATTTTTCGCCGATTATCTGCGTGACAGATGTCAGTATGTCGACAGTGGCGGACACCTATCGGATGTCTACCCAACGCGGTCTGGTGTGAGTCAGGGTAGTAATTTAGGACCCCTCTTATTTATTCTTGCTGTTCATGACTTACCGAATGTTGTTAAAAAATCCACACCCTTACTGTTCGGAGATGACCTAAAACTGGTTCACGAAATCAGGAACAGTGTAGATCATACCACATTACAGCAGGATATAGATAGGATAGTGCAATGGAGTAACCAAAACAAACTGTACTTCAATGTGGCGAAGTGCTCCGTACTAACATTCAGCCGCGCGCGAGTTCCGAGCCATTACCAATACCTCATGGACGGGACACCGTTACAGCGAGTACAAGAGGTCAAAGACCTGGGTGTGCGCTTCTCTTCTGAGCTACAATTTCGTCTACATATCACTTGATGTCTGTAAAAAAGCGTACCGGAATTTAGCGGGCGCCGCTCACGCGGGCGCTGCGGGCGCTCCACACGATATCAAACAAAATTGATATTTTTTCATGTGCACTGAACGTATTCACATGAGTTGCTTATTGTGTAGTATGTAGTGAGTGATTAAGTTTGTTTGTTTGCTTTATATTATTTTTTGTCTGTACACTATGGCCAATCTATTGTATTAGGTAATAACCTGTAAAAATAGATAGAGGCATAGAAATAAATAAATAAAAAAAGTGAAATGTTCAAGTTTGGTCAAATATAAGACTTAAGTGGCCATATCTTTTGATTGCGTTGACTTAGAAGCTTGATTTCTTTACAGGTTCAAGGGACCGCAGATTTATGTATTCGGTACTAATTTCAACTTGATGCGTCCACGGGTTCCTGAAAGAACGGGTATTGACTGACTGACAGACGGACAAGCAAGTGATTCTATAAGGGTTCCTGTTTCTCCTTTTAAGGAACGGAACCCTAAAAACGGAAAAGTGCGAATAGGGTTCCTTATAAACTGAACTAAATATTATGTTGGTAAGAGATCGTCTAGCGGGTGGCGTTTTGTATGTCTTGTTTTATTTCATTGACCAGTTTAACTTGAACTGCCATTGTATAGACTTTTCTACTAAGACAGGTCAAAATATATACTGGACCCATAACTTTATGGAGCCGTTTTTCATAATTCTTTACTTCATGGCACCCTAGCTGCGCCCCACAATTTTAATCGCGTAAGTCCCGATGTCGTGGGAATATCGGGATAAAAACTAGCCTATATGTTAATCCTGGTGTCCAGCTATCTACTCTTGCATGAGAGAGCAACAAACATCCATACAAACATACATCCTCACAAACTTTCACGTTTATTATATTAGTAGGATATTGTTTAAAACTTTAACTTTCGGCACTTCTTTTGCATATAAACTTTAGGTATACCAAATTTCACAATCTTAATATACAGCATGTTACAGACAGGTGTGGTCAAATTTCAGGAGCTTTGTGTCTGACAAATAGTTGAAAAAATTTGAAAAACTGAGAATGAATAAAAAAAATTTTACGGGGTCTACTATACGACACTAAAATATTACCACACCATCCTCTAACACCCTGTATAGCCCTAATATATACAGCGTGTAAGTTTGAGCTACGCGAAAAAAAAGGTATGAAGATGATAATGATTTTCGACTCAGAATGTCTGAATACACTATTTCAATATTCGGTACGGTGTTTCTTACACCTTGTATATGTAGATAGATGGAATAAACTAACAAAGTCTGTAAGCTACTAAGTAATTGTTGGAGTTAAGCTGACTCACGCGAATTCTGAGAAATAGATCTCTGAGCAAGAAAATACATTCATTATCGCTATTAACAAACCGTATTAGATCATCAAGGTTTAAAGAAATAATGGCATTGTATAAACCGTGTTCGCGATGGCAAATAGCGACTTTCGTTGTAATACAATAGAATAGAAATTAGCTTGCTCAGCATCGCTATAGGTCATACTCACAAACAAACCAGCCAAGTGCGGGTCGGACTCGCGCATGAAAGGTTCCGAGATTTAATATTATATAGAGTAGGGGAGCCCTTCTAATTTAATTGTGGTTATGGTGACAACAGAAATACACATTCTGTGAAAATTTCAACCGTCTACCTATTACAGATCATGAGATAGAGCCCGCTGATAGACTAACGGACGGACGGACAGCGGAGGCTTAGCAATAGGGTCCCGTTGGTTACCCTTCGGGTACGCAACCCTGAAAGCAGATTTTCCATCATCTGGCTTCTATTGCCATAAATGTGTCACAATTATGCAAAGATTCGCATACTTACTTGTGACACATGTACCTACTCTAGCACGATTGCAGCTTCTACGATCACTATGAAGCAATTGATCATTATTTTACACACTTCTGCGGAATATACAAAGCAATAACTCCGTTAATAGTTAATGACTCATTCAATATGGTAAACAAACACAAACTAATAATGCGTTTACGATGAAAATAATAATATATTAGTCATCAAGCTACCAGTTTCCTCTTAAAATGTAACGCATGCTATTTGTATGTAAGGCAACTTCGTCCGCGTTCGTAAATTTTGCCCGTTTTTGCAACGTTTTTCATTGATGGTCCGCTCCTGAACGAAATTCGAGATCCGCAGACGTGAAATAATATACACTCCACAATTATAAACCGTGTATTTATTCCAACAATCGATTCACACAATAACAAACATTTCTTATGCTATTTATGCAATAGAATGCAAAGAAACCATAGCGCGATTTAGGTTACACTAACAACGCCATCTAGTTGTAAATAGCAAACTAATGACACTTAATTTAGGTATAGAGAGAGAGAGAGCGTGATTGCTTAAGAAAAGGAGTGTAATGTATTCAGGATTCGTATATGTACGTATGTGAGTTTCTTTTTTTCATCATAACTTCTAAAAGCCTAAACACAAGCCTAAAACTTCTTCGAGTAATCGGTGAACATACATAAAAAAAAGATTCCGACGAATTGAGAACCTCCTCCTTTTTTGAAGTCTTTGAATGCCACGTTTGTCAGGAAAAAAACAGTCTTTCTTTTTTATAACACTAGATTGTGTTGACTGGCCTGTTGGTCTAGTGGTTAGTCACCCTGACTGCTGAGCCAGAGGTCGTGGGTTCGATCCCCACCCTAGTCTGGGTGTTCTTTGTGTCCGTTGTTTGTATGTTTGTAAAGTCCCCCGCGACACAGGAGTAATTCCTAATGCAGGAGTTGTCTTTTTTAAAAAATAATAAATAAAATTATAATAATAATCTATAAATAATTTACTAAAATTTATATGTAGTATATTTGGTTGCGACTGTTACCTTGATGAAGTGTAGATAAGCGGAAAAATAATTATTACGATAAATAATACAGTCATTAATTAAAAGTAATATTTAACAATTACAAAGCAGTAATTGTTTAAGTTTCCCCTTTATTAATAAGCAACAAAATTCGCCGAACAACGTCACAGCCCGCCTTCCGATCCTATGCAGTTACCACCGCCTCGCATTTGCCTCACCAGTGCTGCACCTAGCTCGTTAAAACTATTAGTATTGTTGACTTAAAAACAGAGGTACACGTATAAATATATACTACATAAGTAGAACTGGTTACCCGCTTTCTCCTGCAGGGTGAAGGTACTTCATTAGGCCATTTTCGCTACGCGAGAAGAACGCGCAAAACAGTTGGACCTAACATGTTCAGACTGCCAACTCGCCATGTAAACTTCTATAGCCAGGCTCTACGTGTTTTCGCAGCACGGCGGCGTTGTAACATGGAGTTTCAATAGTATTTTGCACACACTTGCCGGCAATGTTGCCGCAGCGTCGATAAGTTTGTAACAAGAAACAACTCTTGAGGCGCTTCGCCGCGTGGCATGAAACTTGTAGTGCGCGCCTGGGCTATGTTAAATATGCTGCATTTGCATTTTGTCATGAGGCGAAAAACGCGTAGTGGGTGCCTGGCCTTAATCCAGTTTGTCAACTACGAAAAGAACTCTGTGCCCTACTTCCAAAATGCGGGAACCGACATCAAATTGAATCGTGAATACCTTAGCGCTTCAATCAAATAGCGAGTTAATAAAAAAAACACTCGTCCAGCCTATATTGTGTAGATGACAACACCTACATAAACTATTGACGTCACAGTCATTTGGCACAACAGCCATGTTCACGAGACACGGCAAACGCGAGTGAAGTTTTGACGTCACCGATCGCGTCAACCAGGCCATTCACGTCCACTTGGCAACCATTGCTCTCATAATCTATAATTAATTTGTTTTGACCGATTTTCTGAAGTCTTACTAAATATTTAAAGACTTTTTAAGATTTTTTTTTTCTTGTGTTCTCTTTTTAAAATAATACTTGTTATTAACAGTGGTCATTCATAGACTTGACAATTTTCCCGCGAGAGCCGGGAAGTTCTGTTTATGAGAGAGCCGGGAAGTTCTGTTTTTGAAGCTTTAAAGTTGGATCCCGATGGAGATATGTGCGGTACACCAATTAAAAAAAGTAAAAAAAAAATTACTTTTAGAAACTACCTCAGTATCTTATTTATACTAATATTATAAAGAGGTAGTTTGTGAGTTTGGATGTCTGAGGTAATCTAAAACTAAAAGAATTTTCAAAACCGCATCAGTAGTACCGGTACTACTGATCCGATTTTGAAAATTCTTTTAGTGTTGGATAACCGATTTATCGAGGAAGGCTATTGGCTATATAACATCACGCTACGACCAATAGGAGCGGAGCATCAATGAAAAATGTTGCAAAAACTGGGAAAATTTATAAACGCAGGCGAAGTTGCGCGGGTCAGTTAGTAGACACTTATTACAATAATTGTGCAAGGAGCAAGCGAACGTAAACTATGTATGGCTGTTACTCTTCCTCTCTTTTACATCTTACAGGTTCAAGACAAAAGACTTGCTTCATTCAGCCACGGACTGCATTATCGTTTCTTTGAATAATATTCTCCTTAACTTGTAAACAGGCCTCATTAAGAAGGGGTTTTGCTTTAGGTAGGTAATTCTTTTTAGGTGACACATCCCTCTCCGTCTCATAAAGAGATTATGTCCCGTGAAATTAGCGGTACGTTAGACATAATATAGATATGTCCCCGGGATGCCTCGCGCGCCAATCTTGTTACATCATATTTACACAAGATAATTCTCCGTCAATTCACAAATGAGATAAAAATACGTCTCAGTTTTTTTTATGAGCCAATCTCTATATCTTTTATCAAGAAAGTCAATAATGAAGAGAAAGCCCAAGGCCTTAAACTCGCTGGAGTAGTGTCAGCTTAACAAAAATGTTTATTTTTTTATACTTTAAACATTGTTTACATACGTCTGTACCATACGAGATCTTAGTGTAAAAGAACGTTAAAAATTTTAAATTTAGAATCGGTTTTTCGCGCTCGAACAGATGTGCCAGTTACAAAAAGTTTAATTTTATATTTTGACAGCTTAATGTGTGTCACTATGTTTTTTTTTATTATTATTTGTTATAGAGTTACAAATGCGGATAGACAGGGAGGGGATCCAGTTTTTGGAGCTGGAGGAAGGTGTATCATCGATCAATGGCCGGACAAAACAATTATTATTACTTACTTAACAATACTTAAGTAGTAACTATTTTCTTTAAAAATGACAATTACATAGAGATAGATAGAGTATACTTTATTGTACACCAAAAAATAGGATACATACAACACACAATGTTAAGTAGCATACAATGGGCGGTCTTATCGCAGTCTGCGATCTCTTACAGACAACCTTTGGATGGACTATACTGTATAGTAATAGGTAACTTGTGGTGCACATTAGTCTTACTTACTAAAACAATAACATGTTTACATACACACATACATACATACCCATATAAATATATATATACACATAAATACAGATAAACATATACATAGGTATAGGTTATTACAAAGATAGGTAGTGATCCTTGACGAGTTTTTGGAAAATAGTTAGTGACTTTGCCCGTCTGATAGCTTCTGTCAATTCATTCAGTAAAAGCTTTGTCAGAAAAAGCTGTGGAGTGGGTTGAAATTTCCAACGTCAGGCATTCCGATGATCTTAAGTATCTATTATGTGTGTCGTGAATGAATGCGAAACGTTTCTTAAGGTAAACAGGAGTAGTAGGGTTAAATAAGATATTATACAGTAAAGAGAGGATATGAGTATTCCGGCGAAGGCGAATCGGAAGCCACTTGAGTTTGGTACGAAATTTGGAGATATGATCATATTTGCGTAAGCCAAAGATGAATCTTATACAGAAATTCTGGAGTCTCTCAAGTTTATCTAGTTGGTCATCATTAAGATCGAAATAGCTGACGTCGGTATAGTCAAGAATGGGAAGAAGAATATATTGTGCGAGTTCAATTTTAGTAGAAGTAGGAAGGAAATTGCGTAATCTTCTTAAAGAAGCTGCAGAGGCAAATATTGTTCGACTCGTGTTTTGCATCTGAACACTCCAGGAGAGGGTATTGTCGATGTGTATCCCTAAGTTTTTTTACACTATTGCTTAGAGGAATAGTGACACCTTCAAAAGAAATTTGTGGAAGTACTGAATAGTCAAGTTTAGGAAAAAGTCTAGAGCAACCGACAATTATGGCTTTCGTCTTACTAGGGTTAACCTTGAGCATATACATTGTTGTCCATTTGTTTAAACGAGCTAGGTCTTTATTTATGGTATTTATACCCTGGGGCAGCTCGTTAAGTTTTGCTTGAGAGTAGATTTACAAATCGTCTGCATAAATGTGGTAGGAAGAGAGAAGTTGATTCGAAATTTAATTAATAAATATTGAAAAAAGTAAAAGAGATAAAACGCCACCCTGTGGCACACCAGCTGTTGTGTTAGACCAGGTGGAATAGGTATCATCCACTCGAACACGTTGCCGGCGGCCAAACAGGTAACTACGAAACCAGTCAATAGCTGATGGAGATATGTTGAGTGAGTTTAGTATGGCAAGGAGAACATCGTAGTCCACAGTGTTAAAAGCGTTGCTAAAGTCTAGTAGACAGACAACTGTGAGCTTTCCATTCTCCATGCCAGTCCTTATATCATTATACATATTTGCAAATAAAACTGAGAGATATTAGCATCGGTAGAAACTGAGGCAGCCCGGTTTTTTTTTTGTTTTATATTGTAGGGGGCAAACTTTAAGGGAGTAGGGGAAGCCTGGAAGGTTGGAGGGAAGGCTGGAAGAGGGGGAGGGGAAGGGAAAGGTGAGGGTCTCCGGTAACCTTTTCTGTAAGGTTTTCTGTGAGGCTGTATCACTCCGGTCGAGCCGGCCCATACGTGCCGAAAACACGCACGTGAGGTCTATTATGTGCCTAATCAATACGCGTTAGAGCGCTTTTTAAGTAATTGCCATAGAAAATTCTTATTTATGCCATAAAAATGTAGGGTACACCGAACGCGCGCATGTAGACTTATTGAGTGAACTCCCAGTGAAAAGTCATTCCATGTACGCAAACTAAAAAGCTGTTCCATAGAGGTGTAAGGTAGGTACTACATCGCGAAATAAACTTGGCTTGTTGACGCGCATAAGGCCGTGACGTGCCTGTTAGTCTAGTCTAGTGGTTAGTGACCCTGCCTGTTGAGCCAGATGTCGTAGGTTCGATCTCCACCCTGGACAAATAATTGTGTGATGATCATTTGTTCTGTGTCTAGGTATGATTTATCTACGGGATCGGGAGAGGGCCGATCCCGAGCGTAGAGGACGTCGGCGGCGGTATCAACCGTCGACGGGGCCGCAGGCTGCCAGAGAGTGGGGACCTCTGGTAGCAAATTAACTGCTGCGGTAGGCGATAGGATGGCGGCCCGATCGCATCTTTGCGATCGGGCTGCTACACACATTGATTAGGCCGATAGGCGTGGGGAAGCCTGCTTTCCCCGGGATAGGGCTTGGCTAGGCGCGGCGTCGATCCGGGGGGGACCTGAAATAATATGGTCCAGGTCCTTCCCAGAGCAGGGCGCCTGAGACCGGCTGTCGGGGTGGTTTTTAATGGAAACACCACATACACCTGGCTCCTGCGTCCCTAAGGAGCCGGAGATCCGAAGGGATTTTCCACCCCGTCAACAAAAAAAAAAAAAAAGGTATGATTTATCTATAATATGAATATAATTATGTTGACAGGATTACGTATTTAATTGGTTTAAAAGTTGTTATGTATTTAGTAATATATGAGTATGTTTATCAGCAGTCTGGTTAGTTCATAGCCCTATTATTACAATTCTGAGTTCAACATCAAAATTAAATGTATTTATTTTAATTAATTGGCATCTTTGAATTGGTCCGGACTAGGTACCTAAAAGACAGTGATTCATTTGAGAAGCTAGCTTGCCTTGTGCAATACGTATGGATTCTATAGATCAAGATTTTTGTAACGAAATTTCTTAAAGCGCCTTGCAGCAGGAGTTGACTGGTAGAAATAGAAATCGTCACCTAAAACGAGTTGTATTCCACTTCATGCGAATTTCTGTCTCTTATATGTTTATAAGTATGTGTGCGCTTGTGAGAAGCAACTTCGATCCTGACGAGGATCCCTCGACAGCACACGTTTTAAGGGTTCTGTACCCAAAGGGTAACCAACGGGACCCTATTACTAAGCCTCCGTTGTCCGTCCGGCTGTATCTCATGATCCGTAATAGGTAGACAGTTGAAATTTTCACAGAATGTGTATTTGAACACAAAATGTTTTTTTTTTTGCTCGATCTTAATAATGGCAACAAGTAGACGCTTGAAATGCTCACAGAATTTGTATCTTGTACGATTTTTTTAACAGGCAAGTAGTTGTTTATGAAAGCTCATATTTGTGTATTCTCTGTAGTCACGCCACTATGATATAACTAGTAATGATGCTAAGTGACAAATGTTCTTTTGTTCCGAGTGGAGAATGCCTTTATAAGAGGAAACAATGTCCCATAAAACGTAGTAATGTTGCCAGTTTGTAAGAACTAATCAGTTTAAGGAAACTCGTAATTAAATACTAGAAATTATTGGATACTACATTCGGTAACATATAAAACTTTTTGCGATGTAAAATAAATAAAAAAAAAATTGCAATTGTTATTCAAAGGAGTAGGAAGCACTTCGGAGTTAAGAATAACTTGGATTGTGTTTACTTTAAAAGGATGGCAATATAATTAAAACAGATATATAGGTATTATTTTTAATTGCTACAACATTTAACCTTACTTCGAAGCCTTGTGTGGTGGAGTGTTGTGTACACCAATGTGTTAGAAAGTCAAAACAATCGTGTGTCCTTTTTTATAAGGTGGAGACATTTACGGGTCGTCACCTCAACGAAGCTAACGGTGTTGTGGTATGTCGGAATCGAACTGACTAAAACCACACGGTGTTCCGTCACAATTGGATGACGCCACTTAGAAGGAATCCTCCGAGAGTCCCAGCAGACCTTGGCCGCCTCTTGGATCAGTAGGCGGCTTGCCAATTTTTTTTTATTATCAATTTTCACTTCTGTATACTAGTAATATAAAAAATAAAGCTGAAAAATTTTAAACTGTTTAATCCCAGGTTTTGCAATAGGTTAATATTAATTTTCTGAAAGATGTATAATAACCACTTATAAAAGATGTTAAATCTATATTTACAGTATAACACATTACCTATGATAGAAGGCTATGCCGCATGCCTAAGAACCGTGTAGAAATCTTACAAACTAAACGCGGCTAAAACTGAAGGACAGCCAGTAAGCTACTAAGAAAAAAAAAACATGACACAATTGTAAACTTAGAGATACCTTGTGTAGCTATAGATTAAAACTATAATAAATCTGGGTCGATAGTCTGTTCTTTTTGGTTTATTACCGTTCTATGCCACAGATTCCGAGTCTAACCATAAACAATAGCTCTTTAGTTTTGTGGGGCTATTGACCTCCTTGATTTCGGTAGCCATGTTGGTTACGCAAGTCGTTGGAGCACGCGGTATGGAAATCGTCGTCGTCGATATCAGAATTAAATCACATCGCAATAATATCTTATGAATTATTATTGAATAATGACAGCGAATAAACAATCTTTAAATTGGCCCTCGGGCTATATTTTAAGGAAAGCGAAAGTAAAAAACCGGACAAGTGAGAATCTAACACGCGCACCGAGGGTTCTGTAAGCAAACAAACATGTAGGTATGTAGATAGTAGCATAGGCAATGCACAAGAACCTTGACTAATGTTGTTTATTTGCTTTGCTTGCGTGCCAGACTTATTACAAAATTGTTGTAAAAGAAAAAAACAGGACAAGTGCGAGTCTGACTCGTGCACTGAGGGTTCTGTAAGCAAGCAAACTTGTATGTGGATAGTATGTCCATCTCGGGAATCAACACTCGAAGACTTTTGCCTTTCTTTTTCGAAAGACAAACTACTACGTAAGAAAAAGTCAACAATTCAACCGCAAAATATAAGTTTGTAATCACAAAGACTATTTTTTATGTGATATAACAACAAATTAACGACGATTTTTTGCTTAACTTGTGCTGTCAGACTTTGCTTCTTACCAAATGTCATGATACTAGGACAATGGGAAGTGTCGTATAGGTTTTGATATACATGCAAAATGTTGAAATTTGGTCAAATATAAGGCTTAAGTGGCCATATCTTTTGGTTGCGTTGACTTAGAAACATGTTTTTTACAGCTTCAAGGAACCAACTTGATGCGTCCACGAGTTCCACAACACACAGAGAACTTATTTTGAAGTCATTTAAACAGTTTTTGTCTACCTTTTATCATATTTCGACCTCCGAGCCATCTATGCTTTAAATAAAAACCTACGCATAAAACTTTAAAATAAGCCCAAGAATCTCAAAGTAAATGTTCTTATCCAAAATGTCAGAATGTTAGCACTACTGTTACACAGACAATTCGATAAGAAAATTCCCTGCATACAAAGTGTGATTATAGAGATACACTATAAGCCCGCATATACCTACTGTCAGAGATATATCATAGCTGAAAATTGGCAGAACACCAGACAGACAGGATGCCAGACGGTGCGAAAATAAACGACAAGGTTCGATTTGGAAACCAACACTCTTGTTGAACTAAACAGACAGAACTCTACTCGGTATTGGTGTAACTATATTATAATTTCAAATCTACTAGCAACCCTGCCAAGCGTGGCTAAATAATTTTCAATCAATCCTAATAAATAAAATTGAAGTGTCTGTTTGCTTACAAAATAGGGACACTGTTAGTATAGTATGTGATGGTACAAATATATCAAAAATATGCAAAAGTGCGGGTGGATGAAGAACCTTCTACCTTACGATCTCTACGACGGAGGGCGTGCACCACTGAGCCAGTCAGCCTGTGACCACGGCCAGTGCAACCTTGTCGAAACGTCAGGCAATTCAGAGGCATGTAATACCTATTTCCTGAACGCGTTAATTCCCGTCTAAATACATAATTACGATCGTATATGATATAATTTATTTTAACTCAAAGAAACTACCCACAACTGTTACTTTAAATATTACAGACAGTCGCAGAAACTGATTCTCAAAACATCAACGTAACAGTTCCTCTAACAGATTATTTCTTATGATCTTACGTAACAGACACATGAGAATAGCCACAACTATGAGAAATGCATCATACAAAAGTAGTGTCATATAATATTACTGGTAAGTCCATCAAATAATATCTTATTTATAATAACTTAAAATATTATTTATATTATTTTTTAAAATATTTTGACACCTGGTTGGAACAAAGTTCTTTTAGCTATATAAATACTTATATATATATTATAGGCCGAACTTTGATATTTTACGTGAAGCGACTGCCATCAGACCTACCTCCACAACCCTACTTGGGTTGTGGAGGTCTGATGGCAGTCGCGATTGGCGATATCGAAGTACTGTAGTTAGACCATGTTGTCGGAGGGGTCTCAATTTGTTAAGATTGGTCACCCATCCTAGAATGACCTGGCTAGTATTACTTAACTTTGTAATGTATTAACCTACTCGGTTACCACAGCCATGAGCCCTTCTATATATATATTATCATCAAATATATATATATATATATATGTACATATATAGTGATTAATGGACAATACCAAGTGGTCGGTTGACAAAAGGCATGAGTGACAGGGACAAATTATAGTTAGCAAAATATGAATGTTTAGTACGATCCTCTCTGCCTACCTTTTTGGGGATAGAAGCGTGAGGTGATTAGATGATTACTGCTTCCCATCCAGGAAGATAACCCAGAAGCTTCTAAAATTTCCATAGTCCAGCACAGACATTAAGTACCAGTTTTGTTCGTGGGAGAGCCATGTTTCGGCACGTATGGGCCCGCTCGACCGGATTGATAACACGGCCTCTCAGAAAAGCGGCAGTGAAGCAATGCTTTTCGCAATGCTTGTTCGGTTACCGGAGGCCCTAACCCTTCCCTCTCCCCTATTCCCGGCCTTCCCTTACTACCACCTTAAAGGGCGGCAACGGACTTGTGACACTTGAGTTGCAGGTGCCCATGGGCGGCGGTAGTCATTTACCGTCAGGTGAGTCGTCTGCTCGTTTGCCCTCTATACCATAAAAAAAAACAAATTTGATTCTGAAATAACTGAGGTTAATTAAGACAGTGCTAAATGTGCTATAGTTTGACATTTCTAATTTAAGTCGATTTTAGACGCTCAAAACGTACAAAGCAATACCACTAAAGTAATTAAGGACTAGGTTAAGTAACCTAATCGAGTTAATAATTAAGGCGATAGTGTGGATATTCATCAGGGTATTATGGTACTCCATAACCGTAATCGAAGCTATAGGATATCAATACAAATAAATAAAATGTAAGTGAGTGTGTGTGTTTTTAATGTCAAAATAAGTTTTTATTTAAGCTCATACAGTTATTTGCACGATACTTATGCCTAAAATCCAGTTTTAAACATATTTGTCTGTCTGTTTGTTCCGGCTAATCTTCGGAACGTGTGGACTGATTTCCACGGGATTTTTACTGGCAGATAACTGGTGTTATTAGGAGTAACTTAGGATACTTTTATTTATGAAAAAATAATTAGGGTTCCGCGCAAAACATATAAATATGTACACGCGAGCGAAGCGGCGCGGGAACGGCTAGTTTTAAATAAAACGTCAGCCTTGAGTTTTGACGTAGGTAAATACTGTTTTAAAACGGAGCAAAAAAAAACATTAGTGCTATAATAAAACATACGCCAGAGGATGGATTCAATGACAATCAGGCGATAAAAAAAAATAGTAAATAGGTATCACATTATAATTATATTTGTACAACAAAGAAACACGGAGGGGTCTCAATGTGTTAAGAATGGTCACCCCTCCCATCATTAAGTTTCACATAGGACCCATTTTAAAACAATTGAAAGTTAAAATATGGAAGCGGTAAGTTTTCCCTAAAAAAGTGAGATCATGTGCTTATTTTTCTTAGCTGTGGTTAGGCATAAAAAAATTACATACATATATTTACAGAAACAAATACAGCTGATTCTGCGGAAGGCATTGATCAGTTTGTCATTTACTTCTGTCCTTACATAAAACAAGTTTCGAGTGAGTTTTCTCGTGCTGTCGTTTTTAGGGTCCCGTACCTCGAAAGGAAAAAAACGGAATCCTTATAGGATCACTTTGTTGTCCGTCCGTCTGTCTGTCTGTTAAGGCCCTTTTTCTCAGGAACGCGTGGAGGTATCAAGCTGGAATTTATATCAAATACTCAGGTCTACTGTCCCTTGGAGCTGTGAAAAATCAAACTTCTAAGCCAACGCAATCAAAAGATACAGCCGTTTATGCCGCAAATTTTCGACACTGGCAAGGGAACCAAAACCTACAGGGTACTTCCCGTGAACTCAGTATCTTGAAATTTGGTACGAAGCAACGTCTTATAGTAGAGATAAAGAAAAAATTGCGAGAACTGTAAATTTTTAGTTACATCATATTATAGGTAATAAAAATATTTCACGGAACCCTCGGTGCGCGAGACCGACTCGCACTTGGCCGGTTTTTTTAGGATATCACCAATTTAATTGAAGTAGGTTTTTCGAGATCTACCCTGACATTTTTATAAAGTGCATTTGATAGAGAGAAATACAAGTAAATTTCTATGAATCATTTCGCTAGTCAGACGAATGGAGTATTACCTTACCTTATCTTTGGACGATTTCTGTGTAGCCGATGTTAATATGACGAAATTCATCTGACGCATAGCACCGTTTCTATACTAGACGCGAAACTTGTCGATGTCTGCCGAATGTTGTGTCGTCACGAGAACAATCGCGTCAGTCACGTGATTTTTTGTCTAGGACATGTGACTGAGATATAGAAAAATATTTTTAAATGTACAATGACAACCCTAATACTTGAATTGGCATAACGTAAAGTATTACAACCCTCGCACAAAGTCAATACCTGTACTATTATGTAGTCTGTGCCATAAGATAGAATTTAGCTTACGCATATAGATAAATTTTATATTTATTCGATATCTAAAATTTTAATAAATGTAATATTTTATAACCACAATTCATTACCTCGGTTTTTTATTATCTATGATCTTTGACCCAGACGTGACTGGACGTGTCCGAAACACCTACAACAACACACAATATACACAATTTTATGTCTATAAAGTTCGACTGGATGTCAAATGGCGACGTTTTCAATGTTTTATGTCAATGTCCAGCATAACTTCAACTGCCATTGTAAAGACTTCCTTACTATGACAGGTCAACATATTTTAAACTAGACGCCTATAGCTTCTTGGAGCCATTTTCGCGTAATTTTAAACTAATAACATATTATATTGATTGAAATTTTTAACTTTCTGCATCTTTCTACATACAAAGTTTAAGGATTTCAAATATCACATTTTTAGAAGCGTGAATTTTACTTAAAAATACGTACAAAAAGCTCTTAATGTATTAATATACAGATTAACTAGATTAACGTAACAAAAAAGCACATATACAACATTATAGCAAGCGATTACCGATGACGATAACTCTTAATACATACAACAAATGAAAACTCAAAGGCAGGCAACGCACTTGTGACTCTTGAGCTGCAGGTGTCCATGGGCGGCGGTTGTCAGTTACCATCAGGTGATCCGTCTGCTCGTTCGCCCCTTATACCATAAAAAAGTATGCTAATTTGGCATAGCATATATGACTGGCGGAAAGAATGCAATAAATGCCGTTAATTCATGATGTTAATACTATAAAATTTACTACTGGGCAATTTTTACATTCATAACATTGTTAATGAATAACGTTTTGTTACTATAAATTTGTTTTATTCCTTTATTTTACACATAAAATATGTGACAAGCCTACCACCATTATTGAAATTAAACATGTAATGTATAGGCTTTGATAATAT
The DNA here is from genome assembly GCA_949752705.1 of Callimorpha dominula. NCBI lineage: Eukaryota > Metazoa > Arthropoda > Insecta > Lepidoptera > Erebidae > Callimorpha > Callimorpha dominula. The sequence continues at coordinate 9,486,490 of OX457017.1, read as the reverse complement.
ACATATAATATGGAGATACTAGATGAAGCACTGGTGGTTTAGTCAGTTACAGACCGCGCGTGTTTAGACACGTAAAAAAAAATTGGTTGTCGGTTTACGGACGAACATTTTACGTAATCCTTACTTCCTTACTAATATTATAAATGCGAAACTTACTCTGTCTGTCTGTCTGTCGGCTTTTCACGCCAAAACTACTGAACCGATTTAAATGAAATTTGGTACACAGATAGTCTAGAGCCTGACAAAAGGACATAAGCTACTTTTTAATGCGAAAAAAGGGGTATAAGGGGTTGAAAGGTGGAGATGAAAAGTTGTATGGAAGTATTGTCAATTACCCTAAATAATTAAAAATTCTACCGAAAGACACTATTCCACGCGGACGAAGTCGCGGGCACAGCTAGTAACGTCATAAGTAGGCCGATTGTGCCTCTTTATCGCTTGTTCCGCGCGCTCGATTGCACGCTCGGCTCAGGCGGAACGTGACAATGAGTCATGGTTTTTCGTGTGTGCAGCCGGCGTTCATCGATTTATAAGACGTTATCACGTCAAAAATCGAGGTTCCAGAAAAGAAAAAATTACATCAAAAATGGCGATGTGACGTTAAATGACAATATACTTACATTAAATGTATTTTTAATTATCTTTTGTTAAATGTACTAATAATATCTATAAGTAGTATGTGTCGAATATTTGCATAAAATGCAAAGAAAAAAATGTTACAATGGCATTTCGCTAGTCAAAATCAAACTGTTTATAGAGACCTGAGATAGCCTAGCGGTAACATTTCGACCATCATTCATTAAATTATAAACCTATTTATAACATAAATCGAGGTATTTTCCGGTCTCGTCACATTAAACGGATCTGAATGAATTTTGCCATAGATATAGATTATTGTCTGGAATAGCACATAGGCTAGGAAAATGTACGGTTCTCAGGATAATTTCACTAAAATTTTCACGCGAACGAAGTCGCAGCAACAGCTAGTATTGCATAACGCATAGTAGAATAATTCCTTATTGCGCGGTAGTTTAGCCAAAATTACCTTTTCGAAGTTAATCAAGCGTTTTATACAAACAATGATTAAAGGCGTTTCTAACTCAGCCATTAAATATCTATACCAGGTACTTAAGATTAGATTACAAAGATACATGCTTTAGGTAGGTTTTCGTCAAACAAAATCATTATGTAAAAATTTTGGAACGGTATCGTAATATACAGTGTTGCCATGTACGATTTTGGTATTTTCCCAAAAAAATAATGACTCACCCGTAAATCCGCAAGGTAAAAATATTTTGCTGACGGTATCAACTTTCACCGCTGCGCTCTTAAAAATGCATTTATAATATGGAATTTTAATAAACTTATTTTTGTCTAATATAAAAAATAACAAATATGCTTAAAATAGAAAACAAAACTATTAGTATACTAAAATAAACTTTAAGTAATTCACAGCTGATTATATAATTAATCAGACATTTTTTTTTCCTTAAATAAGTTGTACGTACGTAAAAACTAGCCATTCCGAGTCATAAACTTTTTATTATTCTAATTAGATGCGAGTACTCACATATCTGTGTCGGCTGGCGGGATGACGTCATTGGCATCCAAATATATACCCTCTCCTCGATGGTGCCATACACCATCCCTTTTAACACAGAAGTACACCTTCCTGCCATCGTTAACAACATTAACATCCACGTTCTCAAATACTTTACTCACAAAAAACGAACCACAATTTTGTTCGGATGCCGGCTCAAAAGTTAGCGACCACTCATCAACATTTACCGCGTTCACATTTAAATTATACACACATTTATTAATATCACACGTTCTAGTGTTTTGTTTCACGGAAAATATCCATGGCGGGGTTCCGGCGCACGTTTTAATTATTAAAAATAACAATAAAAATAATTCACTAGTCCGTAAGCGCACAAAAGCCATGTCAGCGAGACGAATGAGTGAAGTGAACTGAATAAAGCGACGAATTCGCGCGTCGAGTAGGGATGGGACGCCTCGTCGCATTCACTTATATACTCACTCGTTCGTTTGAAGGACGTTCGATAAGAGAGCGCTTTAGATAAATTTTATCTTTATTTTGTAGGCTGCGACTTGTATTTCAATGTTTTATACTTGGTCATACTATCAATCATTGTTGACGATCAGTTTATAGTGATAATATAGATTTGTTTCTTTTAGTTAATACTTATTGCTGATATGAATGGATTTAACTATAACTACTTACAAAATGATATTTAATAGTTTTTGTAATAGTTGAGCTATAGATCAAACCATAAATCTATTAAGGACTATGATACTCGTAGTCAATACATCAATACAAATAAATTAAATTGAAGTGTCTGCTGTAATGTCAAGATAATAATTTTTTTTTAAGATCATACAGTTATTTCCATGATGGCTATGTTTAAAAGTCTGTTTCTTAAACATTTTGTCTGTCTGTTTGTTAGGGCTGATCTCCAGAACGCGTGGACTGATTTCCACGGTACTTTCAGTGGCAGATAGCTGATGTTATGAGCAATAACTTAGGCTACTTTTATTTTGGAAAAACATTTAGTGCTAAGGAAAATGTAAATGTGTACAAGCAAGCGAACCTGGACGGGAAATGCTAGTTAGGAATAAAAAAAAGTAGTTTATAAAAATCAACAAGTCGTCACAATATTTAACATAAACATATCTGAACCAAAAACAAAACTGCTATTTTTTTTAAAAACTTTCACATGCCATATGAGTTACTTATTTAAAATTCTTAATTACCTAACTGACTTAATTAACTTATGAATAATATTATTTAATTACCTACTTTAACTATTCATTGTTATTTAAAATAATCATATAAACAACAGATATTTAACAATCTTTTATTAGGTTAAAAGTTCTTATTAAGATGAATTAATTAGAACAATAATAACTGGACACATCCCACACACGGCCGTCTGATCCTAAACAAAGCAGAGATACTAAGTTTATGGTCTATAGCTTTAAAAAAAAAGAACCTACAATCACGGGATAGTTACTGTAAACCTTTGAGGAGTTCCGTCGATCATCGAATCAAGGAGTTTGTGCGTATGTGTCCTAGTTTCAACAAAATCGTTTCACATGTGTAAAGTCAACGGGCGAACAGTGATTCGTCGCCTATTTTTCTACGCTTAGATTTGAAATGTTTATTGGAAATCTAAATGGGACTAACTTCGAAGTTTACAATACAATATTCTTTATTGTACACCATCGCTAGTTGTGATTTCTTATAGACAACCTTTAGAATTTAGAGGGACAGATGCAATGGATTTGTATATAGGGCAGTTAACAGGTGCACGAGTTCAGCTCAGAAAATTATTGAAAATATATGAATGTAAGAGGAAAGGAATACATGATAATTGAATATACTTATACCTTACATAAAAATTTATCTATACTAATATTATAAAGCTGAAGAGTTTGTTTGTTTGGTTGGTTGAACGCGCTAATCTCAGGTGCTACTGGTTCGAGTTAAAAAATATTTTAGTGTTGGATAGCCAGTTTATCGAGGAAGGCAATATAATATAAATATATATATATATATATATATATATATATATATATATATATATATAATATAAATAATAAAATATATATAATAATAATAAATGGACGAAGTTGTTATGACGAATAACTATCGGAAATATATCCAACGGTGAATATTTGCACAGACACAACCAAGTGGCCAGGATTGTGCATCAACAACTTGCCCTTAGATACAATCTTGTGCATTCAGAGGTGCCATATTACAGGTATGTGCCCGACCCAGTTCTCGAAAATGGTCGTGCCACATTGTATTGGGATCGATCTATCATCACTGACAGAACTATTGTTGCCAATAAACCTGACATTGTGGTAATAGATCGATTAGAGCGCCGCGCAATGATTATCGATAATGCTGTTCCTCATGACGACAACCTCGTGAAAGTTGAATAAGAAAAACAAATCAAATATTTGGATTTGTCTCACGAGATTGTCGATATGTGGAATGTCGATTCGGCGATCATTGTTCCGATTGTCGTATCTGCTCATGGATTGATAGCCAAAAGCCTTGATCAACACCTTAAGAGGCTCGCTTTAGACGGCTGGATCAAGGGACTGATGCTGAAGGCAGTTCTCCTCGACACGGCCCGTATAGTGAGGAAGTTCCTGTCTTTGGAGCCCTAACCACCGGTGTCTTGGTCCCTGTACCCGATGTCCGTGGTATACTATTTTTATATTTTTAAATATATATTTTGTTTTATAGGTACGTATTTAAAAATGTAGTTAATAAATTTTATGTTGAATAAAGAGAATAATAATAGTTTATTTGACATTTCAGTTGGTACACTTGTAATTGAGAATTCCCTGACTCCTGCGCTATTGCACCTCCTGCGCACTGCGCGTGTGTGTCTGTCTGTGTGTGTGCTCGCGTGTGTAGATTTCATATATGTTTGATTGTCACAAGGTCTTCTGTACTGTCATAATTTAATGACTTTAACCATATAAAGATAGCCCTTCTCGCTGCCACGTTATTAACTTTTCTTATTTTATAGATTTTATTGTATTTGTTATAGGTATGTGGAGCTAAAAAATTATAGTGTCTTTGTGCAAAACTTGTTTTAGTACGAGGAACCGGAAAGCGTTCGACTCTTTTGTTAAGTACAGGTAGGTTTGGAACTGTTTTTCTATGGTACCTCCGAAGTATTTCGTACACATATATTTTCCTTACAGATAATACACCTGCACGTTCGTAGAGTGCAGTTGTGGGATATCTATATGGTAGGTATAAAAGTACTTTTAATACTGCCCGCTGGGCCCGGTCTATCATATATGTTTTTGCAGCACCTCCCCAGGCGCAGATACAATATCTTATAAGGCATTCGCATAATGCTCTGTAGGTCTGTACGAGAAGTGTGGCGTCAGCCACTGATTCGAAAATGCAAGTATCCTGTATTGTAAATAATTATAAGTACATATTAATGAAAATATTACTATGATGCCAAATAGTAATCATAAACCAGATTTTTAAAAGTGCACGATTGAGCACGCCTAACACATTCAGGGAACGCATTCCACAGGCGAGCTGCATGGTCCGTACAAGATATATGAAGGAAATTGGTGGAATGCAACGGTATTTTCAGGAGTTGATTTTTCGATGACGTCAAAAACCTCTATTGTGAGTCATTTATGAAACTTGAAACGTTCTCAAAGGTAGGTGTGAGATGGGAGTACCTGAATTAAACAAAATATTGTAAAGTAGAGAAAGAATTAAAGCATTTCGCCGAAGTCGAATAGGATGCTACTTGAGCTTAATATGAGTTTCAGAAATATGGTCATATTTGCGTCAGCCAAATATGAACCTGATGCAGACGTTTTGTAGAAAAAAGAATTACCTATCTATATCGGACAACCCTATAAAAAGTTATGCGGGTTGACTGGTGAACCACCACCGTTCGTTTTTTCGTCGGTAAAAAAAATTTCATGTTTTAATTGTCAACAGAAGAAATGTAAGTTTCAACTAAATGTTATTAATAAATGATTTATTATGATACTAGCAACCCCGGCTTCGCATGGGCAGAGACATCTTCAACAATCATCATCATATTTTAACTAATTTACACAAAATCTTTACAAATTATATACCTAAACCTTCCTCATGAAACGCTTTATCTATTGGTCATAATGGCATGAAAATCCGTTCAGTAGTTTTGAGTTTATCGCCAAAGACAGACAGACAATTGCGACGGGGGACTTTGTTTTATATAGTGATGTAGTCATACTTATTATTATTACGCTGTTACTAGATGTATGTTAATCTTAAAAATCTTTTTAAAATGAGTCAACAAATTATTATAGTAATTCCTCATTTTATTAACATAATAAAAAAATGTTTTACGTATTTATTGTATATATTTATTGTTTTAGATGGCTATGATAATACTTATCTGCTTAATAAATAAATATTGGCTATATACTAAATATATTATAATAATAAATTGAGCTTAAGATATCATTCGCTTAACAGTAAAAACTAGAGATCGCGACGGCGACGGTCAAACTTCGACCATTTTTTTTTTTTTTAGGACAACTCCCGCATTTTTATTTGTTCTTTCATTTTTAATGTCTTGTTCTGTTAAGTAGCCAGTATAGCTTAAACTGTCATTATAGAAACTATTGTACCATGACAGGTCAAAATATATACTGGACCTCTATGGCTTTATGTAGCCGTTTTACTCGCGCACCGAGGGTTCGTAAGAAAACAAACTTCTCGAAGATTTTTTCCCGTCTTTTTCGAACGACAAACTTAACTTTGCAGTTCTAAAAATACTCTCCCATACATCGATTTACGACAAAGTCAACTTTGCAACCGCAAAATATAAGTATGTAATCACAAAAACAATTTTTTTAGATATAACAACAAATTAAAGACTTCCGTAGTTTTTCCCGTACTTGTGCTGTCAGACCTTGCTTCTTACCAAATTTCATAATTCTAGGTCAATGAGAAGTACCCTATAGGTTAAGATTTACCTACGAATTGAAATTTGGTGTAATCTTAGGTTTAAATGGCCATATATTTTGATTGCATTGACATAGAAACTTAATTTTTTACAGCTTCAAGAGACCGCAGACACACTTGGACACAGTATTTGATATTAATTTCAATTTGATGCGTCAACAGGTTCCTGAGAAAAATGGTCTTGACACCCTTACAGACGAAACAGTAAGACAGACGGACAACAAAGTGATCTTATAAGGGTTGCTTTTTTTTTTTTTTGAGGAACGGAACCCTAAAAAGTTAGCTGTCTGCACTTATTTTATGTATAAACTTTAAAAATAGAATAGGCAACTTATAAGTAAGATGACAAAATTAATTAAGGCCGGGTCACACAGGGCGGGAGCTGCGATAAAGCGATCGATCGCGAAGCGATAGCGGTCTGTACCATGTCACACAGGCTACCGTCCGCAGCCCGCGGCGGGCAGGTGGCGGGAACACGGCGGGTGTGACACTAAAAGCGATCAAATTGTTCACGACCTTTCGTAACGCAGCACCGTGTCGGACAGCGACGAAGAAGAAATTCTGCTTTTATTAGCAATGTACCAAAAGAAAACGCGCAAACCCAAAATAATTTGGGTTCACGACATAAATATGAAACGAGATATGTTTGGAGAGTACCGCCATTTGTGTAAAGAGCTGCGTTCATACGAGGACCGATTTTTTACGTATTTTCACATGAGTCAAAGCAGTTTTGATGAGTTGCATGAACTTCTACGACCTTATATATATCCTTGGCTATCTTTTCCCAAAGAATATCCTTCTTTAAAGTGTTTTTATAATAACTCTCTTTAGTATAATAAAGACATGGGTGATGTCTAACTAATTCAATTAGTTTTTCTGTTGGATTCATATTGAAACTGGAACTATCGTATACCTAAGTTGTAAAAAAATACAATTCGTGAGATCGGATCCCGACCGCCCCGCAATCGCTTCGCTCTGTGTGACAGCTTGTAGAAAGAAAGAGAAAGAAAGAAAAATATATTATTTGTATCTTCAGTTATAACAATGAAATTCATATGCCTTAAGACTAGGTTGGTACTGAAGACCAAATAGGGTACCTGCGTCAGCTAGTGTCGCAGATCGCTCTGCAACGCTGGTATTCTCGAAGGCCCCAATTAAATTAAAATATATACATTAATAAAAAATATACATATTGTAATTATATTAATGTTTTACATATAAATAATATTAATAATGTTATATAAATAATCATATACTATACATTTACTATACATAGATACTTGGATTTCACACTATTTAACAAAACAAATTAAATTTTCCTATATTTATAAGTGTATTTCCGAACGCTTCTGTCATCTGTCAGATAATATTAATATATTATTTTTATTGGATTGGTAGTTACGCAATTGTCTATCGTATTATGTAATTGAAAGTAACAATGTTAGTGTATATCTGAAACTATGTCTTTCTATGATATGGATACCATAAAAGTAAGTAAAGTTGCCGCACATATTGATTAGGGTGATAATTTGTAGTGACTACCGTAGCATACAGCGCCCGCGCCCGCCGCCCCCGGGGCGTCCTTCCCGCGAAGCGATCTGCTGTTTGTCGTACCGATCCTATCGCGCGGGAGATCGGAACGCGCCCGTTGCTATGTGACAGGTTGCATACAAATTCGATTATTACAAAAAATCCCGTCCCGGATCGCGGTCGCTTTCCCGCGGCTCCCGCCTCTGTTTGACGAGGGCTTTAATAATCGTAAAATATTTATTTATTTATTAGCTTTTAATCCATTATCAACATCATTATTATCTTTATTTTCAATAAAACCTTTATCTTAAAAAAGTTTTATTTCTATTTTAATTGAACCAGCGGCCAAGGCTACAAATTTTTTGGTGTTTTATAATACTGGAACCATCCTCGTACACGCACCACACGTCCAACTTCGTCGCGCTTTAGTCGGTAATTGATTCAGTAACTGAATTTAGGACAGTGTGATCAGAAGCTTCTAACTTCTGAATTCAGTAACTACTGAGCCGATGCGATGTATGTTATGCGATGAAACTTGGTATGTAGATAGTTGGAGACCTGGATTATCACATAGCTTACTTTTTATCTCGATATTCCTACGGGATTGGGACTTACGCGGGTGAAACCACGGGGCGCTGCTAGTTATTAATATATATACCTACTACTTACCCCATGTTCTTTTATATTTCCGCAATGAAAATAAAAAAAAAACAGATAAAATAAATCCACACATTTGTCGATATTTTTTATTTGATCGTATTAGTGATAAGGGATTTAAGATATAGGCACACCAACTTATTGACACATGATGATGGTTAAATCTGATAATATTTTAAATGGATTGCCCACATTATCACTACACTAGGTATCACTGCTTACTGTTTATCAAAACGTGACTTAAGGATGTTTTTTTATAAATTGTATTGGCATTTGATGTTACCCGTGCCCGAGTTGTATTTTTTTTGGTTCCCTCTGGACAATATAGCTTAGATTATAATATATATAGGTCCTTTTTATAATTTAAGACATATTGCTTAAAAAAATTTGCTTTCTGCACTTTTTCGATTCGTGATATTTTCTTAAAAAATGCGTACAAATAATTTATCTTCACGTATTAATATATGGAAGATCACTAGCCGTTCCCTTAGTTTTAACCGCGTTAAGGGTCACTACTACGCTTCTCTGGGGCGCAGTGTGATGCTCGTTATAACGTCCTCAAGTATTGGGTTATCAAATACAAAAATAATGTTTTCAAATACTACTGATAGTTCCTGTGATAAGAAAAAAAATGCAACTCCGGCACGCCGCACGGGTAACATCAAATGCCAATTAAATTTTTAAAAAATCATCCCTTGGTTTAACTTGATCTGGCTTGATTTGGCTAGTGGTGGCACGCAGACGTTGGCTCCCGGCCTATACGACACAGATACTTACCGAAACAGCCGTGTCCAGTGAGTATTTGCGTCAGCCGATCCTCCGAGCCAATCCTCCATGACGGGTCTTACCGCCACAACTGCGCTCGGTCGCCCAAGTCGTTCTTTCCACTCGATTTCACAAGGCATGGGTCTCAGACCCCTCTCCAGTGCCTCCTTGCGCCAGTGGTATAGCGACGCAAGGTTTCTCGCTTCCAGGTCCCATGGTAAAGTCCCGGCTAGGAGACTCGCCGCTTCAAAGGACACCGTGCGGTATCCTCTAATAATACTGACGGGCATCACCCGTTGCGGGCGCCGCAGTATCGCGGCATTGCGGGCCGTTAAGTTCTCCGCCCAGATTGGGGCCCCATATAGGGCCATTGACCGCACGATTCCGATATAGAGTCTCCTACAGGAGGTGTCGGGCCCCCCTAAGTTATGTAGCAGCCGCGAAAGCGAAGCCGCCGTTCCTATGAGTTTATCGGCCAGACTCCGAAAGTGATGTCCGAAGTCAGATCGACTATCGAGTACGAGCCCCAGATATTTCATCGAGGGCTCGATGCCGATGCGAACACCTCCCACAATAATGCTGGATCCCGATGGTGGCCTCTTCCGAGGCCCATGGAAACAGAGGGCCTCTGATTTATGTAAGGCCACCTCGAGACGCAGCCGCCGAATTCTCCCAACGACTTGAGCAACCCCGACCGTGGCTTTTATGATTGCGTCACGGTGTGTCTTGCCGTCGTTCGCATAGCAGGTCACGGCGACACCTCCTAAGAACACACCGCGCAGCACCCAGTCGTAGCCAATGTTCCACAGGGGTGGGCCTGGCACCGACCCCTGTGGAACACCGCACGACATCTCTCGCCTTCCGTAACCTGCCCGACTTGGGTAGATCACGGTTCTCTCCGTCAGATATGCACCGACAATACAGCGAAGGTAGAGGGGCACTCCATGAAAAATGAGTGCCTCTCTGATGCAACTCCAGGGCAAGGTGTTGAAGGCGTTGGCAATGTCGAGAGACACCGCCAGCATCACCTCACCCCGGGACACTGCTTCCTCCGCCAGGCCTTTTACACGCATGATGGCATCCACAGTGGAACGCCCCCGACGGAAACCAAATTGATGGTCCGGCCCCACTCTTGAAAGATGCTCGACGAGGCGGTCTGCAATGAGCCCTAGATAGCTAAAAGTCTCGTCTACGTCGTTTGGGATGGGACGTACCGTCTTGTATATTGACTTTTTCCTATTTTATTTACGATTTTTTTCGTGTAAGTACTCTATCGTGTCATTTGATATCATTGAAGTTTATTTTATTTATATGTTGTAACTTATACTTTATATACGTCAAATTATGATGATAATAATACTGGTAAATATTTTTTAAAGGTCTAGTCATAGCAGTAACTATGAAAGATTAATTACTGGCAGTGGCTTTAGAACAATTTTATTCTCCAACCTAAAAAACATAAAAATTAAAAATATGTGGACTTTATATCGACGAATTCCTTCCGTTTCTAGGGGCTACTCCGGATGGAATCACTAATGATATGAAAATGCACCGTCTTCAGATAGCAGTAGTTGCTCTGTAAACGAAGAATAGTACAGAACCCTAACCAACTAGATGATGACGATAATGTAACCAATTGCAGTTCCCAACCAAGATCATACCCTTCTACGTCTCCTATATTGATTTGAATTTCAGATATTTTGTCACATGTTGTCAAATAATTAACCAGCTACTACAAACTCGTTCTGAAAGAAAAGCAACTATTGCGCTTAACATTTTGAGAAAACGAACTAAGAAGGTTCAGGAATCTTCCTCACTGAACTTTAAATGGACAACCGGGAAGTTCAATCATGCTGCCACGATAGAATTACCTCAATATAATCCTCCTTTAATGTACCATATTTGCACGCCACAAGTGGCAGAACATGCTGCACCAAGCTGTTTATACCAACACCTATGTATCTTTTTGACCGTGTTCTTGGAAATAAAGATTTATTATTATTATTATTATTTCGATGCTAGCCTCAGAACAGATCACAAATAATACAAATTTCTACAAAGTCCAGAGTTTTACAAACTTATTAGACCTTATTGCCATTACACTATTGATGGGAGCTGTTCAAAAGCCTGCCTGTCGCGATAATTGGAGTAACGCATTGAGGTTTCCCCAAAATGCCTATCTGATGACATTGTTGCGTCTGGTAGAAGAGGGTCGGTACAGTGTCGATGACATTATGGTGCAGTACATGCGTGCGTCGGCTTATCTGCCTTACAAGGGCGGGAACCTGAATCCAATATTTACCAAAGAAACCAAAAAAGTGACGCTTCAAGATGGGGATGGCGCCGGTCTTAAAATATATGCGATCATTCCATATGCAGGTGAAGATCCGTTCAGAGAACCTCATTTTCCTGAATTTCAAAATAGCCTGGGTCTAGGAGTTTAATTGAAATCGGTCAATTTAATAATATCCAAAGAAATAAATGGCTTTCTAATTACTTTTGTATAATTTCAGTTAAATTTAAAGTATATGTGTAATGTAGGTCATGTACAACATAATAATTGCTACGTAAATGTTAGAATGTTGCGCAGTGTTGTATCTCACCAACATATGTTTCCCAATAAAGTATATAAGATAGATTTTTTTAAACATTTTTAAGGAGCTTTATAGATCATAAATAAACATCCTAAAATGAAAAACTAACTAATTTTATAATTTTTTCTGCCTGCGAACTAAAGGGTCAAATTGAATATTTTGATAAATATTATTTACTATTGGTAAATATTAGTTAAAAAAAATTAGGGGCATACATAAGTACACGCACCCATTTTTGTTTTATCTAGTTTAGATATCGATACTTATTTTTCAAAATTTTATAACAAAAATATAAAAATCGGTTGTCTGTAAAGTCGGTTTACTGACTATAGTTAAACGTGACAACGTCATAGGAACGCCTCAGAGCGAGGTAACGCCGCATGAGTCATGTTTTTTCGTGCGTGCAGCCGGCTCCATCGAATTATAAGACGTTGTCACGTCAAAAATATACTTATAAAAGACCAACTTGTACCTATTTTCTAAAAATAGTTTCACTGTATCTCCTATAATTGCAGATTCCTGCTCTAGTAAGAAAAACCATATATATAATGTGCATGTCTGTGTGTGTAGTAAGTAGCTAGTACTAGCTAGTGCTAGTAGTTCACACGCGGCTTCACTCGCATGTACATATATATATAATTCGCGCGGAACCCTAATTCTTTTTCCAAAATAAAAGTAGCCAAGTTATTCCTTATAACACCCGCTATCTGATAATAAAAGTCCTGTGGAAATCGGGCTACCCGTTCCGGAGATTGGCCGGAACAAACGGACAGGCACAGAAACAAAAATTTTAAAAACTGATTTTTAGGCATAGGTTTCGTGCAAATAACTGTAAGCCTAAAAAACTATTATTTTGACATTACAAACAGACACTTTAATTTTATTTATTTGTATTGATGTAGTAGTTAGTGTCCAATAAAAAATCATAATTGCTAAAATTTTTATTTCATATAATAAATAAAGGTGCCCCCCCCCCCCCCTATCCCACCATGTTCGCTATCCTAAAATCAAAATTCATAAAATTTGAATTTTGAGTAACGCGGTCGCTCGCGGGACATGAAGTGCGGGGAGGCGGGTGCATGGGGGCGAAGCTTGCGTGGAATTTATTTTAGAATGCCTGGTCTTAAATAAAAGCAACCCTGTATAGCCTAGTTCTTGGTTGTAGTAGTAAGATAATATACATTCAATGGTAAGTCGTGATAACGCTTCCTGTGTGTTTTTTTTTGTAATCTATACCAGGCCTATGTCACTCGATGTACTTGCGTACTTGCGCACGCTCAATAGCTACCGGCCGCTGGTTCGCCGGCGGAACTTACCAGTAATTATTTACCTAATTCTTTCCCTCAAATTATTCATTAAAACTTTTAGAAGATTCAAAATATTTTCAACCATACAGTTTAATAATCGAGATTTTATAAAAGGGACGAAGAAGTTTATTAATCTTTACATTAAAATAAAACCCATGTAGGATTTTTATATACTAAAACATAAGAAATGAAAAATACCTAAGCGTTAAGTACTTAATTTAAAAAACAATTGTATAATCGAAATTTTTGTAGGGAGTGAGTTATGAGGGCTACATTAGGCTGACGTGGGCCACGTACGCCGATCTGGACGCGTTGGACTCCATATATTTTATATGGCAACTAGTTTTATAGAGCTACATTAGATCCACGCCATGCTACGGCGACGCAACTCTCCCTATGCGACGCCGATCCACTGATCACAGATTTTCGTCGGATGGTGGAGGGGATAACCCACGCGTCTGACCGTATTTCGTATTTTTTATTGAATTTTTGTATTTTTTTTTCCATATTCTAAAAGGATTTAAAGCCATTAAGTAAAGTAAATCTTCTTCAAATTCACTGTCCAATTCATTCATTTTTACGTAACTGATAACAGAGTCGAAAACCAGCGTAAAATGCGCGACACGCGTTGCGTCGATTTTAGGTGCAAACTAATATTACACGTGTAAGAAGTCTCAGACGTGTTCGTCGGCCTAATGTATCTCTCGCTTTATCTGTGACGTAATCTGTGTAATCTCAATCAACTACTTAGTAATCTGTGTCTATACTAGGCTAAAGTCGAAGAGCTTTTTTTTTGTTTGTTTAAACGCGTTTATCTCTGGAAGTAACAGTCAGATTTGAATAATTGTTTTTGTATTAAATAGCGTATTAATTGAGGAAGGTTATTATAGGCTATGTAACATCACGCTATTGTGATTAGGAGCGGAGTAATGACTACAAACGCATGTGAAACAGTTGCTAACAGGCTGGTTAGTGACAATATAATTTAATTTATTACAAATATTTAACTAAATAGAATTGACATGCTTTAATTTTTAGGGTTCCGCTCCTAATAAGGAACCCTTATAGAATCACTTTCTTGACCCCGAAGGCCGTAAACGCATTTAGTTGTAATTAATATTAAATACTTACGTCTGCATTCCCTTGAAGCGGTAAAAAATCAAGCTTCTAAGTCAACGCTCGTTAAACGCAATGTAGATTTGTTCAAATTTGAAATTTCGCTTGTAAATCAAAACCTATAGGGTACTTCCATTGAAATTTGGCAAGAGGCAAGCTCTGAAAAAATCCAAAAGTCGTTAATTTATTGTTTTTGTGTTTACAAACTTAAATTTTGTTGTTGGAAAGTTGGTTTGTGTTTACAAACTTAAATTTTGTTGTTGGAAAGTTGGTTTGTGTTTACGAACTTAAATTTTGTTGTTGGAAAGTTGGTTTGTGTTTACAAACTTAAATTTTGTTGTTGGAAAGTTGGCAGGAGGGAGAGTAAGGGAGGGTGCGCAAGTCACAGTAGCACTTATCCAGTTTTTTTTTCTAGTGCTACTACATTACATTTACCTTTTTTTTTTTGTGTGGAAACCCCCACAGGTCATCACCTCACCATGGCTATCGGTGAAGTGGTATGTCGGAATCGAACCGACTAAAACCACACGGTGTTCCGTCACAAGACTTGGGTATACCCTAGGAAACATTACATTTATCTAACAGTCATCAGGCTATTGTAGTGTTACACAAAACTTAATAATGATATAACCTTTATTGTTTTCGCGTTTATTACTGTTTTAAACAGGTAACGAAACACTGCCAGGGGGTATCGAAATAGTGAATAGGCGTCAGGCCTGCGAGCGAGTGGACGATGTGAACCCACTCCTAATACAAATATTTAGCTTAGCTGGAGGGGTTAACAAGAATAATTGACTGGCCTGCTCATCTAGTAGTTAGTGACCCTGACTGCTGAGCCGTGGGTTCGATTCCCACCCAGGGCAAATAATTGTCTGATGAGCATGATCATTTGTTCTGTGTCTACGTGTAATTCATTTATAATATGTATGTATTTAGATATCTAAGTACCTATGTTTATCGGCATAGTGGTTGCCATAGTAGGGGGAAGTGGGGCAGATATATACAGTTTTTATATTTTGTCTTATAGAATTTTCTCTGGTTACGATATCTGTATCGATTCATCAAAAACTAATAGTCTTACTATCTGACTTAAATTTATATCAAAAATGTGTGATTTGTGTTAATACACTTACGGCTTCTGTAAAAGTTTAAAATAAAAATTATGAATATCCCCACATGCGAGGCACTCTCATACAAGCTATGGGGCAGATTCATAATGTGAAAAAATACACAAATTGAACGCCAAGTGTTTAATTATTTATCAAAATACAACGTAAACAAAGGCAATTAGTCTCTGTGAGCACACAAGTAAAAAAGAGATGAACATAAATATAGGTGGTTTTTCAAGTAGTATTTTCAGGTTTACGGATTCTTATTTTTTTATGGCGTTTTCGGAAACATGCTAACCATTCTGCGCCCGCCATCTTATTATTATTCCAACTTGCAGGATATTTTATATCATTGGCCTTAGCAAAATCATACGCAAGTTTTTTAAGTTGGATACATGTCAGTCCATAGTGCATCTTAGAACACGCTAAGATATATTTAATTAAAAGTTATCTTCTGTTTTTTTTAAAACTTGCTGTGATGCAAATTTGGATTCGAATACACGATTTTCGCTACCAAGATCTTGTGTTATGCGTAATTTTTTGATACGGCTTTGTAGTGTTTGTGCATTAACTCCATATGTGGCTGCTGATTTGTTTTCCAAAACTTCATCGATAGCTTTTAACATTGCCTGTTCGTCCACCCCTCCAGTCCTAGTTCCCTTTTTTTTTGTAATTTCTGACCATTTTTTTTTTCTGTAAAAGAAAATTATGATATCACTTCAATTCTAAAAACTAAAATAAAAAAGTGGGGCACATTCATACAGTATGAATATACCCCGCTTACCTACTGCTGTATTAACTACCGTCACAAGAAATTGAAATAAAAATACCTATTCCTAGAAAAAAACCAACCATATAGGTATATCATTTATATCATTATTTACGTATCAATTCACAAACTTGACCCTATTATCTTTTAAATTAAATAGTACTGAATAATATAGAAAACAGCTTTTATCAATAAAAATCTGTTCAAAGTGAGGTTATAAAAATACTTACGCGTGGCCGAATCACTTCTCATGTCACCTCGTCGCGCGTTTCACACCGACTGCTGTCATGCTGTCCAACTTCATGAGCCAACACACACATAAATAAGCTGCGCATACACGCATAAGTCGTTCAATTGATTTGCGCCTAACAATTCTAACAAACAACAGATATCTCTAGTGTATGAAGGTACCTCTTGTATGAATCTGCCCCACTTCCCTCTACAGGCTCTGCCTAGTTTGAGATCAGACGGCCGTGTGTAAGGTGTGTCAAGTTATTATTATTATTCTCTTTATTCATTTAAATATACATATAAATTACATTTTTAAATACATTCAGATAATATCAAAAATACATTTAAAAATATAAAAAATAGTGCCCCACCGGTATCGGGTACAGGGACCAAGCTACCGGTGGTTAGGGTTCCAGAGACAGAAACCTCCTCACAATACGTGCCGTATCAAGAAGGACCGCCTTCTGCATCAGGCCCTTAGTCCAGCTGCCTAACGAGAGCCTCTGAAGGTGTTGGTCGAGGCTCTTTGCAATCAACCCATGGGCTGATATGACTATCGGTACAATGATTGCTGAATTCACATCCCACATGTCGACCACCTCGTGGGCCAAATCCAAATATTTCATTTGTTTTTCTTTTTCAGCCCTTAAGAGGTTGTCGTCATGGGGAATGGTAATATCAATAATCATTGCTCGGCGCTCTAATCGGTCTATTACCACTATATCAGGCTTATTGGCAATAATAGTCCTGTCAGTGATAATAGACCGATCCCAGTACAATGTTACACGACCATTTTCAAGAACTGAGACGGGCACATACCTGTAGTACGGTAATTCCGCAGTCACAAGGTTATATTTAAGAGCAAGTTGCTGATGGACTATCCTGGCCACTTGGTTATGTGTATGCAAGTACTCACCGTTGGCAAGATGAGAACAACCAGAAATTATATGCCTGAGGGTTTCTCCGGGACGATGACACCCCCGACAAATGTCAATTGTGCCGTCCTTCAGAATATATCTCCGATAGTTATTCGTCATAACGACTTCATCTGTAATTGTACAGACAAAACCTTCAGATTCTCCGAAGAGGTCACCGAACCGTAGCCAGGATACTAATGCCAATAAATCCATATCGGGCCCATTTGAGGCCCGATAAAAACATCCATGCAACGTCTTGCTCTTCCATGTCTCCCTGCGATCTGTAATATTGAGTACTGCAGGTTTGCGCCAGTTCTCTCTACCTAGAGCAAGCGGAGTGAGTCCGTTGTCCACTACCACAACATCCTGATGCATCTCCACGTCAACAGAGAGAAAGTAATCTCTAAGATTGCATACCTCGCGGTTATGTAGTGTCCTGGCATTTAAAAAACCACGACCCCCACATTTCCGCGGGATATACAATCTCATAACCGATGAACGTGGATGGTGCATTCGGTACGCGGTTAGCAATGTACGGACTCTTCTATCCAGGGCATCAAGTTCAGTCTGAGTCCATCTAAGTATGCCAAAGGAGTAGGTTAGGACTGGTATGACCCAATCGTTATAGGCCCGCACCTTATTACCACCTGACAAAAGACTTTTCAATACTTTTTTCAGGCGGCCAAAGAAGCGTTCCTGTAACGATTGCTTCATAGTCAATTCATTTAAACCTAACGCCTGTGACATTCCTAGATACTTGTAAGTTTCGTTCGCGGAAAGGCATCTAAGGTGTGTAAAATCTGAGAGTTCCATACCTTCAGATTCCACAATCTTACCTCTTTTTACATGCATGACTGCACATTTATCCACACCAAATTCCATCCTGATACATTTACTAAAAGTTTCAGTTACCTCTAGTAATTTTATCAGTTGGAAATTGTTGCAGGCAAAAAGTTTCAAATTATCCATGAAAAGGAGGTGGGATATAACCTGACCTCCTCTCCGCAAACGATAGCCTAGTCCTGAACCCTCCAACATAGTGCTGAGAGGATTCAAAGCTAGGCAGAACCACAAGGGACTCAAACTGTCACCCTGAAATATACCCCGCCTGATCTTTATATACTCGCCCTCACCCTGAGATTGTCGACATCCTGGATAGCAAAGAATCGTTTTCCATTGCTGCATACATGCCTCCAAGAAAGTGCATAGAGTTGTATCAATCTTATACAACTCCATCACCCTCAGGAGCCACGTATGCGGCACAGAATCATAAGCTTTCTTATAATCTATCCAACATGTCGCCAGATCTTTTCGGTTACGGCGAACTTGTTGATTAATGGTCGTGTCAATAATAAGGAGCTCTTTAGTGCCACGTGCCCCACTTCTACATCCATTCTGAGAGTAAGACATAACAGAGTTGTTGGTAACATGAGATGCTATCTTTACTCTCAGAATGGACGTCAGTAATTTATATACTGTTGGTAGACAGGTGATGGGTCTGTAGTTCTTGGGATCCGTGGCACAACCAGATTTATAGAGCAGGTGAGTCACGCCTGTGGTCATAAAAGTTGGAAGCGAACCCGATTCTAAGCATGATTGAAATTGAGATGCCAAACATACATGTGAGCTACGGAGCCACTTTAACCAAAAGTTATGCAGTCCGTCCTGTCCCGCTGATTTCCAATTCGGCAACGAACGAACTGCATAAGCTATATCGATGTTTGATATTAATACTGGCTCCATTCTATTAATTGACTCACATGAACGTTCTACATCTCGCATCCATTCACCCTCAGTGTGAGCGACAGGCATTGACCAGATGTTACGCCAAAATGAATTCGTGATTTCAGCATCTGGTAAATGAATGTCGCTCACTAAATCAGGCTGCTCCCATCTTCTATAAACCCACCTCTCATCCCTTTGGAATGTGCGATTCTGAGTATATCGGTCCACCCTTTTGTTGTACCTTCGTATGCGATTTGCCCATGCATAAACCTTCTGTTTCAGAAAGTCAATGCGCTCTGTGACTCGTGCTGTATAATCACAGGAACTGATACCAGTTCCCGAGAAAGCCCGATTCACAAAACGCATTACTCTCGGGCGTGTGTTACCCGATCTGAAACAGTTAAGCTTGCCAATGAGTACCCTCGACTCAGCGATACGACGCTCAATCCTGCATTGCCACGCCGGAACAACAAGCTTTGACCGAGTAGCGGTGTCATTGCCTGGGAATTTAACACCAGCTACTCGACATGCTGTAACAGCAGCACAATACAAAATTGAGTGTGTATCGCTGAGATCTATGCTTTCTTCAAAATAAATAGGTAACATCGAATCAAGGGTACACACTAGCGCTTTGTTTCGTTTATGCATTGGCAAACGCGGTAAACGTGGTCTACTTTCAAAACTCATGGACCGATATTCCAGAATAGTGCCTTCCAAAGTATTCCTTATTATATCAGAGTACTGAGTACTTA
The DNA here is from genome assembly GCA_949752705.1 of Callimorpha dominula. NCBI lineage: Eukaryota > Metazoa > Arthropoda > Insecta > Lepidoptera > Erebidae > Callimorpha > Callimorpha dominula. Next base: position 9,466,483 of record OX457017.1, on the reverse strand, counting down.
CAGATGAAGCATCATTTTCCTCCCCTCCTTCAGCGGGATAAGATTGTAACAACAAAGAGTCTGCATTTGTCACAATTTGTGAAGGAGGAGAAGTAGTAAGGCTAACCTGCAAGTCCGAGCGTAGCCTATCAAGTACGGAGTTATCCAGCAAATTACATCGCACTTGATCCGATAATCTTTGCACCGAAACGTTAACAGCTGGCTCAAGTTCCTGAAACAGAGGCATCATACGATTACGATACGCAGTGAGGTTAGCTCCTCCCTCTGTAGCCACAAAATATGCTCGCATGACGTTCTCATTCATCGAATTCGTCCATTTCATGCGATGCACTATACCACCGGTAGCGGGGGCCCTATTCGAAGCCGATGGGCCTCGTGGTCCCAAGCAGGACGGTGGCCGGCCTCTCCCCGGCCGACGTACAGGTGTTGGCGACGTCGGCGGAGAGAAAAACTCGTCGCTCGAAATCGAGCTCGACGCCTCTGCAATGGCCGGACCTGTTGCTGTGGGTTCCGGGGGCTGCGAGGCGGAGCTGAGCGATGAGTCCGGGGATGGTAAAAGTGCTTTTGTTCTGGCTCTTGTTAGCATCGTCTTCGGTTAATAAATTTTATACAATAAACAACAATTAATTATTTATTGTAAGAAATGACCTTGAGTTTTTGTCTTTACTGTGTACCATCAAAGTAATGTTAAATATCACATTACCATGGTACCGTTAGTCGTTACTGTGGCTTGAATGTAAACGCAATCATAGACACGTTTATTTGTGTTTATCATCTCCAGTATTTGTGGTTATTTGAATTATTATCATTATTACACTAGTAATACTGGTACTTTTATGTATTTGTGCTAGTAATGTGTGACCCTTTTCATTAGGGGGTTTTGCCAATACTCGCCACGCTTGGCAGGCGGGTTGACGAGCGCAGTGACGGAAAGCGCAGCGTAGGACGTCCACTATCGCGGTGGAGAGACGACCTGGTCAAGATCGCAGGACGTCGGTGGATGCAGGCCGCTTGCAACCGGTCTTCTTGGAGGTCATTAAGGGAGGCCTATGTCCATCAGTGGACGTCCTATGGCTGAAATGATGATGATGAATGTGTGACCCACGTTATTACGTTATCCAGTTATGACGACATCAATGTTTATTTCATAGAAGTTTCTACTAAACCTACCGTTCTACTATTTATCTCTGTCAACAATAGAGTTTTATCTATAGTTATAATTAATTATTCTGTAAATAATTAAAAAATATGGCATTTTAGATCCTACTAATATTATAAAAGTGAAAGTTTGTGAGGATGTTTTTTTTTTTTTACACACATCTCACTCACGGCCGTCTGATCCCAAACTAGGCAAAGCCTGTACTATGGTAACCAGACTGCTGATAAACATACTTATATATTTCTAAATACATACATATTATAGATAAATTACACCCAGACACAGAACAAATGATCGTGCTCATCACAAAATTATTTGTCCTGGGTGGGAATCGAACCCACGACCTCTGGCTTTGCAGTCTGGGTCACTAACCACTAGACCAACAGGCCAGTATGGATGTTTGTTACTCTTTCACGCCAAAGCTACTGAACCGATTCCGATGAAACTTGGTATGTAGGTAACATGAGTCCTGGATTAACATATAGGCTAGGTACTTTTTATCCCGATATTCAAACGGGATCGGGACTTACGCGGGTGAAACCGTGGGGCGCTGCTAGTACAGCATAATATTACCTAATGCTTTTACGTAAGTACATTTCATAAGGACTGATCTACGCAATCAAATCCCTCCCATTTAGTGGTATCTGCAGATAAACCTTTTATCTCGGAATTATTATCAAAACATTTATCCTAATAACTCCAAGAAATGACCTTGAGTTTTTGTCTTTACTGTGTACCATCAAAGTAATGTTAAATATCACATTACCATGGTACCGTTAGTCGTTACTGTGGCTTGAATGTAAACGCAATCATAGACACGTTTATTTGTGTTTATCATCTCCAGTATTTGTGGTTATTTGACATGTTTTTGAACGTAAGTATAAGTTGGCTGTTGAAACATTTTTTAAAGCATTTTTTTTTTCTATTTGAGCTGCCAAAATGACTCTGCCCCGCCTGATGAAAAGCACAAGCTGAATCCCAGAGTGGTGGTCACCATCCTCACTGCGAACAGGGACAGTGCAGCATGGTGACCAGCACTATGGCGGCCTAGTGGGATGCTTTTTCACGCCCCGCTTAAAGCATAGGTAAAGAAAGAAAGAAAGAAATATTTTTTATTCTGACATGCATGCATACATGGTACATGGTTTTGCGCAAAAAAAATTAGGAAAAAAAAATTATAAAATACCTCTGCATGAGACAAAAATAGGTAGTCAACACGGAAGCAGTAGGTATTTATCGATTACTGTATCCCTATACTTATAAATACGCAAATAAAAGGGGTGTTCTCATGTTCTTCCCAATTAAGCATGGGAATCTCATCCTTGCAAAAAGCACATAGCCATTCTTACACTTTGATTGTAATCATTCTGGTTTCAATAAAACTGTACCCACCATTAGTATCCCACTTTAATCAAAATGATTCCTTCACGATAAAGCATTACAAAGGCAAACAACTATTCATCCCGAACAGATTCGTAACAAACTACTATCGGGTATACTAAAAATCATAACAAAACACACAAGTAAATTGATAATAAAGCACACAACCCGAATAAGGTACGTAAACGCTTCAACCCCGTTGTTACTAGCGGATATTTTGTTCACGACCTTGTCGCCCGGCATAAAGTATACGTGTCCCGAAACGTTGCACGCGATGTCGCGGTGAGTGTATGTATGTATTGTTGCGGTCGCCAAATTAAGATGGTGGCGCCATCCATTACCGAGTAGCGGAACTAAATTGCGCCATCTTTTAGTCACTTAGAATGTTCTACTGAGTTCTAGAAATTCCAACAGCAGATAGATAGTACCTACTAGATGTTTCAGGAAAGTTCACTAACTTTCTATGATGTTTTTCGAACTATATAAAGTTGCATTGCGGTATGAAAATCCAGTTCTAGTTAAGAAATACTACGAGTTAACAAGTGAGAAGAATAGCGAAAAATACAAGTGAATAAGAGTGAGAATTACTGTAACTGTGATTGTGTTAATTGCTAATTATTTGAATAAATTGTGTCTATTTTGTTATAAATCGGTGGATATTCTAATCCCAAACCCCGGCGGCTCATAACAGTATATATGTTAAGAAGGAATAAATTAGTGAGCGGTATTCATACGTGGTTGTATTTTCACATGTGGGACGTGTGACGCATCAGGTCGCGTCACTCCTAGATGAACCCCTTTCGAGTCCAAAACGAGTCAGGCATCGCCATAATACACCCACGAGTACCTTTCATAAATTTACACCCGGTTTCTAAAAGGCTGATCTAAATATTGTTTAACTCAATATACCAGAGATTTGACATATGATTAGTCAATTTTTGTATTGATCAGTCTTTTCCTTCCAGTCCTTTCCTGTCCTTTTAGAGATCGGGCTTTATTCTCTTTAAGAAATTTCAGTAAAAAACACATAATGAATTAAAAAACTGCATATATTTCGAGTAACAATAATAATTAGGGGATATTAGCCAAATAGTCTTTGACATGTGCGGGCTCCAGCCGGCGGAACCCACTGGCATCGCATATGCCCACTTCTATATTGTCCGCTGTCATCTGACCCTCGAAACCTTCCTTCAAAGTGAGGATCGCTGTGTGCACTGCATCGTCTAGTTCCAATTCTTCTGTGTATCTGGAATTTAAATAATCTATATACATATATATAAAAAAATCATGTCATGTTGTTTGTTCGCGATGAACTCCTAATCTAATGAACCAATTTGAATTAAATTGCTCAACGCAGTTTGGTCCAACTTGAGGATAGTTTTTTTAACTAGGCAAAAAAAAGTATTAGCGAAAGGAAAAATGCTGAACGCGAGTTGATTGTTTTTATTTACGCCATCTATGGATTCTTCGCGATAATATTGTTATTTGTATACTGATTATCCACATATTACGTCGGTTAACTCACAGATGGCGCAATTTTAATTTCAAGTTTTTACAATATATACTATATTTTGATACAATTAATTCAATCCACTAAATATATTTAAAGGACATGGCGAAAGAAACTGTGTTCCAATCGGGTGTCCCAAACACACCTCATTCGTTTTTTTTATTGCAAATTCTCTAGCCTACCTATGCATGAATTATATCCACACTAATATTATAAATGCTAAAGTAACTCTGTCTGTCTGTCTATTACGCTGTACATAGGCTGCTTTATGTCGCGAAAAGATGGAAGGTGGCAAAACTTTTAATCAATGTTTGTACGGGAGAAAAATCGTTTGTGAAGGTTATTTGAATGAATTTTAGTATAGGAATAAACAAGACCTTGGAAAAGAGAAAAGGCTACTGTTTAAAGCGAAAATAAACCTTGAAGGTGGCAAAATAGGATAGCAAATTTTGTATAATTTCGAAGAAAAGTCTACCTATTGGTTTTGTACTAGTTGTCGAGTTTTCCAAAAATTTCTTCACAGGAGAGACAAAAATAAATAATTTAACAGTTCTTCTTTGACTTGACGGTTAACTACCTAGCCTATATCATTCATACCTCTTTTCCAAGAAAGTCTTGCCATTATTGAAATTCTTGCCCATAGCAGTAGCCTTCCACGCAAAGTAGGCCCCGGAAGGATCACATTGGAACAGGTACGGTCTGTCCGATTCCCAGCCACAGATCAGGAGGGATACACCAAATGGACGAACTCCACTGCAAAAAATTTAAACATAATATATATGAGTATTAAAAGCTAATTCATTGAACCAGGTAACTGTGTTATGGTAATATTATCTATACAGTATTCTATCTTCATACAAACGCCAGAAAGTTATACGTACGTGTCTCAAGTTCGGTGTACACTTGATACACAACCCGTCGCGAATGCACCGCAGTGTCGAACTAATACGAAACGGAATAACGAATACGAAATGCGCGGCGAGTCACAATACTGGATAGATAATACGAGGGCGGCACTGAAAATTTCGGGAATCAAGGAAGTGACACAACATAACTATTTAAAAATGTATTTATTGCTTTTCGAAGTATTCTCCGCGAAATTTGACACATTTTTCCATACGATGGAACCAATCATTGAAGCAACCATTCCATTCGGAAGTTGGGGTCTCCAAAATGGCCGTTTTGTAGGCGTCCACAGCCTCTTCAGGTGATGAAAATCTCTGACCACGCAACTTATTCTTTATTTTAGGGAAAGTATAGAAATCATTAGGGCTTAGGTCGGGGCTGTACGGCGGATGGTCTAATAATTCTATGTTTTCTTGCTTTAAAAACTCTTTTGTTCTGTGCGCAGTGTGAGAACTCGCATTGTCGTGATGGAGGATGATGCGGCGGTTGCAGTTCTCTTTACGGAGTTCAGAAACGACCTGTGGCAAACAAATGCTAGCATACCATTCTGCATTAACCGTTCTTTGTCCCTCAAGAGAAATAGTCGCAACATGGCCGGTTTTGGAGACAAACGTGGCCACCATTTTTTTTGCAACACTCCGTGAACGAACAATTTTTGTTGGCTTTAACTCATTTTCGAACACCCAAACTCGTGACTGGTTTTTTGTTTCGGGTTCGTACGTACGCGTTCGTATATCCAGGATTCGTCACCTGATACGATGTTGTATACAGCATTTGAGGATCCTGTGTGGAATCTTTCGAGAGTTTTGACGCACCAAGTAAAAGCTTTTTGCTCTTCACAGAGCGAATGCGGTATCCATCGGGAAAACAACTTTTTTACACCTAATTGTTCATGGAAGATTATTTGTATTTGACTCATGCCAATGTCTAAAGTTGCCTGAATTTCGCGGTATGTCCCATGTCGATCTTCCTCAATCAGCTTACGCACAGCATCAACGTTTTCTTGGGTGACTGCAGTTTTTGGACGACCTTGACGGGGATCATCACTGAGCTTGACACGTCCACGTTGAAATTCAGCAAACCAGCGATAAATTGTGGTTTTGGATGGGGCTTCATCACCAAATGCAGAAATCATCCGGTCAACACACTGTTTTTGCGTTAAACCACTTCGAAAGTCATAATAAATCATCGCACTTTAATTTTCTCGAGTCAATTCCATTTTCTCAACGACTAAACAAGTTTGACAAAACCTTTGATGATATTCGATTTTTAAAACCAAGGAGTTTTCAATTAAAAAGATTTTAATATGACAGAAACAGTGGAAATATTCCATTCCCGATACTTTTAGTGCAGCCTATGTATTACCGTGACTGTGTTCTCATTCATAACCAAACAATTAAGTGCTTTTTAACTTACACAGCATTTCACAGGTACTTTTTATAGTTGTCATGATATATTATTATAATATGCCGTATCACTAATTAACAAGGCACAGAGAAATTGATATACTCCCAACCTTGACTGAGGTTGAATGTAATGCAACATACGCACTGCTGGTGCCATGCAGCACACTGAATATCTGGGTAATAACATTTAATGTACTTAAGATTGTATTTAAAATACTTACCCAGATTGAGTATACTCCTGCATTACTGTAGCAACTCTCTGTACGAGTTGAGCGGTTGGTATTGGCTCGTGATACATTAAGTAATACTGCTGAGCCATTTTACGAGCTTGTGTGACGAGCAGACGATAATCTGGTCCCATACCAGAGTACACCATACCTGAAATATATCCAGTGATAATGCTTAGTGTTTCAACTAACAAATACAGAAGGAAAACTAACGTAATTAGCTTATTACTTTTACGACGTCTGCATAGCATAACATTGGGATGCTCCTCATTTACCTTTATGGAGCATTCATTACTTAAAGTATACTAGCAACCCGTCTCGGCTTCACACGGATAGCTGAGCATATATGCATACAGCAATCCCCAAACTTATTGGCCGGGCTGAAGTTAGCCTCGAGCCGGTGCACAGAATGCAAAATTAAGGTATCGGTTGGGTTTATCAATAAAATTTAAATCTATTTAAGAAATTCGATCTTATTCTATATTAACATCAAAGTCATATTTGGGTTAGTCATTTTCTTCTCGATTGTACCATGCGTGAGATAGCCGTTGCGTCAACTTCAGGCCGGCCTAAGTTTGGAGAGTACATTTTTTTTCTGTCCAGTTAATAGATAGTTTATACATTGTTTTCCTCTAGGTAACTCTATTGGTTTACTCGGCGCAAGCCAAGGAAACTCTCAGTTGGCATATTTTTTCCCAAATCTTTCAGTAAATTTTTAAAAAACCCTTAATGAATTATACACATACACATGAAGTTTATTGCAGACAGACGCAGTGGGGGACTGTTTTATAATATATAGTGATACATCATATTTTCATGTTGAGTAGTGTAGCTCAACCGCAAAACACGGAAAGTATTTGATGAATTGACTTGAAATCTTTACATAATGTTGCATTTTAACAGAAGAGTGTTCTTATATACTTTTTATTTTGAAGTTTCGACGGTAACAGAAAATTCTATGCATTGTACATTAACATATAATCTTCTATATCATAAAAACCATTGTTATAGCAACATGTACGAAATCTTGTCACCTACTTTTTTAAGCAACATCACTGCTATCAATCTACTGTTTTTCTACTCACTGGATGTCCATGAATAGGACAAGTTATGTACAAGTGACATCGTAGGTGTTGCAAATATTTCTATACATCACAGCTTACCATCATGTGGACCGTGTGATCATTAGTGCCAGCTAATTACCACTCACTGTCAACAATTTACTCAACTCTATCAATAATGTAACTTACCAATATGTCCAGTGATCATTTCAACTTTGTTGACACTGTGTTCATCGTATAGGATGCTTTTATGTTTATTCTCTGTTGCAATCACGACGCCATTAGAGGCTGGAACATGAAGAAATAGAAGTTTGCAAAATTTGCATAGTCATACCAAAAACACAAACAAATTTTGGTAATATGTCTAACAATAATAAAACGTGACGTTTTAGTAATCCAGTAGCACTTAAATGAGTTGTTCATTGTCAGTCTAATCACTTTCTTAGACCATGTAGTTAGTGTAATAATAATCATCGACTCATCCAAAAACACCGACGCCAAAATAACCTCTTCTTAATTATTACTTACCTTTAATTCCGACGGAGGTGCCGCCGGCAGCAACGGCAGCTAACGCATATTCAATTTGAACTAATTTCCCTGAAGGGCTACGCAAAAAACACAAAAAATCAATTATTAGCATGCATAAGATACTCATTAAAACATTGTTGAACAAACTTAGAAATAAGAATAAAGATACATTGGTACACAATTCAAAATGCTAAGATATTATTATAGAACGTAATCGTGAGCTAAAAAGACTTGAAAAGTTTATAAATATATTAATATTTTACCTAAAAGTTGTGAGAGAGAAACTGTAACGCTCAGACGCCATGATTACAAAGCAGAATGTCAAAATTTGGTACTGTCATGTTGTTAGGTGATGGCAGAACGTCAAACTTACGTGTAGTTCTACTGTTTGTTAGTGAGTCAGTAAGTGATTACTAGAGATCGGATAATCGGATGCATATTTACCTAAAGTTATTTTTTGGATAACAAATTATGGAAGCGGCTTCTAAGTATATTTTTATTTAAAATAAAATCCCGGGATTCCGGGTTCGCATAACTAATCGGATGTATATTTGCTTTAAGTTAATTCTTTTTAAGTTAAGGTGTTTCCCATTCGAGTATGTACGTATGTAAGGTGTAAGAGAAATGGTGGTGTGGTAAATAAGAAAACATAAATAAATATGAACTTATTTATTCATTACATCACATAATATTTTTATGTTGTACACAGAAACTACATAGAAGAGAAATGAAAGATAGAAAAGTTGTACATGGGCACTTTGGGCAATATACATAAATAATTGTCATTCAAGAATTAATGTTGCTCAAGTTATTGTGTTGTTTTCTTTACAAGTAGCCATGACATGCACTTCTTACATAGCTAATATGAAGAAAATAAAAACTTAAAACTAGCACATTTTATATTTCACTTTTAAAGTGGCAGCGAGATAAATGTGGAGAGATTTGAAAGAGGCCTATATGTATGCTCAGCATTGGGTGGCTATAGATTGAAGAAGAAAGATTACCCCAGTGACAATATCTTTAATCACTATCTATGACTATGGTTCGGTTACTGAAATCTGTCATTTCTGTATCTGTTTGCGTTGAACATGATGGTGTTACGTCTGGTTCTACCGACTGTTCAAAAGTTCTTAATTTAGGATTATTCAGAGAATTGTAGTGTACGATAATAATTTTCTCGAGGTTATCATTTGTTAGTCTATTTCTTTTCATATTAAGGATCCACTTGTAGGTTGAAAAGGATCTCTCCACGTCTACAGAAGTAAGTGGAGCAAATTTGTAAATACTAGAGTAATTTTCTTTATTACATGTTTCACTTATTTCCCTAAGAACATTAAAATCAGGGTTTCTATCCATAAGTTGCTCCATTTTGTTGATAAACGTATTGTTTGATGTCTGGTTTAAAATGAATCTTACGTCGTCAAATATTTGGAATGTTTCTATTATCGACAGGTCCCATTTTTTTAATTTTACTTTTGCAATACGTAAAATTTCGAAATACTCATGTATATACTCTAAATCATTCTTCAAATTAGGTTTAGTAACAGAGCAATTTTTCGATAAAAAAGTGCTTTCCATAATAGCCAACATCTCATCTTTAGGTAAATATGCATCCGAATATCCGATCTCTAGTGATTACTGTAGCATGTAATTGATTCGTTTTGTAAATGGGTAAGAGAAAGAGAAGCTTTATACAATGGGGAGACAAGAACGAAAAACAAGAAAACAAAAGCATAATGCATAATTATCGGGTTTAACTGGATAGGCATCACACTCATGATCACTCATCACATCACTGATGAAGTGATGACTATCCAGTTTAAAACCAAGTTGTTTGCCAATCTCTACTTTTCACTCATACTTATTATACTCACTCATACTATATTATCAGCTTCGTAAGAAAATCAATAGACAACCATAAATACCAAAAGTATTAGATCCAAACCAGTAACTTCTCACTTATTGGTTAAATTTTGACCAATTAAAATCACCAGTATTTCGCTCAATAATTTGATTTGTCTGACATTATTGTCATATTGTGTATCGAAACTGTGCTATTTATATAATTTTAATGAACTTTCAGTGAAAATTACTGATAAAATTCCGACCGATATGTTAGGCCTCCGGGGTGTATCGCCGTCATCGGAGACCATGTCTGAGGGCACTTTAGAGAGGAATCGAATTGAAAAAGCACTTATATCTAAGACACCAACACAAAGTCAGCTATTCCAGAAAAATATTGGTGTTAAAAATTATTCTGACAAGAATGGCAATGATGTGACGAAAGCCGTACATAAAGGAAGGAAGACCTTCGCATTCTGGACGCTAGTTTGTTTGTTGTTTATCCTCGCAATCGGGAATTTAATGCTAACTTTCACCATACTTGCTGTTTTGAGGCTTGGCCAAGGTACTTTTTTTATATCTGCCTAATCTGTATTATTTTTTTTTATTTAACAATGTCTTTTAAGCTTATTAAAGTGTATATATAATATTAAAAACTTGAGACACCACACACAGCCGTCTAATCAAAAATTAGGCAGAGCCTGTACTATGTCAACCAGACCAGCTGTCTGGTACATATAGACATACTTAAATATTACTAAATACAAACATTGTAAAATTATATCGCCTGCCAGCAAAAAAAGTGTCATAAAAAACAGCTATTTTGAGATGACACGACTTTTAAGCCTGTGAATAAATTGAACAAAACGGCTCAGTGAAAAAGGGAACTTTTTTTTCACCGAGCTAATAAAGATGTTATACAGCTGACCAAATGCAACATTTACTATTCAATGCTATAAAAATATCAAAACTTACCTAACATGTGATATGACACTTGTTTGTGATATGATACTTTTTTGCTGGGAGGCGATATGTGATTGGAATATTTGTTTTTATGTGTACATTATATTAACTACATTATACATTTAACACTACTGTAAGAATTTTGGTGTCTGAATCTCGGTCCTAAGTTACCCACTATTGTCACTAATGTAGTTAACACTATCTCAGGTATGGAGAGTATGGAATTCTTGCCAGACCACAATGCAATCAAATTCTTTGGGGACACCGACTTTGAGCATTTGTACAAGAAAGATGGTCTGATAGAGAGCTTCCGGGACACACCAATGAGTATTACCAGTGAAAATGGATCTGTACTGTTTAATTTACAGATTAAGTAAGTATTAAAAAATATATTAAATTAAAATGAACAGTGTAAACCAGGGGTCGGCAACCTGCAACTCACGAGCAACATGCAGCTCTTTGGATGTGAAGTTGTGGCTCTTTGATTCCATATGCAAATATTATTTTAACAAAATTTTAATATTTTAATTACATTTTGATTTACATTTTTATCTAAAAAAAAAAACGTCATCCAATTCTTTTTCCCACGAACAACATTTTAAATCATATTTACAAGGCCAAGTATGGGGTGTCCCAAAATATTTTGTATATGAGGCCTAAAAAAAAAGGTTATCAAATTCTTGTTACAACGAACAACTGGCTCTTTAAAAACTTTCAAATTTTGTACATTGTAACTTTGACTCTTGCGACTCAAAAGGTTGCCAACCCCTGGTGTAAACCAAAACACTTACACTACCCTATGAACTAGATACTTAACAAGTGTTATATACTTATACTTTTTTTATTGTGTAATGGAATGGGCTTATGTCTTCCAACCCACCTGATGGAAAGTGATGATGAAGACGAAGATGGTACATGCCTATCCAAGAGAAACCTATTTAATGTTCTAAGGTTATAATTGTCTGGTAAAAGACAATTATAATAATATGCAATGGCTTTAAAAACTCTCACAGCTGACTAGCGCCATACTTGTCTTACAAATGTTGCAGCGGGCTAACTCATGTTCACTCTAAACAATCTCTAACAGCTAGCGACCAATATTTGTGGTCATTTTTACATAACCAGAGGTAGTTTATCATGTAGAGAAAAAAATTGCGTTAATTTCATATATAAACATTAAATATATGTCATGAACATATAAATGTAACAAAATGTTACCTGCTTAGACCTGGCTGCGTAGAGGTTGCGGGCAACTGCAACTAACACTTGCTGTTAAAAGGAGAATAGTTTATTTTAATACCTAGTGAATAAATGTTTTTCCAAAAAGTTAATTAAAATACTAGCGGGCACATTTTAATCAGCAACCTGGTCAAAACATATTGACGGTTATAAATGTAGATAAAATTTTGATTTTGATTAAATACTCGATGAACGTAGCAATCTTGCAGCGGAAATTCAAATTTAAGTGTACCTATACTCCGTGAGATGTAATGTAATAAACGCCAGTTTGACACAAATGACACTTGCTCTGTTACAACGTATAATGGTTGCTTTTCCCTACTTTTATTGTCAGTGATTTTTGACGAAGCAAAAACAACCTTATTACGTTGTAACAAGTGTCAAATCGGGCCTATTAAACCCCAGGAAATGTAAGCATTTTGTAAGGGTGCGAGTGAGACGGCAAATTATACTTGCTTGTGCGCAAGTAGCGACGCGACAATACAACTGCATTCGTCGCTGTGCTTGCTATGCGTTCGGGTGTGTTTCTTAAGTTTTTCTCATTTCTACGATTACTTACTTGAACTTACTATTGAACGGTTTCTGATTTGCATCGTGATTTGGATTTTTGTTTTACTTGAAACGACGACTTTTGTGCCACGAATCCTGGATTTACCTGCTCTGCGGCTTGGACCTCTTATTTCTTTTATTAACAAGGTAAGAATTATTTCTTTATATATATATCTATATATATATATAGCTGGAAAACAGATTTTGACAATAGAAATATGTATAATATAATAAATAACTCGTAGTAAAGTCAAATGTACCTGAGTAATGGTAGTTTCGCCAGATAGTAACATGTTCTGCTCTCTGATTGGTCGACTGTTGAATTAAGGGACTATTGTTTAAACAGATTTGCTGTATATCAGGTAGTTTTAAAACAATGCGCTGTGTTGTGTGGTTATCTGATACTGTATTTCGACAATAGATATAAAACAACCGATTTAAAACGTTTTAAATAAAATGTTGCTGTTCTAAACCCCAAATAAATCGTTTTAAACGGTTGAAAATTCGCCTACAAAAATAAAAGAACTGTGTTTTACACTTCATTGTGTGCAATTTCTGGTCACCTGGCATCATGTTTTGTTTTAATTAGTTTATAGAAAATCAATAGAAAGTACCTACCTACATTACCTACTACAGGAAAACTTAAGCACAGATAAGATAATAGTTACTTCGTAACAGATACATCACTCCCATACAAAACTGAAAATACCTACGTTATTATAGCCTGCAAAATTTAAATAATAATACCTGGCGTTAGCTGCGAGGAGAAATATATCTTAATTACGCTTTTCGAAAGTTGAGAACGCCTTGCCCACCGTGCGACCTTCGTCTGTGTGTGTAGCCGAACTGCCGGACACTCTAGGGTTGTACAAAGTACACAAATAATGAAATAAATTATTTATTTGGGGTATGTTCCGATATACACTGCGAGCACTGTTCAGTGCTCTTACCGCGCAAAAATTCGTTTCGTTATAGTCTGACAGTATACTGCCGCAGTATCCTAGGGAAATATATGACGTCATAAATCGTCGCCATTTTTGTACTGTGAGCACTGGCGTTTTCGAGGAAAGGTGCTCTCAGTGCTTTGATTACGTGATCAACTACAATTTTTTTCCAGTTAGTAAAGAATTATTTGTCGAAATATGTTCATTACTTTAAACGTACATAGCCCCATTTAAATAATTCGGTTATAAAGTTATTATGCATTCGGTTACTTGAAAAACAATATTTTCTTTTAATAAAAAGTAAACTTACTTTTATTATGCGAGTAATTCAATTGACAATTGATATGAATATTAAATTTTTAAATATAACTACATTCAAACAATAATTTTTCTTGTTGAACAGATAACTTGCACAAATATATGATTATTATTTTCACGTCAAAACAGCGCCAAAAACATAGATGACAGTATACTGGACTGCGTTCCGTATTAAACAGTAACCAGTATAGCTAATTATAAAGGAACAGCTTCGCAGTAAATTAAATTGACGTCACTCCTTATAGTGCATATCGGAACACACACTTGATAATCAAATTTATGGGTGAGTTTTATAAAATGATAAATAAAATTATATCCCATATGAAATTTATATCTTTAATTTTTATAGGTAATGAAAGTATCCCTTAAACTTTCGATAGTAACATAAAATGTTGATGCTGTAGACATATACATCACTATCACTACATCACTACATATTATAAAACAAAGTCCCCCGCCGCGTTTGTCTGTCTGTCTGTCTATCTGTTCACGATAAACTCAAAAACTAGTTAACAGATTTTCATGCGGTTTTCATCAATAGATAGAGCGATTTATGAGGAAGGTTTAGGCATGTAATTTGTTAGGGTTTTGTGTAAGTTGGTTGAAATATGAACACGATAGTTGAAGATGTGCGAAGCTGGGGCGGGTTGAGCCTACAGCCATTACTAGCATAATGGCTGTTGCGTAGACTAGAGAAAGATACTCTGGTAATTTAAACTTTCTATAACATATTATGTTACACAAAAGTATTAAATAACAAATAACTACCTACTCAAATAAAAACCTCATTCCGTGCCGATCTCAATATGTTTTACATTTCAGTAGCTCTTATTATTGTTTTCACTATATTTCTAACTATATTACATATTGTGTGACAGAAGCAGCCTTCAGTTCGTGCCTACAAGTTACAACAATTAATTTATGCGCTGGCAGTTCACACCTACTAAGTTCGTCACCTTTCGTAGAAATTATGGGTTTATTATTGACGGTTTAATAGACTACATTTATTACATCATCATCATTTATCAACATCGTATAGAATTTATATAAGCAACATTTATTTTTTTGTTGTGAAGATAACTATTATTTATTATTAGTCCAGCCACGTGGCAATGACGAGTAAAGAATAAACACCTGAAGTGTTATATTGGCAAAAAAGTAATAGCCAAAATCATTTTTGCAACTTATTTTTAAAGGATTTCACAGATCACTAACGTCTAACAATAACGCAATTTAACATAATAAATACATTTAGCAATAACAAAACATCTCCACTTCATAATAAGTTCGATTTGACATTTTGTTTTTATTTACGGAGAATACCGTTCTGCCGTGCGTGCGTGCTCTCAGCTACGCATTGTCGCCCCTACTGACACTTTTACCGTGGACGGTAAGCTAAATTGGTAGGTATATAAAACGCGACCTCGAGCGAGTGATGTAGCCCTGACTTAAGTATGTAGGTATACCTACCTATACTTATTTATTATATTACACACACTAGATTAGAAGACATCATTAACACAATGCCGTTCGTTTTACTTGCGCATGAAAGAGACAACGTTATGTTTTCAAGGCCTTCGTGACGACGTCAACGAGAGTGCGAGATTGTGAGTTTGGTTTTAAACCAAATCAAATTGATTATATTTATATCGTTTGAAAACAATGAAAAAATGTTTATTTACTAACACAGAGTTTTTAACTTATCAATAGAGTTATTATAACTTAGGTAGGTAATACCTACGCTTGGTCGGACGGACCAACTAGAACTAAACACGCTAAGTATATCAATTTATCACACATATAAAAAATCTTTACATAGTTTATAGGTACTCCGTCATATCCCTACCTCGCCTCGGTAAAATCAAGAAAATGTACTTAAGAGTAGAGTAGTAAGAAAAACATAGTCATCAACACCAACTGTTTTAAATGATAAAGAAAAATGGTTTATTTCGGTTTTAAACCGTTTTTTTGTCGTTTTAAACGGATTGGTTTAATTGGTTTTAAACCGGCCTTATATCTATAATTTCGACTCATCTCTTCAAACCATCAAATTATGATCTTTTTTACTTCACAGGTATTATTCGCTACCATGATGGCGGATTTAACTCAAAGAGAAGACATTGCTCAGTCCTGGCTACGAAATCACCCAGAGTTGTTTTACGACCCATCAACTGGAACTATAAGCTGTACGAAATGTGAAACAACATTAAAAGCGAAGAAAACCATTTTGAATCGGCATCTAAAATCACAAAAACATCGAGGAATTCAGGCAGCATCGCCAAATGAGTTTTATATTGACTTGATTAATTTTCTCATTATGTGCAACATACCGTGGTCAAAAGTTGAAAACCCCAATTTTCGTGGGTTTTTTTTTAAATACATGTGTAACTGTAAAAATCAAGATTGAACCATTCCAAGTGAGTCTTTGTTAAGAAAGAAATACTTGGGCCATGTTTATGAAGATAAAATGAAATTTATCCACAGTGAAGTACAAAACAATAAGATATGGATATCTTTAGACGAAACCACTGACTTTCTGGGACGAAATGTTGTAAATTTTTTAGTCAAACCATTAAATAAAAACTCATCGGGACGAATTTACTTGTTAAATTTTCAAACTTTAGAAGTGGTTAACGGTCGTACTGTGTCCGAGTTTGTGATTAAATGTCTAAAAAACTTATGGGGGGACCAATTCAACAATAAAGTGCAAGACGTCTTAATGTTGTGTAGCGACAGCGTAGCATATATGTTACTGGCTGGGAAAATATAAAAAATACATTTCCCAATACAAAACATTTTACGTGTTTGGCTCACGGCCTGCACAGATTAACAAAGACAATACGTTTAAGCTACGGCGATGTAGACACTCTAATTAATAATATCAAAAAAATATTTTTAAAAGCTCCCAACAGAGTACGAATTTTAAACGAACAACATCCAAATTTACCTTTGCCTCCAGAGCCAGTTATCACTAGGTGGGGAACATGGTTAGAGGCGGCATTTTACTATGCCAAACATTTGGACAAAATATCGAGTGTTGTAGCTTTATTGGATAGCAACGAAGCCATATCTATTAGAAATGCTAGGGAAGTACTAACTAAACCTAATTTGAAGAATGATTTAGAGTATATATGAGTATTTCGAAATTTTACGTATTGCAATAGTAAAATTAGAAAAATGTGACCTGTCGATAATAGAAACATTCGAAATATTTGACTTCATTTTAAACCAGACATTAAACAATACGTTTATCAAAAAATGGAGCAACTTATGGATAGAAACCCTGATTTTGATGTTCTTAGGGAAATAAGTGAAACATGTAATAAAGAAAATGACTCTAGTATTTACAAATTTGCGCCACTTACTTCTGTAGACGTGGAGAGATCCTTTTCAACCTACAAGTGGATCCTTAATATGAAAAGAAATAGACTAACAAAAGATAACCTCGAGAAAATTATTATCGTACACTACAATTCTCTGAATAATCCTAAATTAAGAACTTTTGAACAGTCAGTAGAACCAGACGTAACACCATCATGTTCAACGCAAACAGATACAGAAATGACAGATTTCAGTGACCGAACCATAGTCATAGATAGTGATTAAAGATATTGTCACTGGGGTAATCTTTCTTCTTCAATCTATAGCCACCCAATGCTGAGCATATATATAGGCCTCTTTCAAATCTCTCCACATTTATCTCGCTGCCACTTTAAAAGTGAAATATAAAATGTGCTAGTTTTAAGTTTTTATTTTCTTCATATTAGCTATGTAAGAAGTGCATGTCATGGCTACTTGTAAAGAAAACAACACAATAACTTGAGCAACATTAATTCTTGAATGACAATTATTTATATATATTGCCCAAAGTGCCCATGTACAACTTTTCTATCTTTCATTTCTCTTCTATGTAGTTTCTGTGCGTACAACATAAAAATATTATGTGATGTAATGAACAAATAAGTTTATATTAATTTATGTTTTCTTATTTACCACACCACCATTTCTCTTACACCTTACATACGTACATACTCGAATGGGAAACACCTTAACTTAAAAATAATTAACTTAAAGTAAATATACATCCCATTAGTTATGCGAACCCGGAATCCCGGGATTTTATTTTAAATAAAAATATACTTAGAAGCCGCTTCCATATTTGTTATCCAAAAAATAACTTTAGGTAAATATGCATCCGATTATCCGATCTCTACTCATCACACACTATACTGTCACGGCTCCAACCCAGCAATTAAGTTGTCATTCAAATCTGAGCTTTAAAACGTGGTTGTATAATGTATTTCATAATGTCAATACGCGCTTACTGCCTGCCGTCGGCTTTTTGACGTGACCATGACCTTTACTCTTCAAGCAAAAACTACTGAGCAGATTGCAGTGAAACTTGGTATGTAGATAGCTGAAGACCTGGATTAACACATAGGCTACTTTTTATCCCGATATTCCTACGGCATCGGGTCTTACACGGGTGAAACCGCGGGGCACAGGTAGTAATTTATATTTCCTTTTCAGACCGTCTCGCTATGAGAATAAACTCACAGTCAATACATCAGGAATCTTTGTGCGAGGAGTGAATGCATTCGAGCTGATCGACCCAGACTCCGGAGAAGTGATCTTCAGCACTGCATCTGCAGAGATGAATATTCCCGATGGTGTTAAGAACCTTCATGCAAGGGTAGGTAGCATTTATTAAATGATGAAGCTAGTATTCAGCAATATTCGAAGGCTCTGGATGCTTGCAGCATGAGATATCAATACATCAAGATAGAAAACACACCATCAAACATCTGCCTGACATTTACCCGATTACAATTTGGTGTTGGTGACAAATTTTTTCTTTTGCCATTCTGGTCTATGATTCGTGGTTTCACTGTTTTCTTCCTTTCTCTCTTGTCCATCCCCTTTCACGCATTCCATCTATCTTTTCTTTGGTCCACGTGCAACCACTTCTTCACAGCACATTGCTAGTCCCTCTGCATCACATGTAAATACCACAATAGCGGGGGAGTCCTTTCAGGCGTCTACTTCTTTCCTCAAATTGTCCATCCTAGTAACCCCACATATTTTGCATATTTCCATTGAATAGTTTTCTCTATATTGCAGCAAATATCAATTAAACGCATAACTTCACCAGTGGATGAAGATCTTAATCTTCGAACAGAGAGTTCTGCCCACCTACGAGGAGCAGAAGGCACCCACATGGAGTCCAAAGAATTATTCTGGAGTGCTGATCAGGATATCTATCTGAAATCCATCAATGGATCTGTGGTTTTAAGTGGCAAAGAGGGTGTTTTTATTGATGTAAGGTATCTGCCCATAGCGGTGACTTTGAATAAGACGGATAAATATAGCCAGGGCACAGGGCAGTTTAAGGTATGTGTGTGTATGCCTCAAGGTAAACTGTTTAGAATAGCAGTGCCCACAGGGCAGAAGGTGACTTGTTCTCATATAAATATGACTGGTGACTTAAATCCTTGTGCCTAGAGCACTTGTGTACTGGTTTGTTTTTTTATCAGTTTCAAGCCTACAGGTGTTAAATGTTTGAGGTCCATGTCTGTCTCTGGCATCATAGTTCCTAAATGTAGGGGTGTGCGTTCGCGCAGCGGAATGTTGTTGAATTTAAAGATTTTAATTATGCAGATATTTAGTGTAATGACGTCGTGTAATTGTGTATGGTAAAAAAAATGTGTGCATGCAGCCATTGTGGAGAAATTCGCTAAAAACTGATTCCGCTGGGCGAACGTTGTCCTGGCGGAACTTTTTTAATCCATGGCCGCTTTTTTGTAGCCATCCGAACTTGCTCGGGTTATGTAGGTTTTCGATGCTTTGTCAGTATTTTAATTGTTTCTCTTTAATTACTGAATTTAATGAGTTGAAATTTTGCATGTGAGTAGTCGAATTAACACACTAATTATTGGAATACATTTTACTATGCAATTCCTTTAGAACGTCGTGATATTTGACTGCTTTGTAAACAGTGGTCTATTCATGGTAAATTGTCCTATAACTCTTTAATTACTAACGGAACATCATTGATACTTGGCAACATGTTGCAGACACTCTTACAAGGTTTGTATAAACGTGAAAATCTAGACCCCAAAGTGCATACTTTACGAACTAAGACCTAATAAGCGTATTTTAAGTTTATATTTTATCTTTTAAACCCTACGATTTTTTCTAAATCTGTTTTTTAAACAAATATAAACAAATTCAAAACAACGTATGTAAAAATCTACAGCTATCTATATAAGCGCTTTATATGAAAACTAGCTAATGGCCAAATGTTCGCGTAGCGGAAACTTGAATTTCTCCGAAGTTTATGCATGCACTAATTTTATTCATACATACACAATTACACACAAATACACACTAATTCTTGGACACATTTTTTTCTTCTAAGCCCATGGATTAAAAAAAGTTCCGCCAGGACAACGTTCGCCCAGCAGAATCAGTTTTTAGCGAATTTCTCCACAATGGCTGCATGCAAAAATTTTTTTTTACCATACACAATTACACGACGTCATACACTAAATATCTGCATAATTAAAATCTTTAAATTCAACAACATTCCGCTGCGCGAACGCACACAATGTAGGGTTCGATCTGAATAGGTTGATTTTTATTTAGAAAGCTTAACTAGTCAATCCATATTTATTAAAGTGAATATTCGTCTAGTATCGGGCCGTACAGGGGCCTTTTATCAATATCACATTACAGGCAATGCAGTATAAACCACAGTACCTGTTAGAAAAAAAAAAACAGCAATACATAATGCCATGGAAAGCCAACGCTATCACTTTGGGCACATAACTAGTTTAGAGCAGTTCACGCGACAGGTTGCGTCGCTCCTTGATAAAGGGCATCTGTCGGGTTCCGAACTACACGGGCTTACCCGAAAGGCACATGTGAGTACAACATATACCTTTGTTAAGTGTGATTATAGTATAATAAGTCACTCACGGAAATTATTCAATGATATTTACATTATTGTAATAGAATGTACTTGCATTAGACAATGACGGTCATCAAAGTAATAATTATCTATCTATTTAGGACTGTATCAAGTCACTGTTTACATAGCTGTTATAAATAAAACAATCTAGTCAAAGTGTTGTTTGTTTGTCAAGTGAAAATATATTGTAAGGAATTCACATCCATTAGTTCTTTTTTTTCTCCTATTTCCAATAACCACCATCGATCCTATTCTGGATTATTATCACACAAATTTGACTGGCTGCCGTCCGTTAACAGCTAGAGGGTTAGGCTGGATAGCCAGAAGGTCAACATAGCGCATTAAACTCCTCAATATAACATTTGAGCTCTTTGGGTGTACATTATGATGCTTTTGCTGGCCATACCTGGATGCCGTATGATCATATAAGTTTCAGAAAAGAGTTGTACACCAGGAGCTTATTATGCAAAGATGGGACTGAGGTGCGACCCATTAACCAATATAAGTATTTATATTTAAAATTAAGTTGCTCCCTCTTCTGTTGTATGTCTTCCACGTGAGCCTCTTGTCCAGATAGCAGCCTGGAGTCTTAACACAATCTGTATGTGATAATGTATCCCCTAATTTTACTGTGGGACAGTCACTTCTCAAAAGAAAAGGTGTTGTCCTGGGTGGAAATCGGGAATCTAATCCACAACCTCTGGCTGACCAATAGGCTCGTCAAAGTATTAGCTGTACCAGTCATCCTTTAGTTGATACAGGGAAAAGAATGCCGTGCCGTCCAGGTCGTCGATATATAATAGTGATAGATATTAACGTGGGAGAGCCATGCTTCGGCACGTATGGGCCGGCTCGACTACGCTCGACACCACGGCCACACAGAAAACCGACAGTGAAACAACGTTTGCATTGCTTTTCGCCGAGTGAGTGAGGTTACCGGAAGCCCTAACCCTTCCCTCTCCCCTATTCCCGTCCTTTTCTTCCCTGTCATCTCCCTTTCCGCCCCCTCCCCCTCTTCCCCTACTCCCACCTTAAAGGGCGGTAACGCACTTGTGACTCTTGAGTTACAGGTGCCCATGGGCGGCGGTAGTCATTTACCATCAGGTGACCCGTCTGCTCGTTTGCCCCCTAAAACAAAAATATATATATGATAAGCATTAACCACATTTTAATTTAACGTCAACGATTACCACCTGTTTAATAAAATAACTCCAGTCCATCCCAAGGTTGCCTGGAACAGATTGCTTTAAGCGATAAGGCCGCCCTTTGTACACTATTTATAAGATACATCTTCTGTTACATATTCTTTGTAAAACCCTGGTGTACAAATAAAGTGTAATCTATCTATCTATATATATATCAATATAATAAAAATTAATTGAGGTGTTAAATAAAAAAACTTCAGTAAATGTAATTCCTTATTTTTAATGTCGTATAAGCAGAAAATGCAGGCAGTTCCATTGAAATAACATGTATACACATGCGAATGCAAAATTTTCTTTTATATACAGAAACATATTTATTATTATATTAAATTTCACTCACGTTTTTCAAAATATACGAAGTTTCGGTCGCAATAATAAATTACATTTGTTGAACATCTAATTGTAGGGAATGACATACAAGGCAAAAGGATAGCTGCCTATGGTCAAAGAATACATTAGTAAAGGGGCAGAAGTCCTATTTCGCAAAATCATTTAAATAAATAGCAACTCATGCTCCGACACAATAAAGTTGCAATTCCTGCGCTAATTTCTCTAGGTACAGTTCACCTAGAAGTTGCCTCTCTTTATATCGAGTAACTCTTATCTGTTCTGACAACGTCGCGTTAGGGTTGTCTTTTTTAAAGAATCAATTAATCTGGATATACACTTACAGGTAAGTTATGTGCATATTACTCAATTTTTTGTGAACAAATAAATCTAGACTGGGTACTAATAAGTCGATAGTCTAGATACGAACGGATGACGCGACGCAGGCTGGAGTGAGTATCGAACTAACGTGCGGCCGGCGAGCAGCAATCCGCTAAATATTTGGCACGATTAGTCAAGCCCACCGCTAGCTTTATACCTAAAGTGCGGAGTGGACCTTGCCTGCTTGCTGTGGTCAACATAAATTGTATAACAGTCATCAAGAAATTAAGAGTTACTTAGGAATTTGATTCAACTATTTTTAAGTTTGTTGCTATTTTTGAAGTGAAAACTTCTTTAGGCACGTTGGGCACTTTTGGTATGGGGAAAAGGACTGAAGTAGCGTGACCGTCACGTCACGCTCAGATACATATATACAGATGTGTTTTCAATGCTGACGTGTGCAGTCCCAACGTTGAAAGTTGATGTTTTCACGTTAGGTATGACGTCACAAGTCGTTATTACGAGTGTGTTACAAAACTTTCGGTTTTGTTAATAATAGATCGTCTGGTGATCGAATTTCGACTATATTTGTTTAACTTTTAACTGTTTTGTTTTACGTTATTCACCGTTTCGTACCGTGACAGGTCAAGATATATTTTTTTTGCAGAATTTTTAAACTTATAACATATATTAACTAAAAAGTATTCCAAATTTTATATTTCTAAGTAGTCTCTGGCTCACTCTCTCTAAACTTCACTTGACAGTCGCGGTAGTTGATCGTCAAAGTTGACAAGTCAAATACCGACTTGTCAACTTTGACAGCCAAGTACGTCGTCTATATTATACCGATGTAGACGTCAAATACGTGTTTACAAGACAAAGGACTTATTGACATTAAAATTACGCTGCTGAGCTCAAAAAGAAAGCGTTAAAAATTGTTACAGACTTAAAAATTATATAGAGAAAAAAATCATATCACAATAATTTATCAAATAAAAAACCGATACGACAGGTCGCTTTAGCTCTTGATAAAGGGTCCCTGTCGGATCTTAAACTAGTAGGCATATCTTAATAGATATTAACCTCATGGTTCCGACGAAGTCCATCTTTCGTCGTGTCATAACGAAGATGAGGCAATCAATTTATGTCATAGAATCCAAAAAAAAAAAAAAACTGTAAATTCAAATATATAAAATAATGCCTTCATAATCATAATATTCACAATTCATTTATAATCGCCCTAACTTAACTCTTAGAAATTTTCAAATCGGCCCCGTAGTTTTCGAGATAAGAGATTTAAACATACAAAACTTTTTATAGCATTCATAATATAAGACCATGTACTTTAATGTCCCTGTACAAAAAAAAATTGTATGTCATTCCTTACAAAAATGATTCAGTAAATTATTAGCGAAATCACCAAACACTATGTCGCACTGTCCGCGGCAATAGATCAACACAAAACAACACAGACCACAGAATGTTAATCTTCAGACGGCGCCAGGATTGTTCTCGCTGCTCACTATCTGGTATGTGATTAGGTATTCGGGGTAAGCCTATAAATGATAAGCATCATAATTATTAATAACAATAATATCTAGTGTTCGACCACTGGTCTAAAATGAAAAAAAGTCATTCGGAATCAGTGGTGAAGCTAGTTGCCTGTTCCAATACGTAGATCCTACGAAAAAGATCAGGAAAAAATACTCAAAGAAAACTCATTTTCAACATATTTTATTTTTAATATTCTGGTTATATTGTTTTTAAGTAAACGTGAAATGAGAATAAATTGGAATCCAAAAATGGTTTTTGCTGTAGGAAAAACTCCATAAATAATATTTGTACATATTATATGACTAACAGCTATAAAAAGTTCTTCACAGGAGGTCTAGTTATGATCCCTAGACCCTAAAAACAACCGCCAGTTAAAAAGTTTATATATATATATGTATGTATCTCAATGTTACCGGCACGCTATAGGTCGCAATTATGCACCGATTGCTTTCAAACTTGGACGACAAATCAAAAGGGCAAAAATTAAGGTTAAGTTCGTGAATGGGGATATTCCCCCAAAGGGGGGACTAGGGGGCAGATTTTCAAAAAAAAAAAATACGAAATCTACCTCTGCGGGCCCGGTTTTTTTCTCAATCAATAAAAATTGGAAATTTTTCTTCAAAGCTTAGCTTTTTGTTTTCAATAGAATTGCGGTTAAATTTGGACCACCGGGCAACAACTAAATATTATGATTCAAGCGGTTCTCACCTGCTCGCCTCTATACACGACATACTCCGGGAAGCAGAGTCCTCCCTGTGAGGGCCGGCCCGCCACCGAGTGGTGTCCGGGAGGGGCGTGGGCCATCTTCATCGCTGACATTAGCTGGAAGGCGCGACCCAACGTCACTCGGCATAACAGCATTTGTCTGTTGATGGAAAAAGAAAATATTACTAGCCTGGTCCAAAATTTTGGTTAAATCTACCCCATGGTAGAAAAATTTACGATTTTTCTAGGACAAAAAGTAGCCTATGTACATGTACTATTCCCATTTTCATCCATCCTTACAAAATGTATGCTTTATACTATGAGTAATCACAAATACTTTTTTCAGAATGAAAAGTACCCAAAAATTTAATGATGATCGGATGATGAGTTAAGGTGTGAAATACGTAACAAACTCACAATCACACTTATTTTATAATGTTTGTCTGTATTGGGCCAGTGTCAGAAGGTACTAAAAATAATTTTACGTTCAATAGATTTTGTTATAATTTTTTTAAGGCTTACTTTAAAAAATAAATCTCTAATAATAAAAAAAAATATATGGATGAATTCATCAATTATGTGATAAGTTGGATGTAATTTACGTCTTTTACAGAAAGATGTGTTCATATTTTAGGATTGGTATGTATAGCAGATAAATGGCTAGTTGAGAGTTATTCTGAAAATGTTTTTATTGTATGATTTTTTTTCTGTAGCTAGATTTTGTTGAGTTATGATTTAGATATTCAAAATTAAGGATTATTTCTAAAATTGTTTGAGACCCCACAATATGACCACACCTTGCTATAACCTAGACTTATTCATTTAACATTTTTATATATTATTAAAAAAAAATTAAGAAACGAGAAAGAAAGTAGAAATAGATATATTTGACGCGAATTGTTTTAGATCGTGTATCTATGGTATGTTTGATGTAAGGTTAAGCATAATTTTAGATCAGACACATATTATACAGATGTGTGTTTTCACTTCTGACGTGCAGTCCTACGACTGACAGTCTTTTCTTTTAACTTTAGTTCTAAGGTACGATTCACACCGAACGGGCCGCGCCGGAGTGTGTCGAGTCGCGCCTCGGTAGCTAAGCGCTAGTGGGCGGAGCCAACCGCCCGCGGCGCCAAGAAGTGCCGTGCAAAAATGAATTTTAAGTAATAAATATAAATTTCAATTTCCATCATCGTACTAAAAACGCGCTCCGGCGCTGCCTGTTTGGTATGCATAGTACGTAAGCGTCTGTTTCTCTTCTACGTAAGGAGCTGAAAGGTTTACTTACCTGTGACATAAATAACAGCTCCTATCCTTATGCGCTGGACATCCAGAACCTCCTCCGAAGCCGTACACGTACTGGTTACTCTTGGAGGAGTGCTCAGCGAAGTAAATACCCGCGCCGAACATACCGCCTAAATAGAAACCATATATTATCTGTGGGCTAATTTAATCACTCGCAGTACCCTTATATAAAAATATAGACCCCGGGTTAGATAATTAAAATTTTAAAGAAGAAAAAAAACTATTCCTTTTCCCACCAATAGCATATTATTTTCTTGGTACTCCATTGTTAAGGCAAAGGTAATACGATAGTGGAGCTTAGTGTCGGTCCTCTAGACAAGGCCAGATAATATTTAAAAAAAATCGGTTTCTCGCTAATAGTATATTATTTTCTTGATACTCCATTGTTCAGGCAAAGGTAACACAATAGTGGAGCCTAGTGTTGGTCCTCTAATGAAGGCCAGATAATATTTAAAAAATATTCGAATTCCCAGCCTTTATTCAGGCAAAGGTAACACTACCATGGAGCCTATTGAAGGCTCTTTAAAAAAGACCAAAGACAATAATTGCAGACGAACGTCCTACCTCCACGCTACATAAGTCTTTCAGGAACTCATATCCAAAAAGGATGACCCTCTTTTTTGTCAGTCGGGTAAAAGTTATCTTACCGATATAAGCGTGCCGTTCATCGAAGCCTTTCTGCACGATGGCGTTGATGAAGGGCGAGCCGTGAAACAGCATGCGCTCGTTGGGAGCCCCGGCCTCCTCGCACACCTCGCGGCGCCGGTGCTGGTAGCGCTCCCACAGCCGACCGTTCACTAGCTTCTGTATCTGTAACAAACAAATATACAATTACATGAAGGTAAATTAATCCTACTAATTGACGATTTCTAACATATACTAATGGAGTGTGAACGGAATCGTGATGCCGATGAAAAAATGGTCTTGGATTTCAAACAAAACATAGGCTCATTTTTGAGTATTCTGTCTACACCTCTTTCAGAGGCTGCAAGAACACTGTATGATATTAATTGTAGAAATTTCTAATCAATGTTTATAAAAAAGGACTGACAAGTCTCGGATAAAAGTCGAAAAAGAGAAAAAAAAAGCGTGTCTTTGATATTTAGATTGTATAAGAAATACAGTAAATATTGTAAAATTCTAAGTTAAAGTAACGCCATCTGTGAAAGTTGCCCGAACTAATATACGGATATTAATATACAAGATATTACAGTAGTATCGGCACAATTCATAGATGGCGTAAAAATAAAATAAATTAACTCGCGGTCAGCATTTTTGTTGCGCTATCACTTTTTTCTGGCCGCCGAGTGTCTGAAGTGTAACGTGCGATAAGGAATTTCGTTTAAAAAACTATTACGAGCGGTTGAGTAATTAAAGACCACCTTAAAGGCCGGCAACGCACTTATGACTCTTGAGTTGCAGGTACTCATGGGCAGCGGTAGTCATTTACAATCAGATGACACGTGTGCCCGATTGCCCCATATTCCATAAAAAAAAGTTAGGACTTATCACTTACCCTAACAACATTATAATGTGTGAAGGCTCCGCCGGCATGGTCCCTATGCGCCCTGACGGAGGCTTGCATCTCCCTCTCTACTATCGTGTACTCGCTCTCCGCGCATCCCTCCTCTGTGGGAACGGTCACCTCGACTAGCGTCGTACCTCCGTACCATTCTGTTAAAACAGAAAACCTTAGAGCTTGTTTCTGAAAGCTGTGGTCATATTTAAGAATAGTTTAATTATCGCACTGCTATTACAAGAGTGTATCAACTCAAAATGAAGCTTTTTTTCAGAAACGACAGAAAACTGATTACTCGCTTCTTGTTAAAGATTATAAAAAGTGAACACTGTATATAGATTATTGATAAAATTAAGGGATTTCTGTATGATGATGTCAGTTCAGTAATGAATTATTAAGGAGATTACAGGTTATCAAGTTATTTCCAATTTTTGACTCAATACTCTATTGTCTAAACAAATTTAAAAAAAAAAAAAAATATTTTTAGTTGTTTTGTTGAAAAATTTTGCTTATTACAATGTATTATTATTATTTTATATTTATTGACGCGTAGGGAATTGATATTTACGTATGAAAAATGAATTATCTCAAATTTACCCTATTTTGAGTTGATACAGTCTCGTAATAGCAGTGCGATATATAGGTAATAAATAGTTCAGTCAGTTTAAAAAAAAAGCTTTTTTTTTAAATTATATCTTAAAAAAAACCAGACAGCAGAAGTGAAACTTCAGAAAAGTAGCCTACGAGACAACAAAATGTGTTTTAAGAGAGTGGCCGTGAGTTTGTTTGCCCGATTTCTTTACACAAGGCTCAACCATTTGAAAACGGGCGGTTATAGATCGACACAAGCAGTTAAGATAATTATCTGTTATCCATTATTGTTGGGTGATCTATAATTTTTTATTATAATAATTATTTTTTAAACTGACGATTTCGAATAATTATTGATAATTAATTTTATGAAATAAAAATATTGAATTTGAAATAATCTGTGCTTGTCAACATTGGCGATCTTCTGTAGGGTGGAAGCAATACTTACACCAATCATGCGCCACAACACAAAAAACCTTCTGTACTCACCAGATGCAGTTTGCAGACTGTGCCTGGCGGCCTTCAGCAGCCGGTGCCTGTGCCCGTAGGCGGCCACGCCCACCGCCCTCAGATCCTCGTGAGACATCTCCGAGAGGATGTCCACGGTGATCTGTTCGCGTTCCAGGGACGCTGTGAGCTGTTCTAGCCCGATACTGGGGACAAGAGGTAGGTATAGGAACAGCACCTTTTCACTTGTAACTATGTAAAAAAATCTTGGAAGTCAATTTAACCTACTTCTAATTATTGTCGTAAAGAAATGAATCTTTGTATGTATAAGTAGTTCGGATGATACTACTATAATTTGGCATCTTGGAGCTGATCTGATGGAGCCAGGAGGTGGATAATGGAACTCTCCAGTAGCTATTAGAAAACCCTATCCAGTTTGGGCTCATATGATTCCTTTTGACAAGTCCACTATATTGGTCTGCTGAGAGTGGAAGTCGTACTCTTTTCTACTTTCTGATTCTACTAGGACTTTGTTAACCTTCAACGCACTAATGACACTGGTCAATCGATGATCGAAAACAGTTTCCTGTGGGGTGAAGATAGTACAGTTCTCCAAAGGCAGAAATCTGTCGTGCCTTACGTCATAAATTCTAAAGTTATTCAACTTCAGGTATATAGCAGACAAATATATTGCTGTACTCACCCGGATAGGAAGGTCTGTAAAGACTCGGATGTAGACAGAGCTGATGCTGGTCTACCCGCCGCGTCTTCTAAGCTGCCTCGGGAGCCTTCCGCCCAGTAGTTGCTTGGAACCACCTAAAAATTGCACCGAACTTCAATTAATTCATCCTCGTACCAATTTTGTACAGAAAATGTTATGGTTCGAGAAAGCATAACTATACTATATAAAATAATCTAGTTTGTATTTGGATCACATACAGCGAAAACATACTTTAGCGCCATCTATCGAAAACAAGTCGAACTACATAGTAACTACTGATCCTGCATCGCGCAATGAAATTTCTTGAGCTGATCAGTTTATATAAGTACTACTTCCTAACATTAATAGGCCTTTTTTTGTACGTGGGTTTTTGGTGGGGCAGTGTGTCGGAATCGAATGGACTACAACCACACGGTGTGCCATACTGCGCCTAAAAAAGGGGGGTCCGAGAACAGACGATCACCGAGCCTGGTCGGAGGACATCACACTTCTGAACAGTAGTGATCCCAATCTAGAACTCGCTTAAAAAATAAGTGTATGTATAGTTTTAAAGTAAAACTTCTAAGGCGGCGATTCAATAATCGTAAATGCAACGGTTAGATAGTTTCGTTACATGAGAGAGAAGAAAGATATAACGTAGAGAAAATTAGAAAGAGAGAGTATATTTATTAACGTATATTTTTGAGAAGTTTCACTTTTCGACTGCAAAGTAGTTACCGGTAACGCTAAGGGCACGGTGTCCCCACTCGGCATGAGGATCGGCATGTGAGGGGGGGGCAGGGGCGGCGGGAGGGGGGCCACCGCGGCGCCCACCTCGCCCGCTGCTGACGTCATGGCGTCCTGCAGCAGCGAGCGCACGTCCTCGGCGCCCGCCAGGTCCAGCGCGGTCTGCCCTTCTTGGTTTTTCAGGTAAGGGTCTGCGCCGTGGGCGAGCTACGAACAAGCATTTTAACTTTTTCACAAAGTTTTTTCTCCTGGAGTAAATCATTAACAAATGGCCTTTCTGATGATAAGCTGTCGTCATCGGTAACATAGTTGATAAGAAAGAATTGGACTTTAGTTTTTATAACATTAAGCTGAGATTCGAATGTCACAAGTATTTGATGTTTTTGTGTTGTTGCTGCTACTGTTACGTATATCCCGCGGGTGCCATCTATTGTCAACTTTAAGCAGTCATAGAGAGCGACGATTATCTAAAGTGAGATGCACGCCATCTGTTGAAATTATACGGAACTTATGGTCTATGAAAATTTTACCGCCCGTAAGCAAAAGTAATCGTTTCTTGTTTATTGAAACGCGGCATAATACGTTGCATTGCAAGTGAATTTAGAAACGTAATAATTAATTGTGATTGTGTTGTTATTTGTTTCTCTGTGTATTATGTGATTTATTAAAATAAATTGTCTGTTTTGGTAATAAATTGGTGTGATTTTCTAATCCGGAACATCAGCTTTTAACAAAATGGTGTCAGAAGTGGGATTAGATGATGCCTGTTTTACCAAAGAAAGAGACGGAAGGCGTTCGTACTAAGGGACAGCGACAGTAGGAAATGGACCAGAAGCAAGTTGGGGATGCTCCTCAACAACCTGCGGATGGTCGACAGCCGACGGCAGAACCTGTTGCCGGTCTATCCACGGCTCCCTCAACCTCGGCGGCGCTGTCGCCAGGGGGAGTAGGCTCGTCGCCTGCAAGAACAGTTGCGGCGGGACCTTCAGGCTACGCTGCGTGTGCGGCCTCGTGCAGCGGCGTGAAGCCCCAGCGGTCGGCGGCGTTGGGCGGCACCGGCCCGCCCTCGTCAGTGACATACCAGTAGCGCGCAGAGCTGCGTGCGCGCCTTGTGCGCGGCCTCGTGCAGCGGCGTGAAGCCCCAGCGGTCGGCGGCGTTGGGCGGCACCGGCCCGCCCTCGTCAGTGACATACCAGTAGCGCGCAGAGCTGCGTGCGCGCCTTGTGCGCGGCCTCGTGCAGCGGCGTGAAGCCCCAGCGGTCGGCGGCGTTGGGCGGCGTGCCGGCGCGCAGCAGCAGCGCCGCCAGCTCCACGTGGCCGTACGACGCCGCGTTGTGCAGCGGCACCAGCCCGCCCTTGTCTCGCGCGCCCACCTGCGCGCCCGCCTCCAGCAGCGCCTCGGCCACCTCCAGGTTGTTGTAGCCGGCTGGGGAGGTACACTGTATAGCGAGCGTGGTCACACGTGACAGCGGCAAAATGTAAATACAATATAAACCTTTTTCTATTAAAATGAACCTAAAAATTGTATACCGCTGTCCTGTGGACGTCATATACTAATTGCATTTAATTTTTAGCTCTAGACAGACAGTAGAATATTAAGATTGTACAAATCTGCCCTGAAAATATACTAATGCAAATAAGTAAATAAACAAAAAAATATAGATTTTCTATAACATACTAATACAGAAAATTACCAAAATCCTACACGAGTTGCTAAAACACAGTTATATTTGTATATGTTATAATCTTACCAGCTAAATGTAGCGGCGTGGAGTTCCTCCCATGCGAGTCTCTACAGTTTACATTTTGTGGAGTTATTAATTTTCTGAAACAAATATCACAAAACTTATTAAACAACCAAAATGGCCCTTCGAGCCAAAGTCCGTATCTAGGATAGTATAGCGAGTTAAGTCACCAAAAGCCGCAAGAAAAGAGGGGTGGGGGGCATATGCATGTATATATACATATATTCGTAACATCAAGGGGTGACACTAGTTGTAGAACAGAGACTTTACACAAATCAGTTACATGGTCCTTCGAGCGGGGAAAACCTTGACTTGAACCTTGGATTATTGACTTTTTATTCCCTAGAACTGTTATAAGGGTGTGCTTGACTATTATTACGAAAACTTTTATTTATTTTTATTTCATAACAAATTAACACACAGCAGTACTGGTGATAAGCGGTTACCAGACTCGGGACAACCATTGAATGACCAACGAATGAACCAATGAATCAGACAAGTTTTTGGCTTGTGTGGGAGTCGAACACAAGAGTCGAACTCAGTGCCAATGGCAAAGCGACCACACTATTATTTATGTATATTTTACCTAGCTCTGGCGAGATCTCCTCTCTTCGCGGCGTCTAACAAGGCAGCATCTCCTCGCAGAGCGTCCGCAGTATCACAGTCTCCCGCCCGGACCAACTGAAGAGGAGTTAGTCCATCACGGTTCCGTCGGCTCGGGTCAGCACCATGCTGAGAAGCAGGAGGGAGAATATAAAACTATGGCACCAACAATAGACAAGCTAAACTATCGAACCGACATGATGCTAGCCTGATCGGAGGATCCCCCCTTCGTGTTGGTAGAACTTAATATCCGTTTCTCCACATTATCCACAGTAAGGGTCTGTATTTCTTTCTACTTTTCTTTGTATTTCTGTTTGTATGTGCGAGTGTAAATGTGTATTTCGTACGTGTCTGTGTTTTTTCAAGTTGTGTCTTTGGCCGGTGTATGTATCTATGTCAATTTACAGAGTGATTGATTGTACAACTGTGAGCGTTTGTGTGTTTTTGAATCCCTGTGGTTAACTAAGATTGAAAGCAAGTAGAATAAATAAGTTTTTTTAGTTTTTATAGGTTGTATCATAAGGAGAGTAGAAGACAAACGCCTATTCCATTACACAATAAAAAAAAAACTGTGTGCCTTTGAGTGTAAATGCTTGCATGCGTTTTTGTGTTAATTACATGTACATATAGATAACCCATTTTGTATTTTTGTTCATATAACGTTTGTAAAATCTTATTTTGACAATCCATCTTTCTTTACTTTAATCAATGTTTGACACCTTGAGCAAGAGCCGGACGATATCGGCCTTCCCTTTGGCGGCGGCCTCGTGCAGCGGCGTGAAGCGCCAGAGGTCGTGCGCGTTGACGCCCGCGCCCGCGCACACCAGCAGCTCCGTCACCTCGTAGTGCCCGTACGAGCACGCGTTGTGCAGGGGCACCAGACCACTGAGCAATACGAACACACTCATTTAAACCTGCGGCTTCTCTTGTTTTTAAGTTATATGGCTATCTCTCAGAAATAGTAGATACTTTTTTCTAGTTTCTGTTTACACATTGTTAGGTAAAGACATATGGTCCTTGTCATCCAGAAAAAAGAACTGTTCCTGAGAAGTGAAGAAGACAAATTATTTGACTGCAGACGGATCACCTGATGTTAAGTGACTACCACCGCCGATGGGCACCTGCAATACAAGTGTGTTGCCGGCCTTTAAGATAGGAGTAGGGGAAGGGAGGAAGAGGGGAGGGTTAGGGCCTCCGGTAACCTGACTCACTGGGCGAAACACAACACATTGCTTCACTGGTAGTCTTCTGTAGGCCTTGGTATCACTCCGGTCGAGCTGACCCATACGTGCCGAAGCATGGCTCTCCCACAATGAAAATTGCAATATGAATTGAATTAAGATACTATACATATATAACAATAAGTTCGAGTCATCGATCGATTCGATTCACACTAAGCCTAAAGTAGACCAATTAGCCCAGTTTGAATACCACTGTTAGAGCATATAAAATATATCCTTTTTAATAACTGACTGTGTATGCAAGTATCTTTCTACATTATTTTCATCAACTGAAAAGCATCTGATTGACCTTAAAAATTTGCAAGTATTAGGGAACAGTTCAACAATATCATATCATCAGGATCATCAGAATAAAAAAATATTAAAACATTTTAATTCAGTTTGTTATTAAAGTGTGTTCTTTTTAAACTATATAATTTAGTAGCTGTTGCTGTAACGAGAAAAAAACATCTATCCTCACTAATTAAAAAGCAACAAACATCCATCCATCTTCATAAACTTTTGCCCTTATAATATAAGTAAGATTTCTTACAACATTAATTTACTAATAGTTATAAACTTACCCTTTGTCTTTGGCATGGACATCAGCACCTCTTTGTAACAGGAGTTGAGCAAGGGGCAGTCTATTGTATCTATAAAAAACACCATTCACCATTAAAACAGAATTAATTACAGTACTAAGACGTTTTTTCGCTAACAGGCTCTAGTAGGCAGTACAGTAGGAACTCACCCCGCGGCGAAGTGTAGCGGAGTGGAATGTCGGCCGTCCACGTCGCGGCAGTTGACGAGCCGGGGCCGCGCGTCGAGCACGGCGCGCGCGCTCTCCGCGTCGCCCGCGCGCGCCGCCTCCAGCAGGCGCAGAGCCGCCGCGTTCGCGCACGCGTCTGGATAAAACACGCATAACACTTGTAGCAGAAGTTTTGATAGTTTGGAAGATTTTCACTGAAGTTTTCTCCCTCGCAATTTCAAAGTGCCTTTAACGAACGTTTTCTCTCAGAAAGGATCCCAAACAGGGATCCAGCTCGACCCCACAAGTTTTCGTCCTCACAACTCCAAAAAGTCGAGAGTGCTTCCTACGGCCCTAAGAGTGGCCGGTGATTAATTAGACGGGTTTTATGCCCTCCAACCGCAAAGGAATGATGTCCATATGTGCCTGCACCCCACCCCTATAGACCCTCATCTTACTTGCAACTTTGCGGGCTGCCTTGACCGTTGCGGACATGCAGGTCTCAACTCGCCTGAGGGGTTTCCACACTTAAAAACGGGAGCACTGCAGGTTTTTTAGCCAAGCACACCAAATTCCCTCTAACTTTTAATTATTTGTGAAAAATTTATTCACTGTTCATTACTTTTCTGTTATACCATAGTTCTTGTAGTAACGAAACGGTCAGACCACGTATTTTGACTAAGGTGTAGAGTTAGTGAAGTTGGGGCTTGTAGAGTTAGAAGCTTGGCTCTACATGAGATCTGATAACTTTTTGACAGTGCAAGCCATATGGTCTGTCTCGTCTTGGCGACATTTTACATGAAATGTTTTTGGTGGGATATATTATACAAGAATTGCTCACTTTAAAATTATTGAATAGACAACATGACATATAGAAGACGATCTAACATGTCATCTACAAATAATAACTACGGTCAATCACGTGTTAGTGGGGGGGGATTGTATTTTTTTTTTCATTCATTGTCCATCACTCACCGTCAGGTTGAGGGTATAAGGCGTCAGGAGTGGTGTCGGCTCCACACGCCAGCAGGAGGCGGCAGGCGGCCGCAGAATCTCTTCGCGCCGCCACCGCCAGGGCTGATGAGCCTCGACCGTCACACGCGTTCACTTTGGCACCTGGGTACACAAAAAAAAAGTATAAAATACACACATAACACTTATAACACCCCTCCTTTTTGCGTGGGGGGTTAATAAAATAATAAAAACTGTATAAGTGACAGAGAATTTTTGATGAGAACCATTGATTTCATTGGATCGATAAAATGTCAAACTTCTATTGAATACATTAGTTAAATAGATTGTCAATAGATGGCATTATCTACATTTTTTTTTAAATCGAGGTGTATGGCCAAATGCATAATAGAAACTACGATTGCGTACAGAATTTAAACATTTACAATAGCTAACGAGAATGTTACTTAAAATGGGGAAAAGTACTGAACTCGTGACCATCACGCTAATCATACATATATAGATCCACTAGAGGGCGCTAATCTAAACATTGAGTTCTATCAGCTCCTTATTAATTAATGTCACCAACCTGGCCAGTGTAAACAAATATGTAAAAATAGAATATATTTTAAAATGTAACCTAAAAACTGTGTAACTTAAGTTTACCATGTCTCAATAGGAGATCCATGGCATCGAGGTGTGCATGCTCCGTCGCCACGTGGAGAGGGGTCTGGCCTTCCTTGTTCTTCTCGTTGACACGAGCGCCTTTTCTGATCAGCATTTCCATGACCTGTAGACAATAATAACCTGCTATTACCCTCGTGATACACAACACTCAGCATATGGGAATAAGAGCTACATTTAACAGGATACCATGATCAAATTGGTGATGTTCAGAAGTACTCGAAATCAGCGAGCTTGTGGAAAGGTTTGTTGCGGTGTGAAAGGGTAGGAGCAAATGGCAGGTTGTTTTCTCTGTCTAGCCCAAAGGGAGATATGTGAGCTTATGTATGTTTAGTAGAAATAAAGCGTAAATTAAGAAACCCCAATCCACCAATATTATCTAAACTAATATTATAAGGAGGAAACATTTGTGTGTATGTTTGTAATGTTTTCACACAAAAACTACTAGACCGATTGCGATGAAACTTGGTATGTACATAGCTGGAGACCTGGATTAACGCATAGGCTTTTAGGCATTAGGCTTTTTATCCCGATATTTCCACGGTATCGGAACTTACGCGGGTGAAACAGCGGGGCGCTGCTAGTAGTAAATAATTTATGTATTTCTATTTTATTGAATGATACTGTTACGAAACAATACTATGTTATTTATTTATTAAATGCGAAATAATTTAATTAGGAGTTAGTAGATAAGAATTTCAGATAAGAATTATTTTCTTCGGTCTTCGGACGAGTTTGGTTTTAGCACAGAACTAAGAATAAGTAAGAAATGCGATGTGGGCGGGGCCCGCGCGCCGAAGTTATGAGCTAACGCTCACAACTAATAGAAATACGTGCAAACATTTTTGTACTCGCGTAATTACTTTCGCCGGGAACGTAACTGTGTGAAAAAACAATAATGATGCCGATTTGCACAATAATTACGTGTCGAAAAAGAATTAAGGATTGCAGTGTGTCCAGAGTAAGGACATCATTTCGTCGGTGATTCCAAAAACTTTTGTTCTTAGGTAATATTGACATAAATTCACAAAGTATTATGTAATTTAAGAGAGAAAACCATTATGATCGAAAGGAACGTACCCATACTACGTGACCCGTTCTGGAGGGGGAGGGGGGTCTTCAAAATACCACGCTTGGTCACAGGGGCGGATGGGGGCTTAGGTTTTCGTCACGTAGTCAATATCCTCTAGGGAAATCTCGTGCTATTTCGAGCTATATTTAATTATGGTCCGCAGCGTGTAGCGCTTTTTAAACTCGCAAAAAATTATTCAAAACCATATTTATAAATGACTACGTGAAAATTAGATATAATACTACTAATTAGATTATTGGCATATAGTACGGGTGGTCACCGAAGGGGGGAGGGGTATAAAAAGTGTGTCACGTAGTATGGGTGTAGGTGGGTATGTTCCCTAATAAGCAGTTATGCATTACGTATCATATTTGCGCACTAACTATATTGAAACTACGAGAGCCAGCAATGAACTACATTGCTAAAAGGAATATTGCTATACGTCTTGCAAGAAAATATTTGGTAAATGTTAAGGTGCACAATCGTTAGCTCTTATCAACATCGAACAGAAAACAGTTAATGGCATTTCTAAATACATACATATTCTAAGTCCTGTGAGCTTTTGTTTTCGACCTTATTTTCATAGAGGTTTTTAATATTATTTTTTAGTAATAAAAATATTACCTGTTTTCTTTTAGGGTAGACACTGGCAGAGGCGCAATGTAGGGCCCTGTCACCAGTGCCCACATGCTGGAAGTTCACCAGGGCTTCCACACTGCACTCCCCGGGAAGGGAACTCGTACTACCACTGGTGGATGCTTGGGAACTCTGTGTAAAAGTATGATTTTTACTTAAATTCAATCAAGTAGTGTATTAAGTCTCTCATTATGTAAAAAAAAAAAAAGAATGGTTGGATAGAATTGTCCACCACCGGCAAATTAATTCGGTGGGATTCAAACCTGCAATCATTCCCTTCCCAGCATTCGATTACGCGATTCACTAGTGTTGCGATGGTAATCGTTTACCAGCTGGTGCTTCGCACTGTGAGTGAGGTTACCGGAGACCCTAACCTCCCTCCCCCCTTAACCTATATAGTGTAAAAACCCCCGCGGGTCATCACCTCGCTCTACCGTGGTATCGAAGTGGTGGACTAAAACCACTCGGTATTCCATCACAAATGGGTCTATTACAAGGGTCTCAGGCATAACCTAGGAAGGAAGTCCGTGAGAACCCCGGCAGGCCCTGCCGCCTCTTGAACAAACAGCAGGCGAAAATCAACCTGGAGTTTCTAATATACAGCCAGAAGGGTTTCCTCACCTGGTGTTGATGACCAGAGGCTGCTGACAGCTGCTTCTTAACCCTCGCAGGCTCAGCCAGTCTGCAAGCTTCTAGCAAACAGTGCCCACGATATTCAACTGTAACAAGATACTTTAGCTATGGTACAGCTTACAGAAAGCCCTGGTTATATTTTAGGGTTAGTGACCATAAACGAGAAAGCTGTGTTAGTAGATACAGGAACTTACAGGCCAATCTCTCCTGCAAGTCTCTGGTCGGTGCTACGTCCAGGGCTGACTTCCCGTGGCAGTTGAGGAGAGTGGGGTCTGCGCCTTCACTCAGGAGCAGCGAACATACCTGAGGACAAAAAGATTGTTGTGATACTTAAGTGTCATTAACAGCATCTGAAGTCCGCAAGCTGTGCCCCGCGTGGCTTCGCTCGCGTGTACATATTTTGTGAGGAACCCTAATTCTTTTTACAAAATAAAAGTAGCCTAAGTTACTAAGCCTAAGGTAAATAAAACGATAATTTCATAAAAAAATAAATCAAAAACAGTTGACGCTCGGGTCAACGGACGCGTGGACACCTAATTCACGCGGCCTTGTGCGAAATTCTGTAATTTTTTTTCGGTAAAATATTCTGTTTACTCATTGTGATATCAGTTATCAGTTTTAACCAAAAAACTGTCAAAATTATTAATTTTCCGGCAAAAAATTCTAATGATTTTCCACTCAGAATGATAGTCTGAATCTACTATTTCAAGATTCGGCGGGCCGTTCCTTACACCCGTTATAAAGAAAATTGGTTGGCAAACACAAGAGAAAATTATTATTAACTGTTTCGTCTTTGCCAGTTTATAATAGACCAGCCGTTTCTACCGCGTTTATAGTCACTGCTCCGCTCAAAAGGGTCATAGCGTGATCATACATAAGCCAACAACCTTCCTCAATAAATAATTTAACTAATACAAAAAAAATCAAATCTGATGGGTAGTTCTAGAGATTTGAGCGTTTAAACAAACAATCAAACCCTTCAGCTTTATTATATTAGTATAGATACCTCGAGCCTGGCCTTGCTGGCCGCCTCATGGAGGGGTGTGAAGGCCCACAGGTCTGTTGCGTTGACATCAGCTCCTGCTCGAACCAGCAGCTCCGTCACCTCGTAATGCCCGTACGAACATGCGTTGTGTAGAGGAACCAGACCACTGGGGAGGTTAATAGTATGTTAGGATACCAGGAGAAGTAAACAGAAGTGGCTGCGGGAACTAACCCCCCCCCCCCATTTCTTTGTTAAAAAAACAAAGACTTTTACGACACCTAAAGTCAAGTCAAGTTGTCTGTGAAGACAAATTTGACAATTTTAAACATCTTCTGTATGAAAAAGTGTAACTGTATATGAGGCTAAGTGGTAACCGAGTAGGTTAGCACATTGCAAAGTTAAATAACACTAGCCAGGTCAGTCTTAGGATGGGTGACCATTCTTAACACATTGAGACCCCACCCTGCTCGGAGAGCACGTAAAGCCGTCGGTCCCGATAGCTATACGAACATCTGTGGCATTCGTTACGGTAGTTGGAGTCCAGTCAGACAACCTGCTATAACTATAGGACTTCGATGTCGCCTAGTACTTGGGTTGTGGAGGTCTGGTGGCAGTCGCTTCACGTAAAATATCGAAGTTCGGCCGTATCGTAGTTAGACTCCGAACTTATTTGGGAAAAGGCTCAGAGGATGATGATTCTGTATTAAAAAACACGAATTTCCTATTGTTAGCACTTTACATTATTCACTAGATCTACCATACCTTTCTGTAACACTCTGTATATAAAATTACAACAGCCTATATATAAACTCACCCTTTATCCTTAGCGTGAACATCCGCCCCCCTCTGCAGCAACAACCGGACTGCTCTAGCCCTGTTGTACCCTGCAGCCAGGTGTAAGGGAGTCGAACGTCTCCCGTCACTAGCATGAACGTTTACGTTGAGGGGTGTAAGGAGAGACGCGAGACGGTCGTCTGCGCCTGATCGCGCTGC
This sequence comes from Callimorpha dominula, assembly GCA_949752705.1. NCBI lineage: Eukaryota > Metazoa > Arthropoda > Insecta > Lepidoptera > Erebidae > Callimorpha > Callimorpha dominula. The sequence continues at coordinate 9,425,790 of OX457017.1, read as the reverse complement.
TTCTAACACGTCCGCAGCGCAATATTCACCTGGAATTAGGAATTTATTTATGATCTATACATAAACAGGAGAAGACAAAACAGTTTAGTATGTGTTAATAAAAAAATTGAGATTTTTTGAATAATAATAATGATTATGGTTGAACCTCGTAAAGCAGCGAACACTAGTTAAATTAAAGGAGTGGGTTGATTGAGAAATAAAAAATTACTGCTAATTTAAAAAATATATATGAAATAAAAAAAAAATTAAATTTTCATAAATAAATTCACATTTTGCAATGTTCTATTGAAATTATATTTTTTTTTTGTTTAAATTGGTTTTATTTATGTGTCTAACAACATTGTACGGTGTACCCCTGCCCACAAACAATAATAATTAAGTAGTTATCATATTTTACTTAAATGTGTAATTTTAATATATGGAACTGACTAAGTTTCTCAACTTTATAAAGTTCAAAATTTCATTTCAAAGACACATTTTTTTTTAATACTGCTCTCTACATTTGGGAAGATAGAGATGGACTGAAGGGAACTGACATTCAGTTATCGAGTATACTATACCTGTCAACACAGGTCTGGTAGCGGAGTCAGCTAGGTCAAGCGGCGTCTTGCCTTCTGTGTTGCGGATGTTAGGGTCTGCGCCGTGCTGTAGTAGTGCTGGCGACATTATCGAAATATAATCATTAGATATTATCGGTTAAATATGACTATAGGTATCAAAATGTTTATATAGTACTATTTCATGGGTACTCTTGTTACTCACTACAGGGTGGGGTTTGAATCCACCACTGGCTTTCCTAATAATTAAGTTAAAGCCGCTTTAACATTCCGTTAGTTGCGACAAGTATACGTTTAATTAAGCTGATTTGTTAAATTAGTAATAATAATACTCTCGAACATATTTTCATTGATAATTTATTTACTTGGATGGCTTAATAGGTTACCATCACATAATTATCATCAGTCATGTATAGAGTTCTTGGTCATTATACATTAATTTCTGAGAAGCAAGACTAAAAGTAAAGATATTAAATTCAGCGGGAGGACGATGCTACAATAGGGGACAATATTGATCCTAGCTTAAATACAGAATATGATAAATTGTTAGATTTGTTTATGTAGATGATATATTTTTACTTACCAATACACACATCGACCTTTCCCTTGGCAGCTGCTTCATGCAACGGCGTATAACCCCAGTTATCTCTGGCCGCGGGCGCTGCACCAGCCGTTAGCAGAGCTCTAACGACGTCTGCATGACCGAAGGAACAGGCGTTATGTAAAGGCTGCAAACCACCATCATCTCTAGCTTGGAGAGCTGCTCCAGCGGCTATGAGAATCTCAACAACTTCCCTGCGTCCGTATCCTGAAAAAAAACAAAAGTTTTGGTTTAACAGAAAGTTCTTAATTTATCTTCAGAACTTCAGCGTATATTCAAGGTGTTACAGATAGGTGTCGGAGTCGTATGACCCGTGTATTTTATTTTGGAACTGGCAAATTGAACTTAAAAATTAACCGATTAAGGTAGAATTTTCAATTTTAGATTTGTAACATTAAATTAGGATTTTCAATCTCTCGAGGACTTCCTTCCTAGGGTATACCCGAGTCCCCTGCGATAGGCTCACTTGTGACGGAACACCGTGTGGTTTTAGTCTTTTTGATTCCGACATACCACTTTACCAAATAGCCATGGTAAGGTGATGACCCGTGGGTAACACGAAAAAAGATTAAAAGGATTTTCAATCTAATATATGATCAATTTCGGTTCGGATTTCCTTGTTATGATTCAATAGAATTTCTAATGACTCAGCCGACAGCAATGCTACACCAGAAATGTAAGTTGGGTTGCAAGATAAGCATAGATAAAACCTCGAATATTATGACGAAAATGTATCTTTTCTTATCAAGCTATGGCAGAGTAACAGTAAATACAAAATCGTGATATTCTTAGCTTTACACAGCAGACATGCAGCGCGAACAGCAAGAAAGCAGTCGCTGTGCGGCGCTTTTGACGTCCAGAATTCGCACCGACTAAACAGGTCTTTAGGATTTACAACACAATTCATGTACCCAGAGATTTTTTTTTTTTATGCAGTTTTTTTTTCCAGTGCAGTTCTCTTTTCAATGTTTTATTTATTTTATTTGTTCTCTACTTAGTTTTTAAAACTAACTATTAAGAATTAGTATTAATCTTTTCTCAAATCGTTGAATAGAAATCCAGGCCAAGGATTTATTTGAAAACAAAGAGCTCAACAATACTAAAATACTGCAAATATAAGCTGAAGCTCACGTACGACAAAGGGGTTTTACACGACTGTCCAAAAATGTAGTATAATGTTATCAGGGTTGCGGTTGAGTAGCTTATTCCACCATAACTTCTAAACACCTAACCAGATTTGGATGTATCGAGTGTCGTTAGAATCCTTACAGCATCCTGAGTGACACTGGCTATAATTTTTTTGGAAACAAATGAATATGGCGGCAACATGGCGCATAATTCGTTTTTTGACGGGAGAGTTCTGCTTTAAGTATTCTGGGACATATAACATACTATTACATAGTATAGGAATATACGCAAAAAGGGATGGACGGAAAATTTAAAGCCGTTAGCAACAGTTTAAGAATAAATAGTTTGTAAATAACACCAAAACTCTTTATAAGCACAGTTGGGTAAATAACTGTCATGGTGGCTAAATGAAAATTAATATTATAATCTCTAGCTGTTACTCGCGAGTTTGTTCGCGTGGAAATTTTGATGAAATCTATCCCAATTAATTTATTTTTCATTCCGTAAAAATCTTCTACAAAGTATTAGAAACCAAAAAAAATAGATGAATGAAGTCGGTTAGGTCCTTCTCAATTATGGTGTATATTTGAAAAAGGAACCCTTATTTAAATCGCTGAAAGGGCATGACTCTAGCATGCAGTTACAATAAGAATTTTTGAAAAAAAAACTGTCCATTTACAAGTTGTAACTGTTTGAATTTCGAGGTATTTTAACCTCCGTTCCTCATAAAAGCAGGTGGAACGTGTAAAGTTAAAGATTTTAAACTGTACATATTTTTTTTTAATTTGGAACCTTTATGAAAAACGAAGATAATAAAAATACCTGGAAATTCAAACGATCATAACTTGTAAACGGATTTTTTTTTCTTATTGTAACTGCAAGCCAGACTCATATTCAGAGATTTAAGTAAGCGTTCCTTTTTCTACATACATGATTATTGTATATAGATTGCTGGACTGTCAAAACTTGAAATTTTTCTTACACTACCTATGTTAACAGGATTAAACAAGCTTTGATAAATCACTACATATTATAGAACCACCCCACCGCGTCTGTCTGTCTGTTCGCGATAAACTAAAAACTACTGAACGGATTTTCATGCAGTTTTCACTAATAGACATAGTGATTCATGAGGAAGGGTTAGGTATATAATTTGTACCCGTGCGAAGCCGGGGCGGGTTGCTAGTCTTCTTATCTTAATAATATATAATAATAATAATATATATATATATATATATATATATATATATATATATATATATATATATATATATATATATATATATATAATATATAATATAATATAATATATATAATATAATATAATATATATAAATCTCGTGTCACAATGTTTGTCCTCAATGGACTCCTAAACCACTTAACCGATTATAATAAAATTCGCACACCATGTGCAGTTCGATCCAACTTGAGAGATAGGATAGTTTAAATCTCAAATTATAGTCGCAATTTTAATTTATTGCTAATTATTTGTCTGTTATTATTTGACAGTCACAATTATCTGTTAACTCCAAATGATTCTAACAGATGTCGATACCTTTCGACTGGGTTGAGTAAGTAATCAATAGATGGCGCTGCTATGGTAAATCTACGAACGTGTCATATAAGCTACATTTTAACAGCATAATTACCACGTGTTGTTGACGCTATAAAATTAATTAAATTTATTTTGTAGTGAACGAAATACCGTATAATTCAGCTAATTATTTGTCTGTTATTTGCGATTTAACATCTGATGGACGAGTCATTTTGTACAACAATATGAATTTTTCAATTGAGTGCTTTAGTTTTATTTTCAATTTAGCTAATTAGATTTTACCGGAAGGGTTTTATTTCCTTAGTTGCGATTAGAGAAATAAAATATGGCGGTACGAAGTTCGCCGGGTCAGCTAGTAAAACACTAAAATGATGATAAAATAAACTTACTACAATATGTTTAAACTTTGACTTAAGTATATGCACTAGAAAATTACAATTAGCATGACTTTCGTTCGAGACAGTGTTGATTATAATAGGCTGTGCATCCATTGTCTAGTTAGTAGAACACTTTCCCTAACTCTTTGTGTGATAGTTGATAGAAAATGGTCTATTTTCTTCTTTTACATACTGCGTAAAAACCTTATTTTTTTTCGTGTGGACGGGTTATACCTCACTGTATCAGTGAGGCCTTATGTCGGACTGAAACCGACTAAAACCAAACGGTGTGCCATACTGCGCCTAAAATGATAGGACCTGCGATTGTCCTCAACGATCATGCTCCATAAAGACCTGCCCCAACTTTACCATGGTTGAAAGATTATTTACAATATATTAATATTATAGCAATGTGCATCGAGAAGAACATAACTTTCAAATATTAAAATAATTTTGGAGATTAGCCTACACACACAATTTCACATAATTTGAGTTCTATATAATATTAGTTTGCAATATAGGTACTTCTTTCACAGTATTGCAGTATAGTGGTTAAAATATCTGACTGTAATGCAAGAGGATCTCTCCTTCTATTAGATAATGGATGTTAATACAGACTTGTTGGTCTAGTGTTGTGATCCTGACTGCTGAACCAGAGGTTGTGGGTTCAATTCCACAAAGGACAAATAATTGTGTGATGCGCACAATCATTTATTGTGTATGGGTGTAATTTGTTTATAATATGTATGTATTTAATAATATATAACTATGTTTATTAGCAGTCTGGTTACCATAGTACAGGCTCTGCCTAGTTTGGGATCAGACAGCCGTGTGTGAGGTGCCTCAAGTTATTAATATTATTATATCAAAATGAAGTCAAACAAAAAAAAAGATAGGCACAGCCATACCATTCTTTTCTCGAAGCCATTCAGGATGTTTTCAAACCCCTGTATGTAACTTCCTTGTGGATAAAGCTAGAAGCCTAAATTTTCAGTGACTAAGAAGGCATAATGTAACCAGGTATATTAACAAATTATATTCAATTAAAATTTGTAGTTTAAGAATGATTGCAAGTCTAAGTTCATTAATTTTGTCAGTGACAAAATTAATGAACTCACCCACCAAGCTTAAAATTTTGAACATAATTAGTGTTTAACCTATAAAGCAAGGAAAAACTCAAAACAATCTGCAATTTTAGTCCTGTTTTCTGGATATACAAACTGCATAAGTAACTATGTAATCCTATATTATAGATATGGGATTATAAAGTTATTTTTGCAGTCCATGCAACTTTTCATTACCCACACTATCTAAAGACATAGATAGGTAGGTAAATAGGGATATACGTACCTACAGTGTGATTGACTAACAATGTAAAGAAATGAGATCCTGAGATATCTGTCCGTGATGTGCAGGTTCTATAATTTTACTTACGTGTAGGCAATACTGAAGAGACACAGAAGATATCACTTGCAGCATAATCTCTGTTCTGCTACAGTACCTTAACTATTAAGAAGTTTCTTGCTCATAACAACAACTCTGTTCCCAGTAGGATAGGCAATGCATAAGAACCTCAACTAATGTTGTTTATTTGCTTTGCTTGCGTGCCAGACTTTTTAAAAAATTGTTGTAAAAGAAAAAAACAGGACAAGTGCGAGTCTTATCGTGCACTGAGGGTTCTGTAAGCAAGCAAAACTTGTATGTAGATAGTATGTCCATCTCGAGAATCAACAGTCGATTTGCCCATCTTTTTCGAAGGACAAACTTAACATGCGGTTGCGATGTACGACAAAGTTAGCAATTTAACTGCAAAATATAAGTTCGTAATCACAAAAAAACTATATTTTTATGTGATATAACAACAAAACAACGACTTTCGGATTTTTTACTTTACTTGTGCTCTCAGACCTTGCTGATCACCAAATTTCATGATCTAGGTCAATGGGACGAACGAAATGTTCAAATTTGATCAAATATAAGGCTTCTACTTCTATGCCCATATCTTAAGTCTGCATTGACTTAGAACCTTGATTTTTTTACAGCTTCAAGGGACTGCAGACTTATGCGTCCACGGGTTACCGAGAAAACGGTTTTGTCAGACAGACGGACAACAAAGTAAACATGTAAGGCTTCCTTTTTTTCCTTTTGAAGATAGGAACCCTAAAAATGTACTCAACCACTAAAATGCTTAATTAAAGGTATTACTAGTAATGGCAAATTGGAAGAGAATACTATTAACTTGACAAATGTAACTAGGTGGGATTCAAACCCAAAACCTCTTAATAGGAACTCCAATGACTTTGTGACTATGCTACTAGTTTAAACTACTGTTTGCAATAGAAAACAGGACCATGGAGAGCAAAATAGCTATTAAACTGAAGGTAGAGCAATATCCTCAGTTTCACCTCCATTTTTGGTCATTACTTGGCTCTTAAAGGTTGTACCATGATGTTACATAGACTATAACCATCCTTAATGAATACTCTATCTGAAAACAAAAAGATTTTTTAAAAACCAGCTGGTAGTAAGACATTAGCGTGTTTAAACAAACAATTAAAAAAATCTCCATTGCCAATGCTTTTGGTTAGTTATTTCATTTTTGGTTAGTTAGGGTGGCTCAAATAGCTTCTATTCCCACCAACGCAAAATACGCGCTTTGATGTGGAGTTGCAGAAACCAGCCCGTGAAAACCTAACCTAACCCAGTTATTTCGTTACCATCTAGTCAAAAAGAAGTGCATAATCTTCCTTCATCAAATGGACCGCAGAATAATTACTTACGCACTGTTAGAACTTCACTGGACCAGCAAAATAAATATGTAATACTAACAAATACCATTAGTACAACTCGCACTTCACTCACAGTACTTGAACATAACCAGATCAATATTGAAATAACTGTTATGTTGATTTTTTTTTTTATTTATATAACTCAAAGCACTGACAAACCCAACTGAATAAATGAGCCTTCTGAATAATTCACAAAAAAAAAATATCAAAAAAAAAAAAAAATATTACCAACCTTAAATTTTAGTTACAATTAGAAGCAAATTCGGCTCACAATGAATATGCCGTGTTGATAAACAAGTTGAAAATTAATAGACCGTATCACCTCGTTACATTTACCAGATTTTGGGTACTCTTGCAAAATAGCATTCATAACGAAATTACGTCACAGAAACATTAATAAAACACAACACAAGACATAAAACACGAAACACTAATCCACTAGCGTAACTAATTATGCAATTTTCAAAATTTACTACTTCCTACTTAGATACAATGCAATCCTTTCACTACTTTTGGAAAATCGTGTTTTGCTATGAAAATAATAGACTTAGTATATGTATTGAAAGTACGAATACCTGCAGCAAAGTGTAGAGGAGTTGATTTTCGTCCGGCTGTGTCCCTGGCATTCACCGTTTGGGGTGTAATTAACTTTTTTACACTGATTGCATCGCCCGTTTTGCACGCCTCAAATAATTCACGCAGCGGGTCCGTAGGTGGTGGTAGTGCGTCAAGCGCCGTTCCGAGAATCGAACGACGGCTCGACATGATGGTTTCGCGTTTCACATTTAGTTTTCGTGTATTAAACACACATTATCGTGATATTGTTAAATAAAAACACGTATATGCACAGCTGCTTGCTAGCCTTTATTTGACAATTTCATTTCAGGGTTACCGCTTCAAATTATTTTTACCTCAAAGATAATGGTTCAGACTAACCATAGTGCTAGGGACATGGTATCGAATAGAAAGAATCGATACTATACTCGTTATTAAAATCGAAAAAAAGTATCGTACTCGTAAAAGGATCGAAACAAAATTATCGAGTACTTGTCCTAATGCATACAAAACTACACGTCATGACGTCAATGTCAGTCACTGGTGTCAGTTTAGCTTCAGCAAAACAAACACACGAAAAACCGAATTGTAAATAAATACTCGTATAAAACCATAATAAAAAACCATACAGGAGCGAGTCTGACGCACGCACCGAGAGAGAGAGGGAGAAGGATTTTTGGTGCTTTGAATAAAATAGAGTCTTTTTTATTAGGCCTACTCATACCTATGTCGTAGCCAGATCTTAAAATTGATAACGTTATATTCACATTGTGTCTGACGATTTCATGAAATATTCGTATTTCATGAACTGGTCAGACAGACAGGCTCATAATTATGGTCTGGCCAGATCAATGAATAATAATTTGACGACATGAACCGTTAAACGCACGACTACTTCGTGATATGGCCAAACATTAGTGATCATATCGTAAAATAGTTACATTATCCACAGTTGGAGGCGCTGATAGGTTTTGTTTTTGTGATGCATCATGGTTCGTACAATTATTTTGTTTTAAAAGTGAGTAATAATGTGCAAATAGAGTGTGAAATGTCGTTACAATTACTTAAAATAGCTTCTATTAGATTTAACGTTTTCATTATGCACGTTTGTGAACTTTTGCTATGGGTAAAAAGCACTGAACTGGTGACCGTCACGCTAATAATACACATATAGATAAAGAGGGTGCTAATTTAAACATTGAGTTCTGTCAGCTCCTTATTAATAAATGTCACAAACCTGCTAATGTGACGTTTTAAGTTTGTCGTTTCGTTTAAGTTTTCACTTCTGTCGGCAGTCCCATGACGGCCTATTTTTTTTTTCTTTACTTGTGCTATGAGAACTTGCTTCTTATAAAATTTCATGTTTTTAGGTCAGTGGAAAGATCCCTATAGGTTTTGATTTACCTGAGAAATATTCAAATTTGGTTAAATATAAGCTTAAATAGCATATCTTTTGATTGCATTGACTTAAAAGCTTGATTTTTCTTGCAACTTCAAGGAACCACAGACATAAGTATTTGATGTTAACTTCAACTTGATGCCTCTACCCCTAGAGAAAAAGGGTCTTGAGAGACAGTTAGACAGACGGACAACAATGTGATCCTATGAGGGTTCCTTGTTTTCTTTTGAGGAACTGAACCCTAAAAAAACAACTGTAAATACAGAAATTAAAAAAAAATCATTAGGAAAAATAATCACTTTGGGTACACATAATTAAAGTAACCATTCCTCCTCCGTACAATCTCTTTAAATAGAAGTTTAGGCAAAAATCGGGTTGCGGGTTTTCGTCATGGTACTTCCTGAATTAGAAAATAACCATCCTGAGGGGATTGACGTAGCAGTAATTGATAATTATTCTCGTCCCAACTTGTATAATTTTGGGAAAACAACTTTCAAAACTTTCCATTGTTTAAAAGGATATAAAGAAAATGGTAAAACCTGCTCAGATAGGTAGTGGGTTGTTGCATTACAGTCTAAAAATATAGTATTTTCAAACTGTTATGAAGAACTCGTTGTTTTGTTTCGTTTTTCGTATGAGCGAACTCCTTATGGTGACTCTAGAAATCGTATGTTCATTCGAGAGAAGAATCACTATCACGTTCAATACCGATAATACTAGGGATGGTAGTAATAAATTGTCTCTCTGAGCACATTAGCCGTGAAACCAAGTGTTTTTTTTTGACAACTACCGCATTAGGAATTACTCCTCCTGTGTCGCGGGGGACTTAACAATAAACTTAATACAAGTGACGGACACAATGAACACCCCAGACTCGGGTGGAAATCGAACCTACAACCTATGGCATAGCAGTCAAGGTCATTAACCACTAGGCCAACAGGCCAGTCCAAGTTTTAAGTAGGTAATTTCACAACAGATGGGCCAATGCATATTAAAATGTGGCCAGTCTATCGGACATAATCATACTAATAACAATAATAATAAGTACGTAATTTCTAAGATTTCTAAGATCAAAAACTACTAATTAAGTAAAAATATCGAATACAAAGTATCAGTATCGAAAGGAACAGTATTCGATGCTACAAAGTATCGATACTTTTTTCGTGTCCCTCCACAGTGCCAAAAATGAGATGAAGATGGCGGTACTTTCATCAATCAGCATATTCAGCTTGTAGATTGTTTAGCTTTCTAGTAAGTTCCGTTGCCAAATATTCTAGTTATTTTTGAAGTGAAAGCTTCTTTAGGCACATTGGGCATTTTTGGTATGAGGAAAAGCACTGAACTCGCGTGACCATCACGTTTAGATACATATATACAGATGTGTGTGCTTTCACCTCTGACGTGCAGTTCTACGACTGACAGTTTTTTCATCAGGAATCTTTACCATCTTTACAACTTGGGAAAGTTTTACAATTTTGTGTACAAAGTAAAGTGTACAAGTACAAACAGTGTTCTGTGATAAGTGCTGCCAAAGTTACATTTTAATGGCTACATTTAGCATTTTCTCAAGTTATGTAGCATAAAAATATGGTTTCGGCATGTTCCATAACATTTTTCCACCTTTTTCTTCAGATACGTCAACAATTAAATGTGTAATTCGGGACTTAATCGCGATAATATTTAAAAGGTACAATACCCTTTGGTTATTTGGTTTGGTTGTTTGGTTATTATATATATTGGTTACCCAACGTTTCACGACATGGTCACGAGTGGAGGTCAAGTGAACGTCGCGTCAACAATTTTTTTTTTGTTTTATACCAAAAAGCAAGATATATGTATATATATATATATATATATATATATATATATATATAATTGGCGTTTGTCTTCCAACTCACCTGACGGAAAGTGATGATGAACACGAAGATGGTACAGGCCTATTCAAGAGAAACCTATTCACTCTACTTTTGAACGTTCCAAGATTATAATTGTTTGGATTAATAGATGCTGGCAGTTCATTCTGTCAAAATGTTTCGTTCGACTTTTCGGTGTTTCGACAGTAAAAGGGTGGAACCTGTGTCTGCGTCTAGTCGTCCGATGAAGAAATGGAGAGGGTCCTATTAGTTCGAAGAGAGCCATCGCACACTCACCAAAGTGAATCCTATAGAAAACCGATAAGCAGGCGACTTTACGACGATGCTCAAGAGTATGCAGTGCCCAATTAATAAGCACATCGTTGTTGATAAGCTTACGGGCTCTTCGGTTGATAGAGACCCGTGGTTTGCAGTATATCTAAATACGTTCGAGATAGTGTTGCGTTATTATCATCAAAAATAGACAGACTAAAAATCAACTGGAGAATAGACTTTTTTTCATCAAATTGTTTCATTAACATTCGACGGCCATGCAGTGTCAGATTGTCACTTTTGGTGGTTAATGTGGTTATGTGTAAAAAGAATATTCAGCGATATCCAAAGTGCTGACTTACGAATATGTAGAACAAAATACACCAAAATAACCAAACGAGACATACATACATTCATCCACGTCTTTTACTCAGAGTCAGTGGGTACATTAATCCAAGAAAATACAAAAGAAGGTATAAATAATTTTTTAGTATCACAAAATTACTGATTTTAATATTAAGACCTAGACCAATTTTTGGTTATTATAGTTTTTTATTTATTAACATAATAATCCTGCACAAATAATAATAATTATTAATGAATCTTAAGTTGATTTTTTATACATACATTTTACAAGTACAAAGCCTTACAATAAAGTGATTTAACAAATCCTTTTAACAAATAAATAATAAAATTTACAATAGGGGTAGAAAGGTATGGATGGACCTATAGCTATTATGTATAATGATGAGAACGGGCAAAATGATACAAACATGTCATTTAATTAGTTTATTAATAACATACATATTATTTTCTTATCATTTCATTTACCACATTCATTTTTACTAAATTTAAAATAACTTTCGACTGTAAGAACATTGTTGCCTTTTTCACCAATTCATAACAAAAAATACACTAATATTACAATAAATAATAATACTTTTATTTCAAACAAAAAATAATTCAAATTATTATTTGGGACCATAAAGTAGTAAACCAGTATTATATGCTGGCAATTTTGGTCAAATGTCAAAAAGAAAATTCTCAGGATTGAACCATAAAGTAAGAGATTGTTCTGTCTAGGTCAGCGCCTCTGTACGTCAAGCAAGAGAACTATATTTGGTTCTCTACTTCACCTATAGAGGCGCTGACTGTAGGTGTAAAAATGTTTTGTAAATATAATATAGCTATAGTATACAGTATAATTATGAGAACAGGATAAATAATACAAACGTGTAATTTAATTATTTTATTAATGAGTGAATTTCAACAACTGTGAATTATTACCTAATTTTGGTGGACTTTTTTGTTTTTTGACTTTAAGGTAATTTTGTACATTGGTATATTAGAATGACGTTTCTAGTTACATGAAATGTAAAAAGAATTCGTCTAAATCTAACAGCTTCTGAAATATAATTGACACCTAAATTGTTAAGGCACCAAAATTGATATCTTGAATCCGAACAATTCTTCTGAGCACTCCCCGTAATACAAGCGATAGATAATGCAGAGTAAAGCTTCATCCCTGCGCAACGCCAAGAGGTTAAGCCGACCCGAAATATCCTGGCAACACACGATTCGAGTCAATCTCCGTTGAATGCTTTCCAGAGAGAAAGCTGGTACTGGGGTCCCGCTGCATAGAGTGTGGACAGTATTCCATATGTGGCCGAACCTGCACATTACAAAGTTGTAGGCGGTGAGCCCGAGTGAAATACTGTCTAGATCTATTCAGCGCACCAAGCTTCTTCGAAGCTAATTTGGCCTTACCCTCTAAGTGACCGCGAAACTGGACTTCGCTCGCTATATCGACGCCAAGGATTCCGATGCTGGCTGTGGCAGTTAGGGAAGTGCTCGCAAAGCGAGGTGATACGACAATTGGTATCATTTTGGCTGTGAACGCGCAAAGCTGTGTCTTCGTGGGGTTCTAGATCTGTAACTTTTTCTAAGGAAGCTTTGATTTCAGACGCAAGTTTGATTTCTCAATGACGGTTTCACGAGAAATATTGGCACGACCAGTATAAAAGGCATCAATCAAAGTGCTATCTATCATCTGCATAGCAGTGAAAGCTGCAAGTTTGCAGCATATCATTGATATGCAGAAGAGACAGCGTGGATGACAGCACACACCCTTGTGGTACACTATCATTGACAGACTTGAAATCAGAGTGTGCACCGCCGACAACAACCTTGATGCTTCTGTCTGTCAGAAAACTGGTTACCCAGTTGCACAGTTTCTCGGGAAGCCCATAGGAATCAAGCTTCGAGAGAAACGCTTTGTTGGCACAAAGCGTTTCTCTCGAAGCTTGATTCCCGATCGAAGGCCTTCACTATGTCCAAACTAACCGCCAACGCCTCCCCTTTGGTCTCGATCGCCTTCTCCCCCAGGCCCAGGTAAACAAAAATATCACTAGCTGAGCAAACTCCAAGGAAACCGTATTGTTAGTCATTGAGTAGTTAGTGGACTTCTAAGTCTGGTTTGGAGCTGGCAGTTGATAATGGATTGCATTGTCTTGGAGAACTAGGAGGTTACGACTATATAGGTTTATAGTTGGACGGTTCGCAGCGGTCTAATTTTTAGGAATCGGGTGCACTAAAGCTGTCTTATATGAGTTCGGGGTGATTGCAACGCCTAGAGAGTAGGAGAGCCTTATTGGCTCTCCTACTCTCTAGACGCGTTAAAACAGGTGCCAACTCTGGGGTACAGGTCTTCAGCACGATACGAGAGATTCTATCAGGACTACTCGACTTATGATTATTGAAGGGAAGTGCTTTACTTAGTGAGCTTTTTAAGAGCCGGACTCCCGGCATATGTTTCCCACGTCATCCAAAGTCGAGTTCGACGCAAAGAGTTTCCCCAGAAGATCGGCTTTCTGCTTAGCGTCATGGGCCAACGAATTCTCGCCCATGTGCAGGAAGAAATGGTCTACAGAAATTCCGCTGGACAGCTTTAGCAAGAGACCAAAATGCATGAGTTTCGGAAGGGAGACTCGCAAGTTGAGCTGGTTTTTTAATATGCTGCTTTTTACATCCCGTACCGTCGCTGCATTTGCCCATGATAACATTTCTGATATCGGCTTTTATAATTTTCTTCGTAATTCGTCTAGTTTTACAGGATCATTCCTATTTTTTGTTTTCTCTTCCTTTCTGCAATCCTTTTCTTCTCTAAATACTCTTCTTAAGTCTTTGACTAATTATTTCGTGTAGAATTATGGCATTTTAAATATCCACGTCAAACTGATTCCAATACCTAAGTTGAGGTATTATAGAAGTATTATACTTCTCTATAACTTCGATGAACACCTTGGTGACCGTATTTTCTGGTTAAATATGTGTTTCATTTTCATGGACTCCCAATATTGCCTGACTGAGAAAGCTTATAAGTAAAATACCACCAAAACCACCAAAATTGCACCACCAAAATTACAATCATGTAAAATATGTTAATTAAAAGAAATACTAAAAAGAATATAATAATTCTATTGGTATCATTTTAAATGGAAACCCAATCTTTTTGTTATAAACGCACATTAAAACCTATAATTTGGTTTAAAACATTTTAAAATTTCTCCACTAAAATTGAAGGATTTTTTCAGATTACCAGAAACAGTGTTACTTACTTTTCTAGCGGCGCATCCTAACATCATAAGACGTGATCGGCACTTTAGCGCGTGAGCACCCTACTTAATGGATCGGGCGATGGTAGTATCATTCCTATAGGTTCAATCATTACAAGTCTCCTCATGTTTTTCCTAATCACACCAAAATTTAGAATTATACGTGCACAGTTCTTTTCGATTTTTTCTAGGATCAACTATGATATTATATATACAAATTAAAATCTCAATAGATGGATAAATTATTGCCGAATTCAAATAAAATTAGTCCTTTCAGTCCTACAGCTCCACGTACAGCTATGAAGTGAATCAGGGGTACTGAAGTTTCCCGATATATCGCCAGTGGACACGACGTCATTGCAGAGTATCCAGAACTGCTCAGGTCTCGATGGAGTCGAAGGCTTTCTCGTAGTCCACAAAAGCCGTTCACAGCGGCTGAAAATACTTCTCAGTCTATTTGCACAAATTGTCGAACAGTATGGGTATGGTTCACGGTGTCGTAGCCTTTTCGAAACCCGCCTTGTTACGGTGGCTGGTGGTGGAGTTATTTCGCTAGACGATTTTTTCAGACTCTTGAAAAGAACTTGTAGATATGGTTCAGGAGAGGGATGGGCCTATAGTTCTTCAACAAGATGTTGTCTCCTCTTTTGAAGAAAAGTACCCCAGGTTCAACACCTAGGTGTTAAATCTTGTTAGAGGCTGAAACTAAACTACTACCTATTAATATTATTGTTTTAAGTGTCTAGTGCTACCTCGACCATTTTTGGTCTTTTTTAACGCACTTTTGCTTTATAGTTCTCTGCTCAAACTTATCGCCTTTGAGAAACTTCCAGATCATATCAGCAGTGATTGTTTGTAGTTCCTGCGGTTGCATGATGTGCAACCCTAGGTTAATACTTCGGTACCGCATTAGTGGGCCACAAAAGCATAAAATATGCATAGCAGTTTCTTCTGCCTCTCGACAGAATCTGCATATTGTGTTCTCGCCCCCAACTTTAGGTTGAATATACGTTTGTTCAGTTTGCACGGTCCAGTGACGATTGAAAAGGAGCTCAGGTTTTGTATCTTTTGAGCTCTAGAAGTGCTTTATCATAGCCCTTTATTGAGGCTTTCGAGTTTCGTAGACCAGTCATGGTCTTCCATCTCTTAACTGCCATTGATATGTATTGGGCGTTTATGATTAAATAAGCTCGCCGCAGAATGGTTCCGGTCCATGCTGTTGGTTGTCTGCACCAGCTCTGACGAGTTCATTGGCTTTTTCATAACTACCTAAGTTAGATTCGCTAGCTCTTTCAGGAATTGCATCTGGCCTACCTTTAGAGCTCGGTAGTAATTCCGTCATTCCTAGAAGATCCGCTTATTTTTAGCTGCTTGAGAGCTACCTCTGTCTCGTTGTGGACAATTTCAGGTATGTCCTCCCTGTAATGGCGCGTTAATGGGCCTCTGTGGTCATCAGCACTGAGTCTCGTTAGTTCTATAATCCGTGATGCGTACACCTGTCCATAAAACTTCTCGATTCTTGACTGCCATTCTCAGTTTCAAGTTTCGTCAGATGGGGGATGTTCCACTCAATTGCATTCTCAATTGTGTGAATGTTAAAGCTTCGAAGGTCTCGTCATAACAGTTTTTTAGGCTCTCCTATCTGACGAAGACGGCTGAGTGGCTGACAGCTCGCGCATTTTATTCATAAGTTCGAGAGTCTTGCGAGAGAGTTTGGACTGTTCCCGTTTGCGTTTCCCGGTGAACAGCTTTCGAGACTTAAACATAATAAAATAAAAAAAGTATATTTGTAATTAAATTTAATTAAATTACGAAAGTTCTTGGCTTAACGTAGATCTTAGATAACTTTTCAATCATTTTAAGTCATCTCAGAAAATCTTCTCTCACCCGAACTGTGTTGGCCAGACACACTAGCGAAAGATCGTGTCACTCGTTCCGTTTGAATTGTTTGTGTTGACATTTAGGTAGGCATATATGTAAATATGAATCTTTTTAATTTTTGTAAGACAAAAAAATGTTTCCCCCAAATTCGCCGCCCCTAAAATCTGCCGCCCTAGGCTTCAGCCTACTCAGCCTACTGGTAAATCCGCCACTGTTGAAACCTTTTTACAATTAATATCAACCAAGAAATTATTGAAAAACATAAAAACTTGACAAGTTAGATAAAATGCCTTAAATGTTTCACGTAAAAATATGATAACCTAGAATAAATTAAATCATTTGTATTGCTGGCACAGCTGGCACTTCACGCTCGGACGCAAATATATTTTAGTTTATGCTCGGACGAGGCGCTTGGGTGAGCCAGTCTGCGAGTGATGCCGAGCGCGAGGCCAAAGAGTATATAAACCTCAAGAGCAATATATAAACACTATATTTATGTAATATATTTTACTAATTTTATGGTATTACTATGTATTCCGTGGTATTACCACAAATCATAGCCAATGTTGTGGTCATATTTTTTTTTAAGCTATGTACAGACATTCTATATACTTGTTATATTATATCCTCTCAGAATTTTCTTTAACAAAAATTACACATTCATCAAATCTGAAAAATTCTTAATAGGTATCCCTCTCTGAATAAAGTATTATATATCGTTATTTTTTTTAATCCACAAGTTAGATCTTTAACTTTCGCGTTCAATGAAATGAGTTAGCTTTTACTTGTGCCAACCATCTCGTTAACTTCGGTTAATGTTAACCTTGATTGATAAAATTGTAAAATAATTTTAGAGATCTACAGTTGCTTTACGTAAAGTGTAAATGGTTGTTAGGCAAATACTTTTAGTAAACATATTTAAATGTGTTTGATTCATCAATATCATTTAACTAATTGTTTAGTAGAAATAAAACGTGAAAGTCTATTTTTTTGTCTATAGACGTTAGTTGACGAAATCAAAATGGCGTCTTTTACGGGCTAGCGCTTATCCGCCGCATACTGATTACAGTTTTCGTTAATCGTGGGTGCAACTATTTATTAGTGATCATAACAATTAGTGAACGATTATTGAGTGTTACAGTGTTTTTTTTTTCAAAACGGACTCCAAGGAATTTGTTTTGATACAACGATACGACTTCCTTCAAAGGTATGTCTCCTTTCACCTATCGAATATATAATATTAATAATTGACATTTTATTGGAAAACCTCATCGAGGTGATACGCTATTTTTGTGAACAGTAGTATCGGTCGTGCGTTGAAGTTGAATTATCGCGAACGGAAGCCTCGTTCTATAGTTTAGTAGGTGAAAGAAGAAACAGGTTTTTTCGAACCGAGGACGCAAGACTCGCTCGCGAGGTTGGATCAAATCTTCACTTTTCTCTGTTCCTCATTCTTGTCGCGCGTCGCACCGTCTACGGGTTTGCCTTAGCGCTATATGCACAAATATTTGTTATTGCGTAGAACGTTTAACTCAATTAGTGAACAGGCGCGGCTCGCATGCAGTTTCACTTATTTCAACCATCGTATGATGCAGTGTTTGTGAATTTCTATGTTTGGATTGCAGTGTAGTGAGTGCCTGCACGTATATTGAAAGTTTACAGTCTATGTAACGAGGTAAATCCAGTTTCTAATAACGAATCGTTTAACTTTTAAAAGCTGTTTAAAAGAATGAGTTTCAATGACTAAACCTATTAGACTCAATTAGGGCGAAGTAGTGAGACTAATTAAAAATTTAAACATGATATGAATTAGTCTTGCAATTTGGCTGTGAGATACTTGTTTAGAAAACCAATATCTTACATATAAATTGTATTATATTCACTAAATTGGAAGAATCGAGTCCATCAGGATGAGCTTATCAACAGTATTATTGAATCACATGTCAAATGATTCACCCAACTTAATAGGATATTATAGAAATAATGTCTTTTATTTTTTAAGTCATTAGTCAACACATTTACTTGTTGTTATTTATGAATGCATGTAGATAGACATTAATTTTATTCATGTAGAGATACATTTTCCTGTACTGTTTTTGGAAAAAATGTCCTTACCACTTCAATTATTTAGTTTTTAGGGTTCCGTACCCGAAGGGTAACCAACGGGACCCTATTACTAAGCTCTGCTGTCCGTCTGTCTGTCAGCGGGCTGTATCTCATGATCCGTAATAGGTACACAGTTGAAGTTTTCTTTTGCTGCTATAGCAACAAAAAATAAAAAAACCATGTACATTACATAGTATTAAATCTTTTATGATGGTGTAGAACCCATCATGCGTAACTCGCTCTTGGCCGTGTTTTTATTCACAATTCCTTGTAAATACATTGAAGAGTAAAAAGTAAGTCTGTGCAAAGTAGTATACTCAGGTATTGTGTGGTAATTATTTGGAACTAACTGTGCCCGCAACTTCGTCTGCGTGTAATATTGTCCTTGGGTAGAATGCGAACATATACAAATCTTTATTACAAGGAGTAATAGTATTTTTCGTATGGTAATAGTTTATTTACATTTATAATATGGTTAAACAATAGATTGGGTGTATGTAATAGAATAAATGATTCTATTTCTTAAATGTTTACTGATTTCTCGACAACAGATTAATTGTTTGAAATTTTAATCGACTAAGCGAGATGCCGAGATGATCCAGTATATATTATTAAGTGACACAATACACACGTTTAAAAATAATGGGGAAATGAGTAATTAAAAATATCACCTATCGCATTAATTCCTATTATTTTGACATGGGTATAATATAACGGATAATAGTAACATGGGTTATACCTTACTAATACTAGGTACCTGCCTACCTATTGGTGTGGGTAGCCTCTTGTTAGAGACTTTGGTTCTGTCATGGTACTGAGAGTGTGTGGGGTTCAGCCGCTTCGTTTTTTTTCTGGGGGGGGGGAGGGGAATAAGGCACCCCATACTCCACGGTGTGGTCGTCTGCTTAGGGTATACAAATGCGACAGACAGACAGACAGACACTTTCTAGAGTTACTTTCGCATTTATAATATTAGTAAGGATTTATCCAAGAATTAATATAGTAGGTGTAAAATTAACTATAGTCAATATTATCAAATTAAATCAAAACCTTTACTTTAATTAAACCAATAATAGGAGCAAGGAGGTGGATAGTATAAATCTTTTTATTTTGGTTTGCTAATAAAGCATATTTTAAAACATTTTTCTAACTTATGATCTACTGATCCATATTATGAAGCTAAATGTCATATTGTAGAGATTAAATTAAGAGTGCTCTAGTTACTGAGTGCTACTTACCTTGTGGACTGAACTTGTTGCCATACCCAAGTTTTAGAATAACGTTAGTGCAATATTATACTTTGGGACGGAAGTGAAACTTAAATGAATTTCATACTAATATTATAAAGATGAAGAGTTTGTTGGTTTGGTTGAATGCGCTAATCTCAGGAATGACTCTTTGTTATTGTTACTTTCTTTTAGTGTTGGATAGCCCATTCATTGAGGAAGGCTATAGGCTATATAACATCATGCTACAACCAATAGGAGCAGAGCATCAATGAACAAAGTTGAAAAACGGGCAAAATTTACAAACAGACGATTTTTGAAGTAGAGGTTTTTAGTTTCAAAGGCAATCTAACAGCTAATAAATCAATTTAAATTGTTAATAGTAACTCAAATACAGAAATGATTTCAAGCAAAGGAAGAGCTATATGTCTATGACAGATTGTGGTGTTGAGCGAGATACATGATAAAGAAAAAAAAATAATAGTTTTAGTTTTGGACTAGAGCAGACAACAGGAAACTCGTTTTCTGTATCTGCTCTGATCCAGTTTTTGCTTTGAAGAAGAATAAAGATGGCTATGATTGAAAATTCACACAGTAAATAGAAGTTTTGCAACTCTTTACCCAAATCATATAATTTCTTAAGAATAACAATTTCAGGACTGCATTTTCTGCATTTATTTGTTACTCATTGACAATGAAAAGGACTGGATGAAATTTGATAAGTTCAACACACAAATTTTGTCCTTAATTGACATTCAGCCAAACACAATAGGTTAACGCAAGTATTATTTTTATTATTGAATATCATAACTGATGCAGCATCAGAATTTCTTGAGCTGACCTGAGATGTGTATGCCTTTAGATAAGTTAAGAAGGAGTGGCAGCCGGCAGTTATGTTTAAGTTAACACACACACATACAGAACCTTTTATTTGGAATAAGTACTTTCTACGGTATGAATCTACTAGTATGCGGCGGCCTCGACTTGTCGGGCCAATTCAGTGGCGCGGCCAGGTCGTACCTGTGGTCCGCACGTTAGTTCGCTAAAAGAAGACAACCCTTACATCGGCGTCAGGCGTCCATTAGACGCTCATGCAAGCGTCAATCATTTCTAAAAGTCATAAATATAAAAGTGAGGTTGTTTGTTACACTTACACTTTATAAAATGTTGTATATACGTTATCAGGGGTACTGAAAAAGACATAGAATACCTTTCATCCCAAAAATAGTTGTCTCCGAGGGATAGAAAGACAACTTTAACGCAAGCAGGTGTGTCATAAGCTAGTAAATAATAATAATCAAACACCTTTTGTATTTATTCGTATATTGAGGATTACTAGTATCCCACAAGTAAGTGAGTCTCAAATGTTGACATAAATTCTTTATCCGACATTAAAACATTAGACAACAACATACATTAGCCGCGCCATCCATAACATGTATCAGCGATATGTGCACAAAAAGATATAAACTGCCTCAGTATCTCGTAAGAAACCTGTATTTCGGCCCGCAGTTTTATCAACGAAGAGGCTGTGTTATCTGCGATACGATCGTTTATCTATGCTTTTCGATGACTGTAGATAAGCCTTTAGATCTATGGAAATGTACTATGATTAGTAAGATGGGTACTAAAGTTACAGTACAGAACTTACTTCTATAAACTGTTTATAGACTGTCGTATTCACTCTGTCCCTTTCAGTATGATCACTTATGTCTTCTTATAGTCTACTTAATGTCATGATGGTATTGGTATAGGGCTCTGTTTCCGCATTTAGACTCATAGTCCATTATGCGTTCATACATGGGCTGCACTAAAAGTATCGGGAAGGGAATATTTCTACTGTTTCTGTCATATTAAAATCTTTTTAATTGAAAACTCCTTGGTTTTAAAAATCGAATATCATTTATTTATTTAAAAAAAGATTCTCGGTCTTATCACAAGGTTTTGTCAAACTTGTTTAGTCGTTGAGAAAATGGAATTGACTCGAGAAAATTCAAGAGCGATGATTTATTATGACTTTCGAAGTGGTTTAACGCAAAAACAGTGTGTTGACCGGATGATTTCTGCATATGGTGATGAAGCCCCATCCAAAACCACAATTTATCGCTGGTTTGCTGAATTTCAACGTGGACGTGTCAAGCTCAGTGATGATCCCCGTCAAGGTCGTCCAAAAACTGCAGTCACCCAAGAAAACGTTGATGCTGTGCGTAAACTGATTGAGGAAGATCGACATGTGACATACCGCGAAATTCAGGCAACTTTAGACATTGGCATCAGTCAAATACAAATAATCTTGCATGAACAACTAGGTGTAAAAAAGTTGTTTTCCCGATGGATACCGCAGTCGCTCTGTGAAGAGCAAAAAGCGGCTCGCGTTACTTGGTGCGTCAGAACTCTCGAAAGATTCCACGCAGGATCCTCAAATGCTGTATACAAAATCGTATCAGGTGACGAATCCTGGATATACGCGTACGAACCCGAAACAAAAAACCAGTCACGAGTTTGGGTGTTTGAAAATGAGTTAAAGCCAACAAAAATTGTTCGTTCACGGAGTGTTGCAAAAAAAAATGGTGGCCACGTTTGTCTCCAAAACCGGCCATGTTGCGACTATTTCTCTTGAGGAACAAAGAACTAATGTTAATTTTAATGTTAATGCAGAATGGTATGCTAGCATTTGTTTGCCACAGGTCGTTTCTGAACTCCGTAAAAAGAACTGCAACCGCCGCATCATCCTCCATCACGACAATGCGAGTTCTCACACTTCGCACAGAACAAAAGAGTTTTGAAAGCAAGAAAACATAGAATTATTAGACCATCTGCCGTACAGCCCCGACCTAAGCCCTAATGATTTCTATACTTTCCCTAAAATAAAGAATAAATTGCGTGGTCAGAGATTTTCATCACCTGAAGAAGCTGTGGACGTCTACAAAACGGCCATTTTGGAGACCCCAAATTCCGAATGGAATGGTTGCTTCTATGATTGGTTCCATCGTATAGAAAAATGTGTCAAATTTCGCGGAGAATACTTCGAAAAGCAATAAATACATTTTTAAATAGTAATGTTGTGTCACTTCCTTGATTCCCGAAATTTTCAGTGCCGCCCTCGTATAAGGCTGAATAGTTGAGCCAGCCTAGCTCCTTCCAGAAGCACAGAAGCCTCCTGTGGCGTTCACAGGGTTCTAGGAGTGACCTCGCAACCGCGAGGATATTTGCCCGTTGTGTGGCTACTCCCTCGCACTGTAGGATAACGTGGGCGGCCGTTTCCTCCTGTCGCATTCATGGTGAATGCGGAGGATGATAAGAAGTTAGTTCTACAACTGTGTCTTCAGTGGCAGGAGGCAGTGCATTCAACTGAAACGTGCAAGGTTGCGAATTCTGCACAGTGATTATATATATAACATTATTTAATTGTAGAGTCTGTGCGGGAAGAGAACTGTCGTAGGTTTGAGGTCGCAGCATTACCTTTTTTGGTATGTTGACAACACTGGTACGTCATCATAGTTCGACAGTAAACAATACTGTACAATACAGTAAACAATAATTACGTAACAGTGTAAAAAGGTTATTTAGCACTGCTGCGACCTCAAAACCTACGACGGTTCTCGTTCCGCACAGACTCTACAATTAAATAATGTTATATAATATATATAATCACTGTGCAGAATTCGCACCCTTGAACGTTTCAGTTGAATGCACTGCATCCCGACGCTGAAGATACAGTTGTAGAACTAACTTCTCATCATCCTTCATGTAAAAGATCGAAGTTCGGCCGTATCGTAGTTATACTCAAAGCCTACTTAGTTGTGATTGATCTTTTACTTGAAGCGAGTGCCATTAGACCTCCACAACACCAGTACTAGGCGATATCGAAGTTCTGTAGTCTTCTTAGACTCGGTTGTCGGACTTTTTAGGGTTTCAACTGCCCGTAACGAATGCCACAGATGCCATTCGTATGCCAACCGGGATCGACGGCTTAACGTGCTCTCCGAGGCACGGAGGGTTTCAATGTGTTAAGAATGGCCACCCATATGAGAATGACCTGGCTAGTATTGCTAACCTACTCAGTTACCACTTAGCCACGAGTCTGGGCTGTTTATAAACTATCCCACTCACGTCCTTTACACTAAATGATGACCTGGCCTTGGACCCCTTTTCTTTGCGTGTCTAAGCCCCCACATGTCAAATGGTATGCTGGAATCGACCCGAATAAAACCACCATAGTGCACAGGTGCACCATACTCGAGCCGCTGGAAGTCCCAGGTCTATTACAGCGGCTCGAGTATAACCTAAAAAGGAAGTCCCCGAGAACCCCGTCAGACCATGGCCGCCTGATGATCAGTGGGTGGCCAAACTATAGACTTGAAGGTTACGTTTACCTACATTTCTGTTTAGACAGCTTTTCTTAAAATATCACGTTTGTTGCGTCATTATCTCATGTTTACTTTTCGTTCTATGATTAATGGCGCCGTTAGTAGCCATAAGATGAAATGACGGAGGAGATTACACAAATCGTACAGCTACGAGGGCTGCACTAAAAGTATCGGGAATGGAATATTTCCACTGTTTCTGTCATATTAAAATCTTTTTAATTGAAAACTCCTTGGTTTTAAAAATCGAATACCATTTATTTATTTAAAAAAAGATTCTCGGTCACACAAGGTTTTGTCAAACTTGTTTAGTCGTTGAGAAAATGGAATTGAGTCGAGAAAATTCAAGAGCGATGGTTTATTATGACTTTCGAAGTGGTTTAACACAAAAACAGTGTGTTGACCGGATGATTTCTGCATTTGGTGATGAAGCCCCATCCAAAACCACAATTTATCGCTGGTTTGCTGAATTTCAACGTGGACGTGTCAAGCTCAGTGATGATCCCCGTCAAGGTCGTCCAAAAACTGCAGTCACCCAAGAAAACGTTGATTCTGTGCGTAAGCTGATTGAGGAAGATCGACATGGGACATACCGCGAAATTCAGGCAACTTTAGACATTGGCATGAGTCAAATACAAATAATCTTGCATGAACAATTAGGTGTAAAAAAGTTGTTTTCCCGATGGATACCGCATTCGCTCTGTGAAGAGCAAAAAGCGGCTCGCTTTAATTGGTGCGTCAGAACTCTCGAAAGATTCCACGTAGGATCCTCAAATGCTGGATTCAACATCGTATCAGGTGACGAATAATCCTGGATATACGCGTACGAACCCGAAACAAAAAACCAGTCACGAGTTTGGGTGTTCGAAAATGAGTTAAAGCCAACAAAAATTGTTCGTTCACGGAGTGTTGCAAAAAAAAATGGTGGCCACGTTTGTCTCCAAAACCGGCCATGTTGCGACTATTTCTCCTGAGGGACAAAGAACGGTTAATGCAGAATAGTATGCTAGCATTTGTTTGCCATAGGTCGTTTCTGAACTCCGTAAAGAGAACTGCAACCGCCGCATCATCCTCAATCACGACAGTGCGAGTTCTCACACCGCGCACAGAACAAAAGAGTTTTGAAAGCAAGAAAACAAAGAATTATTAGACCATCCGCCGTACAGCCCCGACCTAAGCCCTAATGATTTCTATACTTTCCCTAAAATAAAGAATAAATTGCGTGGTCAGAGATTTTCATCACCTGAAGACGCCTACAAAACGGCCATTTTGGAGACCCCAAATTCCGAATGGAATGGTTGCTTCAATTATTGGTTCCATCGTATGGAAAAATGTGTCAAATTTCGCGAAGAATACTTCGAAAAGCAATAAATACATTTTTAAATAGTAATGTTGTGTCACTTCCTTGATTCCCGAAATTTTCAGTGCCGCCCTCGTATATATCTAAAAAGAGTAACTCAAAAATTTAAACTTTTGCACTTGTAAACCTTTGAGTTCTTTACCTCAATACCTACCGACCAATAAAACAGAAAAAAAAAACCGGGACCGTAGCAGGCCCGCAGAGGTAGATACCGTGTTTTTTTCATTTTTGAACGCAATTATGCACCGACTGCTATATATATATATATATATATATATATATATATATATATATATATATATATATATATATATATATATATGTATAAACTTCTTAATGAACTGGCGGATGTTTTGGGGTCCAGGGATCATAACTAGACCTGCTGTGAAGAAATTTTTGGAAAACTCAAAATAATAAAACAAATATACATACATTGTTAAGCAATAGGGAAATTACTACAAAAATCCAATTCCCCCAAACATGATTAAAACACAAGATTCTTATAATATCTTTCTTCTAGCTGCATATAAAAAGCATAAATCTATACCGAACAGTGATTAGTATTTCGCCTCTTCTGAAAAAAAGTGTTTTTTTTAAGCTAGTACCTGTTTAGATCTAGTTGTGTGATATCGTATTGTTTTGTTAATAATAATAATAATTGGACACATCTCACACACGGCCGTCTGATCCCAAACTAGGCAGAGCCTGTACTATGGTAACCAGACAGCTGATAAATATACTTATATATATTTCTAAATACATACATATTATAGATAAATTACACCCAGACACAAAACAAATAATCGTGCTCATCACACAAATATTTGTCCTGGGTGGGAATCGAACCCACGACCTATGGCTCAGCAGTCAGGATCACTAACCACTAGACCAACAGGCCAGTCAATAACCAATTAATGTGTGTCAGGGTATTTGTTTAATTATCAAAAAAAATAAAAGTTCGCTCGTATTAGCCAGTTCGAGTTACAGATACGCGACCTTGATCTGTTCGAGCTTTTACTTGCACTCTTCAAGCCACCCGTATAAGCAATGTCTCTGCACTTACCTTTCCCTTTCAATATACTCCCAACTTTCCCATTTAATTCCCAAAGTGCCCGGTTGACGGCAATTGGCTTGCACCCTGTTACGTAAATTATAGTCGGCCCTTTCAATATTACTCCCAACTTTCCCATTTAATTTCCAAAGTGCCCGGTTGACGGCAATACGCTTGCACCCTGTTACGTAAATTATAGTCGGCCCTTTCAATATACTCCCACCTTTCCCATTTAACTCCCATAGTGCCTGGTTGACGGCAATAGGCTTGCACCCTGTTGCATTTACAATTGACTGACCTGTTGGTCTAGTGGTTAGTGACCGTGACTGCTGAGCCAGAGGTCGTCTGTTCTATTCCCACCCAGAACAAATAATTGGGTGATGAGCTATAATATGTATGTATTTAGAAATATATAAGTATGTTTATCAGCAGTCTGGTTACCATAGTAAAGGCTCCTGCCTAGTTTGGGATCAGACGGCCGTGTGTGAGATATGTGAAGTTACTATCATTATTATAATAGAGCTGAAGTGTTTTTGTTTGATTGTTTAAACGCGCTAATCTCTGTTTGATTGTTTTCTTACGGAACCCTCGGTGCGCGAGACAGGCTCACCCTTGACCGGTTTTTAATTGTAACATACAAATCTTGTAAACAACAGCAACGATTCTAAAAAAAAATTATTAATACGTCAGAAGTCATGCTACAAAAATGCAGTCTGATAATATGAATGTACGAACGGTGTAGTGCGCTGGAGTTCATTATGCATGACCTTGATGCTGACTGTGTCAGTAGCTTAACAGGTCAAGTTTGCCGCATTTAAGTTTACAACACAGATTTCCTGTTACGGCTACAAATTTATGGCTGCTAACGAAATAATTTGTAGAACTAAAGTAACTAACAGCTCTTGCCATTGGACACCTAAAATGGCAATGAGGTGGAAAATATAAGCTTCTCGAATGGTGCCTATTGGCTGGAACGGTCTGCGTGGAACTTTTCTCCAAAGTGGCAGCGATTGAGGCAGCAGAAGACCACTCAATGTTGAGGTCACGGAATGTGGATTAAAAAATAGAGCCGGATGAAGGCTGCGTTTCCATCAGAGTTGTACGAGGAGGTTCAGCGAGGGATGTGTTTGTTAAGAACCAATAGAATCGCTTCATTTACCTCGCTCAGCGCAACTCCTGTGGAAACGGCTAAGCGGAGCGAGGTTTTTGAACGTACAAAACAAGCAAGGGATGTTTGCTAAAGATGGATGAGCGAGAAACTGCTAGCAGTCACTAGACGGTGTTTGTTAGAGGTCGATGTGTATTGTACGGAAGACATGGATCAGTGGAAAAACATACACGCTACACGTCCTCGCACCGCTCATTTGCGCACCGTTCACAGCATCGCTACGCATCCTCGCACCCCTTAGCGACATCGCACATCTCTGGTGGAAACGCAGCCTTAGGGTCTTTATTTAAAGAGTAGCTTTTGCGACTTCGTTCGCAGAAAAGTAATTTTTAATTCCTTAAAAGGTAACTTATGTCTTTTGCGGTCGACGATACGGCAGCCCTTAAAATACGAACACTCAAATATCGATTTTTATATAGTTGTATTCAAGTGTCTTTCTGGAATGGGGATAGATTTCTGGTGGTGAGGCACGGGGAGAAAGGGGGGTTTAATTAATGATGGTTGTTACGAATTTTTAAGGCCTCAGCAAGAGCTTAGTAACAACGGTCACTTCATTAAATTAATAAAATATCTACGTGAGTGTGGTGGGAAACCATATGACTTTTGTCAAGGGCATTATACCTAATCTCTAGACGAATCATTTGTATGGCTTTTAAGCATAATATGTCGCTCTCGTGTTATTTATTGTTGTATGTTTATGTGTGTATGTTTATATTATTGTATTTGCTCTCAGCAGAACGTACGCATTCTCTTATGTGTGCTATTTCTAAGCAAGAAAGCTCTTTTTGCTTTGAGGTCTGTTATACACTTGCAAAGGTTGCCATTTAATTTTGTTAATTTTTATCGTGTTGTGCTAATGTTTGTCATATTTTGATTTATATCTTCAAAACTATTGTATTAATTTACAGTTAATCGATCGAACGAACAATACAAAAGGATTGGGTTGTGTGTCCAAGTTATTACGAGTATTTATGAATCGAGTACTCGTTTTTCTATGACCGTGTCCTAAGGTCACGAGCTAAGGTTGTTATTATTCAAACCATCTTCTTCCGACTTAAATAATTCTTTATGTAGATCGTTTTGATTAATTGACCTTTTCCATTTTATTTGCGAATGCCATTAAAGTTTATATTATTTATTGTCTTAATACCTGTGACGCAATATACACATTATGACGCCTCAACCGCCATCGTCAATTAGTCTGAATATGTAATGATGATCGATAATAAAATCGACTCGGCAGTGATTGTTTTTATCACTACGCCTTATAGCGATAGCGGTGAGCGTAGATATAGTTGGACGTAGCTCTCACGAGGTCCTCACATCGTGGAATGTGGATTAGCAGATTATTTAGCTGATAGTCTTATCGGTAAATGAGCTGACAGTTTAAGGAATGTCGGCGGGGTCTAAGACGATGCGCCAAACTTTTGTTGTTATCAGACAACTCAACAATGGCGAGCATTATTACCCGAATGCAAAGATTGAAGAATGAAAAGTAGTATTTAGGAGTTTCTAAGAACGATTCTTTTTTTTATAACTTTAAAACATTCCTGCTCGATGGACTTTCATTAATAGGATATCATCTGTCTTTGTCTTAGCATTATAATGGTTTTGTCGAGTCGAGTCCTAGGAGGATATTGTGCTCATTGTTATCACATACTGACATTTATCGTGATAATAATCTTTTTTTTTTATGGTTAAGGGGGCAAACGAGCAGAGTCACCTGATGGTAAATGACTACCGCTGCCCAAGGGCACCTGTAACTCAAGAGTCGTAACTGCGTTGCCGCCGTTTAAGGTGGGAATAGGGGAAAAGGGCGATTAGAGCGGAGGAGAGGGGGTTAGGGTTAGGACGAGAATAGGAGAGAGGGAAGGGTTAGGACCCACGCGGCGAAAAGCAATGCAAACATTGTTTCACTGCCGGTTTTCTGTGAGGCCGTGGTATCGAGCGAAGTCGAGCCGGCCCATACGTGCCGAAGCATGGCACTCCCACAAGTTGTTAAAAGGGAAATCACAAACGTTTTTATTTAATGCTCCATGCCATAAATGCCAGCTGATGTTCCTGTTCTAGCGGCCTCTACCCAGTTTTCCGTATACAAATTTATCTTCTTCCTTCTTTCCCGTCTTAAATGACTACATTCCCAAGGAGAGTTGGCGTCAGACAAGCGGCCGGCCGTGAAGGAAACAGCTAAAACCCTTTGCAAAGCTACACATTGCGCCGACCCCAATGAAAATTGGGAAAAGAGCAGGAAGAAGATGATGATCATAGAAAAATAAATGGGACAATCTCAAGATCTAACTTCTTCGATTGCAGATTAAACAATTTAGATCAGTTAAAACACGACCGTGAAATCTTTTTTGTTTTTTTTTATGGTATATTGGGCAAACGAGCAGACGGGTCACCTGATGGTAAATGACTACCGCCGCCCATGGGCACCTGTAACCCGCCCTTTAAGATGGGAATAATGGAAGAGGGGGCGAGGGGGGAAGAGCGGGAAGACGGGAGAGGGGGATTAGAGGAGAGGAGAGGGGGAGAGGGAAATTAGAGGCGAAGGACGGGAATAGGGGAGAGGGAAGGGTTAGGGCCTCCGGTAACCTCACTCACGCGGCGAAAAGCAATACAAACATTGTTTCACTGCCGGTTTTCTGTGAGGCCGTGATATCGAGCAGAGTCGAGCCGGCCCATACGTGCCGAAGCATGACTCTCCCACGTAACAATCTGTAAACAGAATAAGAAAAAAGACTGTTAAGAACACAGTACGTCCTCTTCTTTAAAGTCGGTAAAAACTATAATTCTTTTTAGGACATATTTATCTCCTTATTTCTCGCACTGCTATGAATATTACGTACTTATGGAATGAATAACGGAAACCACAATGAGTACCACAACGCCGCGTGTAACATTAGGGACGAAAATGATATCATAAATCGACTTCCCCTTAACAAAGCGGGGGCTAAAAATAGTTTTTTTAATTCTGTAAAACGTCCCGAGAGTTTCTACAAACATACAATGAATGTTAGAATAAAAACTTTAGTATTTACCCGTTTCACCTGCGTTTATGGCTCCGCTACTAAATGCGTGATGTTACATAGCCTATAATCTTCTTTAATAAATACTCTATCCAATACAAAAATAATTATTGACTTGTATGTAGATAGTACGTCCATCTCGATCTATACCAAAAGACAAACTTAACTTTGCAGTTATAAAAATACTCTCCCATACATCGATGTACTACA
This sequence comes from Callimorpha dominula, assembly GCA_949752705.1. NCBI lineage: Eukaryota > Metazoa > Arthropoda > Insecta > Lepidoptera > Erebidae > Callimorpha > Callimorpha dominula. The sequence continues at coordinate 9,394,691 of OX457017.1, read as the reverse complement.
AAGTCAACTTTTCAACCGCAAAATATAACTTGGATAAACAACGGAGCAGTAACCATAACCGCGGGTCGAAACGGCTAGTAATTTATAAGGCACGCTACACGTATCGGAAAATAAACAAAAAATCAGTTTCACTATTTGTTATGTGAAGGCCAGCCCGAGGTGTCGGCCTCAGCTGTTGATGTCCAAAATTTGCATAAAGTAGCCATTCTTAAAGAATGTTTTAGAGGTTGTATGAATGAAATAAATTTATTTTTATTGAAAAGACACCTGCACGCGGGAACTATAATAAACCATTTTAGTACTCGACTGTCATGTCCAATCTGAATATTTTTAACTAAAAATGTCAAAACGAACAACCTACGTTGGATACAATGAAGCTAACGTCAAATCATTCACAGATATTTATTTGAAAATAATTAAAATAATAAAAACGGATGAAAATTTAGAAAGTATTTTATAATATTGATATTGTCCGGAGACGAAGTCAATTAAAAAACAATAATTCTTTTAAAAAAAACCGACTTCAAAAAAAAACTAACCCACGAAAGACTTATATGGTTTTCTCATGGATGCCTTTGTCAGAACTGGACCAAATTGGGACCACACGGGAAGCACCAGCTTTCAAATAAAAAAAGAATCATCAAAATCGGTTCAACCAGTCGACAGTTCTGAGGTGACAAACATTTGACTCTTTTGAAGTCGGTTAAAAAGTACAATCAGATTCAGAACAATTAAAAATGTATTTCTGTATTTTTTCTCTCCTTAACCCAGCTGTCGGTTCCTTTTCACCGCCTTCAAAATATTAGAATGTTCTCATTTCAACAGTATGTTTTTGGGTGTATTTTAAATATGAAAAACCCAGACCAATGCAATTAGACATATTTGTCGATTTAATACTTTTATTCCAAATTTTTACTTTGTTTAACTTAAGGACACAGTCTCAATTTCACAAAGCCAAATATAAATATATTTGTTCTGGTTATTATTTCCAATCTGCGACCTCTGAGTGCTCAGTCGAATGCTCTACCGCGATCTTCTGTAGACTCTGCAGATCATCATCTTTCTGCTTTTTGCCCAATTTTCATTGGGTTCGGCGCAATGTGTAACATTGCAAAGGGTTTTGACCGATTTTATGGCCGGCCGCATATCTGGAGCCACTCCGCCTCGGGAATATAATAACGTTTTAAGACGAGCAACAAGGAAGAAGGCAAATTTGTGTAAGGAAAAATTAACCTAGGGTAAGGGATATTGCTAGTCTCGGATGGGGAACGGGACTGAGACAGCAGTAGCTCGCAGAGGCGGGGGTCGCGTGCCCGAATATCCTGTAACTATAACTACAGTGAGTGATGTCCACTATTTGTTAAAGAGAACGGTTTCTGCTAACGTGTTTCGGGGAGACACCACTAGTTTCTAACTAGTAAAAACCTTGTTTTTGTTTTTAAGAAGTCGCGCCGTTCACTTTAATAAATAAGGTACATGTTTCTAGTGTTGTGAGTCCTAATGGGTTGGTACTATCTTATAATGAAGTGTCTCTGACTGTAGGAAATAAAATTTTCTTTCTTTCTTTCTTTTCTGTATTTCCTGTGGCTGGAGAGGCTACCAGGGCAGGGTGGACACCATCTGGTCAATATTCCCTGCAAATAAATAACATATCTGTTACTGCGACAAAGTCTGTAGCCAATAATTTTATTTTGTAACAATACTTTTACTTTTGTACACGCACGCTCTCAATTATCACGCTATCTGTTCACTGTTAGACAATTTCCTCAATTAGATTGTTTTATAGCTATTTCCTAGTTAAAGGGAACCTGTGGGCCATTTCTAAGGCAATGACATACAAGTTGTCGGCCTACAAAGCTTAATGTTTTGAAGTGTGATTCAATAACACAGGTGCACATTTAGGTGCATACGAAACTGGCTAAACTAAAACAATCGTTTTATTATCTAATCGTTTTCGATATTGTTTCGATATTAATAACGGAACGACAACAAAAAACGAGTTATGATAAGGCCTATTCTCGGTATTACTGTACGATGAGCAATGGTTTCTGTTAGGAGACAACAAACTGGAGAGCGAAGGATTTGCCGTCGTGATCGCAGATTAAAAAGAGAACAAGCCCAAAGCCGACAAAAAAAAAAACAGAAGTTTCAATGGAATGATTCAAAGTCGGTTATACTTTAACAAAAATTACATGATTAAGCTTTTCAATTGGAGTTCGATAAAAGGACTCAGTGTTGCCAGGGTTAGCGTTTTAGATGCAAACTAATCAGTTTTTCTTTTGTTTTTTAGTTGGAAGACTTTCTTTTTAAATCTATTTAACATTTAGTTATATTTAAGCATTTCTTTTGTTTTCATGGATACGGAGACTGTAACATTTATAATAGAGAAGTTCTTTTGACTTAAGTCCTTTACCTATATTAATTACTATCCAAACGAAAACTGTGGAAGTAAAGATTTGTCCATAACCTAGACTATTTGTACATTAGAATGTGTGAAACGGAATTTGTCGGAATATATTCGAAGCCGGAGGTCACGGAATCCATTTCCGATTTATATAAGACCAAAAAATATTTCATATTTATTGGTTTTCGCAATGAAGGCGATACCACAATCAAATTTCACTTTCTTACGAGCAGATACGTAGTAGGCGCTTTGCGAATTCTTCTATACCGACATTTAAAAAAAATAAAAATAATGTGGGTCATAATAATTATAAAGCTTTATTTAATTCCGTGTACAAACTAATATCACAGAAAATAAACAAAATAAAATGTTATGTAGTTGGTACGGATTCCCTTCTTGTAAAAGCCTCTTCTAGGGAATGTCAGTAATCTTTACTAGTAATCGCCACCTCCACTATCTCATATACTCATCTAGTGTTAGGCTTGGCTCGGCTTCTAGTGCCCCATGGTCCAGTCCATTTTACTACTCTTCCCGTTCATCTTCAAGCCTGGCCACGTTACCTGCCCGGTTCCATTTTATTTGAAGTGAACATGTTAGGGCGTCTGTTGCTTTTGTTTTCTTCCATATTTCGACGTTTCTGTGGGTCATACTTTACTAGTACTCTTGCTAAATGGTTAAGATAGAGAGGATTTAGGCCCGTAGTATACTGTATGGGTTTCAAATCCGAAACCACTCGATCGCAAGTCTGACGCCTTAATTATTAAACTGCCGGACTGTATTGGGTGTGTATAAAGTTCCTTACATCGGTGTATCCTAACGCCAAATAAGAAGAAAATTCGGAAAAAAATCCGGATTTTCTTTAAGATGTTATGTAGTTCAAAATGAACGAAAATTTAGCGATCCAGTGAACTCGATCATAGACTTACTGTGTGCTTGTTTGCTAACCTTTGTGGTAATAAGGCTTACACGCGCTAAAATAAACTTTGAAAGTACCTCCCTAAATACATAGGTATAGGCCGTTTGACCTGGTTTAGTCAGTTTAACGACTGTAATTTCAGGTGTTAATAAGTGTACTTATCGTCTTTAGGGCTGTCACTTGTATTGTTTTAAAAGGTTATAAAAAAAGTACAATAAACAACGCATTTCATAATAGTATTTGCAATTTTTACAAGTTTATGTGTAAAAATTTTGCATACACGTTGACCCCCTGACAACGTACCGTAATAAAATATAAAAAACGATTCCCAAAAGATACAAAATAAAGTTTTACGCTAGGGAAGCCACTCGCAAAAGCTTAGTAGGATTAAAGATATCTTCGAGCTTCGAGCTTCTACAACTAATTATGATAGTAAAAGTTGCCCGAAAGAGGAGACCTGGTTGTAGAAAGAACTCATGGTTGCGAAAAGGCACAAAGAGTGCGGCCGAACTCTTTCACCTTGCTAACGACAAGGTCAAATATGGAGAGCTGACTGCCAACCCTCATTAATTAGAGAGGATCCCAAACAAAAAAAGAATTCAATATTGGCGATGTCTGAACGAACATGTTCTTTATTCCACGGAGAATAAAAGTATGACAACCCTAGTTTCGGCACCTTTTGTCGTTACCAATTGTCGTCCCTGATATATGTCTACATCTTTCGAAGTAAATAGTAACAGTGATTGCGTTAACTATCATGTGAATGACGTAAACAAACAACGAGTACCATAAAATTGTGCAGAAAGTGCGGAATGCTATCGAAAGCGTGTCAACCCGTATGTGTGTCGCTACGAACGAAACTGTCCGTCTGATATCTATGCAAGTGAATGGATAGTTTAGAACTTGTACAGTTGCTTGTAATCTTATCTATAAATGGTTCCTTGTAGTTTTCACGAATTCTAAGAATTTTATTAAAATTACACTAAATAAATTCTACCTACCTAAAATGTAATAAGGTTTATCAATACAAATAAATAAAATTGAAGTGTCTGTTTGTCAAAAGTGTTTGTTATATATAAATATGTATCAGCGAAAAAGCCCGCGGGAACTAGTAGTTATAACTAAATTTGATCGTTTTTACACTACCCGCACAAAATATAATAAAAATATATAGGTATATAATAATAAATATTAAAATATAATGCGGGTGGGGTCACTATAAGTAGATTTTAAATAAGTACCTGTACAGTTTTTAAATAATATCTGCCCGCAAAGCTTAAAATTCTGAACATATGGCAATATTTTTATAAGTTTTTTTATTTTTGTATTTCATTTTACGCATTCAGAGATGCAGATTCCATATCACTCTAAAGTTTTACAATATCTTTAAAATTGACGAAATAATTGTTTGGATACACTTAACGTTGCCACCTTGTTAACATATTACAGTTTTGATTACAAAAATGACTCTTATAGATTACCCGCCGTAGTAAGTATACACATAATTAAAGCAGCCCTTCTGTTGCTTGCTCACTTAACAGAACTTTACATACATATGCACATATCTAACACATTTAATGGCCACTTAACACTTGTTAATTGTACGTAGAAATACAAATTGCGCGCACGGTTCGACATCACCGTTAGAGATGTGTTTCCACGCTAGGTATTATAATTTATTCGTAAAAAAGTATATCTTCTTATTGCTTTTTAGGGTAGATTCGCTAGCTTTAAAAGCGTTAATTTAAGCTTTGAATTCGAACGTGTGCCTATGAAAAAAGTCTTACTTTATTACATGTAAGTGGATATTTTTTTTTTTCTGCAAAAGAATAAGACTTGAAGCTTGGAGTTATACGAATAAAACCTCTCTCCTATATCTTAACTCATATCTAAGTTAGAGATAGATAGTCTTTTTGGGACAAGCTCAGGAGTAATATGGTGGATGAAAAAAGGAAAATACTAGTTCAGGTCACGCAAAACATAAGTATAAGAGTTACATTTCTAATATGTATAAGTCGCGAAACTTTAAAAACAATTCCCACGTAATAGTTTATAAGCTATTACATAATGAAATAATTGAAGCTTATTTTTGCCTACTGAGCACGTTAAGTCTCCTGTCAGAAAATTTAATGAATTTTCAAACAAAAAACTCGTGTAACAATTTACACAATCCGGGAACTGAAAGTCTTCACGATCGCAATCAAACAAAATGCAAAATTTATGCTGCCAATGAGGCAGTCATTATTCTAATTCAAATATTTTATCTGTAAAACAAGTGATGGCCTTGCCATCGCTGTATCTCTTTCACATCTACAGGGTGGCCCAGAAAGACCGAAGTGGTGTGAATTGCTTATAACTTTTTATTTAAGAGATATTTTTTTAATTTTTTTTTTTTTAAATACATTAAATTTATGGGGAATATTTTTGGATTAGTTATTAAAAATGATATCCCGCAAGTGGTGGCCATATTCTGCTTCGCACAAATGTGCTCTTTCCAACACATTTTCCATGACCTTTCGCAAAACTTCCGGTGGTATGTTGTTAATTTCTTCTCGAATATTGGTTTTTAACTCCTCAATAGTCCTAGGCTTATTAACATAAACTTTTCCTTTTAAATAGCCCCAAAGAAAACAGTCTGGAGCGGTTAAATCCGGGGAACGCGGAGGCCAATTAAAATTGCTGTTACGAGAAATTATTCTTTCACCAAAGATGTCGCGTAAAAGAGTCATTGTGGCCCTCGCAGTGTGCGCTGTGGCTCCATCCTGTTGGAACCATATTTGCAGATGGTTTTCCACGGCTGGCCTTACAAAATTTTGCAACATGGCCCGATATCGATCACCATTGACGGAAATGGCGACACCTTGTTCATTTTCAAAAAAAAATGGGCCAATGATCCTTTCTGAAGAAACACCGCACCAAACGGTACACTTAACTGGGTGCAATTGTCGTTGATGAAGTACTCTCGGGTTTTCCGTAGCCCATATCCTACAGTTTTGCTTGTTAACGAACCCATTTAATTGAAAATGGGCTTCGTCACTCATTATTAAGTTATGAATAAAATTTGGATTCTCTTGTGCTTTTTGCTGGAAATAAATTGCATAGTCAAGTCGTTGCTGGTAATCTGTTGGTTTCAATTCTTGGACAAGTTGAATTTTGTATGGAAACAATCCTATGGTGTGCAAAATTCGCTGCAGCGACGTTCTTGAGAGGCCCAGTTGTGACGAACGTCTCCTGGTTGATATTTCTGGATCCTCCCGAATACTCTCCTGTACCACTTGAATATTGTCAGCCGTGTGGACAGTTCGGTGTCTGCCGGGACCAGGAAGGTTCCTTACTGCTCCTTGTTCTCGAAAATTTGCAACCAGACGGTTTATTGTTGACTGAGAGGGTGCAACCCGCACATTAAATTGACGACGGTATGCACGCTGAGTCAACACAATGGACCGTTGATTTGAAAAGTAAATTTCAACAATTTGGGCACGTTGTTCAATTGTGTATTGCTCCATTATAAATTATCCAAGTCTTCTTTACAAAATACTGAAAAGAAAAGAAAAAAAAAATTATAATAAAAAATTCTAATATAAAATATAAGGAATTCACACCACTTCGGTCTTTCTGGGCCACCCCGTATTTTAAACGGCAGAGAGACGGTACTCGTAATTTTAAATATATGGACATATTTAACACACCTTTCTTACCAGTATCCTTACGGAGTTTTGTATTTCGGATGGTTGCCGCATATCGCTGAAGAGTTACTCAGATAGTGTATGTCCTGCTTCCATCCCAGCCCTCTTTATAAGCAAACACTTTAAATGCGACTCTATTCCCTGCTTACTTCAATTCATTCAATTCGTATTGAATTAAAACATTGTACCGTATATCTAGTTCGTATTATACTAAAAGCATCTTTCAAGTCTGTCAGACTGTGAAAGAAAGAAAGAAAGATTTATTTAGAACTGTAGACCATCATTTTAGTATCATCCGTATCTATATTCGTAGTCTGCAATCTTTGGATCTCAATCTAAGTCCATCAGGTGGATTGAGGTCATTCTGACGTGCTTTAAATGAAAAAAATACGCATCTTGGAGTTGATCTGATGATGGACCCAGGCGGTGGATTGTGGAACTCTGCAGTGGCTAATAGTAAACCCCTTGGCTCACATGATTCGTTTTGATTAGTCCAACAGACTGGGCTTAGTAACAACGCACTGATGATGGAGCCAGAAGTTGGACTGTGGTCGAGAAGGTGGTGGAAATCGTGCTTTCTTAGTTTTTCTAAACTAGCCGAGACAACGTTAAACAACGTCGCGGCAGGCCCAAAAGGAGATGGCGGGATGAACTGGATGCGTATTGGGAAGATTGGCAGCAGAAAGCTGTAAACCGTGAGGAGTGGAAGGAGGGTAGGGGGGAGGCAGTGGGACGACCATGGCTGGTAATAAAATATATCTTAAACCTACTGGTAGGTCCAAAGAGAAGCGCGTTCAGAAGAAAAAAACAAAGCTTTATATTATTAGTGTAGATTTATTGTCTACTAGCAGTTCCCGCGCCGCTTCGCTCGCGTTTACATATCTATATATTTTGCGGGGAACCTTAATTCTTTTACCAAAATAAAAATAGCCTAAGTTAGTCCTCATAACACCAGCTATCTGCCATTAAAGTCCCTTGGAAATCGGTCCACGGAATAAACAGACAGACAGATAAAAATTTCCAAATACCTGTATGAGCTTAAAAAAACTATTATTTTAACATTACAAACAGACACTTCAATTTTATTTATTTGTATTGATTAGTGTAGATTTATTGTCTATTAAAAAAGAAGAAAGTTACTCATTCAATAGATTTGTCCGAACCATAGACCACACGTTAAGCTTTTCTTTCTTTTCTTACAACATAACCAGTCTAACCGGTCATTCGTTTAAATATTAGCATTTTTGTGAATCCAGTACGTGTTAGAAATCTGTGGGATAGCTGTGACCGGAGTGGCCCAATCATGGGTAACTGGAACACGGTATCGAGTTATCTGGTCACAGTCCACTGGTGGCCGTGGGCTAGTGTATAAAAATTGCTCACACGTGTTCGAATTTAGGATGAAGTCCACAGTGGATTTAGTTGGGTCTTTTTGTTTGGCTAGTTAGTCGGTAAACAGATGGTAAGCGATTACAAACATTTAAAAGACAAATGGTATGACTTGCGTGTTGCCAAAAACATTACAAGACCCAAGGTTTTCAAAATAGCTGATAAACGTTTCAAGTGGCATGATTAAGGACCGTTATACTCTGTCCATTCGTTTGTTTATGATCGTAATAGTATCGCTATTTAACGAATTAGTTAAAAACTAAAAATATCAATTCAGAAACAATTAACACACGGCTACTGAAATTAGCTGGGTAGTCAACAGTTACTGTTGCCTGTAAAGACTTAACACCATTGTGGTACTTGCGCGTTACTATCATCCACTTTCCCATGGTGTAAGAAAACTCTACTTATCAGAAAAAAAACTGCACGACTACTAACCTAGTTACTATACCAGTCTGGACGCTGAAATCTGCTGTACCCTACCACCTACAAAACCTAACGGCCGGCTCGCGGTAATCAGGATTCCACAGTAGTTAAACATGTTAGTTGCCGAGACTTGTCTCTCGTTTAAACGGCGATAAGCCAATGACTAATAAATGTAACAACTTCCTCGACTATTAAAAAAAATGTCTTTTTAATCAGCGCAGGTGTAAAATGACGTCACTTCGCAGATATTTCGTACATGTGGGTTAACATGTTCTTTGTGATTATGTTACAAAGTCGGTGAAACTGCTAGAGGAATGTTGTTAGAATTAAATGGCGAAGGAAAGGTTGCGCTTTCGGTTCCCACCGTATTAAGTATCGATATGGAAGGAGTTGGAGAGCCATGCTTCGGCACGTATGAGCAGGCTCGACCGGAGTGATACCACGACCACAAAGAAACCGGCCGTGAAGCAATGATTGCATTGTGTTTCACCGAGTAAATGAGGATACCGGAGGTTGAAACCCCCCTCCCCCTTTTCCTCTACTCACATCTTAAAGGCCGGCAACGCACTTGTGACTCTTGAGTTGCCAGTATCCATTGGCGGCGGTAGTCACTTAGCATAAATTCTAGGACGGGGTCATAGGTATTTACACTTATCTAAGTTACATCGGACGCCCCGGCAATAAGACTCAGGGTTTTCTTAGATCGTCCTCTACCCTTCAATTTCCATACATAATACTCTCTTCACCATGGTATGGACATGTGATGCGGAGGTATGAATCACATGTCCATACCACGATAATCATCCCTTCGCATCACATGTCCATACCACGATAATCCTTTTCATCCACTGACGCTACTTCATTAGAATATTCATTTATCAGCTTGTCCATCCTAGTTACACTGCACATCCATCTCAACATTCGCATTTGAGCTACATGCGGGCCTCACTCATCATCTCTTTGTGAGTCAACTTTCAGATCCTTACAGCATAGCAGTCTGATGATCGTTCATAGAAATATATATAATCTCCTTTCAATTAAACAAGGTGCGGAACTATCGCTTAAAACTTTTTACGATTAACGATGAATTAGTCATTAAACGAGGTTAGTTGAGGTAAAGCCATTATTTTTTAATTATCACCTAAACGAGCCCACACTTATCGTAACCCAACATCGGTATTTGGTTGGTATTTACAAATACCGTTTAATTACGACTCTATGAATTCCACCATCACCTCTACAAGACCTTCGCGTGAAAGCACTTCGGCTACCAACATAAAACAACCGGCTTTGATCCATAGTTTTCTGGTTATATGTACTTACATGTAATAAAATTAGAACTTGCAATTATCTATTGTAATTAATTTTTTCTTACTTTTTTAACATGTTTGGTTAGCACCCGGAACGAAAATCACGATTTTTCGAATGGTTACACATTTTTGGTTTTCAACTATTTGTTATTGTCTTTGTATCGTATGTATTTAACCACATACGATATGCAAACACTATAAATAATAGTTTTAACTATATTTATTAAACCAATTTCATATAATTAATGTATTTTTACTTGGCCTATGTATCATCAAAATCAATTCTCGATAAATTCAATGTTCGTTCTTAATTATTTGTCTAGTTTTGTTTGTATAAGAATTTGTTACTTTTTATAATAAAGGTAATTCGTGAAAAATCTGTTACAATTTTACACACTTCATTCCTATCCCTCCGTTTTGGATCATGTGAATATGGCATAATACAATATAATAATTTCATATAGAAACACACAAAAACATGATTTGTTAAAAAATCTGTATTTACAAATCGTTCTTAATTATACGATCACCACTGTATGTATAATTTACAGTTTGAATGAATTTAAAATATAATAATCTCACATTTTTCCTGGTCTCACGTTAAAACATAATATTGTCGCAAAGGTGACCTAATGTTTGCGCGCAGTCAACAGCTGACGTCATTGAGTGAATCAATTATATAAAATTGAGATTTATTTCTGAGCTTGTGAATAATCATTTTTATATGTGGTACCTCCTGTGTCATAGAAATGGCGTCATTTAACAGTCCAGACTGCGAGACTGATTTTTATATAATTGATTTATACTAAGTATACTACGGGGCTTGTGGCTAAGTGGTAACCGAGCTGTAGGTTAGTATATTGCAAGGTTAAGTAATAAGAGCCAGGTCTATCTTAGGATGGTTGACCATTCTTAACACATTAAGACCCCTTCATGCCTCGGAAGAGAACGTTAAGTCGTCGGTCCCGGTTGTCATACGAACATCTGTGGCATTCGTTACGGGTAGTTGGAGCCGTAAAAAGTCTGACAACCTGGTCTAACTACAGAACTTCGATATCGCCTAGTGCTTGGGTTGTGGAGGTCTGATGGCAGTCGCTTCACGTAAAACATCGAAGTTCGGCTTTTCTGTAGAAAAGTCGGGAAGGATGATGACTATTCTACAGGGTACCTAAATTAAAACTATCCAGACCGTGTAATCATTATATTAATACGTGAAAAGAATTCGTTGTACCCCTTTTTAAGAAAACTTCGCGAACGTAGTAATGAATTTTGGAATATTTACAGTTTATATATAGAAGAAGTGCAGAAAGCTAACATGTTTAACAATATGTCTTACAACTCTAAAAATTACGTGAAAACGGCTTAATTAAATTACACGCGTCCAGTATATGTGATTACCTGTCACGGTCAGTAAGTCTATGCAATGACAGCTCAAGTTATACTGGCCAATGAAAAAACCGTGGTCGAAATTCGACCACCGCGCAATCTCTAGTTCTCGCTAATTACATAAAAGTAATGGTTCTTGTCCTTGTCTTGTAATTTGTTTTAAAATAATATTTTACTTTACTGTGGAGTTATTAAGTTCGCGAAACGCTGAACCCACTTTAGGCAAAGTATGTTTGTCATCCGATTTTATAGTTTTTAACGCCCGAGGCAAGAAGGAATGTTATAAGTTTAACGTGTGTATTTTTGTACTGTAGTTGATCCATGTAGCTGTCTGGTGGCGGCTTTAGAATACAATCCACCATTCCTTCTCTCCTTGTAAATGTAGTAAGCGTCGCCGTTGGCTAAGGGAGTATTAAGCTCATCACACGCTATACCTTCACGGTAACGGCACAGCTCCACCCCAGCAATTAATCGCCATCGGCTTTTTCATATTGACATTATGAAACCACGTTTTAATACTCAGATTTGAATGACAACTTAATTGCTGGGTTGGAGCCGTGCCGTTAGAGTGACGGTATAGTGTGTGATGAACTGATGACCTTTACTGCTACCAGCTAACATCTGTTTTATTGATGGTGTCTCATCTTTTTTTTGTGTTCTTGACTATGATTTGTGAACTCTTTTCTAATCGTCGAGCGTATTTTAATTTATACTTGTTTTTTTTAGTAGCTGTTCATTGACGATAAAAGAATTTGGAATTTTTTTTTTTATGAATAATGAATTACCATCGAATTTCGACTACTGAGCGACGCTAGTTTATTAAAAATTCGTACCGACTCAGTGCTGGCGACACAAATATGTTGATAGTATTTTCTTCAATTCACGACATACTTCTGATCAATAATGACACAATTGGATATCTTAATACCGACCCAATAACGGAATGAACATAAATACAAGTGACGTAGTACAAAAGCCGTGGGATGATGTCATGCTGTTGGTAAGGATTTGGTCCTGGTGATAAGCTACAGCGGACGGATAAATTGTTTTGGTCGCTCAACGTACATATTCACTTTTCGATATGAATTCAATTTTTTGTTTGGTGTAGCAGTTAAGTCTTGTTTATTAGTAATTAGCCGTTACTGGACTAGCTCTAGATAAATGGAGAGCACAGAAATAGGGTAACGCGGCAACACCTATATTGGGTTGTAGTTTTTCTAAGATTTATTGATATTTTTTGTGATATTAATTAATCTACCGCTTAACATCGTATGTCGAAAATTTTTGTACGATTTTTTTATAAATTTATATATCGCACTGCTATTACAAGAGTGTATCAACTCAAAATGAAGCTTTTTTCAGAAACGACAGAAAACTGATTACTCTCTTCTTGTTAAAGATTATAAAAAGTGAACACAGTATAAAGATTATTGATAAAATTAAGGGATTTCTGTATTAATGAATTATTTAAGAGATTGCAGGTTATCAAATTATTTCCAATTTTTGACTCAATACTCTTTTGTCTTAAAAAATTAAAAAAAAAAAATGAATTATTTTTAGTGGTTTTGTTGAAAAAATTGGCTCATAACAATTTATTATTATTATTTTTTATTTATTGACGCGTAGGGAATTCATATTTACGTATGAAAAATGAATTTTCTCAAATTTACCCTATTTTGAGTTGATACAGTCTCGTAATAGCAGTGCGATATGTCTTTAAGTGGAGTAGTATTACAGAAAACAATTTAAATATTAATTATATTTTGTCCTGCGAGCACCATTATAGAAACTATAAATGGCTGTAGTTTTTTATTACCTATTTTTCACCAGTCTCACAGGGACTGTAAATCGAAGTATCTGATATTATATTGAACTTGATACCTTGTATATACAGATATAATTAAAAATGTTGTCTGTAAAGTCGGTTTACGGACGATAATTTTAGATGATAACGTCATAAGTAGGCCGATCGTGCCTTTTTATCGCTTGTTCCGCCTCTCGCTTGCACTCTCGATTTATAAAACGTTATCACACGTCAAAAAGTGAGTTCCAATAATATGTGTAATTTAGAACTGTTGACTGTGCCTTTTGCGTTACATATTTTTTATGAAATAATACCTCGTGCGCTTGCACAAAACAAACATGCTTTATTATTATTATTGTTTCATAATAGCAGCTTCCCCTATCCATCTTCTACTAACTTACTCTTATCGGGTAAATTGATAACCATTTTTGATCACAAAACCATCAATAGTAATCTTATCACTTAAACCACACTCCACTCAATAGACACTCGGCAGTCGCCTCACGTTAGCGCTCGCAAATGTCTCCAGCCTTAATGGAATTCTGTATCAAATATTTTGAGCCTTTCTCTACATCTATCTATATCTCTTGGTTTTGTTCTATCACTACATATTATAAAACAAAATCCCCCACAGCGTCTATCTGTCTGTCTGTTCGCGATAAACTTAAAAACTACTGAACGGATTATCATGCGGTTTTTACCAATAGGTAGAGCGATTCATGAGGAAGGTTTATGTATATAATTTGTTAAGGTTTTCTGTAAATTGGTTAAATTATGATGATGATTGTTGAAGATGTCTTTGCTACCCGTGTGAAGCCGGGGCGGGGGTTACTAGTTATATATACTTAGCAAAAGTCTAACATTCGGAAACGTAATTGAGGATGTCTCGTCGTGCAGAGGCGAAACAAGCGTCGGAGTAGCATTTAACAAATCAATGACGATTGATGTGTTTCCCTTCTCAATACATATTTTAGTGTGGTATTAATCCTGAAGTAAATTATGTGCAAAGGATTTGTATCATTTGAAATTCTTACACGTCATCTTTATGTCTTTTAACCTGTCGAGGTTTGGTCTGTCAATTGTCGATGTTGCATTAAAGAAGAGCACAATAGTCTACGACACTCTTTTTCTGTACCCTGGCAAAGTGTATGCAAAATTTCATAATTATCGATTGAGTAGGTAATGTATGAAAGAATAACAAGCAAACTCGCGATCGCATTTATAAAATTATATTCGTCATGACAATTGAACCTCCAACTCTATCGGAGGCCCATGTTCCAACTGATTGGTCTTAATAATTAGAGCAGCATCCCATACCGGATATCTTTATAGGCATATCTTGTTCACTCCACCATAGAGCGATGAATAAGCGAGGAGGCCTAACGTCTAGCTATAACGGTGAACACAATTTCATTTAAATAATTCCAAAACCATTACTTATCGCCATTACTAACCATATAATACCAGCTTGTATATCGCGGCCCACGCTCTTCCGTTGCAGCGATAGCAGTTGATAACAACAATTTAAAATTATATATTTACGTGGGTAGTGATGAATTATGTATATGAAAGTGTTATTAAATATATCTAGACTATTTGAACACACAGTCTGCCTCTCATCGTATTCCTTCTTTTATTTATCTCAATAATTTGGAGCAGACGGAACTGTCTGCATCGACTAAACTGAATCAAGAATCGCAATCCAAGATCTCTGCTTGGTTCCAATAATACAAACCTTTACACGAGTGGTAGAACACTCATCATTCAATCAGCCTGTCACAGTATACTGCTTGGAATAGGCCTCTCTGAATCTGCAAAGGACCGCATCCACTCCACCTTAGCTACCATTTCCAAGTAGTCTGCCTAGCTGGAAAGAGTCGAGATATGTCTTTTCACGCTCAGCTTAAAGGTTTATAGGTCGAAGGTAGGTACGCTGGTAACGAATTCCAAATTTTAATGGTGCCGCAAAGGAAGGAGGTGCTGAACCTTTAGGTCCTTGTTTGGATTATGTGTAATGTATGAGGTTGACATCTCAGCCTGCCACGTCTTGTTCTTGATACGAAAGGAGAGTATAAAGATTACTTAGCATATTCATCCATGTCTGTAACTTTAGTCAGAATTACCTCCTTACCAATTATATCCTTTAGAGAAATGCAAATAGAACAAAAAGAGCAACTGATCCTATAACAGAAATATCAGCTAGTAATGCTAAATATAATGAAAAATATGGATCTTCACATTCGCTAGTATTAAAGGTCGGCAATTTCTTAGTTAGCCGTCTAATGGCAGAGCGTCACGTCAGGTGGAATTGGCAATATAAACGAGTCGTAAGACTCCAACCAGGGTACCGGTCGTACCAGGTTCATTTTGTTTTATGCCCTGGATAGATTTAATTGGTGTGACGTAAGATGTTTAGGGATAAAAAATATATTTTACACAAATACACTGTAGAAATATAATGTCCTCTAACCTAACTAATATTAAAGTACGGATTGTTTGTTACGCTTCCACGGCTTAACTGCTTAACCTATCATCATAAAATTTTGCATACACGATGTCACAGCGTGTCAGGGATGTCATCCTGAAAAAGTACGGTTCCAGAGGAATACCAGAATTTGTAGAATAATAGTTACTAGCAACCCAGCTCGGCTTCACGGGTACAAATTATACACCTAAACCTTCCTCATGAATCACTCTGTCTATTAGTGAAAATCGCATGAAAATCCGTTCAGTGGTCTTTCAGTTTATCGCGAACAGACAGACACAGACGCGGCGGAGAACTTTGTTTTATAATATGTAGTGATACTACAAAATGTCATTTATTTCAATGCAATGTTCCATTCAATTTAATTTAAGATAAACATATTAGCTTACCCCAGTGATGACTTCGGCTAAAATGTTGTCCATCTGAAAATGGTAACTGCACGATGCAGGATCAATAACTTTGAATTAGTTCCGAATGTCACCACTAGGTGGCGATAGCTGAATGTACGTACACCACTAAAATGTTTTTTTTTTTTAAATATATGTTTATAATACTGTGTTCTTTTGTCCACAGATATGGTAAAAGCAACAGTGGGGGTGTAACACCATGTTCAAGGACGGTTGAGGCGCGAGCGCGCGTCGCGACGCGCACCACACAATATGTCTTTTTTTAATAATCTGAAGAAGGTAAGACTCATATTTGTTCTTCAACATGTAAGTTTCCTGAAAAGATGAGAAAAATTGAAAAGAATATGGGCAAATCAAAAATGGGAAATGATAAGACAAGTATATGAAAATTTTTGAGCGGGCTTGTATGTAAGAATGAAAGCTAGTGGCATGTTGTTGTTTCTGCCTACCTGTAACGGAAAAAGACGTTATTTTATGTATGTAACTTAAAATTTATGTATAGATGAAAACCATTTCGTAATGCGCTATGGGAAACTAAAGTGGTAAGGCGCTATTTTTTTTTTTTTTACGTAACGGTCTCGAGAACGTCCGATTTAAACTTTCTATTTTAGTTAGTCTAGTTGTAGCCCCGATTAAGACGTAATGAAAAGGAAGGGCTATGTTATAAAAATCTTTTTAACAAAAAATTAAACCGACGAAATGAACTAAAAAGCAAAAAATAAATGAACCTTAAGTCTTAAGTATTGAGCTTATTTACATAACCTATCAAATTTGTTTTAAACTTATTTTGAGTCGGCGCCAAACAACAAACTGATTAATTTTCAAAATTTTATATGTACCTACGTAGAAAAAGACATGGCTCTACGTAGGTAATTAATCATTTTATTATTTGGCGCCGACTCAAAATAAGTTTATAACAAATTTGATAGGTTATGTAAATAAGCTCAATACTTAAGACTTAAGGTTCATTAATTTTTTGCTTTTTAGTTCTTTCGTTCTTTCCCTATCTAACAAAAAAAGAATAATCAAAATCGGTTCATAAATAACGGAGTGAGGGCTGAAGAGACATAAAAAAAAAATTAAACAAAAATATATATAATACGGTCGAATTGAGAACCTCCTTTTTTTCGTCGGTTAAAAAGCACCCGTAAGAGGTCGTCCGCGAGTGGCGACTCACGGTCACGCGCCACTTTTCGGTTTAGAAATCGCGCGTTCAATGAAAAAATAAATACACGCGATATCTCACTCCATGTGATATTTCTTGATTTCTTCCAAACCTCTTTTAAGCATCGCGTGATTAATGGACGATCCCTAACCGGCGAGCGTGTATGAAAGGTCTGATCTGATGAATGGTGAAGAGTCGCGACCTGTATGTCAGGATCGTGGCAAATGGCGTTCCATCGTCTGCTTACCCTGAACGGGGTAAAAGTATAATCATAATATGTATGTATGTCATAATTATGTTTGAGAATGCGTCCTAAATACGCACTAAGTACTGTTGCAAAGGTAAAAAGGTATTATAAGGTGTGTCTTGTTTGCCACCTCTGGTATAAAAAACATTTAATAACGTTCATAATGTTGATATCATTGTGTATTGTTACGTTGGCTGGCATTGCTTCAATTATCAAGGAAACAAACATTCATTAAAGAAACACATTCTATTTAACAATAAAAACAATGATAGCCTTCATAAAGAATTCCTTAAAAATGTAAACAGTATGTCTTTCTTATTTCATTGCATATATATAAATAAAAATAAAAAAAGGATTTTCGAAAAAATTTCCTTTGTGATAAATTTTTATACAACCAAACACTGTTTTACTTTACGTAGCATCGCCGATGTGTAATCTGTTTGTCTGTTACTCTGACCGTCTGTCTGTTAAGTCTATTAAAAATCATTTTTCTCCTAGGAGGTCTGTAGACACTACGCAATCTAAAGCTACGACCATTTGTTTCATATTTTGACATTCGCTAATAAACTCATGGGTGATTCTCCATAAACACATAAATGGCTGCTAAAAGGTGGCTTCTTTTCCAAAATGATTATTGAGTCATCATTTAAAATGTATCGAAAAGCAAGCATAAGAATATTAATTTTTAGTGCAGTTATAGTTTTAACTGAAAAGTTTCTGGGAGACCCGGTTGGAACGAAGTTGCGATTGTAATATATAAATATATTTAATGGATTGAATATTTGACGTAGGAGAGCCATGCTTCGGCACCTATGGGCCGCCTCGACCGGAGTGATACCTTCCCCCCTCTCCCCATATTCCACCTACTCCTACCTTAAAGGCCGGCATCGCACTAGTAACTAGTAAGTTGCAGGTGACCATGGGCGGCGGTAGTCATTTACCATCAGGTGACCCGAATGCTCGTTTGCCCCCCTATACCATAAAAAAAAAGTTGAATGTTATTAATAATATTAAAATGTTCAATGAAAATTATTTAAGAGATACCTACAAGGAATTGTAACACAATTTAGCGACACTTAAATTCAGTTGCAAATAACTAAACGAAGAGACGGGAAATCTCCAAAATAATATGATGAATATCATTTCTTGACTTGACTTCATCTTTAATTTAATTGGCTTAATGACCTATTATATTTAGAGTTTTTTTTATGAATTTTCATAACAAGGACTTGTTTATTTACTAAAGAAAAAATTGGTTGTCTGTAAAGTCGGGTTAAGGATGATAATTATACGTGATAACGTCATAAGAAAACAGTGGAAGAGAAATAGATGCGTCACAAGCCGAACGTTTAGGCCGATCGTGCCTCTCTTTCGCTTGTTCCGCGCTCTCGCTTGCACGCTCGGCTCAGGCGGAACATGACAATGAGTCATGCTTTTCGTTCGTGCAGCCGGCGTTTATCGATTTATAAGACGTTATCACGTCAAAAAAAAACAGACACTACATGGGCTTTCCCAGCTTTTAGCCCAAAGGGGGGGCGCAAAATTTGTTTTTGTTAGCGGGGGAGGGGGAAAATTTGATTTTGTCGGTCCAGGGAGGGGCAAATCAAAAATTTTACTCTAAATTACTTCAGTATTACCTAAGCTTGCTAAAGTCGGGGGGGGGGGGGTCTGGTTACCATAGTACAGGCTCTGCCTAGTTTGGGAGAAGTGTCAAGTTATTATTATTATTGTTTGTGCATTCCAGGTGCTGCACCTAGGTAGTGGTAACGATGCGAAGAAGAAGAAGGTGTTCAACAACATCAGGGACAACTGTGATCCCGCGGAGAACTGGGATATGGTTGGCGAGCTCGGCGATGGCGCGTTCGGCAAGGTAACATAATTTAGTCCTTTGATCGCCATTGTCACATAATGTGACAAACGAAAAACTTTTTCTTTCACATAAGTAAATGTCTGCAAGATAAGATGCACCATATCTTATTTTTGTCACATATATGTATGACAATGGCGTTCAAAAGCTTAGTGTTCGCACCTGTTGTTTTATATAACTTTACAAGAAACATGGTAGATCATGAAATATCATCAATGATAATGAAATGAATAATAAAATAAAATGATTATCAAGACCAAACTCATAAAAGCTGTGAACAACTGGTTCTATTGCTTTTTTATACTTTAATAAACATTAATCTTAGATTATTATAATATAATAGTATTATAACATAATAGTCCCTACGCCTACTTAATTTTTTACTTCACGTAACATGTCCGAGACAATTATTTCCAGTATTTTAAGGGTCGCATGTCAGAATCTGGTGTAAGTCCTCAATAAACCATTGTCGACTTATTAAAAACTATTTTAAACAAATGCATTGACTAGTTTAAAATATTTCTGCATATGTGTATACACAACACTCAACTGATAAAGGAAAAAACTAATCTCGACGCGACTTTTCTTTAATTAGTTACTACTAGTAATACTCAGTAATACTAATACTCACTCACTACTGCTTATACTGACTGACTACTACCAGGGCAGGGCTACATCACTCGCTCGAGGTCGCGTTTCATATACCTACCAATTTAGCTCACCGTCCACGGTAAAAGTGTCAGTAGGGGCGACAATACGTAGCTGAGAGCACGCACGGCTGAACGGTATTTTCCGTAAATAAAACCAAAATGTCAAATCGAACTTATTATGAAGAGGAGATGTTTTGTTATTGCTATAGGTATGTATTTATTATGTTAAATTGCGTTATTGTTAGACGTTAGTGATCTGTGAAATCCTTTAAAAATAAGTAAAAACATCTCCACTTCAGGTGTTTATTTTTTACTCAACATTGCCGCGTATAGGCTGTACTAATAATAAATAATAGTTATCTTCACAACAAAAAAATAAATGTTGCTTATATAAATTCTATACGATGTTGATAAATGATGATGATGTAATAAATGTAGTCTATTAAACCGTCAATAATAAACCCATAATTTCTACGAAAGGTGACGAACTTAGTAGGTATGAACTGCCAGCGTATTCATTTGTTGTAACTTGTAGGCAAGGTGAACTGACGGCTGCTTCTCTCACATAATATGTAATATAGTTAGAAATATAGTGAAAATAATAATAATTGGATTGAGGTTTTTATTTGAGTAGGTAGTTATTTGTTATTTAATACTTTTGTGTAACATAATATGTTATACAAAGTTTAAATTATCAGAGTATCTTTCTCTCTCTACGCAACAGCCATTACTAGCAACCCGCCCCAGCTTCGCACGCGTATCAGAGACATCTTCAACAATCGTGATCATATTTCAACCAACTTACACAAAACTTTGACAAATTACATGCCCAAACCTTCCTCATAAATTGCTCTATCTATTGATGAAAACCACATGAAAATCTGTTAAGTAGTTTTTGAGTTTATCGTGAACAGATAGACAGACAGACAAACGCGGCGGGGGACTTTGTTTTATAATATGTAGTGATGTAGTGATAGTGATGTATATATCTACTGCATCAACATTTTATGTTACTATTGAAGGTTTGAGGGGATACTTTAACTATGTATAAAAATGAAGAATGTAAATTTCATATGGGAAATAATTTTATTTATCATTATATAAAACTCACCCATAAATTTGATTATCAAGTGTGTGTTCCGATATGCGAGCTCTATAAGGAGTGACGTCAATTTAATATACTGCGAAGCTGTTCCTTTATAATTAGCTATACTGGTTACTGTTTAATACGGAACGCAGTCCAGTATACTGTCATCTATGTTTTTTGGCGCTGTTTTGACGTGAAAATAATTATCATATATAATTACAAGTTATCTGTTCAACAAGAAAAGTTATTGTTTGAATGTAGTTATATTTAAAAATTTAATATTCAAGTCAATTGTCAATTGTAAGTAAGTTTACTTTTTATTAAAAGAAAATATTGTTTTTCAAGTAACCGAATGCATAATAACTTTATAAACGAATTATTTAAATGGGGCTATGTACGTTAAAAGTGATGAACATATTTCGACAAATAATTGTTTACTATTTAACTGGAAAAAAATTGTAGTTGATCACGTAATCAAAGCACTGAGAGCACCTTTCCTCGAAAACGCACTGTGAGCAAAGGCTCACAGTACATAAATGGTGACGATTTATGACGTCATATATTTCCTGTCAGTCCATAACGAAACGAATTTTTGCGCGGTAAGAGCACTGAACAGTGCTCGCAGTGTATATCGGAACATACCCGAAATAAATAATTTATTTCATTATTTGTGTACTTTGTACAACCCTAGAGTGTCCGGCAGTTCGGCTACACGCACAGACGAAGGTCGCGTGGTGGGCAAGGCGTTCTCAACTTTCGAAAAGCGTAAATAAGATATATTTCTGGTCGCAGCTAACGCCCGGTATTATTATTTAAATTTTGTAGGCTATTATAACGTAGGTATTTTCAGTTTTGTATGGGAGTGATGTATCTGTTACGAAGTAACTATTATCTTATCTGTGACCAGGGCTACATCACTCACTCGAGGTCGCGTTTTATATACCTACCAATTTAGCTATCCGTCCACGGTAAAAGTGTCAGTAGGGGCGACAACGCGTAGCTGGGAGCACGCACGCACGGCAGAACGGTATTCTCCGTAAATAAAAACAAAATGTCAAATCGAACTTATTATGAAGTGGAGATGTTTAGTTATTGCTAAATGTATTTATTATGTTAAATTGCGTTATTGCTAGATGTTAGTGATCGGTAAAATCCTTTAAAAATAAGTTGCAAAAATGATTTTAGCTATTAATTTTTTGTCAATATAATATAAAAATACTTTAGGTGTTTATTATTTACTCGCCATTGCCGCGTGGCTGTACTAATAATAAATAATAGTTATCTTCTCAACAAAAAATAAATGTTACTTTTTCTACGAAAGGTGACGAACTTAGGTGTGGACTGCCAGCGTATTCATTTGTTGTAACTTGCAGGCAAGGCGAACTGACGGCTGCTTCTCTCACACAATATGTAATATAGTTAGAAATATAGTGAAAATAATAATAAGAGCTACTGAAATGTAAAACATATTGAGAGCGCCACGGATTGAGGTTTTTATTTGATTTAGTAGTTATTTGTTATTTAATACTTTTGTGTAATATAATGTGTAATACAAAAGTATTAAATTATAAGAGTATCTTTCTCTAGTCTACGCAACAGCCATTACTAGCAACCCGCCCTAGCTTCGCACGGGTAGCAGAGACATCTTCAACAATCATAATCATATTTTAACCAATTTACACAAAACCTTAACAAATTACATACCTTCCTCATAAATAGCTTTATCTATTGATGAAAACCGCATGAAAATCCGTTGAGTAGTTTTTGAGTTTATCGTGAACAGATAGACAGACAAACGCGGCGGTGTAAAATGTAGTGATGTAGTGATAGTGATGTATATGTCTACAGCATCAACAATTTATGTTACTATCGAAGGTTTTAAGGATATTTTAATTACCTATAAAAATTAAAGATATAAATTTCATAGGGGAAATAATTTTATTTATCATTATATAAAACTCAACACCCATAAATTTTATTATCAAGTGTGTGTTCCGATGTGCACTGCGAGCACTATAAGAACTGACGTCAATTTAGTATACTGCGAAGCCGTTCCTTTATAATTAGCTTTACTGGTTACTGTTTAATACGGAACACAGTCCAGTATATTGGCATCTATGAAAATAATTATCATATATATGTACAAGTTATCTGTTCAACAAGAAAAAAAATTGTTTGAATGTAGTTATATTTAATAATTTAATATTCAAGTCAATTGACAAGTGATGTGTCACTACTCCAGCACGGTTCTAAAATTCAAAACTCCATCTAAAACTAGTTTTAGTCTTCTAAAGTCTTCTGTAAAACGGTGTTCTATTCTATTTTAAGTCATTCAATAGTTGCCTAGCCAGGACCACCACTAAAAGCATTTTTTTAAAGAATAATTTTATTTATGTAGAACTTTCTTGACCAGGTATACAAGGCCGAACACAAGGTCACGGGCCAGCTGGCGGCCGCCAAGATGTGCATGCTGGACAATGAGGACGACCTGGCTGACTTCACGGTGGAGATAGACATCCTATCCGAGGTCCGGCATCCTAACGTGGTCGAGCTTCACGAAGCGTACTTTATAGACAATAAGCTATGGGTGAGCTATATGTTGTATATATAAATATATATATTGTATTTACATGTGGTAAGTCTATGAAGGGTTTATATATATAAATGCATATTACTAGTATGTTTAGAAGGGTAGATAATATTTTGTTTGTGTATTCAACTAATTTTAGGTAAAACGCACCTACTTCCTGTTTCCTTTGCAGTCTCTCCAATGGTTGACTGGTAGAGAATGCCTTAAGCATTAAGTCCGCGTAAATTAATTACCGTAGAGCGCAGTGTTGCCACCTTCGGGGTTTTCATCCTAAGTTGTGGGAGAATAGTTATGCTTGTATTCTCTTCCGATTACCGATTTGTGGTCTCCACTCTTGGATCCGTTTGCTCCAACGACCATCACCACTTCAACGTGCTTAGTCTGCTAGCTATGTTGGTGGTAACTTTTTTCTTTGTCGGATGACCTCATGACGAATTTTATCCCGCTCCATAGCCCTTTGCGCGACTTTTAGTTTGTGGACTAGTCTCACCGTTAATGTCCACGTCTCAGCTGATTATATGTATATGAAATAATATTTCTCATTGTAACTTCCAGATGCTACTCGAATACTGCGACGGTGGTGCCCTGGACTCCGTCATGGCGGAGTTGGAGAAGGGTTTAAACGAAGTTCAAATAGCGTACGTCTGTCGAGAAATGTGCCGAGGTCTACAGTTCTTACACTCAAGAAAGGTTATACACAGGGATCTGAAGGCAGGCAATGTGCTCGCGACCATGACGGGCGGAGTAAAGCTAGGTGAGGGGTTTTAGTATGAGTTTTAGTAGGTTCTGTGTGTAAGATAAATACAGGGTGTATTTGACAACGCAGCACTTGCTTAAATTAATGAAAAAGCTTGACTCTAGCATGCATTTGCAAAAACTATCCGTTTACATTTAACTTTCTTATTAAGCAACAACATTCTTGTGGTTCCAGCGGATTTTGGCGTGTCAGCAAAGAACAAATCGACGCTGCAGAAGCACGACACATTTATCGGCACTCCTTACTGGATGGCGCCCGAGGTTGTACTCTGCGAGACCTTCAGAGATAACCCATACGATTTTAAGGTATGTTGTACACTAGGTTTCAAATGAGACTAAGTCAGTATTGAAACTAGTTGCCTGTTCCAATACATACACCCTGTGGAGAATAACAGGCAAGGAACTCCAAGGATACTCCTATTCAACATGTTTTTTACAAGTCTCTGGTTACGGTATATACATAACTATGATATGTCTTAATATATACTCTATTCTGTTAATGGTTATGTACTTGAGTAGTGTCTGTCAGTCTCCTGCCCCTGTATTGAGCTCTAGCGATCCCACTCACAAACAGAAGTATGCTAACAGTGATTCTGTGTGTTCAATTATCACATTGCAATGTTGTATTTTCAAAGCAGCAACCAAATTCAAAGCAGACCTTATTTGTGCAAAGATAGTTATGGTTGTTTTTACGATATAGGGGGTAAACGAGCAGACGGGTCATTTGATGGTAAATGACTACCTTCGCCCATGGGCACCTGCAGTTCAAGTCACAATTGCGTTACCGGCTTTTAAGATGGGAGGAGGGGGGAGGGAATAGACGGGTCAATGCCCCCGGTAACCTCACCCACTCAGCGAAAAACAATGCAAACAGCTTCACTCCCGGTTTTCTGTGAGGCCGTGGTATCACTCTGGTCGAGTCGGCCTATATCTGACGAAGCATGGCTCTCCCATGGTTTGAACGTTAATACTAAGTCATAAGACTCGCATTTAAAAAAAAATACAATTTGGAACCAAATGAAAACTTTTGATGCCTTAAAAGTTTGGTGCGACGGTACGCACCAAACTTTTAAGGCATCAAAAGTTTAGCCAACCTAACACAGAGTTGGAGGATACGCATTTTAATAATCTCATAACCAATTTCGAGCAGGTATTTTAGGGCATTAGACAGAAATGTTGCACAGCAAAATTTCAACGCTATGAAAGTAAGGAATGAAACATCTATGCAGAGAGCAGACCAAATCGGCACTCATTGGAACTAGACATGATGCAGTTAGACTGACTGCTGAGCCAGAGGTCGTGGGTTCGATTACCACATAGGACAAATAATTGTGTGATGAGTATGATCATTGGTTCTGTTGTTCTGGGTGTAATTTATTTATAATATATATATGTTTAAAAACATATAAGTATGTTTATCAGCAGTCTGGTTACCATAGTACAGGCTCTGCCTAGTTTGGGTGTGAGATGTCTCGAGTTATTATTATAATTATCGCAAAATATTCCACCCAGAAAAAGTATTTTGATCGAATAAAACACCTCGAAATTCGTTATAGGCTCTTGCTGTATCAGAGGACTCCAATCGAAGCTTAGCCATCTGGGTACAGGCAGCGGTCTGACCAAAATTCTTTTATAATAATACTATTATGCACCTTACAGGTAGACATCTGGTCACTCGGCATTACGCTTATCGAGTTCGCTCAGATGGAGCCGCCTAACCACGAAATGACTCCGATGAGAGTGCTGCTCAAGATACAGAAGAGTGAGCCTCCCACTCTGGACCAACCGTCGCGGTGGAGCAAGTCCTTCAATGACTTCATAGCGAGGGCACTGGTCAAGGTACCTAACTCATACTCTCTTTATTCAATGAGACTCGAAGCTTTGCTGTTACTAGATATATGTGAGTGTATTATTGGCCAAGAGTGGACAAGGTCAAAGTTTAGAAAGGGCCAACTGTGTGCCATATCGTTTCTTAAATTCTAACATCGCTGATGTCAAAATCGGCTACTTTTTCAGAATCGGTTTGTATAGTAAACATGTTTAAAGTTAGAAATGTGATATAGGGCAAACGAACAGACGAGTCACTGGATGGTAAGTGAGTACCGACACCCATGGGCACCTGCAACTCAGGAGTCACAAGTGCGTTGCCGGCCATTAAGGTGGGAATAGGGGGAGAATAGAGGAAGGGGGACTGAGGGAGAGAGTGCAGGGAGGGGGGGCAGAGGTGAAGAGGAGGAGAGGGAGGGGTTAGGGCCTTTTTTTTGGAACTCCCTCAGTCCGTCACCCCACCGGGGTTTTCGGTGGGGCGGTGTGTCTTAATCGAACCACACGGTGTGCCATACTGCGCCTTAAATAGGAGGGATCCGGGAACAGCTTTTATCAAAACATCCGGATCCGAGGGGTGAGGGCCTCTGGTAACCTCAGTCACTCGGCGAAAAGCAAGGAAACCATTGCTTCGCTGCCGGTTTTCTGTGAGGCCGTGATATCACTCCGCTCGAGCCGGCCCATACGTGCCGAAGCATGGCTCTCCCACAGTACTAAACACTTCGTACTAAAAATTTGACAGCTGCTTCGCTCGCTTCATGTTTTTGTTTTCTATCCTTAAGGAACAGTGTGTTTTAGATATAGTATACACATTAAAATATAATGGCTCAAAGTGTTGTTGATTTGTCAAAAGATGCGTTTCATTAAACCTTTTCCGATGTCCTGTCGAATGACATACAGAACACACTATGTTGGAAAAATTCCTTCCGCAGTGTTAGACTTTAAGGAACGATATGACAAAGGTTGAAATTCTAAAGTATTGTCATGTCCTTTCTTCTTTTCCCTCGTATGTAGGTATATTGCTATTACAACTAAATCTTATTTCTCCTGTTCAAAGGACCCAGAAAAGAGGCCAACGGCGGTGGAACTCATCAAGCACGAGTTCGTCAACGGGGATCTGGACTCCAAAGCTCTGAGGGACCTGCTGCTCGAGTACAGGGCTGAAGTTGTTGAGGAAGAGGTGCTCGACGATGACTCTGAGGTCAGTTGCACTTGCAAATTTTATTTCACTTTCCCTAAATATTTTAATTGTGATGAATTTTCTGTAAATCCTGATTGTATTTGGAAGTCCATGTTTCCTCCCAAATCGATCTTGTTTTTGTGTAAACAATATTGACTGAAGCACTTTTAAGTAAAAGGGTGTTTTAGTCGATATTGTTTTCACATAAATTGGAAACAGGCAATCACTACTTAAACTGTTTACAATCTGAAATCCAAAGTATTAGTAATAAATATATTTAAATAATTATAGTTTATAATTTAGTTTACTATGTTATAGTTTAGTATGACTGACCTGTTGGCCTAGTGGTTAGTGACCCTGACTACTGCCCCATAGGTCGTGGGCTCGATTCCCATCCGAATCTGAGTTTTCTTTGTGTCCAAGTGTTTGTATGTTTGTAAAGTCCCCGGCTACACAGGAGACATTCCTAATGGGGGAGTTTGTCTTTTATTAAACAAATAAAACTAAAAAAAACATCCACCTCCTCGATTCATCATCAGATCAGCTTGAGGATGCCAAATTATAGTATTGTCATCCGAACTACATTTACCAGAAGTCGTGGGTTCGATTCCCACCCAGGACAAATAATTGTGTGATGAGCACGATAATTTGTTCTGTGTCTGGGTGTAATTTATCTATAATATGTATGTATTTAGAAATACATACATAGTCTGGTTACCATAGTACAGGCTCTGCCTAGTTTGGGATCAGACGGCCGTGTGTGAGATGTGTGGAGTTATTATTATTACCTACAAAGTTTCATTTCAGTACCACAATTAGAAGTAGGTTAAAATTGATTTCCAAGATTTGTTCACATAGTTAGTTAGTTAGCTAGTCAGTTACAAGTGAAGCTAACAAAAGAAACGGAAAACAAATACTATTTATTTACGTTGTGGAAACTTGAAATTTAAAAAAAAATATCATGTTTGTAAAAAATTCACTGCTCAGCCTTATTATATAAGTAAAGATTATAGATACATCGTGTAAGTATCACTGTCGCGAATAACTTAAGAAAACGTCTTTCTTTGGACACTTATCACAATGCAAAAGTCAGTTCATCATAAAAATGCGAGATTAAGGATTTACAGTCATTTGATTTTAAACTACGCCGTGTAACGCAACACGCGTACTGTGCGGTACGGTGAATGACCTTCAGTGCACGGCGCCGTCGAAGCAGCTGATTGCATTATTGTTTTACATTACAGTTGTTGGCCGTATGGGGTATTTACTGATTTCTTTTTGGTAAAATGTTCAGTTTACTCATTGTGATATCACTTTTAAGAAAAAAATGAAAAAAAAAGGTTATGAATTTTCCGGCGGAAATTTCCAATGATTTTCCAGTCAGAATACACTGTTTCAGGATTCGGTACGGTGTCACTTACACCCTGTATGTTGCTAAAACTACTAACATATAAACTAACACTGTGTTTGCTTCTCGCACGCTTACTAACAATGGATGCTGACCTTTTATCGATAACATTTTACGAAATGTATAGTCTAAGTCGAAAAAGGGCAAGCAGAAACCTAATAAGGAACAATATCAGAGAATTGGTTAGTATATAAATCATATTTGATTTATGTCTGTACATTATTTATATTATACGAGCCCACGGGTCACCTGATTGTAAGTGACTATCGTCGCCCATATACCACTATTTATATTTTAGTATACCTTTGGGGCCACACTTAATTGCCTAACGGTTATAATTAAATTATCGCAATGATACGGCAGTTAACTGTTAAGTACCCATAATAAGTTTCTTTTTAATCTAAGTTCTGTAGAATCTATCTTTAATTCATGTAACTGGTTTGTTGGTTTAGTAGTTACTGATTCTGATTGCTGTGCCAGAGACCGTGGGTTCAATTCCCACCCAGAACAAATAATTGTGTGAAAAGCAAGATAATTTGTTCTGAGTAATTTCTATATAATATGTATGTATTGGCTAATATAGAAGTATGTTTATCAGCAGTATGGTTACCATAGCACAGGCTCTGCCTAGTTTGGGATCAGACGGCCGTGAGTGAGGTGTGTCAAGTTGTTATTTTTAACAACAAAAGTGTTCTGTCTTTTATAATACATACTCAATTTAATCAAGATAGGTTAATAATTTATTTTAACACCACAACTACTAAATACATTTGCGGGAGTTGTATTTAAAGAAAATAACCTAGCCATCGCGTTAATTCTCGTTTATGTAAGTGTGTATAATATAATAGACCGCTAAAGTTAAAAGTTTTAATGTGCATTTTGCTAACATACGTTAATGTGATTCTGTGAATGGTTTACATTGCAAACGAATCGGTCTGCCAGCCGCCAGAGCTTCCGCCTGCGTCGAAGGTACATATCGAACTGTAGTTATATCATAATAACTGTCACCAGTCTTGAGCATAAATGTAATTTTTTACATTATTTTTGTTAATAATTTTATTATAACTACCAACACTTTAGAGCAGCGATGCCTAAGGTTCCTCGAAATTATTCGATTAAGACTTTCTCTTCAATGAAATCGCTGATTTTTTATCGAATCGCTAACGTGCTGGGTTGCTAATTGATGATTTATCGAATTGTTAAAAATAAAATAATGGACATAGGATAGATGGCAGTTACGTATGTGTGTACCTTTTTGTAACTCACAGAAAAGTAAGAAAGACTACTAAAGACTAGACTCAACATTACATACAAATCATCTATGTATGTTAGTTATATAGAGTATATATATATACATAAAAATGTACAGAGTGTATCCGACAATAGAACACTCATTTAAACCCCTGAAAGAGTATGACTCTAGCATGCAGTTACAAAAAAAAATTTGAAAAAAAAAACAGATTTTTGAAAAAAAAAAATCTGTTTAAAAGTTATGACCGTTTGAATTTCCGCGTATTTTTACCGCCGTTTCTCTTAAAAGGTGGACCGTATACTCGAATAAAAACTTTCGTGAGTGGTATTCATATTATTTAAAATATACGGTTTTACTCACGTGTATATTTCGGGGATGCCCGACTAGTTTCGGACCCGATGGGGGCCCTTTATCAAGGGGTTAGGCGTCCTGCCGCGCCGGTTGCAGGTGCCCCCTAGATAAAGGGCCCCCGTCGGGTCCGAAACTAGTCGGGCATCCCCGAAATATACACGTGAGTAAAACCGTATATTTTAAATAAGGTGGACCGTATAGTTAAATATTTTACATTGAATACATTTTTTTTTATATTGCAATTTTTCATTGCAATATGGCACACTGGGTGGGTTGTTGGTTGTTTCCGACACACATGACATGACTTGCTAATGAACGCCCGACAAACAATATTCTCATTTAAGTAGCTTTGGTAGTGTACAAGTTTTTTTTTATATATCAATTAATATACATTGACTATTGAAAAATGTAGAGAAAATTATATTTCTGCTCAAGAGTTGTGACGGCTATTGCAATGGCGATTCAAATTACGCCAATGTTTTTTCATAGTTCACATAGTATTTTAAGTACAAAAAATTGATTTCTGAACATTTTAATCGAAACGGACTAACTGTGTTCCGGATAGACAATCCCATATCATCACGCAAGTCGTATTCCGGAGGTATTTTCTCGCCGGCTTCCTTCTTAAGGTATACCCTGGTCCCTTGCAATGGGTCTATTGCAAGGGACCAGGGTATACGTTGCTTTTTGACGGGCTACTTGATGGAACACAGTGTGGTAGGTT
Organism: Callimorpha dominula; assembly: GCA_949752705.1. Classification (NCBI taxonomy): domain Eukaryota; kingdom Metazoa; phylum Arthropoda; class Insecta; order Lepidoptera; family Erebidae; genus Callimorpha; species Callimorpha dominula. The sequence continues at coordinate 9,363,377 of OX457017.1, read as the reverse complement.
CAACTCGACGTACTACATCACCGTTAGCTCGGTGAGGTGATGACCCGTAATAGCTATATTTTTGTAAGCATGTAACAGTTGTTTCTTGCTTAAATCTCTTATAAGTACAGAATAAAAGCATGTACCTGCCTATACATATGGGAGTTAATTACAGCAATCCCCAAACTTATTGGCCGGGCTGATGTTAGCTGCAAGCCGGTGCGCAGCATGTAAAATTAAAGTATCAATATAAATTTTAATCTATTTCGGAATTTTGATCTAATACTATATTTAACAGTCGATTGTACCATGCGCGAGATGGCGGTTGCGCCAACTTCAGGTTGGCCAATAAGTTTGGAGAGTACTGTACAGAGATTGTTTTTACCAATGAAAACAGTAATTTGAGTCTTAATAAGCTCTGTATTTTATGTTAATAATATTGCATTACTAACGCTTATACAGGTTGTATCTCACAATGCTACACTTGCTTAAATAACTGAAAGGCATTAACTCTAGCATGCAGTTACAAAAATAATAAAAAAAACTTCCGGTTTACAACTTATGATCTTTTGGATTTCCAGGTATTATCTGGTTCTCATAAATGCAGGTGGAATGTGTAAAGTTAAAAATTTTAAATGGAACAAATTTGTTTTTGTTTTGGAATTATTTATTCCTGAACGGAGGTGATATAATACCTGGATTTTTTTTTAAGTTTTTTATTATTTTTGTAAAAGGTTTTAAAATTTCCCGCTAAAACATTCACATCTGCCACATGAGTTTGAAAATGTCATTAACCGATAAACTAACGGTGCGTCATAGTGTAGTAAAAGTATTATAATAGTTAAAAGTATAATACCAATTGACAGCTGTCAGCTGGTTTATCGGTTAATGACGTAATGGATTTGATTGGTGTTTTCAGACACACGATACTAATTATTATTTGAGCCTTTTTTAATCAAATTAATAATAGGTTTTTAATTTAAAAAAATATGGTTTCTAGGTTTTTTACATCACAATTAATTATTTAGTTATATTATGTGATTAAGATAATGTTGGTGAGTAATGGTTGTGTTGCAAGGTATGTATGTTCATACTTGTTGTTTATAGGAGCCGCGCAGCTCTCATATGCCTATGGAGGAAGATGACTCGACGTCCGTCCGCTCCGGCGAGACACCCGATGTCAAGAGTGAGTGCTTTTTTAACATAATATATTAATTGTATAATTTTTTTGGTTGAAAAAGGAAACGAATGTGTTTTAAAATTGTATGAAACTGAATGTGTGCAATTCGCTTTTTGGTCATTGTACATATTTATAATTTTTTTTAAACTAACTTTTAAACTTTCGCTTTCCATGATATTTTGTATTATGTATTTCTACGGGAATTAACGCGATCACGAAAAGGTATTACATACCTCTGAATTGCCTGCCGTTTCGATTAGGTTGTACTGGCCGTTGTCACAGGCTGACTCTAGTCAACCTGTGACCAATTCAGAGGTATGTAATACCTTTTCGTGATCGCGTTAATTCCTGTGGAAATACATAATTATATTTTTTTATGTTAATTCGTGTTAGAACACTTACTATAACATAGTTTATTCTACAAAAGTACTCGCTAAAAGAATCGCTATTTTTTGATAATAGTTTCAAACAAATGTTTTTTTTTTTTGTATGATTTTGGACAGTAGAGCCTAGAGGTGTAGTTTGTGGGGAATATTGGTAGCTTTTAGATGTTTATGGTAAACTGTTAATTACGTATGTTCTGTTCGTGTTGCAGTGTCGGAGGAGCCCCTGGCGGGCAGCACGCCCGTCAGCACGCTCCCGCGCGCGCCGCCCTCGCCCCCGCCCGCCGCCCCCGCGCCCCCCGTCCCCGCGCTACCCTCGCCCGCCGCGACCCCGGCCACCCCCGCGGCCCCCGCGCCCACCCCCACCAAGCGCCCACACGACGAAGAGCACCCGCCCGCCGATAGGAAATCGCACGTAAGTTATTATTACTCTCTGCTATGTGAAGTAATCACTTAACAATTTCAGACATCTATATAAATAAAAACAAGTACTAAACGGTTGGACCGATTTGTCTATTTTTTGTTATAAAATGATCGTAATAGTGTAAGGTTTTTAGGAAAAGAAAAAATGGAAATGTTTCCGAAACATTACCCACACCTCACACCTCACACCTCACATCTCACACCTCACACCTCACACCTCACACCTCACACCTCACACCTCACACCTCACACCTCACACCTCACACCTCACACCTCGGTGTGTGTGTGTAGTGATACCACGGCCTCACAGAAAACTAGCAGTGAACCACCGTTACGGCGGCCCTAACCCTCCCCTCTCAACCCCTTCCCCTCTCCCTTCTTCGCGCCCTCTCCCCTTCTTCCCCTCTTCCCCTTCTCCTATTCCCACCTTAAAGGTCGGCACCGCACTTGTGACTCGGTTTGCAGATGCCCATGGGCGGCGGCAGTCCCTTATCATTAGATGACCCGTCTGCTCGTCTGCCCCGCTACGATAAAAAAAAATCCAAAACAACTTTTGTCGGGTTAGTTAGTCCATAATAACTGGAGAACGCCTTGTGGTCGAATTTAGACAATATAATTAATTTTTGGGTTATTTCGTTGGCCAGTATAACTTGAACTGTCAACTGTATCCCCAAAGGGGTATGAGAGGCGTAATTAAACACTCGACTATAATTTGGACTCGCTCGGCGTAATAGGAGGCAAACCTTGTGACATCGAATGGGCACTGTGGGAATTAAAGATGGAAAAAATTATAAAATATTTAAAAAATAAGGTATTTGTGTTAAAATGGAAATCATTCATCATGTTTTCTAATAACATATTTCTTTGCAGGCACCAAAAAAAGAAAAAGGCCCAGCGCCGCCGCCGCCACCATCAATCACTCCGCCGCCGCCAGCGACCCCCGCGACCCTCACGACCCTCACGACCCCAACGGCGACGCCGGCTGCGACCCCCACGCAGCCTCCGGCCCGCAAGCAGCCCGCCCCGCGACCCCCCACCGCCCCCAGCACGACAACCGCGACCCCCGTGACCCCTTCGACCCCTGTCCTCCCGCCGCCCGCCTCGCCCGTCAGGGACACTTCGCCCTCACACACCGGCAGGCTTATTGTCGACCAGGTAATGTCAGATCTATTTATTTATACATATATAGGCTGTATATGACAATAGAACACTTTATCACTAAAGGGCATGACTAACATGCAGTTGGAATGTGTAAAGTTAAAGATTTTAATTCGAACATATTTTTTTAATTTGGAATTATTCAATCGGTTCTTGAGAAAATCCATGAAAACTGTTCAATATTCTAGAGTCATGCCCTTTCAGTAATATAAGTGTTCCATTGTCAGATGCACTGTATATAAGGGCAAATACAAAACAGTTCAGTACCTTTTTCATCTGTTTGTCAATCGATTTTCTTCATTTTTTTCATTGATTAGCTGTTCAGGGGCGTCAGTGTTATGAATAAAAAAAAAGAAGTTTGTAACGACAAAATGATCAAACTTTTACTAACTAGCGGACACTAGTTGTCATAAACACACACCCTTTTTTCTTCTGGGGTAGACGTAATTAAAGTGGACGATATGGACAAGTAGAGTGGCTCATCTTCGAAGGGTGAAATTCTTCTGTGCTCTCCTATTTTTATAGGGTATTGTAGGCTGCATAAACACATTTAAATTTGCTGGATACGCCAAGACAGGTCTGAAGGAGTTAACGTATGTAAAATTAACTCGTTTTCTCATTGATAGGTTTGCCGAGACGCTGAAAAGGCAGTAGAAAACAAGACAGAAAATCTAATAAAACAAGACTCACAAGAAAAACCAAAGCAAGAACCACAACACACAGAAGTTAACAACATCAAAGAAAAAGAAAGGAAAGAGAAGAATTATTCCAGAAGTAACTCCTCAGAAGAAAGGAGAAGTAAGAGTAGACCCAACTCCGTACATGACGATAATAACAAACCTTTAATAGAAGTGAATAGAGTTAGTGCAGAAGTCAGTAGATTAGAAAAGAGTTATTCGAGACAAAGTTCCGTAGATGATAATAGGGTAGAAGAGAAGAGAAAAGAAGAAAAGAGAAAAGAAGAGAAGAAATTAGAGAGGAGATCGCAACAGAATGCTGTTGAAATTAGGCCTGTTACGGTGAGTGTTTTATTTTGATGTTCATTTTGTAAAACCATCGGTTTTTTAGCGTAACACAAACATTGTGATATCTTTTGTGTTTAACAGATTTAGATCAGATGGATAAAGTGCTATTCTTTAAATATTCATTGTTTATACATACTAGAGATCGCCTGATAGTCGCATTCTGACTCGAGTTTATTTTTGAAGTGAAAACTTGCAGTGAAAGTATGGGGAAAAAAGCACCGAACTCCCGTGATCATCACGCTCAGATACATAAACAGAGTGTAAATGACACCGTACCGAATCCTAAAATATTGTATTCAGATCATCATTCTGAGTGGAAAATTATTGGAAATTTCTGCCAGAAAATTCATTTTTATTTTATTTTTTGCTTAAAAGTGATATCTAGAGATCGGATATTCGGATGCATATTTACCTAAAGTTGAGATGTTGGCTATAACGGAAAGCACTTTTTTATCGAAAGAATCCCGCGATTCCAGGAAATTCAAATTTAAGTGTACCTATACTCCGTGAGATATAATAAACCCCAGTTTGACACAAATGACACTTGCTCTGTTACAACGTATAATGGTTGCTTTTCCCTACTTTTATTGTCAGTGATTTTTGACGAAGCAAAAACAACCTTATCACGTTGTAACAAGTGTCAAATCGGGCCTATAAAAACCCAGGAAATGTAAGCATTTTGTAAGAGTGCTTGTGCGCAAGTAGCGACGCGACAATACAACTGCATTCGTAAATAAAAATATACTTAGAAGCCGCTTCCATAATTTGTTATCCAAAAAATAACTTTAGGTAAATATGCATCCGATTATCCGATCTCTAGTGATATCACAATGAGTAGACAGAACATTTTACCGAAAAAAAAAACAGTAAATACCCCATTCGGCCAAAAAATGCAATGTAAAACATTTATGCAATGAGCTGCTGCGACGGCGCCGTGCGCTGAAGGTCATTCACCGTACCGCACAGTACGCGTGTTGCGATACACTGCGTAGTTCAAAATCAAACTATTGACTGTAAATCCTTAATGTCGCATTTTTATGATGAACTGACTTTTACATTGTGATAAGTATCCAAAGAAAGACGTTTTTGTAAGTTATTTGCGACGATACTTACACGCTGTAAACAGATGTGTGTGTTTTCATTTCTGACGTGCTGTCCTACGACTGAATTTTTTAGATTGTGAGACCGGTACCAGAATAATAACTGTTATTTTATAGCTTTTTTGTATCATGACTGAGTTATTTTCAGATAATTTAAATAGAAAAAAATATCTGATCCAATTCTTCATGTATTTTTGCAAATATAATAGTAACTCCATAACTCTGTCTTTGAGTACAGCAGTAAAATGACACTAAAACCAGCAGGATACATCACCCGATACTATCTGATATTGTGTTACAGCCACCCCAACCCAAAGAACCAGACCCGAAGAGCAGCGCCAGCAAGGAGCCGTCCCCGAAGCCGCGCGCGCCTTCGCCCCCGACGCAGACGCTGGTGGTGGCGCCGGTGGTGGTGGCCGTCAACGAGAGCGTGGTGATGGTGGAGCCCAACAGCCTCGCCGCCACGCCGGCCGGCCACGTCACCGTCACCACCACACACCCGCCCGTGCTCAGCACTGCTGCACCGGTTTGTTACTATTTTCATTTTTAACCGATTTCATAAAAGGAACTATATATGTCTGTATGTCCGCGATTTTCTTAAAAAGTAGTGGATCAATTTTCATGATTGTTTTTCAATAAGGTTTTAGTATATAATGCAATAGATATTTTCCGGGTTTTTTTTATAATTTTTTAAGTAGGTTTTTGTTTTTTTTTTAATTATTTATCACTGTGCTACGACTCCGAACGGTATCTATAGAAATTGGAGCTATTCGGTTGTGGAAACTTCTTCAAAAACAAGGTCCTTAGCCTGTGCAAGAATCAGCGTCTCGGTTAGGTACACCTAGCGAAGCAGGGTAACTGTGTATCGAGAGCTCCATAGTAGGTCCCGGAGGGGGAGGGAGAGGGGGAGGGCGGCATCGACTTGATAACGTTTAAGTGATACCACTTGTGGTGCGATGTTAGTATGTAACCGCTTATTATATGGCGATTCGTATGCTTGTTTGCTAACATAGTTCTATAGAAAAATAATTTTCAGTTTTTTTAAGCTGTTGAAAGTGTTATTAGTGTAATAAAATCTTTTATTTTTACAAAGACAACTTTTATTTAAGAGGAGTAAAATACCCCAGTAAAAATTTACACAAACAGTTTTTTTTATTTATTTAATAGCTTGTAATGTGGTTCACACGTTACTCATATTCTTGTCAACCTCTCCAGCTAAACTGTTTGTCGTGTCGTGATTCTTCGGTTTGTTTAAAATGTGACACAGTCAGAAAAGTAGTGAGAACAGATTTAGTGACCCAGTTTACTTAGGTCCCTAGATTTGTAACGACAAGATTGCTTAACAATCGATTTAGGATATTTAGTCGATTATACATATGGACTAGTCCACTTCTCCACTTGTTAGGGTGTGTCAACATCACCATCTCTGTTGGTCAGTGACCAACTCCAACATATAGTCCTTCGAGTACTTAATGTATCACGTGGTTTGGTGATAAGCATGCAAGCAGTAAGGCTATCAAGAAACTGCAGTACCAGTACTGAGCCAAGAGCGCTCAGTATCAAAAAATATATGAAGCAACAGCAGCAACAAGCAACAACAACATCAAAAACAGAAATAGCAATAAATCAATCCAGGGAGTTGGCTGTCTACTCAGTTAATTTAGTCAATTATGAAAAATTAACCTAACCCACTCAAAAACTAATGCGTTGGGGTGTGTCAAAATCACCATCTTTGTTGGGCAGTCACACCCAACATTTGGTCCTTCGAGAGGGTAAGTTCGAGAATTGGTTGGTCTTGTTTCCCAAAAGCGGGTCTCACCTAGGCCTGCCATCACTTAAATTGTCGACGCCGGACAAATATTTAAAAAAATCCGGACATGAAGGTGAAATCGAGATTCTTTCCCGGACACCTAAAAAAAAGCGGATTCCATTTCAATTTTTAGCTTGTTAACGATTACAATTGTCCCTTGGCACAGAGTGTCTGGGTTTTACCCGGACACTTTTTGAAAACCCCGCCCGGACGCTCCCCAGACGCCCTCTAAACTAGGACAAATCCTGGGAAACCCGGATGGCAGGAATGGCAGGCCTAGTCTCACCAGAAGCCAATTAAAATTCATAATTAGAACTGCACAATAGCCAGAATCAGGAGTGTGGAAGAACAGCCTACTAAATCTTAAATAACATAAAACTACAGTTGTATGTCAAAATCAAAGAGTTGATTCGTCATCACCACCAACAATTTTCGACTCGCAAACACCCAGCAAGGTGTTCGTCTGTACAGTCAACAACAACAGGATCTACCTACCTCTCATCAAGAAAGAGTTGGTACTTCTAACACTTTCAACAACAACTGGACATACCTACCTCTCAAGAAGAAAGAGCTGGTATTTCCAACCACAACAACTTGTACACCACTTGTATTTGTAGCAGATGATAAATAGACTAAGCAATAACTAAGCTATGAATTGCTTATATATTTTTTAATGTTGTTCTAGGGATTAGCAATTTCAACAAAACTAAATAATTTTACAGCTCTATTATATTAGTATAGATGTACGTGTTGTATCCTCAGCTCCCTCCGAACGCCGTGACTATATCGACGACCCCTCCGATAGCTGACGAGGTCGTCATCGTTGGCGCCGGCTCCTCCTCAGACGACGACTGTTTCGCTCCTTCCTCGTTGGACTCCCTCGACTGTACAAGCTCTTACACAGGTATGTACAACATTTTATTATTTACTTACTTTTTTATAATATAACAGCGGTATATACACTTGTTTAGTTTAGTAAGAAGTTACAGTCACAAAATGACATTCAACCGCTATTGCATCAGCTGTCTAATAAAAAGAAACCATATTCAAATCGGTGCGTCTGTTTCTGAGCTACAATGCAATACATAGACATTGTAACAGGCAGATATTTATATAATATCCCTTTTTTTGTCTTTAGGGTAAAAAATACACTATAATTGATATGAATGTACTTATCTAGTATTTTTTAACAAAGTTTGACTCGTGAATAACGTAAATAAAAATAGTCTTAATTTTTTTGATGTTTCAGAGAAAACGCGTGGTCGTCGTTTAGACAGCAGTGAAGTATTAATTCTGAGTCCTGCGGCCGCCGGAACTGACTCGGGAGTTTTCGACGATAGTGCCACTAATGGATTAAATTTGGTGAGTCAATATTTTAAACTGCTTGTGTAGTTCCTACTACGAGTTGTCAAAAAACCGAGTTAATTGTGACTTTTGATAAAACAAGTGAAGTGGGAGAGCCATGCTTCGGTACGTTTGGGCCGTCCCAACCAGTGACACTTCGCCGAGTGACTTAGGTTACCGGAGGCCCTAACCCCACGCCTCATGCCGCCCTGAGTGTGGCCGCGGGTGGTCGGGACGGGTTTTCCCTTCCACCCGCTATAGTGGCCCCCCGCGAGGAGGCGGCGTCCGCGTGTGCCTGGACGTCGCCTAATTGAGAGGTTGTTACCCGAAGGTGATGCCCGCGCTTTTGCGGGCAGGCGCTAGAGAGGGTCTTAATAAAAGCTGTTCCCGGATCCCTACTACTTAAGACGCAGTACGGCACACCGTGTGGTTTTAGTCGGTTCAATTCCGACACACCGTCCCACCGAAAACCCGAGTAGGGTGACGGCCCCAGGGAGTTTCCACACGTATAAAAAAAAAACCCTAACCCCCCTTTGTTACACCTCTAACTTTGTCTTTTTACTTTTGTAAAAACTGTTTTTATATTTTGTTTACAGGATACATCACACGTGTCAGTAGTAACAGTTGGTAACGAAGAGATACGGGTTCGAGACTCGGCTGCGACACATATAGCACTTGGTTCTGTCAGTACGAGGTTAAGTCCTGATAGCTTCGAAAGGTGGGTGTTTTGAAGTGAAAATTATTTAGAGTCGTGATTTGAAAATTCGATGAAACGAAAAAGCGACACTAAAAAGAGACAAACATATTCATAAATAGGATTTAGCCTGTGAGAGAATGAAATAGAACATAAGTATACAGTGTTTCCTATAATCTTTGTCTTAGCGCCTGCCTACTAACAAGCCTTTGTTCGTCGAGACTTCCTCTACAACGTGTTAAAATGTGGTTTCATTCCGTAATCTAAAAGACTGAAAAAAATAAATCGCAAATTTGATTTAGATGTTTCGTGAGGTTACCGGAGGCACTAATCCCCATCCCCTTTCCCCTACTCCCACCTTAAAGGCCGGCACCGCACTTGTGACTTTTGAGTTGCAGGTCTCCATGGGCGGCGGTAGTCATCTTCAGGTCTGGACCCGTCTATTCGTTTGCCCTTATCCCATATACACACGTACAGCCCTGTAACATAGGGCTCTGACGTCCTGTTTAGTCGTTTAGTAAAGAGAAAGTGATGATGTGGCGTTGGTCCCCAGACGGTCGCAGTCGGACAGCGGCTCCGTGGCGTCGTCGTCGTCCCGCGCGGCGCAGGACGCGGACTCGCTAGCCACGTGCACCACGGCCACCACGGCCACCTCCGCCACCTCCGCCGCCTCCGCCGCCTCCGCCACCACCGCCTCGCACGACGACCAGCTGCACCTCGCGCATCTCACCGTCAACGGTGGTACCAGGTGAGCTTGTACTGTGAGCTAGGGCTACTCAACTAAATGTAAACGAATAAAAAAAAAACAAACTTTTAGGTTGCACATTCTCGCTTGCTCCTTCATACCAAAAGTGCCCAACGTGCCCAAAGTTTTCACGTTAAGTTTTTCGGCGTTAAGAATAAATATTATCATTAATAAATATTTTAAACATTTTATTAAATAAGATGGTTTTATTATTTTTTTTAAATTATTATAAATAACAGTGCTGTATCATAGGTTAGTTTTCTTCGTGTCGCGTTGTTTGTCCGCGATGAACTTCCTAAAGTAACGAACCGATTTTAATGAAATTTTGCACACTGTGTAGTTTGGTCCAACTTGAGAGATACTATAGATTAATCTCAATTTATAGTCACATTCTTTATTGCAAATTACTTAGCCACAGCAATGCGTGGCCTGGTAGCTGGTAGTATAACAAAATTAATATAGATAATTCATATATTGTTCCAATAGCACAATATATGAATAGCAATTGTACAAATTCTGGCACAGTTACGTTCTCAAGCAACTGTCAAAAAGAAAATAAACGAATAGATATTTTTTGTTTTATAGAATCAATACGGATAGTCAGAACTTAGACAATGGTGAACAAGTGGTGCTCAGAAGAAAGAACCAAGATGGACAACCTGTCAACAGGATACAGAGGTATGGACATTAGTCATTATATATTTCACTAGCCATTTCCCCCGCTTTTATTGTCACTGCTCTGCTCTAAGTAGAGAAGGAGAGTGGGAGGTCAAATAAAATGTCAAATAGCCCATAATCTTCCTCAAGAAAATCTGACAGATTACCAGATTGAGGCATCTTTCTTAGGGTATACCCGAGGGCGGGGCCCCTGCAATAGACCCAGTTATGACGGAACACCGTGCGGTTTTAATCCGTTCGATTCCCACACTTTACCGTTAGCTCCAGTGAAGTGATAACCCGTGGGAACTTTACATATTTGATAACTGATATTTTTGATTTACAGGTCGAAAGAAGACATCCACATGGCTAATCTGAAGAAGAAGACGCGTAAACGAACCAGAAAGTTCGAGATCGATGGCGTCATTGTTACCACCACCACTTCCAAAGTGAGTTATGAGGAATTCATATAGATTTATTAATTACTCATGGAGTAAGTGGTCTTTTACCGAAAGAGTACTCTCGAAAGTAATTTAACGTCGTATGGAGGTGATCTATTAAAGTTGAAGATTCGAGAAAAACAAATTAATTAGTATCGAATAAAAAAAAAGTGAATTCAATGAGTAAAATGGTTTAAATCGGCTCAAAGGACCACTATTTAGATAATGTACACGTTTGCTACTCTTTGGAAATAATTATGATTCGGTAGTGCGAAGGGGGAAAATGTTTTCAATTGACTCGAGGGAACAACAGGCGGGGCACCGGCAGACAAACTTAAAAAAATTATTACTTACTGAATTTATTACTCTTATTTGGGGACAGATAATGTCTAAAGTATTGAATACTAGCTGTGCCCCGCGGTTTCACCCGCGTAACTCAGATGCCAGGGGAATATCGGGATAAAAAGTAGCCTATGTGTTAATCCAGGTCTCCAGCTGTCTACGCAATCGATTCAGCAGTGCGAAAGAGTAACAAACATCGAAACATCCTCACAAACTTTCAATTCTTTTTTCACATTCAATATCTTCACTACATATTATAAAACAAAGTCCTACGCCGCATCTGTCTGTCTGTTCGCGATAAACTGAAAAACTACTGAACGGATTTTCATGCGGTTTTCACTAATATATAGTGATTCATGAGGAAGGTTGAGGGGTATAATTTGTAACCGTGCGAAGCAGGGGCGGGTTGCTAGTATATTATAGAAATGTATGTATACAGAGCCTCTTAACAAATCGCTAGTGTCTTGAAAATTCCCATTATGGACACAACCGTCAACAACGTCTGCCCTCATGCGTCTGCCCGCGTCCGAGTGGCTCACGTCACGCGGCGGTACTATTATGTATTCTGTCATTCTGTGACGCGGCGGTGAGCGATGTTTCCCCCTCCCCCCTCACCCGCAGGTTTATATTATAGTCGTAGCTTTTATAATATTTGACCAAATTACGTACTTTAAAAGACAAAGTTTATCTACTTTGAATATCAGAAGCGATAAAAGTATTTATTTTCATAAAAATCAATTTGTTACTGCTAAATGTGAATTGGAAATAAAAAATCAAATTTTATTGTATTTATGGTTCTCTTTTTCGGTAATAATGGCTTACACATAAGAGATAGATATATACTGTCACGGACTTTTTTGTAGAACTATTTAGGAGAAACAATCCCACCGTACATTATATTCGTGTAACTCTTACAGTTTTCCCACCGCACGCCAGAATAGCACGCAAATGACAGATTTTTTTCCGACTTACTTAACACTTATCGTTATATTTTGGTCAATATACACAATATCTTCATAAATTATAGCCTATGTGTTATTCTGATATATAAGCTATATTATTGTAAAGTTTCATTAAAATCCATTCAGTCGTTTTTGCGTGAAAGAGTAACAAACATGCATACATCCAAACATCCATACATCCAAACATCCATACATCCAAACATCCATACATCCTCACAAACTTTCACGTTTATAATATTAGTAGGAATAGTAGGATATGGCTAGGAATATATCCACTTAATCATGGTTTTGTTTATTTTATTATTAGGTAATATGGGGAGATGAAGAGAGTGGACGCACGTGGGACGACCACGCCCTCCGCAAGCAAGAGCTTCGGGAGATCAAAATGTTGCAGAAGCAAGAACAGAAGCAGTTCCAGGACTTAAACGCTAAAGAGGCGCAACTCAGAGAGCAGCAGGACAAGAGGTACTGTTTCTGTTTTTTCATTATTTGATTTCATGAGTGTACCTGTGTGTGTCTTACGGAGTTTTGGGAAAATAGTACGTGTCGGTTAAAACGAGAATCGATAAGGAAGGTTCTTAAATACTGCCATGCTAGCATAGTGCAGGACGTTCCCTCATCAAAAATAGTGAAGAAATTGTTAGATGAGAGTGACTTGAGACCACTATTTTGTCGAGAAGTCTTTACTAGCAGTTTCTTAATGGAACTGATGTAATTTCCAATACAAAGCGAGGAGTCTGGTTGCCTAAAGTTAGCGAGTATCGGGCTAGGTGATCATGCTTGGAAAGTCGCAACTCAAAGATATAGTAAGGTATAGTAGTCGTTTGTGTGCAGGTTCGAAGCAGAGCTGGTGTCTCTGGGCCGCGCGCACGAGTCGGACCTGGAGGCGCTGGCGCGGGCGCAGCGCGCGGCCGCCGAGCGCGCCGAGCAGCAGCTCGAGCTGGAGCTGCGCCACGCCGCCAAGCGCCTGCGCGCCGACCACGAGCGGGACCTCAAGCACTTCCGCGACACGCTCAAGCAGGAGCTGAGGCTCTTGAAGCAGGTCAGCATCTCTCACTCGTTCAGTTCGTAAAGCCGATCGATCGAAACAATATTTCTTTCCTACAAAATTCACTGATCGAAATTCGAACATAATCATTATTGTAAATTTGAGAATACTTTACGTAAATCTTCACCTTCTATTAATAAATATGTTAACATATATTGTATTTATATAAAATTATAAATATTAAAAACAAAATATAAGTAATTAGCGTTAATAGATTTTCTGAAGTATATCACACAGTTTCCTACTAATTACATTATTTTTAAGTAAATATTTTACGTACCTTATAAATTATAGTCCTTTCTAAGTTATTCCTAATAATTTTTGTATCAAAAATCACCTTTTGACATAGTCCATTTCATGATTAACATTACTAGACAGAAATTATTCAGTTCGGCATACCCCAGGGCACATACCTCGGACCTCGTAAAATTGTTTCTATTGTTATAGGAAGTGGAACTAGTCGCTAAAGAACGTCGCAAAGAAGCGTACCGTCAGCGCCGCGCTCGCCTGGACGCGGAGCACGCGGAGCGCGAGCGCGCGTTCGTGGCGGCGCTGGCGGAGGCGGGCGACGCCGTGCTGCGCCGCATACACGACGCGCACCGCGACCGCCAGGCGCTCGCCGACCGCCAGTACCTGCAGCAGAGGCACCAGGTACTCCACATTTAACAACCTACCGATGGACTTGTTTCTTGGAGAAGTCCTAGTTGATAGAGTACGACAGTTAGTTACAAAACCACATCAATTCTCCATATTAAACAGAATAATTACCTGCACGTATCTTTTGATGTTACAGTCGGCTGCCCTATTGCTAAAATTATATTCGTTACTAGCAATTCCGCTCGGCTTGGCTCGCGTATACATATTTATACATTTTGCGCGGAACGTAAAGTACTTCTTATAACTCCAGATGTCTGCTAGTGGAAATCGGTCCACTCATTCCGGAGATTAGCTGGAATAAAAACCTACGTGGTTTAAACGAGTGGATCATTGGAAAATAAAATTGTAATGTTTTTTATTTTGAACTATAAATAAAGATAAAAGAAGAAGCCGGAACAAACAGACAGACAAACCTTTTAAAAACTGATTTTTATGCGTAGGCATCGTATAAGCTTAAAAAATAAACAATTATTTTGACATTACAAACAGACACCTCCATTTTATTTATTTGTATTTGAGTATTTCCAAACTTATTACTTTTTTTTTGTAATTGTTGACAATAATTATAATTTAACATATTGTTATTTCGTTTTAAAAAGTTTTTACAAAACTTCAACTACAGTATTACCAAGTCGTTGGATCGATTAAACTTATTTCTGTAGTGTACATTTATTGCTTGTGTTGTACATGAAATAACTTAAACCCTCCCCCACCCCCCACCTTCCAGATAATGCGAACCCGTGAAGCGGCTCTGTGGGAGTTAGAGGAGAAGCAGATTCACGAAAGGCACCAGCTTGCCAAGCGGCAACTCAAGGATGAGTTCCTGCTGAGGAGACATCAGATGCTCGTCCGACATGATAAGGAGTTGGAGCAGATTAAGAGGTACTGTAACCCTTAGCAATAACCATATACATGCTTGAAAAAGTATGATAAGGATATTTAAACTAAAAAAATTCTTAGTGTATTTATACAGTGAATAGGTGCTCCAAAAGGCTTGGGCGTGATAGTGAAATTCTGGGTTCGACTTAATCGCGACAAACTATTACAAGGCACAATACCTTTTTTTGCTTATCCGACGTTTCGATCGAATTGCACCTTGTATTGAGTATTGTGCCTTGTAATTGTTGTCTCAAAATGTCCACATCAAATAAACAAAATCATTGAAATGAAATATAAACAAATGAAACATTTTCTTTAAAATATACATTTTTAAGCCTTTGTTATGGTTACTTTACTATATAGTTATACACAACACTCCTAAAATATGGCTTCACCTTTCCGTAACACGTTGTATAAAATATAAAAGTTTGAGTACTGCTTAAATTACTGTTTCTCATCATCAATACTTATATTTTAAATATTCATGTTGTATAGGAAAAACACCCGCAAAGAGGAAGAACTAGCGAAGTGCCAAGCGCTGGAGAAGAGATCCCTGCCGAAGCGCATCCGCGCCGAGCAGAAGGCGCGAGAGATGATGTTCCGCGAGTCGCTGCGCATCAGCGCGCCCTCCGCCCCCTCCCACGAGGACGAGAGGGAGAGGCTCAAGAAGGTCAGTCTATCGCTTTCATGCTGTCAAATAAAAGTTGGTCGGGGCTGGTCATCACTTGAATGTACTAGTAATTTGCGCGACTGTATATATTTTAGAATAATTAATTTGCGCTTATAAGCAAGGTTACCAGAGACATGAGAAAAGAGTGTCCTTGGAGTTTCTTGTCTGTTTTTTCCACAGGATCTACTTATTGGAACAAGCAACTAGCTTCAGGACTGACTTAGTCTGACTGACTACTACTCCTGACAATTCAAAAATACCTTCAATTTGTTTAATTGAAAAAAATATATTTTGATTTCTTTGAAAAAAGTTTTTTTCGTCGAAAAGGGGCAAACGAGCAGACGGGTCACCTGATGGTAAGTGACTATCGTCACACATGGACACCGTTGCCGGCCTTTAAGCTGGGAGTGAGGAAAGGAGGGAGGAGGTTTTAGGGCTTCCGGTATCCTCACTGCGTGTTTTCTGTGATGCCGTGGTATCTCTCCGGCCGAGCCGACCTATAAGTGCCGAAGCATGGCTCTCCCACGATTTTTGGCTAGTCTAGATAGCTCTGTCTAATATGCTACAGAATAATATTATTATTGTTTGAACAGTTCCAAGAGAATGAGAAGCGCCGATACAGAGCTGAGCAGCAGAGGCTCGCGACCAAACACGCCAAAGCTAGGGAGGAGCTCAAAGCTGCGGGCGAGGTGAGTTAAATATCAACTAGTGAACCGCTTATTTCACGTGTGGAAACAGGTCTACATTTAACCGGGACTAATGGTGGTATGTCGGACTTGCACAGATTAAATCGCACGTACAGTGTTCCATCACAGAGTATTATTGCTTGGGCCTCGCCGTAACCTAAAACACTTTCTTTGACTGTCAAATCTAATCGGTTCCTATTAATTAAATATCAAAACGAAACGTTCTGTAGAACATTTGCAGAAATAACAATTTTGACGTCATATTTAACTACCGTCAAATTATAATTTTTTTAATGTGTTTACATTTTGAAAATAATAAGATGTACTAACTTTTAAACTCAATGAGTATGAATTAAGATGAATAGGTTTTACATACCTTTGAACTACCTGACGTTGGACCAGGTTGCACTGGCCGTGGTCACAGGCTCAGTGGTGTTTGTCTTCCGTCGGCGAGTCTCTGAGGTAGACGGTTTTTCGTCTACCTTCGATATTTTCGATATTTTCGTTTCGTCATGTACCGTCATATACCACACTGATAGTGTCCCTATTCTGTGGTTCCCATTTTAAATAATTATATAACAGTAAAAATAATAACAGACGTAAAAATAATAACGAATCAAATTTCTCAAATTCTCATAAAAGACTTGATGAAGATGAAAAGTTTGAAATAATTTATTTTTAAACATAGACAACTGCCCAATTGCCGGGATCCTTACACCACAAATTTCCCCATATGAGGGCTTACTAAAGTTAATATAATCTAACGTACCTACTGCAGTTCGGTAACTTACATTACAGTGAGTAATGTTCTAAATACCGTGTCTACTCTGTCGTACTTTTCTTACACTAAAAATATCTCAATAAAGTATCGGGCTTATTAAACTAAAGTTAATTATATTGATCAATAAAATGCTTCTATTTTTCTAATCCCCGTATTTTTATCATAAAAATATGTTTAAAATTTTATTTACTGTGTTGAGGGTGGACGTTTTCTTAATATAATTGTTTTTAAACTTTCGCGACTTTGATAAACCAACATGATCTACGAGTCAGTTTTTGGAAATGCTGCTTTTTACATTACATTAGAATTGTAGAAGTCACAGAGTATATAATTTCTATTTTTAGATACTATTTTTAACACATTCGGGTTGTTTCATTTCAGAATTTTGTTTCTCTTCTGTCGTGTATTGCCATTTTTATAACACATATCCCGTATAAGGAATACCATAAAAAAAAATATCCTGAATCATATAATTCCCACCAGGCCTTACTCCGCGAACTGGAACAGTACCAGAATGAGAAGCGGAAGGCGTTGATGAACCACGAGAGCAACAAAATGAAGACTGTCGAGGAGAGGTACAGTTTCGAGCTGAAGGAGTGGAGAGCCACCCTCGGAGATAGGAAGCTGGTGAGTCATTTACCATGTTGAACTTATTTAGGAAGAGTTTTCGTGTGATTCCCATAATATTATTTGTTGATATACAATAATTCACTAGCATACAATACTCCCATTACGAATTTTGATACATTGAAATGGTTACATTCAGAGAGCTGTGTTTAAATAACGGGTGTTAGCAACGGTCTGCCGAATTTTGAACTACTAGATTCAGATCATCATTCTGAGTGGAAAATCATTGGAATTTTCTGCCGGAAAATTCTTTATTTTTTTAATATTTTTTTTGTGAAAAGTGAGATTACAATGAGTAAATAGAACATTTTACGTTTAAATTGCGTAGCGCAAAATCCACTATTGACTGTAAATCCTTAATCTCGCATTTTTATGATGAACTGACTTTTGCATTGTGACAAATATCTACAGAAAGACGTTTTTGTAAGTTATTCGCGACGATGTAACTGGTGCCCTAAGCCAGACTGTAAAGTAATTAAAAAAGTGAAAGTTTGTGTATCCCTGTTTGTATATTTGTTACTCAATTAAGAAAAAAACGGCTGAACGGATTTGGATGAAATTTGGCACAAAGATAGTTTATTACCAGGAGTAACATAGGATACATCTTGAAAAGATTTTTTCGATTACTGTGGCATTATCGAAAGTTGCAGGGACAGCTATTTAAATATATCTTGTATTTTAATTTTTTTACGTTAGTTCGGGAGTATATTTTTTTTTAGGATACTACGTCTTTTGGTATCAATCGCGCTCTCAAAAGCCTATAATCGTTTCATTCAATTATTAACTAGTTCTTGGAGTATTGGTTTTGCTATCATCAGGTGGACCTATACTTGTATGACACCTTAAGGGTCATAAAAATATTATTGGTATTGTATATTTACAGTATATTTAATATGTTACATGGGAAAAACACGTATTACATGTCATTGTGTCTGTAAGTTTGTTTTTGGTGGAAAAGGCAGTCGAGGTAATGCAAATGAACTACATTATTTTATTATAAATAAGCTTTATATTAATATAAATAAACTGTATTGTACACAAACTAAAATTTGCTTACAAGGAATTACTGGCAAGCAACCGTTGGACAAACAGTAGTGATGTCCATTACTCTATCATATGCCAATGATATTTACATTTATTATACAAATGTTTTCTTAATGTTGTGAAGTATTTGAAGTATCAGTCGAGTTCACGCAAGACCTTGGCTGCCTTACACTGTTCTTAGAAACGTCTTTTAATGTATAAGAAGGTTGATTTAATTAAGAAACAATACAGGCAAGAAATTATGGGATTCTTCTTGGCTTTTTTATAGTCGACACTCAAGAAATACCATTGATTTTTGCAAGCACCTATAAAGAATTGTGAGTGCTTACCGTCGGGTCTAATAATATGTTTTAAAAACATTTCTGTCTTGTTTCTTAATTATTTCTTTGAAAAGTTTCGTTGTTACAAACAAGTCTGCATTTATATGATTTATTTATTGAACGTTCACATGCAAGAAATTTTTTAGTATAATTTTCATCAAAATTAATTAGCGAGATGTATGCATGAGGGTGTTTTTTGTGCAACCAATTGTATTAAAATACATTTTTTTTTCTATAAAAGTTTTAACAGTAACGTTACTGGTTCAAAGAGTGTTTGGGTCAGGCCTACTTTTAGTATTGGATATCTGAGATTAAAAAAAAAAAGGTTTCTTGTGTAAAGTCGAGTCTTGGCGTAGAGAAAGTAAGCAACGCACTATTAGTGTTTAAAGCTACAAATAACTACTTAATATCGTGCTTGTTAAATCAGTGTTCTACCAGTCTAAGCATTCTTGGCAAATCTGATATTAATATTAATGCGTCAAGTCCAAGCGCTTAATACTTTAACTGTTTTAGTCGGTGGAAACCCCTACGGGGGGGTTTCCACCTACTAAAACTACACGGTGTACCGTCACTGGCGGGTCTATTGCAGGGCTTAGTATGACCGCCTTCAACGAAATTGATTTTGAAAAAAATACCTTCCTGAAAATATGTACAAGGCGTTAGTGAAACAATCATGAAAGTTAGTCTATTAATGATAATGATGATAGAAAATAGTGGACATACATACGGGTCGAATACAGAACCGCCTTTTTTTGAAGCCGGTTAAATAAGCAAACTATTAAGATTTATCATTAGTATAGATGCAATATATTGTTTTAAGACAGTTGGTTACACAAATATTTTGCTTATAAATAAGGCATGCGATTGTAATAAGCTTGGCAGAGGTTTGGGTGGACTGTACGCATGTGGTTTATATACCCTTCTATACATGACGGAATATGTCAGAGCAAGGAGATACATGAATGTTGTTCTACTTACTGGCTAAAATCTATTGTGAGTATAGGTAAAGGTCCTTGGCGTGTTAGCTACACGGATTTTTAGTTCTTATGACGTAAGTAATATCGTTCATATTGGTTTGGCAATGCAAGGACATCAGTGGATTGATGAAATTTAATTTATTGCCAATATTTTACAATGACGTAACCACTCCTCAAAGTTTTTGTGGGAAAATATCTTAATGTTGCTGTTCGTAGAAGAACTTTAAAGATGGGTAATCATGTGATAGCATGCATTTCATATCTAGAATCGCATATAACATATGTAATTTCATGTAGACAACACACAGTGACTATTAAAAAATAAACATATTCCCTTATCTATAAAGGGGTAGGCATGTATGTAGCTTCGACTTATGTCTGGTGGAGGTTATGACAACTTATTTTTTGTACATACAGTCTTTGTTGTTCTGAAATGCGTTTATATTATCTGTTCTGCGTTTAGGTTGTAAGAGTACATGCGTGTGTACTTATTTTGATATGTTCCTAAACGATAGTCAATTTTATTGTACAACTTATTACGAATTTAGTTAAATATATTGTTATTATCCCAAGACAAAGACAGCCAATTCAAGGCACAGAAAGTTTTTGAAAAAAGAGTTTATTCAACTTAGATTATTATTCACTTATTCAGTATTTTCACATTAGTATTCTCAATACAGCTTTAAATATACGCATTCTAGAACACTTTGTCAGAAAGAGAAAACAGTAGGTGTGTCCGTCCAGTGACGTCCAATTTTGTAATAGAGTTAGGTATTATCGTTCGAAGCGCGAAGTTACTAAAACGTCAACGTCTTCCCACGACAGAACCTCATTAAAACATTCGAGAAGCAACTCGACGATCATGAGAAAAAGTTCAACATACCAATCCCAGACAGAAGCGTCTACCTAAACGCCCCGTGGCCGCAGAATGTCCTCCAGCACGTCCTCACCGCGTACTACCAACGCAACTCCTTCATAGGATCCCTATCACGGTCCAGGACCTCCTTAAACTTCCTCTCAGCAGCCAATACTCCACATATGGATAGAAGGAGATCCATTAGCCCCAGTAAAGCTTCCAAATCTGCAGCGACCAGCGCTAACAACACGACCAAACGAGGAAAATTATCCAAGGGTCAGCGCTACGCTTCAACATCCAATTTGAAACTAGTATCTGATAAAATATCCGGCTTCTCTGTCTTCAATTCCAACGATGAATGGAGAAGAGAGCCCATTATGGCATATGGAGATAATAAAAAAATATCAGAGGAAAAAATAGACAGGATTAAAGAGAAAAAACTGAATAGACAAAGCATGTCTGAACAGTTATTCAAGCAAGAGTCAATTACACCGATGAAAAGGTCCATATCTCAGCAGAGTTTAAAACAAGACCGGGCATTAGAAGCTGTGATGATAGATCTAGAACCTTCTTACGATACTATCAGAAGCGGTCGAAGCGATCGAAGCGATAGCACATACACAATCGACTCTACAGAGGATTTAGAGACACATTTCAGTCGATGGGGACCAGTCCGTGGGTCGAACAGTTACTCAAATACTGAAGTACCTGTTAGTCAATTGTCTACCCTCAACTTGAGAAAATCGATTTTAAATGAACGTACTGATGAATCGAAGGATTCGTTGGCTTAATTCAGATGAAAGTGAATCTGATTGACAAGACAATGCTAATCAGTTCAGTTGTATTTACGCATTCGTGCGCATAGACAGCTAGTTAGCACAGTAAAAGCATACATATAATTGGTATGTTTTTCATTCGTTTATCGTTTTATTGTGCCATGAATATCACTCAAAAAATCTTTCAAGAAATGTATCTAATTGAGAGTAGTTTCTTGTCGAATCAAAATAATTAAACAGTCTATTAATACAATATTTTTTTACGCTTTAAGTAGATAGGATGTCCCCCAAGAAATGAACACTAGCATAACTCTGGCATGCAGTTTAAAAAAAAAAACTATCCGTTTGAAAGTTATGACCGTTTGAATTTCCAGTTATTATCAGATGATAAAATAGTGGAATGGGTGGAATGTGTAAAATTCAAGATTTTAAATAGATTTCTTTTTTATTATGGAATTATTCAATCCGTTATTCTCAATAACGGTGTCAGTAATTCCACCTGCTTTTGTGAAAACCGGAGGTAATAACACCTGGAAATGTAAACGGTCTTAACTTATAATCGGATAGTTATTTTTTAATTTTTTTTTGTAACAGTGATTTTTAAGCATTTGTCGCAGTGTTAGATGCCATTACCAAACAATAATTTCCTCAATTATTCCTGTAACTATTACATACGTAATAGGTCTTGTTGCATAAGTTTTGGTGTCTTAAAAGAAAAAAGTACGAATGTGTAAATGGGGTAAAGGGTGTAAAGGGGCCAATGATTGAAACTAACCACTGCTTGCCCTGTACATAGCTTAGTTCATGATTAATCCAATGGGCCAGCAATGAACATTCAACAATTCTTACTCACATACAAGCTTTTGGGATAGTGGGAATATAAAAAAAACGTGTAATGTTATATTATGTACAAAAATGTGTTTTTAAATATTTTACAAAATATCAGGTTTACCCGCATAGCATATATCAGTAAGAAATGCCGTTATATCTGTTATAAACTGCAAAAAGAGGAAAACTTTAGCTTGTGGTTAACACGTGCAGTCTATTATGTGTCTTAAAACTTCGTAATAGAGCTTTTTTTGTCTTAACCATAACCAGTATTTAAGAGCTAAGGTGGCTTAATGTCATAATGTCAGACCATCTCTTTCTGTTTTATGCTCTAAGGGTACACCGTGTATATGTATGTATTTCGATATTAAGCATGTTCTTTTTAAATTATTTTATAACAGTGTTTTGAAATGTTTTTGCGTTCGTGTTTCAAAATATGCCAGATTAAAATTGTCAAGTTGGGCTCACGCGCAAGAAGATTTAGGAGAGTCATAAATTATAGAAATGTTTCTATAATTTAAAGTGTAATCTTTTTATATAAGTTTATATTATCTATTGCTTGCCAAACTAACATGCTTCCAAAATGTTGTCTTCTTTTTAAATTTACTTTTATGTATTTAAACCTTCTAATATTTTTTATATCTTTAAATTACATGTCTGCTTTTATAATATATCTACGTAAATATGGCAACCCAGGTTTAAAATCCTGTTGGTTGTGTGCGGGCACTTACAGGTGCAACCAAAAGTTCTTTCTACATTTTTACTAACGAGACAAATTTCAAAAGTTAGATTAAATTTTTAAAAACAACATTTCAAAAGCTAGATTTTGCTTTTTTTATTTCAATGACAAGACTTTTATTATTTCTTAATTTACTGTTTTTGGATTAAATTCCTCAACTCTTACATGTCTAGGTACCTTAAATAATGGATCACGTAAATTGTCAGTATTAACCATACAATGTCACAAACTTGCCATTTAATATAGTGAGGTGAGGATACCAATTATCTGCCGTGTGCGTTTCCTCCAGCAGTAGAAGGGACCGCTACTGAAGAGTTACATCATTCCCCGTCATATTGATCAAAAGTAAATGCGCGAAGTTACTAAAACGTCACGTCTTCCCACGACAGAACCTCATGAAACATTCGTTAAGCAACTCTACGATCATGAGAAAAAGTTCAACATACCACTCCCAGACAGAAGAGATAATATATCGTATTATGGTATTTGACCAGCAATATGAAATCGTACTAAAAAGAAAAAATCTTAATTACCTATACAGGGCCTTTTCCAGCCACTAGAACCCGTGATGAGACGTTGTTAAGATTCTGATAGGGCCACTTCACAGTTTCTTCATCTTTACGCCTTAAACTGGAGATCGTTGAGCACCTGCCGGCATTTCTAAATTTCATTTGAATGTTGAACTCATATCCTTTAAATCCAATTAACTATCAATTATTGTCAAGTGAAAAACGCATTCTTATTTGCTATTATTTATTTAGTCATGAGAAACGCGGGCTTGTATGAAAATTTTTGTGACAGTATGGAAAGCTTGTGAGGTTTGTAATAATAATAAGTAGCGCATTTAGTCTCTGCCTACCCTGAAGGCAGAAAGGCGTGAGTTTTTTTTGTATAAAGTTTTTATAAAGTTTACGTACGAGTATGTAAGTAATGAGAAACCAATAATTGGTATTCTCACCTCAATTAGACATCTAAACGAAACTTCCAAATAAAATTAGCCAAAATACTTGCTTCCTCAATAATTACGAATTAGTATAAAAAAGCTTTATATTAATTTTTTTTTGTATTCCTTAGGCTATATATTCGCGTTTGCTTATAAACACGTTCAATGTCAAACTATTTAGTTTTTTTTTTTATATGATTCGAGACACGGGGAGTCAGATCACGGCAACCTAATTTTATTGAATGTAAGCCTATTCTGATCAAAACTAGTGCCAACCACAATGTTCCTAATGTCTTTAGGATCAATTTTAAAAAATCACCGTGAAAGAGATTTTGTTTTTGCGTGCAGTTTTTTTTTGCAAGATGGCGGCTGGCTCTCAGACGTTTCACCGTTGCTGGTATAAACTACCGTAAATTTCATGAGGGGTAGTAAACTATTTATTTTTAACTATAGGACAATACCCTATTGCTTTTAGTAGAAATTATCCTTCTTATTGAAAAAGAATACATTGCGGTGACTATGCCTTGGCTTGTGCTAAAAAAGCGACTATCTTCCGGCATTCGGCGAAGTGTAGGCGTTTAATATAATGTAAAATAAGTAGTACTCCTGATGTGCCTGATTCCAAAGTCTTAGGGTAGTTTGAATAAATATATGTATATTTAAAAAAAAATGATATTTTTTAACCCGTACGCGGGTTTAATATAGTGGTATTAGTAAATATTTTTTTAAAATAACTGGTACTTTTTTTGTAATAAAGATGCAACGAAATAACGATTTATTTAGAAACACCACTTTACGTAAGTAAATTGGTCAAAAAGTAATGCTTATAAAGTTCTTATCATCGTCATAAGGGGTTCCTAGAAGCATTGTCACGTTAAATGGCAAGAAAAACCTTGCTCACGAGAAGTGTCGATCAGTCGCTTAACTGGTTTCTTGTAAATGGAACGAGCACTCGGACCCCATGACCCTAACGTCTTTCACTTATTTTGAAGTGGCAGATGTTTTATAATTACTTTTAAAGTTATTGCCACCTATTTTTCTTTTATTTTCAAACTAGTAACAGTATTTTGCGATCATAAACAATGCGGATTGTTAGTTTATATCGCGAACTTTTTGACACGGTCGGTCTCAGATTTCCGCTTTAGGTAGCATATCAAAATTAAATATGATTAAAATTTAAATGTCGTTCCAATAAAAACAAGTTCTCAGAAGCAACTCTGAGTCTTCAAGGTGCGTCAAGTTTTAAAAAATAATTATGTCCAACCAATAATTACTTTGTACAAAAGTTATTTAATTTTATTGTAAATTATATTATTTTTTCTTTGAAGATATTTTACATATTATTGATTATGTAGGAAGATATTGATAAACTTATTTTTTCATCACCTTACAAAAAAATATAAATACTCTATGATAGTAATCACACCTAAGCCCCCAAACATTTTCCTCACTGGCGTGGAGGGAAGAAAAAACTTGATTAAAACTATTTATGTATAATAGCTATTATAGATAGTTTTAATCGAGTTTATTATAAAATAACATCACCTTTATAAATAAAAGTGTTTTTTAAATCTCTTGTATAATTAAATATAGTAAGATGGGGATGAGACAAAAATAAAATGTAACGCTTTCGCTTTAAAAAAAACGCGTGACGTGTGTTTGGGACAACCGGTAGATACGAAGTTCCTTTCGCTATAATAAACATATTAAATGGATTGAATAAATTGTAACAAAATATAGTAAATATTGTAAAAACACGAAATTAAAATTTATCTGTGAAATTTGCCCGAACTAATATATAGATAATTAGTATACAACCAACATCAAATAACATTGATGGTGATAAATAAAAAAATCAACTCACGGTCAGCATTTTTCGTTGCGCTAACACTTTTCCGCCTAGGCCCCCCCCCCCCCCGTGCGATCGTCAGAAGTGTAACGTGCGATAAGGAATTTCGTTTAAAGAAAAAACTACGAAAAGATATAATAATACTTATATTAAATATTTAAAAACCATCATTCCAACTAGATTAATTTTACGCTCTTAAGATATTAATACATTCCAGATTAGGATAAAAAAAAATCATGTAAAATATAATAGACATATATATATATATATAATTATGGCTAAAAATTTCTTTAAATGCAAGAGATTTTGTTCAGTTTAAAAAAAATTATTCGCTTTACAGAATTGATTGTCGTACTTTATGGGGTCAATGTGACCCCTTTACTATTTATTTATTCTATAATTGTGAATTAATTAAAAGAGTCCCATTAATTAGCGAGAGGACAATTTTACCCGTAATTGTCAATTCATGTGTTCTATAATAGTATGTTAATTAACTATATTTATAGTCTTAATTACGGGACAAATTGACCTCATTATATTTATAGTTAATATGCAACATTAACTATAAATATAATGGGGTCAATTTGTCCCATGGTTTTAGTATTAATTTGAAGAGTGACGTTTTTTTTTTCTTTTCATGTTTAAGATATATAATACAACATTATTTAATAATCTTTTCCGTAAAGCGATAGGGTCACCCTGTGCTATGTATGTACAGGTGATCATGATGATGATGATGTTCGTATAACTTGTAGTTCTGTATGATTAGATGTAAAATGTCATTGAAGATTAATATTATATATATTATATTGATCATTTATAATACGCAAATTATTATGTAAATAAAGATGTTATGTTTTTAAATTTATTTTATTGTTTTTCCTGTAAATTGGTGATGGGATTTGGATCAACATTTCTAACGACTTCTTCTAAATTTTCGCTTAGACTTTTTAAAGATCCGATTTAGAAAGTAATTTCTACTTATATTAAAATAAAAACTTTCATCATTTATATATTTTATTTATATTCACAGTTTTTAAAGAAATGGGGTTGTATTCCGATCAGTGTTTCGGTTAAACCCAACTAGTTTCAGGCTTGACCGGCGCCCTTAATAAGGGGTGAAGCAACCTGTCGTGTGAGTGCTGCCAACAGGCGCTTCGCCCCTTCACAAAGGACACCTGTTAGGCTCAAAACTAATCGCGCTTCCCCGAAACACATAAGTACAACAGTATATCTTAAATATACTGATCTTGATAGTAGCAGAAACAATGTAGGATTAAAATATGATGTAAAATATAATTTAGAAGCTTGCTTTGAAAGGGGCAGGTACAGTGACTACTAATCAAATCATGTAATGCTACAATATAAATAACGACATACCGCCTTTAAAGCACAATACACAACAAAGCCGCGACCCGCTGACACAACCCGGCGGCCGATATGAACAGAATCATGTCAGCAACTTTGGCGGCATGTCGGCAACTTTGGCGGCATGTCGGCAACTTTGGCTGCATGTCGACGCAAGCGCTCAGTTACCGGTGACACTAAAGCTGTAGTGATGTGCTTGTATTTTTATGGAGTGGGATGACGAAAAAACCCGTCCATGTTTAATTCTATTTTAATTTACTGAATTGTCCTAGATATACAACACACAAGTTATATACACAACGTCTTTCGAGGCAATGGCGTACGACACGCGGCCTTAACTGCCAATAATGTTGTTCATCTCGAGCCGCCGACATGCCGTCGACAAAGTTTCCCAACTTGCAATGAGTGAAGCCGGCCAACTAGCCCGCCGACAAAAAGTTGCCGACATAGGTCGGCGGGTTTGGTGTGTATTGCGCTTTAGGACTTAATATCAATGAAACATCTACATAAAGCATCCTAACAACAGAAGTGACTGGCGTTCCTATCCCGTCATAACAGCGACTGAAAATCGCACGCATGATCTGCATGAGCTTCAAAGTGCGTATTGTTTCAGAGTTGACACAAAAACCTTTTATCCTATATAAATATTTGGCTTTAGAGAACTACTTCAGTAGATATGTGATGTTTTTAAACAGTCGTGGCTTTCAGACCGGTATACAACCTGGTTCTGCGACCGTGATATTTGTATGAGAATAAAAGAACTCCAACAAAAAATATGAAATCTACCATACTGCCCAAAGTATGAAGTTTAGACAATAAAATTAAAATATAATTAACAAATGTAGAACTGAAAAGTTTCATATTTTTTTAACTAATTGTATCCTCATTATTAATTTATAAAAGGTTTTTGTTGAGATTCACTAGCAATACGTTGGATAATTTAACGCCTGCGAAACTGGCTAACAAGGAGTGGATCTGCGCCCGAGCATGGTATGTGGTGATTGCACACATTATTTTATAGTTATATTATTAACACGCTTGCCTGGTAACACGCTTCTTTTAAAATAAAATGCTATGTTTTAGAAGTGAATAAAAACGAATCTTGCATTCGAGTCCGTCTGACCCTGAAAAATAATTTTATTAAGGGAGTCCGATTGGGCTTTTTGGAGATTAAATTATTAATTATTATTGTTTTATAATTTTATGCGAAGGGTGCTTACCGTGGCTGGCGTGTTGTTGTAGTATTTTTCTGCTTTTATTATCTTACTGCATTGTTCTAAGTCAGGAAAAATTTACCATAGTATAGAAAACTTGTTTCGGAAAGCACAAAGTATGCACGATGTTAACAAGATATTAATATATTATTCAAATATTTTTTCTCGGTGATGTATGTATCTGCATGGATAATTAATGAGTATATTTGTTTTTTGTTACAAAAGTTACATTCAATTTTAAAATTCAATTGAAGTCTCATCCAGTGTTATTAATCCATACAGGTCTTACCCAGGAGTCTAACGGACTTCCTAACAAAAAGGTCTAAACAATTAATAAATTTGATAATTAACAACTAAGTACCTTCTCGAAGGTAAAATTAAAATGTTTAAGCTTGAAAAGTGGATTTTCAACAATTTGGATTAAATTATACAAACAAAATATAATACATAAAATATGATTTTTTAGCCTCAAACAGAAGTATTCAAGATAATGTACAATTTAAAATATACATAGACAAATAAAATTACCGATTTTTTTACTGGTTCTCCGATAATTCATATTAAAGAGTTAATTTTAAACTATAGTAGGGCCTTTAAAAAAATCCAATATTAGAGTTAGATGATATATGTATATTTAATATATAGTAAACCTTTAATGTGTTTCGGCGAGTAAAAGTTTTATTTCAATGTATTTGAAAGCGTATTCTTATATTCTAGGCACTCGATGAAGAGTTCACAGTCCAATTAGAAGAACAAGAGAGGCAGGCAGCTAATGCCAGACTACCCCATCCTTCTTCGACCATGCCTCAACACAGCTCGACGCTCCATTCATCAAGAACGAGTCTAGCGTCCAGTCACTACGATTAGTTCCAAGTTTATTATTGAAATTTGGAACAATATTTGGAAGTAAAAATATAGGAGACAAAGCAATAATATTATAAAAGCTTTTAAGCTATATACAAAGACTCTATATCTAATTTAAAGACTTAACCTAATGCATAATGTTGAAGGATGAAGAAGATTTCGTACCGTACGTTTGGAGGTTGTGTCACTAGATGGCGTTGTGCTTAAATGAGTTGCGACGATAACATTTAGGATTTTTGATCTTTGCGACTTTTGTGCAAATCAGATGTTTTAGGGACGTAATCTTAGTAATATGTATGAGGTATGCACCGATCGTGGCCAAGGATTGATAATAGGAGTACTCAAGCAATATATTATTACTAACACCAAACTGAGATCTTTACTGTGGAATACAGCGCCCTCTCTCGCACTTTGGTTCTTTATTAGCGGCTTCCAGCGATGTCGAATTTGTTTTTGTTTAAAAACACATGCATATAACTTAGGTTGGAAATTCACGCAAGCTATACAAGGGGTTATACTACCCCCCCCCTCCCCCCTCTCACTGTGGTTCTTAATTAGCGGCTTCCAGCGATGTTGGACCCTTGTTTTTCCTTGTTTTTGTTTAAAAAATAGACTTAGGTTCGAAATTCACGTAAGCTATACAAAGGGTTATACAGCCCCCCCTCTCACTGTGGTTTTTTATTAGCGACTTCCAGCGGTTCCGAACATTTGTAGACAGATATGCATATAACTTAGGTTGGAAAATTTGGAGGTTACAGAAAGGTATTGGTACTTATTCGTGTTTTTGGGTCACATAGCTTTAAATAAATTATGTTATTTTAATGCAGAAACCTTATGACAACATGAGTTTGATAAATTATCGATAAAGCTAATTTTGTGTAAGAGAGAAGACTAAAAGAAGAATAAAACTACATGATTATATCCAAATATATAAAAATGAATCTCTATTTCATAGTGTGGTGGTAAATATAGTTTCATTACAAACACGAAGGAATTAAAATGGGAAGGTGCTAGACGGAGATTGATAAAATAATAAGTGATTGTATTTTTAATTTAGAACTTAATAATTCTTTCAACGGTCAAAAATATAATATCCCTTTTAGTTATGTGTCCAAACTTGATATGGACTCTGTGATGACATCTAGGAGTGAATTTAAAATTATTACCTCGGTGCTTTAGTGACGTCACAAATTAATTTCAACATCATTTGCGTCCCCGATCGTCTTACAGAGACTCAAACTTGATGCAATCTGAATTAGGGTAAAAAAGGTAAGTGTTAGAATATTAATAAAGTTTTATTTAAATCATACCTAATTACTGCTTAATTTAATTGTATTAAATAGCTGGATTACGAATTTTATTTGTAAATTATATAATTAATACTTTTGAATCTAATTTCCTATACTAATGATCTGGAGATTATAAGGGCGCGTGCTGGAACAAACTTTTAGGGGCCATTAAATAGATACTTAAAGACAAAATGTACTTATATTTAAATCATTATATTGAGACTAATCCCACCCAAATTCCCACTGCTGTAACTCTTGTACGCTAAAAACCACTCGCCTACCTAGACTCGGTCGAGAGAAATGATAAATTGTCTTGAAACCTCAACGAGTTTAATTCTTCTCTTCTTAACGAAGCTAGAGATAAAGAACAAAAACGGGTGAAGACGTATTAAAAAGAGGGCAGTATATTGTCATTTGTAATTCGCTGAGGTTTGTTCGTTCTTTGAATAATCGGAATATAATAAGGGTTTTGGATTACATTCGAGAGTAACATACGCTGTTGTGGGTACTAAATACTGTAGTTGATATTATAAACAGAAGGTTTGAAATGGGGTTCGTCAGTGCTATCGATAACTGGTTCTCAAGTGGGTTTTATGTCTTCTTGGTGGATATATATTTTACCACTATTTTGCGCTTTTAAAATATCCATTGGCACAGACTGTTTGAACTTCGCTCTTGTATGATGTACATCATCGAGCTTCGTCGCTAGAAAATATATTTGGTGCCTTGGGGGCTTAGCTTTGCTTTCTAAGTCAAATTAAACTCGAAATTAAAAATATATATATTAAATTTAGATTAGCTAGGGTTGTGTAAAACTAGATTGATCGGCCTAAAGTGTTCCTATGGACATATTATTGACATTTGTAACGATAAATATATTTTTTAATGTGAGACTGACAAAGCTTGATAATTGCTTTGAAAGGGTGGATGGACTGCACAATTTTGCGCGGTAAACTTTGTAGAAACAAACTGCGAAGTAATATTCATAGGGATCATGTATGTATGCTTATGTGGACTGACTGAAATGACACGTAAAGGGTTTCAGTGGAGCGGTAAGAGTTTCAAAAGTGTCTTAAAGTACTTTTCTTTGAAGAAGACTATAAACAGTATATTCTTCTGTGTGGTCCTTGTGCTCCTCTGGGGTCTGTTTCCATAAAATAACATTGAATTTGTCAGCAATTTGTTCACATAGCTTAATGCTTTTAACGTATTCCGTAATTTTAGGGTTTTGGCTTGTCACTCCCCCTACCCCACCTAAAAGGGGATCGGATTAATGCAACAACGGCAGAAAGTAATTTGCGAATTGATCTTAATTTTATATTAATGATAATCCTTTTACTTTTGAATATAAAATCCATATTTTGTATATGCAAACTTCTTTCGTTAGCAAATTAATTTCTGCTTTATTATTAGTCAGTAATCGGTTTATGTAAATTTTGTACATAAGTTAAGATACGCCCGATATTGTGGAATTTATCCAGCGAGAGATGATGAAATGAGTACGCGAAGGCATTCATCGCTTGTGTATTGCAAGGTAAAATTAATTTTAACTACTTAATTTGTTATATTTTATTATGTTACGTCTTTATTTATTAACGCCATGGTAAAGAAGTTTCACAGATTATACACACGTACATATCACCATTCTATAAGGAAAAAAAGCGGGTCAATGTAACAAACCTCTTATTCCAGAGTGGCCATTTTGACCCTTTCTTACAACTTGTTAATTTTGACCCCATAGTAGTCACTTTTCACTAGTGACCCCTTCGGATTAAAAGATGGTTACACATAAGCTCTCGTTGGAAAAATTACAGTCAACCTAGAATTTGACTGATGTGTAGATAGTGGGTCGAAGAAATTGATATTTTTTCATGTACAGTATAAATAAGAATGTGCCTACTAATTCATAGATTAGAAAAAAAATGTTTACTAATACAGTTCCGGGTTCCGCTACTAAATAATCGAATATCGCTAAGAAATAATTGTTTCTTAATTTGATTGTACATCTACGGAAATAATTATATTATTCCTGCAGATGTGTAATCACTAGACATATGCATTATATTGTCTGTGAGCGTGTGTGTGGTCAGCCTAAAATTATAAAGGAATCCACTTTGACTTCTCAGTAATTAAAAAAAAAATATATTGAGATTGGAACTAATGTTTCTCCCTAAGTACATAAATAGTTCATCATCGGCAATATGCCGCCTTATTTTTAGAATCTCTTGTCAAAAATAAATTAACACTAACTATTAGCTAGTCCTATTGTATGCACATTGCATTAGAAATTAATATTGTTTTTTGGAGTGGAGAAAAGTCGACATTGTCACGGAAGGAAAACTTATACAACTGATTGTTTAAGACTTGTTGGGTCTAGGCCTACAAGGTCTCGACAAGAATTACACGGCACGCAGTCACGCCATTTTGAATTTCAATACGGTTCGCGCAATGTGTATTTTATGATGTTATAGATGCATCCTCTGCTAAAAAAGCATATAAAAATATATGTGTGGCAACACTAAAGTGACTTTCACATAATGGCCGCCGTTGGATGGTGTATGGTTCGGTATGGTTGTCAAAGTCAGATTGTAGTTGCGTTGTCAGTCGGTTGTTAGTGTGCGATAAACATTGAAGAGGTCAGGAACCTATGCTATTTCTTCGTATTCTATCTGCCATAACAATTAATGATTTCTATTATTTCTGTAAAAACCAAAGAGAACTTCCATTCTGTTTTAAAAGCGTGTTCAAATCGTGCGGGTGGCAACAAAATAAGTTAAGTGAGGGTCTATGTAGAGAGTGAGGGTTAAATAATTTGGTAATTGCATATTTGTCAATGAATAGAAAAGATAATTCTCATCAATGTGTAAATATAATAATTGTTTTTTTCTTTATGTCTACTTAGTGGAAATAGTTAGGTTTTTATCACAAAAAAAATATTATAACGCATTGTTACTCAAAACCATCAAACTTTTTAAATTCGCTATTTAAAAAAATGAAATATGTTCTGATAAAATAGCCTGTTGTTTTGATCACGCTTTTAAGCGCTAGTCCTTCCGGCTTATCATAAAAGACCTAGGATTATCATCGTATTATTAAGTATAAACAACGATTAGGGCAGTTTCAATAAATTATTATATTTTTTATTAAAGTTAGAATTTGAGTTTTATAAACTTTGCGTGAGTGAATGAGTAATTCGGCAGCCATTTTGATTTGGAAATTCATATGTCGTTTTATTGTATACATAACTTTGTATAATGTTATGCACTAATTATAATTTTTGTATAGGTATTTCATATTTATGCTTCAGTCCACAACTTTTTAATCTTTTCGCCAATCTTTATAAATAAAAAATGGCTACCATCTCCCATACACTCTCACAAATATTAAAGTACGACCTTATAATAACCTTTGTTTTTAAAAGGAATTCAATTCATTATATGGTAAAGAAGCAATTAAGCATCGCCAGTAATTTGTGAAAAATGCATAAATGAAAAGCTAAAAAATAAGCTACTTATATTTTGAGTCAATTGAGATAAATTAAATAAGGCAACATTTTTAATTATTTCATATTTTTAGTCAACTCAGCAAAGGTTTTAAATCATAAAAATGTTAAACTACTTCGATATTGAGTTACTTTTTAAAGTAATAATTATGTTCTGAGAGACTGGCATGCTTAATTTTTAAGTCTTCTAATAATAACTTGAGAGAAAATGTAAAAAATATAATTTTACAAGGAAGCAAGTGCGACTGGGCCGATAAAAATAAATTTCGTAAGAAAGTTATTAATTTGTAAATATTGAACATAATTAACTACTTAAAGCATTTTTTTTTATCTGTAAACATTATTTTGCGAGATTACCACAGTATTGTGTAATATTTTATTATTATTATTTTTAGATAACAAAATAGCCATAACCTACTTTTTAATGTTAATTTTTTTGTCAATTAAAAGTGACTAAATTATTGTTACATTTTTTTTGAAATATAAAGGAAATACACTTTGTACTAATTTGTTTCATTTATTTGTATGTGATATAATTATGTTATTTCATCCTTCATCATATTTCGTCTGTTTTGATTAGTGTAGGTCTAAACAATACATCAGATAAACGTAAAAAGGTATCACATTGAGTATATATATATTGACAATATCATGTCGAATGAGTTCCTCTTTAATAAATGTCAAAACGATACGTTCTTTAGAACACTAGTATGAATATAACAATTTTGACGTCATATTTAGTTACTGCCTACTTTTGATATTTGGGATATAATTTAAAAATAATATCACGTGAAAACAATTATTCTTTTTTTAAATTCTCATATAAGGTTAAATTTTATAAAGACTAATAATTAATTTTAACCATATGCATTCTCGTAAGATATAATATAAATAGTTTACATCATCTCCATGACGCAACTACCCAATTATCTGAAGAGCAAAAATAAAATTCACCAACTTTAAACTTTTGCGTTGCATGATACAATTATGTTATCTAAGGGTATTAACGCGATCAGTATCAGTCGGCCTGTGTCCACGGCCAGTGCTACATGATCGTTAAAGGTATAATAAAAAAATAAAATAAGAAAGACCTTCATATCCATTAATTTTGTATTATATATTTAATGGTAAGATGTTCTAATATATCTTTGAAATAAAAAAAATTAGTAGCTTTACGTAAAGCTTTGCTTTCAAATGTCCATAACGCTACATTGGAAAACATAAGAATGTTTTTTAGGACCCCTAAGGCCATACAATGCTCTCAATCCAGGGTACGTAAGGCCTGACCCGCGTGTAGACTCCAGAGCCTCCGCTCACACCACATTTTCGTCCGTATGATGTCACTCCCAGGATTGTGTAGACACAATTCTCGTGGTTCAATGATTGGAGAGGCCCACCGCTGTCACCCTGACAATAAAAAAATGACCTATTACTTAAAAAAAAAATAAAGCCATATTTTGGAGTGTAAGTACATATTTTTAACTGTCTGACGTTTCGAATAGCTTACAACGGCCATGGTCACAGGGGTTGCCAACTATTTTGGTATAATTTAGTAAGTCCCTATACAAAATTTTAAAAATATTGGGAAATTCGGATGCTCAAATTGCTAAATGACTTCCCTTTCAAATGAGTTTTCACAGGGTCTGCAAAGGGTGCATCACCAATCTGGTACCTATGTCTAAATTTGTTTGCCGAATTCAAATTCAATTCAAATTCAAAATCGTTTATTCATTTAAGACACTAAGTGACATTTATGAACGTTAAATTGAAGCTAGAGCCAAAATCAGATCGGCGCAAACAGACGCCACAGCATGTGCCGGATTGTCGAGGTAAATTAGGTGAAAACACCAAAATCTACTGCCTGCCTGTGTCGATCTATAACTTCCAGTTTCCAAAATGCGTAGAGCCTTATGAGAAGAATACTGGCAAAGAAACTCATGGCCACTCTTTTTAAAAGTCAGATCTTCAGGTACAATAGTGTTAGTGTTACACGAAAGGTAAACAGGATGCAAGCTGATGCCACCTGAATTTCAATTTATTGAAATGCTCCAAAAGCTAACGTACTAAAAAATAAAAATCACTCAGTGATACCGTTGAAGGTTTGAACTTATTAAACATAGAAATCATTCAAGGTGCACATCTACCTTCATTCAATTACAAAATCTACAGTTAAAAATAATTCGTGACTGGATTAAGAGGCTAGAGTTGCAGTTGAACGAACCAAAATAATAGTATAGGCTAAAGCATCGCTGACTAGGCCGACCAGTCACCCCAAGCAGCACCCGTTCACGAGTATGACGCATGGACCAGCCATCATCTCCGAGTTGTGTGAAGAATGCAGTTGTGGAGATACTACCATGTTGCGTTGTCCCGTGTAGTTATTTCCTTGGTCTGTGGGGTCTCCAGGATCCTGCTACCGGCGCTTGTATGTGTACCTACTTGTAAATAAAAATACCCCGCGCTATAAGGGCGTAGTCTAATTTGGGTAAGCGGAACTAACACAATCTGGCTGGTCACACTTTTGACAAGAAATTATTTTAATTTTTTAATGGCAAGGGGCAAACGAGCAGACGGGTCACCTGATGTTAAGTGACTACGTCGCCCATGGACACCTGCAACTCAAGAGTCACAAGTGCGTTGCCGGCCTTTAAATTGGGATTAGGGGAAAGGGAGGAAGAGGGGGGGGGGGGCAAGTATTGCTTCACTGCCGGTTTTCTGTGAGGCCGTGGTATCACTTCGGTCGAGCCGGCCCATACGTGCCAAAACATGGCTCTCCCACTTATACAAACCACCCCTTATGTAGAAATCCGACTAACGGTTTAGGCTGTAAAGTGTGCTAATAAATACTTACATACTCATAGGAGTATCCAGTTTTTGGTCCAGGGGCAAAAATTTTTTATTGGACCAGGTTTGCAAAATTTTTGGTCCGTTGGGGGCAAGGCCAAATAAAAATATGACTCATAATTGCTTTAATAAACTTAATACTATTTAGCATACTCCCTCGCCAGTTGAGGAAAACTTAATAATAATAATATATCTCTTTATTGTACACCAAAATGATTTTGAAGAGTAGAAGCAAAGCAAAGTTTTGTGGTAAATACAATTGGCGGCCTTATCGCACTGAGGCAATCTCTTACAGGCAACCATGGGATGGAGCGAACATAGTATATCGATTTAAGGGCAGTATGGTGTACGCTCAGTAGGTATATTATACAGGTTAAATAAAGATGAAGTATCTTACATATAGTGTAAGAATATACATACAAGAGAGCAACAAACAAATAAATACATAAGCAACATAGGTATAAGGATTCACATATAAATCGAATAAAACATACAAATATAGGACTATACCATATTAAGTCAAATAAGAAGGCAAATAGGCAATTATGTTGATATCACCGAGGTAATGTTCTTTTACCAATTTCTTAAAAGCAGGCAGTGAC
This sequence comes from Callimorpha dominula, assembly GCA_949752705.1. Taxonomy (NCBI): domain Eukaryota; kingdom Metazoa; phylum Arthropoda; class Insecta; order Lepidoptera; family Erebidae; genus Callimorpha; species Callimorpha dominula. The sequence goes on along the minus strand of OX457017.1, from coordinate 9,325,772 downwards.
TGTGCACGTCTTATTTATTGTCAAAGGCTTACTTGTATTAAAATCTAAAGTTCTCACCTGGCAGGTATCTCTTGGTATAAAATAGTCTCCGTAGCATATCTGCGTTTCATGATTTACTCCATTTGACAGGTGTCTGTGAGGAGGGTACGCCTCTGAACATTCTTCTTCAGTAAACTTAGAAAGATGTACCTGGAAATATATTTAAGACTATTCATTTATTTTAAATAGCATCTACCCATCTTTCAACCTACTACATCTAACTCAGTGATACTGTACTTACACCATCTCCTTGGAGATCAAACCTGAATAATTACTAGATCTGGTGGTCTACAATTTACTAAGATTTAACTGTTTTATTTCACATCATTGACCAGTATAACTTGTCATCATGGTTGATGACAGGTACTTTACTTTTTTATACTAAGTTTATGGAATAAACTGGAATCCTGCAGCTTCTTGTAGCCGTTGTCGCAAAAAAAAAATATTAATAATCTTTATATATATAAAAATGTCTCCCTATTTCTCTTGGTTACGGCATCACACGTGAACGGCTGGACCGATTTCGCTAATTCTTTTTTTATTGTGCTTGTTATTGTCAGGAGAAAGGTCTTATGAAAGAAAAAAATAAGAAAGTTGCGTGGAAAATTAGAGAATTTGAGAAAAATTAACGATCATATTAACTTTTCTAATGTACCTAACCTTAGCGCTTTTGACATAACTGTCAGTCGTTTGACAGTTTCTCTCGCTTCAGATTTCTGCACTTCTTCTAAATACATTAGATTGTTACTTTCATATACCTACGAGAAGCCTACGAGTATGTTACTTTATCGACTCTCATGTATGTTACTTTGGAACTAAAATTAATTAGTTTTATTTGATTTCACGAGGTGAAATCAGGAAACTTTTTTAACTTTAACTAGGTACTATCTAGCTGCTATGTGTTACATGGATTCAAGATCATTTAAATTGAACTCCTGTTCAATTAAAATGATCCGGTGCCTACCCTTATTCCTCATTTTTACCAGTTCCAAAAAACCGTTTGTATTAGTTCTACACTTTTGAACAAGTGTATGTGTGAATACGAACAAATAAAATATAGTACTTTTTTTATAACAACTTTTTTCTTTTTTGTTTTGGCGACATTACAGTCAGCAAACACACATCAGCATCATCTAGTGTAGACAAGGTAAACCACGTAGTGATTGATCCTGCATCTTCCAATGAAAGTTTTCCTGCTGATTAGTATGTAAACAGATCCCCAACGACGACCGTAGAGACAATTCCCACCAGCAACCTAACGACTGGCGTGTTGAAACCCCCTCGGGCCGTCACGCACCCGAATTTCCGAAGCAGCCGTACCCGGAAAGAACTCGCGTCAGTCGGAAGGAAAGGATCCCGTCCCTATCGACCTGCCCACTCGACAATTACTGCCTGGAGCGCCTTCACGTGGGTAAAGCTAGCACGTAGAGCCTCCAGTTAAACATAAGCCCTTTACATAGATAGATTTACTTACAACCTTAATAATTTTTAATTGCACTCAATTTATTTTTGCTTTCAATTATATGCACTACACTTTTACTAGTAATCTTTAGTTTCAAGCCGTTAAAAGCCCTTATAGTTTAATATCTTACCGATTGTAGTATATCAGCTAATTCTCTATTGTGTCCCAGAGCACCCCAGCCGGTGGCGTAGGCTGTCTCGTCGAATTCATCGTCGGTATGAAGACATGCTGGATTAATTCTTGAACTGAACAAAAAGCTGGAATAAAATGGAAACGGCTAATCACAAGGTGTGAGAGAAAGGTGTATTCATGTTTCAGGAGCGTTATTTCTTATTGTTGAGGACACCCGAGACCAAGACCGGTGCAATTCAGTCGAAACTTTACAAATATTATCGTGATTATGTTTACCTGGCTTACCCTAGGATTCGACCGAATTGCACTGAGTCTCGCAACTAACGGAGGCGTTCAACCGTGACCACCATCGGTGTGTAGGACACACAGTAATGCTGCTTAAGCACTATTAATATGTATCTAAGCGTTAATGAGGCAAGTCAGTTGCCTCATCACTACCGTGCCCATGTGTGTTCCATCTCGCACCTTCTGCCAGGGATACGGGAGTCACATTTGTCCGCGTCCCCGGTGTTGGCCCGCCTGTGTAGGTTCCGTCTCTGAAGGGGATTAAATGTTATCCCCGCTCGCTTCCTCCATCCTCCATAGGGGGCGCGCGTGGAACACGTCGCGCTGTCACCTCGGACCCATTTACACAGAGACTAATAACCCAAACAATCCTAAAGGGGCAAACCCCAAAACGTCGTGTAAACAAAAATATAGTACCTTACACATTACCAAGACCCCACTTACACATCTGATAGTAATTATGGGTCCTCATTGATTGGAATTTAACTCACTCATTATCTGTTTCGAGTAATGCGATATCGTTGTACTTAGAGGGCGGTTGGTACTCCGGATGACGAATGGTCCTCTTCACGGTGTACCGCTCCCATACATCTGATGGATCTGTTCGCTTCAGAATACCGAGCGCCACGTATTTACAGGGACCTCTGTAAATAGCAATTCCTGTAGCTGTTGCATTGGATTTAAAATAACGCTCACATCTTTATAAAATAAAATACTAGCATATCAAACAATAAAAGCTCTGCCCAGTTTAGGTCTAAGTAACGCTGTGTGATATGACAAAGAAAATTATTATTTTTTCCAAAAATTTGGTTTGACATTTGCTTCACGGATATAATAAAATAATAAATAAACTTATGAGACCCAAATAGTAAAAACTGACATCCATTTAATTACTAAATTAGGAGCTTTCTTTAACAACGGTGTTTACGCTAATTTATAGGGGTATATTTCCAAAAAATGGCACGGAAAATGACCAAATATAAAACTGAGGCAGGTAGCTCATCTTCAAACACTTGAAGCTAACCGGTTGCCAGAGACGGTGAGCCCGCGGCCAGAGCAAATTTGACATTAGTAGATCTGACATGACATTAGTAGACAACAAACTCCACAGCATCCACCGCCACACATCTTTGATGAGGTCTAGAATACTTAGAGTCGAAAGTAACACAGCTTCATGGGACAAGGTTGTGTCCGCCTGATGGAAAGCAAGATTGAGGTCCAAAGATAGAAAGTACACCATTAAAAAACTAGATAAAAAAGTTTTTTAGGATTTAGCCTGTGAGAGAATGAGATAGGATACAAGTATAAAGTGTGTCCTATAATCTTCGTATGCTAACACGTGTCTTTGCGCCTGCGTACTACGAAGCCTTCAGAAAATGCGTCATAGTCAACGTAGTGTTGTAGTGTATCATTTTTGTGCATAGAAGTTTCACTTCTGCCGTGTGTGAATTGCACACACACACACATTTTTTATTTGAATATTAACATGAAATGTATTAAGTCAGTACTTACACAGAAATCGTTGAAACACAGTGTGCTGCCGTGAGAACGAATCTCTCGCTAATCACGGTCCCTCCACAGAGCCAGCTGGCCGTGTCCATGGTATCACCGTACCCTAGTAAGGCCTGAAACAGACTCGGTAGATTCAATACGCTTGAAGAGCTATCAAAAGTTATGTACTTTTATGAAGTAAGGTAAGTAAAGTACCTATAAGTATATTAACTTTAATAGCTACCTGAAATGGGTCTTTATACATTTAAGCTGACTTAAAGAGGCACTTATTAGAATACTAAGTGTTTTTTTGTTGTCCCGTTGCCTGCTGCCCATAATATGTAAGAAATAACCTTAGACTGCTCCCTAACGTACGTCGGTTGTGTTTACTGGGACACTGGGAATGGTAGACAGTGCTGCGGTATATACAGTGTGTTTGGGGCTAAACCACGAGAGAGTACTCGTAATAGGTACACAACTGTTGTGTGCGTTGCAGCAGTGCGGTAACACAAGTTTTTGTAACCCATGAGTGCTAATACCCATATGTGTTAGCCGCTCTGGAGGAAGTAACCACAACTTGTGTGTGGCCGCCTTTTTGGATCGATTATCTGTGTGTACACTGGAAAAGTTATTACAATTGCAAACCACGTTTTTGCCAACAGAGCAATTGACTAGATTGGCGTTCTCGAAAGATGTGTCGAATAACAACTAAATAAAAGTTTCACCGTGATATTAAAGCAACGATACAATTTTATTATAGTACCTATGTTATGGATTTTGTCAAAAAATTTGATAGAAATAATGCCGAAATAAAAAAATATGTTCGATTTAGAATCTTTAACTTTACTGATTCCACCTGCTTTTATGAGAAACGGAGGTGAAAATACCTGGCAATTCAAACTTTATGATATTGAAGTTTATGTTTATTACTTAAGATTAATTTTTGCATGGAACTTCTTGCCGCCGCGGGCGGTCGGATCCGCCGACTTGCGCTCGGTAACCTAAGCGCGATTAGACGCGCTCTGGCGCGGCCCGTTCGGTTTGAATCGTACTTTTTTTTTCAAAAAAATATTTTCGGCATCTATTGAGTACACGTGAATACGACACCCTACAACCTCATACAAGAACCCTGAAAATCTCCATTAGGATTTTTTTTGTGCTGGAATCGTTCAAAAAAAAAAAAACAGTACGGCGTCGAAATTAAGCCATTTTGAGTGATGCAGTGTCAGGTTTGAAATAAGACAAACCTGATTCTATTTATAAAATATTGCATTAACATGTGTGTTACCATATGTGGGAACTCCTCTCTGTACGCGTTTCTACCACCACTTGTAGCATAGTGAAAGTGATCTGTTCGAGAAATAATGTCGTTACAATTTTTTTCTTTATTTAATTGCCTCCGTATAGTGGTTACGGCGTCATTCTTGCATGGGTAGCGGATTGTATGAATGTAGTCCAGGCATTCTGGAATAAAAAAATCAAATAATCCTTCCTGCAGTCTCTTTAAGGCAATAAAAGCATTATATATAAAATACATATAAATTCCCGGATTAAGCAAGTCATTTAAAATATTAGTTATGGCTGTTGTAGGCGACTTCGTTCGTGTGGAACTTTTAATGTGTATTTGTGAGAACTGTTACAAATCTATCCCACGGAAACCGTGTATTTTTGGGGATAAAAAGACCAGACTATAACCTATCTGTGCCAAACTTCATCCAGATTCGTTCAACCGTTCTGGCTTCTATCCATGCATACAAACTTTTGCATTTATGTTTCCAGATATTAGGTAGACGTGGTGGTATAATCTACTGAAGATAGCAGTTGGGCCTTTTGTATGAAAAGTAAGCGTAGACTTATAAAAGCTTTCGATCATGTCATTCTTTCATGAACATTAAAAAAAGAGAGATATAAAGAACTAGCAGCTCCCGGGGTTTCACCCGCATAAGTCCCGATGCCGTGGGAATATCGGGATAAAAAGAAGCCTATATGTTAATCCAGGTCTCCAGCTATCTACATACCAAGTTTCATCGCAATCGGTTGGGTAGTTTTGGCGTGAAAGAATAACAAACATCCATACATACATCCATTCATCCTCACAAACTTTCACGTTTATAATATTAGTAGGATTGTCTCTGAAAACATTATTTCCTATTCAATCACTATTTTAGGAACAATCACTGTAATGTAAGTGGAGTTAGATCAATTAATAACTTAGGCAATCGTGATTCACGAAGGCAGAAATTTAAATAAATAAACATGATGACGGTGGCACGGCTAGCACATCTATGAAAACGATTTATGTTAAAAAAAAACAGTTAAAAAAATGTATCTACGCTCTTTTAACACACGTCATAAACATCAACTTGTTATACCTGCCTCTTGGCTCCAAAAAGATAAAAAGTCGGGGTCAATGTGTGCGATTTAATAATAAAATTCCAAATAATGTAAAATCTTGTAAGTGTGAACAAATTTAAATCCACAGGAAAACAACAACTATGCCTGATGGGGGTGAGTTATATGGAGGATGAAGCGGCTAGGGACTAAATTGTTTTTAGTTTTACAGCCTATTTCAAATATTTAACAGAAATGTAATGTGAGCTAATATCTTTCTCATCTTCTGTCTTTTATGTTATTATTTTCTTACTTTAATTTTATCTTGTTTAGTTTTCAGTATCCATGCTTTTATAGGTTAGTTTTTGTTTGCATACTTTGAAACTTAATAACACAAAAGCGTATAATAAAACAGTGCTGTAATAGTTTTCACTAAATGTTGTTAAACTATCTGGTGATTTAAAAGAGTGGCCGTGAGTTTGTTTGCCCGATTTATTCTCACAATAGTTGAGCTATTTGGTACGGATAGGTATTTTTTTAATTATTTGTTACATTTTCAACAAAGCAAACTATTGATGCGCTGACATTGTGATTTAAAAGAACTTGACTTTGATCTAACTGTCATCACGTGCCGCCTGGGGGCTCCACAAGGGTCAATACTTGTACCGGTTTCATCATACTAACGGAGGCAGACATGTTTAGATTGTAATAGTTTTATATAATACTTATATTTCATATCAAGATAGATATAACCATTGATGTTCAAACATTTGAATGGGGTTTTTGAACAAAATATTTAAAAATTTGCCCATCATTAGTCACTTTATTCTACGAGCGTTTATGTAGTTGTGTTGTAAGTATCACACGCATTTTACATAAAAAAAAATTTCTTGACGATGCCATGTTATTATGCAGAAAAAAAATCGTATCTAAGGACTAAAAGCATGGTTTGTCATTTCTACTACTCACCATATTTTTTTTTTAGGTTTTAAACGATCATCTCGCCAACAACGGAATCGCTATATTGATTCGGACTTCGTAAGGGGGTTGCCTAGCCTTTTCACTCGATTCGGCCTGGCAACCCATTTTTCCTTGAAAAGGTATATTAAAAGCTATAATTTAGCGCAATAATTATCCGGTTACCGACGAAATAGGTTGGTACGCCAATTTTGTATTTGCATATTACACCCTCCTTTATTATTTCACCCGGTCTGTTGTTTTTGTGGTTTGATTGTGTTTTTTTTGTGTTTGTTTTTAGGGGTTTGATTGCCTTTATATTACAAAGTTTCAGTAGTTACCGTAAGTAGTAAGTAGGTTACCGATGAGATAGGTGTTTTTGCGGTCGGCTCCCGGTCTATAACGTCATAAATATGGCGACCAATCGTGGAGCGTTCGTAGTCACGTGGTGCTCTTTAAAATTTTATAAATTTTATTATTAATTAAAAAATTTCGCATCGACTATTAATATAATTTATGATAAAGTTTTAAAATACATGAAAAAAAAAAAATATTTTATTTTCAACAACCTAATTATCAGACAAAACAATCTTATCGACTTTTCAAGATGCAGTAATAAATTCAATGCAATTCTTAATGCCCCAATTTTAGTAGAATTGAATTCTGAAAACTGAACTCTTAAGAAATTAATTAATGAACGGAACTGAACTGTTTAAGAAAATAATTAATTGCACAACACACTCGCATCCAATCCACACGTAGTCAACAACAGGTACATAAGAAATGTGGATTGTCTACGTGAAAGAGGATATGGTTAGAACGGGAGTACGTAAGCAGTAAAATGACGAAAGATAGAGTGAAATTGAAGAAGAAAGCACATTGCGACGACACCAAATAAATCTGGGAAAAGCGTAGGAAGATGATTATAACTATTTAAAGCATTTTACTTACTGTCCTTAGCTTTGCTGATGCCTGTTTTGTTAAGGATGCCCAGTGCTTTATCGATTAACATCAGCCTTAAAATAAGAGATAGAGAAAGAGAGATAAAACATCATGCTAATTAAAAAAAGATAGGCAGCCATCGGACTCCCGACAGAAGTGAAAACTTAAACGAAACGACGAACTTAAAACATCACATTAGCAGGTTGGTGACATTAATTAGTAAGGAGCTGACAGAATTCAAAATTTACATTAGCGCCCACTAGTGGATCTATATATGTATTACTAGCAGCGCCCCGCGGTTTCACCCGCGTAAGTCACAATCCCGTGGAAATATCGGGATAAAAAGTAGCCTATATGTTAATCCAGGTCTCCAGCTATCTACATACCAAGTTTCATCGCAATCGGTTCAGTGGTTTTTGCGTGAAAGAGTAACAAACATCCATCCATACATCCACACAAACTTTCACGTTTATAATATTAGTAGGATTAGCGTGACGGTCACGAGTTCAGTAGCAAAAGTGCACAAACGTGCCTAAAGAAGTTAGTTTTCACATTTAAAAAATATGTAAGTTCCAATTTTATAGATGTTCAATTATGAAGTTGCCTTTTTACCATTCAAGCAAGGACACGGCGAACACCATGTTAGGTAATAATTAATTATCAATGCCTTTAAACATTCGAGATGTTACTTGTGAGTTGCCAACTATTTAGCATATAATTGTGTAGAGGAGGGATGTTATTTCCCTTTCACTTTACACTAAGGCCAGAGTTGCGTGTGGGACACGTACCATGAGTCTAACACGCTCCGTTGTGATAAGTAATAAACTACAGAATCTATACACTCCAGGTTTTGTATCAAACAATTACAACATATATTTACATTGATATTCATTTTATGGTCTGATTTATAATTATACCAATCAGCGCCAGAACTTGCATTGCGCGATACAGGATTAGTAATTACTAAGCAGTTCAGCTTGTCTTCGCTAGATGGCGCTGAAGTATGCTTTTGCTGTATGTATGCTGTAATATCTATTTATTAAACTAAACAAAATACCTCTATGTATATATTTGCTTTTGCCTGCGACTTTTTTCGTGTGGAAATAAAACAAACTATCACTCGGGAACCGTTAATTTTCTTGAAGAATACCATCTTTATGCCATGTGCCATCCAAACTTTCGGAATCATAATATTAGTGAGAATAGTAAGAAAATATAATAGTTACCTCGTATCGTTAACGAGGTCGCAGTCAGTACAACATATAACAGGTTCTTTCTCATGATCTGAACAAATCTGAAACAATATATGTTACATACGTATTTATAATAAACGAAATAAACTAATTTAGATAACGAAAAACTCATGTAAACAGGATACACAACACAATGGTTACTTATAATTACAAGACATTTAACTACAGGTCCTTAATACCAAAAATCAAAGTAGATATAAAACGCATTCCATAAACTGAACGCTTATGGAATGCGGGGTTTACTTCTAAGTATAGATTACTATACTTAGATTTACTTACCGGTGGGTATTCTTTCTTTTTGATGTCCAGGATAGTGCTAAAGCACTTGTACTCCCTCACACATTGACCATTCACCCCTTTCCATGAACACGGAGAACCTGTAAATTATTTACCATCATGTTGAGTTGAAACAGATGTCTATGACTCAACAGAACAAATATTAATCATCAATCAGATCATTTTTTTTTTTAAGGAATGCCATGCCAATGAATGCATACATTGTTTTTCGTTTTTATTAAAGACTAGCAGCGCCTCGCGGTTTCACCCGCGTAAGTCCCGATCCCGTGGGAATGTCGGGATAAAAGTAGCCTATGCGTTAATCCAGGTCTCCAGCTATCGACATACCAAGTTTCATCGCAATCGGTCCGGTAGTTTTTGAAAACATTACAAAGATATATACAAATGTTTCCTCTTTATAATATTAGTTTAGATGACTCCCGCACTAGGAATAATTTCTGTATTACGGGGGACTTTACAACATTCAAACACAATATTTTGTGAATCACACAAACATTTTTTCCGTGCGAAACTCGAACCCCCAACTGGCCCCAACACTCGGCATAGAGTACTGGTGAGGCGACCACTGTCACCATTGCGCCATCTATCTGTCAGTCAACTGTTTTAATAAAACAGTGAAAAAAAGTGGTCACTTTGAAAACAATTAAAATGTTGCTAAAAAAAAATACCACGAAAAAATTATATCTTAAAGTTGTTTTAACCTTATATCGACACAAAATATTTAAATCTCAACCATTTGCTTAAGTCACTTTCTTGCATATATTAAAACCATTTGCATATTTATTGATTATAATAACATACCTTCAGGCAACTGCAAATAATCACCCACAACGCAAGATAAACACAACACAACGACAATATTACGGATCATTGTGCAGTCTTCACGCTAGCACGGGTCCAACTGACAACTGGATATAACTAACTCATGGTTATTTGTTTTAAGGAGCTTCTACCCGCGGCTTCGCTCGCACAAATGTAGAATTTGTCAATTAATTCAGTTATCCTTCAATAACAGTACTTTTTTCTGGATGAAAAGAAATAAGTCCTTATCTGTAGCCCTGTTTATGTGTATGAAAAAAATAATGAAGATCGTTTGAGTAGGTAAGGCATGAAACCGTTCCAAACAAACGAATCAACTGACATTCTCATTTTACATGTAATATTATTTAAGGATTTTAGGTATAGATAGACATATTATTATATTCTAATAGTCCATTTAATTACTGCAGTAAATATTGCCATGAATCATAGCTTAAGCACTAATTATAATATACATAGGTATTACAACCAGATATTTTATATTTGAGACATATTTATATGTTCAGATGAAGTAAGTGTGTTTAATGTACCTGTGAAGAAACGGGTAGATGGGGGACCCTTCCATGCCCGGTAGGCCGCCGCCAAACAGTTGATGTTGGGAATTTGTATATGTATATTATTATACTAATCGGCGTGAGAAATTTCATAGCGCGATTCAGGATTAGTAGTTACGACGTAGTTCAGGTGGTCTTAGCTAGATGGTGTGGATGTTTGTTTTTGCTGTATGTGAATGTCGCCACATACCAATGTCAACAAAAATTGTGTCGAATCCCGGCAGAGTTCAATTTTTTTTGTGACATAGCGTCTATGTCGTGAAGGATTATTTTGGCTATTCAGGTTTATATCTATAAATTCTAATAAACTTTACATCTCCGATGCAAACTGTTCTATGTAGCTATGTAAACATTTCTTATTTGCTTGGAGAGCAAATAAGTAATTTTTTTAGTCCAGTTGATAAGTTAAAAACGTGTTAAGTCTTGTTCCCGGTCCTAAAAATATGTGCGATGGCTCATTCGATTTGGAATGACGCCTAGAAAAAGATATCTTGAGCATTTATTACCACATAAAAATTTAAATTGTTATTAACGGAGGAATTAACGGAATAAGATGAAAAATAAAGATATTCAGTTTTTCGTTAATAATTCAAAAGGTGTTAATATTTAAGAATTTTTGAAAAAAGTTCCTTAAAGAGGAGGAAATTTCCAATAAAAAGTACGGACTCCCGGAATTCTATATCCATTATTTATAATTTTTATTCAACGCCGAAAATAGCTCTCCGCGCGGCCGTTCCTGAATGAGCGCAAGGTCGCTTGAGACAGTACATCACATAAAATATTCTTTTTTATAGTATTAAATATTAATTTAAAAAATTTAATAAAATATGGTGTCATCAGAACACTAGTAAGAATAAAGCCCCGTTATTAAAAATAAAATGTCACAATTATTCAGAAAGTTATACAATTGTCACTTAACTAATATTTTTCAGATCTTTGTAATTTACAAATATCGACATACAAGGTTCAATATATGACCTAAAATTGTTTTGCTTCTTGGAGCCCTTCTTATATAGATACTTAATAAGATCATGCGATAAAAGTTTATTCAAGTTTAATATTTTAAAGTTAACAACATTTTATAAATATTTAGATTAACCCGAGGTAGAATTAGTATTCCTGAAAAACTTCGAACATCGATCATTTGACGTCAATCGGTCTGGGTGCGACATATTCATTGAACATCACTATAGTTTTATCCGTGTCCACACCCAGACCGACGCGTCGAGATGCTCCATTCAGGCTGTGTGGCATCTCGCCCTGCTGCCCCAACGACTCTGCTATTAGAATGATGTATCGCCAGTCGACACGACATTGTTGCAGAGCATCCAGAACTGCTGTAGTCTCGATGCAGTCGAAGGCTTTCTCGTAGTCCACAGTAGTCATACACAGCGGCGGATTATACTGTATAGTATTTTGCACAATCTACAGAACACTACGGTGCTACCTTATACAACCCTAAAATTACATCACACCTTTACGTTTCACCTTGTACATAAGATAACACGAAAATATTATTATTCGTCATCGCCTTAATATGAATCCGGTTTCCTTGGCAGACGTTTGTAAGACAAGTAATTTACATTATAATGACCACCGATTATAGACATATAATTCAATCCTGAGTTATACGATCGTAAACATACATTGTGTCTGTAAGTAGGTGTTGTACATATGTATTTTAAATATATTAATTTAAGATATCTCACAGTCACAAACATACAATCACGCCTGTATCCCCTAGGTTGTAGGCAAAAGCGTATTAAACACCCATTCGTTGTTTCACACCACGGTGTGAATAGCTGATGCATTGAATTGGCTGTTTGGCACCACGGTATGAATCAGCCAATGTCTATTTCGAACTTCGTGAATTCGCAACAAGGTGCGAATCACCGATTTTTTTTTCTTAGTTGATTCGCACCAACCATGTTTTAGTATTAAAATGACAGGATTGTGTTTCGAAAGGTAGAACTAAACGCAACCTTATGGAGGTGGTATAATCTACTGAAGATAGCAGTTGGGCCTTTTGTATGAAAAGTAAGCGTAGACTTATAAAAGCTTTCGATCATGTCATTCTTTCATGAACATTAAAAAAAGAGAGATATAAAGAACTAGCAGCTCCCGGGGTTTCACCCGCATAAGTCCCGATGCCGTGGGAATATCGGGATAAAAAGAAGCCTATATGTTAATCTAGGTCTCCAGCTATCTACATACCAAGTTTCATCGCAATCGGTTGGGTAGTTTTGGCGTGAAAGAATAACAAACATCAATACATACATGCATACATCCATACATCCTCGCAAACTTTCATGTTTATAATATTAGTAGGATTGTCTCTGAAAACATTATTTCCTATTCAATCACTATTTTAGAAACAAACACTGTACTGTAAGAGGAGTTAGATCACTTAATAAGTTAGGCAATCGTGATTCACGAAGGCAGAAATTTAAATAAATAAACATGATGACGGTGGCACGACTAGTACATCTATGAAAACGATTAATGTTAAAAAAAACAGTTATAAAAAATTATCTACGCTCTTTTAACACACGTCATAAACATCAACTTGTTATACCTGCCTCTTGGCTCCAAAAAGATAAAAAGTCGGGGTCAATGTGTGCGATTTAATAATAAAATTCCAAATAATATAAAATCTTTTAAGTGTGAACAAATTTAAATCCACAGTAAAACAACAACTATGCCTGATGGGGGTGAGTTATATGGAGGATGAAGCGGCTAGGGACTAAATTGTTTTTAGTTTTACAGCCTATTTCAAATATTTAATAGAAATGTAATGTGAGCTAATATCTTTCTCATCTTCTGTCTTTTATGTTATTATTTTCTTACTTTAATTTTATCTTGTTTAGTTTTCAGTATCCATGCTTTTATAGGTTAGTTTTTGTTTGCATACTTTGAAACTTAATAACACAAAAGCGTATAATAAAACAGTGCTGTAATAGATTTCACTAAATGTTGTTAAACTATCTGGTGATTTAAAAGAGTGGCCGTGAGTTTGTTTGCCCGATTTATTCTCACAATAGTTGAGCTATTTGGTACGGATAGGTATTTTTTTAATTATTTGTTACATTTTCAACAAAGCAAACTATTGATGCGCTGACATTGTGATTTAAAAGAACTTGACTTTGATCTAACTGTCATCACGTGCCGCCTGGGGGCTCCACAAGGGTCAATACTTGTACCGGTTTCATCATACTAACGGAGGCAGACATGTTTAGATTGTAATAGTTTTATATAATACTTATATTTCATATCAAGATAGATATAACCATTGATGTTCAAACATTTGAATGGGGTTTTTGAACAAAATATTTAAAAATTTGCCCATCATTAGTCACTTTATTCTACGAGCGTTTATGTAGTTGTGTTGTAAGTATCACACGCATTTTACATAAAAAAAAATTTCTTGACGATGCCATGTTATTATGCAGAAAAAAAATCGTATCTAAGGACTAAAAGCATGGTTTGTCATTTCTACTACTCACCATATTTTTTTTTTAGGTTTTAAACGATCATCTCGCCAACAACGGAATCGCTATATTGATTCGGACTTCGTAAGGGGGTTGCCTAGCCTTTTCACTCGATTCGGCCTGGCAACCCATTTTTCCTTGAAAAGGTATATTAAAAGCTATAATTTAGCGCAATAATTATCCGGTTACCGACGAAATAGGTTGGTACGCCAATTTTGTATTTGCATATTACACCCTCCTTTATTATTTCACCCGGTCTGTTGTTTTTGTGGTTTGATTGTGTTTTTTTTGTGTTTGTTTTTAGGGGTTTGATTGCCTTTATATTACAAAGTTTCAGTAGTTACCGTAAGTAGTAAGTAGGTTACCGATGAGATAGGTGTTTTTGCGGTCGGCTCCCGGTCTATAACGTCATAAATATGGCGACCAATCGTGGAGCGTTCGTAGTCACGTGGTGCTCTTTAAAATTTTATAAATTTTATTATTAATTAAAAAATTTCGCATCGACTATTAATATAATTTATGATAAAGTTTTAAAATACATGAAAAAAAAAAAATATTTTATTTTCAACAACCTAATTATCAGACAAAACAATCTTATCGACTTTTCAAGATGCAGTAATAAATTCAATGCAATTCTTAATGCCCCAATTTTAGTAGAATTGAATTCTGAAAACTGAACTCTTAAGAAATTAATTAATGAACGGAACTGAACTGTTTAAGAAAATAATTAATTGCACAACACACTCGCATCCAATCCACACGTAGTCAACAACAGGTACATAAGAAATGTGGATTGTCTACGTGAAAGAGGATATGGTTAGAACGGGAGTACGTAAGCAGTAAAATGACGAAAGATAGAGTGAAATTGAAGAAGAAAGCACATTGCGACGACACCAAATAAATCTGGGAAAAGCGTAGGAAGATGATTATAACTATTTAAAGCATTTTACTTACTGTCCTTAGCTTTGCTGATGCCTGTTTTGTTAAGGATGCCCAGTGCTTTATCGATTAACATCAGCCTTAAAATAAGAGATAGAGAAAGAGAGATAAAACATCATGCTAATTAAAAAAAGATAGGCAGCCATCGGACTCCCGACAGAAGTGAAAACTTAAACGAAACGACGAACTTAAAACATCACATTAGCAGGTTGGTGACATTAATTAGTAAGGAGCTGACAGAATTCAAAATTTACATTAGCGCCCACTAGTGGATCTATATATGTATTACTAGCAGCGCCCCGCGGTTTCACCCGCGTAAGTCACAATCCCGTGGAAATATCGGGATAAAAAGTAGCCTATATGTTAATCCAGGTCTCCAGCTATCTACATACCAAGTTTCATCGCAATCGGTTCAGTGGTTTTTGCGTGAAAGAGTAACAAACATCCATCCATACATCCACACAAACTTTCACGTTTATAATATTAGTAGGATTAGCGTGACGGTCACGAGTTCAGTAGCAAAAGTGCACAAACGTGCCTAAAGAAGTTAGTTTTCACATTTAAAAAATATGTAAGTTCCAATTTTATAGATGTTCAATTATGAAGTTGCCTTTTTACCATTCAAGCAAGGACACGGCGAACACCATGTTAGGTAATAATTAATTATCAATGCCTTTAAACATTCGAGATGTTACTTGTGAGTTGCCAACTATTTAGCATATAATTGTGTAGAGGAGGGATGTTATTTCCCTTTCACTTTACACTAAGGCCAGAGTTGCGTGTGGGACACGTACCATGAGTCTAACACGCTCCGTTGTGATAAGTAATAAACTACAGAATCTATACACTCCAGGTTTTGTATCAAACAATTACAACATATATTTACATTGATATTCATTTTATGGTCTGATTTATAATTATACCAATCAGCGCCAGAACTTGCATTGCGCGATACAGGATTAGTAATTACTAAGCAGTTCAGCTTGTCTTCGCTAGATGGCGCTGAAGTATGCTTTTGCTGTATGTATGCTGTAATATCTATTTATTAAACTAAACAAAATACCTCTATGTATATATTTGCTTTTGCCTGCGACTTTTTTCGTGTGGAAATAAAACAAACTATCACTCGGGAACCGTTAATTTTCTTGAAGAATACCATCTTTATGCCATGTGCCATCCAAACTTTCGGAATCATAATATTAGTGAGAATAGTAAGAAAATATAATAGTTACCTCGTATCGTTAACGAGGTCGCAGTCAGTACAACATATAACAGGTTCTTTCTCATGATCTGAACAAATCTGAAACAATATATGTTACATACGTATTTATAATAAACGAAATAAACTAATTTAGATAACGAAAAACTCATGTAAACAGGATACACAACACAATGGTTACTTATAATTACAAGACATTTAACTACAGGTCCTTAATACCAAAAATCAAAGTAGATATAAAACGCATTCCATAAACTGAACGCTTATGGAATGCGGGGTTTACTTCTAAGTATAGATTACTATACTTAGATTTACTTACCGGTGGGTATTCTTTCTTTTTGATGTCCAGGATAGTGCTAAAGCACTTGTACTCCCTCACACATTGACCATTCACCCCTTTCCATGAACACGGAGAACCTGTAAATTATTTACCATCATGTTGAGTTGAAACAGATGTCTATGACTCAACAGAACAAATATTAATCATCAATCAGATCATTTTTTTTTTTAAGGAATGCCATGCCAATGAATGCATACATTGTTTTTCGTTTTTATTAAAGACTAGCAGCGCCTCGCGGTTTCACCCGCGTAAGTCCCGATCCCGTGGGAATGTCGGGATAAAAGTAGCCTATGCGTTAATCCAGGTCTCCAGCTATCGACATACCAAGTTTCATCGCAATCGGTCCGGTAGTTTTTGAAAACATTACAAAGATATATACAAATGTTTCCTCTTTATAATATTAGTTTAGATGACTCCCGCACTAGGAATAATTTCTGTATTACGGGGGACTTTACAACATTCAAACACAATATTTTGTGAATCACACAAACATTTTTTCCGTGCGAAACTCGAACCCCCAACTGGCCCCAACACTCGGCATAGAGTACTGGTGAGGCGACCACTGTCACCATTGCGCCATCTATCTGTCAGTCAACTGTTTTAATAAAACAGTGAAAAAAAGTGGTCACTTTGAAAACAATTAAAATGTTGCTAAAAAAAAATACCACGAAAAAATTATATCTTAAAGTTGTTTTAACCTTATATCGACACAAAATATTTAAATCTCAACCATTTGCTTAAGTCACTTTCTTGCATATATTAAAACCATTTGCATATTTATTGATTATAATAACATACCTTCAGGCAACTGCAAATAATCACCCACAACGCAAGATAAACACAACACAACGACAATATTACGGATCATTGTGCAGTCTTCACGCTAGCACGGGTCCAACTGACAACTGGATATAACTAACTCATGGTTATTTGTTTTAAGGAGCTTCTACCCGCGGCTTCGCTCGCACAAATGTAGAATTTGTCAATTAATTCAGTTATCCTTCAATAACAGTACTTTTTTCTGGATGAAAAGAAATAAGTCCTTATCTGTAGCCCTGTTTATGTGTATGAAAAAAATAATGAAGATCGTTTGAGTAGGTAAGGCATGAAACCGTTCCAAACAAACGAATCAACTGACATTCTCATTTTACATGTAATATTATTTAAGGATTTTAGGTATAGATAGACATATTATTATATTCTAATAGTCCATTTAATTACTGCAGTAAATATTGCCATGAATCATAGCTTAAGCACTAATTATAATATACATAGGTATTACAACCAGATATTTTATATTTGAGACATATTTATATGTTCAGATGAAGTAAGTGTGTTTAATGTACCTGTGAAGAAACGGGTAGATGGGGGACCCTTCCATGCCCGGTAGGCCGCCGCCAAACAGTTGATGTTGGGAATTTGTATATGTATATTATTATACTAATCGGCGTGAGAAATTTCATAGCGCGATTCAGGATTAGTAGTTACGACGTAGTTCAGGTGGTCTTAGCTAGATGGTGTGGATGTTTGTTTTTGCTGTATGTGAATGTCGCCACATACCAATGTCAACAAAAATTGTGTCGAATCCCGGCAGAGTTCAATTTTTTTTGTGACATAGCGTCTATGTCGTGAAGGATTATTTTGGCTATTCAGGTTTATATCTATAAATTCTAATAAACTTTACATCTCCGATGCAAACTGTTCTATGTAGCTATGTAAACATTTCTTATTTGCTTGGAGAGCAAATAAGTAATTTTTTTAGTCCAGTTGATAAGTTAAAAACGTGTTAAGTCTTGTTCCCGGTCCTAAAAATATGTGCGATGGCTCATTCGATTTGGAATGACGCCTAGAAAAAGATATCTTGAGCATTTATTACCACATAAAAATTTAAATTGTTATTAACGGAGGAATTAACGGAATAAGATGAAAAATAAAGATATTCAGTTTTTCGTTAATAATTCAAAAGGTGTTAATATTTAAGAATTTTTGAAAAAAGTTCCTTAAAGAGGAGGAAATTTCCAATAAAAAGTACGGACTCCCGGAATTCTATATCCATTATTTATAATTTTTATTCAACGCCGAAAATAGCTCTCCGCGCGGCCGTTCCTGAATGAGCGCAAGGTCGCTTGAGACAGTACATCACATAAAATATTCTTTTTTATAGTATTAAATATTAATTTAAAAAATTTAATAAAATATGGTGTCATCAGAACACTAGTAAGAATAAAGCCCCGTTATTAAAAATAAAATGTCACAATTATTCAGAAAGTTATACAATTGTCACTTAACTAATATTTTTCAGATCTTTGTAATTTACAAATATCGACATACAAGGTTCAATATATGACCTAAAATTGTTTTGCTTCTTGGAGCCCTTCTTATATAGATACTTAATAAGATCATGCGATAAAAGTTTATTCAAGTTTAATATTTTAAAGTTAACAACATTTTATAAATATTTAGATTAACCCGAGGTAGAATTAGTATTCCTGAAAAACTTCGAACATCGATCATTTGACGTCAATCGGTCTGGGTGCGACATATTCATTGAACATCACTATAGTTTTATCCGTGTCCACACCCAGACCGACGCGTCGAGATGCTCCATTCAGGCTGTGTGGCATCTCGCCCTGCTGCCCCAACGACTCTGCTATTAGAATGATGTATCGCCAGTCGACACGACATTGTTGCAGAGCATCCAGAACTGCTGTAGTCTCGATGCAGTCGAAGGCTTTCTCGTAGTCCACAGTAGTCATACACAGCGGCGGATTATACTGTATAGTATTTTGCACAATCTACAGAACACTACGGTGCTACCTTATACAACCCTAAAATTACATCACACCTTTACGTTTCACCTTGTACATAAGATAACACGAAAATATTATTATTCGTCATCGCCTTAATATGAATCCGGTTTCCTTGGCAGACGTTTGTAAGACAAGTAATTTACATTATAATGACCACCGATTATAGACATATAATTCAATCCTGAGTTATACGATCGTAAACATACATTGTGTCTGTAAGTAGGTGTTGTACATATGTAT
The DNA here is from genome assembly GCA_949752705.1 of Callimorpha dominula. Lineage (NCBI taxonomy): Eukaryota > Metazoa > Arthropoda > Insecta > Lepidoptera > Erebidae > Callimorpha > Callimorpha dominula. The sequence continues at coordinate 9,306,174 of OX457017.1, read as the reverse complement.
TTTAAATATATTAATTTAAGATATCTCACAGTCACAAACATACAATCACGCCTGTATCCCCTAGGTTGTAGGCAAAAGCGTATTAAACACCCATTCGTTGTTTCACACCACGGTGTGAATAGCTGATGCATTGAATTGGCTGTTTGGCACCACGGTATGAATCAGCCAATGTCTATTTCGAACTTCGTGAATTCGCAACAAGGTGCGAATCACCGATTTTTTTTTCTTAGTTGATTCGCACCAACCATGTTTTAGTATTAAAATGACAGGATTGTGTTTCGAAAGGTAGAACTAAACGCAACCTTATGGAGAAAAGTAACTTATTTATAGGATTAAAATGAGTAAAGCAACGGTTCTACAGCTACTGCAATATTATACATACCGACTTTTATCACAATAAAATTCAGCAAATTTCGCAACTTTCAAATTTGAAAAAGAAAACAAGAGAGCGTTCAAGGGAGTTTATGGATATCCAAATAAGTATAGGTTATTGCTTCGAAGAATGAAGTAAAAAAATTGAAAAGGCACTATTATTATTATTATTGTTTTGAGTGCCTCTCGACCATTTCTGGTCTTTTGTAGCGCACTTCTGGTTTACAGTTCACTGCTCAGACTTGTGGCTTCGAGAAACCTCCAGATCCTATCAGCAGTGATTGTTTGTATTTCCTGCGGTTGCATGATGTGCAACCCTAGGTGAATACTTCGGTGCCGCATTAGTGGGCCACAAGAGCATAAAATATGCATTGCAGTCTCTTCTGTTTCTTGACAGAATCTGCAAATTGTGTTCTCACCCAATTTTAGGTTGAACATATGTTTGTTCAGTTTGCAGTGTCCGGTGAGGACTCTTGTTACTGCACAGGTTTTGAATCTTTTGAGCTCCGAAAGTTCTTTAGATACTTTATTATCATAGCCCTTTATTATGGCTTTCGAGTGTCTTAGACCAGTCGTGGTCTTCCATCTCTTAATAGCCAATGATGTATATTTAACGTTTATGATAGAATACGCTCGCTGTTTGCTGACGCCGCAGAATGGTTCTGGGCCATGCTGTCGGTTGTCTGCAACGGCTCTGGCGAGTTCATCGGCTATTTCGTTGCCATCGATACCTGAATGGCCTGGTACCCAGAGCTTCCCCTGGCGTCGAGGATAGCGCACCAGTGGTTATTAAACAAGCCGTACGTTGTAGGCTGTGTAATTTGCTTGAGGTAGTTGTTTGGCCTACCTTACGGCACCAGACGGCAGCTCCATACGTTACGATTGACCTTGCAATCGCCGTATATAGCCATAGGGCAATCTTGGGCTGAAGTCCCCATCTGGCGCCGGCCATGCGACAGCTCATCCATAAAGCCATTTTTGCTTTATGGACTATGTTTGTGATATGTGAGTTCCAGGTTAACTTTTGGTCAAGTGTGACCCCTAGGTACTTGACTTCACTAGAGAAAGAAAGGTTTTTGCCGTTTAGTTTTGGATTTGACAAACTTTCCAGCTTCCTTTTCTTTGTGAATGAAATTATCGTAGTTTTGTCTGCGTTAATTGATAATTCGTTATCTCTGCACCAGTTGTTGATGGTGTTGAGTGCTCCTTGTAGTAGTGTTGAGATGGTGTGGAGGCATGGTCCTCTGACTATGACCACCAGGTCATCTGCGTAGCCCTGTATGTCATAGTCGAGGATAGATATTTCTACAAGGAGTTGGTCAACAGCGAGGGTCCAAAGTAGTGGGGATAGGACGCCTCCTTGTGTGCACCCTCGGTTCGTATAAAAATTGTGCGATGTTTCATTTAGTGAAACTGTCGCAATTCTGTTTGAGAGCATGCTTTCCACCCATTTTATGGTGGTGACATCAATGCCCTTTGCAATCATTCCTCTGAGGATTGTTGCTGTGGGTGTATTGTCAAAAGCGCCCTCAATGTCGAGAAAAGCACATAGAGCAGTTTGCTTATCCTCTAGAGCCTTCTCCACTTTGTCGATCAGATCTAATAAAGCTGTTTCCGTGGATTTGCCCTTTTGGTAAGCATGTTGGTAGGGACTTAGTGGTCTTTCTACTAAGTACGTAGCTCTAATGTGCTGGTCTATAACTCTTTCCATAGCTTTTAGAAGAAAAGAGGTAAGACTTATAGGTCTAAAGGATTTCGGAACTGAATAGTCCCTTTTTCCTACTTTCGGTATGAAGCGTACCGTGACCTGTGACCATTGATCTGGTATGACTCCTCGGGCGTAACTTGCTCGGAACAGTTTTACCAGATGCGGAAGGAGAATGTCAATTCCATGTTGCAGCAGTGCTGGGAAAATGCCATCCTCCCCCGGTGATTTGAAGGGCTTAAATTTGCTTATAGCCCATTTTACTTGGTTGGGCCTGAAGATTGCACTGGCCAAGTTCCAGTCGGAGTTTTGTACCCTATGGATGGAGTCCTTTGGGTTGCAATCTTCGTCATTGGTTGGGTACGATCCTGGGAAGTGGGTGATTCTTAAAAGCTTCAGTGTTTCCTCTTCTGTGCTCGTGTAGGTGTTATCTGGTTTTTTGAGCAAACCTAGATAGCTATTTGGTGTCTTGCCGAGTACTTTTTAGATTCTTGCAGCTTTGTGCGTTTGTGCAATATCCTGGCAGAAACGTCGCCATGACGCTCTTTTGGCTTTTCTGATCTGTTTGTTGTACTCTGTCAGGGCTTTCCTATACCGTTCCCACTCTACCGGTTTGGTGGCCCTGTTGAAGGTACGTCGTGTGGTTTATTATTTTCGCGGAGGTGTTGAGAGAATCGACTGATTTTACAGACTTTGGAAATTCCTTTATGTGTTCTTTTGGAGGCCTTTGTAGGTCTCCCAAGATGTCATTTTGGGTTTCCTGAGTCTGTCAGGCTCTGATCTTATTGAGCCTTGTATTGCGAATACAATGTGTCTATGGTCGGACATAGAGTTTTCGCTACTTACAGACCAGCCGATAATTTGTCTTGCAATTTTCTCTGTAGCGAAAATGATGCCTAGGACCTCTTTTCGAGTTTTGGTGACAAAAGTAGGGGTACAGCCTTTATTAAGAATATGTAGGCCATTGGCCATTATGAATTCTAAAAGTAACTCACCCCTGTTGTTGATTCCGGTGCTTCCCCACATAGTGTGATGAGCATTGGCATCGCATTCCACGATCAGCTCCGTCTTTTGTTTTCTAGCGTATTCTACAACATTTGACAGTTCTTCTGTGGGATCAGACAAGTACTCTAGCTGTACCTGACCTTTTGAGATTGATGTAAGCTGCTATGATATCGTCGCTGCAGAGCTCTGTAACAGATTAAAAAAGTTAACGCGTTTTTTGAAAACTATGCAGGCTCTAGGTTTGGAGCCTCTTTGTTTACCAAAATACTACCTGCTCTGTTCAGACCGGTGACCATGGATTTGTTGTTGAGCCAGGGTTGTATAAGTGCGACGTCCAGGCCATTGTCGCCAAAGGTCTTCTCGACGACCGCTGAGGCCGCGATGGCGTGGTGTATGTTGGCCTGGAGCGCACGTAGCGTGTAGGATTGAAAGACACTATAAATATAGAAGTGTTTTTGTAAATTTTATTATACACCATTAATGGTAAAATTTTATACCTGATCAGTTGGATTCATCGTGTTGTAGCCGTCACATCGTCACTGTCCAATCCGTCACGGCGTAACCTCGCCCTGTCGTTATTTTTCAAACAGCTACTTTCCCGGTGAACGTACATACGCGAATACAAAAATGTCTGCACATGTTTGCCGAAACTATGAGCGTCTGCTCAAAGCTTCAGCGCACGTCCCTCACCCACATCGCACTTCTTACTTATTCTCTTTTCTGTGAGTTAAAGGGCATGTAACATCACGCTACTAATTTTAGGAGCCGATCAGTGACCATTATTGCAGGTGAAACTGCGGGAACGGCTAGCACTTCTTTCGCCTGAATCACTGCGAATAATATTCCCATCAATCCAAACAACTAATGGGAATACATTGTTTTATGGTTTATAACAAAAAAAAAATGCAAAGCAATAATTAATGGTTTACTGTACTTAACAAAATCATACTGACAAAAAGAAATGTTATCGAGGGATGAAAACATTGTACACAACTTTCTTTGGACACTGTTTGTTTCTGCGGGCACGTTTTGACAGTATGTCATGCCCAGGGTAGAGCCCTGACACTTTTGTTGTGATGGAGAGTCTGAAAATTGAACATAATTAAATGATAAGTCTATCTATACATGGTTTTACAGAAAGGTGTGATCATATAACTGGCCTGTTGGTCTGGTGGTTAGTGATCCTGATTACTGAGCCAAATTCCCACCCAGGACAAATAATTGTGGGATGAGCAAGATCATTTATTCTGTGTCTGGGTGTAATTTATCTATAATATGTATGTAATATATATGTTTATCAGCAGTCTGGTTACCATAGTACAGGCTCTGCCTTGTGTTGCATCAGAGTTGACTCTTTGAGTAACGTACAGTACGTAAGTTTTTTAGAAAAATGAGTGATTTTCAATACTGAAATCTTATTTTGAGAATTATGTATTCAACTTTACACTTGACCGATAAAGCTGATATTTCGTAAGGGAGAGGCCTGACATGAATGAAACCAATATCAGTATGTTCGAAAATGTCAGCATAAAAAAATAAAAAACCAAAATCACTGAACTTAATTTCAAAGAATTTATTTAAGTTTTTTTTGGGGTATAGGGGGTAAACGAGCAGACGGGTCACCTGATGGTAAGTGATTACCGCCGTTCATGGGCCCTGCAACTCGAGCCACAGTTGCGTAGCCAGCCTTTAAGTTGGGAGTAGGGGAAGGGAGGAAGAAGGGGACATGGAAGAGGAGACGGAAGGGTTAGGGGCCTCCAAACCTCACTTACTCGGCGAAACCCAACATTGCTAAAATAATTTTTCAATTCGAACCAGTAGTTCCTGAGATTACCGCGTTCAACCAAACAAACAAATAAACTCTTCAGCTTTATAATATAGATGGTCGGTTGAGTAGATAAAGCTGAAAGTGTTTTTTTTTTATGGTATAGGGGGCAAACGAGCAGATGGGCCACCTGATGGTAAATGACTACCGCCGCCCATGGGCATCTGTAACTCAAGAGATACAAGTGCGTTGCCGCCCTTTAAGTTAGCATTAGGAGAAGAGGGGGGGGGGGGAAGAGTGGGAAGAGGGCAGAAACGAAGGACGGGAATCGGGGAAAGGGAAGGGTTAGGGCCTCCGATAACCTCACTCTCGCGGCCAAATGCAATGCAAGCATTGCTTCACTGCCAGTTTTCTGTGAGGCCGTGGTATCGTGCGGAGTGGAGCCGGCTCATACGTGCCGAAGCATGGCTCTCCCACGTTTAGCGTTACAAACAAACAAACTCGCTTGCTCATTTAGTTAGGATTTGACACACAAGAACAACAAAATAAATACCTGCTTAATTTAGACTCAATGTTTGTTCCCGGGGAGTCTGTTCCGGATTCAATCCTGGCAGGTGAATTTGAAATTGAGCTGACGAGTGAAAAACTGTCCATCCGATGTGACCGAGCTGAAGATTCACTATGAATCGGCTTACATTTTCCATAAATATCTGTCAAATAACATTACATTTTTACGTCTCACGTCAACATTACGTATTATTCTAATTGTGGCCTGTGAGAATATCAGTGTTGCAGAGCGATCTGTGACGATAGCTGACGCAGGTACCTTATTTGATCATCGATACCAACCAAGTGTTTATTGTGTAACTTGTAGAAGATACAAATAATTTTGTCTTTCTTTCTTTCTTTTTATGAACTTCTTGGGATGTGAAGGGATCAGTAATATGTGGTGCAGAAAATTATATGGAAGTCGATGGGTACACTAGAGAAGAGGATCAATAAAACAATCATTAGACCTGCCGTCTAGCATGGATCTGAATCTTGGCAAACAAAGTAAACAAAATGAAGATGCCTGCATGTAGTTAAATGCGAACGTTGAGATGGATGTGTGGTGTAAATAGGATGGACAAGGTGAGGAATGCATACGATAGAGGGAGCCTGAAAGTGGTGCCAGTGGATGAAAATTTGATGAGCAATAGTCCATCGTGGTAGGGACATCTGATGCGGAGGGATAAACAAAATACCTTGAAGAGATCAAAGAGAGAAAGATGAGCAAATGTATAGAAGTTGACAGGTAAAAGTGTAGAGGACGATCAAATAAAAGATGGATGGACTGTGTGAAAGAGGATATGGGTAGAAAGGAAGTAAGCAGTAAAATTAAGAATAGAAGAGTAGAATGCAAAATAAATTTGGGAAACGGGTAAAAAGATGATGAACTATCAAAGTGATTACTATTACTAACATCAAATCAAAACCATTTTTTTCAATTTAATCATTTATAGGTATTTTTGGACTATCGGGACTACGAGCCAGTCAGAATAAGTCAGTAGTGAAGCTAATTGCCTGTTCCAATACGTATCCTATGGAGAAGAACAGGTAAGAATCTTATTCTCATCTGATAAAGTAATTCAAACACTTGCGTTTACAAAATGGCCTTATTAAAATTAAGTTGTTTTGCTATTGTCCCGTCACAGGTCATAATGTTAAAGTTATAAGATTTATTACGGGGAGGCATGATACCTGCTGCTGCTGGAGGTGAAAATGCTCACCAAAGTTTATCGGTGGACGAGAGAATTTTGAACAGATACGGTCGACCCCGCCTGAATACCCGCAAGTGGCTTGGGGAAAAAAAAAAGAGTTCGTTTACATCGGTATAGTAACTGGTGGGGTTTTAAGCCCAGCATATATGTATACCAGTATATATTTGTAATTTAAAAGTATTTAGACAACAGTTATGTAATAAAACTAAAAGAATAAAAACAATAAAATTCACCTATGTGCTGAATAACGTTTAGAAGCTTACAGCGTTTGTATTTGTCTTCTGCAGTTCGGAACGCTTGAGGAATACAGATTCTGTCTTCTTTTTCATACGCCATTATACTTTGAAAACTGTTTGTCGTTTTATATTTCAAGGCTTTTAAACATTCAATTTATAATAACTAAATAAAAACTAAAAATTTTGCATTGTCAAGCACTTTTGCTCATAATGGCATTAGTTTGTTTTTATTTTCTCACGGCAAAGGTTGCAAATTTTCGTTCGGCCTTTGCTATAAGAATTTAAGCACAGGTAGAGGTAAGGAGTACCATCTCTGTATATAATAATTATAGATTAGTAAAGCAACTAACATAACTACTATCGACCTCCGGGCTTCATCACGAGACCATTATGATCACAGATAACTATATATTTGATTATGATCAAGCCGAATCTGTTGGACTCTTCTTAACGAATCATCGATGTGACCAATTTAAAGATTCACTATGAATAGGCTTAAATTTTTCATAAATATCTGTCAAAGTAATAATAGTATTACATGGTGTGGACCACGTATGAATATTATGATGCGAAGTGATGAGAAAAATGTGCTGATGAGAGTTTTAAAAAAGTCAATGGGCACAGGAGTAGAAGATCTATAAGACAATTATTAGACTTGTCGTCTGGTATGGATCTGAATGTTGAATGCATATTAGACGGAGGAGAGACGCCTGCATATAGTCGAAATGCGAACATTGTGATGGATGTGTTGTGTGACTAGGATAGACAATGTGAGGAATTAGAGGGAGCCTGAAAATATCACCAGTGGACCTAAAGGTGAAAAGCAATAGACTATCGTGGTATAAACATGTAATGTCCTCATTACATGTTTATACCACGATAGTCTATGGGATGAGCAAATTGTGGTGAAGTGAATTTTATGTATGGAAGTAGACGTGAACAAGAGTAGACCAAAGAAAAGATGGATGGACTGCGTGAAATAAGATATGGCTAGAAAGAGAGGAACCAGTGAAATGACGAATGATAAAATCGAATGCAAGAATAGAGCAAATTGCACCGACTCCAAATAAATTTCGGAAGATGTATAAAGATGATCTATCAAAGTAATTACTATTTTTGTGTAAACACTTGTACGACAATTAGAAATTGGTTTAAATTTACTTCTTAGACTTGTTTAGATTGTTAGATAGCGACAAATGATGCTAAAACTTTGTAATATGTCGAAATCACTGATGACACTAAAAAGAAAATCCACAATTGCTTGATCTGGGTCCGCAAGTTATAAATAATAATCAATGAAATAATACACGGGTTATCATCAGATTTAGACAGTCTGAATATTGCGTAGTATTAGAACTTTTTGACGTGACAACGTCTTATAATTCGATGGAGCCGGCTGCACGCACGAAAAAACATGACTCATGCGGCGTTACCTCGCTCTGAGGCGATCCTATGACGTTGTCACGTTCAACTATCGTCAGTAAACCGACTTTACCGACAACCGATTTTTTTATAAAAAAAAAATCATAAGGTGTCTTTGGGACAATCAGCTAGAACGAATTTTCTTTCATCATGACAAACAAATCGTATCAAAATATAGTAAAACTGAACGTTGCCTGAACTAATATATGGATAATTAGTATACGACCGACATCAAAGAATCCATAGATGGCGTAAATAATAAATCAACTCGCGGTCAGTATTTTTCGTTGCACTAACACTTTTCCGTCTAGCCCCCATCCACCGAGCGTCTAAAGTGTAACGTACTAAAAGGAAATTCGTTTAAAAAACTGGGTTTTGCCTTTGATTAGCTCGCGTTATTGTAGTTTTTGTCAATTAATTCAGGTATCCCTCAGAAACAGAAAACCCTTTTTCTAGACAAAAGCTCAGTAGGTCATTTTCTGTATCCCTGATAACGGCCTGCAACTCAGTGAGAGTAGGTGAAGGGTGGAAGAGGGGGAGGGGGGGGAGGGAGGTCCTCCGGTAATCTCACTCACTCAGCGAAATTAATGCAAGGATTGCTTCACTGCCAGTTTCTATGAGGCCGTGGTATCACTCCGGGCAAACCGATACGTGCCGAAACATGGCTCTCCCACAATATTTTTTTTACGAAGTTACATTCAAATTAATAATATTAGTTAACATAACAAAAAACACTACACAATGACCTAGAGATGTTACCATCGTAACAAGAGCTATTCATTTTTTTTCTTAATATATCTCCTTTGATATAATAATTTCATTATAAACAGACATAACATTTTAGTAACGGTTTAGATTTTCCTCAAGACGGTTGTGTTGGAATGTGTGTTAGAATCCAAATGAATCATTTAGTATTCCTGTTTAGTGTAGCTTATGTGTCATGTCAAAACTTAAGATTGGATGAAGGTTAGCAAGTTTTCTTATAATCTATCTACGTAATATTAACACCAACACATTAACACTGAACATCTTGACTGCGGTATTGGGTCATAACGACCTCACACCGAACCAAGCTGGGGAGCGGCTGACAAATTAATGGACTTTTCGCTCGTGCGGGCGTTTTCAGTCATGCTGATATTCAAAGGGGCGAATATCATAGATGAATTGACGTTGTACAGTCAGGCAGATAGATAGATCATTATTTTCAGTTACTAGGGGTTATACCCACCTCACGGGAGGTATTTTGAATAAATTAAAAGTAAGACTTGGTGTTGTGATTGATGAAAATATTTATTTAATTAATTTAAATGAGACATATCAGTCAAAGCAAATAACGACAACCAGTATTATTAATGGTTGTCATTATTTGTGAACTGATTTTACTAATTCTTTTGTTGCTAGATAGGGTGAACCTCAAAGATGGTCTCATGTCAAGAAAGTCAGGATCTGATGATGGGATCCTGATAAAATTGAGACCAAAAGGAGGAGGTTCTCTATTTGACCGTGTATATATTTTTATGTTGTTCAGCCCTCACCCTGTTACTTATAATAATATAATTTATAAGCTGAGCTGATGATGGAAGCCACACAAAAAGTGAACTCGCGGTCAGCATTTTTCGTTGTGCTAACACCTTTTTTTTCAATTAGCTCTCGGTGCTCCGCCGAGCGTCTGTAGTGTAACGTGTCACAGTGAACTTTATTCCAAAAATATGAATACAAATCACGGCAGTCTTTTTAACACTAACAGGTTCTTCGTGCTCATGGGAAGGGGTCAGGGGTCAATGTGTAAGTGCGTACAGATGCCTGAGCGCTGTCAAGGATATTGAGAAAAAAGTATTCCCACCTGTAAGTATTATCAAATATTCATCTTATCGTATATTATGTAGCTGTTAAAAATCTAAGATGTATTGTTCTTACAAGGCTCAACGATTTGGAATCGGGCGGTTATAGATCGACACAGGCAGATGTGATATTATGTTATCCATGTTCTCATTAATAATAATTTTACATATGACAAAGCAACCTATTGTTGCGGTGATTCTGTGTGTGTTGATCTATGTTTTTTTATTAAAATAATTATTTTGTAAATTAACGGTTTCGAATAATTGATGATCATTTTCATGAAATAAAGATATTGAATTTGATAATAAAATCCCTTTTCATAATGGGATTTACTGGGAATCAGTGAATCAGAATTTGAAACTAAAATTACAGATATTTCAAATTAAATTTAACTTCAAAAGTAGCTACAGTCAACAACAAAAAACGGAAACTCACGCTCAAATGTTAATCAACTTGAAAAAATACAGTCAGGGATAACATATTTTTTTCAAAAAGTACAGTCATTACCGAAAAGTTTATATTTAAAAGACTTTTGGTATTTAAAAAACCGGAAGAAGACCGGATAGAAACCGGAAGTTTCCGTTCAATACTTTATTATAACGACTTATCTTGTGCGGCAGTAGAGCACTTGACTGCCACGATGCGGGTTGCGTTGCCAGGACGGTTACTGAGTGTGTGTATGAATTGTATTTGAATTGGTCGAGGTGTTTCTATGTATAATTATATATAGACAGCGCTCTGTTACCTGAACATTACAACCTGTAAATAAGAGTACTTGGATGTATGATAAGTAGACATAATAATTGAGTATTGGATGTACGTAACAGATGATAAGCATTGACAACCTTACTTATTTAATAAAACATGTACCTCCAGTTCATCCTAAGATTGCCTGGCTCTTCCAGACAACCTTAGGATGAACTAGAGTTATTTTTTTATTTGCTTTCAGCGGTAAAGTCGCCTTTTGTATACTATTTATACGATACATCTCCTGTTAAATATTTTCTGTAAAACCCTGGTGTACAAAGAAAGTGTAATTTATCTATCTAAAATTTACGTTTGTATTTCAGGTCTGTTCATTTAATGGGAGAACTCCTATTATATGTTGCACCGACTGCCAGCTGGTCCCCGATACGAGGTAAATAATAATAATAACTTCACACACCTTACACACGACCGTCTGATCCCAAACTAGGCAGAGCCTGTACTATGATAACCAGACTGCCAATAAACATACTTATATATTTCTAAATACATACATATTATAGATAAATTACACCCAGACACAGAACAAATGATCATGATCATCACACAATTATTTGTCCTGGGTTTGAATCGAACCCACGACCTCTGGCTTAGCAGTCAGGGTCACGAACCACTAGACCAACAGGCCAGGCTTTGCCTGCAAGCAAATTTGTATGCTCTCGCATATTTTTGATTCAAATTTTACTTTGCGTAAGTCTCTAAAGCCAGAGTGTCATATTTATGTAACGCAATGGTAGTGCATTCGATTTTAATGTCAGAGGTCGTGGGTTGAATTCCATTAACAAAAAATAATACGTATGTTTGTATCTATATCCATATTCTGGAACCTATAGTACATCCTTTCCTAAGTTTAAGTCTAGGTGGCGCTGTGTAATGTCTCAGAATATTTATTATTACTGTTACGAGTCGAGGCTCGAGATTAGATAGGTACACCAATTCATAACGAGATAGACACAATTTCACTTGTACTATATATATATATATATATACTATACTTCGCACTTGTTAACTCGCAATATTGCTAAACTAGAACTGAATAGCCATACCACCATGCAACTTCTTTATACAGTTCGAAAAATATCTCATAGGAAGTTCGTGAACTTGCCTGAAACATCTCGCCTCGACTTGACCGCTGTTCGAAATTCTGAAACTCCGTAGAATATTCTTATTGAGATGGCGTCGTACGTCTCAATTTAGTTCCCGCTACTCGTGACTCAATGGCGTCCGTGCGTCAATGTAGGCTTCCGCAACATTACTAACACATCTCTTTATAGCGAGATAGAAGACCCAGAACATCGTATTTTTTACTTCCTCCTTTGTGATGATGCCACCGATGTTGGATTTTGTATAATGCGAATAAAAAAAAGGTTGTCAATGAATGAACAAGATATAAAAAATGTTTGAATATATTTTTCTAGAGTAAAACTTGTTTTAAATTACACAAATGTCATGCGCTACGGACTGTTTAATCATTATATTTTACTACACGCTACTACTAAACGCGTTTAAATTTTGTCAATCATTTTAAATATTCTTCGGGAACTGTACTTTTTAATGGATAAAAGTTATCCTATGTCCTGACAACGTGTACGCTAAATTTCATGATACGGGCCGGGTCGACTCCGCTCGATACCACGGCCTCACAGGAAACCGGCAGTGAAGCAATGCTTGCATTGCTTTTCGCCGCGTGAGCGAGGTTACCGGAGGCCCTAACCCTTCCCTCTCCCCTATTCCCGTCCTTTCCCTCTCCCCTATTCCCGTCCTTTCCCTCTTACACCTTTCCTCCCCTCTAATCCCCCTTTTCCCTCTTCCCACTCTTCCACCCTGTCCCCCCTCTTCCCCTACTCCCACCTTAAAGGGCGGCAACGCACTTGTGACTCTTTAGTTACAGGTGCCCATGGGCGGCGGTAGTCATTTACTATCAGGTGACCCGTCTATTCGTTTGCCCCCTATACCATAGAAAAAAAAATGATTTATTGAGTGGCAAAAGCGTAACAAACAAACAAACGCAAATTCACATTTTTAATATTAGTGAGAATGGAAGATAGAGTATGGATAGGGTAGGGAGTAGGGGTAAAAACTTATACTTTGTGAACTGTATGTCGTGTTCAGCCACTCGGCCAGTGTGGTTAAATGGCGTTGATTAATGAAAGGCTTCGACAATCAATTAAAAGGCTATTGTACCCAGTAGCCATATGTATACAATATAAAACATTTCTAATTATACCAGCTGTTGCAACCTACTTCGTCTGCGTGGAATAAATACTTCGAATAAGCTATCTTTCATTCCGTATGGGAATGGATCCCTTTCATCCATTTCCTCAGATGTGCATCTCTAATGTCTAGTTTATCTCTATACGAAAATTTATCAAATTAGTTCAGTAGTTGCGTGAAAACGTAACAGACAGACAGAGTTACTTTCACATGTATAATACGAGTATTAATATAGTTTAGATAAATTATTATGATTTAATTTCTAAGCAATCATACTCATACTTGGCTACTTTTTTTTCAGGCTGTTATTGTTCAATCCTCTGTTGGGAATTTTAACCAAAAGTGGCATCAGCAAGGCTAAAGATAGTAAGTAAATGTCTTCAGAATCTCATTCTCCTGCTGTAAATTAGGACCCCTACAGTCACCTAATTTTACAAAGGAACAATTGCCAGAGTGTCTACTATGGTGTCATCATTCACATGCGTGAAAACATATATCAGCGCCATCTAGTGAAGACCAGTCGTACTACGCAGAGTAACTACTGAAACTGCATCACGCAATAAAAGTTCTGGCGCTATTATTCCAAACATCAACGGTTGAACAAGTCACAAGACCGTCTGCTAAACTAAAACTGTACTATTGTTCCAGAGTGTTTAGAATTCATCCATCAATTAGATTATCCATGCAAGAAATATCGCCAAACTAAAATGTATTCCAAAAATCTGGATCCAGATAACGAATGTACTATTTTCGAAGAAATAAAACCATTGTACCCATCTGGAGGCGGTGCTTCTGGCGGGGTCGACGCTAAGAGAGGGCAATACCCTCACATGGTATTTATAATCTCTTTCTTTCCACCTTCTTCATCTCTTTGTATCTTCTTAACTTCACCGTCATCAACCCCATCTCTTGTCCTGCTGCCCTGCAGTCGGGTCAATATTTACCAATCATAATAATCATGTTTGATTCCCACCCAGGACAAATAATTGTGTGGTGAGCATGATCATTTGTTTTTTGTCTGGGTGTAATTTACCTATACTATAGATGTATTTAGTAAAAAATGTATTTATCAGCAGTCTGGTTACCGAAGTACAGGCTCTGCCTAGTTTGGGATCAGACGGCCGTGTGTGAGATGTGTCAAGTTATCATTTATTTATTTATCATCACTGGTGGCTGTTCTGCTGTTCGACGACCTCTCTGGTAATAGAGCATTTGACTGCAAAGTCCAGCACAATTCTCGCTTCGCATGCATAGCTCTGGGTGCTTCTATTCATGCATATAAATAATTGTTAGTATTCTATGCATACTAATATGTATGTGTGTTTACAAAAAAAGGTATTTGAGTATGTTCGTCCGTTTTCTATACCGATATTACAAGCTATGCTTAGTTTGGATCTAGATAGCGCTGTGTAAAATGTCCCAAAATTCGCCTCCGGTGTGTATCCTTTTCCTAATCTTTTGATTGCGCTTTTTTACCGATTACATCGGTTTTGAAGGACTCTTGCAGCCTCATAAAGGGTTGTCCTTCTTACAAGAGTGAGGAGAATTCAGTTTTGTTCAAGTCCTAATCGAATTGCTAAACAATTGCAGGCATTATTGGGCTATGGGAACTCCGTTGAAACTGCGGACTGGGTGTGTGGAGGAACAGTGATCAGTGAAAGGTTCATCCTCACTGCAAGCCATTGCTTATCTAGTTCTAGACTGTAAGTATGATTTGACTTTCAACTATTCTTTTAAATTTGAAAATTTAACGGTTGAGGTGGGATTTGGACACTTAAATTTGGAATAAATACTGTAGTTTTAAATTGAATTAGCAAGGCTGAAAGCGGTTAAGTCTCAGATGACAGGATCTACTCTGTTTTATGTAGCTGGATGTGGTGGCAGTGATGATGAAATCATAATAATTATAGCCTTACTCTTCAGATAAAACATGTTAGAATGATTAAAGAAACTTTGGCCAGTTGATGTCTAACCTAGGGGCCTCTCCAAACACTCCAGTCTCAGTCCCGTTTCCCCTTCCGAGACTTGCGGTGTCCCTAACCCTACTACCCCAATTTACCTTCATTCTTTGTTCCGTCTGAAAACGATTATATTTCCAAGGAGGTTAGCGTCAGGAAGGCGGCCAACTATAGAAGAAACTAGTCAAAACCCTTTGCAATGTTACACATTGCGCCGAACCCAAGTAAAGTTTTGAAAAGAGCAGGCAGATGATGAGTAATGAATGATGGTAGATGGCGTCTAGAGGTCGAATTTTCCACCGTAATTTTATTTTAGTTAGATTTTAGTTTAAGTTTGCTATTAAGTGATTCAGCATACGCGCCAAAGATAGAAATATAAACATTATTTCTATAAATAACGCGTCTCACCGTAATACGTAATGCATTCTACCACTGAACTGTTTGAACTGTTACCGATTTATCACATATTTTGGTGGAATACATAAGCATCTAATTGTTTTGTTGGTGAATAATATATACCTTTTAAAACACGATTTTAGAACGCACTTTTCTATTTCCCACAGAGGTCCAGTAAAGTATATCGGTCTGGGTATTCTAAAGCGTTCAGATCCTGCAGAATTCTGGCAGTTTTACAACGTCCAAAGGGCATTCCGTCATCCAGGGTACATACCACCCTCCAAGTACCACGACATCGCATTACTGGAAACTGATAAACTGTAAGTTCTCTCTTCTAGCCTTCAAACATATGTTACTTCCACTGTAATAGCTTCATCGAACATTTGTACCACCTGGCCACGAATAAGAGCGAATTTGAAAAGCTGACGGTAAACCTAAGAGAATGAAGGGGCACGGCAAGCGAAAAACTGATGCAGCGAATCTACAAGTTTGCACCGAATTTTTTTTCTGGCCAATGCAGAAGGTCTTCAAACTAATGCATTTCGTCATCGTGACTACTAGACTACGTGATGAAAATAAAATAACAGAAGCATTATTTGCTTCTGTCAATTTGCATTTATCTTATTGTGTATAACTGTGTTTAAGCGTAACGATGCAGGAGGACATACTCTTAGAACTAGGTTATTGTACGGAACTCATAAGTGACAAAATGCTGCAATGACATATTTATTAACTACATTTCAATTCACCTAGATAATAATATTACGGTATATTTTTAAACGCATGCGTGATAAAATTCCTCGCCCACTGGAAGCGTTCCCAGAAGACTGACAATATTGCCACGTTGAATGGCAATGCCAATTATTCTCTATGCAAGAACAAGAAATCATAAAAGAAACAAGAAAGTCGACTGCTTTTACTAACTACTACTTGTACTAACTAATAAAACATATTAGTTGTACTTCATTTTGATAGGTTGGTAAGAAAAAAAAATGAAACAGATGTTTTAGTGCAAAACTTCTCCATTTCATTATTTTAAATTTTAATATACCCATTGATACACTTGCAATAAAGAAGAATCTAACGACTTATCATTCATCAAAATCTATTGAGTGGTTTAGAACTTACGAGGGACCGTAGAGATGCACTTACATACTAACAAACCCTTCTTTTAGGCTTTGCCGCAGTCGGGTAAAAATTCCAGTCTGGTCACTAGAATTTTGCCTTTCAGGATCTCCTTTAACTCCGAAGTCCGTCCAGCATGTCTCCATGTTGATGATAAGCCGGATAGCTACGCATTCGCTACTGGCTGGGGAGCTCTTGGACATAAACAAGGCTTGGCTGACATATTGCAATCAGTTAGTATCTTTCTACGTCTGTTACTCTTAGGAGAAATAATATCAGAATCTCAGAAAACATTAATTATTATTTTTATTGTGTAATGTAATAGACGTTTATCTTACAACTCACCTGATGGAAAGTGATAATGAAGACGAAGATGGTATACGTCTATCCAAGGCCTATAAATCTATTCACTCTACTCTTGAACGTCTGGAAAAATAGACGCTTGGCAGATTTAGTGTACTTTCTATTGCTAACTTACACTTTGGTAATAAGCTAGGGGACAGCAGATTTCTGTTCAGATTGTAGTAGTTAAACTGGGGATCTTCATCTTTCATAGGTTCGCCAAAGTTTCACGCAGGATACAAAAGTTTAGGGATTTTAAATATCTACTGTGTTTATTTTCGTCTGTAATTTCCAAATAAACTGTATGTATGTATGTTCGACGTACGTTCAACTATAATAATAAAACGGCGTTTACAGAGCTTTTATCAGCGTAAAAGTAGACATTATAACGGATCCAAATGCATTGTTTACAAAAATAATTCTTAAAAATAGTTGCATGTAGTCATTTTTTTTTCTAGGTGATGTTGAACAGGTTTACTGAAGAGGAGTGCTCAACGAATTATCCCCCCCACAGACTTCTGGTGAACGGGTTCGATAACTATACACAAATGTGTTATGGAGATAGACAGGACAGGCCCATACCAACAGACACCTGTGAGGTAAGAAGTTTGTTAAAAGGAAAACCTGGACAACACTTTCTTCTATTCAACAGTTGCTTTCTGGGTTGCTGAATTCCAAAGCTACGGTAATTAAAGGTAGATCGAACTGTGAAAATGATCATCGGTCCGGGCCGTCAACCTCCGTTACGGCAAAAAATGTAAAAAAAAAGTTGAGAATTTAGTTTTTGAAGACAGAAGAATAATCATAAAGCATTTAGCCAAGATTTTAAATGTTTCTTTTGGTAGCAGTCAATCCATTTTAACAGATAACACTGGTTTTCAGAAAAGTGTGAGCAAGATTGGTACCACGTATATTACCGAACGAAAACAAAAGGATTAGAGATTAGAGATTCATTTATTTATAAAATATAAGCATCACAGTTTCACACCAAATCGCTTATATCTATGCTAATAAAATTATAGGTACTAAAATAAATTACAATGAACAAAACTTACACTAACAAAAAATAAATAAAATTATATTTGTGAACAAAAACAACCCTATATCATCTTAGGAACTATAAATTACTTTTCAAAAGATTTTTTTGTTTTTTTGTTTGTTTGGAAATTTCGAAGCACAATCTCGAAGTGTTACAAAGTGATTTAGATAAATTTTGTTGTTGTTATGTTACCATGGATAAAACGGTGGTTCACCATTATTATCGATCGAAATACCCTATTATTGATAACAATAAGGTCCCGTTGAAGGTCGAAAAAAAAACTTTCGTTGATAATACTAAAACTCATCAATAGCCATGAAACAAAACAAAAAAAGTAAATAGATTGATTTCATAATTTCATATTTAGATTCTTTCCGACAACTTCAACAATCATCGTCATATTTCAGCCATTTTAGTCAAAACCATAATGAATTATACACCTTCCTCAAAAATCGCTGAAAATCGTATTAAAATCGTTTGGTAGTTATTGACTTTATCGCATTCAGACAGATAGACAGACACTAGTGATGTTTGAGACTCAATAATTTGTCTTAACTGACAGCTTTCATTAATATATTGATTCTCTTCAGGGAGACAGCGGTGGTCCTTTGCAGTCGCTGCAGCACGAAGACTGTGTATTCACAATCCTCGGGGTGACGTCATATGGAAGGCAATGTGGATTGAGCGGCGGTTCTGGCATGTACACTCGTGTCAGGGCTTACATAACCTGGATTGAAGACATCGTTTGGCCTTAGTTACTCAGAAAAGTATATGGCTACACAAGATGTTACAGAGAGGTGTGCCCATATTTTAGGATCGTATAGCACACCACGTCAATGACGTAAAATGCTTACTATTTTAGGAAACTTTGTGAATTTTATTATATACAACTTAATTTAAATATAAAACTTACTACTTAAGAGTTTTGAAAAACAATAAATAATGTAAAATATTTACTTGTACAGAATTATTAAAACTGTATTTTTCGAGTATGATTTTTAATCCAGCAAGTTATTTCGAAATTGATAATATGAACTTGATATTTATCGGTAAAGCTACCATTTCGTAAGAGGAAAGATTGTTATGAATGAAAATAATAGGTTATAAATATCTATTAGTAACGCCATCTAGCGAATATCGTGCTATTTGGTAATTTCAGGTCCAATATTTCACGTTATAGTCAAGTGTAGTCAACCTCCTACTTCCCGTACTATCATTCGCCTTGACACCAATAGTGTGGCAATTGGCTTCCTTGGAGGCACACGCGTGCTGATTCGGGAATTCGCATTTCATCGCACCCACCGCATGACCATTGAGTGTGCTACTTAAACCTACTACCTAGCAGTGAGAATTAGGTTTAAAGAATTTATTTTCTCATAAGAACTTAAGTCCACTTACAATGAGATACATAATACTTAATTCTAAATTGTGAATTATATCTCTAGCGTGTTAGAAAGGCTTTTAAGGGTTATACATCAATATTTGTAACATGTTTTCTTGTACATTTTTATATTATTTTTTTTTTTTATTATACATCTAACATCTAAATTTTATCAACGTATTTCTTAAGTTTACTTTTATAGACATGTTATCGGAAACCTTTACATCGTCCGGCAATCTGCTGTACAGCTGCACTCCCTCAAACAATATCGTTCGTCATCCATTAATTAGTTCGTACTTTCCTTAATTCCAGTTTATTTTTATTTCTTAGATTGTGAGTTATATTTCTTTTATGTAACTGTATATTTGTTTGTACGGAGTTAGTAATGATATTTTTAACGAGAATGTAAGTGTAATAGATATAAAGTTGTCTTAGGTTTAGTAGTTTAGTCTCTTCGTATAGCTGTTTCGTGGGAGTAAGATAATGGTAGTGGTATGAGACTTTAAACACAACAAACCACACACAGCCACAGTAAGCCACACCAAGCCACACCTAGTCACACCTAGCCACACCAAGCTACACTAAGCCACACCAAGCGACAGCACGCCACACCAAGCCACACGCAGCCACACCAAGCTACACTAAGCTACACTTAGCCACACCAAGCCACACCCAGCCTCACGCAGGCACACGCAGCCACACCAAGCTACACTAAGCCACACCCAGCCACACCAACTCACACCAAGCCACACCCAGCCACACCCAGCCACACCCAGCCACACCCAGCCACACCAAGCCACACCAAGCCACAGCAAGCTACACTAAGCTACACCAAGCCACAGCAAGCTCAAGCCACAGCAAATCACACCCAGCCACAGCAAGCCACAGCAAGCCGCACCAAACACCAAGCCATATCAAGCCAAATCAAGCCACACCAAGCCATAGCAAGCCATAGCAAGCCATAGCAAGCCACAGTAAGCCACAGTAAGCCACAGTAAGCCACACCAAGCCTCACCAAGCCACACCAAGCCATATCTAGCCACGTCTAGCCACATCTAGCCACACCTAGCCACATGTAGCCACATCTAGCTACACCTAGCCACACTAAGCCACACTAAGCCACACAAAGCGACAGCACGCCACACCAAGCCACACCAAATTATACCCAGCTACACTTAGCCACACCAAGCTACACTAAGCTACACTTAGCCACACCAAGCTACACTAAGCTACACTTAGCTACACTTAGCCACACCAAGCCACACGCAGCCACACGCAGCCACACGCAGCCACACCAAGCTACACTAAGCCACACCCAGCCACACTAAGTCACACGAAGCCACACCAAGCCGCACCAAGCCACATCAAGCCACATCAAGCCACATCAAGCCTCACCCAGCCACAGCAAGCCACACCTAGCCACACCAAGCCGCACCCAGCCGCACCCAGCCCCACCCAGCCACACGCAGCCACACGCAGCCAAGCGCATCCACACCAAGCTACACTAAGCTACACTAAGCCACACCTAGTCACAGCAAGCCACACCCAGCCTCACCAAGCTACATCAAGCCACTGCAAGCCACACCCAGCCACAGCTAGCCACAGCAAGCCACACCCAGCCACACCAAGCCACACCCAGCCACACCCAGCCTCACCCAGCCACACCCAGCCACACCCAGCTACACCTAGCCACACCAAGCTAAACTAAGCCACACCCAGCCACACAAAGCCACACCCAGCCACACCCATCCACAACAAGCCACATCCAGCCACTCCCAGCCACACCCAGCCACACCCAGCCACAGCACGCAACACCAAGCTACACTAAGCGCGATACTAAAAACGGCAAAGCTTTAGTTCATTTATTGTCAGCCCCGGCGGATATGTACATTTTTTCCTATACTTGTGTTGTGAGACTTTGCGTCTTACCAAATATCATGATTCTAGGGCAATGGGAAGTACCCTATAGGTTTATATTTACCTGCAAAATGTTTAATTTTGGTCAAATATAAGGCTTAAGTGTCCATATCTTATGGTTGCGTTGACTTAAAAGGTTGATTTTTTTACAGCTTCAAGGGACCGCAGACTTATGTATGTAGTATTAATTTCAACTTGACGCATCCACGGGTTCCTGAGATCCTGAGATCTTGACAGACAGACGGACAACAAAGTGATCCTATATGGGTTCCTTTTTTACTTCTGAGGAATGGAACCCTGAAAAACAAAGAACAAAAACTAATACGGCCTTGGCCTTTGACCAGCTTGAATCAACTTTCTAAGTTATCCTATTAAATTGACTAGATTGAGAAGATCAGGTCGCATCAGTGACGCAGTTATTTTCGGGAAATCCGAACCCGAGAAATATAACAAAGCTGAAGAGTTTGTTTGTGTGGTTGAACGCTCTAATCTCAGGAACTCTTGGTTCGAATTGAAAAATTATTTTAGTGTTGGATAGCCCATTTATCGGGAAAGGCTGTAGGCTGTATAACATCACGCTACCACCAGTAGGAGCGGAGCATCAATGAAAAGTGTTGCAAAAACGGGGAAAATTTACAAACGCAGAAGAAGTTGCACGGTCAGCTAGTCTAAAATATAAAAATCAATGTATTTTATCCGCTGCCTTACAGAGAAGGATTCAGGCACTCTTTATTCTTTTCTGTATCCCTGGCAAACGTCCACCCTTTCATTCTGAACAGAAGTTCTGTTCAAGAGGGAATTATATTTACACGAGAGCAGCAGCGGGTCAAAGCTCGTTAAGCTATCTGCCAGATAAAATCTCGTGGAAATCGGTCCACCCGTTACGGAGATTAGAACAAACAGACAGACAGAATAATTTTAAAATAGACTAGACTAGATTGTTATGACATTACAAACAGAAAATCCAATCTTATTTATATGTATAGATATCTTATGAGAATAAGGGCTGACAATAATGATTCTCATCATCATCATCAGCTTATCGCCGGTCACTGCTGGATAAAGGCTCTCCTTGGGGGTCCAAGGAACGCCAACTACCCCGGTCTTGGGCAGTCGGCATCCATCCGCTGCCAGCCACCTTCTAGAACGACTCCATAAGTATTTAATACCAAGGATGTTGATGGAAAGTCTAGTTTTTTTCCATAAATATGATCATAAAAAATCAATAAACAAAATCATTGACATGAAAATCAATCATTCGTTATTTAAAACTGTGCAAATACGCGAAGTGAAGCATTTCTATTCAAAATCAATTTTTTCAGGCAATCGTAAATCGTTCAGACATAATGAGACTGACATCTTTCTGTAACGCATAAAGGTATGGTCACATGTAACTTACTATTTGCCTGCATCATCACTCGCGCTGATAGAGTTTTGTTATGTTGTACTCTGCAACTCTCAGGCTACGGAATTCATGGCAGTGTGCTACGATGGCTCAAGTCTTATTTATCCAGAAGGAATCAGTTCGTTGCAATCAAGGGTGAGATTGCTTCTCAATTTGTGGCATCTTCAGGGGTGCCGCAAGGTTCGCATTTGAGTCCATTGTTTCTTGTCATATTTATTAACGATGCTTACTCTACGCTCATGTTCTTAAGGTCTATTCTATCATCGAGAGTACCCAAGATGCGGAACTCTTTCAAAAATACCTGAAGATCATAAAAAATTGGTGCGTCGAGAACTAAATGACCTTAAATGTGACCAAATTTTGTGTTATTTCTTTTACAGCTAAATTTCAGAAAGTACTGTTCAATTACAATATTAATGGGTATTTTCTTGAAAGAAAGCAGGTTGTAAAAGATGTCGGTGTTGCTTTTGACGACAAATTAACGTTTCGTGAGCATTATGATAATATACTTAGCATAGCTTCAAGCCTTCTCGGATTCATATTGAGAGTCACAAAGGATTTCAAGAAAGCTAGTAGTCTTCTTTTCCTCTTTAATACACTCGTTCGCACTATACTAGAGTACAATTCATCTGTCTGGTACTGTAATATTCATGTAAATATAATAGAGTGTATCCAAAGGAAGTGCCTCAGAATATTTGTGCTTTAGATATAACGTTGACCGGGATGTCTGCTCTTATGAAGACAGATTAAACAAGTTTAAGTTGCTCTCCCTTGAGTCCCACCGCAAACGTCATGATCTGCTATGTCTTCACAAGATCATACATTCCGTTGTTGACTGTCCTGACTCACTTTCCCAAATAAATTTTAACACGAGGTTTAGGTCACGTCAACCTCACTATCAAAGCTTCACCTTGAATGTGCATCTGAATAACACTTCTTTTTATAATCCCATTGTTAGAATGTGTCGTCTCTATAAAGAATTACATATTACCAATGTTACGCATATTATGTTATCAACATTTACATTTTAAATGTTACACTTATTTTTATGTTAATATTTAACTTTTTAAGTTGCATGTAATCTCGTCTTCATCATCATCATCAGCCTATCGCCGTCCACTGCTGGACAAAGGCCTCCCCAAAGAGCGCCAACCATCCCGGTCTTGGGCAATCCGCATCCATCCGCTGCCAGCCACCTTCTTTAGGTCGTCGGTCCATCGTCTTGTATCACCCAAATTGTCAAGTTGTGTACACATATTTAGGAACAAAGCTAAGATGGAAACTGTTAGTGATAGCTAATTATAAGACTAAGCATTGTGTTATGTTCTGTTTTGTGTGCCTAAATAAATAATGAAATCAAGTATTCTTGGGAAACAGATTTTTCTCTGGGATGAAAGGAACTTGTACCCCTGACCACGTATATGCAATATTTCATGACCAACGGCTGAAAAGCAATTTTTTTTATGGTATCGGGGGCAAACGAGCAGTCGGGTCACCTGATGGTATATGACTACCGTCGCCTATGGGCACCTGCAAAACAAGAGTTAGAAGTGCGTTGCCGGCCTTTAAGATAGGAGTAGGGGAAAGGTGGAAGACGGGGAGAGGGGGTAGGAGAGGGTAAAGGGAAGGGTTAGGGTCTCCGGTAACCGGTAACATTGCTTCTCTGCCGGCTTTCTGTGAGGCCGTGGTATCACGCCGGTCGAGCCACGATTAAAAGCTAGTCCGTGAAAGACTTACAAACCAACTCACATTGCCATTATTTAATTGTTCGAATGTTTTACACAATGGCAAACTAAACGTTTATTTACTGCCTTTACAAATCATCTTTAAATTATTAAAATCTCATGATATATTAATACATGTGAATCATTCGTTGTCAACTATTTTCCTTGTAAAACGGGTTTTAGTTTTGTTTTTGCACGAATCTTATTATATAATTCCTTATCATGTTACGGCTGACGTAATTAAAGTCGGGTAGGCTCGATATTATTTTCTATCATAATAGTTCCAATTATGGTTATCGTGTCCATCCGTGACCACGATAGGTGCAATTAGGTCAAACTTTCGGATAAATAAAAACGCGTAAGGTGTGTTTGGGACACCTGGTTAGCACGTTAACTTTTTTTTTATAGTATAGGGGGCAAACGAGCAGACGGGTCACCTGATGGTAAGTGACTGCCGCTGCCCATGGGCACCTGCAACTCAAGAGTCACAAGTGCGTTGCCGGCCTTTATTGCGACATCTGTAAGATGCCCTAGCATGGATAATTAGAATACAACCAACATTAAATTACAGTAGTATCTTAACTTATAAATATTATCGCGGTTAAATTCCAATTTACACATCTAATCTGATGATGGGGTCCAGAGATAAACTGAAAAAAGAGGTTTTAATAGCAAACCGAATTAAGGGTAAGAAACAGTTTGGCTATCTACCTCCTGGCTACCATCATCAAGCCATCGTCACCACGCCCAATGTCTTGAACTCATGGGAACGAACGAACAGTTTCACTGCTTTCTGGCTCTATCTTCAGATCAGCTCCAAGATGCCAGTTTATAGTATTGTTATTGTACATATTAAGTTTTATTTCAATACGAAAATTATTACAAGTAGGTAAAATTGGACTGCCAAGAATGGTTTACATTGTTAGTTCATTACAAGTGAAGCTAATAAAAACATGTTAACAATATAAGCTGAGTGCACGGATGGCGAAATGCTTGAAGTGGTCGCCACGCAACTACACACATCATCATCGGTCGTGTTGGGGGTTCTATAAATAGTGGCCTTGCAGCTGCGACAGGGGACGTCCGGAAGTTGTCTTTAAAAAAAAGAGAACTATGATTTTACTTTTGGCTTTTTTTTTTACCTTTCAAGGAAGATAACTCCGCATTAGGCATGATTCATATGATGCGGAGACTTTTCTAATGATAGTTGTTACTTTGCATAGTAACTTGGAAAGCGTAGTCTATAATGTGGTCCCACTCACAACAACAATGGGAGTATATTGAAAGGGTATGAATGGATGTCAATGTTTTCTGAGGGTGGAATGGGGAGTGTAGCAATAGCTCGTGTAGATTAGAATCGCATACAAAATACAATAAAATAATATTACGCACATAAACATCCACTGATATATTTTCTTAAGGCTTGAACTTGCTTGAAATGGGTTTTTCAAGAAAAACAAACGCTCTAATCTTTCATTCGATACTACAATGACCTCTTAATCGCAAAGATCACTGTCACCAAGCAAACAACATACCAGATACTGTCTGCCACATATAATCTGCTAAATGTAAAATAAGAATCAATGTTTTTAATCCTAATAGTACATGATTTTAGTTGACGACCTAGCGTTGTAGCGTTTGGTCGTTTATTACTCATATACTTGTAATTTTTTATAAGTAAACTAAGTTACAATGTTGAAATTTTTAATATTTTCTGCTTGTTTGTCTGTCTGCCTGTTCTTTGTGACGTGTGAGATAGCTAAAGAAGAAGGTATGTATTGCAGTATTTATTTATACATTTGACAAAAATTAAAGCATTAATAGCAAACTTTAAATAAAAAAAATTTTTTACATCGCCATGATTTCATTGTTTTTACTAAATTACGAAAAAAAAATAAAAAAAATATACAATGTATATAAAATAAGAATTGTATAAAATTAGTTATGCTGTCTGTAATTGAAATGAAAATAGTATATTTTAAAAAATAAGATATTATATACGATAGTGAGTTTGTTTGTAACGCTTATTTACCCACGACGGCACGGAGAAGGTATATTATATGCGTTTAGGGTGAGAGATGTTTGTGTGTTTGTGCAAACCAATGTTGCCATTTATATCCAACACTTATAGTCCGATTTTGATGCGGTTTTCGGTAATGGGTTTGTAGTTGATTGGTGCTGGTTCTTAGATAGGTGTTACAGTGGTTACTCACTAGGAGGCGATGCAGTAAACATTTGTTTGTGCAAACCAATGTTGCCATTTATCTCCAACACTAATAGTCCGATTTTGATGCGGTTTTCGGTAATGGGTTTGTAGTTGATTGGTGCTGGTTCTTAGATAGGTGTTACAGTGGTTACTCACTAGGAGGCGATGCAGTAAACATTTGTTTGTGCAAACCAATGTTGCCATTTATCTCCAACACTAATAGTCCGATTTTGATGCGGTTTTCGGTAATGGGTTTGTGGTTGATTGGTGCTGGTTCTTAGATAGGTGTTACAGTGGTTACTCACTAGGGGGCGATGCAGTAAACATTTGTTTGTGCAAACCAATGTTGCCATTTATCTCCAACACTAATAGTCCGATTTTGATGCGGTTTTCGGTAATGGGTTTGTGGTTGATTGGTGCTGGTTCTTAGATAGGTGTTACAGTGGTTACTCACTAGGAGGCGATGCAGTAAACATTTGTTTGTGCAAACCAATGTTGCCATTTATCTCCAACACTAATAGTCCGATTTTGATGCGGTTTTCGGTAATGGGTTTGTGGTTGATTGGTGCTGGTTCTTAGATAGGTGTTACAGTGGTTACTCACTAGGAGGCGATGCAGTAAACATTTGTTTGTGCAAACCAATGTTGCCATTTATCTCCAACACTAATAGTCCGATTTTGATGCGGTTTTCGGTAATGGGTTTGTGGTTGATTGGTGCTGGTTCTTAGATAGGTGTTACAGTGGTTACTCACTAGGAGGCGATGCAGTAAACATTTGTTTGTGCAAACCAATGTTGCCATTTATCTCCAACACTAATAGTCCGATTTTGATGCGGTTTTCGGTAGTGGGTTTGTGGTTGATTGGTGCTGGTTCTTAGATAGGTGTTACAGTGGTTACTCACTAGGAGGCGATGCAGTAAACATTTGTTTGTGCAAACCAATGGTGCCATTTATCTCCAACACTAATAGTCCGATTTTGATGCGGTTTTCGGTAATGGATTTGTGGTTGATTGGTGCTGGTTCTTAGATAGGTGTTACAGTGGTTACTCACTAGGGGGCGATGCAGTAAACATTTGTTTGTGCAAACCAATGTTGCCATTTATCTCCAACACTAATAGTCCGATTTTGATGCGGTTTTCGGTAATGGGTTTGTGGTTGATTGGTGCTGGTTCTTAGATAGGTGTTACAGTGGTTACTCACTAGGAGGCGATGCAGTAAACATTTGTTTGTGCAAACCAATGTTGCCATTTATCTCCAACACTAATAGTCCGATTTTGATGCGGTTTTCGGTAATGGGTTTGTGGTTGATTGGTGCTGGTTCTTAGATAGGTGTTACAGTGGTTACTCACTAGGGGGCGCTGCAGTAAACATTTGTTTGTTCAAACCAATGTTGCCATTTATCTCCAATACTAATAGTCCGATTTTGATGCGGTTTTCGGTAATGGGTTTGTGGGTGATTGGTGCTGGTTCTTAGATAGGTGTTACAGTGGTTACTCACTAGGGGGCGATGCAGTAAACATTTGTTTGTGCAAACCAATGTTGCCATTTATCTCCAACACTAATAGTCCGATTTTGATGCGGTTTTCGGTAATGGGTTTGTGGTTGATTGGTGCTGGTTCTTAGATAGGTGTTACAGTGGTTACTCACTAGGGGGCGCTGCAGTAAACATTTGTTTGTGCAAACCAATGTTGCAATTTTTCTCCAAAAATTGAGTTTTTGCTGGTTTTTACTGAGTTGGATCGTCCTGTCAGTGTGAAATATTGCAGTTATATGTGATTTGCATGTCAATACTATAAATTGGCAACTTTAAACTGATCTGAGGAGGAAGCCAAGAGGTGGATACTGAAACTCTTCAATGATATATATATCGATATGTACATAATACCTACATGCTCTCTATAAAGTCTAAAATAAAAGCAAAATTAAAAATTTTGAAAAACCCACGACGATTAAAACTTAATCGAAAAAGTTAAACTTATTTTTGTTTGTCTGTCTGCTTGTTTCGGCTAATCTCCGGAACGGTTTTTTTTATGGGCTAGGGGCAAACGAGCAGACAGGTCAGTCAGACTTCGTCGTTCAAGTTCATGATAACCTTTTTGTTATTGTCGATAGAAGGAAAAACTTATTTTTTCCAGTACCAATAAACAAATAATTTAAAGATTACCGAGGTTAATTAATCAGTTATAAATGAAAACAACAAATACAAGTCATTTTATTATCATTAAGGTCAAGTTTTTATCACTGAGATCGCAAACAAGTGCTACTGATACAGATGACCCCTTGACATTATATTTTCTATAATTATGCATTATACGGGAATTAACGCGATCACGAAATTGGCTGACTGCCTGTGACCACGACCAGTGCAACCTGGTCGAAACGTCACGCAATTTAGAGGTATGTAGGTAATACCTATTTCGGATAGGTAATTACTCTCGCGCAGAATCCACAGATGCCGTAAATAAAATAAATCAATTCGCGGTCAGCATTTTTCGTTGCGCTAACACTTTTTTCCATCTAGACCCGATCCGCCGAGCGTCTGAAGTTTATATGCGATAAAAAACCTTTGTTTGAATAATCTTATTATATTTAACAGCCCAATCTTTAGGAAGGTCATTATAGGCTATGTGCCATCACGCTATGACGCATAAGAGGCCATCCATAAATATATACGTGCTACGATTTTCATGATTTTTTGACCCCCTTCGTCCTTGTCACAGGTGGTCACATTTGTGGAACCCTCCCCCTCCCTGGTATGACGTCACATATTTTGCAACTACACCCAGAACTGAAAAGAGCAGTTCCATTTTTTTTTTAGTAAGAAAGTAGTAGACATGTGACGTCACGAAGCTTATGACCCCTCCCCCACCCTTTGTCAGACAATATCACACTTCGTTCTCTTCCCCCCCTTAACGTGTGACGTACTTTATGGATGGCCCCTAAGAATGGACTAGTGATCATGAACGTGGGTGAACCTGCGGATTAGTTTTCAATAAAAAGCCACTCACTAAAGGTATTTTTATTACGTAAAATGTGATTATTTTACAGAAGGAAGTTGTGAATGGCTGGGGCTTAAGGGCAAGTGCGTACCACCACGAGTATGTCTCACCAGCCTGGATAAACGTGGTGACCAGCCTCCTGTGAGTATGAAGGCTCTTTAATGTAATCTGTAAAAATTTAAATTAACTGCTGTTCGTTGGTAAGTTAAGGAAACAAAATATCGGTAGTACTAGAAATCCTACGCCCAATACGTCGTGCGAGGGATGAACAGGATGAGGGTTTATGAGGGTTTATAATACACTTAATGCGTATTGTGTTAGAAACCCCACTGCACTACGTCTCCACAGGAGACATATCGGAGTAGCATTAACGCGTAATTATCGCCTGGAAATACTTATTTAGTTCGCCGGAAACGGCCATCCATGTTATCCTGGGGTGCGAGGGAGTGGCCACACAACGGGCAAGTATCATCGTGGGTGCGAGGTCGCTTCTAAAAGCCTGTTAACGCTCCAGGAGGCTTCTGTGCTTCTGGAAGGAGCTAGGCTGGATCAACTAGTCGCCTTATCCGAACGCATAATGGACCCCCTATGAGTCTAAATGCGGAAACATAACCCTATACCAATACTAAATTAGTTCGTATCAGCCCGCGGGAAAATACTGAAGTAGCATTACTATATACACATCGCCCGCCGCGTTCGCCGTGCCGCCCTGCCTGCTGTCTGTAAAAGGCCCTACCCTTAAAGAGTACCTTAATTTAGAGGTTATTTATTTTCAGGCATGTCCCAGTAAAGGCGGAGAGGCTACCATATGTTGTACAGACTGTGAATTAGTCAACGATACTAGGTAAGATTTAAACTGTAGTACTAATCTAGATAGACAGAAAAGACGTAAAATGTAGAAGAAAATCGATTACCTTCGTAAAGTTTGTAAGTAAAAAAATAATTGTACTACAATATCATAATCAGAAATATGAAAATTTGTACATTGTAAAATTAATCAATAATCATGCAAAAACGACTGGACCGATTTAGTTAAAATATTCCCAACTCTGGAACAATAGACACATCTTTGGATCAAGATACATCTTTTTTATTGCGGTGAATAATATTTATAGCTTACTGATTGTTATCAATTTATGTTAAAGCTATCGATTTAGTATTGAAATAAATTAATAGATAGCCCATCCAAGCGATAAGCTTCGTATTTTATTATCCGCGTATCCATATTTTTTTTTTCAGTTTTATCTATATTCGTAGCTGAATCAATGCGTCCAACCAGTGCAAAGTATTTTTTTCCCTTTGTTTACCAAAAACCTTTCAATTATTTATCACTGATCATACAGCCCCCGTTACTATTTACAGTAATTAAGTATTTCAATTTTTAAAACCTTTATATTCGCGCAAGAACTTTCATTACGCGATGCTGGATCAGTTTAGTTACTGCGTAGTTCGGCTGGTCTTCGTAGCTACAAAATATTAATAAAAAAGTCGCTTGTGGAAGAATCTTTAAAATATATTGCAAGATTTGAATAATTTTCAGCAACATCTATATGAAAAATGAAATTGACCTCACTATTTTAAATGTTTGTTTCAGCAATTTCATTATGAGTCCTTCTTCGGGCGTGTTTTGGAAAGATGGTCGCAAAGCAAGGGATGGTTAGTACCTATTTCATTTAATAGCAAAAACCTTTTATGTGGACTCTTTTAGTTGGAGAGTACAATTACGTATTATTTTAGTGTGACAGGAGATAGATAGATTAGACTTTATTTTTATGGATTTGTACAAATGGATTGGGGAATGTTAGCAATACCTTTAGAGTCGCAGGTAACTCAAACAATCTCAGAAATTCTGACTATAGTTTAGAAAGTTTAGATCTGACGCACTAAACTCTTGTTTTGTCTTCGTAATTTTAATTAATATAATAAAAAGCGGCGGTAGCGTAATGGCTAAGGCGTCGGACTTGCGATCGCGTGGTTGCGGGTTCGAACCCCACCCAGTGCACTACCGACGCGAACCCACTCCTAACACAAGCATTTAGCTTAGCTGGAGGGGTTAACAAGAATACTAGTAATGTGTGACCCACGTTACTAGTAGTCTTAAAAAAAAAATGCGGATGTGAGTCTGTTTGTTTCTTATTCTTTAACGCCTTAACTACTCGTACTTAACAGATCATCATGAAATTTTGCATATACACGTTGTCAATGGTATTCTTCACTCAGAATAAAGTGCTGGTCTGCTACACAACACCCATTTTTTTAAATAATTTTAATGAAGAATTTGACTCCATATAATCTGGCTTGTAGTTCCCCGCTAAAAGCTGGCAAAGGGTTTAATATTTCTAGTTTAAGCCATCGAGATATAAAAAATCTGTGGTTTAAGCCAACGCTAGTAATAATAACTCAGTGGTTTAAGCCCGTAATTTTTTTCAGCATGTCTCCAGTATCTAAAAGACCTGCCTCATATATGCTCTCAAGAAGGTTATTACTCCGGACTTTCGAGATACCTGAATGAAGAGAGGAAGTGTCATATTTTTAGCATCTGGGGAATAGGAGGATCGCCTCCAATGGGCGTTGAACCTCCCTCTGAGAATCCTTATGAGGTACAAAATACGTTTAGAGTAATCCTAACCTAATCTATACTAAGAGTTTGTTTAGTTGAACGCACTAATCTCAGGAACTACTGGTTCGAATTGAATTTTTTTTTAGTGTTGGATAGCCCATTTATCAAGGAAGACTTTAGCCTATATAACATCATCTGTTCGGAGACCTGAATTGATTTGCAAAACCTACACTTGTCTCCTTTGAACATAACTCTATTTTTGCATGCATCTACTTTAAATTAGGATACTTCTCCAAATATCACACTCTTTTTGTTTGTTTTGGACACATTACAGAATGCTTGTATTGAGGAGAATATGTACACGTAAAATTAACATGTAAATTCTTTAACCCCCGATACAAAAAGAGTAGTGTTTGATCTGTGTGTCTGTCGGTGACATCGCTACCAAACGAATGGGCCGATTTAAGTGAGTTATTTTTTGTTTGAAAGGTGACTTGGTCGAGAGTATCCTTAGATATAATTCATGAACATCTGTTCAGCCGCTCGAAGGTCATCAGTTCTTTTCTAATCGCTGAAGGGATTTTCGAGTCGGGAGTGTTTTGAATTTTATTAGAGTTTACTACAGGCGTGTGTTTGTTTAAGATTATGTGGGTCATGGTGGAGTGAGAGACAGAGAGAGCCTTTGCGCGTTTATAATATTACGTTTCTTCTTCCCAGGCTTTGATGGGTTTCGGAAAAGACCTGGAGACAGCGGTTTGGATGACGGCTGGGGCAATTATCAGCGAGAAATTTATCCTGACCTCAGCGCACGGGCATACGACGTTAGTATTTTTAAAATAGAAATTTAAATTCACCCCAAAAAGTGCCCATGGGCGGCGATAGTCACTTACCATCAGGTGACCCTGGTGGTCGTTCGCCCCCTATACCATAAAAAAAATCTCGTACTACAATAGTTCTACATAGCGTTGTCATTAAACCTTTAATTTTTTCGCACACTTAAGAAAATTGTTTGAAAAATAATTAAACAACAACCACCAAGTACTATTAGGGAGCATCCATTAATTACGTGAGATGTTCACCTTTTCTTTACGACCCCCTCTTCCCCTTAAGTGAAATTTATTTAAGCTTTATGTACTTACAATATAGAGGCGGACTTAATACCTAAGGCATTCTCTACCAGCCAACCTAAGAGAAAACATGATTAAAACTGTAAAATAATCATACAAACACGCCCACACATAACATACACACAACAAACACACTCACATCCATCTACACACAGAGACACTGTTTAAGTATTGGTAATTGATAAATGAGTTAAAAATCGCACTGTAACGCTCGGAAATTATAAAAATATCTAAAATAGAATAGAATATAAAAGATAATGTGGATATCGATAGGGAACGCAGATCGTTGGCTGTCCGCTGCAATATGCTGGCTCGCAGGTTTGCACGCTGTACTGACACCGTGAAAATTACGCTGTTTTAAGCCTTCTGTCAGTTATTCAGGGTGCTTTTGGGTTTGCCGTGGCGTTGTAGTGCGTTAGCCATGTTCGCGGAGGCGCAGGTCGATGGGTTCTCCGCTATAATGCGGAAACGTTGCGCTTTCATGCTCACCTGTTTGCGCTCCTCCTCCAACAGCATCCTGAAGGTTTTTTCAGATAGGTGGGACTACCCCCTTATTCACAGGTGGATCTCAATTCATACACAATGTAAATAATTTGTTAAATAATTTTATTCAATACTAATACTAGTTTAAGACACACTAACATAATATGGATTTAGTCCGAAATAAATAATTTGAATTTGAATATCTACAATATGTATGTATTTAGAGACATAATTATAAGTATGTTTATCAGCAGTCTGGTTACCATAGTTACAGACTCTGTCTAGTTTGGGATCAGATGGACGAGTGTAAGATGCGTGATTATTATTATTATTTAATAGTATAAATTCACTGGTTCCCACGATAAAGGTCCGACTTAGTGTGGGAACCGCAGGAATTTGGTTGAACGCGCTAACCTAAGGAACTACTGGTTCGAATTGAACAATTCTTTTAATGTTGGATTGCCTACTATCGAGGAAGGCTATAGGCTATATAACATTACGTCACGGTCAATAGGAGCGGAGCAGTGACCATAAACGCAGGCGGGGATCGGCTATTTCTTTAATAATTCAAATTTCAATAATAGAAAAAGTGTTAGACACTAATTGTTTCGTTCTCATTTTACTTTTCACTTACATGTATTGTACCTATGTAACTTGAAATTAAAAATAAACATTATTATTATTATTACCATCTGGTGAGGCAAAGAATACAGGAATTACATATTAATTTAAAACGCTATATAATTATGTCAAAGAAAAAATCCTACTAATATTATAAACGTGAAAGTTTGTGAGGATGTATGCATGTGTGGATGTATGGATGTATGGATGTTTGTTACTCTTTCACGTCAAAACTACGTAACCGATTGCGATGAAACTTGGTATGTAGTTAGCTGGAGACCTGGATTAACATATAGGCTACTTTTTACTTATGCGGGTGAAACCGCGGGGCGCTGCTAGTATTTTTATAAAGCTGTTGTTGTTGGAAGAAGTTGCCGTTAGATTCCCAATTGTGTCTCCCTCTGTGACCCCATTTTGATCTCACGTAATTAATGTTCACCGAGAATTTTGGCATCATCATCAAAACTCTGAGATTTAATAATGATTTGCAGGACATCAGGCATAATTCCGCTAAAGTACGCCGCTTTAGGTGTGAAGAATCGTAAGAGCGACAAGAAGAATTGGCAAATTCATACAGTGAAGAAGATTTATCAACATCCACAATATAACGAGTTAGATAACAGATATAACGACATCGCATTACTAGAACTTGAAGAACCGTGAGTATTCTTTCTTTTTTTTTAAAAGACAACTCCCGCATTAGGAATTACTCCTGTGTCGCGGGGGACTTTACAGACATACAAACAACGGACACAAAGAACACCCAGACTCAGATGGGAATCGAACCCACGACCTCTGGCTCAGCAGTCAGGGTCACTATCCACTGGACCAACAGGCCAGTCACAGTATTAAAATTCAGATAAACTCTTTATTGTACACCAAAGAAGAAAGTTTATACAAATCTTTAGCTTATCGCTATTTGCGATATCTTCCAGGCAACCAGCAGAAAGAGAGAATAAGGATGAAATGAGGAGTCTCAGTGTATAATTATGAAACACTCAGATATAGATCAAATGTAACCAAATGTTAGATATATACATTTGCGATTTTTTAAGAATATTATACAACTATTACAACTACACATACATATATACATACAAACAAATATAAATATAAATAGATAAAAATTGGCACACGTTCAAATTGCGTGGTATCAAGAGACCACTCAGCAACTCGAGTAGTGTTCATCTAGCAATTTCTTAAAATTAGGAAGTGTTTGTGTTCGTCTGATGGACAGTGGCAACGCATTCCATACACGTTTGGCTGGTACTGTAAATGACTTGTCTATGAAATTCGTAGAATGCGTCGGCATATTCAGAATCAAATTCTCTGATGATCATCACACATTCAAGGTTCCTTAGATCATGATCTAAGGAACCTTGAATGTGTGTCGTGTAAGAATTCAAAGCGTACTTTGAGATAAAGAGGAGTGTTGGGATTGAGGAGTGTACTGTATAATAGTGAAAGGATATGAATATTCCGGCGAAGGCATATGGGTAAACAGTTGAGCTTCCATATGAGATTTCCAGAAACGTGGTCAAATTTGCGTAATCCAAAAATGAACAATATGCAAAAGTTAATTAAGTTGGCCCTCGGTGAGGAGAAGCAAACACTTCTCTACTTACTTCTTGTAGTGGTGGATCCCGGGACAATTCCGTCAATATAAACTCCCAGGTCTATTAATGTATTTGAAATAGGAATGGAGGCATCACGGCAGAATACTTGGGGTTGATGTAACCAATCTCTTTTGGGTCTTACCCTGATGTAAACGACTATAGTCACTTGTGTTTTCGACGGATTAACGTTCATACCTACTCCAGGCACAAATATGATCGATGTCTTTATTAGCGCAGAACAAGCTGGGCCTCATTTCATTTAATAAAATGCAATAAATTTTTAAACGTCAATTCCACTAATCTCACTAATATGATAAATGTGAAAGTTTGGATGGATGGATGGATGTTTGTTACTCTTTCGTTACGCAAAAACTACTGAACCGATTGCGATGAAACTTAGTATGTTGATAGCTGGAGACCTAGATTAACACATAGGCTACTTTTTATCTCGATATTCCCACGGGATCGGGACTTACGCGGGTGAAACTGCGGGGCGCTGCTAGTATTCTATATATGATACTAATCGTTCTATCGGTATAAATCTGTATATCATGTGGGTTAAAAAAAGGAAAGGTGGTTTTTGGAAAATCCAAAGCAAATTTACTTAAAATATTTTTTTTCTTTACAGGATAACCTTTAATGAAAATGTCCTCCCAGCCTGTCTTCCTGAACCCGCAGAAGAATTTGACATTACAAACGCAAAATTTAGTTCCTGGAAGGACAAAACCACCAACTTTGGCACGTTCTTAGATACATCAAATATTGTAAGTTCGGTTCAAGTTATTTGTTTCTTCTATATAACTAGAAGCCGTTCTCTATAGTTCTACTTCTTAATGATAACTGCTCTGCTGCTAAGGGTTGTAACGTTACATTTAAACCTTCCTCAAGAGTTGGGCTAACAAGTGCAGAAAATGTTTGTATTGAAGAAGACGCTTTGTTCTGTTTATTTGTTTTGCTTTGTGAGAATAGACTTTAGTAGTAACTGTTACGCAATCCCTACAAGTTTATAATAAGTTTAGAACAGTTTACTTTATAAAAAAGCCACTTGTCTCTGGTTAGCAATTTATTCTT
This sequence comes from Callimorpha dominula, assembly GCA_949752705.1. Taxonomy (NCBI): domain Eukaryota; kingdom Metazoa; phylum Arthropoda; class Insecta; order Lepidoptera; family Erebidae; genus Callimorpha; species Callimorpha dominula. The sequence goes on along the minus strand of OX457017.1, from coordinate 9,269,119 downwards.
TATTTTATCTGTGTTTTATAACTTTTTTGTACTGTACAGTTGAATGTTCAAGAACTTACTGTCAAGGAGTGTGATGCTAAAATAAGGGAAGCAGAGGCGCCTGTCCCTATATTTTATCACCATTTTTTGCCAGAAAAAATCAAAGGCGAGTCACAGATTTGCTATGGGAAGATGGACATTTGCTTGGTAAGTTTATTTCAAAGTCTAAGACATCACCACTTTGATTTATTCTTTATATCATAATATTGTTATCACAATATCACATAATGTAACAATAAATGACAAATAATGTATGTTGCAAATAATTAAAATCGCTATCTGCCTGTGTGGATGTATAACCGCCCATTTTTCTCATGTGAGTTTTTGTTTTCTTGAAAATACATTCTTAAAACACTTTAAAATGTCTCTCCGAATCTTTCGTTAGGTTTGTCCATAGTCTTTATGAAACCTTAAGAAAAAGATATAGTTTAAGCATTGGTAGAAGTTTCTGAGTGAGATATATTATGTTTGATGACAAATTTCTGTAGAAAGAAATCCATATTTACAATAAAACTGTAACAGGTCCAATGCTGTACATTCACCGCCAATACAGTGTAAAAATCCTGCCTGGAGGCACCCCACCTATTTCAGGAAGAGTTGCTGCGTTTATTGTGTGACATTTATTGTTGTTTCTCGACATAAACGCGGCGAACAAAGTCGCAGGCACAGCTAGTACTCAAATAAATGTGAAAAATTGTAACAATTAAATAATTGTATTAAAATGTAAAGAGAAATGACTGACTCTAAGTTCCTTTCCTTTTTTTTTTTTAAATTTCAGAATGTCATCGGCGGCCCTCTAGCAGTGACAACTCAATACTCTCGCTGCATGAATACAGTGATCGGTGTCAACGCTTATGGGGACGCTTGCGGCCCCACGGTATTCACCAAGGTTAAACACTACACCCCCTGGATTGAAAGCATTGTGTGGCCTTGAAAATAGCTGTGTCATTTTATAAATAAATAAATTTCGCTTCATTGACTTTTCTTTTGATAAAATCTGCTGCCCCTTGAATTATGTATTATAGGTCCTAATCCTAACTAATGTTATATACTTATACGAATTGACATATGGAAAGATAGTAAGAAAAATACACCAGGTGATTGAGACTGGACCACCGCCCGTAAAATCGCTTTCTTCCATACAAAGCGGCAGGATTGGATGGTATTTTTCCAGGCCTGCTAAGATGGTACGATGGACCGCTAATACATAGGCTGCACTAAAAGTATCGGGAATGGATTATTTCCACTGTTTCTGTGATATTAAAATCTTTTTAATTGAAAACACCTTGGTTTTAAAAATCGAATACCATTTATTTAAAAAAAAAAAGAATCTCGGTCTTATCACAAGGTTTTGTCAAACTTGTTTAGTCGTTGAGAAAATGGAATTGACTCGAGAAAATTCAAGAGCGATGATTTATTATGACTTTCAAAGTGGTTTAACGCAAAAACAGTGTGTTGACCGGATGATTTCTGCATTTGGTGATGAAGCCCCATTCAAAACCACAATTTATCGCTGGTTTGCTGAATTTCAACGTGGACGTGTCAAGCTCAGTGATGATCCCCGTCAAGGTCGTCCAAAAACTGCAGTCACCCAAGAAAACGTTGATGCTGTACGTAAGCTGATTGAGAAAGATCGACATGTGACATACCGCGAAATTCAGGCAACTTTAGACATTGGCATGAGTCAAATACAAATAATCTTGCATGAACAATTAGGTGTAAAAAAGTTGTTTTCCCGATGGATACCGCATTCGCTCTGTGAAGAGCAAAAAGCGGCTCGCGTTACTTGGTGCGTCAGAACTCTCGAAAGATTCCACGCAGGATCCTCAAATGCCGTATACAACATCGTATCAGGTGACGAATCCTGGATATACGCGTACGAACCCGAAACAAAAAACCAGTCACGAGTTTGGGTGTTCGAAAATAAGTTAAAGCCTACAAAAATTGTTCGTTCACGGAGTGTTGCATAAAAAATGGTGGCCACGTTTGTCTCCAAAACCGGCCATGTTGGGACTATTTCTCTTGAGGGACAAAGAACGGTTAATGCAGAATGGTATTCTAGCATTTGTCTGCCACAGGTCGTTTCTGAACTCCGTAAAGAGAACTGCAACCGCCGCATCATCCTCCTTCACGACAATGCGAGTTCTCACATCGCGCACAGAACAAAAGAATTTTTAAAGCAAAAAAACAGAATTATTAGACCATCCGCCGTACAGCCCCGACCTAAGCTCTAATGATTTCTATACTTTCCCTAAAATAAAGAATAAATTGCGTGGTCAGAGATTTTCATCACCTGAAGAAGCTGTGGACGCCTACAAAACGGCCATTTTGAAGACCCAATTTCCGAATGGAATGGTTGCTTCAATGGTTGGTTCCATCGTATGGAAAAATGTGAAAAATTTTGCGGAGAATACTTCGAAAGCAATAAATACATTTTTAAATAGTAATGTTGTGTCAGTTCCTTGATTCCCGAAATTTTCAGTGCCGCCCTCGTAGATCATCTACGGAAGCTACTTTGCACACCGCTATATCCCCTTGAAATGAAGAGAAGTCAAAGTAGTCTTCATTCCTAAACCCGGCAAAGGACTGAAACACAACCGAAATCATTTAGACCCATCAGTCTCACATAATTATTATTTAAAGTGCTGGAGAGACTAATGAACAGGGAAATCAGGAGCACTGCACTAGTCAGCTACCCTTAGAAAACGAACAAACATGCTTACTCGATGGGCAAATCAACAGAATCTGCCCGCATAATGTACCGCCTATACTATAATTTGGCTTCTTACAAATCTGATGAGAAACTTTAGTAAACCACTGGAGTTTGAGCTCATGATTAGTTTTGGTTTGGTAACGATGGTCTTATGCTGAAGCCAAGAGTCGGTGGTGTGGAACACCTGTTTACTTTTTAATTCGGTTTGCCATTAAAGCGTGTTCAGTTTTACAAACAACAATTATTATTTATAATAAACGGAAGGTAGGACGCCCCCCAGCCAGATGGACCGACGACCTGAGGAAGGTAGCTAGGAGGGGCTGGATGCGGAAGGCGGAGGACCGGGTGCTATGGCGCACATTGGGAGAGGCCTATGTCCAGCAGTGGACTAACTTAGGCTAATTGATTGAACTAGGTTTCACCGCGTAAGTCCCGAATATCGGGATAAAAAGTAGCTTATGCGTTAATCCAGGTCTCCAGCTATCTACATACCAAGTTTTATCGCAATCGGTCTAGTACTTTTTGAGCCAATTCGTTACAAACATACTTACATACAAATCTTTCCTCTTCATAATATTAGTATAGAAGTATAGCTCGTTGGCTGCTTCGCTCGCGATAATGTAGATCAATTCATGTATACTCGGGAACACTTTTTCTTGATGATCGATTCTTTAGTTACAGTGTGACAGCATAACAAACTCGTATTAGTATATATATATATATTGGTATAGGTCTCTTTTTTAGGATTTTTTTTTATTTTTTTATTAAAAAAACTAATAGTAACGTGGGTCACACATTACTAGTATTCTTGTTAACCTCTCCAGCTAAGCTAAATATGCTTGTGTTAGGAGTGGGTTTACGACGGTAGTGCTCTGGGTGGGGTTCGAACCCGCAACCACTTGATCGCAAGTCCGACGCCTTAGTAAATAAGTCTATAACTTGAAACTTTGCACACTTATCAAGTACGGATGACAATGCATTAATTTAAATAGCTTGTTCCATGTTTTATATCCAAACGGTATTGTCTAGCGCCAAGTACGCGTTTAAAATAAATATTCTGGAGAGGGAGGCTGAGAAAGGCTGAGTCCGAGGAAGGCTACAGGCACGCAAATTACGCACTTCCCATCACGGGAGGTAGTTACAAACTTAATAAATTGATAATGAATATGATGATGATGTAGTAGAAGTACAGAAAGCTAAAACAATATGTGCTATAAAGTTAAAAACGCCTACATAAAGCTCTAGGGTCCAGCATATATTTTTATCAAAATAGTCGAAATTCGACTGCCAGGCGAACTATTGTTAAATATCTACAGTATTTATGAAATCAATTTGATTTAGATATGAAAGTTGATATTCAACACATATTTGATTAAATTTCTCTAGTACCTACTTTATTTCCCACAATTCAGTTCTCTCGCACTGTAAGTAGAGCTAAGCATCATGTGATCCATTGTCATTAGTTTTAATATCTACTGGTCTACAAACCGAATGTGTCTGGTGGGTTTTCCATCCTCAATTACTATCTAACCCCCACGGGCCATGACCCCACCGGGGATAAACAACAAGGTGGTATGTCGGACTCGAACCGACTAAAAGCACACAGTGTTCCTTCACCGGGTCTAACGGCGGGGGTCTCAGGTGTACCCTAAACGATGTCTGATATCCGCCTCCACGCGGACGTAGTCGCGAGCAAATATTAGTTCTGTAATAAATTGAAAGACATCTTTGAAAAAACCAGTTTATCTTGAATGACCTCAAGAACACGTATTTAGTTTCAAAAGAATTTATGAACAAATAGACGCGTTTCTTATCCTAATGTACTAAGTTAAAATATCAATAGCAGATATGAAATTAAATATTACTTGATATAATAGGTGTGTAGAAAATGTTTGTGTGTTTGTTAATTGTTGTAAATATAGGTGAGTAATGTTTTTATTAGTTTAGGTAAGACAAGGATGTAATACTAGACGGCCTTGTATTATTTTAGTTATACCACACATAACAAATTCACTAATACTTTGTTATTCTTTAATCTTTTTAAGAGATCTTTAATATATTCAATTGAAGTGGTCATCCAGCGGCGGTCGAAATTAAATCATAATCTTTATTGAAAATTTGATAAAAACATAATATGTGTATATGTCTATAGATAGATAGAATATTCTTTATTGTACACCACATTTAGAAGAGTGACATTATAAAACATAGTTAGAAACAGGTTATAATAGCTGGCGAGCGCAATGGGCGGTCTTATCGCTGACTCTTTCTCTACATTCCATTAATCCCACTTATATTATAAATGTGAAAGTTTGGATGGATGGATGGATGTTCGTTACTCGTTCACGGAGAAAACCACTAACGTGATTGCGATGAAACTTGGTATGTAGGTAGCTGGAGATCTGGATTAACGCATAGGCTACTTTTTATCCCAATATTCAAACGGGATCGGACTTACGCGGGTGAAACCGCGAAGCGCTGCTAGTATTATAAATGTGAAAGTTTGGATGGATAGATGGATGTTTGTTACTCATTCACGCAAGAACCACTAAACCGATTGCCATGAAACTTGGTATGTAGATAGCTGGAGATCTGGATTAACGCATAGGCTACCTTTATCCCGATATTCCCACGGGATCGGTACTTACGCGGGTGAAACCACGTATCGCTGCTAGTATATGTATACACAGAAATATATACAGAAAAAAACACATACACATGTTTATAGTGAAATAAATATAAAAATTTATTGTATAAGTAAATAGCACAACGTGAGAGAGTTGTACACCACTTTTATTGTTAGATAGTGTTTCTTTACATGTTGTTAAAAGAGCTTAAGGTTCGGTTCGTCTAATTATTACAGGTAATGTATTAAATAAACGGATTGCAGTTACTGTAAAGGGATTATCATAAAATGCCGTAGTGTATTGCATGTTTCTAACATTTTGTGTCCACTCTTAGACATTCGTGCATTGTACATCTGACACTGGTCCCAATTCTGTTACTTCACTCGCTAAATTAAAATACACTAAATTTTCTTCATATAAGATGTAAACCTTGTACACTTCAAAACAAGGTCTTATTTCAAATTGAAACATGTAGGTAACATATGTCGCTATCGAAATAAGCAATTTATTTGTCGACTAAAGTCTGATACGCTTAAATAAACTTTAATACCACGTAGCGAGAGCCGCTATCCGTTGAATGCCATCTCTTTTGCTCTGTGTTTTTAGTAAGCGTCTTCGTAGGTGTCGATTAAAATAACGTCATCTTATTTCGTTTTGAACAAGTTTTTATACGGCATTTGAATAAATGGGGACTCTCGCTGCGTGGAAAAAAAGTTGAGTATACGTTGACAAGTTTTAGTGAAATTTAGTGGCGCTGAGAAATAGATGCCAGTAACAAATAGACCTTATTACGAAGTCCACAAGGTTGATTTCATATGAAGAAATTAAGTCAGGTTTTAGTTTAGTCGAGTGTACAATAGAATCGGCACCACTATACACTTTTGTAAAACTAAAGCGCCGTCGAAAGTAGCAAAAAAGTATTTCCAAATTTATTGGCGACACTGAAGCTTGTCAATAGAATCTAATTAAAAAAAAAATGTTAACGAACAATTAGAAAAGGTAAAAAAAAATAGAAGAAGGTTTTATATTTACCTTTTTTTTGCGTGGAAACCCGCATGCACCTTTACCTAGCTATATATAAAAAAAACCGAACAAGTGCGAGTCTGACTCGCACACCGAGGGTTCCGTACGCAAACAAACTTGGATGTAGATAGTAGTATTGTCAATGTGTTGTTTTAAGCGTGTTTTCTATACAAATTGAGATACTTGTGTTGTAGTGTGAAAACCGCCTTAGATATTGAAGAAGTCGTTACGGAGCTAAATCACTTCTGAACCCGTATTTAATGTACGTATTTGCCTTGTTTTTTTTGCTCACAATTAGAGATTAATATGCACCAATCACACGAGTACTATACAGACAGGGTGGTAAACATGTATAAAACCAGCCCAATGTTAAGTAGACTGGCTTTCAAACTTTCAAGAAAAGAGCGTACTCCTATCTCAACAGCCGGCAACGCACTTGTGACTCTTGAGTTGCAGGAGTCCATGGGCGACGGTAGTCACTTACCATCAGGACGTTTGAACTACCAGCCCTTTTATTGAACTTATTTAAATGTTTGGTTTAGTAACTATTTACGAGCATTAATGATGTCAGTAAAAAAAATTGGAAACAGCTACTTTTTAGGGTTCCGTTCCTCAAAAGGAAGAAAGGAACCCTTAGAGGATCACTTTGTTATTCGTCTGTCTATCTGTCAATATCCTTTTTCTAATTAACCTGTAAATGTATCAAGTTGAAATTAATACCAAATACTTATGTCTGCGGTCACTTGAAGATCAAGCTTTTAAATCAACGCAATCAAAAGATACGGCTGTTCAAGCCTTATCTTTTTATCAAAACCAATAGGGTACTTCCCATTGATCTAGAATCATGAAATTTGGTAAGAAGCAAGGTCTGATAGCACAAGTAAAGGAAGAAATCGAAAGTCGTTAACTGCAAATTTAAGGTTTAAGATCTTTATTCTCACTAAGAATATTACAAAATTAACTTACGTGAGCAAAATACTTCACGAGTGAATGTCAAAAGTAAATAGAAAGTAGATACAGAAAATAACATACATTTAGATAACTGACTGGTTCTTTATTAAAAAAATATCAACTTGGCAAACATAACCTTTACTAACAATATTTGAGATTAAATAATATTACACACAAAATAAAATCAGAAAGCAATACGACTATGGTGAACGTCCTTCTGATCCGGTGGTCGCAGTAAAAGTGGACGAGAGCCACCTTCCTTCCTGATCCCCTCCGCAACTGTTATCTCCCCCACATCACGCCACTATGACGTTACGGCTAGGTCCCGCCTACCAAAGTTTTCGTTTCCGCTAACTATACTTTATTATTTATTTTTACAACTAATACACTACAACACATAATAAAGCACAATATATGCAAATGAGGGTAAGAATATAAAATGTTGGACCGGCAGATGTGTTATGTCTGATATGGCATAGATGGACGATCGGATTTAGTACCTATCTTCAATATTAATAGCTCAGCCAAGGGGTACGGTAGACTGGATTGAAACCTTACCTGAATAATAAAACATGAAAAAATAGTGATTTCGAGTCGACAACGTATATCCGCAAAATTCGGATTGTTGAGTATTTTGTTAAAGTCGGTGCAAATGGCAGTCGCCATATTGGCCACTCGGATGCCATCTTGAGTACGTTAAGGCCGATTTACACGTTATAAAACCGATAACTACAAAAATATCTACAGACATTTTGTAAAAGATTATTATGAGTCACATTTCACCCGAGTGAAGCCGGATTTTCATCTAGTATAATATATTGTGATCTTTTCGTTTTTATTTCTCCCTTGAAATAAACACGTTACAAAAACACATTATAAAAACAATTATTTTAGTTTATTTATGTTATTATATTGTTGTTTAAAATGTGGTATTTCGGTAATTTTTTAAAAGTAATAATTGATCGTGAGTCCTTAATGTTATTTGGTAATTTGTTATACAGCTGCACACCATCACAAACTAAACTTTTCTTGCCAAAGTTTGTGCGAGGTGGACGTAGAACAAGATTATTAGCACTACGTAGTAAGCATTTTTGTATTGCGTATCTTATAGTAAAGCTTATATTAGAGTGAATGGATATCCACTCTAATACAAGAATTTGTTCAATATTTTTCTTATTGTGTTAAAGTTAAGTTTGTCTTTCGGAAAAACGGGCATAAACGTATTATCTACGTACAAGCTTGTTGGCTTACGGAACCCTCGGTGCGCGAGTCAGACTCGCCCTTGTCCGTTTTTTTTTATACTTCACCTACTTGTATTCATTTTACATAATATATACTGTAAAGTAAATCGGGACTTAATGCAGTTGATACTGTTACGAGCTGAGGTTCCTGAACCTCAGCTCGTAACAGTATCAACAATTAGAAAATTATACTAAATTGTTACCATAATAGACACAATTTATTTTAATAGATCACAAAATACACAGGGAAACTAGCAACAACACAATATCAATAATTTATTATCACTATTACACTTACACTTTACTAGCTATTAATTCACTTGACACTCACTTGAAACTAACTGAAAATCCGTAATGCCACGTTTTATATAGCGAAACGGTATTTCTAGAAAAATTGCGACACCTCTGGTAAATTCTACAAAACAATAGAACTCGCTATAACATCCTAGTATCTTCCATTAATGGTTTACTACTTAGTTCCGTGTTGTCTCAACAGATGGCGTGTATCTTTATTTTGTAGCTCTCTACGCCTTCCCACAGTCGCCAATAGATGGCGGGTTATTCGTAACAATACTTATTAGTTCTTAATAGTTTTTTTTTAATCCACTTACAAGTACGTGTAAAGTTATTATTCTTATATAATTTTTCTTAAATCTATGTTCAAAAGCAAATATTAAAATAAAAACGTAACACAGATTATTACCATCTGTCTATCCTTTTCTCAAACTTATTTGAGGTCTTTGCAATATGTTTTTTTCTTAGAATCTACTCTATAATTCGTCATTACACCGCTTACTTCCCCCTTATGTAGGTATATCTTTTTCCACGCAGTCAAATTTTGTTGGTCGTTAACTTCCATACATAAAACTTTCTTCACCACATTCTGCTCATCCCTTCACGTCACATCATAAATATGAAATTAAAATAATTATTTCAGTTACACCATCAACGATAGCCAAAGTCGGAGAAAATGGAGACTTCCCTTGCGGGTAATTTGATAACTATTCTATCTATACTAATACAATAAAACTGAAGAGTATATTGTTTTGGTTGAACGCTCTTCAATACTGGCTAGTGGCTGTCGCTATTGACGAAGTTTATGGGATTTTTAACATTTTTAACAAAAACGCGAGTAAAACTGCGAGGAACGTCTACTGACTTAAAATAATTACATGAATTAAAAAAAAACTTGCTGAAAAAGTAACAACGCCATCTATGGAGGCAGGTGTAATACACATATTACGCCCACCTCCACAGGTGGCGTTGTTGGTCGATAGTGGTGCACTGATGGTATTGATCGGTGTAAAGGCCCGCCATTGATAAGTAAGCTTCTGTGATTTTTCGGGAGTTACCAGGGTATAACCTAGTCAGGCAAAATATCTATAGTAGTAATTAGCGCGTCTATTTATATTTTAGAATAATAGGTACGTTACATTGTCCTCACATTTCATTTACGCTTATAAGCAATGAAACCTGAAAGTAAAAAATATTTTAAAAAAGAGTGTCCTTGGAGTTTCTTGCCTGTTCTTCTCCATAGGATCTACGTATTGGAACAGGCAACTAGCTTCACGACTGACTTAGTCTGACTGACTCCTACTCCTGACAATTCAAAAATACCTATTATTGGTTTAATTGAAATAAAGGGTTTTGATTTGATTTGATTTGATCAGGCGCTGTCACAAGCTCGTCTTGAGAGTCGATTTATATAATTTTTTTTTTACTTTTGCTCTATTTTCAGTTCTGATCATGCAGTTGACAGATTTAACGAGTTCAAATGCCAGAACGGGACTTGTATCGCCTTGAAACACGTGTGTGATGGTATTCAGCACTGCCCAGACGCAAGTGATGAGACTTTCTGTAAATATTCCAGGAAAAGGTTAGCTGTTACAAAAGTTAAAACGTTGTCTATTTCTACGACATGCAGGTCGACAAATCTATTTCAGAAGGATGTAGGACATGCAATTTATTGGAGCAACTCCTAATGAACTCGAACAAGCGGCTACAGTATATTGGGCTGCAAAGGTTCATTTCCAGCTCAGTGGAAATATTTGTCTAGATCAAAATACCCATTTGCATCATCTGGGTGTATACATAATATGTATGTTTTATGTTACAAACTGCTTAGTTTGGGTCTAGATGGCGCTGTGTAGTATAATTATATAGTGTCAAGGTTTTGTTTCATATCAGATCTTCGCTGGAACTTCAGGCTTTTATCTAAATCCTTTTGGCAATTCGTATTCGCTTAATTCGTGAGTGCCTTAGATTCATATAATATTAAGGTCATCTGCATAAACATACAATCTGGTTTAGGGTTATTAAAAGCTCATAATCCTGTTAACTATTTAAGGCAACATCGACATGCGTAGAAAACAAATATCAGTCCCATCTAGCGAATAGAAGCCGAACTACTAATCTTGTATCGCGCAATGAAAATTCTCGTGCCGAGTAGTATAAATACAACTCTCCGACGTCATCCGTTATGCCAGGGTCTGCCAGGCAAGAAGACCAAACCTTATCAGAAGATTCTCCCTTACTGTTTAAGTAACACCTAGTTTTATCAATATATTATTACCTCTGATTACAGATCAACAAGGTCCAACGCCTGTATTCTGCCCGCATACCCCAACCAAGGAACATATGAAGTCCTAAGTAATCCAAATGCCCGCCCTGGTCAGTCTTTTGATAGATTCTTACTGACAGTACGTTGTAGACGAGGGTATGGTGTTGTTAACAAGGATGGATCTAGTGGAAGCAGTAGTAAAGCCTTCTGTATCGACGGAATGTGGGATCAGAACATGCCTCAATGCGTTCGTGAGTATTTTATAAACTGACTATCGTTTAATTTGTGACCAATGCTTGCTGCTTGCTAGCGATCTCCATTCTTGTTTTGTGAGGACGTGGTGTCCACTACAGCGGTGCGGCAAAGGTCTAGTGCGAGTAGATTTCTGAACCAACCTTCCGCACTCAATGATGTGCCGGCTGCTGCTCAAGCATAGGTCAGCCGCGAATTTCGGAGGCTTCTTTGTTAGATTATAATCGAGTTTCTTGAAATAGACAATCTTGTGACGGAACAGCATATCATTTAGTCGGTTTGTTTCGATATATCATTTGAAAGATGGAGAACACTTTAAAAAATATGTATGTCCCGTAAAGGTGACCACACTTTAAAAAATGGATCATATCCCTTAGCGCAAACTTTTTGCATTGGTTGTTTCTGTTTATAAAAATCTTCAGTGGTCTAAAACCGATCGATTTCGTTGCTATATGTTATAAAGTATTGTTAATTTACATTTATTTTAATTTTTGAAGTGAAAACTTCTTTAGCGGCGTTGTGCACTTTTAGATGGGTAAAAAATGTTAAACTCGCGTAGGAACACGTGACCCTGATGTCAGACATTGATGTCGATTCGAAAAAAGTCTGATTGATTGCAGAACTTCTTATTAGTTACCTCTATCAAAATATCAAAACAAATGGAGGTGCCATATTTGTCGTGATTACTTTTTGAAGTGAAAACTTCTTTAGGAACGTTGGGCAGTTTTGGGTTGGACAAAAAAGCACTGAACTCGCGTGACGGTCACGCTTGGGTACATATATAGATGTGTGTGTGTGTTATGTTTTCACTTCTAACGTGCAGTCCCACGACTGACAGTTTTTTTTTATTTACCTTCAATTCACAGGTTTTTGTAGACTAAATCCGGATCCCAGTGTACGCTACATGTGCCACGTGTCAGGAATGGGGTTTCAGGTTTGTGGCAAATATGTGGCACCAGGAACGTTGGTCAGCTCTATCTGCAACACTCCTATCTACTACTCTACTGAAAATTTACCAAATATGAGATGTAGAAATGGATTGTGGAACTATGTTGCTCAGTGCAAAGCAGGTTAGTACAAATTTTTGGGATGCTACACTGTTACTGCTACGTATCTTATAGCAAGACTTCTGCTGTACATCCTTTAATAATACAGCAAATTAAAATGCCTTCTTACATAGCTACTCGTCCTACGAGTTATTTTATCCTAACATTACATTTAATTTATAGATTTCTTGGTCAGATAATTCCCTTTCCTTCAGAATGTGGTCGAGTGACACCTGAAGCCTTTCAGCTGGTAATTGACGGGAAAGAAGCAAAGCGTGGAGAGCTTCCATGGCACGCTGGTATTTACCGTATTGACCGGACGGAACCAAACACTCTTGAGCAGATCTGTGGCGGATCCCTCGTGTCCAATAATGTGGTTATATCAGGTAATCGCTAAATAATAAGACCATCATTAAACCGGCTATCCTGAATGTTGACCCATAAAGGGAATTGCTGAGTGACTGCTGCAAGTAGCTGAAATGTAAATGTTGATAAGGTGAGGAGTTAATACATTTTCAGGAGGGTAATTGGAATAGAGTCATAAATTAATTAATTTTAATCTTATTTTATCAGTATTACAATTTAATCGTCATCAGAAAACTTAGAGTTACAAGTGCCTTTGCATTCCACATCGTTCCTCGACAAATCTTTTACCGTTGTTGCAACAAAATTGTGGAATGCACAACCTACCGAAATAAGAAAAGTTCAAACTGTAAACGCCTTCAAAGCAATGGTGAAAAGTCAATACCTAAACTTATAGCTCCATCAAGAGGTATATTGAAGTCATCTGTCACTTTTATCGTTATAATGTTTATTTGCTGAATATTGTTATGTATTTTCTCAGAATTTAATTATTCATGTTATTGCTTCACTATATATGAAAATAAATGTTCATATTTGTATATTTATATATGTATATTGTGTGCTTATGTATAAAACTAGGTATATGTTTGTATATATGTATGTGTAAATATGTAGTACACCGACAGCTACCACTTAATTCAGTCACTAAATCCATCTTAAGGTTGTCTGGTAGAGATTGCTCTTAGTGATAAGACCGCCCATTCTACATAACAATAACAAATAATCAATTATTATAGTTTACTATTATTGGTGTACAATAAAGATAACTATATTATTCTATTCTAAAACATAAGAGGAGCCTGAAAGCAGCATAGGGGTAAGCAGTGAAAATGACGAATGAAAGAGTGAGAGAGAATCGAAAGAATAAACAAAGTGCCACGACCCCAAATAAAATTGGAAGTACGGTAGGCAGACTTAAAAGATAATTTTTATTTTGTCTGCTTATCTTACGATTAGGGATTGACTGCAAATCAGACGGCTTTTTTCAGCTGCTCACTGTTTCTGGAGTGACGTGTGGAAACTACTACCAGCCTCTGACTATAGAGTAGCAATTGGCAAACTCTATCGTTCGTGGGACAGCGAGAGGGATATTGGTGACCAGAAATCTAATGTAAGGAACTAATTCTAACTTTCTCAAGTGATATTTTATAACCAACTTTAGGCCTATCTTAGTCCCTTAAGGTACAAGTCTAAGGCGCACTGCAAATGATTCCGAGCAGGACGACATTGAAGCGTTCGCAGAGTGCAGCTGCATTGCTTTACGTGCACCACAGCACCAGTGATGACGTGGACCGCAGGTTGCATTGTACGACATTCCGTCTCGCGCGAAAGTATGATATCGACTGACCGTCATGGGGACGCGAGTTCATTGATTTTTCCCCATACCTACCAAAAGTACCTATATTATTATTCTGATAATGTACAAAAATATGAGAGCACGATGCGCCAGAACTGGGGAAGTCCTTAGATCTTTGCGTTAATTTTTTTGTTGTTTGATCGTCAGCTTTTCTTTTGTTTACTGATTATGATGATACTTTCATGAAAAATTTTGGACCATGTCTTGTAGAAGATAATAACTGGCTGACTAGAGGTACAGTCCAAGGATTGAATCGTTATATTTTATACAGAAATGCAGGCTAATTGCTTTTTGTAAATACATGTACCCAGACCTTTTGCAGATAGACATATTCATGCATAGTAATATTTGTACCCGCCCAGTACAAATATTACTATGCATCGATCGAAAACCCGCCCTCTGAGGTTGCTGTCAATGCATTACCACCGCGCCACATTGGTTGACATTGGAAAGGGAGCTTAGAGAAGGGAAGGAAAAGGTTAATTATGGAATTTGTTTCGTTGGTCCGGGATGTCTTAATAAAAGGTGTTTCGGTTCCCGATCCCCCTAATTTAGGCGCAGTATGGCACACCGTGTTGTTACAGTCGGTTAGATTCCGGAAACCCTGATGGGCTGACGGCCCGAGAGGGTTTCACACTGAATAAAAAATAATAGGCGTTTATTTCGTTATGAATCTTCATCTGCATTTGATATTATAATTTTTGTTTAGTAAAATGTTTTTTATCAATCAATTTCAGGTAAAAGAAATAAAAATACCATATCTTTTTGAAGGTGTATCTGCTAATTTTCAAGAAGACATAGCTGTTTTGATCCTCACGTCTCCCTTCATCTACAAGACGTACATAAGACCGGTGTGTCTCAACTTCGATTTTAACTTCGAAAGATTACAATTGCAGCCGGATAATTTAGGAAAGGGTTGCTTTTTCAAAATCTTAATAAAAATTCTAGCAAAGGTTTGTTTTCCTTTTTGTAGCAGAAATTATTGTTTTATACTTACATACATACGTATATACACGTATTAAACACAAACATTTTGCTAACTAATATTTGGTCCCATTCACGTAATAGGGGACAAGCCTATTGCCTTCAACCATGTGGGATTTAAAGATGGGAAAAATGGGAGTATATTGACACGGAAAGATAGGTAAGAAGGGAAGGTAATGGCAGGAAGCCGATATTGCTGATGCGGATGGATTGAGGAGTGAAGCAGTATCTCAAGCAGGCCGAGGCAAATGCATACCTGTAAGTCGAACTAGCTGTTGCTGGGAAGTCCAAGTCCTCTAACAAACTTTTTAAATTTCTATACATATTAGATGTGAAAATTGGGACTTAATCGCAATAATAACCAAGTGCCGATAGTTGCCAAAACTAGCTACTTATGGAAACATTGCTGAATTCTTTCTTATCAGTCCACCAGCGACAAATATTTATAAATTCTTGAGCATCTCCTTCTAGCGTCTTCAATTGCCATTGTCAATCACCATTTACCAAATGGGTATTACTGTTCAATTTCGTATGCTGGCTGGGGTCTGACAGCGGCCAATGGAAACGCTTCACCAACCCTGAAAGTCGTTGACATGCCTTTTGTCAGCGAGATCATCTGTGTCAATACTTTTCCACCGTCTTTCAGAGAGTATTTAACTGGAGACAAGTTTTGTGCGGGGTACACCAATGGTAAGAAGACAATGTCAATTATTTTATATACATAAGCAAGAAGGAAGGCTCTGGAAGGAAAAGAATATTGATTATAGGGATTACTTAGGGAGTGTAAACAATAGCTCAAGCAGGTCAGGGTCGCTTTTTCATGGTATAATGGGCAAACGATCAGGCGGATCACCTGATGGTAAATGATTACCGCTGCCCATGGCCACCTGCAACTGAAGAGTCATAAGTGCGTTGCCAACCTTTAACGTAGGAGTAGTGGTAAGATGGAAGAGGGGAGAGGGGGGAAGGGAAGGGTTAGGGCCTCTGGTAACTTCAGTCACTCGGCGAAAAGTAATGCAAGCTAGCTCTTTCACTATTGAACGCTCACCTGTAACTTGAAGTGGTTGTCACCTGGAACTTCGAGCACTCAATTAAAATTAGAGGGTCAAGATCGAAAGTTTTATTAAATTGAAATAGGGAATGGATAGAATGAATGAACCTCGATGCGGAGAAAGAAAAGGAAAAAAAAGTGTTGTACGTCGATGTATATCACAACCATCTCTTCAGCTCATTGCGTGGAGCAGTTCTTGACATGGAGAAAATAATCGACCTATAACGACACAATATTTTATCCATATAGTTTTGTTTTAATCAAGCGCATCTTTGAATGAACGTTGCTGAATTCTTACCAGTCCACCCGTGACAATTATTATTCACAAATTCTTGGGTTTCTCCTTCTAGCGTCTTCGTTTTTCAACTGCCGTGGTCAATCACCATTTACCAAATGGGTATTACTGTTCCTTGTCAGGTTGCTGACTGGGGTCTGACAGCGGCCAATGAAATCCTGAAAACCGTTGACATTATTTTATCCATATAGTTTTGTTTGAGTCAAGCATATCTTTGAGCGTTTTAAAACACGTTATTACCTTATTACTTCCGAACAACATGGCTTTGTTAAGTATAGATCAACAACCTCTAATCTGATACTGTTCACAAACTTTTTGTTTGAGAAAATGGACGATAGAGTGCAAGTTGATGCTGTGTACACTGATTTTTGGGAGGCTTTTGAAAAGGTGGACCACAAAATACTTTTAGACAAAATCGCCTTTAATGGTATTCGTGGGAATCTGTTAAGGTGGTTCATGGCATACATTTTCAATAGAACACAACGGGTTGTTATTAATGGATTCGAGTGTAATTCCGTCACTGTTTCTTCTGGAGTTCCCCAAGGCTCCATTCTTGGTCCCCTTCTTTTAATTTTTTTCATTAATGACATAAGCAACTGATATTAAAATATATTTACCGTGTAAAAATGTACAGGACTGGCTGTTGCTGCAAGAGGACATAAATAGACTGTCTGTCTATTGCTGAAACAATAAAATTCAGCTCAGCTTGTTCAAATATAATACTATATGCTTTACTAAAAATAGGAATTTCATTGCTTATGATTACAACCTACAAGGAATTCCTTTACAGAAAGTAGACTCCATCCGTGATCTTGGTGTCTTACTTGATTCTAAACTTCATTTAGATTTACATATTGATAATATTATTAACAAGGCTTATAAGATGTATGGGTTCGTCATGATATCAACAATTGATTTTAAGAAATCGTCCACATTATTCTACTATATAATACCCTCATTCGCTCTCAACTTGAATATGCTGTGCAAATCTGGAGCCCCATTTACATTAAAAATGTGGTTAGACTAGAAATGGTTCAAAAGAAATGTTTGCGAACTATGAATTATAGATATCACCGGCCAAAATTACCATACACAGAACTGTTGTATAAGTATAACCTATTAAGCTTAGAGTCCAGGCGTGTCCATTTGATGGCTATGGCGTTGCACAGCTTTTGTAACAATAAGTTCGACTATAACAAACTTAATATGTTATGTTGTGCCTAGAACGGTGCATCGCAGGGTGAGTGCGTGCCGGCTGTTTTACACCGTAAGATGCAAAACGAATGCTGGTGTGCGCGCGCCTATGCACCAAATTCTGGAGACGTATAACACACATTTCCCAGATCTTGAACTTTTCTCTGTTCCTCAAAATAAGTTTAAAGGATTGGTACGCAATATTTTGGCTAGTAAATGATTATTAGGTTATTTCAAATTAATCTATCTACTAATTCTCGGCTGATAGGCACTATATCAATTACTTGAGAATTTTGCGTATGAACTAAATGCTCACTCTTAATTTCTTACTATGTCTGTGGACATTGGTGTGGGTTATACGTTTACCTTATTTGAAACACGTTTTTTTTAATATAGTAAGACAGAGCGTGTAACTGTTTTTTGTCCCAATAAAGAAAAAAAAAAAGAACTATTTTTAAAATTTTTAGATCACTTTGTTTTCCTCAATTCCGCAAAATGACCTAAATTTCAAACCTTGCTGGTTTACTGGTACTGGTACCTTCTTTATCTAATTTTTAAAATATTCAGCTTGCCTCATTTTTTTTTGAAGTTATGAAGTGAAAAAATAAGTTGTGTGGTGTCAATATCAATAATTTTACAATTAATATAACTATATATATGCTCGTTTGAAATAAGAACACAATTCATCAATCAAACACCATCAAAAGTAGAAATGAAAACTCTTTCCAATATTTTTTTACTGTTAAAGTTCGTCAATTGCTACTAAAAAAAGCAATTCGGTTCATAAACAGACCAAAAGAAGGTACTAAACTGTTTAACCTTTGGCTATTTATATATAACTGCTGTTGCAGGTACCGCTTTATGCAAAGGCGACAGTGGAGGAGGACTGGCGTTTGCAGATCGAGAACTGGGCATTGATAGATATTACATGAGAGGGATTGTGTCTGCAGCACCGCGTAACGATGAGAAAAAGTGCAATGACAACGCCCTTACCACTTTCACTAAGATCTCGAAGCACCAGGAGTTAATCAATGAGTACATACAGGTTTTTCCATAACTGCTTAAATATTAACTTTTCATTTACGCCAAGGTCAAATAAAAATTAAGTTATAGCAAAAGCTAGATGTCCGCAAAATTTGGAGTCCTGAGATCACCAACACCCTTGAACCTTTGCAGTTGCGTAGAAATGTAGCCTGTGTAAATGGCAGTATTCTATCGCCTCTACCAAGGCGAGTGTTCCGAAGAGCTCTTCCAATTGATCCCACCCTTTCCTTACCTGTCCAGAACTACACGTGGCGGGCTGAGGTGTCACCCTCTTACAGTGCAAACAATCTCTTCTAGAAACAAACTGGTCAGCACCTCCTTTCTTTGCCGCACCATTAAAATGTGGAATGCTTTACCAGCACACATACATTACGTGTTAACTTCGACATATAATCCCGGGTCCTTTAAGCGGGACTTGAAAAAACATCTCTCGAGGCCGTCAAAGTGGGGGCCACCATTTTAGTATCATCCGTATCTATAATCGTGGTCTTCAGTCTTTAGTCACTCTAGCTTTCCATCAAGCGTTTTGAAGTCATTCTGACATGTCTTAATAAAAAAAAAGCAACCCAACATTTAACTTCTTACGAAGTAGGTCATGACTTTGGTGCAAGGTGCATGAAACCTGTGATCATATCCACATCTCATACTCTTGCCTTTTTCCTAAATTTACCTTCTTTTTTTTTCGTGCTTTCTTACTCCATTCTACTCTATCATTGGTCGTTTTATTGCTACTCCCTTTCTAACCATATACTCTTTTAACCAGTCCATCGATTTTGTCTTTGGTCATCCTCTACTTATGTATCAACTCGTCAACTTTCATACGTAAGACTCTCTTCTCTACATTTTGGTCATTCCTCCGCATCACATGTCCATAGTGCGATAATCTGTTGCTCCTCAACTTTTCATCCACTTTCGCTACTTTTAGGCTTACTTGAATGTATTAATTCCTCACCTTTTCCATCCTAGTCACACCACAAATCTATCTCAACAATCCCAATTCAGCTACATGCAGGCGTCTTTTATCCGTTCTTTTTGTTGGCCAACATTCAGATCCATGCAGGACGACAGATCTGATGATCATCTTGTAAATCTGTTATTTCAGTTTAATAAAGAACCTGGGATCGGATATTGCTCCTGTTACCTCCCGCCACTTCATCCACCCTGTATTGATTCGTTGCTATCCAGACCGATCTATTTCGCCATTGCTTTGTAGGAGCGACCCGAGGCCGAAAGCAACATGGCGAATCGCCAAGTGACAAAATCCACACACAACAAAACATACTTCAGCGGCATCTAGTCACATCTGTCTGTAACACGTTGCATATATTTCAATTAGTTAAATACTGGGCTCAAAAGTGTCCATCTCAATTTATTTAATTTTGTGAATAAACATGTTTTATAACACTAGTTTCCTTTCAAGAGCGCTTGCTGAGAGTGCTGTAAGAAGCTGCCCGTTTTACTCGTTCCAATGTGATGATGGAACTTGTGTGGATCTAGGAGCCGACTGTAATGGGGTAAGCAGGACTTCATCACTTGCTTGAAAATATTGTCTTTTTCAAAAAAGGAAATGCTCTAAAGCTTTTTCTGAAATATAAAAAATTTTAACGATCACTTCTTGTATTATATAAATATGTATATTCCGCAAATCTCGGAAATGGCTCTAATGATTTGGATTAAATTTTCAATTCACATACGGCTTTGTTTTTTAAGCTTATACATATAAGTACCGTTCCAGAAAAAACACGATTTTACAAGAAAAACGCCGAGCGTAGCTCGCGCTTTATTTTTAGCGGTCCGTACCTTAAAACAAGAAAACAAACCTTATAGGATTACTTCGATTTCCGTTTGTCTGTCTGACTGTCAAGACCTTTTTTCTCAGGAACGTGCGTGGAAGTATCAATTTCAAATAACATCAAATACGTGGCGTATGACAATGTATGGGGTAGTATTTTTAAACGGAAGAGTTAATTTTGTCTTTTAATCCAACTTGAAAAATACCAATTTGGGGTCTTTTTTGGGGAGACATTCGGGAAAAACGGGCAAAAATCTTCGAGAATCCGAGATGGACGAACTATCTACATACAAATTTGTACGTAACCGTCGCCTCGGTGCGCGAGTCAGCCTCGCACTTGTTTCGATTTTTTTATTTAATACTAGCAGCGCCCCGCGGTTTCACCCGCGTAAGTCCCGAGATAAAAAGTAGCCTATATGTTAATCCAGGTCTCCAGCTATCTACATACTAAGTTTCATCGCAATCGGTTTAGTGAATTTTGCGTGAAAGAGTAACAAACATCCATCCATACATCCTCACAAAATTTCACGTTTATAATATTAGTAGGATCTGTTGACGGTCTTTATTGTCATCAATAAGAAGAAAATTATATCTTTTTCATCAAAATAATAACGTGAAACACAAGTTTTCATTACTACATTCATCATTTAGCTAAGTTTGTTTTTATCAAGTAGAAATAAAACAATACGATCGAAGAACATTACCCACTTTCGGTAGTTAGGTAATAATAAAATGATTTAAAAATATTCACAGATACGAGATTGTGCAGACGGATCTGACGAGTCGGATGAACTGTGTAAACCTGCAGCGGATACTCCGGATACGTAAGATAACAACTATTAACACACATATAATAATAATAATAACTTCATACATATCACAAACGGCTGTCTGATTCCAAATTAGGCACAGCCTGTACTATGGTAACCAGACTACTAATAAACATACTTATATATATAATAAATACATACATATTACAGATAAGTTACACCCCGACACAGAACAAATGACACACACAATTATTTGTCCTGGGTAGGAATCATACCCACAACGTCTGGCTCAGCAATCAGGATCACTAAATACTATACCTCCTAATTTCTACAAATCAGAACACTTTTTTTGTTTTGGGAGAAAAAAATGTTTCCTTTACATTTAGCAAGGCTCGGGACAGCCATTTGGGTATGTGGGGCTTTTAAAACTTTAAGATATAACTAATCTCTAAATGTGTGTCGCCGGAAAGGCGTTGTTATGAAACCGGTGACCCATGAGGTTTATGGAGAAAAGATTCTCTGGTAAAACATTAAAACGCCTTTTCTCTTGGCCAACGTCTAGACGATATAAACACCTCATAGTATAAATCTATGTTGGAACTGGCTCGTCAGAATCATCAATTATCAAAAACTGCCTGAGGTCATTGGCCTCTTGAAAATTTTGCACCGAATTTAAATTTTCGTACAACGCCATCTAGGGGTACCAAAGTAATTTAAATAAAATCGATTGAATTTAATACAAAATTTTCTTAATACCCCGTCGTTGGCACACAAGCATACAGCCTGCCTAATGGTAAACGGTTACCGTTGTCTATGGACGCTTACAATTCCAGGGACTCGCATCTCACCTTACTCAACGAAAACTATTAGCTTCTGCAAAAGAATAATTCAACTTAAGATCAAAACCTGTAATGTAATGCTAAACTGTGTAACTGTAATGCTAAAGAAAAGCGTCATCGCAATTTAATTACACACTCTTTTCCAGATCAAATGTGCCAGGCTGTATTCTTCCACCGTATCCCGATCACGGGACATACGTAGTCCCAAATTTCCCGAATGCTAGACCTGGCCAACGACTAGAAAGCCGCGTTCTTAAAGTTGTTTGTTCGGAAGGATATCAGGTGGAAGTAAATGGCATGAGAACAAATAATACTGACGTATACTGCAACAATGGAGTTTCGTATGAACAGTTGCCAAAGTGTGTCTGTAAGTTAGCTACTTACAGACACACTTTGGCAATCCTTACTTATTAGTAACATTAACCTGCGGCTTCGTTGCGTGTCCCTTTTGTCCTTTCTGTACCCCAGAAGAATTGTTATTAAATTCAAGAGGAACTTTTCGACCCGACCGTCAGTTTTAGAGACTAGCGCGTTCAACCAAAAAAGAAAGTGTGTGTGTGTGCTATTCACACACGGCAGAAGTGGAACTTCAGAAAAGTAGGCTACGAGAGAATGAGATATAATAAAAAATAAAATCAACACAAATAATTTACTATCATATTGTATACTATTCTTGTTAACCCCTCTTAGCTTAGCTGAATGCTTGAGATAGGACTCTGTTGACGTAACAACAGTCGGACCCCTAATACTTTGGGTACGGTGGCACATCGTGAGGTTTATAGTCGGTTCTATTTCGACACACCGCCACTTCGAGAACCCCGGTGGTTGTGACGACCCGGACGGTTGAAACAAGTAGAAAAAAAAGGAGTGGGTTCAAGTGAAGTGAAGACCCGTGGGGTGTCCACATGATTAAAACTAATAAAAACACCGACACCTTAGCCATTTCGCTAACGCTGCTAACATAATGAATTAGCACTTTTGTTTAATTTGCAGCAGTGGAGTGCGACTGGGAAGGCATCAAGGGCCAATGTGTCCCCTCTAGTGTATGTCTCTCTGCTCTGGATGGCAGTCCGAAAAGACCAAAGCCACCCGTGAGTAAAATTAACCAACTAATTTTATACTATGTGTAGGGGATACTGGTTGGGATTGAAACCTCTTCAAGTTAAATTAACAAAAATATTTAATACTTGAAAAGCGCAGTGTACAATCAAATTATCAACGAACAATCAATTTAAAAGTAAGAGACGTTAACCAATGTAACGCTGTTATATAGGCAGGGACTTTTTTTTCTAATGTCAATGTTGCCTACATCGAAATATAATAAGGACAATTAGTATCCAACATTCCCCCGGGCGTTGGAAGCTGTTGCTTTCAACCTTCCTTCTCATGTACCGGCAACACACATATCTTGCTATGCGCTCGGCGAACAACTCCTGAAGCAGTTCTGACATCAGCTACTCTATTAATGCCATCCTGGCCTGGATATACAGCTACTATCCGTCCAAGCTTCCACTTGAGTGGGGGTAAATTGTCCTCCTTCAGTATAACCATTTGACCTGTGTGCAAGGGATTATTAGGATAATGCCACTTAAAACGTTGCTGCAACTCTGAAATATACTCTTTGGCCCACCTGGACCAAAAATGTTGTCGAATCTGTTCGATGCGTTGATATCGAGATAGATGGTTAGGCGAAAGGTCCTTCAGGTCATCTGTAGGTAAAGCTGTCAGAGGACGCCCGATCAAAAAATGTCCAGGTGTTAAGGGTTGCAAATCATCAGGACACGGTGATAAAGGCGTTAAAGGACGGGAATTGAGTACCGCCTCAATTTGAACAAGTACAGTGTTTAGTTCCTCGTAAGTTAAATAACAATTTCCCAACACTCTCTGTAAATGGAACTTTGTGGATTTGACCCCAGCTTCCCATAGACCACCGAAATGGGGAGCGTAGGCCGGGGAAAAATTAAAATTAATACCTTCATTGGCAGCGCTCTCAGAAACCGAGTCGCGAGATACTTGTAAAAATCGCCCTATCTCATTTGAAGCACCCACAAAGGCTGTACCGTTGTCAGAAAATATATTTTTGGGTTTGCCCCGTCTAGATATAAACCTGCGCAAGCATGACATAAAGCAGTTACTCGTTAAATCACTCACTAACTCTAAGTGTATAGCCTTAGTCGAAAAACAGACAAAAATTGCAATATAAACCTTAACGTGCCTGCATCCACGACCTTGACGACTCACGGCTAGTAACGGACCCGCGTAGTCAACGCCAACATTCTCGAAAGGGTAACTAGGGTTAACGCGTTGCTGTGGTAAATGTCCCATTTGAGGAGCGGTGATTTTTCCTCGTAACCAATTACATTTTACGCAACTACGATAACATGCCCTAGCTAAATTGCGCCCACCAACTGGCCAAAAACGCTCTCTTATTGACGCTAATAAAAGTTGAGGTCCAGCATGGAGCAACTTAATGTGCTCTTGCTGAAATAACAATTTTGTGTATATATGATTGGACTGTAAAATCATAGGAAATTTTTTATCATTATCAAGGTTCGAATTATTTAGTCGACCCGCAACTCGCATAATACCATGGGGATCTAAATAAACGCTTAGTTTTGAAAGATAGCTCTTACGAGGTAAAATCTTGCTTTTACTTAATATTTCATATTCTGGATATGATTGCATTTGAGATACTTTAATTAGGAGGTTAGATGCATTATTTAATTCATCAACACTTAAAGGAGATGTATTTATCTTGTGATTTTTACAATTATCGATAAATCGTAGTACGTATGCGATAGTCCGTGTTAGTCTGCTAAGATTTGAGAAGCGACTAAAATCTACTAGATCAACGAGTTCAGTTACTATTGAGCTTAAAGCAATCACTGATTCCGTGTTCCGTATCTCAGGAAGAGATTCACAATACGTCGCACCTCTGTTAATGGGCCAACTAACCTCGTTTTCTTTTAAATACATTGGACCTGTCCACCATTGGTCCAGACGTAATAATGAAGTTACATCAACCCCACGAGAAAGATAGTCGGCTGGATTTTTATCTGTAGGTACGTGTCTCCATTCCCAATTGTCGCATTTGTCTAATATTTCACCAACCCGGTGCCGTACAAACGTTTGTAATTTGTTTGGGTGCATCTTTAGCCAACCCAAAACAATAGTGGAGTCTGACCAGAATATAACTCGTCCAAAGGTGAGCCTAAGCGACTTAACGATCTTTTCGTACAATCGTGCTCCTAATACAGCACCGCATAATTCGAGGCGTGGAATGGTGGTTGGCTTAATGGGAGCTACCCTACACTTAGCAGTCAGTAATCTAGTTAAGATAGTACCTGATGCATCCACACTCTTTACATATGCACATGACCCATATGCAATTTCCGATGCATCTGAAAACACATGTAATTCAATAGGAGAGACGTAGTCACACATCACACGGCGTGGAATATGTATTTCGTTTAAACTGGGCAAAAACTTTATCATTTTATGCCACTGCTGTTCAATGTGAGATGGGACTTTATCATCCCAGGACAGTTTTTCAAGCCAAAGTTTCTGAAGCATGACTTTAAATATAATTGTACAAGGTGAGATTAAACCTAATGGATCAAAAATCTGAGAAATTAAAGAAAGCATTGAACGTTTCGTAACTACCTTTGGTGACTCAATCTTGATTGTATAATATAACTGGTCATTCGCAGGTAACCAGCCAAGCCCTAATGTCCTACATGGTTCATTGACACCAAAGTTCAGATCGACACTTGAAGAAGTACCACCGTCGCTTGATAATAAAGCACCCTCGTTTGATTTCCACTTTGTTAGTGGCAGACAAGCGGAGTTCAGTGCATCGGTCACGCCATTACGAATTTTAAAAGCTTTTTCTATTGAATCAGCGCCTGAAAGCATATCATCAACGTAAAAATCGCGCGTAATTATCTCTGCAATCGTTGCGTCTTTGCATTCGAGACCAACCTGATGCAAACATCTAATGGCTAGAAATGGTGCACTTGCAGTGCCGTAAGTTACAGTGTTTAACTGATAATATTTTAAATCTTTAGAAAAATCATCCCTCCAGACAATCTGCTGTAAGTGTCTATCATCAGGGTGGACGTCTATTTGTCTATACATTTTAGTAATGTCAGCTGCTAATACAATTTTATGTTGTCTGAATCGGATTAATAAAGATAATAAATCACTCTGTATTGTCGGACCTACCATTTGAATGCTGTTGAGAGAGTAACCGGAAGTAGAAGGAATACTAGCGTTAAAAACAGCTCTTAATTTTGTAGTTGTACTACTTTCCTTCAGCACTCCATGATGAGGTATAAAATGACCGACACTGTTCGTTTCTGACATATGACCGAGTGTTAAATATTCAGACATAAACTCACAATATTTTCTTTTTAGTTCTGTGTTGTTATTTAACCTACGTTCTAAAGAATAAAAACACTTCTTAGCTTTCACCTAACAAATTCTCCGACTCCTTTAAAGGTAGCTTAACACAAAAACGTCCAGTTTCTAGTCGCGTAAAATTCTCAATAAAATGTTGTTCACATTTTTTCTCTTCCTGAGAATATTGTGATTAGGGGACACTCACGTCCTCTAGTTTCCAAAAGGACGTTAATTGATTTTGGATAGCATCATTAATGGAGTGTGTACTAGAATCTACTTGCGTAAAATTACAATGAATTGATTGGATTTCCGAAGAATATAAACATCCAGCGTATACTGGACCGGAAATCAACCATCCTAATTTAGTTTCAAACAGTATGGGCTTTTCTTTACCTAAAGAAATTCTCTGTGATCCTAGTAAATCCCAGAACACATCGGCACCAATTATTATGTCAACAGGTGACGGGGTTTGAAAGTTCGGATCAGAGAGGGGTATTTCAGGGGGAATATTCAATTCCTCAGTATTAATCGGATGACTAGGTAAATTATCGGTGATGGAAGGTAAAACAAAGCATGTAATATCTTTTGCGTATTTCGAACTTAATGATTGTATTGTGATTTTACACATTTTACCCGTATGTGATAACGCGCTGTTTACGCCAATAATTGACATATTTACGCGTTGAAAAGGTAATTTTAAGATGTGACGTAACCGCTCCGTCATCAAGCACGACGTACTACCACTATCAAGTACAGCGCGCGCGACATGTTCTTGCCCATGCACGTCACACACCTTTATTAATGCAGTCGATAATAGGACATTGCGACTGCTGCGAGCGTCCGAAGCCCGCGCTGTTAGTACCACAGTTGTGGTCGGTGACGTCCCTGAGCTGGTGGGTGCAATTGTAGCCGGGTCTCTAACGCATGCAGTTGAGTGCCGTTTCAAGCCATCGATATGGATCAAAGAATTATGTTTTCTTTTACAGGTTTTACACCCAGGTTTCTTACACTGATTAGCGTAATGTCCCTTACGAAAGCAATTAAAACATACCTTGAGGTCCGGCAATAACTTTAACCTTTGTTCAGCGGAAAGATTAGTAAACTGAGCACAATTATATAACGGGTGCCCACCGGCACATTTTGGACATACACCAGTCTCCGAACGATTGCTCGACTGTGCCGACTCAGTGCCTGTAATGGAAATCATGGATCGTATTTTAGAATTAGTAGTAATATTTTTTATTGTATTACCCCGCGAAACTTCTAGTGTTTCTAACAAGTCTGCTTGACCGCGTAAAAACGATGTAAACAATTCTAAATTAATACTTTTCATCTTATCTGAACGACTCTTAACCTCTTCCCACTCCCGATAGGTTTTAATGTCTAACTTACTAGCGACAAGGTGAATTAGAAGCGTATCCCAATGCTCGGTGGGTTCTTTTAATGACTCCAGGGCACGTAAGTTTTTATTCAGGTCGTCCAAAATACGACGAATGTTTGTGGCAGATTCTTTCATAATAGGTACAATATTAAATAACGCAGATACGTGGTTTTGTATTAAAATACGCTTATTATCATATGTCTCGCATAGTAGTTGCCATGCAATTTGATAATTCGTAGCCGAAAATTCAATGGATTGAATTACCACAGCAGCACTATCTTGTAAAGAGGCACGCAAATAATGGTATTTGTTAATGTTCGGAATGGCGGTATTCTCATGTACAAGACTCAAAAAAGTATCGTGAAACTCTAACCACGACTCGTAATTACCATTAAATTTTGGCAATTGAATAGTCGGAAGCTTAACGATGTTATTACGTTGCTCACATTGTCGCGACACTGACTCAACTTCCGAAGAACACGAAGACGTCTGAGAGTTAAGTGAAATAATCTCTTGCGCTTCACCTATAAGTTTATAATAATTTGACTCAAACTCAGATCGTTCTCGTAACTGAATATTTATATCTTCGACCAAGCACTCTAACTTTGTTTGCACTTCATCATACTGTTCATATAGTTTATGCATTCTATCTACCCGTAATTGCAACTCGTTTACCTGAGAGCGATCCAGTGTTTTACCCAGGCCTTCCAAATATGTGGCAAATGAAGTAACACGGCCCTTATAGCTACCACGCAATCTTACTAATTCCTTTTGGTCTGTCATTGTGGGTAATTAGGGTCAAATCCAGGCATATGATACACAATTCACAATAAATCACAAACTTACACTTAGATGACCGCACAAAGACTATATAATAACTACTACTATGTTGCTAACACCTTAACATCTGTAGCAATTTATCACACAATTATATTACAATCGAAGTATACTCGAATACCTAGTTACTACTTATAATATTTACCTGTATTCAAAGAAATACTACAATATCTTTCAAAATGTTATTTGATAACTTTTATACACTGATTGATGTAGTTTTAAATAACTTTCTATGAATAAACTAATGAACAAGTTAACAGAGACTAACTTAATGCATATAACTGCAGTGATCGGTTACAAATAAACCGGTTTGGGTGGATGCGGTCTCGTCGCATACACACGGTAAACTTGAACAATAGAATGAACTGATATAGAATGCAAATATCATTGACTTAATTGAAAAAGGTATTAAGTCTAGTCTAAGAGGGTTTTTATTTTGATTTTAATCACTTATTAGCTTTAAGGTACATTCCTAGTGGTACATGCGTTAACTGAGCAACTTTAAAGAAGAGTGTTGGGTTAAATAAAGGAAGAATTTGTAAAATACTTAAACACTGTCGCACGTAATCCTTTTTCCATTCCACGTCCTGAAGCCTTCTAATGACCGTGATGAATGATGTGCTGCAATGGGACTTTAACCTCAACGTCTTTCGATGACCTTAAATGACGATCGTTCTTCCAGATGTTTTAATGGTTGCGATTCTCGTCCTGCGGTGAATCCCAGTATCCGGCTCGTAATGACCAAATGTAGGGGATACTGGTTGGGATTGAAACCTCTTCAAGTTAAATTAACAAAAATATTTAATACTTGAAAAGCGCAGTGTACAATCAAATTATCAACGAACAATCAATTTAAAAGTAAGAGACGTTAACCAATGTAACGCTGTTATATAGGCAGGGATTTTTTTTTCTAATGTCAATGTTGCCTACATCGAAATATAATAAGGACAATTAGTATCCAACACTATGTATAGGTAACAAAGACTAAGAATGTTGATAGAATTTCCATTTTTTTTAATGTGCGTAAAAAATCATTGAAATTGACATAAAAATTGATAACACTTAACATAGCAATGTGCATCAACACGAGGAAAAGGAATTTTTTTTTTTTTTTTGGGTAAATCACCTTTTTTTTCGTCTATGTTCTTTTGACTGGCCTGTTGGTCTAGTGGTTAGTGACCCTGACTGCTAAGCCAGAGGTCTTGGGTTCGATTCCCACCCAGGACAAATAATTGTGTGATGAGCACGATCATTTGTTCTGTGTCTGGGTGTAATTTATCTATAATATGTATGTATTTAGAAATATATAAGTATGCTTATCAGGAGTCTGGTTACCATAGTACAGGCTTTGCCTAGTTTGGGATCAGACGGCCGTGTGTGAGATGTGTGGAGTTATTACTATTATTATTATTATCTCTTTATTTACTTAATATTAATTGTATTAATTAATAATATTAATGTAATTTATATGTAATAAATTACATTTTTAAATACACTATAAAAAAATAAAAAGAAATATATTTAAAAATATAAAAAATAGTGTCCCACCGGTATCGGGTACAGGGACCAAGCTACCGGTGGTTAGGGTTCCAGAGATAGAAACCTCCTCACTATGCGTGCCGTATCAAGGAGGACTGCCTTCTGCATCAGGCTCTTAATCCAGCTGCCTAACGTGAGCCTCTGAAGGTGTTGGTCGAGGCTCTTAGCAATTAACTCATGGGCCGAAATGACTATCGGCACAATGATTGCTGAATCCACATCCCACATGTCGACAATCTCGTGGGCTAGGTCCAAATATTTTATTTCTTTATCTTTTTTGGCTTTTAAGAGATTGTCGTCTTGGGGAATGGTGATGTCAATAATCATTGCTCGGCGCTCTAATCGGTCTATCACCACTATATCAGGCTTATTGGCAACAATAGTCCTATCAGTGATGATAGATCGATCCCAGTACAATGTTGCACGACCATTTTCGAGAACTGGGTCGGGCACATACCTGTAGTACGGTAACTCGACAGCCACAAGATTATATTTAACAGCAAGTTGCTGATGGACTATGCTGGCCACTTGGTTATGTCTATGCAAGTACTCGCCGTTGGAAAGACGAGAACAACCAGAAATTATATGCCTGAGGGTTTCTCCGGGACGATGACACGCCCGACAAATGTCAATTGTGCCGTCCTTCAGGATATATCTCCGATAGTTATTCGTCATAACAACTTCATCTGTAATTGCACAGACAAAACCTTCAGTTTCTCCGAAGTGGTCACCGAACCGTAGCCAGGATACTGATGCTAATAAATCTATATCGGGCCCATTTAAGGCCCGATAAAAACGTCCATGCAACGCCTTGCTCTTCCGTATCTCCCTAATTAATGTGTCTGCACAGACAGTCTATGCTAAGGATCGTTATGGTCCTAAAATATGATAACACATTTCTGTAAAACACCTTGTATAAAAAAATAAAACCACCGAAACCTATGAACATTGTAGTAATTGTTGTGCTTTTGCTTTTGAGTAGGATTGCAATTGGAATAATAATATAGTAGAAATATCTCCTACTAAATGTAGGAGAGATTTCTACTATATAGTAATAGGCCAGAGT
Organism: Callimorpha dominula; assembly: GCA_949752705.1. Lineage (NCBI taxonomy): Eukaryota > Metazoa > Arthropoda > Insecta > Lepidoptera > Erebidae > Callimorpha > Callimorpha dominula. The sequence goes on along the minus strand of OX457017.1, from coordinate 9,237,754 downwards.
ATATTAAGTGTAGAATTGGCAAGGTCGCAACGGGAAAATTACGGACGGAGATCTCAACGATTGTAAAGGCGGAGATGATGATGTTACACTACACAGTGACAGGTGAAGGATAAACTGGTAGTGCATTCCACAACCAAATAGCTTTGTAATGAATCGCCTGTCAGTTAGACACTTGTAGGAGCTATGGGGAGGTACAGCCTGATGTCAAGTGTTACCTCGCTTACCTGTGTTGCAGTTGCGACACTACTTACTAGCAAGAATCTAATAACCTAAAACCTTCTGAGCTTCTGATGCTCTCTGACAGAGATTAATGCATCTATAGATAGAGTATTTATCTCATATAAACAGTGTGTACGTGCTATGTGTAATTCTGAGTCACAGTCTTCGTGTAAACCTCTCTTTTGCAAACATAGAATTTTAACTGTGCCTTCAAAGTACATATTTGAATGCAGTGTATTTGTTAAAAAACATCCACAACTGTATAAAAACTTTGGTAAACATATAAATATAACACCAGCTATCCGTTTATACTCTACATCACATGAAATAAAAAAAAATATTTTAAATTTAACTATTATCCTATCACAATTTAAATATTTAATAAAATTCCTAGTAACATATGAGATCTGCTGCTATCACAATTCAAAGTTAGATTGTATTCATAGCTTGTCGATAAATGTTCTTATACCGTTCAACATTCATGAATTGTCTATATATTCACTAAGATGTAATAGTATATACCAATAATAAGTTTTGATAGTATTTTCTAAAACTCGGTGTAACCATATTTCGAGTGAAGAAATGTTTCTTTCTATAAATATATTTTCATCTTCTGTTTCAGCCCTGCAATAGTACATCTAATGACACACCTTTAATATGTTGTACGGACTGTGAATTAGTTACCGATAGCAGGTAAGAAATTTCATTTTTGTAAAATTGACAAAAGAAAAATCTCGTATGCTAATTATATATCCCATTTTTCTTTTCTTTTTTTTTGACGTGCTGAAACCCTCACAACTCGTCATAAATGGTCGGTAAGGTGGTCTGTCGGACTAGGGCCGACTAAAGCCACACAGTGTTCCATCATGGATTCTTATTTCCAATGCCTCAGGTGTAACTTCGAAATGGAAACCCTGTAAAAAATAAACACATTGATATCCCATAGAAGCAGTGCTTCTGCGGCCCTAAAATAAAGACGTATACGTCATCGCTAACATATCCTTCATTTTGTTTCAGACTGTTATTGTCGAACCCAGGAATGTTAGGAGTCTTGGCTAAAACAGGCACTAGTAAGGCTAAAGATAGTAAGTACCTTTTCTATATTACAAACAAATAAATTTTCCCCCTATTTTTATCCCCTTGTTTTTGTGCGTTTGGAAACCCCCTCGGGCCGTCACCACACCGGGGTTTTCGGAAATTATGTAAATACATTTACTTTCCGGAACAAGCGATATAAGATAATTATAGTTTTATTTGTTGATTTGACTGGAAATAAACTTTTATAATGCAAAGTTGTTTGTTTGTGTCCCCTCTTTTAACTATTATAGATTATGCTTTTATCTCAAAAGTTGTACTGACGGAGTTTTTATTAAAATTTCAAGTTCTATTTGGCAGTTTCAAAATAAGATTTCTGTATGAAAATACTCCTAAAGTTGTATGAACTTCGCCTCTTCAAGGGTCTGCTATACGATCCTAAACTATATCCACACCTTTCTGTTTTGTATAACTATTTTTATTTCTGAGCAATATTTAAAGTTTAATGTCTCAGCAAGGTGCAATATCTATTCCCTTACCATAGCTCCGTCATCACCTCGTTTCCGAAATACCTACATGACTAAAACCGTACACCTTTGAATAGTTATCAATCAATCAATCAGTCAGCCTATCGTAGTCTGCTGCTGGAATAGACCTCTCCCAATGCGCGCCACAGCACCCGGTCCTTCGCCTTCCGCATCCAGTTCATCCTTCCTCAGGTCGTCGGTACATCTGGCTGGAGAGTCTCCTACCTTCTAGTTCTTAATAGTTACTAGGGATTCCAAATTAAAAACAAATTTAAAATACTTGTTTCTCTCTTGTTTTAGAATGCCTAGAATACTTTCATACCCTTGACTATCCTTGCAAAAAGGACAGTTCTCTTCGGAATATAACTTTTGAACTGGATCCTGTTAAAAATTGTTTTAGCAAAGTTAATATTCCACCAAGTGGACAGCGCAATACTGGTAGAACGGATGCTTTAAGGAAAGAGTTTTCACACAAGGTAAGATCTCATACTATCTTTATTATTTACTAGCTTTTGTCCGCGGATTACCTTACGTTAATGGTAATTTTGTCAATCAAATCAGGTATCCTACGTGAACAGTACTTTTATCTGGATGATGGAAGGTATCCAGGTTCCAATAACAACCTGTATGTACTTTCAACAACAAAACAAATAAACTCACATTCACATTTTAAATTATGGTAAGGATGTTGATGAAGAACTTAGAACAGAAGAGTCCCATTTCATACCAAGTCAATTTAAGCAAATAAAAAATTGTTTTAAATAGTTGAGTTTAAGTATCTCTCGTTACAGAATGCTTAAAATACATGAAAACTTTAGACTATCCTTACAAAACAGAACACTTTCTACATAAAGATATAAAACTGCTAGACCCTAAAAGAGAAATGTGCTATCGCAAGACTCGTGTACAACCAGAGGGAGAGGCAGGTAACGCTTGAAAGCGTGACAAACGAAGAAACTCATATTCGCATTCAGTATGACAAAAAAGAGCAAGGTTTTTTATGAACATTGAAAAATAGTCATTTTAACCAAACTTTTTTTTAAATTTAACTGTCAAAGGAGCGAATGTTGAAATGTCTAATTCTTTGACACCCTCTACTAACCAGTTAAAGCAATTCCACATTTAATGCAATCGGGTTTTTTGTGTCATTTAATCATTTCTTCTTGGACTACATTACCACGTCTTCTGTGCTACAAATTTTGTTATCAAGGTTTACCAGCAGCTAAAGAGTCCTTTAAAGCTTTCTTATCTTCTCTTCTTCTTTTTGATGGTCATCTGCCATATTCAGTAGTTCTACAAACCCTTGCAGACTTTTGTGGGGTTCGGGGATCCGCCCAGCCCAGTGCAATGGAGCTGTGGTGGGACAGTCATCAGTGAAAGGTTCATTCTTACTGCAGCGCACTGCTTGGAGCTTGTTGCGTAAGTCTTAAGTAATAGTAAATAACTAAATAGTAGGAGCGGCTGAAGCCTGAGGATCGCTTCCCTTCTTGATACCGATACTACTTTAGGGCCATAAAGATGTGTAAGGCCTGAAAGTAGTCAGCCTAATTATAAAAAATGTGTGTGTCAGCTCCGACGCACGACTGGAGTTTACAATTTACTGCAGTCTCTCTCTTTCTCAATCCTTCCCTCCCTCCCTCCCTCCCTCTATATATTCTGTATATATTTACACATATATATAACATAAGGTAAACACATATCTACTTACATGCGTCGAGAATAAGGAGTAAACTCCAATAAAGCATAAAAAGCACAATAAAGCGTTACGCTGCCCTCCGATCACTAAATTTTACTCTTCATATTTTTTTCATACCGGGCGCCTTATATGCAAATCGATTCTTAAGGAGTAAACTCCAATAATTAATAAACTAAACTCTTGCGGTTAAAGTCTTTCTCATATTTATTAGTTGAGCTTGAATTATTTGGGTTATATTTTTAAGACTTAGAAAGCGATAGAATTAATTATCCAGCGATTGTAGGTTCGTATCCCATTCATTATCCTACCGATGTGAACCCACTCCTAAACGCTAAAAATGTGTGTTCTACGTTACTCGTAGTCATTATTAAAAAAAAATACGGTTTGCAATCCTCAGAGATCCAGTAAGATATATCGCACTGGGCTCAAGTTTAGTTGACTTATGGCAGCAGTACAACGTGACGAGGGTTATCCGTCATCCAAAATACACCAAAACCAACATATATTACGACATTGCGTTGCTGGAAACTGACAGAGAGTAAGTAGAGAGCATGAAGATGCTCGACATTTTTTAGTATTGAAAAAAAAAAATACAATGATACAGAAAAAGAACGGGCATTTATTACCAAAAAACGTTGCATTAGAAGTATGTGCAATTTGCAACAAACTGATTCCTGCAAGCCTTGTGTAAAAAAAACTGAACATATTGACGTTACCATCCATTTATTATTTATGAGACTGCAACTTTTGTAAACACCAATTAAGAATTATTTGAATACCGTACTAGAGCCCGTCATAACGATAAATTATATATTACCAATAGTTCTAAATAAAACAACTTTTAAAATATTACATGAGAGTGTATTTTGTTTGTCCACGCATATTTAATAATATTTTATTATCAACTAGCTGCGCCCTGCGGTTTTACCAGCGTAAGTCCCGATGCCGTAGGAATATCGGGATAAAAAGTAGCCTACGTTTTAATTCAGTGTGTCAGCTTCCTGCATACAAAATTTTATTAAAATTGGTCCAGCCGTTTGCAGGTGAAGAAGTAACAAACATATACACACACACACACATACACATACAAACTTTCGCCTTTATAATATTAGTGTGATTAGGAACACTGTAGAAATAAATATATGTCGCATCTTCTCCGGTCATTAGTATGGATACTTAGAGCGCCCTCTACAATAAACGAAATGGAATTCACCGGAACGGAATACAAGCGCCATCTATCGGCGTTACGCAGAGCCTAGGCGGAGGGTGTTGGCCTGCGGACGGACGAGTTCACTTTAGGTTTGGTCACCGCCGAATCAACACTAACCTAGGAACTGAACAGTGTTTGTTTGCGTGTTTACAATGCATCAGTGATTAAATATCAAAAGGGAGTTTTCTTATCGCCCGCACCCATTTCGTGCCCACATTGTGCCTAGTCCTGTGCCTGACGATTCGACATCAGAAGTGAGATTCGAGCGGGCTGAGCAAACTTCTAGTGATTTAAGTAGTGCAGATAAAAATTCCGTGATTTATTTGAAAAGCAAAGTACCCACGTGTTGGCGCTGATAAGTGCGAACGCAGAGTTCGAATCGCCGGATTTTGACGACGACTCAGTAAGACTATTGCAAATAGCATACCATGCCAGCATATTACATGGAGCGAGTTCAAGGTATTGTTTACTTCGAGATTTGTTTTATCTAAGTGGGTATCTTCAATAATATAAACGGCAAAAAAAAGGAAAACGTTTGCTGCATATACAAGTCGTTTGATTACCTCATCATCTACCTGTTGAAAGGATTTGAACAAAGAACAAATTGCGTTTGCTACCGTCCTAGCCCACATATTAGTTTCATACGAGGTTGCAACGATTGACTTTCACGACCGAAATAACAACGGAACAAATTACAACAAGAATTACACTTACTCGCACTTGAAACTAACATCAACTACCCTCTGTAAACTATCAATTGTATCTGATGAGAAACGAAACAAGATTTCTTCAATCAAATGTTATTCGAGCGGAAAAATGGGCCATAAGCGAACGGAGTGTCAAAGCAAATCTATGGACCACAGAGGACGAGTACTTTCAATGTGAAGCTAAGCAACCAATATGCTAGTGAAGCTAAACTAAGTAAAGTAAAGCTCTTCGAAAATTTATTTCTAAAGCTAATAGAATTAATAACACACAAATCCTTGTTTCTGATGGTCAAGGCTTAATGTTAAATGGCCTCAGTTTTTGTTTGATGCGTAACTAAAAGTTACGTTCAGGCCATAGAGATACTAAGCACAAACATTGATTAGCAAATCATTCAGGTCCATCTCTATAGTGTTACATTTTATTAGTAACAAACCGTCAAAACCGTCAGTGTGATGATAGTAATTTTAGAGTAAGTAAATCATCGAATCATAGATTTCATAAATATGGTCCCAGTACAGTCCTTGTGGCATTCCAGTGTGAGATGATAAGATGATGATGACATGAATGATTGCTGATATATTATTTAGATTACTTTTGACCTGTGAAATTACCAATATATTAGAGAGTGAACATTGATAAAGCAACATTGAGATTTCCCAAGAGCTAATCCCAATAAACAAAATTATCATTTTATTTTGTTAGTAGTTAATAATGTAACTGTGCCACGATACATGTATGTTTTCTGCTCCAGAATCTCATTCAACAGCGCCATCCTTCCAGCTTGTCTCCACGTGGATGATGAAACCGAAACATCATACGGTTACGTCATATATTGGACGTTCCAAAGTATGTTTGACAACCCTCACTCCGTGAGTATCACGGCCAAGAACATCAATGCTGATTATTATATTTTATCTACTTTTCTCAAATTAACTAGTTTTATATTGAACCAAAGTTATTTTAAGAAAGATAGACTGTAGGCAGCCTATGTTACTCCGGCCGCTTGTCTGTCAGCGGACCTTGGACGCAGTCTAACGCAGTGGGTGCCGACAGCTGCTTCGCGTGCACAAGCTTTTATTTTTAAAGTACAAAAAACGTTATTCGCTATTTAAATACTGTAACATTCATAGTCAAAATTGACATGGTTGTTTATATGCAGTATAAGAATTTAGATAAAGCCCGGTAGCGCTATTTGTCATTTTTAAAAATGAACCTTTAACCCTATATCTTTCCCTCAAATTATGCATTAAAATTTTTGTATCATTTAGAATATTTTCCACCATACAGGTTAATAATCAAGATTTTAGAAAAGGGAAGAAGTTAATTAAATCTTTGTATACTAAAACATTGGAAATGAAAAAAAGCGTTAAGTACTTAATGTACATAACAATTATAATTTTTTTATAAAAACGAATATTATTTAAGAGGTAACCCTACACATAATTAAAAGCCCGGAAACAGGAGGCAATTAAAACGGACGGTATCGAGATTTTTATAGGGAGTGAGTTAGTAATCTGTGCTGTGGGGCTGATAAGAGTTGAACTGGAATAATAAATGATTTTTATAGGTTTCGCTGAGGAGGACTACTGAAGAGGAATGTGCAAAAGAATACTCACGTTCTCTGCGCTTAGTAAATGGCTATGATAACTCCACACAAATGTGTTATGGGGCAGGTGGTGCAGGTAGCATCTGCCAGGTGAGAAGATTTTTTGACCTAAAGGGAGTCGGTAAGAATGTGTGGAGGAACGGGTGTCATATCCTTTGAACACAAAGAGAGGATCTTCCAAACAGGTTAGGCGGTCATGCCCTCCGTGGTCATGCCCAATGGTTGATGTTGAGAAGTTGTATATACAGAATGTTACACAAAGGTGTGGTCATATTTTAAGGTAGTACGGTAGACGACGTAGATAACGTAAAGCGCTAACATTTCTAGGAAAATTCCTGATTTTTTATTCAGACATTTCATTTTGAAACTTAAGGTTGAACTTGAAAATTGACCGACAAAGCTAATATTTTATAAGAGAAGGGCTGACGTTAATGAAACTATGGGTATTTAGTACCACGGATGTTGATTGAATCCAGGTTTTTCTGAAAATGTCTGCATAAAAATAAAATCAATTTATATGTGGTTTAGAAATGTGCATTTAGACCAAAAGCATTATTCGAAGAAAACCTTTAAGAACTTTATTTTTTATATATGTATGTATGTAAGTTAGCACGTATCTATGTTTATATGTATGTATAGTTATATATATATATATATATATATATATATATATATATATATATATATATATATATATATATATACATATAATATATCTTCTCCTGTGATCTATCGTAGTTTCTTTTTTCTTTTCTAGTTAAATCTAGTGCACCTATTCACTCATATGTGCACCACCTTATAGGTGGGATAGTAGAAAATGCTTACGGCATTAAGTCCGCCATTGCACATTTTTTTTGTGCATATGTGTCAAATACAAATAATAAAATACAATAATGGTTATTCATGTTTTTATTGTTTTCAGGGTGATATCAGTGTTGCACTACTATCCCGGAATCAAGAGCAATGTCAATTTACAATTATTGGAGTATTGGCGTTTATGGAATCCTGTCGTGGCCCAGTCTTGTTTACCTCCGTCAAATATTACGTACCCTGGATTGAAGAGATCGTGTGGCCTTGATACAAAAGATATTTGAAGCACTGTTACATATTTTATGTATTGATTTATAAATGTTACTATTAAAATGATTGTGTTGAACATTTTTAGAAAATAAGGTTAAGCGAAAAATAAAGAACGAATCGACAAAGAACTTGTTTATTATGTTAATTTTTTTTTTCCAATCCTATTTTGTTTTATGGGATGGGGAGCAAACGAGCAGACGGGTCACCTGATGGTAAAGGACTACCGCTGCCCATCGGCACCTGCAATTCGAGAGTCTCAAGTGCGTAGCTGGGTTTTAAGATGGGAGTAGGGGCGAGGGGGGAAGAGCGGGAAGAGAGGAGTAGGGGGAAAGGTTCGGGCCTCTGGTAACCTTACTCACGCGGCGAATAGCAATGCAATTATTGCTTCACTGGCGGTTTTCTGTGAGGCCGTGGTATCACTTCGGTTGAGCCGGCCCATACGTGCCGAAGCATTGGCTTTTCCGCGACCATGCAGTTATTATAAGTCAGTAGCCGTTCTTCGCAGTTTCACCCGCGTTTTTGTTACTGCTCCGTAAATGTTAAAAGGTCTCACCACGTGTAACTTGCAGACTGCTAGGAATAGAATAGTTGTAGGTACTTAGCCCTAAACCGGCACCTATTCACCATCAGTGCGACAGACAGTCCTCTATGCAGAGGATGTCTCGACGCGGAGGAAACGGCCGCTCACGTTATCCTGGAGTGCGAGGGAGTGGCCACACAACGGGCAAGTATCCTCGCGGGTGCGAGATCGCTCCTAGAAGCCTGCGAACGCCCCAGGAGGCTTCTGTGCTTCTGGAAGGAGCTAGGCTGGCTCAACTAGTCAGCCTATCTGAACGCATAATGGACCATCTATGAGTCTAAATACGGAAACAGAGCCCTACACCAATACCAATACCAATGTTAAAAATCCCATAAACTTCTTCAATATCGACAGCCACTTGTCAGTATTGAAGAGCGTTCAACCAAAACAATATAATCTTCAGTTTTATTGTATTAGTATAGATAGAATAGTTATTGAATTACCTGCAAGGGAAGACTTCATTTACTCCCAATTTTGCTATCGTTGATGGTGTAACTGAAATAATTATTTTAATTTCATATTTGGACGCTGATAAGCGATACAGTGTCAAGCCACACATACTTTATTTAGAGAAAATGGCGTTTGAAGATGTCATACCAATTCCTAATCAATTTATTTGAAAAAAAAATATCTAAAAATCTTTTGAAAAGGTGAATAGATATTTTTTATAAACTACGGCATTTTATGATAAACCCTTTACAGTAACTGCAATCCGTTTATGGAATACATTACTTTTAATAATTAAACGAACCAAACCTTAAGTTCTTTTAAACCACTTGTAAAAGAAGACTATCGAACACTATAAGTGGTGTACAACTCTCTCACGTTGTGCTATAGATATAATAATACTACAGGTTTTTAATATAATTGGTTTTAAAAGAGAAAGATTCGAACTTTGACGGTGTATTAGTGGAGTCATATTAAATTTTCTCTTAGGAAAAATTCTCCGATCGATGATTCCTTTTGGAACGTGTTCGTAAAGGTGTGTAGAATAACATATCAAAATGTCTCCTCGAGAAAGTGGGTGCAAAATTTTTTATTGAACAATTTACAAGCAAAAATGCAGTTTTTTGCTAATAATTTTTTAAATTTTATTTTTATTAAAAAATTAATAATGTCATTCGAAAGAACAGGAAATTTTACAAAAGAACCATGTATAATATTTTTTTTCAATGTAAATTAAGCGAACAGTAATTTGTTAAATAATGTTCAAACTCACGCTGCGTCAGCCGTGTACTACGCTGAAAGTGCACGAGCGCGCACCACAGAAAAGTAGCTGTAACTTTTTTTTGACGAACGTAAATGACATAAAACCAATGGAATATTAAAAAAGATAATTTCTGTAAATTATTATATAAGTTTAATTTTTTTTTTTACATATTTTTAATATTTCTTACATCAGCTGGAAGTTGAGTATTATACTAATTTTCAAATATTTCATGAAATTCGATGACACTCTCATAAAATAGACATAAAAATAAACAAACAGCGGATTATCTAAAATACGTATGTTGTCGAAAGAATTTGTTTTCTTTTTTTTATGAACATCGAGCCTTAAAATTTTACAAAAATACAAATCGATTTACAAAAAAAGCATTTTCCACTTTTAGTTTCTAATTTTGATCATAAAAAAAAAAATCTTAATAAAATTGAAAATGATATCGGCATTCTATAGGTGGTCAATTTAAAGCTTATGAAGTGTAATTTAAGGAAAAAAGACGTGTTTTAATGACACTTACAATTTTTTGCACTTTTTTAAAAGAAATAAAGAAAAAAACAATTTTTTTCACACACAAAATTTGAAAAAATGCAGTGTATAAATAAATTGTTGTAACAAAAAAAAAAATTAACGCTCTGACCACATGGACGTAGTAGTTGACATATAATTCTTGAAGAATAAGCTTTATAACATTTTTTTATTATCTTACATATTATCTTAATTTAATCTCATCTAATCAGATCTAAGCAAATCGAATGCAATTGTTGAAACCAATTGCTACCTTTAGCTTAATTGTTGCTTACTGTTTAATTTATTGTAATATTGTTGACTTGTTTTCTTTGGTTCAATTGGTGATAATCATTTTTTTATTTTTTTTTGTAATTTAATTTTATATATTGCATGCCTGTGTTACTGGCGAAATATGTCTTGAACAACGTATATTGTACCCATCTTGTATACCATATTTCTTGCTAATAAATAAATAATAAATAATAAAATAAATAATAGTTATAAACTTTTTATTGACACTATATGCACCCCACGTTTTTTTCCAATAATAAATTTATTTTCTATTTTTTAGTTGGATTTTCTATAAAAGCGTGTTTTTTTAGTTTTTTAAACTATTATTTATTTAATATAAAAGATGTGTGCGTAATATAGATTCATAAAACCAAAGGTACGTAAACATAAAATTATGATAAGTAAGCAAAGTAAGTAATTATTTAATTTAACATTTATTGTGTACAAATTAGAATAAGCAGAATAGCAGAATATATATCTGCTATGTTTAGTAAATTTCTTAAAAATACGCACAGTTTAAATGGTTTTAATTTTATCATATTTTCATTTCATAAACATATACTGTAAATTTATGACATCCTACATATACCCAATAAATTTACATTTTTCCAAAAAATATGTAAACGAAAATATATTTTTGTCCCAAAAATAATTAAAAAAAAAACAGTTTTATAAAGTCTTTTTAGTACATTTTTTATTGCCACTATTTAGAAACAAATGCAATTTCATCAAAAAATATGGATCGTGGAATTATTCCGCAGTTTAGGTCTTATTTTGTCTAATATGACTCCACTATATTGCGACCTTCTTGGTACTGCTACAAACGGTATTAACCACGATATGCTCCGTGGTATTAACTTAGCCGGAATATTTATTTAGTCTTGACATTCAAATTTGGAAAGGTCACTCACCTATGTTGTACAATATATCTCACCAAAAACATTTTCATGTTAAATGTTGCCAAGATGAGACCATAATTATGGCTCGCTCGGACAAAAAGTTATCAGATCTCATGTAGAGAATAGCTTCTAACTCTACAAGCCCTAACTTCACAAACTCTACACCTTTGTCAAAATATGTAGTCTCGCCGCTTCGCTACTGTCACTTGGGCGTAATTTTGTTGTTACTGTTCATTACTTTCTGTTATACAATGTTTTTTAGTTTCACTTGTCCGGTTGTCTGTCTGTAATCAAATCTTGAAGGTAAATTTGACACACTTCCCGGTTTCCGATGATCCGGCATCCGGCAGAAATTTTGCACGCATATGTATATCGTGTGACAATGCAATATTATGATGATATGGACCTGATCAGATGATGGAGCTGACCATAGTGGCCATAGGCACTCTGTAATGAAACGACGCAACCCCATCGATTTTTGTTTCGTTTGATTCGTCTTGACAAGTACTTTGTCTTTAAATGGTATCCAGGGTCTGATGTTGGAACTAGATGGTGGCCATAGGAACTCCGTTATAAAAAATAACACCATCGAGTTGTTATGAGAGGGTGGAATTCCCATAGTAACCCATTTGATCGCAACTCTGACAACTTAACCATTACGCTACATCGCTTTAATTGAAAATTATTTATTGACTGGTTGGTGTTCCACAGGGAGGCATCGTGGGTCCACTGCAATCTAAGGACAATGCTTACACATCCAGTCGATTGCGACGCCAACAGCAATTCTACTACGTTAACGAATTTTTTTTTATACAAACTAGATAGAAGACATTGTGTGGCCTTAATTGAAAAATATTTTATCGATTTCCCAGAAACTACGCTTTATTCTAACCATTCTTAACGAATATTGTAAAAGTGAATGTTTATTTGTTTGTTACGCATTCAAACCTTAACTACTCAACCAATCATCGTCAAATACATAAGTATAATTACTTAAATATACATAATATATGGCAGTCCGCCATATATTATGTATATTTTTAACGAAAACCTGAGAATCGAAATTTAGCAGTTTTTTATTCGACTGAAATTCGGGAAAATTACGGGTTTATGTAGCAACAAATATAAATATTTGATATTTCTAGAAAATTCATACTATTGCTGTTCCTCACTGGTGTGTTCATTGTATGTTGATACAGAATGTTACAGACAGGTGTAGTCAAACTTGAAGAGTGTGTGAGTGTGAGTGGGAAACCGACAAATAGTTGATTCAATTTAAAAAAAAATCATTTTTTTAATTATAAAACATGACCACACCTTTCTGTAACAACCTGTATACGTTTGTTATTAAGTAATTCTTATACCTACGTTATTTTATTATAAATGACAACCAATAGTAAAAGAATATAATGTCTGTGTGATTTATTTTAATCTATGACTGAAGCTCTTCCTCTCCCACCTCTTCCCCCCTTCCTCTACTCCCACCTTAAAGGCCGGCAACTCGAGATACAGGTGCACATGGGCGTCGGTAGTCACTGGGCGTCAGTAGTCACTTATCATCAGGCGACCCATCTGCTCGTTTGTACCCTATACCATAAAAAAGCATCCTTTATTTTTACGTATATACTACGCACCTTTCTACGGCCTGTGACCAACAGGATTTCTCGATTAAAACCACATGGTCTATAACTAGGAGACCCTTTACTAGCACTTCCCCTTAACTCTTCAAATCGGCGACATCCAGGCACACACGTGTCAATTAACTTGATTAATTTTCAATATTTCTGACTTTGTATAATAGTTTGGGTATGAGAATGAACTCAAACTTTCCCACCCGTACAAAGGTAGAATCCAGTGACTGGGATTGGTGATTGCGTAACATGTAAAAATATGGTCGTATTTCAATGCAGTCCATCTGTCTTCAAGTTCAAGCTGCAGGACCTTGAGCTGTTCCAGCTAATTGCTTACACTCCCTATTCCCCCCTTATAAATATCTCTTTCCTTTTTACCTACCTCCCTGTCTACTTACCGTTCCTGGTTAATGGAAATAGGCTTGCCCCCTATTAAATGAGTGGGACAAAATTAGGAAATACAGACCCTTTGTAAATTGTACATCCCATAAATAGCTTAGTCTGGGAATTATCACTTTGCACTATATTTATCCAGCAGGTATTAAAGGCTATCATTCAATTATTTATCTATGTCTTTAAACTATTAGGTACGCGATTTTATTCGACTTGGTTTTACTACTTAGATTCAGTATCTCCTCTGTTCCAAAGTTTTATCTAAATAACAACATTCTTCTTATACAGCTAAATGGTGACAAAACCTTAAGCTGTTGTATTAAGATACAATTGTGTAATAAATTCTTCTTGTTTTCAATTAATCTTAATTATAAGATCCATGAAGGACTTTGCAGAGAAAAGGAATCTATATGTATAAAAATGAATTCCTATTTCCCTTTCCCGTTCTTTTTTTTTTGTATTTGTTATTGTCAGGAAAAGGTTTTCATGAAAAAAAAAAAACCGGCCAAGTGCAAGTAATTTTTACGATATGATGTATTTGAAAACTACGATTTTCGCAATTTTTCCTTCATCTGTGAAAGTTTCGCGTTCCTGAGAAAAAGGGTCTTGACAGACAGACAGACCTTCGGACGGACGGACAACAAGGTGATCCTATAAGGGTTCCGTTTTTTCCTTTCGAGGTACGGAACCCTAATTAAGAAAGTCGCGCGGAAAATTAGAAAATTTAAGAAAACTTAACGACCATAAACTTTTCTAATGTAACTTAAGCGCTTTTAACATAATTCTGTCAGTAGTTTGACAGTTGGCGCAATGGATAAAATGCGCGCTGAAAATTATACCAATTCGAATTCAATATTCATAGTTAAGACAAGACAACGTCTGTTGGGCAGCTAAAAATTAATATAAATCAAGAGGGACTGGAAACTTAGAGAAATTAACTTATTAATAAGCATCCTATCCAAACTTTAAAAGCGAAAGGGAGTATGTTATTTTGTCACGCTTTCATGCCTTAATTACACCGATCATCATAATATATACTTAGATACAATACGCTGCCAGGGACACAGAATAAAAATACTATTCCCAAGGGAAAGTGAATTGGTTGACAAAATCTATATTCACGAAAGCGAGCGAAGAGTGGTTTGGTCACTCTTGTAACCACGAGTCACCTGACGATTAAATTCGCTTGTCACCCTACTCTTACTTCATGAAACTGCGGATAAACAAGTTGTTGGTATTTCGCATTGCCTTATTTTCTAAAAATGTTCAACATAATCTTTTTAATCGTAACATTTATAAATCAATACATAAAATATGTAACAGTCCTTCACAGATGTTTTGTATCAAGGCCACACGACCTCTTCAATCCAAGGTACGTAATATTTGACCCGGGTATATACGCTTGGGTCACCAGTCGTACCGCAGGCATTCCCGTATGACAATACTCCAATAATCGTAAATACACATTGCTCATGATCGTTTGATTGTAGTGGACCACCGTTGTCACCCTGAAAAACATAAAAACATGGATTAACATTGGATTTTAGTAACTGGAACACAACTTCTTAAATTATATTAATAAAACTAAATAAAAAATAATTAAACATTTTGTTTAGGACATGCATTTCAAAAGAAACAATAAAAATGTAATTATGAAAAATACAAAAAAAAACATTAAAAGGAAGAAAGAAAGAACCTATTTGATAAGTAATTATTTTGATATGAGTTTCTTTGCCAGTATTCTTCTCATAAGGCTCTACGCATTTTGGAAACTGGAAGTTATAGATCGACACAAGCAGGATTTTGGTGTTTTCACCTAATTTACCTCAACAATCTAGTACAAGCTGTGGCGTCTGTTTGCGCCGATCTATGATTTTAACTCTAGCTTCAATTTAACGTTCATAAATGTCACTTACTGTCTTAATTGAATAAATGATTTTGAATTTGAATTTGAATATTTAAATTGTCTTATGTTACAATATATGTTTTGTATGATCTAGCTTTAAATTATTATAATAAATTTGAAATGAAGTCTTCTGAAATAAATTATTATTATTGAAAAAAAAATTTTTTTTTTAATATCTGTCTTTTTCAAACATAAAATTTAATAATCTTAACAATAATTATCGCATTTTTAATCATAATAAATTATTTCTATGACAACACAACATTATTAGTGCATTGAACCAAACCAAACAAACAGCACAATTAGTTGGGTAAAGTCTACTAGTGCGCGCCTATTACATGCGTACAATTGGTTTGGGTTTATATTGCACCTCTTAAGTACGTGGAGCGTATTATGAGTTGGTGCAATTTTGTAAGTCCCTCTAATAATGATATGTGTTAATTATTTAATAAATATGAGAGAGTGAGTAATTATTTATAATATCGTTAAAACTGGCTACAGGCGCCACTAGGCCCATAAAGTAGTTTTATTTGCAATTCAGTATATAATGCTTAGTTTTAAGTTACACAATGTAAATGAAGTTATCTATCTATCTATAGATCTATGAGATCTATAAGAAATTTTGAAATGAAAGTAAGCTTAGCAATGTGATTTGTCTAAAAGTCCAACGTGGTGTGCTTTCTTGCAAATTTAATGCACAATTGTCAAGGAGCAAAAAAATTGCCATTTATTGAAGTGATAACTTCTTATGAGAGGGTAAATCCCGAGACGCACACGTTTTTTTTATAACTTTATTTTTAACCAACTGATGCTGGTGGTGGACTTCGTCTGCGTAGAAAACAAACTTGATGAATTTTTATATCAGGCAGCTGGATTAAGGGCCTGATGCAGAAGGCGGTCCTTCTTGATACGGCACGTATCGCTAGGTGGTTTGTGTCTCTGGAACCCTAACCACCTGTAGCTTGGTTCCTGTACCCGATACCGGTGGGACACTAACTAATAATGTATTTAAAAATGTAATTGATATGTTTTACAGATGTTAATAAAGAAAATAATAATAATAATATTTATTTTTCAAGAATGTAGTTACATAGTGAGGGTATTTTAAAATTAGGAGACCTTACATTCCACTATTACAATGGTACGAAAATGATTAACAAGTGACATTACTTAAAAACGAAAGATCAAGCTAAATTCAGTATAATAAAATAAATGTTAGTAAAAGCTGCTAAGCTAAGCTACTAAGCTGATAAATAATAATATTCCCAATTATATAGCCAAGTCAAATCTTGAACTTCAATTTATCGTAAGAGTTGAGTGTTCAGATTTAAGAAGTTATATATTTAAATAGTAAACATTGTTGTAGCAGAGACTATCAAGAATGTGTGTTTTAAATTTATTTTAAAATGTTTTATATTCTTATTATTAATAAATTTCAGGATTATCTACAGAACTTCGCACCCAGATTTCAATTCTTTTCTCGGCAACATCGACCACTATGCATATTCTTAATATTGAACTTGGCTCTAATTTTCACATTTATGTTTTTGATGGGAAATCATTACTTTTTGTAAAGATATTATTATTATTCATCACTCAAGTGAAATGTAACATTATACATTAAACGGGCAACAGAAATTTGTTCGAATGTGGGCTGTAATGTATTTCTTTCGTAACACAATTATTTGCAATGGCACAATAATGTGAGAGCTGGCGCTGCCAGTTGCAGTTTGTGGTATTATTATTAGTTGTCTAAGTTTTATAAATAATCTGATACACAAAATGATAATAAAAACGAAATTTCATCATGGAACCCATTCTTTTGCGACAGAAAATAAATGCTATTATAACTTTGCAAGGCGCTAAAAAAAATATTTTAAGTCGTAAAAATCACTGTTTTCAGATTTTTTTCTGTTATACAATTACCTAGATGGACGCCAAATTTTAACTTTCTAGGTCATCTGGAAGTGGGTTAGGTTTTACGTCTATATGTCAGTCCGCCAGTGATAAAAATACTGTTTTTAGATGTTAAATAAATAAACCAAATTTCATGTGTTTATGTTAAATAGCTTTTGAGTTATGAAGATATCAAAAGTGGCTCCTAATGGTTCGTGTAATATAACACACGGTCGCCAATTCTTTTTCTTGAAATTTACTTAACACGCTGCCGCGTGTCTACATCTATTTCTGTAATGGCATTGGTTGCTCCAACGCTTTGGTTTTAATTACCCAGACTGCTTTACACTTATTGCTTTTTAATTAATGTATTTATGATTTTCTAATTGTTTTGAATCAAATATTTTTTGTATAGTTTTATATTTATCTTTTTATTAGCTCTGACTTGTTTACCTTTTATGTATAAAATACGTTTTCTAATGCAACACTTTTGTAATCCTTTTGTTAGCCATGTTTGTGTATTAGCTTTATTAGTTCTTTTTACCCTAAATACTGGGAAGCACACATTAAAAAACAGCGGAAAAGTATCGTAGAAAGCTTCAAAGGCCTCGTTTCGTTCTTTCTCATAAATGTCTGAGAAAGATCAGAAGAATATGCATTTACAAAATTTGTTAGTGTTATACCCAATGAAATCTCTTACGTTGTCATACCAGCTGCGAAGCTGACATTGGTTGTTGGTCTTTATTGTCAACATTTGGCCTGTTTCATGGCCTGTAAGCCCAAGTGGTGACCTTCAGCTTTAGCTCGATATATGTTACTAGCAAACTGGTCAATACACGCCTGTTGTCTGTAGGTGACTTAACGTGTATCTCCATATTAAAATATTTCATTAAGTTTAATTAAGGTTAATTGAGGCTAAACAGTTCTTGTTTGGTTTTAATGTGTCAAAATTCCAATTACCAGATATAATAATTTTTTTGAACCGAATGTTAAACTTTAGCAACAGGTGCTCCATTTTCTCGATGAAAAAATGGGGGTTGCTGTTAGGAGTACGATACACGCATATTTAAATTCCACTTCCCACTAATATTATAAATGTGAACGTTTGGATGGATGGATGGATGTTTGTTACTCTTTCACGCCAAAACTACAGAACCGATTGCGATGAAACTTGGTATGTAGATAGCTGGAGACCTAGATTAACGCATAGGCTTCTTTTTGTTCCGATATTCCTACGGGATTTGGACTTACGCGGGTGAAACCGCGGGGCGCTGCTAGTTATTTATAAGTGTTTGTAATTCTATGCCACATAATTCAAAATTAGAGTTACAGGCGATTTCAGGTATTAAGGTTATCGACCTATAGACGAAAGTGCTTTTTACAAGAAAACAAGAACCTCTTCTTTTCGCTATACGCGAGTATGATGCAGCTAATTATTATCCTGGAATTTTAAATAAATTTTCTGTTCCTTTTTTCATGAAAATCTCGGTTAGACACAATAGTATACTCGTAGTTAAATCTAATTTACATTTAGGAACGAAAAGCTGGTATTAGTAGTTTACAGTTTTTTTTTTTTTTCTTTTATATTTGAGCTGCCAAAATGACTCTGCCCCGCCTGATGGAAAGCACAAGCAGAATCCAAGAGTGGTGGTCACCATCCTCACTGCGAACAGGGACAGTGCAGCATGGTGACCAGCACTATGGCGTGTTATGTTACAGTGTTATGTTTAAATTATTGTTATATTTTTCTTGTGTTATATGATAAATAAATTAAAAAAAAAGTAATAACTTGACACATCTCACACACGGCCGTCTGATCCCGCACTAAGCAGAGCCTGTACTATGGTAACTAGACTGCTAATAAGCATACTTATATATTTCTAAATACATACATATTACAAATAGTTACACCCAGACACAGAACAAATTATGATCGCGCTCATCACACAATTATTGAATCCACGACCCCTGGCTCAGCAGTCAGGATCACTAACCACTAGACTTTCATGCATGTCAGCCCTCTCTCTTATAAAATACTAGCTGTGCCCGCGACTTCGTTATCAGGAATAGTGTTTTTGGGTAGATTTTTTAATTATTTAGAATGGTTAATTGACAATACTTCAATACAACTTTTCATCCATACTTTTTAACCCCTTACACCCCTTTTTTCGCATTAAAAAGTATGCCCTATGTCCTTTCTCAGGCTCTAGACTATCTGTGTACCAAAAATCATTTAAATCGGTTCAGTAGTTTTGGCGTAAAAGGGCGACAGACAGACAGACACACAGATACTTTCGCATTTATAATATTAGTAAGGATTAGCTTTATTGGTCAATTTTCAAGATCAATTTATCAGTTTCAAATAAAATTTTTGTCAAAAAATCAGGAATATTCCTAAAAATGCTTTACGTTATTTACGTGGTCTACTATACAACCTTAAACTATAACCACACCTTTGTGTAATATTCTGTACAGGCAACTTCCCAACATCAACCATTGGGCGCCTAGCCTAGTCTGAGTATCCTCTCTTTGTGTTTAAAGGATATGACACCCGTTCGTCCATACATTCTTACCGACTCCCTATAGCACAAACAATCTTTTTACCTGACAGGTGTTATTTGTGCCCTTTTCTTCCAAATAACACATTTGCGTGGAGTTATCGTAGCCATTTTGTAAGCGTCGGGCAGGTGGAATTCGTTTTGCACACTCCTCTTCAGTAGTCTTCCTCACGAAAATCTATAAAAATTTCTTTTGTTATTCCAGTTCAATTCTCATCAGCCCTACAGTCTATTTTTTTTAAAATACCTTGGGTTAAAATATAACCCTAGTAATTTTGATAAAAGTAGACAAAATATAATACTTAGCATTGATGTTCTTGGACGTGATACTCACGGAGTGAAGGGTATCAGATGGTTGTTTAAATACACTGTCGGTCCCCCAACCTGTGACATAACCGTATGATGTATCGGCTTCATCATCCACATGGAGACAGGCTGGAAGGACTGCGCTGTTGAATGCGATTCTGGAGCAGAAAACATATATATCACGGCACAGTTAGCATTACTATTAGCTACAACAAAAAAAATGATAATGTTGTTTATTGGGATTAGCCTTCGACAATGCATGGAACATCATGCTATGTAAAAAACGAATCTCAATGTTACTTTATCAATATTTACTCAGTAATTTATTGGTACTTTTACAGGGAACAACTAAACTAAATTGAAGCAATCATTCCTGTCATCATCATCTCATCATCTCACACTGGAATGCCAAAAGGAACTGTACTGATTCGATGACTCACTTACTCTAAAATTACTTTTATCACACTCTATACATTTTGACGGTTTACAGTTAATTGCAGTTACCATTTTATTTTATTTTAACATTTACAGCTAAAATTACAGCTAGAAATAGTAATAGGCGTAGGCCAATTAAAAGTTTTCACTGATAATATATTATAGATAACATGGTCGGCTAAATATAAAGTAGACATAGGTATATAATTACATGTATAACTTGTTTTTATAATTTAGTGACACTAGCAAAAAAATGTGAACATCAACACCCCGGCATGCCGCCTTATATTTGATCAGGTATGAGTTTTGTCTGTAGTTACAATCTACAGCGGGAACATGTAACAAGTTAAATCGTCGAGGATGTGCTGACGGAACATTTAAAGCCATTTTGCTCACCAGTTCTGAGGAGTCGATTGCTCCTCTCATATAGCCAAAAAAAATTACAAGTCCGCTATTTCTTCTTCTCTCAATGAATGATATTGTATTTTTAGCGGAATAGTAAAAAATATCGAGGTCTTTGCGAATATCCACTTGAATGAATGCAGGTGTGCAACTGTATTCTGCATTCATTCTGCTCTATCGTCGTGGAAATACGTGAGATTTATTTAGATCTACCAACTTTTATATATTTTTAATAAGTTCTACTTATTTTGCTAAAAGTATATATCTAAAAAACTTTTTCTGAATGCGCTTTATTCGATCAACGTAGATGTTATTTATACTTAGGATATTCACACTTGTTAACAGTATTCAAGGAAACTGCGAACGAGGGAACAGTAAAGTATTTTTATTGTTTTAATGTTTTTAAAGTCTGCCGAGATTCTTAATATGAATCCGAGTGCTTTGGAGGCCTTGCTAACAATGTTATCAATGTGTGTGTCAAACAGTAGTTTCGAGTCAAAAGTAACTCCAAGGTCTTTAATGTTATTAACTCTTGTCAATAAACTATCTAATCATTTATAAACCTGGAATATTGGACTAGGTTTACGTGTAAAGGAGCGCACGTAACACTTATTGACATTTAAATCCAGTTTATTTGTTCTGCAATACGCCTGAAATCTATTGAGATCTTCCTGTAGTTCTTTAGCATCCTGAACCGTATTTATCGGTTTCATTACTTTCAAATCATCAGCATAAAGAATAATTTTGTAAGATATGAAGCAGTTACTTAAATCATTGATGAATATATTAAATAACAAAGGTCCCAACAATGAACCTTGAGGGACGCCCGAAGGAATATTCGTGAGTTTTCTTCTAGATGTATAACTATTTAGCACAACAGTTTGGCACCTGTTTTCCACGTGCGATGTAAACCACCGGAACAAATTGTCACCGACACCCGTACTTCAAAGTTTACGCAGTAAGATTGTGTGATCTATTCTATCTGAAGCATTTACTGAAATCGGTGTATAGAATATGAACTTGGGACCCTTGTGACATGAATTTAGATATAAAATCGCAACATATACTAAGATTATGTATAGTAGACCGACCTCTTAAAAAGCTGTGTTGGTGTTCAACAAAACTTAGTTTGAGGACAGCATAAACTTGCCTATACACGATTTTTTCTAAAATCTTGCGGAATAGGCACAGCTTTGAGATCAGTCTCTATTTTCGATCATGTTTTTAGGTCCTTTTTTTATGTATCGGTGTTATATACACCTACTTTTATATTGTGGGCACCACACCGGTGTCAAGAGACTGTCTATATAGAATCAAGAGAGGGATGACGAGGCTATCGGCTATCAATACAGGCTAGATATCGTCTGACCCAGCGGACTTATTAATGTCCACATGTTTTAGTCAATTACAAAGTGTTCATCTTTGCTAACTTCGATAGACGTGATACATGAGGCGATCTGTTGAAAGTTCTGCTCACTATACAGTAGGGTGCATATATACACTACACTGATATGAATCTTATAACACACCTTTTTTACTGCGATGCAACGTTAGACCCATAAGTCCTCCGCCGACAAGCACCTTGCGAACGTCCAGCGCAAGGTCCCGTATCACTGCTATCATAACTTCTCCCCCCATCACCTGGTTCGTATTGCTATAATTCCTATTACGTCTCCAAACAATGTATCTATTGTCAAACAATTCGCAATCTGAAATACTATGAATAAGCCAGGTCTCGGTTAAACAAATAATATCAAAGTTATTGACACAAACATTTCTTTAAAAACACCTGTTTTCGTTCGCAGTCCCCGAATATTTTGATAAAACTATTAATAGGAGCCATTACAAATCAAATAAATAAAGTCATTAGCATTTGAATAACAAAAAAACAAATAGAACACATTCCATGAGGATAATAAAATAAAATTCTGCGCATCAGTACAACGAACTTCGCCATACAGTGCATCCAAATGACTCAGCCTAACCGCACGTCGCTTCGTTTCGCTACCGCGCTAAATAATTCCCGTTATTTCTTACGTTAAACTATTCTATTTCTGTGAACTTTATTCTTCATACTTAGTCTTCGTTTAACGCTTGTTTTATCTTTCTTATTTTGTATTTTTACACCGAAAGACATTATAATCTCCCTAACAACAAGTCGCTGTTTTATTGCGAATGGTGACCCCAACGTGATTGGAAGCAGCCTTCAAGAAGCAAATCAGCAGCATCATCATCGCCACCGTCGTAAACACTCCTACAGCAACGAGCGGTAATCAATTCTCAGCCACCCAGCATCCTCGGCCTCAACATGGATACCACACGCCTGCAGCGACTGCTCCAGCCTGGTTACCCCTACGGCCTCATCAGCGTCTAGGAACAGCACACTGCACGTACGGTATTTGCAAGAAGAGCATCTCTCTTCCGTCTACGCAGCAGCCAGCTGCTGCGTAGACGGCAACAGCCCAGCAGTACCTCACGCAGCACTGCAACACCGCACGCAGCCCCGACTCTCTGGGATAGCGAGTTCCGACTTACTGGAACTAGCGGAATACGGTCCGACTCACTGGAACTAGCGGCACTTAGTTCCAACTTACTCACTACTGCCACTGGCACGCTCATCAAGATAGCAGAGACAGCTGACTCATCAAGATATCGACCTCCGGACTTGGAGGAGAGGTATGTGGCCACTTCCACATACAACAAAAACATAACTACGTCAACATCATCTAGCGAAGAGAAGCTGAACTACGTAGTAACTACTAATCCTGCATCGCGCAATAAAAATTCTCGCACCAATAATATATATGAAACTTCCCAACATCAACCGACCAGTCATGAACACCTTGCCTAGTCAGAGTCGCCTTTGTATTGGAGGGACATAACACGCGTTCCTCAACAACCTGAACGATTTGCTAATCAATGTTTGTCCTTAGTATCTCTATGGGCTGAATGTAACCTTTTGGTTTCGCATAAAAAAAAATCGAGGGCATTTAAAAGTCAGCCTTGACCATCAGAAACAAGGATTCAGTGTGTTATTAATTCTATTAGTTTTAGAAAGAATTTTCTTGTTTGTTGAACAAATTAAAACACTTATAGAAAAATTAAGAAGAGCTTTACGCCTTGTTTAGGATAATATCTAGGCCAGAGCCCACAGCTAATCCGTATAAGGAAATAACTCGATACCAGCCTTAAGTCCTGTCATGAACTACCGTGTGGTTTTTAATCGGTTCTAGTTCGTCATAGTAGCTGAGAGGGATACCACATGTAAAAAAAAACAAATACTTCAAACTTTAAATTCTCTATTGTGGATCATAGGTGCAAAAGATGTTTGCATTATATTTAGATCAGCTATGTCCTGCTGTACAACTGTAAAAGTTGTAATTTTAAAAGAAATCTATTTTTAAATTAATTAAATTCTATTTAATTTACTACAAATTATTACAATACAATTAAACATGAATATACATTACAAGTATATTTTTATTATTACTATTGCTATTTATTTTCTTGATCATTTACCATAATATCATACCTGTACATACAATGTCAAATATACTGAAGTTGAAAAAGTCATGACAGTAGAATATTATTAATGATATGGCATTTTTAACCGACATCAAAAAAGGAGGAGGTTCTCAATTCGTCGGAATCTTTTATTTTATGTTTTTTGTATGTTCACCGATTACTCGAAGACGCCTGAACCAATTTGGATTTTTTTTTGTTTCAAAAGGTATACCTCCCAGGTGGTCCCATTTAAATTTTATCGAAATCACTCGAGTGGTTTTTGAAAAATCAACAAATATCTAAAAATTGTATACGTCGTTGATATTTTCATTTCGATGTCTCATTGGAGCAGTGCGTTTGGTTGGCCTACCCATATTATATTTAAACAAAATACGTCTATTTTCCACTAAAAAGCACATTGAAGTCGGTATCACTTTTTTAAGACATAATTATAAAACAATTCCACATTGTTTTATTTATTACACCACCTTTTAATCTTGTAATTAAAAGTAAGATTTGTCCTCTAAAAATATCTGGTGAGATTTTTCTTTATGTATTTCTACAGTGTTCCATGATGCTAATTAAATATTATTATATATGCGTGGACCTAAACATAGTACACTCTCATGTAATAATGGTGTTTTACTTGGAACTATTGATAATTTATCGTTACGGCGGGCTTTAGGGCGGTATCCAAATAATCTTAAATTTATTTTTACAAAAGTTGCAGTCTCATAACAAGAAATGGTAGGTAATTTTTAGTTTTTAAAAAAAGAGTTGCTTGCTTTTCAATACATAAAAATTTGAACATCTTCATGCTCTCTACTTACTCTCTGTCAGTTTCCAGCAGCGCAATGTCGTGATACAAGTAGCTTGGTTTGTATTTTGGATTACGGATAACCCTCTTCACGTTGTACCGCTGCCATAACTCAACTGGATCTGAGCGCTTCAGTATACCCAGCGCGATATACCTCACTGGACCTCTGAGAGTTGCAAACAAAACTTTTTTTAAATAATGATTACTAGCAACGTGGGTCACACATTTTTAGCATTTAGGAGTTCACATCGGTGGGGTAATGAATGGGTTACGAACCTACAACTGCTGGATCATATTCTCTGATTCGATAGATTCGCTGACGATCTCAAAGACCTAGGATGCGTATTGTGCAAGATTATTAAACCGTTGTTTAAGGTAAGGTGGACATAACATAACATAACAGTGTAGGCACTTGAGCCTTTTTCGATATTCAGAAACATGATCATTATTGCGTAGTCCAAATACGAATCGTTATCAAACATTTTAAAGTCTCTCAAGTTTATTAAGTTTGTCTTCAGTGAGATCTAGATAGCTGGCATCAGCATCATCAAGGATGGGGAAAAGAAGGGATTGTGCAAGCGGTAGTACGTAAGAAGTTGCACAATTTGTCTTATGATGTCAAGTATAATTTTCATGGACAATTAAATTAGTAGTTTATTTTGATGTAGCGATCACTCACTTCTCTCTGATTGTCCATAAAATTTAAAATTACACAAACGGTAACATTATGCAAATTAAAACAATTTTCTAAGGTCCAATTCTGACTTACTCACGTAGACACTGACACGTATACATCATATATGCATACCGTTTAAGTTAATTAAAAATACTGTAATAAAAATTTTAAACTAGTGTCGTTTCCGTTAACTTTTATTGACCTAAACACATCATACGAGAAATTGCAATTCCTAATTATCGAATCTCCATCTGTTAGAATATAAATAATCTATTTCATTGCGGGATTTCAAGAAAAGTAGATATTCATAAAGTAAAGTATCAATCATAGACATTGATTCTGGTAAGATATTTAGAATAATGTTTTATAAAACTTCTGGTTATTATGAGGCAGGATGTAGGTATATTGCAATAGCAGCTTGAACCTGCTGAACCTTTTTTGTTTTTTTTTTTTAAAGAATACTAGCAACATGGGTCACACATTACTAGTATTCTTGTTAACCCTTCCAGCTAAGCTAAATGCTTGTGTTAGGAGTGAGTTCACGCCGGTAGTGCACTGGGTGGGGTTCGAACCCGCAACCACTTGATCGCAAGTCCGACGCCTTAGCCATTATGCTACCGCCGCTTTTCTACTTATACATTACGAACGTAAGGAACCTGCAGCGGCAAAAATTTTGCGACTCAGCTTCTGTAGCTGAGGTACCCAGGACATACAGGTATCTATAAATATCCCCAACTTTTTGACTTCGTCACTATAGGGAATATTAGTGCCATTGAAAGGGACTTGTTGTTGAAGGTTTAGCCTGAGAATAAATCTGGAGATCATCCGCATAAAGGTAGTAGGAAGAATAGAGATTATTTGTGATGGAATTTATAAAGACAGAGAAGAGAAGGAGAGATAGCACGCCCTGTGGTACATCATCCGTAGTTTAACACTGTCGGCGACCAAACAGGTAACTATGAAACCAGTCAATCAAATATGCCTTCTATCGCAAGGGTTTAGTTTATTAATTATCATAATTAGGCCAATTACTTTCGGGAGTTACGCTCCTGTATGGCCCTAAAGTAGTATCGGTATCAAGAGGTGAAGCGATCCTCAGGTATCAGCCACAACACAGATTACATATTAATAAATATCAATACAATGTAACTTTTTTCTCCAATCATTTAGTCATTTACTATTATTTAAGACTTACTTAGTAGGGTCATCCATGCAGTGCCCTGCAGTAAGAATGAACCTTTCACTGATGACTGTCCCACCACACTTCCAACTCCCTGCGTCGAGCGTATCCCCGAACCCCAGCAAAGCCTGCAAAGGTTTGTAGAACTACTGAATACGGCAGATGACTATCAAAGAGAGAAGATAAGAAAGCTTTAAAGGACTCTTTAACTACTGGTAAACCTTGATAACAAAATTTGTAGCACAGAAGGCGTGGTAATGTAGTCCAAGGAGAAATTATTAAATGTGCATTTTTATTGACTGCATTAAATGTGGAATTCCTTTAAACTGGCTTTTAGAGCCAGTTAAAATGACTGTTTCATAAAAATCTTGCTCCTTTTTCTCATACTAACTAATATTATGAATGTGAATATAAGTTTCTTTGTTTGTTACGCTTTCACGCGTTACGTGCCTTTTCTCTATAAGGGTTTAACAGTTTTAAATTATTCTGTAGAAAGTTGTCTATTTTGTAAGGGTAGTCTAAAGTTTTCATGTATTTTAAGCATTCTGTAACGAGAGTTACTTAAACTCAACTACTTAAATCAAATATTTTTTTAGCTTAAATTGACTTAGTATGAAATGGACTCTTCTGTTCTTAGTTCTTCATTAACATCCTCACTATAATATTATAAAATGTGAGTTTATTTGTTTTGTTGTTGAAAGTACATACAGGTTGTTATTGGAACCTGGGTACCTTCCATCATCCAGATGAAAGTACTGTTCTCGTAGGATACCTGATTTCATTGTTAAAATCACCATTAACGCGAGGGAATCCGCGGACAAAAGCTAGTAAATAATGAAAATAGTATGAGATCTCACCATGTGTGGAAACTCTTCCCTTAAAGCATCCCTTCTACCAGTATTGCGCTGTCCACTTGGTGGAATATAAACTTTGCGAAAACAATTTTTAACAGGATCCAGCTGAAATGTTTTATTACGAAGAGAACTGTCCTTTTTACAAGGATAGTCAAGGGTATGAATGTATTCTAGGCATTCTAAAACAAGAAAGAAACAAGTATTTTAAATTTGATTTTAATTTGGAATCCCTAGTAACTATTAAGAACTAGAAGGTAGGAGACTCTCCAGCCAGATGTACCGACGACCTGAGGAAGGATGAACTGGATGCGGAAGGCGAAGGACCATGTGCTGTGGCGCGCATTAGGTGAGGCCTGTGGCGAAGTCCACATACAGCAAAAAGAAACATACTCCAACATCATCTACAACCTACTAATCCTGCATCGCGCTATGAGAGTTCTCGCGCCGATTAGTATATATATAACTTCCCAACATCAACCATTGGGCCGCGGCCCGCCAGACATGATCACCTCGCCTGGTCGGAGGATCCCCCCTTTGTGTTGGAGGGACATGACAACCGTTCCTCCACAGGCCTATTAATATCCAGCAGTAGACTACGATAGGCTAAATTGTTCGATTGATAACTATTCAAAGGTGTACGGTTTTAGTCATGTGGGTATTTCGGGAACGAGGTGATGACGGAGCTATGGTAAGGGAAATAGATATTGCACCTTGCTGAGATATTAAACTTTAGATATTGCTTGGAAATAAAAATAGTTATACAGCATAAAAAGGTGTGGATATAGTTTAGGATCGTATAGTAGACCCTTTAAGAGGCGAGGTTCAAACAACTTTCAGAGAATAATTTTCATACGGAAATCTTATTTTGAAACTGACAAATAGAACTTGAAATTTTATTTGAAAAAAACGTATTATTTCGTGAGAGTATTCATGGTTGATATTTAATGTAAAGGCTGTTGATGGAATGTCGTGATTAGTCCGAAAATGTTCGCATAAAAGTACTAAATAAAAAAATTTAAATTAGTTTTTTTTTCGTAATCAAATTTTATCGAAGCTAACTCAACTATGCTTGCTGTTACATTACGCTTCTAAACTAGACCACAACTTTCTTTAATCCTGTTGTATTAAAGGACCATTTGAGGAGTAACAGATCAAAGCGTTGCTTACTCAGTCAATACAACTTTTGAGATAAAAGCATAATCTATAATATTTAAAAGAGGGGACACAAACAAACAACTTTGCATTATAAAAGATTTATTGGCAGTCAAATCAGCAAATAAAACTTTAATTATCGTATATCGCTTGTTCCTAAACATGAGTGCTTACATAATTTCTACTCCCGAGATGCTCCCGTCCGTCACCTCAGGCCCCTACTGCGTTCAAATCGCACGCGGACTTTAAGCTGTCTATGCTAAGCTGTGTCTATGTCATAGGATATATCATAAACGTAGGATATGTCATAAACTATCTGTATTCTGATTCCGATTTCTCATCACCTGCTAGAGCGTAGGTTGTTAGACCTCCTTGGTAATGTAAAAAAGTCAGTGAAGAATTACAGCTTATTAAAAATAGGGGAAAAATTTATTTGTCTGTAATATAGAAAAGGTACTTACTATCTTTTGCCTTACTAGTGCCTGTTTTAGCCAAGATTCCTAACACGGGGTTCGATAATAACAGTCTGAAACAAAATAAAGGATTTGACGTATACATATGTCTTTATTTTTGGGCCGCAGAAGCACTGCTCCCATAGGAGCAATGCTTCCTGCTTGCACCCTGTAAAAAATAAACATATTGATATCCTATGGGATATTAATGTGTTTATTTTTTACAGGGTTTTCTTTTTGAGGTTACACCTGAGACCATGGAAATAAGACTCAAATACAAGAATTAAATAGACGCATACAAGGAATAAAAAGATTTTGTTTTTTGTCAAATTTACAAAAAAGAAAATGTAATTTCGTACCTGCTATCGTTGACTAATTTACAATCCGTACAACATACTAAAGGCGCAATAGACGTACTAGTGCAGGCCTGAAACAGAAGATGAAAATATATTTATAGAAAGAAACATTTATTCGCTCGAAATATGGTTACACGGTGTTTTAGAAAATACTATCAACACTTATTATTAGTATATGCTATTAGATCTTGTTTAATATATAGATAATTTATGAATGTTGAACGATATAAAAACATTTCTCGATAAGCCATGAATACAATCTAACTTTGAATTGTATATAATATAAAATTGAATAGCGGTAGATCTTGTATATTGCTAGGAATTTTATTTAATATTTTAACTGTCATTGGATAACAGTTGAATTTACAAAGTTCACCAAAGGTTTTATTTAATTGTGGATGTTTTTTAACAAATCCACTGCATTCAAATATGTACTTTGAGGGCACAGTTAAAATTCTAAGAGAGCTCAGAATTACACATAGCACGTACACATTGTTTATGTCAGGTAAATACTCTATCTATAGATGGATGGAGGACTCTGCATTCATCTCTGTCAGAGAGCATCAGAAGCTCAGAAGGTTTTAGGTTATTAGATTCTTGCTTGCTAGCAACACTTTAGCAGGTGTTGCTGTAACCGACTAGCTTTGTTGTGAATCACCTGTCAGTTAGACACTTGTAGGAGCTATGGGGAGACACAGCCTAATGGCAAGCGTTACCTCACATAGCTGTGTTGCAGTTGCGACACCTCTAGTAAGTAGTGTAACTATTCGGTTGTGGAATGCACTGCCGGTTCATCCTTTACCTGTCACTGTTTAGTGTAACATCATCATCTCCGCCTTTACAACAGTTGAGATCTCCATCCGTAATTTTCACGTTGAGACATTTCTGCTCTTAATACACTCTGGCCAATTACTGTGTAGTAGAAATGTCTCCTACATTTAGTAGAAGAGATTTATTATTCCAATCGCAATTCTACTCAAAACCAAAAGCATAACAATTACTACCATGTTCATAGGTATTGTTTTTTTTTATACAAGGTGTTTTACAGAAATGTGTTATCATATTTTAGGACCATAACGATCCTTAGCATAGACTGTCTGTGCAGACATATTCACGAACATAGACGAAAAAAAAGTTGATTTAGCAAAAAACAAAAATGCTTTTCCTCGTGTTGATGCACATTGCTATGTTCAGTGTTATCAATTTTTATGTAAATTTCAATGATTTTTTTACGCATATTAAAAAAAAACTGGATATTCTATCTTTGTTACCTATACTTAGTACAATATTATTTGGTTAATTTTACTCACGGGTGGCTTTAGTCTTTTCAGGCTTTTATCCCGAGCAGAGAGACATACACTAGGAGGGACACATTGGCCCTTGATGCCTTCCCAGTCGCACTCCACTGCTGCAAATTAAACAAACGTGCTAATTCATTATAATAGCGGCGTTAGCGAAATGGCTAAGGTGTCGGTGTTTTTATTATTTTTAATCGTGTGGGAACCCCCAAGTGTCTTCACCTTACCGCCAAGGGTGAAGTGGTATATCGGACTCGAAACAACTAAAGACACACGGTGTTCCGTCTGAAGTGGGTCTTTTGCAGAGGACCCGGGATACCTTAAGAAGGAACCCTCCGAGAACCAATGCAGACCCTGGCCGCCTGATCAGCAGGCGACTACCCCTTACCCCCCCTCCAGAAAATTAGAGAGGCGCGCGCGAGAACAGGTCGCGCTACCATCTCAGGCCTGCTTCTGCACGGGTAGCGCTCATGTAGGTCAAATATCATTCTGCGCTCTCCGACATATGGTGCGTCTTCTGCGAGACGAGAAAGTGCTTGTCTCTCCCGTTCCCGTTCCGCCGCCTCTTTGGCCAACATTACCTCCTCGCTAAACGAGATGGCGGAATCCCATGCACTCTCACTTTAAGGTGTTGGACTTGCAATCAACCGGATCAACGATGGGTGCAGATTCGAACACCACCCAATAGACTACCGACGACGTTAACCCACTCCTTTTTTTCTACTTATTTAAACCATCTGGGTCGTAACCACCACCGGGGTTTTCGAAGTCGCGGTGTGTCGAAATAGAACCGACTATAAATCACACGATGTGCCACCGTGCCCAAGATATTAGGGGTCCAGCAAACGAATGTTGTTACGTGAACAGAGTCCTAACTCAAGCATTCGCCTTAGCTAAGAAGGGTTAAAAAGAATAAGTAAACGGCTTTTGGCCTTGAATTCTCTCGCCTAAAAGTTGACTTCTATTCCTCGTAAAAAGTACTTTTTTATTAGATGAAAGATACCACATGTTCTTTTCTGTGTCACTGACAACGTGTATGCAAAATTTTATGATGGTTGGTTGAGGAGTTAACGCATGAAAGCATAACAAACAAACAAAGAAACTGACATTCGCATTTTTAATAAAGGGTTTTGCAAAGCAATAGCTGTAAAATTTAACAAGAATACTTATTGTGTATGTAGATTTTGGTACGGCGGTATCATCGGCCCTTATTTCTTCGAAGATGAGCAAAGAGCCACGATCACTGTCAATGGCGATCGATATCGGACGATGATAACAACTTTTTGTGGCTTAGAATAGATGGTATGGATCTCAGAAACATGTGGTTCCAACAGGACGATGCCTCTTGCCATACTGACTGGGAAACATTGAATTTATTGGATGATAAGTTCGAGGGCTTCGTCTTTTCACATGGTGGCGTGGTGGCCACCGAGATCGTATGACTAAATACCGTTCGACTACTTTCTGTGGGACTACGTGAAATCTGTGGTCTATGCAGACAACTCACAGACAATTGCCGCCCTAAAAACCAACATAGCTCACGTTCTTCATGAAATGTATGCGAAAATCGCGTTCAAAATTGTTTCACCGCGATATATCACCTACTGCGGAGTCGCGAGTTTCTTTGTTTCTTTCAAATAGTGGCAATATCACTCTTACACAGGTCCGTTTATTTCAATTCAAAGTTCGAGCGCTCTTAATGAAAAATCCTGTATTGGTTATAATAATAAGGTTAAAGTATTTATTTTTGGTTGAACGCGCTAGTCTCTGAAACTGCCAATCAGGACTGAAAAGTTTCTCTTGGATTTAATAACAACTCTTCCGGGGTACAGAAAGGACAAAAGGGACACGCAACGAAGCCGCAGGTTAATGTTACTAATAAGTAAGGATTAGCTACTTACAGACACACTTTGGCAACTGTTCATACGAAACTCCATTCTTGCAGTATACGTGAGTATTCTTTGTTCTTATGCCATTTGCTTCCAGTACCTGATATCCTTCCGAACAAACAACTTCAAGAACGCGGCTTTCTAGTCGTTGGCCAGGTCTAGCATTCGGGAAATTTGGGACTACGTATGTCCCGTGATCGGGATACGGTGGAAGAATACAGCCTGGCACATTTGATCTGTAAAAGAGTATGTAATTGAATTGCGATGACGCTTTCCTTTAGCATTACAGTTACACAGTTTAGCATTACATTAGAAGGTTTTGATCTTAAGTTGAATTATTTTTTTGCAGAAGTTAATAGTTTTCGTTGAGTAAGGTGAGATGCGAGTCCCTGGAATTGTAAGCATCCATAGGCAACGGTAACCGCTTACCATTAGGCAGGCTATATTCTTGTTTGCCAACGACGTGATATTAAAAAACTCTAGTAATAAATTCCATCGATTTGATTTAAATTCTTTGGTACCCCTAGATGACGTTGTACAAAAATTAAAATTCGGTGCTAAATTTTCAAGAGGACAATAACCTCAGGCAGTTTTTGATAATTGTTGATTCTGAGGAGCCAGTTCCAACATAGATTTATCCTATGAGGTGGTTATTTAGCATTGTATAGGAATATATCTAGACTTTGGCCAAGAGAAAAGGTGTTTTAATGTTTTACCAGAGAATCTTTTCTCCATAAACCTCATGGGCCACCGATTCCATAAGAACGCCTTTCCGGCGACACACATTTAGAGATTAGTTAAATCTTAAAGTTTTAAAAGCCCCACATCGAGTTACGCGAAATGTTAAGAAAACAATTTTTTCTCCCAAAACAAAAAAGTGTTCGGACTTTTAGAAATTAGTAGGTATAGTGTTTAGTGATCCTAATTATTGAGCCGGAGGTCATGGGTACGATTTCCACCCAGGACAAATAATTGTGTGTGACATTTTTTCTATGTCTGGGTGTAATTTATCTGTAATATGTATTGTCGCCACATTAAAAACTCTTATTTATTTTATTAAAAACATAGGGACAAACTATAATAGATAATAACACAGTTCACTATTTAATGAAAACAAGTTAATAGACATTATTTTGACTAGTTATGCCGGTAACGCAATACTATTGGTCGATTGATAAATATTAACGAATAGTGGGTTTATAAAAGGAGAAATAAGATGAGAAATTGACTTAAGTGCGAACAGAGGTACGAACAACTTGGCAGTTACTGTTAGTTAGTGATTTTCATAGTTTATATCAGTGGAGACTGTTTCTTACATATGTATGTATTTAGCAATATATAAGTATGTTTATCAGTAGTCTGGTTACCATGGTACGGCTCTGCCTAATTTGGAATCAGACAGCCGTTTGTGAGATGTGTCAAGTTATTATTATTATTATATGTGTGTTAATACTTGTTATCTTACGTATCCGGAGTATCCGCTGCAGGTTTACACAGTTCATCCGACTCGTCAGATCCGTCTGCACAATTTTGTATCTGTGAATATTTTTATATCATTTTATTATTACCCGACTACCGAAAGTGGGTAATATTCTTCCATCGTATTTTTATATTTCTACGTGATAAAAACAATCTTAGTTAAATGATAAATGTGATAATAAAAAACTTGTGTTTCACGTTATTTTTTAAAGAAAAAGAAATATTTTGTTTCTTATTGATGACAATAAAGACCGTCAACAGATATTAAATAAAAAAAACAAGAAATATTTTGTTAGCGGGAT
The DNA here is from genome assembly GCA_949752705.1 of Callimorpha dominula. Lineage (NCBI taxonomy): Eukaryota > Metazoa > Arthropoda > Insecta > Lepidoptera > Erebidae > Callimorpha > Callimorpha dominula. Next base: position 9,202,688 of record OX457017.1, on the reverse strand, counting down.
TTGAAAACAAATTAACTTCATGATTGAAGATGAATGGGAAGTACGCTATAGGTTTTGATCTACAAAGTGTTAAAATTAGTTAAAATGTAAGGCTTAAAATGGCCGTTTGTTTTGATTGCATCAACTTAGAAGCTTGACTTTTTTACAGCTTTAGGGGACTGCAGACGTAATAAGTATTTGATGTTATTTGAAATTGATACTTCCACGCACGTTCCTGAGGAAAAAGGTCTTGACAGTCAGACAGACAAACGAAAATCGAAGTATTCATATAAGGTTTCGTTTTCTTCTTTTAAGGTACGGAACCCTAAAAATAAATCGCGAGCTACGCTCGGCGTTTTTCTTGTAAAATCATGTTTTCTCAGGAACGGTACTTATATGTATAAGCTTAAAAAGCAAAGCCGTATGTGAATTGAGAATTTAATCCAAATCATTAGAGCCATTTCCGAGATTTGCGGAATATACATATTTATATAATACAAGAATTGATCGTTTAAAGTTTTTATATTTCAGAAAAAGCTTTAGAGCATTTCCTTTTTTTGGAATAGACAATATTTTCGAGCAAGTGATCAAGTCCTGCTTACCCCATTACAGTCGGCTCCTAGATCCACACAAGTTCCATCATCACATTGGAACGAGTAAAACGGGCAGCTTCTTACAGCACTCTCAGCAAGCGCTCTTGAAAGGAAACTAGTGTTATAAAACATGTTTAGTCACAAAATTAAATAAATGGAGATGGATACTTTTAAGCCCAACATTTAACTGATTGAAATATATGCAACGTGTTACAGACAGATGTGACTAGATGCCGCTGAAGAATGTTTTGTTGTGTGTGGATGTTGTCACTTGGCGATTCGCCATGTTGCTTTCGGCCTCGGGTCGCTCCTACAAAGCAATGGCAAAACAGATCGGTCTGGACAGCAACGAATCAATAGAGGGTGGATGAAGGGGCGTGAGGTAACAGGATCAATATGTGATCCCAGGTTCTTTATTAAACTGAAATAACAAATTCACAAGACGATCATCAGATCCGCCGTCCTGCATGGATCAGAATGTTGGCCAACAAAGAGAACGGATAAAGGACGCCTGCATGTAGCTAAAATGGGATTATTGAGATAGATTTGTGGTGCGACTAGGATGGATAAGGTGAGGAATGAATACATTAAAGGAATATAATATTATCTACGTATTAACGGGAATTAACGCGACCACGAAAAGGTATTACATACCTCTGAAATGCCAGACGTTTCGACCAGGTTGCACTGGCCGTGTTCACATAATTCCCGTAAATACGTAAAAAATATTATATCATGGAACGCGAAAGTTTAAAAGTTAGTACCTTGAAGGAAGTCTAAAAGTAACGAAAGTGGATGAAAAGTTGAGGAGTAACAGATTATCATAGTATAGACATGTGACGCGAAGGAATGACTAAAATGTAAAGAAGAGAGTCTTACGTATGGAAGTTGAAGAATACATGAGTAGAGGATGACCAAAGAAAAAATCTATGGACTGCTTAAAAGATGATATTACTAGAAAGGGAGTAAACAATAAAACGACCAATGATATAGTAGAATAGAAGAAGAAGGCACGAAAAAAGAAGAAAGTAAATTTAGGAAAAGGGCAAGAGTATGAGATGTGGATATCATCACAGGTTTGATGCACCTTGCACCAAAGTTATGACCTACTACGTAAGAAGTTAAATGTTGGGTTGCTTATTTTTTTTATAAAGACATGTCAAAATGGCCTCAAACCGCCTGATGGAAAGCTAGAGTGAGGTCTACAGACTGAATACCACCATTATAGATACGGATGGTACTAAAATGGTGGCCCTCGGTTTGACGGCCTCGAGAGATGCCTTTTCAAGTCCCGCTTAAAAGACCCGGGATTATATGTCAAAGTTAACACGTGTGCTGGTAATGCATTCCACATTTTAATGGTGCGGCAAAGAAAGGAAGTGCTGAACCGTTTGGTTCTAGATGGGATTGTTTGCACTGTAAGGGGGTGACACCTCAGCTCGCCACTTGTTGTTCTGGATAGGTAAGGAGAGTGTGGGATCAATTCTTCGGAAAACTCGCCATGGTAGAGGCGATAGAATACAGCCAAAGAGGCTACGTTTCTACGCATCTGCAAGGGTTTAAGGGTGTAAATGATCTCAAGACTCCCAATTTTGCTGACAGTTAGCTTTTGCTATAATTTAATTTTTATTTGACCTTGCGTAAATGAAATATTAATATTTCAACAGTTAGGAAAAACCTGTATGTACTCATTGATTAACTCCTGGTGCTTCGTTATCTTGGTGAACGTGGTATAAGCGTTGTCGTTGCACTTTTTCTCATCGTTACGCGGTGCTGCAGACACAATCCCTCTCAGGTAATATCTGTCAATGCCCAGTTCTCGATCTGCAAACGCCAGTCCTCCTCCACTGTCGCCTTTGCATAAAGCGGTACCTGCAACAGCAGTTATATATAAATAGCCAAAGGTTAAACAGTTTAGTACCTTCTTTTGGTCTGTTTATGAACCGAATTGCTTTTTTTAGTAGCAATTGACGAATTTTGTCAGAATCAAAAATTGAAAAGAGTTCACATTCCTACCTTCGACCGTGTTTAATTGATGAATTGCGGTCTTATTTCATACGAGCACTAGTTATACTAATTGTAAAATTTTTGATATTGACACCACACAACTTTTTTTGGCACTTCATACTTCATAAGGGCAGCGATTAACTATTTTACTCGAGATCACGAGAACCAAAAAAGAAAATTAGGAAAGCTGAATCTTTCAAAAATAAGACAAAGAAGGTACTAGTAAACCAGAAAGGTTTGAAATTTAGGTCATTTTGTGGAATTGTAAAAAAAAGTAATCTAAAAATTTTAACATAGTCGGTTTATCTTTATTTCGTTCGTTAGTTCGTTTTAAAACGTTCAAAGATATGCTTGAATAAAACAAAACTACATGGATAAAATAATGTCAACGACTTTCAGGATTGTTGACGCGTTTTCATTGGTCGCTGTCAGACCCCAGCCAGCAACCTGACAAGGAACATTAATACCCATTTGGTAAATGGTGATTGACAACGGCAGTTGAAAAGTGAAGACGCTAGAAGGAGGAGATATGCTTGACTAAAACAAAATTACATCAATAAAATAATGGCTAGCTTTTTCGTTATAGGTCGATTATTTTCTCCATGTTAAGGCCAAGATCTGCTCCACGGAAATAAGCTGAAGAGATGGTTGTGACATACATCGACGTAGAACACTTTTTTTTCTTTTCTTTCTCCGCATCGAGGTTCATTCATTCTGACCATTCCCTATTTCAATTGAATAAAACTTTAGATCTTAACCCTCTAATTTTAATTGAGTGCTCGAAGTTCCAGGTAACAGCTACTTCAAGTTACAGGTAAGCGTTCAATCGTGGAAGAGCTATGCTTCGGCACGTATGGGCCGGCTCGACCGGATTGATACCACGGCCTCACAGAAAACGGCAATGCTTGCATTACTTTTCACTGAGTGAGTGAGGTTACCAGAGGCCCTAACCCTTTTCTGCCCCTCTTTCACATTACCCCTACTCCTACGTTAAAGGCCGGCAACGTACTTGCGGCTCTTTAGTTTCAGGTGCCCATGGGCAGCGGTAATCATTTACCATCAGGTGACCCGTCTGATCGTTTGCCCAATATACCATAAAAAAGCGACCTCGACCTGCTTGAGCTATTGTTTACACTCCCTAAGTAATCCCTATAATCAATATTCTTTTCCTTCCAGAGCCTTCCTTCTTGCTTATGTATATAAAATAATTGACATTGTCTTCTTACCATTGGTGTACCCCGCACAAAACTTGTCTCCAGTTATATACTCTCTGAAAGACTCTGGCAAAGTCTTGATACAGATGATCTCGCTGATAAAAGGCATGTCAACGACTTTCAAGGTTGGTGAAGCGTTTCCATTGGCCGCTGTCAGACCCCAGCCAGCAACCTGAAAGGGGACAGTAATACAAATTTGGTAAATGGTGATTGACAATGGCAGTTGAAGACGCTGGAAGGAGATGCTCAGTAATTTAAAAATATTTGTCACCGGTGGAATTGTAACAGTTCAGTAACGTTTCCGTGAGTAGCTAGTTTCGGCAACTAAGGGCATTTGGTTATTATCTCGATTAAGTCCCAATTTACACATCTAATATGTATAGAAGTTTAAAAAGTTTGTCGAGGACTTGGACTTCTCAGCAACAGCCAGTTCGATTTACAGGTTTTTTTTTTTATTATTTGTTGTTGACGGTTGACGGCAATAGGCTTGCCCCCTGTTACGTGAATGGGACCAAATATTAGTTAGCAAAATGTGTGTGTTTAATACGTGTATATACGTATGTATGTAAGTTTAAAAACAATTTTTTCGTCTGTATATACTCTACGTTACAAAAAGAAAAACAAACCTTTGCTAATTTTTTTATAAAGATTTTGAAATAACTAACCTTTCCTAAATTATCCGGCTGCAATTGCAATCTTTCGAAGTTAACATCGAAGTTGAGACACACCGGTCTTATGTACGTCTTGTAGATGAAAGGAGTCGTGAGGATCAAAACAGCTATGTCTTCTTGAAAATTAGCAGATTCACCTTCAAATAGAATTGGTATTTTTATTTCTTTTACCTGAAATTGATTGATAAAAACCTCTTACTAAATAAAAGTTATAATATAAAAAGCATATGAAGAAGAAAAAAAAGCCTTTCTTTTTTTTGGTTCGTATGGAACCCTCTCGGGGCCATCATCCCATAAGGTTTTCAGAATCGAATAGGAGGGATCTAGAACCGGAACACCTTTTATTAAGACATCCCGGACCAACGAAACAAACGCCAAAATGATCATTTGCCTTCCCTTCCCTAAGTTCCCTTTTCCAATTACGTCCAATGTAGCGTGTTGGTAATAAATAGCAATCTCAGAGGTTGTGGGTTCGATTCCCACCCAGTAACAATAATTTTATGCATGAATATGTCTATCTGCAAAAGTGCTGCTATCTGGGTACATGTACTTACAAAAAATATTTAACCTGCAATTCAGTATATAATTATTCAATTCTTGGACTGTATGTACCTTTAGTCAGTCAGTTATTATCTTCTACAAGATATGGTTGAAAATTCTCCATGGAAGTATCATTATAACTAGTAAAGAAAACAAAAGCTGACGATCAAACAACAAAAATATTTGTTTCAAATTAAACGCAAATATGAATGGACTTTGCCCCAGCTCCGCTGCAAATGGAACCTATCTTATATTAGTGTGTATTAATTTTACTACTATTATAAATGCAAAAGTTTGGATGGATGAATGTTTGTTACTCAATCACGCTGAAACGGCTGAAAGGATCTGGATTAAATTTCTGGAAGGCTAGCTCTGTTCGTTCCGTAGCGTTGTTCGTCCGATCTGTTTTGATCTACCTTGAAGGACCGAGATATACCTAATGTTGGTAATGAAGTTATTAACTTAAGAAAGTCAGAGTTATTTCCTTACATCAGATTTTTGGACACCAATATCCGTTTCGCTGTTCCACTCACGATAGATCTTGCCAATTGCTACGCTATAGTCAGAGGCTGGAAGTCGTTTTCTGACGTCATTCCAGAAACAGTGAGCAGCTAAAAAAAGGCCGTTTATTTTAACACCAAGTTCTCCTTAAACGTCAGATAAGCAGCTAAAGAAAAAAACATCGTTTACTTGATCATAATTATCAGTTACCTTTCTTTCAATTTCCATTGGGGACGCCGCAATTTTTTCAAAGTTCCCTGCTTACTCCCGTTTAAGAGATATACTCTTTTACGCAGTCCATCCACCTTTTTTTGATCTTTGTCTGGTTTATCTTGTACTCGTCAACTTTCATGTATAAAACTCTCTTCACCTCATTCACTCATCAACGGTCCATACCACGATAGCTATTGCTCCTCAACTTTTCACACACTGGATCTGCTGTCAGACTCCTCTTATGTATTCACTTCTCACTTTGTCAATCCTCACATCCATCTCAACATTCACATTACAGCAACTTAAAGCGTCTATTAGCAGTTAAATGGGACACATTCAGATCCATACAGGACGGCGGGTCGCATGATTTTTTTTTTATTTAGCGTTTACCTGATATAACCACATTATTGGAGATGAGGGTTCCGCCGCAAATCTGCTCAAGAGTATTCGATTGCTTCCGGTAGATGCCAACGTGCCATGGAAGCTCTCCACGCTTTGCTTCTTTCCCGTCAATTACTAGCTGAAAAGCTTCAGGTGTCACTCGACCACATTCTGAAGGAAAAGGAATTATCTGACCCACAAATCTATGAAATACTTGTAATGTTAGGATTAAATAACTACAAAGACGAGTAGCTATATAAAAAGGCATTTTAATTTGTTGAAATATTAAAGGAAGTACAGCAGAAGTCTTGCTATAGGATAGGTAGCAGTAAAAGTGTAGCATCTCAAAAATGGTTTTTAACTTTTTTTTCTATATAACTTTGATCGGACATACCTAAATCAAGGCCAGGACTTGTTTTGTTAGTGGCTTATACGGCTTCAGTTAGTTTGTACTAACCTGCTTCGCACTGAGCAACATAGTTCCACAATCCAGTTGTACACTTCATAGTTGGGAAACTTTTAGTTGAGTAGTAGATCGGAGTATTGCAGATAGGGCTGACCAACGTTCCTGGTGCCACGTACTTGCCACAAACCTGAAGCCCCATTCCTGGTACGTGGCACATAAAGCGTACACTGGGATCCGGATTCAGTCTGCAAAAGCCTGTAAATTGGGAGAAAATAAACATAAATAAACGAAGAAAAATACTTTGGGACATATTACTAGATATTAAATCTATTCCAAAATAAGTATAATTTGAAAATATGATTCTAGAACACGGAACTTTTTTACTTTATACACAGAAACGCCCAATAATTATAGTGTGGCTAATAGTATTGTACGTCTTTCAAATGTTATGCGAAATCAAACAGACTAAAAGACAAGACGTCCGTCACTAGTTTGTCTATTACAAGGGACTCGGTTATAATCTAACAAGGAAGTCCCCGAAAACAGCGGCATACCTATGCCAGAGCAGCAGGCGGTCACATCACTTATACTAGACCATTCCCGCTCGGCCGTAGCAGCCATCACGTCATAACAAAACGAGAATCGAGATCGCTAGCAAGCAGCAAGCATTGGTCACAAATTAAACGATAGCCACTTAATAAAATACTCACGAACGCATTCAGGCATGTTCTGAACCCACACTCCGTTGATACAGAAGGGTTTATTACTACTTCCAGTAGATCCAATTTTGTTAACAACCCCATATCCTCGTCTACAACGTACTGTCAGTAAAAAACTATCAAAGGACTGCCCAGGGCGGGCATTTGGATTATTTAAGACTTCATATGTTCCTTGGTTGGGGTATGCGGGCAGAATACAGGCGTTGGACCGTGTTGATCTGTAATCAGAGGTAAAATATATAGTAAGGAAGGATCTTTTGTTAAGACTCAGTCATCATGCCTGGCAGACTATGGCCCAACAGTTAATGTTGGAGAGTTGCATTTATACTACTCGACTCGATTTATACTACAAGATTATTAGTCCGGCTTCTCTTCGCTAGATGGCAATGAAGTACGTTATTGACGCATGTCGATGTCGCCTCAAATAGTTAACAGGATTCTGAGCCTTATAATAACTCTAATGCTCTTAGTCTAAACCGGATTGTATGTTTAGATGATGACAGATGACCTTAATATTATATGAATCTAAGGCACTCACGATGGAAGCGAAGAAGGATTTAAATAAGATCCGGTGCAGATCTAATATGGAACAAAACAATGACTATGTAACCATATTACTGACCAAAGCAGTTTGTAACATAAAACACAATTAAACATAGTAGTGGGAGAGCCATGCTTCGGCACGTATGGGCCGGCTCTACCGGAGTGATATTACGGCCTCACAGAAAACCGGCAGTGAAGCAATGCTTATTGTATTTCACCAAGTAAGGGAGGTTACCGAAGGCCCTAACCCTTTGCCTCTCCCCCTCTTCCTCCCTTCTTCCCCTCTCCCCCCACTCCGCTTCTTTCCCTACTTCCACCTTAAGGCCGTCAATGCAGCTGTGACTCTTGAGTAGCAGGTGCCCATGGGCGGCGATAGTTACTTACCATCAGGTGACGCGTCTGCTTGTTTGCCCTATCACCTATCCCATAAAAAATACCCGGACAAGTGCAAGTCTGACTCGCGCACGGAGGGTTCCGTAATCAAACAAAATTGTATGTAGATAGTACGTCGCATCTCGGGAATCAATTCTCAAAATTTTGAGCTCCTTTTCCAAAAGACAAACTCAACTTTGCAGTTTTGAAAATACTCTCCCATTCATTGATGTACGATGAAGTCAACTTTCCAACCGCAAAATGTAAATTTGTAATCACAAAAACTATTTCTGATATTTAGATAAAATAACAATTTAACAACTTTCGGATTTTTTCCTTTGCTTGTGCTATCAGACCTCGCTTTTTACCAAATTTCATGATTCTAGGTCAATGGAAAGTACCCTATAAGTATTGATTTACTTTCGTAATGTTCAAATTTGGTCAAATCTAAGGCTTGATGGCCATATCTTTTGATTGCGTTGACTTAGAAACTTGATTTTTTACAGCTTCAAGGGACCGTAGACATATTAAAGTCAGTACTTGTAATATGTCTACGAATGCTTCCAGTAGCACTGGCTGGACCCGCGAATTCATTTGCGTTTATGTCGGCAAACAGCAACATATCGCTTATAATCCTCCAGCAAGGATTTTAAACGATGTTCTTTATTGATGATGTGCTTGGTGGATGGGGGCTAGGCGTCAGCGCAAAATTAAAAAGTGTTAGCACTACGAAAAATGCTGCCCGCGAGTTGATAATTTTATTTACGCTTTATGTGGATTATGCGCGATATTACTGTTGTATACTAACTATCAAAATACTAGCAATCCGCCCCGGCTTTGCACGGGTAGCAGAGCACATTATATTGATTTTATTCCGACATATTTTTTTTTATATTATAGGGGGCAAACGAGCAGTCGGGTCACCTGATGGTAAGTGACTACCTTCGCCCATGGACACCTGCAACTCAAGAGTCACAAGTACGTTGCCGGCCTTTGAGAAAGGGAGTACGCTCTTTTCTCAAATAATTTTTTTTGTTGTGTGGCGGGGGTGGACCTTAGACCTTGACATGTTGGTGACTGCCCTGGGGGGCTCATAATTACTAAGAAGCGGCACTGGCTGATAGACTACAGCGAAAGCCGAAAGCCTCCCAATTTAGAGACGTTAGGTCGTCACAGTTGTTTTATCGCGACCTTCGGCGAGGAGAGCATCTCGCAGAAGGAGATGACGATGTGGATCCGGTAGGAAAAGTTCCAGGTGGAATTATTAAATTATTTTTTCTATGGATAGAGGAAATCACTTGCTATAAATCAAATACTTAATTTATACCCACTAATACAAATATACATACTAATAATACGTTTCCACGATTATTTGCGATGCGATCAACCACATTTACCGATTAATTATACATATAGATATAGAAAAAAGAAGATTTCGTGACAATCTTCAAAGTACGTCCGTTCCAGCAAAAAAAAATTTATTGAAATCGGACTACGGGTACAACTAAGTCCACATTTTGACTTTCATCCCCCATTTCAAGAAAACCGTCCTGATTTTTGGCGTAAAATGTATTCTATATCCTACCTCGTAGTATAAACTCAAATCATGCCAAGTTTCATTTGAATCCGTTCAGTAGTTTTCGCGTGATGCACGGTCATGATACAGCCAAACAGACAGACAAAACTCACTCCTAACACAAGCATTTAGCTTAGCTGGAGGGGTAACAAGAACACTAGTAATGTGTGACCCACGTTACTAGTATTCTTTAAAAAAAAAAATGTTACTAATGTAACTACTTACTACTATAACTTAACTTACTATAACTTGATGTAATTACATTACAGTTTTGGCTTCAGTATCGATTATAGAGTGCCCCCCAAAAAAACGTTTTCAAAATGTCTTTAATGTACAGAATTTGACCTGTTACAGTTTTATTATAAGTATAGATTTGATATTAATTTTAACTTGATGCGTCCACGGATTCCTGAGAAAAAGGGTCTTGACAGACAAACAGACAATAAAGTGATACTATAATGGTTCCTTTTTTTTTATGAGAAACGGAACCCTAAAAACTAACCTTTGCCTGGAGTATTTACAAACAGTCTCATCACTTGCGTCTGGACAGTGCTGAATCCCATCACACACTTGTTTCAAGTTGATACAAGTCCCGTTCTGGCATTTGAACTCGTTAAATCCACCAACTGCATGATCAGAACTGAAAATAGAGCAAAAATAAAAATAAATACTTAAAAATTCGACTCTCGAGACGAGATTTAAACTCGTGACAACACCTAACCGGTTATGCCCGGGTAACTCACAAAAAATCATTAAAATTATTAAAAAACAAAGCCATGTATTACAAAATCCAGAGTTGATAAAAAAATAACAAAATTATAGGAGTTTACTCATAAGTCGAGAGTCTTTCCACCGATCAACACCATCTGTGCACCACCACCGACCGACAACGCCACCTGTATAGATAGCGTCATAGATGGCGTTGTAACTTTCTGAGGAAGATTTTTTTTGGTTCCCATGCAGTTATTTTAAGTCAGCAGTCGTTCTATTGTGCCGAAAGGTTAAACATCCCATAAATTCTTCAATACCGACAGCCACTAGTCAGTATTGAACCAAACGTTCAATTCGTTCAACCAAAACGATATACTCTTCAGTTTTGTTATATTAGTATAGATAGAACAGTTATTAAATTACCCGCAGCGGAAGACTTCATTTTCTGCCAATTTCGCTATCGCTGATGACGTAACTGAAACAATTATTTAGTATTTATGATGTGACGTGAAGGCATGAGCAGAATGTGGTGAAGAAAGTTTTATGAATGGAAGTTGACGACCAACAAAATTTGACTGCGTGAAAAAGGATATACCTACATAGGGGGGAAGTAAGCGGTGTAATGACGAATTATAGAGTAGAATCTAAGAAGAAAACATTGCGAAGACCCCAAAATAAGTTTAGGAAAATTTTAGACAGACATGGTGATGATCTGTGCTACATTTTTATTTTAATATAATTTTGTGTGAACATAGATTTTCAAATAAATTAGAACTAATAAAAATAACAACTGCATTAAGCCCCGATTTGCATACCTAATATATTATCAAATCAAATCAAATCAAATCACAATAATTTATTACAATTGAACCAATTATAGGTATTTTTGAATTGTCAGGAATAGTCAGTCAGACTAAGTCAGTCAATCGTGAAGCTAGTTGCCTGTTCCAATACGTAGATCCTGTGGAGAAGAACAGGCAAGAAACTTCAAAGACACTCTTTTTCAACATGTTTTTTACAAGTATCTGGTTTCATTGCTTATAAGCGCCAATGAAATGTGAAGACCTATAAACCGTCGCGCAAATTACCACTATATGTAAGTAAAATAGTAGTTCGGAGATGACCAACGCACCAGCCATCGTCCAGCTCAACCATATTAAAGGGAGCCGAACGACCCGACACCCATGCCATTTCCTACTAATATTATAAACGTGAAAGTTTGTGAGGATGTATGGATGTGTGGATGTATGAATGTATGGATGTTTGTTACGCAAAAACTACTGATCCGATTGCGATGAAACTTGGTATGTAAATAGCTGGAGACCTAGATTAACACATAGGCTACTTTTTATACCGATATTCCCCCGGTACCGGGACTTAAGCGTAATATGAATACAAGTCTCTAAAGTGTAAAAAACGCATGACGTGTCTTTGGGACCGCGACTTTTCGATATATATAAATATATGTAATGGATTTAATAAATTGTATCAAAATATATTAAATATAATAAAGATAAGAATGAATATGTGCGACTTATGACGACGACTTAAAATCTTTAACTTTACACATTCCACCTACTTTTATGAAAAACCGAGGCAAAAATTCCTGGAAATTCAAACGGTCAGTCAGTCAGTCAGTCAGTGATTTAAGTAAGTTTTCCTTTTTCAAATACACTCTGTACACACATCTGTGTGTGTGTAAGTACTTATTTTTAAATACAGTTCTATAGTTTAGTTTATTAGACACAATAGAAACATTCAGAAATACTTTTCCTCAAATTTAAATATTAACAGTATAAACAGTGTCACAGAAAGTTCTTGACGTGTTTTAAAATCGTTATATTATTATATATTATGTAGAATATGTAGCCGAGTTGAATTGATCTGAATATAATGAATTTTGAAAATAGATTGTAGTACATTTTATCTGTTTGTTTTTTGATGCGTTTATTTTCGGACATTCCATCAACATCCTTGCTATGAAACACACATAAATGAATATCAGCCTTTCCTCTTGCAAAATATTAGCTTTATTCGTCATTTTTCAATTCCGTATCGTCAGTTTAAAACTAAGATTTCTATATAAAATATCACGAATTTCCCTAAAATTGTTAGCGCTTTACGAGTACATCACTCACGGGGACTACTGTTGATGACTGGCCTGTTGGTCTAGTAGTTAGTGACCATGCCGCTAAGCCAAATGCCCACCCAGGACAAACAATTGTGTGATGAGCACGATCATTTGTTCTCTGTCCGGGTGTGATTTATCTAAAATATGTATGTATTAAGAAATATATAAGTATGTTTATGAGCAGTCTGGTTAACATAGTACAGGCTCTGCCTAGTTTGGGATCAGACGGCAGTGTGTGAGATGTGTAGAGTTATTATTAATTTTACTGTATGACCCTGAAATATGAACACACCTTTCTGTAACATCTTAGATATTTAAGACTAGCAGCGCCCCGCGGTTTCACCCGCGTAAGTCCGGACCCCGTGAGAATATCGGGATAAAAAATAGCCTATATGTTAAACCAGGTCTCCAGCTATCTACATACCAAGTTTTGTCGCAATCGGTTCAGTAGTTTTGATGTCAAAGAGGAGCAAACATCCATACATCCTCACAAACTTTCACGTTTATAATATTAGTAGGATGTCGGTACCTCAGAGGTAAATCACCGCTGAACCGGTTAACGTATATTTCCTTGTATTTTTGCCTATACTTAGAAATCCAACTTTGTTTATGCGTTATAATAGTGTATGGTGTGAGATGTATTATGCACAAATCCTACTAATATTATAAACGTGAAAGTTTGTGAGTATGCAAGTATGGATGTTTGTTACTCTTTCACGCCAAAACTACTGAACCGATTGCGATGAAACTTGGTATGTAGACAGCTGGAGACCTGGATTAACATATAGGCTACTTTTATCCCGATATTCCCACGGGATCGTTACTAACGCGGGTGAAACCGCGGGACTCTGCTAGGATTATGTAAAGTGGACAAAAAATTAATAAATATGGAAATCATGCATACCTAGATTTTAATTCATGAGGGAGGGCAAAAGTTGTTTTTCTCAAACTTTCAATAATATTTATTGTCGAATTTCGATGTCTGCGCAAGCATTACAATTATATTTATTTATAATTATGCTAATTGTAAATTATCTTTTCATACTACACTATTGTATTAAGCCTGTGATGATAGTTGTGTGGTAAGTATAAATAATAAAATGAAATTCAGGTGGCATCAGCTTGCATCCTATTTACCTTTCGTGTAACACTAACACTATTGTACCTGAAGATCTGACTTTTAAAAAGAGTGGCCATGAGTTTCTTTGCCAGTATTCTTCTCATAAGGCTCTACGCATTTTGGAAACTGGAAGTTATAGATCGACACAAGCAGGCAGTAGATTTTGGTGTTTTCACCTAATTTACCTCGACAATCCAGTACATGCTGTGGCGTCTGTTTGCGCCGATCTATGATTTTAAGTCTAGCTTCAATTTCACGTTCATAAATGTCACTTAGTGTCTTAATTGAATAAATGATTTTGAATTTGAATTTGAATATAAATATATTAAAGAGATATGTTTTATAAGGATAAAAGGATAATGAATTGGTTATATGTGTGCTATAAATAAAATAATACAAGCAAGGCCGTTCAACATTACATCTTTGTCTTACCTAAACTAATAAAAACATTACTCACCTATATTTACAATAATCAACAAACACACAAACATTTTCTACACACCTATTATATCAAGTAATATTTAATTTCATAGCTGCAATTGATATTTTAACTTAATACATTATGAGATACAAGAAACACGTCTACTTGTTTGTAAATTCTTATTAAACTACATACGTGTTTGTGAGGTCATTCAAGTGAAACAGGTTTTCCCAAAGATGTCTTACAATTTTATAACAGAACTGATCGTTTTTAAATAGCCCAGTTTTTCTTGTTTATCATTATTATTATTCGTATTATTATTATACATCGCACTGTGTTCTTCTTTGTAAGATAAATATTAAAACTAATGACAATGGCTTAAGTATCTGATGCTTAGATTGACTTACAGTGAGAGATAATTGAATTGCCTGTACTATGGAATTAAAATACTGAAGAATTTTAATCAATTATGTGTTGAATACTTACTGATTTCAATCCTAAGTAAAAAAACAATAACAAAAGAAGATATCTAATGAAGTATGCTTCTGCGATACTGTAATGTAATGTAGATATTTAATCATAATTGTTTTAAAAGAGAAACATTCGAACTTTCACGGTGTATTGCGACCTTCTTGGTACTGCTACAGACGGTATTAACCATGATCTGCTTCGTGGTATTACTTAGCCGGAATATTTACTTAGTCTTGACATTCGAATTTGGAAAGGTCACTCACCTTACCAAAAACGTAGGGATTGTAATTTTTTATTAAAATTAATGTTTTCTGCGCCTAGTATGTATACTATGTCCAATTTAGGATCTTCGTGACCGCATACATTTCAATCAATCAATGAACTGGTGGACAAAGGCTTTTGTTAAGGAGCGCCAACTATCCGCTGCCATATTGAACTCGGCGATATTGAACTCTTAAACCTAATGAGAGACTTTGCCTCCTTGTGCGTCTTCTATCGCTTGTATAATGGGTCGTTTTTCGAGGAACTGTTGGACATCATGTCCATGGCCGCATTCTACCACCGCACCGGTAGGGCGTTCGTCCTCCCCCCTGGATATCGTGTAGTACGGTCGTGTTCACTAAGCAACCCTACACAACTTTATTTTATTTAAAATAATATCAATCAAATTAAAATAGATTGCTGCAAAAATCATTAATAAGAATAGGAGCGCAGGAGTAGTGAAGGGGTAAATTTTTGTCCCTATCGTTGCGTCGACTAAAGCAGGACATATCAAAGTCAGCAAAGGACGGCTATTCTCGTTGCGCTTCAAACCTAGTCAACGTCAGCCCCACCTTCTCCGCCGCGGCTACAAGAGAACGAGTCGACTATACCACCATGCGTCAACCGCGTCCGCGCCCACGGCGCCTGCGCACTTAGCCCTGCTTCCTCGCACAAAGTAAGCTACGCAGAGACAATCTACAAGCTTCAACACCGTTATTTTTTGCTCCAACCAGTGCAGCGCAACAGGTATAATATTAACTTGTATTATCTTCATAATGTCAACTCAGCGCACTCCACCAAAGTCTTCAACTTGCTTGGTTATTCCTACCAGTCCCGTATTGAGCTACGGGTCAGATTCTTAACTTGATCTGGAGACTACCCATACTGAGACATCGCGACAACGCTCTCAAAGACTGAAACGCAAACTGAAATTCTGATGTTGATTCACCCGAAAACTTGTCATTATTGAATCAAATGAGGGACATGTTTACTGCCTTTGAAGCACAGAAAAACTCACACTTTGAGAAACTCTTGGAGTCTGTAAACACCATTAAGGACCAGAATACGGAATTTCAGAAATGTATAGACTTTAATGTCATCGAAATACGATGATGTTATAGATAAGTTAAGTACTCTAAAAAAAACAAAATAGAAGCTATGAGCTCAAAATAGAGGCACTTGAAAACAAAATCGAGCAGTTTGAGCGCAATTCACGTGCCACAGCGATCAAGATCAGGATCCCTATACAACCCTCAGAAAACAAAACTATCTTGCGTTCAATAGTGGATAAAGTGGGTGAAACAAAAGAACAACCGATTACAGCATTCAAGATGTTTATCGCTTAAAAACTAAATTGGAAGACCAAAGCCATATTGTAGTTAACTTTACTACTACTACATTCAAGGTAGTTTTATTAAACAATGCAGAAGCTACAACAAGACTAGGAAGGTAAACAAATTGGGCACCACCTCATTTCATTTACCTATGCCGTCGAAGCCAGTATATATTGATGAATCGCTCACTAGCCTAGGAAGAAGACTGTCATACCTGGCCAGGCAGTTACTCAAGGAACAAAATTATCACAGCACTTGGACCTCCTATGGCAAGATTTTTGTAAGAAAGACCCCAGACTCTAAGGCGTTGCGCATAGACTCTGGGCAGGTTTTGCAAACACTAATTTCTAAGTGACTACTGTTACTCTAATAATAAATAATAATAATAACTTCACACATCACACATACGGTCGTCTGATCCCAAACTAGGCAGAGCCTGTACTATGGTAACCAGACTGCTGACAAACATATTTATATATTTGTAAATAAATACATATTATAAACTACACCCAGACACAGAACTAATTATCGTGCTCATCGCACAATTATTTGTCCTGGGTGCGAATCGAACCTACGACCTCTGGCTTAGCAGTCAGGGTCACTAACCACTAGACCAACAGGCCAGCAATGTT
Source organism: Callimorpha dominula (assembly GCA_949752705.1). Classification (NCBI taxonomy): domain Eukaryota; kingdom Metazoa; phylum Arthropoda; class Insecta; order Lepidoptera; family Erebidae; genus Callimorpha; species Callimorpha dominula. Next base: position 9,185,892 of record OX457017.1, on the reverse strand, counting down.
GTTACTGTTTTTCTGTTTTTTGGTTATTTTGTACACCGTACACTACACACTCATCACTCGATCACACTATTCACCACTAATCCATCCCTCATTACCTTACACTAGCGCGTTACATATTCACATACATCATACCTATACCCATCACTGCAATACACTATTATCACATTGCCTCGCAAACTACACCACGTTTCACACACATGAATTTAACAATTCTTACATAAATCGATACACGACTTCAAGATTTTGGCCCCTTCAAAAGTGTGCAATTTCATAAATATTTTATGACATGTAACAAAGAATAACGCTATAAATTTTACGCCTCACTTTCCACTAAAAACTTCAGTTGTATCGCTCTTAGCACCAATTAACGCTAAACTCTTATCACACACGACTTCACCCTCTTATGTTTCTAGTTTCAATATTCGATAATATTAATTCAATAAACAACGAACTTGATAGCTTCACCATAGCACAGTTATCTATCTGTGAGATAGAAGATTGTCCTAAATTCATAAATAAACCTTACTCTAGTCTAAAAATCATTCACCAAAATATCCGTAGCGTCAATCGCAATTTTGTTAATTTCTTAACGCTGCTAGATCGCTCTGCTACGGACTGGGATGTTATCATGATCACGGAGTGTTGGTTACAGCACACATCCCACATTACTCCTTTGGTCGGCTACAACTACACAAAAAGTGAAAACAACCTATCACAAAACAAAGGTGTACTGGTATATTATAATAGAAATATGCGCGTATCGGTGTCAGAGCCTAATTTACAGGAAGCTAACTGAATAACAATACAGATCAACACCAACACAATCGTTGTTGCAATTTACAGACCTCCGGACTACAAAAACATTACTCCATTTATTGAGTCGCTAAACTATCTAATCAGTAGCTTACATTATATGAATCTTTTTCTAATTGGGTACATTAACGTGGATAAAATTCCCGATACCAAAGACCCCAACGCAACTATATATTTAAACCCATTAGCTTCTCACGGTATCTTACAGGCCCATCAATTGCCTGCACACAGCAAAACCTGCTTAGACCAGACCAGACCTTATGCTCAAAACCAAAAGCCCAGCTTCCTGCTTTGTCGCTGAAACAGCATTAACTGATCATGATTGTGTCATATTTCTATTGCAACATCATACCCAATCTGCGAACCCATTAGTAATTAAGAAAATTAACTATGACGGACCTGACAATGACATGGACAATATATGCTTAAAATCTATCTACGAAACATCTGATGTTAATATAGCAACTTCCCGTTTAACCACGGAGTTCCATTCTAAAATACAAGGAAACACTACAATATCTACAATTCCTAATCGCAAGCGAATCAAAAACCGTGGATAACAATTGGTCTACTGCGTTGTATGAAAAACCGCGACAAACTACACGTAAAGTCAAAGATAAATCCTAATAACACTATAATCAAGACCACGTAGACAAGGTACAGGAATTTCTGTAACTCTTTACTAAAAAAGCTAAAACGAGACTATGAAACAAAATCAATAAATAAGGCGGCTAATACCAGTACCAAAGTGTTATGGGACACCATTAAACAGATAGCATGCACTAATAAAAAGCATACCACAGCCTCTGACCTGCTCTCTCCCACTGACCCTTGCATGTCAGTTAACAAGGTGAATACATTCTTTGCGTCCATTGGTAAAAACCTCTCCGATAAAATTATGAACACCAACTCTCGTAATTATCTTCCGTACGTCGATTCTCAGCAATTTTTGCTATCGACTCAACCATGTTGAGTGCTATAAACTGTTATTTGGAGCAACAAACACCTTGTACAGTGAATAGTGGATTTCTCAACCAACACGCCGTGCGTGGTCTCCTGAGCTGCTGATCGTCGCATGCGTAGGTGGATGGTTAAGGTTGGTGTCCTTTGCTTATCTGCTATTGTGAGCATTGATTGTTTATACTCCAAACCTACACTTTTTCTTTACAAAGTTCAAACACAGTCCACTTAATTTTACATCTCAAGCCCAGCGACATCTGTTGCTTAAAAACTGCACAATTTTTTTTTTAAGATGAGACAGAGGTTCAAAACATTATTTTAAACTTAAAAAAAGGCAATTCTATGGGCTGCGATGGTATTTCTGGTTATTTTTTGCACCAAATACTAGTCGCACCTCTTACATACATACTTAATTTTGTCAGTACTGGAGCCTTTCCGAAGGAATTTAAACTGGCTGAGGTCATTTCTATCCACAAGAGTGGTGACGTGGACTGTGTTAATAACTATAGACCTATTTCCATTCTTACTGGCATTTCCAAAATTGCTGAAAAGCTCTTGAACAAACGTTCATAATTTGGATTCAGAGCTGGCATCTCAACAAACGATGCTGTACACGAACTGACCGACCACATAGTTCGTAAACTCGACCAGAAGAAGAATGTTGTGGCAGTATTTCTGGATCTGGCTAAGGCATTTGACACGGTCCGCGTCCCACTCCTATTAAATGAACTTGAGAGAATGGGGATCCGTAATACTCAACTTAAGTTGTTCTCTGATTACTTGACTGGTAGACTGCAAAGAGTTAGGGCGGGTGACACCGTTAGTGGTGTTCGACCTATCGACTACAGTGTACCTGACCCTGACCTGCTCAAACGTTCCATTGCGGTCCCTTCTTACCTACTTTCCCTTTCAGTATACTCCCAATTTTCCAATTTAATTCCCAAAGTGCCCGGTTGACGGCAATAGGCTTGTCCCCTTTTACGGAAGTGGGACTAAATTTCAGTCCGCAAAATGTGGACGTTAATAAAAGCTGTAGGTATACAAGTGTATTTGCGTTACCTCTTACCTATTCGTAAAAATAAAAGTGGATAAATAATATTCATGGCGGAGAAAGACGAGTGATTTATAATGTTTTTAAGTAGTTTAAACATTGTGGTGGCCAAAACGTGACTATGGAGAGTATAGTACTGAAAACGGCTAGTGCATGCGGTGTTTCTGAAAATACTGTTTATAAAGTTATTAAAGAACAGAAGGAAACGAATGCTGGAAAAAAGAGTTTGATTATCTACGATTGACAAATTTGATCACCTAGGCAAATCTGCTATAAGATTTTGTGGGCGATCTGGAGTCTAAACTAAGCCTTGGCCTGTATTTTAGAGCTCCAGGCCCCCCAATATTGATGTTACAGTAATGTTGATAACGCTATAATAGCTATGTGTTTAAGCGTGGATATTTATATGTGCGTATATGTGTGTGTGCGTGCGCGGGTATGTTTGTGTGTATGTGTGTGTGTGTGTGTGTGTGTGTGTGTGTGAGTAATATATATATTTATTGTCTTATTATCATAGATTACGCTACTACCTCTAGTAAATTTTCCGTTTTTGAATAGTTTAGATTGAGTATATAAGAGAGTAGATACTGTAGATATAGTTAAATTTTTAGGTGTATATGTTGATGAATTTTAAAATAGGATCCTCCTCCTCTCCTTCCTCCTCCCCTATTCCCACCTTAAAGGCCTGTAACACAGTTGTGACTCTTTGAGTTGCTATGGTAGTCATTTACCATCAGGTGATCCGTCTTATCCCGTCTGATAAAAAAAATACAAAAATTAGCTTATGCCTGCGGCTGCGAGTGAAGCCGCGGGCAAAAGCTATTAGTTCATCTAGATTTTATTATTATTTTTATAACGCATATTTTTATAACATCTTGTCTATCAATTTAGATGAAGGGTACCGTATATACTTCTCTGCATCCCCTTAAAACGTGTGTGCGAAATTTCCCGATGATCAGTTGAGAAGTCAAGAAATGAAATCGTAACAAACAACTATTTGCTTTACAGTAACTGCAATCCGTTTATGGAATGCATTACCTGTAAAATTTAGACGAGCTCAAACCTTAACCTCTTTTAAGGCACTTGTAAAGGAATACGATCTAACTTCTACTTCATACTACTACTTCATAATAAGTAACTCTACTAAAATGTCTTACTAATTATTATAGTTATTTCACTATATATGTGTACGTGTGTATATGTACATATATGTATGTGTAGAAGATACTTCACGTATTCTTTTTCACAACATTTCCTTTATTATTAATTCATTGTTCCAGTTCTAAATATTTTTGGTACGCCACCAGCTACCGATTATTTTAATCTGTTGTTTCCATACAAAGGTTGTCTGGAAGACATCGCTTTTAGCGATAAGACCGCCCATTGTACTGGCCGCTTAGTATGTTGCTACTAAACTGTTACAAACTATGTTAATTTCTGTCCAACTGTGGTGTACAATAAATAATGTTCTATCTATCTATCTATCTATTCGCTATTATACAAAATAATAAGGATTGGTTAGGATAATGGCCCGCGAGTTAGCAACAGATTTTCACGACCAATTCCCTCTCGGGTGAAAACTCGTAAAATGCTTCAGAGTCAACGGTTGCTGCGGTTCCGTGGGTGGGTTGAAGAGCAGTAGTCTCCCGCGCACGTAGAAAAATATATAATATATGCAAATCGATTCTTAAGGAGTAAACTCCAAAAAATATTATTTTTAGTCATTTCCTCCCGATTGAAAATTATAGCTAACTAAAAAAAGAAAAGTCAGCTGACTATAGAGTGGTGGATGATACGTCAGCTGGTCATATAAACGTGAAATAAATATATACTTATACGTTCAGTGATTACCTCTCATTTGAAAATTTATCAGATGACAGTTTATGTGCTATTGTGAATAAATAAAAATGTCAGCTGGCTATATGTCGGTGGAAAGATTGTCAGCTGAAACTCCAGGTGTAACGCAGGATCCAGACGGAAGCATCTATTGCCTATTCAAATGCACCGGCTGACAAGTTTTCCCTCGGCATACTGCCAGCTGATTTTTTTTTGTAACTTACAAGTCCATATTTACAAGCAGCTTACGAATTTTTATCCGAGAGGATATGATGTATCTAAAGTTGTTCGTCATTATGTTCCAAATACGAGTACTAACTGAAATAATTTTATTGTTATGTTTCGATTTAAACAATATTCTTTATATTATAGATACTTAAACATTGATAAAAATAGAAAGAAATAAATACTGTGATATGTAAGTCAATTAATTTTCGATTCTACCCGTCGATTTCTACCCAGTCATGGTATGAAGGTTCATAAGTGGTTGAGACTTTAAAATGTGCCTGAAACCAAATATTTACGCTATGTAACAGGATCTTAAGATGTGCCGAAATATAAAGAATAGTGTTTGAATCGAAACATTACAATAAAATTATATCTTTCAGTTAGTGTTTGGAGCATAATGTCGAATAAATTTAAATACGTTATATTCTCCCGGATAAAAATTCGTACACCTGAAAAAAAAATTGTATGCTGAGGGACAACTCGTCAGCTGGTGCGTCTAAATAGGCGATAGATACTCCCGTCGGGCTTCTGCTTTACACCTTTCAAGGTATCAGCTGACATTTCTATTTATTCGCAATGGTATATAAACTGTAATTTTATAAATTTTCAATTGAGAATAAATCACTGAACGTATTTCTTTCACATTCATGTGACCAGCTGACGTATAATCCACCACTGTATAGTCAGCTGACTTTTTTTTTTCTTTAAGATATTGGTTTAGCTATAATTTGATACAATTTTCAATCGGGAGGAAATGTCTAAAAAATTTTTTTTTTCTACGTACGCAGGAGGCTGCTACTCTTCAATCCCCCCACGGAACGCTGACGTTCACGAGGCTTCATGAAACAACTTTTTTAAGTATTTTACGAAGTATCGCCCCAGAGAAAATGACTGACGAAATTTGTACCTGGCTCGTGGACTATAAAGCGTAGTTCCCAGGAAATAAATAAAATATGTTCCAAACTCATAATTTCTTTAATTAAGGCCACACGATGTTTTCTATCCACTCTACATAAAATTGGATATCCGTAAACGACGTGTAATTGGCGTTGACGTTGCAGTTGACTGGATGTCTAAATATTCCAAGGATCAAAAATGGACATTGTCCATGGTTTTGCGAACGCAGGGGATCCACGATGCCTCCCTGGGGAACACCAACAGAAAAATAAATAATTTTCAATTAAAACGGCGTTAGCGTAATGTTTAAGGCGTCCAACTTGCGATCAATGTGGTTCTGGGCTTGAACCCCACCTTCCTCTGATTGCAGAGGACCCACGATATCACCCTGGAGAACCCCAACATAATTTTAAATTAAAGCGTCAAGACATCAGACAGGCCAAGGGATCGAAACCCAAGTACATTACCGACGTGAACGCTTCGGCAACACAAGTTTTAAACTTAGCTGGAGGGGTTATATACTAGTACTGTGTGAAACACGTTCCATATCTTTACATATATTAAAAAAATACGTTCATGCCTTAATCCTTTCAGATTCTCCAAAGTGAAAAAGTTTATCTCACCTGGTTGGATTGTTGCTCGGAGTTAATGATGTCATCTATTGGGCGCCTTGGTTGTGATGAGTTTGGGTTTGAATATTTGCCGTTAAACCTGATTTTGAGTACCTGCATAAATGTCATCAGTGTTATTTGTAATTCTTGTCAAAAGATATTTAAAAGTGACGACAATAGAATCAAAATTATTCATATTTTTTTGAAAACTGTATCCTAGCTAGGCTACAGCTTTTGCTCGCGGCTTCGCTTGCGTTAATATAGATTTTGTCAATCAATTCATGTATCCCTTGAATAAACTTATTTTATTTACAACCTTGACCCTGACAACATGTTTACGAAGTTTCATGATGATCGCTTGAGTAGTTAAGGCTTCTTTCTTTTCTTTCTTTATTATTTTGGAGGTTCCCGAATATTTTTGGGCTTGACTTAGGTCTTTTACCATAAGGTGAAACGTCAGACTGTCGTCCATGATATATTATGTATATCTTTAATAAAAACCAACCGTCTCCAGTTATTCTGTTCGTTTTAGGACTCTCACTTTTCCCCTACTCCCACCTTAAAGGGCGGCAACGCACTTGTGAGTCTTGAGCTACAGGTGCCCATGGGCGGCGGTCGTCATTTACCATCAGGTGACCCGTCTGCTCGTTTGCCCCCTATACCATACAAAAAAAAAGCCAGTTTTTCTACGTGACGGGTCTGTTAGTCTAGTTAGGCTATAGAACCTGACTGCTTTGATTTCCACTCATGATAAATAATTGTGTGATGAGCATGGTCATTTGTTCTATGTCTGGGTGTAATTTATCTATAGTATATACGTATTTAGTAATATATTATGTATGTTAATCAGCAGTCTGGTTACCATAGTACAGGCTTTGCCTAGTTTGGGATCTGGTGGCCATGTGTGAGATGTCCCAAGTTATTATTATTATTCTAGATACTTACAGATTGTAGATTGTCCCCTCTAAGTATAGGGTCAATTAGGACTCCAAAGCCAGGGAGGTACTCGTAATTTGCCGTATTGAATTCCCCATAGAGACACGCTGGAAGGACTGAAGAGCTGAAGACAATTCTGACACAGAAAATGTATCTATCTTTAAACAGAAACTAAGGGATGAACACACGGTCAGATGGTAAACTTTGGTAATTTATTTATAAATTATTATTTCTATAAGGTGTTACAGAAAGACGTGGTCTTATTTTAAAGTCATATGGTCGTAAATAAACAATTAACAAAACCCTTTAAAAACACTAAGTACACGCTAAGTAAAACTAAAAAAAAAATTGATGGCTGGATATATTAATTATTCTTTATTGTACACCAACATGCATTTGAAACCAATCTTACCTTATCCACATAATCTTTAGATGGAGATAATAACAGACGAATTAAATAAAAATCATAAACTTAACGTTAGTATATTAAGTTTATTTATGATAAAAATATACTACTTTATGACGTAGTATTGAGAATAAAGGCAAATATTTACACATACATATAGATAGATAGATTTATATATGTATATATATATATTTATTATGTGTTTGTAATCCTGAATGTCCAAAGCGCAGTGTATGTTAAGATACACTGGTGTCTGTTTTCAATGTTATCATACACCACGACATCTTGGTTTATCTTCATTATGAGCGACGGTAATACGAAATTATGATTTAGAAAAAGTTAACAGGGTAAATTAATTGAACAGAAATGGCTAGGTTTAGGTTTGGTCAGAACTGAAACTTAAATGAATTGGAAATCAATTTTTATGTTACATTTAGAAAATTTTGAATTGTACATGTGAGAACTGTGTAGTCAATAACATATTAAGTTAATTTGCCAAATTGCCTGGCAGTTCTGAGTATGCCATGCTCGCCTAGACATCCTGACGATGGTGGTGTATGTGTCGGGTCGTTCGGCTCCCTTTGATATGGTTGAAGTAGACGATGGCTGGCGCGGGTCATATCCAAACTGCTATTACTTCCATATAGTAGTATTTTGCGCGACTGTTTATAGTTTAGAACAATACGTTACATTGTCCTCACATATAATTTGCTCATATAAGCAATGTAACCAAAGAGTTGTAAAAAAGATGTTGAAAAAGAGTGTCTTTGGAGTTTCTTGCATTTTCTTCTCCACAGGATCTACTTATTGGAACAGGCAACTAGCTTCACGACTGAACACTCACACTCTTAGTCTGACTCACTACTACTCCTGACAATTCAAAAATACCTATAATGGGTTTAATTAAAATAAATGATTTTGATTTGATTTGATTTGAAAAACCGCGACCACAACGAACTGAACCGAATACTACTGTAAAATTACAATTATGAAACATTAGTGAAACCTCCTTAATACGTTGCAGAACAAAACAGTCGAACGTGAATATAAAAGATAAAGTTTATGGCTTTCTCGCATGAAATTTGCTAAGAAACAAGGTCTGACAGCACAAGTAAAGGTAAATCCGAAAGTTGTTAATTTGTTGTTATTTCATATAAAAAATAGTGTTTGTGATTACAAACTTATATTTTGCGGTTGGATTGTTGACATTGTCGTACATGGCAACCGCAAAGTTATGGTTGTCTTTCGAAAAAGAAGAGCAAAAGTCTTCGAGAATTGACTTACGATATGGATGAACTATCTACCTATCTACATACAAGTTTGTTTGCTTACGGAACCCTCGGTGCGCCAGTCAGACTCGCAATTGTCCGGTTTTTTTTAAGCATGATGCTAGTAATAAATATGGCTGAAAGTAGCACCAGTGGATGGATAGTTGGGAAGCAATACTTAGACATGCACTTTCACTTGGTGAATAGCTGCCGATTCAATTCTGATATCGAGTCGGTTGAGACTGAGGAGTCTGCAAGTGAAACCTTCGTCAAACTTCGTCAGCACCAGTTTAGACTGCCTGCACCCAAGTGTGTCGGTCCTCAAATAATACTGATAATGTTAAATTAAACTAATTTAAACAGGACAGGTATCCTGCTGTTTTTTTTTATTTTTAAGCATAATGCTGAATGTAGCACCAGTGTATGAAAAGTTGAGAAGCAATACTTAGACTGTCGTGGTATGAACATGTGATGCCAAAAGATGATCAAAATGTGCCGAAAAGAGTTTTATGTATGAAAGTTCATAAGTAGGTAAACAGTAGATGGTGACCGAAGAAAAGATGGATGGACGTGAAAAATTATAAGGCTAGAAAAGCAGAAAGAAGCGAAATAACAAATGATAAAATAGAACAGAAAAGTAAAACCTTTTGTGCATAACCTAGATAAATTTGGGAAAAAAGTAGGCAAATGATGATACAATAATCCAAGATACAAGGATATAGTACCAAACCCTTCCCCACTTACTGTCTATCGGTTTCCAATAGCGCTACATTATGGAACAGATATTTATTAAAGTTTGTATGGATGATGGTCCTCTTCACGTTGTACTGCTGCCACATCTCCACTGGATCAGAACGTTTCAGTACACCCAGGGCGATATATTTCACCGGACCTCTGAGGATTGCAGAACAGAACAGGTATTTTATTATATATATATATATATATATATATATATATTCTATATATAATATATATATATATTCTGAAATTGTTAGAACTAGTGGTCACCCAGGGGCTAAAATTCAAACGTAATTCATAAAATTATTCTAAGTCGAAGATATTGGCAAAATACAGTAAGTCAAAATAAAACAGTTTAGTTTTTCTTCTCATTTTTTTTTCATGAATTTAAACAAAGAACCCGACTGTCTTAAAAGTAATAACTAAAAAACGAAATAATATACCCTATGTCACTCCCACAACTAAGACGAATATAATAACATATGCAAGAGTTTTGGACGAATGGAGACAATAAAAAACAACAGATTCGGTTTAACGGTGAACCCATCTAAATGCCAAGCGATCATTATAGGAAAGCCTAGAATGACTAACAGAATTGATACCAATAGTATTACTGAAATCATCTTTAATGACTCGGTTTTGCCTATTAGTCCCTCGATCAAGGATTTTGGTCTGCACATCGACACAACCCTCAATTGGCAAACTCATGTATCTAACGTCGCGTCAGTTAGAGGGTAGCCATTGCGGTACGCTATCTCGACTTGCATGCAGATCTGTTCAACAAACTAGACCGACTTCTCAACAATTGCATCCGATTTATATTCAACTTGCGAAAGTACACATTCTACATTCACATATCCACCTATCGCACCCAACTGTCATGGTTCCCTATAAGACAATGCCGCCGTTTGAGGAAGTTGACTATGTTGTACTCCCTTCTCTACTTACCTAACTCACCTACTTATCTAACATCTAACTTTGAATATCTCTGCTCTGTGCATTCACGAAATCTCCGCTCTTCTAATAATCTTCTCCTTATTTGTCCTTCTGATAATTATAGTATGGTTCAATCTTCCTTCGCTGTCCAAGCTGTAAACCTCTGAAACGCACTTCCACAAGAAGTCAGGATATCCACTAACTGGTTCCCTTTTAAGGTTAAATTACGCAAGCTCTACAGAGATTTATTGGCGGAATCAACAGAATAATACTTTACATATGTTGGATGTACATAATATATGTTTTCTATATGTGTACGTATATTTAGTACATTTATGTAGGCGTAGACATTTTTTTAATTCCTTTATTTTATGGCTATTAAATATACATCTGCCACACACGGTTTTGCATCACCCAAAGGTTGACTGGAAGAAAATATCTACGGCATTAAGTTCACCTTATGCAATGTACTTGCAAGAAGTAGGTATAAATAACATCTCATACGGGGAAATCCTATAATGATTTAGGCTGTAGAGCGTGCGAAAGAATAATAAGACATACATGCATGCATTTTTTCATACATACACAAAAAAAAAAACTTACCTTTCTTTAAACATTCAGACTGATTTTAAATATTAGCCTATCTTTGATAATTTTATCACATGGATTTAGTTACGTAGATAATAATACTTACAGTTCAGGATATACCGAGCATTCTGCTGCAGTGAGAATGAACCTTTCACTGATGACTGACCCGCCACACTCCCAACTCACTCTGTCCATCGTATCACCGTATCCCAGTAATGCCTAAAAAGTTTTCTACAATTACTGAACAGTTATATACCCTTAAAACCCCCGTTAGATTGATAATTGTAATGGGCACTCCAATAGGGTGTGGATTTCCTTGCGATAGTTCTTGTAGTAACGAGAGACAAACGTGGGATATTGGCCTATCTGATACATGTTCTTTCCACAATCATGTCAGCTAAAAATCTGTTCTCCGATTTCCTTGCGGTAGCCCCCGTAGAAACGATAGACATGTGTGATACAGGTTCTTACCTGTTGCTAACCTAACCCAATGGCTGAGCATGAGCTTAAGAAGTTGCTGCTCAGATATTGGATTAGGCTACCATAGGCATAACGCAATGGCTCTTATTTCTAGGTCTAATAGCGGTGTCAGTGTCAGAAAACTTGCCGCTGGAGATTGAGATAATATTGTGTATTCTTTAGGTCCTAACGACCATTTCTCATCACTTCACACACATCCTCACCTGTTATTAATAATGGCTGTAGCCATTATTAATAACACGAGCATTATTATTATATAGATGCAGACGAACCTTCGTGTTAAATTACATGGTTGTGTAGTGTAGTCGATTTAGTAGTGTTCTGGATGAGGAAACTGCAACCACTTGATTGCAAGTCCGTAGATTAGCCTTTACTCCACCGCCGATTGAAAAGCGCAGAGCAATAATCTTAAATCTTACCATATGTGGAAATTCTTGTCTCAAAGAATCTCTTACAGCTGTAATCATTTCTCCTCCTTGTTTTCTACGATTTTTGGGATAGCACAATTCATTATGGTATATCAGTTTTGTGTTATTCTCTAGAGAATTCTCTGTTTTGCAAGGATAGTCGAGAGTTTTGATGTATTCTATGCATTCTGAAACAAGAGTTACTTGAACTCAGATATTTAAATCAGCATTTTTTTACTTGACTCGATTTGGTATGAATTGGGACTCTTCTGTTGTAAGATCTTTATCAATCCTAACTATTATATTTTTAAATGTGTATAAAGCAATCATCATGACATTTTACATATACATTGTAATGGTAGGTACAGAAAGGACAACGGGTACCTTTGTTTCATATAATAATAATAAATTCATACATCTCACCCACGGCCGTCTGATCCCAAACTAGGCAGAACCGGTACTATGGTAACCAGACTGCTGATAAACATACTTATATATTTCTAAACCCACGACCTCTGGCTCAGCAGTCAGGATGACTAACCACTATACCAACAGGCCAGTCATGTACATAAAAAAGTACTTTTCTCAAAGGATAAATAAAAAAAAACATTTACTAGAGCAAGAGCTAGTTTCGTAATATAATAAATATTAAAACATGTGTCATCATCATCATCATCATTTCAGATATAGGACGTCTACTACTCGACATAGGACTCCCTCAAAGATTTCCAAGAAGACCGGTTTGATGCGGCCTGTATCCACCAGGCAATGAATAACATGTATAGTAAATTGAAATTAGAGTTGTATTTCTTTTCTTACTTTTAATTCTGTGGAATACGAGTCATCACTTCGCATAGTGAATTGGTATGTGGGAGAAATCTACAGGGTCTTCCACTACAAGTGAGTCTATTGTAAGGGGCCCAGGTATAACCCTAGAAGGAAGTCTAAGAGAACCCCACCAGACCTTGGCCGCCTCTTGAACGACAGGTGGCCATTTAACTGAGATGTGATTATAGAAATCGCATTTACTGGTCTGGCGGTACTACACAATTTAGTTTGTTAAAAATTTTTAAAGATTTTAAAAGTTTCAGCAAGACGTAGACGTACCATCAACGCAATCCACATCATCATCATCATCGCGTTGAATCCCGGTTGCAACCAAAGCCGGGATTCCATCAACGCATTCCACAACTGAATAGATAAAACCGTGAATAAATTTGCAACACCAATAGCCGTTTCGCACAGTTTCACCCGCGTTAGTGATCACTGCTATAGTTCTAATTTTCGAAGCGTGATGTTAAATAACCTATACATTTAATAACTTTTATCAAGCAAGGAAGAAAAAAAAAAACATAAGAGACGGAAAATGAGAAACATTAGCTCACATTACATTTCTATTAAGTTTATAAAATAGCCTGTAAATCCCAAACCATTTAATCCCAAGCGTGTTTATCCTGGATATAATCCACTACTGAGTAATAGCCCTTAACTCAACTATACCTATAGTTGTCGTTCGTCGCAAGTACAACAAGTTTATGTTTATTACGTGTGTTAAAATAATGAATATCACTTTTTTACAGAATTGAAACCTGAAAATAAAGAATTGGTTTCCATAAATTTATTTTGTTGTATATGCTATAGTTGGTAATATGGAAAAGTTACTTACTATCTCTCGCCTTACTACTGCTTGTTTTAGGCGGGATTCTTAACAGTGGGTTGAACAATAATACTCTGGAACAAAACAGTATACCTATTAACAAAGATACTACAATAATATTGATGTTTTTATAATCGCATCGACTTTAAAATTGTGCAATTACCTTACTTACCTACCAATGTTTTTACAAAAGATTTGTATAGGCGTCTTCCTTCATCAGTAACTATATACATACATAATATATTTTATTACAATTAGTATGAATTCTTTGTCTAGGGGTCGAACATAAATACATTCGTTTAATTATGAACGTATACAGTCACAGCACAGCCAGAATCCAGCTAGAGAAGAAAGGCTGCTCATTCAAAATAGGGAAAGGCGTCAGACAGGGAGACCCCTTATCTCCTAAACTATTCTCCACTGTTCTGGAATCAACTTTCAGGCGACTCAGTTGGGAAAACCTTGGGATCAATGTCGACGATTCATCGCTGACACATCTGAGATTCGCTGATGACATAGTCCTATTTGCCAAAACATCGGAAGATATTGATAGAATGATTGCAGACCTCGCGATCGAAAGCAAAAAGGTAGGACTAAAAGTGAACCCAGAAAAAACTAGACTGATGACGAAATGAAATAAAACTACAATAATGTTAGGAAACTCTGAAATCAACTACTCTGATGAATACATTTACCTAGGACAGATCATAACTCATAAAGAACCAATGCACGAGGAATAAAAAAGAAGAATTACAACCGGATGGAGAAGATACTGGAGCTTAAAAGAAGTTATGCAGGACAAAACACTTCATATTAACATGAAAAGGAAACTATTTAATACTTGCATACTACCTGTCCTTACGTATGGCTGCCAATCATCGACTGTAACCCAAGGATTGATAAACCAACTTGCAACTTGCCAGCACGCTATGGAGAGGAGTATGCTGAATATCAAGAGGTTAGACAGAGTAAAAAACAACTTCATTAGGAATAAAACAAAAACAACAGATGTTACACTAAAAATGAAAAGACTCAAATGGAAATGGGCGGGGCATATGATAAGAGGTCCTGATAAATGGAGCAAGAAAGTTACAAGATGGTACCCCAGGGAAGGTAAAAGAAAAAGAGAGAGACCGCGGAAACGATGGGACGATGACATCAAAGAGGTGGTAGGAGTCACGTAGAACAGAGTAGCTCAAGTAAGCACAGAGTGGAAAAGGTTGGAGGAGGCCTTTGCCGGATTCGAAATTATGTTTTTGGGAATTTACTTTGTGGTTTCCATGAGAGCAAATAATTATAGTATATTAAGGATATACCATTTTACTCACGTATGTATTTCGAGGATTCTCGATTAGTTTCAGCCAGTGCAGATACGGACACAGATACAAAGCATGCTGCAACCCTTGATGAAGGACCCCTGTCGGGTCCCAAACTAGTCGGACATCTCCGAAATACACATTAGTAAAACTGTTTATCTTTATCAATGAATGATACTTATTTCTGTTCTATTTTATTTAAACTAAAGTGAAGTATGACGACATTAAAGGCTAGCGGGTACAAAGTAAAAAAAATAGTTAGAGACTGCTCAAGACCGAGAAAATTTGCCTAAACTGATAAAGGTCTACACCTTAGCGGTTGAAAATGGCTAAAGACGAAAGAAAGTAAAGTCTTAGATAAAAGCTTGAAAGTATAATAATTATAATATGTCAGTTCTTACTCCCTGTCGCTCACCAGCTCATGATGCGTGCAACATATTAGAGGCATTTCATCAGAAGGACTTGTACAAAGCTGTAAAAAAAAATTTAAAATGATCACACAAATAAGTAAATTCTCGTCATCCAATCATCATACAGTTGTGATAGCCTCTTTAAGCAAAAATATAGTTCAGTGCCATCTAGCGAAGACAAGCCGAACTATATAATGGTAGCTATTGATTTTGCTTCGGGCAATGACATTTTTCTAGTGCTGATTTCGACCTCAACGGTAGGACCGTCACTCGCAAGACACGGTGAGACTGGTCTGACCTCAGGATCCCTCCATAGTGTAAGAGGGACGTACAGCGGTCCTTCATAATATCTTGTTTGAATAAATCTATGTATATTATCCACATAGGTGCCGAGCAGTCCCATACATTAATATTAATAACGCATTACGATTGGTATATGCTGTACCTAACCTTAGCTATGAGAAGGACACTGGCCAATGTAACACGATTATACTAGGACCAGGTCAGGAAACTCTTAACTATATACACATTTATTATGTCACTAAATATTTATTTGTTTTATTATACTATAATAAATGCAACCAAACAATTTTCCAGCAAGACCAGTAGTAAAATGAGATAGAAAATTGTTGGTTGTTCAAACTCACGGGTGTTTCAGATTTTCCCAGAGTACCTCTCAGAACGGGGGGACATACACTTGGAGGAACACATGTGCCTTTTCTCTCTTCTACTTCGCAATCGGCCGCTGTAAAATAAGCCACAGGTTTAAATAAATACTGTTTGATACAAGTGCAGGGTACAGCTAATTACAGTATCATCTCAAATCAGGATCAGCAACATTTTTTCATAGACACTGCCTACAAAAATGTTGAGTTTGAACAGTTTAAAAGTTTAGTGGAGGAGAAATTTTATGGGACAAAACTCGGAATTGTATAAAGACAAGAAGTTTTGTATGAGATTATTAAAATATGAATATTATATTTTCGTAGGTCGTTATAAAAAATAATGGAATTTACTACGTTGCTCTTTTAAAAATGGCTACCTACATAAAACTGTAAGGGTCAGGTATATATTTGATCTGTCAGGGTACAAAATTCTAGCGTCGACGTGTTAGCGTACAGTCTACATGGTTACACGATGCTATTTGCATTCTTGTTAATCGTAACTGAAAAGCTTTAAGTAGTTAGAATATAGTCACTAGGAATACAAGCTGTTGATGAAACTGAGCAGTAATAAATTGGACATAAGGGCAGTAGCAAGTAAAAAATAAGCTACTTACGAACACATTTAGGTAATTTTTGATACCATACTCCATTATTGCAGGAAACTTCTTTATCTCGTAATATTACGCCGTTACCAGGGTCAGTTATGTCATACCCTTTAGAACAAGAAACGGCCAGAACGAAGGTTTCAAGACGTTGGCCAGGTTTTGCATTAGAGACATTTGCGACTGTATAAGATCCGTGATCAGGATAGGGTGGTAAAACGCAGGCATCTGATGCTTGCAATCTGAAAGGGAAGAAGATTCTGTAATGAAAGCGTTAAAATTATTTGATTGTGTTTTTGGATTAATGGAAATTTTGATGGGTCATTTGGGTGCCGCAAAATTTGGACTTTTAAATTCAAAATAACACTCATCAATCCTGTGATCGAATTACTTCGATCGAAATATCGTATCAACATAAATTATTCGTGGGAGAGCCATGCTTCGACACGTTTGGGCCGGCTCGACCGGAGTGATACCACGGCCTCACAGAAAACCGGCAGTGAAGTCGTTGCATTGCTTTTCGCCGAGTGAGTGAGGCTACCGGAGGCACCTCTCCACTTATTCCTCTGTTCCCCCCCTTCCATTGCCTTCCCTCCTTACCTACTTTTCATTTTATTCCTAAAGTGCAAGGTTGAGGGCAATATGCTTGTTCCTTACGTGTGGGGCCAAAAACATCTCTGCCTATACTAAGTTGATCAATTTACAAAATCGTGAAGTTCGGTTTGAGCTTTTACTTATTTTTATGGTTGCTTTTTGCTATGCTTTTTAAAATGATATATGAGACCTTACTCGATGACAGTGTCTACTGCAGGTTTACATAGTTCATTAGATTCATCGGATCCGTCCGCGCAATCTTGTTTCTGTTGACAAAACATCGTACATTATCATCTATGTTCTGTTCATTATCATCGTTTATCATTTTAGTTACAAACTGTTGGTGACTGTTTAGTGAAACCAGTTTCTATATATTTAAAGACAAAACGGTAGCTCCTCTAGAACTTTTGCATGAAATATCAACTTGTGACATGATAAGTTCTTTACTGTCGTCAAATAATTTGCTGTTTATGTTTGACTAGTGACCCGCTCCGGGTTTGCACGGGAGTAATATAGATACGAACGATTATCGTCATGTCAACAAATGAATACAAAATACTATGAAACTCTACGAATAAACCTTTCTCTCGAATGGCTCTAGCTATTGGTGAAAACTGAATAAAAATCCGTAGCGTAGTTTAAAAGACCTAAGTGTACAGATGGCGGAATCGTCTTTCTAATACTATGTAGAGATTTCATCATCTAAGTAATAAAAAATAAAAAACTTGAACATGATAATGTATAAAATTTTCCAAAGTCCTTTTTAATTATTAATTTCGGGAGGATTGTTAAATAATTTTATATCTACCACAGTAAAATACCTTAACAAAGCTAAACACAAGTCTAACCCAATAAATTAATAGTATTTTTTTAAAACAAGCTTTTATACAAATTAAGTTTTATTTTGGTCTTGAGGAGTATTTTTTTAAACATCAAGTATGTTTAAAAAAATACTCCTCAAGACGAATCAATCGAGCCCAAACTCGATTGGTTTATCTTGTTTTCAGAAGTTCCTATGGCCACCTTTCGACTCCATCATCATACTCTGGATATCACGTAGCACCCAAATACTCACCAAGACAAAACAAATGAGCCCAAACTCGATGGGTTTATCCTGTTTAGTTAATTGTGATTAGAAACTCTTCATGGTACCATATTATTGTATTTTGTATTGTTTTTATATTATTGTATGTTGTTACCGAAGATACAAATGTACACCAAATTTAAGTCCAATTGGACATCGGGAAGTGGTTTTAATTTAGCTTCCAAGATTCGTGCCGAACACACATACATACATACAAGCATTGCAAGTTAAGTAAAAACTTTTACAAAGGTAGTCTTCTCTTGGATGATAAAATATAATAATATAAAGAATAAGCATCTGCTTACCCCATCACAATCAGCTCCTTGATCCACACAAGATCCATCAACACATTGGAACGAGTAAAACGGGCACGTTCTGCTGGCACTCTCAGCAAGTGCGCTTAAACAAAAGTTACAGTAAATAAAAATCGCTGGAAAAGTAAACCGAACTATAAATTTTAAAGTATTTTAAGTGCGTTTAAAATATATATATATGTGTTTTATATTGTATGCAACAGCCAGTTCGAGTTACAGCCATGCGATCCTGATCTGCTCGAGGCAATTCTTACCCTCCCCAATCCATCCATATGTGCAATATCCCATTCCTTCCCTTTTACCTTTCCCTTTCAATATACCTACTACCAGTTTTCCCATCCTTAATTCCTGAAATGCCCGGTTAACAGCAATAGGCTTGCCCCCTACTTTATTGGAACCAAATTATGGTTGTCTAAATCTTGCTATGTTTAATATGTCTCTGTCTACCCTTTCGGGGATTAACAGACGTGGGTTTAAACAAAAGTCTGTATGTACTCATTGATGAATTCCTGGTGTTTCGTGATCTTAGTGAACGTGGTATAAGCGTTGTCGTTGCACATTTTCTCGTCGTTCCGAGGCGCTGCAGACACAATGCCTCTCAGGTAATATCTATCAATGCCCAGTTCTCGGTCTGTAAACGCTAGTCCTCCTCCACTGTCCCCTCTGCACAAAGCGGTACCTGCAATATTATTGTTATATTAATTGTTGCAAACAATTGGTTTATTCACACACATTCTCTATTTAAGTTTGACTTTGAGTCTTATAAAAGGTTTTTTGTTTTCCATAGGATATTTGTAGGCAACTAAAAAACCCTTAAATTTTGAACTTTCGCGTTTCACGATAATATAATTAGGTTGACTGGAATTAACGCTATCGCGTATGCATATGCACGATTGCAATGCATTGATCGTAGTCACAGCCTGTGAACGCGGCAAGTGCAAGCTGGTCGAAACGTCAGGCAAATCAAAGATAATTATGTAATATCTTTTAAATACGTGATCGCGTTAATTCCCGTCAACATAATTAAGAAACCTTTAAACTTTGTGGTATTTTTTATGGATTTTGTTTTAATTTAAAGGATGCATACTTTTTGCCAATGCCCATGGTTTCACAGGAATTTTATCAGTAAAATGATGTATCAGTATGAGTTGCTGTAGATTCGGCAATTCCTTAGTGATATACCACAATGGTGATGCCCATAGTAATTACTATTGTATAAACATATTATTACGTATGGTAGGTATTTAGTTTATTATCCTGACTTTTTTGAATTACATAAATAAAATCAGACACATAACAAAATAAGTATTCATATGGCATTTTGTTTGGCACCCAAAACATGCAAAAGCATTAACCCAAGAGGGAGTCTGTGCAGGTTTCATACCTGTCGCACAATAGTTTAAGGCATAATATATTTCTCGAAGTTTTATATTTCTCAAGCGTTGTCCCCCTCTTTTACAAGAATTAAACTCTGTTTATTTTCTTTCTTGTAATATCTTTATATTTTTCTCATCTGCTTGATATGTTATCCCATGAATTTAAAGTTAAAACTTGCTATGTTAACTGCCTGATGCGATGACTCCAAAATATAGACGTCATTAAATTGTCTTGTAATAGTTTACTAACAGTAGGTATTAAAGAAGAATCTTTACTGCGTTGTGAATAAAGTCTTTTTTCTTATAATAGATTATATTATTAGAATATAGTTTTACTCACGTGTGTATTTCGGGAATTCCCGACTAAGTAGTAGTGTAGCACCTAAAATCGACGAAAGGTTAAATTACCTCTATATAAAGGGCCCCCGATGGGTTCAAAACTAGTCATGCTTAGCCGAAATACACACATAAGTAAAAGTTACGCACACTCACAAAATTGTTTATTCTGGAATAGTCTTACCATTGGTATACCCTGCACAAAATTTGTCTCCTGTTATATACTCCCTAAAGGACGGTGGAAGAGTCTTGATACAGTTGATTTCATTGATAAATGGCATATCAACCACTTTCAGAATCGGGGAAGCGTTTCCGTTGGCTGTTGTGAGACCCCAGCCTGCAACCTGAAAGTAAATGTGATCCATCCAGATCATCATAAGGTCATCCAGATAGATAAATCACTCAACCTCAGACTCAGCTATTCTCTCGTCCATTTGGCCACTGACAGTAGACTATGACTTTCTAGAGTTAGAGGCGCCAGAATCTTTATTCTTAGATATTTATTTGTCTCTAAGGATAGCAAACAAAACACCTGGTACATTTGTTTATAACTATTTCTATGGTCCATGCTCTTAACTTAGAACTCTAAATACCGTAAAACTCGCTTATTGCGATTACGCTTAATATGATTTCCATAATACAGCATTTCACGTCAGTCCCGGCAACATACCCTGGTCATTCAAGGTCCATAGGCTTTGACGACAAACTGTGTAATGATTGTCTATTTTCATAATGGAAAATAGGATTGCAGTCATCGTACTAATATCAGAATCATTTGTAGTCTGATTAAATATTATGTTGATGATAAAGCTAACCTTGCCAGAATTCCCTTGTTGCAATTGCCATCTTTCAAAGTTAATGTCAAAACTAAGACACACCGGTCTCACAAACGTTTGATAGAAGAATGGAGTGGTCAGGATCAACATTGCAATGTCTTCTTGAAAGTTGGCAGCCTCCCCTTCGAAGAGACTTGGAATTTTAATTTTTTTTATCTGTGAAATAAATTGTATGTGTATCAATACTACATACAATTATAGTTAGTATAATTAATTATTTAAAGTATTAGTACATTTAAACTTATGCGTTCCATGATACAGTTATGTATTTATACGGGAATCAACGGGAGTCAGCTTGTGGCCTCGGCCAGTTCAACCGGGTCGAAACTTCAGACAATTCAGAAGTATGTAATACCTTTGTCCTGATCGCATTAGTTTTTTTTTATGGTATAGGTGGCAAACGAGCAGACGGGTCACCTGATGGTAAATGACTACCGCCGCCCATAGGCACCTGTAAGGGGATTACAGAGGAGGAGAGGGAAGGGTTAGGTTAGGTTAAGTTAAGCATTGCTTCACTGCCGGTTTTCTGTGGGACCGTGGTATCCAGCGGAGTCGTGCCGGCCCATACGTGCCGAAGCATGGCTCTCCCAAGGATAAAGTTTCCGTATAAATACATAAATATAAGACATAGACAAAAACAACCAATAAATACTGTCATTGTAAAATTCGGGGTTGAGAGCGTCTTCGTCTTCGTTCTCCCTGTCCTGTATTTTATATTAAAAGTAGTGGATTCGTGGTTTTAAATAATAGAAGTCATGTTCAGTTTCTTACATCAGATTTCTGCACATCAACGTCTCTTTTGCTGTCCCACGGGCGGTAGAGCTTGCCTATTGCCACTTTATAGTTAGATGCCGGTAGAAGTTTTCTCACGTCGCTCCAGAAACAATGGGCAGCTAGAAAAATGTTTTTTGACTTTAAAGAAAAGTTTACCGAGACTATGAATAAAACTTTAATATAATTTTAGAGCAGATTCTTAGTTTGATAAAATACGTTGTGCGTTTTAAGTGTCTATTTATGTGAATTTTAAAGAGACTTCTTCGGCTTTCCAAGCCGAAGCAAGCAAGTACCTATGTGTATCCGTGTTTTAGAATACAGCAAAATAGCAATGTGTTAAACATATATTATGTTGTCCTAAAGTATTATTGTTATTTTATTTATCTCTTTAAATTCACAAATGTAGAACAAATAAGTGTAGTGGGGTAAATTTTGGAAACATGGGGATTTTTTTAAAATAAGTATAAAACGAGCGTTATTAGGAAACCTTGATTTACCGATTACATTTAAATTATTTTGCACGTTAAAATGTTAAACAATCCAACAAAAAATTTAAAATTTCGTGATGAGGTTTATTCCCCACCCAGTCTTAAGAAAGAGTGTGATCCCCTGAGCTTAAAAATGCAAGGCTTGCTAGAAAAACATAGTACAACTTAAAAACTAAAGAAGATGCTAAAATTCTTCCATTTACCCGATATAACCACATTATTGGAGACGAGAGATCCGCCACAGATTTGCTCAATAGTATCTGTTCCTTTCCGGTAAATACCAACGTGCCATGGAAGCTCACCACGCTTTGCTTCTTTCCCGTCAATCACAAGCTGAAAGGCTTCAGGCGACACTCGACCACATTCTGGAGAGAAAAGGAATTTATAGAGGGCAAAAGTATCAGTAGAATTACTTGCAACATAATCAATACATATTTGCAAAATTCAGGTCTATTTTATATTTTACATCACATAAATACACGTCGTGGTAACATAAACTCTATTTTCAACCAAACCTGGTTTACACTGAGCAACGTAATTCCAAAAGCCAGTAGTACACTTCATCTTTGGGAAACTTTCAGCGGAGTAGTAAAAGGGAGTGTTGCAGACAGGGCTGACCAACGTTCCTGGTGCAACGTAGTTGCCACAAACTTTGAGTCCCACTCCTGGCACGTGGCACATGTAGCGGACACTGGGATCCGGATCCAGTTTGCAGAAACCTGGTAAAATACGGAAAAGAAAAGTATTAAACATAACATCATAACGGACTAGTAAAGTGTAGACTCTTTGAACGCCATTTTCACATATATGTGACCAAAATATGATATGAACCAGCCAAGTCTAATCCTCAGGATTATCTACAGAACTTGGCAATCATTTGGATCTCAATTCTTTTGTCGTCCACCACGTATTTTCTTATTATTGAACTAGGCTCCCATTTTCACATTTATGTTTTTGATGGGATATCATTAATTTTTGTAAATATTATATTATCATTATCCAACATTGAAAAGTGATCTGTAAAATCTTTATTTTTATTGAACTTGGCTTGACCCGCTGCCGCGTGTCTAGATGACGTTAAAGAGGTTAGAAAATAAAAATTCCGGGTAACGGAAACAAGCCTAGGTGCGGTCGATAGCAGTAATTGGTTAAACCTAGGTGTATTCTTTTTATTCACGACTAATAGTAGGTGAGAAGCGGGCTGCATTCGGCTAAAACTAGGTCTAGCCCCCTTTCTACTGGCTATAACTAGATAGCCAATGCGTTGTGGTTAAAACTAGAAACAGGAGGATTAGAAGTGAATATGGGAAGCAGACTGACGCTTAGTCCGTCCTCTGGTAACCAGTTTGGCACTATTACTAAATTGTTTTGTTAAAATCAATTCACTGTATATGAGTAAAAAATATTGGACGTCGACATTTTTTCTCCTACAATGAAATCATTATGCAAAACAGTTAATGCCTAATTTACACCAGGAGGACAACGCTACAAATGATGCCACTGTAAAAATCTAGATCTCAAGCGTAGTTTTAACCACAAGGCATTCGCTATATAAAAAGAATACACCTAGGTTTAACCAACTGCTATCGATCGCAACTAGCTAGTAACCGTAGGTACTTCGGATTTTAGCTATTAGATATATGGAAAGTGTTATAGAAAGTATTTGTCATATTTTATGGTTCTTAGGTATCACCGATAAATAGACGAAGTGAAAAAAAATTAAAAAGCCATTTCTGGTGTAGATACATATTTATAAACAACGTATTTTAATTTTTTAAGATGCTTTAAATTATATTCTTTATTTATTTTTTATGCGGAAGATTTAGGCATTTCTCAGTTGTAAAATAACGTTTCTATGCATATTAAGAAATCCGATTTTCCTACTTAACTTCGAATTTGTTTGTTCTAAGTAGTTATAAATACTCACGGACGCATTGAGGTATATTCTGGTACCACACTCCATTGACACAGAATACTTCTGTACCGTTCCCACTTGAACCATCTTTGTTTACTACTCCATAACCTCGTCGACAGTAGACTGTCAGTGCCACACTATCAAAGGACTGACCAGGGCGTGCATGGGGGTTGTTTAGTACCTTATATGTTCCATGGTTGGGATATGCTGGCAAAATACAGGCGTTAAATCTTCTTGATCTGGAATGATAACAACATAACATAACCAAGTTTCCAGGAGTTCGAGCAATTTGCTTTTAAATAAAACCTTGTGGTTGTCGAGTTACCGTACTACGGGTATGTGCCCGACAACAATTTCTCGAAAACGTTTCCCGCAATGTAAATTTTTGAATTGATTATAATATATACCACTTCCCACTATCAACCGTTGTTACACGGTTTGCGTTTATAAATATTCTTAAACCCATTTTACAAGCTAAGATTAGTTTGAATCTAGTTACCGCCGTGTAACAATTCCCCGAATACTTTAATTATTAATAAGATTTTAAAGGTTTTACAGCAGCTTACCTTTTATTTGACAATAGACAAAAAGCCTCGTCACTTGAGTCTGGACAATGCCGGATTCCGTCACACACGTGTTCCATTCCTATACAATCAGTCCCTTCCTGGCATTTAAACTGGCTAAGATTAACGTCTCCACGAAGGAAACTGCACAAAATAAAAAAGAGTTAAATCGAAGCATCCTTAGAAGGAGTTTCACATTGGGGTTGATTTAATCTAGTCCAATTTAACCCGACGAAGACACAGGTTTGCGCGTTCATCGCCAAAAATATACCGTTTGTCGTTGATACGACAAAGCGAGGTGATCCTCGCTTTCAGAGCACTGCCCTATCTGCCACAGCCAGTATCGGGATCCTTGGCGTCGATATATCGAGTGAAGTCCAGTTTCACGGTCGCTTAGAGGATAAGGCTAAATTAGCCTCAAACAAGCTTGGTGTGCTGAATAGATCGAGACAGTATTTCACCCCGGCTAACCATATACAACTTTATAAGGCCCGGTTGGGCCACATATGGAATACTGTTCTCATCTCTATGCAGGGGCACCTCAGCACCAGCTTCTCCCTCTATACCGCATTCAAAGGAGAGCGACTCGAATCGTTGATTGCCAGGATTTTTCAGATCAGCTTGGCATTATGTAGAGATGTAGCTTCACTCTGCATTCTACATCGCCTGTATTATGGGGAGTGCTCCGAGTAATTGTTTGGACTTATACCGGCCGCAGCGTTACGTCGTCGTTCAACGCGACAAACCTATCATCCTCCACTTGGATAATTGGCAATCCACCACTGTGCTGTTCTCCAGAAACTTTTTGACTCACACAACCAATCTGTGGAACAAATTGTCGCCTGCGGTATATCCGGATTGATACGACGATTTCAAAGGCTGACAACGTATTTGTGACCCTTGAGTTGCAGGTGTCCATGGGCGACGGTTACATTTACCATTAGGTGATCCGTCTGCTCGTTTGCCCCGTATACCATAAAAAAATGTTTCACTTTGCATGAAGGGTAATATCTCCAAAAACACTAATTGGTTTACATTGATCCAATTGTGAAAATTATTTTGTTAAGAAGGTCGCTCGTAAATGTTAAATTACCTGCAAGGGAATGATCCATTTTCCGGTAATCTTGTAGTCACTGTTGAAGTAACTGAAATAAATATAATTTTCTATATTTCTATAATATTACACCCCTTCTTCTACAATATATTTGAGTACTAAAAATTTATTAACATTGCTTACTACAAATTAACAGCTTGTTTAAAAATTAATAATACAATGCGGTAGTAGACAGTCACAAAGTAATAGTAAGTTCTGTAGAACCTTATTTTAAATAAGGGTTTATGACGTCATACGACGCTATTTCCAAACCATTTATTAGGTATTTATGTTTGGTAAAAAATTAAAACAAACTTGAAAATTATAACGAATGTAAGTCTTCAAAGTCTTTTTCCCACGCTTTTATGGCTGTACTCGTAACTAAGTAGGTATGATTATTTGACATAACGATGGTCTGGTGAAGAAGCCAGGAGGTAGATAGTAATCGTTTTTACTTTTTAAATCGCCATCAAAACGTGTTTTAATATTTTTATTAAAAAATATAATTCTGTACCTTCAAGAAAATGTGATTTAACCTTTAAATCATAGTTTCGAAGAAATTGAGTTTAAAGTTTTTTAAAAATCCCTCACATTTTCTACTACTACTAATTAGTAGCTAAATGTGAAGAACAACTATTTCTACTACACTTAAGAAAACACTGAATACTGTCATTGTAAGAAAATGACTCATAAAATATTTCACGACATCAAATATGACATTATTGTATATAGCATTTTAGAAAAAAAATATATTCCATTCATATTACTTTACACAATGATTATTAACTTACTTCTTGTGTAAAATAATGTAGAATGATTTTTACCATTTTAGACAGTTTATTTTTTGGATTTGGTCAAAATTTGGTCCAGTTCTGACAATGGCATCCATGAGAAAACCGTAAAAGCCTTTTATGGAATAGTTTCTTTTTAAGTCGGTTTTTTTTGAAAGAATTATTTTCACTGATGTTTACACTGAAAAGAAATCAAAATCGATACAACTCGAGTTGTATCACTCTGCACTGAAGGTACAGAATTAAGTATTATTTAACATTTAACTTCATGAGGACTATACAATAATATTTTTTTTAACCACAGGCAACTACTCTTGCTACCTGTTATATGAAGTGGTATTTTTTTTTTTATAGAAATACGTTTGATACTTGTGAATCAATTTCCGTCCGTACCCAAAGGGTGTCCACCGCACCCAATTACTAAGCTTCGACTGTCCATCTGTCTGTCTTCGGGCTGTATCTTATGTACCGTGAGATGACCTGACATTTTCATAGAGTATGTTATTCTATTGGTGCTGTGGTGGTTTACTGACAAGTAATTCTGAGTATTGAACAACACGCGATGTACTTATGTGCACTCATGCACAGTTAATTGTTGTTAAATATGATACTTGTGATTTTAATCAGTACCTAAGTAAGTATAAAGTAGGTATATTTTGGTGACCTCAATTATCATTTCTCTCTCAGTGAATAGTGACCCACTGGCTGGCCTGTTGGTTTAGTGGTTAGTGACCCTGACTGATAAGCCAGAGGTCGTAGGTTCGATTCCCACCCAGGACAAATAATTGTGTGATGAGCATGATAATTTGTTCTGTGTCTGGGTGGAAATTATGTACCATATGTATGTATTTAGAAACATAAGTATGTTTATCCGCAGTCTGGTTACCATAGTACAGGCTCTGCCTAGTTTGGGATCAGACGGCCGTGTGTAAGATGTGTGGAGTTATTATTATTATTATACACAAAAGTGCTATATCAACTAAAAATAATAAAAAATTGAAGAATATGCATAAGTAACGTTATTTTTTTGGCGTTTACGTTCAATCTTGAACGACACGCATACTACATGCGAGTCCTATCCGAACTTGGCCGAGTTTTTTTTTTTACTGTATTAACTATTATTTTCTATTTATCGACTACACATTATATATAGTATCTTGTTAATCCATCTATTTCTGATATGGATGGGTTAACAAGATCCTACGTAGTAAGTTGATGAAACTGATCAGCTTAATGAAGATAAGTTATAGTACACTAGCTCCCCTGTCAAAATCTCAATAAATTTGTTTAGTATTATGTAAAAAAGTACTTTCAGTTTTCCATGAATTCCCCATTTTCAAGGCAACTTTCCATATTTTCTTTCCCAAAAAAACTGTTATTCGGACTATTATCACTACATATTATAAAACAAAGTCCCCCGCCGCGTCTATCTGTCTGAGTTTCATGCGGTTTTGCGGCACTAATAGATATAGTGTTTCATGAGGAAGGTTTAGGTGTATAATTTGTTAAGAGTGTGTGTAAATTGATTGCAATATGTTAATGATTGTTGAAGATGTCTCTACTACCCGTGCGAAGCCGGGGCGGGTTGCTAGTTATGTTATAAAAGAAAGTATTAGTCAAATCAGTCCAGCCGTTATTAATAGCCTAGATTATATTATCTTGTTATGCGAAGATATGGAAGGTCACTGTTACAGCTAAGCTATACTGGTTAATGACTTGATCAATTTTGTTGTATGGGAATTACTCGAATGAGGAAAATGCAACTATCAAACATTTAGTTGTATATTTCCTCGTCGTATTAGTCAACTATTAATCGTAGCGTGATGATAAATAGCCTATAGCCTTCCTCGATAAATGGGCTATCCAACACTAAAATATTTTTTTAATTCGAACCAGTAGTTCCTGAGCTTAGCGCGTTCAACCAAACGAATAAACAAATAAACTCTTCAGATTTATAATATTAGTATAGATTAAGAAATAGGTATACAAAGATTGGGCGTGCTTGATGGTAAAAGCAACCATTTATCAGTAACTGAATACAAGTGGACCCTACAGCTTGAGAAATACTGACCAAGTTCGATCAGTTATCTTACTTTTGCTATCGACGAAATGTAACTAATAGTCTCTAAAACTTTTGATTCGATTCTTAAAATATTAACAAGTTAGCTTTTTTTTTATTATGGAAAAAATGTGTTCATTGTCAGAAATTATAAAACCTTTAATTTCACTACTGGCTGTTGAGTTATTTAAACAAAAAACTTCAATACCATAGCAATAAAACTGTGTTTGTTTAATATACATTTAATTGTAATAAATAAATATGTACATATAACTCACCGATGATGACAAAAATGGACGAAGACTTCCACATATTCACACTGTTATTAATACTTCAATAAACATATTAGTATTTATTTAAATTGTGCCATTAAACTATAAGTAATTAGTAAATTTAAATAATAAACACTAAATTTGAACTAGTATTGAACGAACTCGTGATCATTAAACAAGAAACACGTATGGTTATTATAAATTCGTTCGGAACTGCGCGTAAGCCTCTGAGGTCATTCAAGTAAAACTGGTTTTCGCGAAGATGATAATAGCATGTATTTAATAAATCGTATAAATATTTTGATGTTACCAGATGTATTATTTCATATATGAGAAAACATATATACATGCAACAGTCACGCCTGTATCTATGAAGGGGTAGGCACAGGCTTATTAAGCACATACATTTTGCTAATTATAATTTTTGGTTCCACTCGCGTAAAACAAGGGCATGCCTATTGCCTTCAACTGGGCACTTTGAAAATAAAAAACCCGACAAGTGCGAGTCTGACTCGCGCACCGAGGGTTCCGTAAGCAAATAAACTCGTATACGTCCATCTCGGGAATCAATTCTCAAAGACCGTCTTTTTCGAATGACCAACTTAACTTTGCCGTTGTAATGTACTACAAAGTGAACAATCCCACCGCAAATATAAGTTTGTAATCACAAAAACTTTTTGTTTATGTGATATAACAACAAGTTCGGATTTTTCCTTCACTTGTGCTGTCAGACCTTGCTTCTGACCAAATTTCATGATTGTAGGTAAATGGGAAGTACCCTATAGGTTTTCGACCCAAAACCTATAGGGTACTTCCGGTTGACCTAGAATTGTCAATTTTGGTTAAAAGCAAGGTCTTACAGCACAAGTAAAGGAAAAATTCCGAAAAATAAAAAAAGTTGAAATTAAGGTAAATTTTGGTACTTACAAGTTGTCGCGAAAATATAAACTTGCCCATATCTTTTTATCGTGTTGACTCAGGACCCTGATTTTCGTACACCTAATAGGAACTATAGATCTCAGTATCTGGTATAAATTTGAACTTGCTAATTTCACCCGTTCCTGAGTAAATCGGTGGTGAAACATGGACAGACAGACGGACAAGAGAGTGATCTAATAAGGGTTCCTTTTTTTTACCTTTTGAGGTACGGAACCCTAAAAATGGGAACATTGAGAGTTTTTAAAGGGAAGGGGTAGGCGGAGCTGTATTAAATACCAATATTTTGCTATGTATAGTTTGGTTCCACTCATGTAATAGGGGATAAGCCTATTGCCGTCCACTGGGCACTTTGACTGGAATTCAAGACGGGAAAATCGGGAGTATTTTGAAAGAGGAAGGTAGGTAATAAGGGAAAGGATAGGGATATTGCGGATGGATTGGGAAATGTAAGCGATAACTCGAGCAGTTCAATGCTGTATACCTGTGGCCGGGACGCATGAACCCTCTAACCATAAAAAACAATATTCACATAATACTGTTTAAGTAATGACCATTATCGAAGGTATTGCAATTTTATCTATTCTAGATAAATATATAAAAAAAAAAAAATCAGCCACGGCTACTACACATAATTCACCAGATTTAATGATTCGCCTTCTTGCTTAAATAATCTAGAAAATTGAAGTTTTACAAGAGTGTTTTTAAAATAATTGTGTCGAAATAAATATTTGTTATCTATTTCGTTAATTCCGTCCAAAATGCCTGATAATCCCAGATAATGTTCTGCAGAAAAGTATTGTTTTTTACAGATACAAGAACGGGATTTTTTTTTACTTTGGAAATAAATAATAATATTTAGGGCTGGTAAGGCCTGGCTTAAAAGGTGTACGGTGTTTTGGACAACATGAAGTAACAAAGATTTTTTTTTCTTTTCAAGGGATAATAATAATTTATTTTATTATTATTTTCAGTGTCTAGCACTCTTGCTTTAAAGTTAACTGCTCAGACTTATGGCTTCTAGTAACCCTAGGTTAATACTTCGGTGCTGCATTAGTGGGCCACAAAAGCATAGAATATGCATTGCAGTTTTTTCTGCCTCTCGACAGAATCTGCATATTGTGTTCTCGCCCTTTAGGTGGAACATAATATGTTTATTCAGTTTGCATTGCCCGGTGAGGATTTGTGTTACTGCACAGGTTTTGTATCTTTTGAGCTCCAAAAGTTCTTTTACAACTTTGTTATCATAGCCCTTTATTAAGGCTTTCGATTGTCTTAGACCGGTCGTTGTCTTTCAGGGATGATGCTGCTTCCGGCTAATATTCAAGGCAAGATTTGCATAAACTGGGCTGGGCTGCTCTCTATCTTTGAAAAACGTAAACGGGTTCAAACAGATCTCGTTTGTCTCAAATCCTAACAATGACTGGCAATGGTCAGGAAGGTGGCTTCACGAGGAAGCAAGAAAGAAAACCTCTTCAAAAATTCACCCAGACATCAGTCTGGGTGAATTTTTGAAGAGGTTTTCTTTCGATTTCCCCTACGGTCACTTGGTAGTGACCGTAGGGGAAATCGATTATCTAATTCATAGCTTTTGTCCACGGGTTTGCGAGCGTGGGACTCATATACCACTGTAAATGAGTAAAAAGCTGTGAGCCGTTCAGCCGTTTTTGCGTGAAAGAGTAACAGACCATCCATCTGATCTGGTTACCGTGGAATTGATTTCACTGAAATTTCTGAACGAATCAAGGCGCGGGAAACAGCTAGTATCATAAATACGAATGTGAGTGTGTTTGTTTGTCACGATTTCACACCTTAACTAATCAACCGACCAACATGGAATTTTGTATCTTTCATCCAGCAAAAAGGACTATTCACGAGGTATATCTGGTTTATGGGCAAAATCTAAATGAACGCGAGCGAAGTCGCAGGTAAAAGTCGGTTCCAAATAATATTATAAATGCAAATGTGTAAGTTTGTTTGTTTATTCCGCTATCACTCCTCAACTATTCAACCGACCACCGTAATGTTTTGCATGCAAGTTCAAACGAGTTTTGTACTATTCTTTCCTTAAAATTGATAAAATGGAGAAAAGAAATACCTTCAGGCTACAATTGCTCATTCATTAACACATTCAATTTATGCTTCAGAATAAACACCTTAAACGCCTTATAATCTCTTTGCCTTTTAATTTCTGGCAATTGCACTTTAACACCTGTATTCTTTAATATATTATCCTTCTAGCAGCGCCCCGTGGTTTAGGTTTAGGTTTGTAAGAATATGCTATGCCTTATAATGACGATTGAAGTTCACGTTTTAATTTTTACATTATTTTCGACACAAAATGTGTTATTGTGCCTTATTTATAAGAGATACGTGTATGATACCGTGGATTTTTTTAGACCTACTAAAGACCAACACTTTTGTAATATATATTTTTTATGTATGACTGACTATTTAGTCAGCGCACGCAGATAAAGCAGCGCTTTATCTTCTGGCTTACATCACGAATGCCGTTATTTCAGGCTGAAATCTTATAATTACTGGAATGAAATATGTAAATAAATTGCTGATAATATAGCTTTCTATAGGTGAAAGAATTTTTAAAAGTTCAGTATTTTCTTTCGGTAATGGATAGGCATTACAGAAAATCAAATCTTTCTCTTTATAATATTAGTGTAGGTATTGCTCTACAAATATTTACTTAAAGGTATACTGCATCTATTATGTGTATATTATACACAGATGGTGCAATAGTTTAAGTGGTCGCCTCGCATCTACATCTCATCATAAAAACATCTTCAATGTACAGAATTGGACCTGTAACAGTTTTATCATAAGTATAGATGTGTGTGTTCAATGCTTATAATAAATATCTAAAAAAAGAAATTACCATTTATTTTAACGTTATAAGTATTATATAGTTAGTATTACCTTGGACCAATAGATGTCACTGCGGGGTGTTTATAGTTTTATTGAAAATTTTGCATTCTTTTTCCTATGGATAGAGAGAACCAATTGTGATCAATTAAATACTAAATGTTACACTGAGTTACACACAATACTTGTGCATAATACGTTTCCGGTATTATTTCGTACTTTTTACGTGAAGCTACCAAACACAAACTCGACGTCTGTAGATTTATTATACATATAGATATAGAAGAAAAAAGATTACTTGGCTATCTACGAAGTGCCTCCTTTCCAACAAAAAAAGAATGATTGCAATCGGACTACGCGTGAATGAATTACAACGAAGTACACATTTTGACTTTCATCCCCCCTCTCAAGGAAACCGTCCTGAATTTCGGGATAAAAAGTATCCTAGTATGAGCTCAAATCATGCCAAGTTTCATTTGAATCCATAGTTTCAGCGTGACGCCCTGCCATGATACAGACAGACAGACATACAAAAATAAAAAAAAAATATAGTTTTGGCTTCAGTATCGATCATAAAGTGCCCCCCAAAAAAAAATTTCAAAATATGTAAAGAATTGGACCTGTTACATTTTTACAAATTTGGTACGAAGCAACGTCTTATAGCACAGATAAAGGAAAAATTGCGAAAACCGTAAATTTTTAGTTACATCATATAATAAAAATATTTTACGGAACCCTCGGTGCGCGAGTCCGACTCGCACTTGGCTGGTTTTTTATTATAAGTATAGATTAAAAGACAAATCACCGTAAAGTCTTTTGTCGATTTGATCTATATCATCTTTATTTTCTAAAAATGTTCAACACAATCTTTTTAATCGTAACATTTATAAATCAATACATAAAATGTGTAACAGTCCTTCAAAGATGTTTTGTATCAAGGCCACACGATCTCTTCAATCCAGGGTACGTAATATTTGACGCGGGTAAACAAGCCTGGGTGACCTGAGCCGACGCAGGAATTAACAGATGACAATATTGCAATAATCGTAAATTGACATTGCTCTTGATCCCGGGATTGTAGTGTAACACTGATGTCACCCTGAAAACCATAAAAACATGAAAAATAACTCTTATTGTATTTTCTTTCCTGAAACGCAAATTCTTAAATGATACAATAAAAACTTTCGTGAGTGGTATTCATATTCATTAAAAACTATACGGTTTTACTCACATTTGTATTTCGGGGATGCACAGTGTGACGACTGACACCGTCGCGGCAGGACGCTTAACTCCTTGAGAAAGAGCCCCCGTCGGGTCCGAAACTAGTCGGGCATCCCCGAAATACAAACGTGAGTAAAACCGTATAGTTTTTAATAAATTCTTAAATGATCTTGATAAAACTGAATTAAAAGAATTAAACATTGTAAGACCTTCATTTAAACAGAAGCAACAAAAAGTTAACGAAGAAATGACATTAAATTACAGAAACTAATAAAGAAAGAATCTATTTGATACTAACGACCCGCCCCGGCTTCGCACGGGTGCAATGTAGATACTAATGTGGAGCAGTATGGAGTGATTGATAATATTA
Organism: Callimorpha dominula; assembly: GCA_949752705.1. Lineage (NCBI taxonomy): Eukaryota > Metazoa > Arthropoda > Insecta > Lepidoptera > Erebidae > Callimorpha > Callimorpha dominula. Next base: position 9,151,188 of record OX457017.1, on the reverse strand, counting down.
TTGTGATTTTTATTAGTCTATACTACAGGACAGTACAAACATGTTTTGTTTAAAGTTACGAAAGCGCAACATATGCCATGTGAGAAACCCTGTGACTTATTAATGGTCATTGCAAAAGAAAGGTAAATCCGATGGTATTAGAGGAGAGGAGAGTCCGGGGAATTATATAAAAATAAATAAATCCGGGGAATTAAAACATCTTCTCCAGTACCACATCCGGTAAGTATTGTGCACTGTATTATGAAAGTTTTAAGGGACTTTATCAGCAATCGCGTATCGTTACATAATTTAGGTGGATTATGGTTCCTTAATGAAATAACGGGACAACCTTCTTTCAACACCATTTTATATGGAGAGAGTCCAGACGGGTCCTTGTCTACCTGTTCGTTAGTAGGGGACAGAATCGTTCTTTCTTTGAACCAAGATATAGTCTTACTACTCACGTAAAGAAATGAAACTCTCATGTTTGTTTTAAGGCCCAATCTATTGAAATGTGGCCAAAGGTAAGATTTTTTAATGAAGCATTTTTTTCATCAGCACGTGTACCTCTGGTCACAACTGGTAGAATTTGACGAAAGTCACCTGAGAACAAAATTGTACATCCACCCATTCGTATGTTTTTGCTGCGCAAACCGCGCATTGTTCTATCCAATGCTTCCACGGAAGTCTTGTTTGACATGGTGGCTTCGTCCCAAACTGTTAGTGAGCAATCACGCTTCTATTTTCTACCGTACTGCTTTGTTTAGAAATGCTACAGACGCTGTTTTTCGGCCTCCTAAAAGTGTAGCTGCAATGCTGGATAATACGACGGCTAATGCTATTTTACTAGTAGATCTGACTTTGGCTAAAAGCAAATTGATTAAAAATGTTTTCCCTGCGCCTCCTGGAGCATCAAAGAAAAATAATTTCCATTCATTCTTATAATGGCAGAATTTACTTTATTTTCCCATAAATTAGTCTGTGCGGACGATTCTCTGGTTCTCTGAAATCTACGTCTATCTCGTTCCTGGCTAAAGCGAGCTTCACGGTCTTCTGGCGATTCTCTATCTTTAACTAAACGCACTATTCCTTGTGCTATGACCTATGTTTGAAGTACGACGTCTTCCAAACATGACTGATATACCTTTTACTTTCTATATAACTATAGTATAGAAGTATAGATTATCCGTAAATTAACACACACAAGTTTTCCGGTTTTATATAAATATACTTCAGCGCTATCCAGCGAAGAGGGCAGAATAGTCCTAGCGGCGACCGTGACATATGTTAGTCATCCGGAACAAGTATCAAAATAATTATACTTTTCAATTTTTTTGGATATTGGTTAAATAATAAACCATCTGTCTGGCGGTCCGATTGAGTACATACAAAACAAAGAGCGTTATGTGTAGCCGACAAACAGTTGACTAAGCTCAAAAAAAGCGGATATAGAAAAAAATAATCTTGAAAGTTTTTCTTCGAATAATGCTTTTGGTCTAGGTGCACATTTCTATACAACATAATTATGAATTTTCATGTCAATTTCAATGATTTTGTTTTTCTTTTTATGCAGACATTTTCAGAAAAACCTGGACATTCAATCAACATCCTTGGTACTAAATACCCATAGTATCATTCATGTCAGCTCTTCTTTTACAAATAACTTCTTCTCTTTCAGTTTCAAAATAAAATTTCTGAATAAAAATTCAAGAACTTTCCTAGAAATGTTAGCGCTTTAAGTTATCTACGTCGTCTACTTACCTTACCTTAAAATATGATCACACCTTTGTGTAACATTCTGTAAATACAACTTCTCAACATCAACCTTTGGGCATGACCACGGAGGGCATGACTGCCAAGCCTGTTTGGAGGATCCTCTCTTTGTGTTGAAAGGATACCTCACCCGTTCCTCCACACATTCTTACCGACTCCCTTTAAAGCCTTACAGTGAAAGCTCACACTTGTGACCATATTAGCGTCGACTGTTGCTGCCTCTCACTTGCGCAAACGTCCTTTATAAAATATCTAGGTGTACAGATAGACGCTTGCTTTAGTTGGAATAAACATATAGAGACCTTGACCGCATGCATTAGAAAACTCATATTTTTAATAAAAATGCTTAGATCTTTTTCTGCTGAAGGATTTACCCTAAAAATGGTGTATTACACACTATGTCAATCTGTAATATCTTATTGCGTTCCACAAAGAGCAATTCTAAAAGTACTTACAGGTAAACCTCGAAGATATCCCACAAGCCAGCTGTATAAAGAGTGCTCTGTACTGACTGTGAGACAGCTTTTTGTGTTCCATTTATACGGAGTGAGAGGCGTAGAAGGGACCGTGTCTGTGTAATTGAACCACACAGAACAGCTGTTGCGAATAGGAGTTTTTCGATAAACAGTTGTCGCCTTTATAACCGTATCAACAAAGCCATTTGCTTTTATCCACAACCAATTATGGAATGTAAATTGTTCCTAAAACGCTGGCTCCTAACTTTGGACTACCAGGAAATGGACACCTACAATTATCATACGAAATCCAAGCATATTATAACACAATATAATGTATAAATTGATAACCTTTGTTATATTTTCTACATAAATAGTAAATTCTTAATTTTTATTAGTTACAGTTATAATCTGAAAATTTAAATATAATGAGCATGATCTCTTTTATCTGGCCATCACAAGAATTAGAAAATTGTAGTGGAAGGCGCTGGCACTTGTTTTACAATGTTTAAATACATTAGTACAGGTGCTAACGTTTCATATTATTTTGTAATCAATAATTGGTGACCTATATTTTGAAATTGAAAATTGTAAACCATCATTATGCTAAAAATAAAGATTATTATTATTAGCTCAAATTTTCTCACCTCGCAGATGCTACCTGTACCACTTGCCCCATAACACATTTGTGTGGAATTATCATAGCCATTTACTACGCGCTGAGATGGTGGGTTTTCTTTTGCACACTCCTCTTCAGTGGTCCTTCTCAGCAAAACCTATAAAAATCATTTATTATTCCAGTTCAACTCTTATCAGCCCTACAGCACAGATTACTAAGTAGTTACTACGTAACAGATAACTCATTCCCTACAAAAATAGCGATACCTACTGTTTTAATTGCCTACTGTTTCCGGGCTTGAAATTATGTGTAGGGTTACCTATTCCATAATATTTCTTTTTATAAAAAATTATAATTGTAATGTACATTAAGTACTAAACTTATTTTTAATTTCTAATGGTTTAGTTTACAAAAATCCTACATGTGTTTTATTTTTATGTAAAGATTAATTAACTTCTTTCCTTTTCTAAAATTTCGATTATTAAACTGTATGGTGGAAAATATTCTAAATGATACAAAAACGTTACGTTAGACTGCGTATAAGGTCCGCAGGCAGACGAGCGGCCGGAGCGACATAGGCCCAGGCCTATCTTTCTTAAAATAATTTTGGTTCTATATAAAACTAGTTCTTTTGAGAAAAGTAGACAAAACATAATAATCAGCATTGATAGTCTTGGCCGTGATACTCACGGAGTGAGGCCTATCAGATGTATTTTGGCTCTCCCAATCTGTAAGGTAACCGTATGATGTTTCAGTTTCATCATCCACATGGAGACAAGCTGGAAGGACGGCGCTGTTAAATGCGATTCTGGAGCAGAAAACATATGTATCACGGCACAGTTAGCATTACTATTAACTACTAATAAAATAAAATAAAATGATAATGTTGTTTATTGGGATTAGCCTTCGATAAATGGTACATCATGCTATGGTACAAATAAAATCTGAATGTTGCTTTATCAATGTTCATTCTATAATATATTATTTATTTTACAGGGCACAAGTAAACTAAATATTAGCAATCATTCATGTCATCATCATCTTATCATCTCACACTGGAATGCCTAAAGGAACTGTACTGAGACCATATTTATCAAACCTATGATTCGATGATTTACTTACTGTAAAATTACTATCAACACACTCTATAATTATATTTTGACGGTTTGTTACTAATAAAATGTAACACTATACAGATGGACCTGGATAATTGGCTAAACAATGTTTGTTCTTAGCATCTCTATGGGCTGAACGTAACTTTTAGTGACGCATAAAAAAAAACCATTTAATAGTAAGCCTTGACCATCAGAAATAAGGATTTAGTGTGTTATTAGTTCTACTAGCTTTAGAAAGAAATTTCTTGTTTGTTGAACAAATTAAATTACTAAGAGAAATTTTACGAAGACCTTTACGCCTTGACTAGCATAATAATCTAAGCCAGAGGTTCTGGGCTAATCAGTGTAAGGAAATACCTCAATCCCGGTCATAAGCCCTGTCATGAACCACCGTGTAGTTTTATTCGGATCTAGTTCGTCATAGTACCCACGTCGTAGTAGGTTTCACAACACATAAAAATTTTATATCAAAAACTTCAAACAGCATATTGTAGATCACAGGTACAAAAGATGTTGACATTATATTTAGGCTCACCTGTACATGTACATAACTGATTATGTCCTGCCATTTGGCATACAATGTTGAAAACAAAATACAAATTAATATACATTACAATTATATTTTGATTACTACTATTACAATTTTTTTTTATTTCTCATTTACTGTATCAAACATATATAATATCAAATGATAATATACTAAAGCTACAAAAGTCATGACAGAAGAATATTATTAATGGCATTTTAAATGATTCCTTCATCAAGATTGATTTTTATTCTGACCCATCATCAAAGGTACCATAATTGCTATCGTCTGTCCTCGTTTTCGGAGCGTTTCACTAACGCCCTGTATACAATAGTTATATTTATTACATATTATTATCAGCACCTTTTACTACTTATTTAAAATCTTGTAAAATTTCTTGTAATCAATAGTAACATTTATTCACAAAAAATGTCTGGATAGATGGTTTTTTATATATTTATTTGTAATATTATCACATATGCGTGGACCTAAACGAAATACACTCTCACGTAATAAAGTTGTTTTACTTGGAACTATTGATAATTAGACCAGGGCTACACCGTTTTAAATACCATAATAGACAATAAATTGTTAGCAGCATACGAATGGTAATAAAAATATAGTAAATGGTGTAAGTATTTAATGAAAAATCGACCCGACTGAGTAAAAGACCCGGAAAGGGGGTGGGGGTGGTAGTGGTAGGTAGGTGGATATTCGTTTTTTTGCGATTTACTTGCTAAACTATGCGAGTTTTATTGCTAAACTATGCATCCTATCGAAAAAAGTTAAATGGTAAAGTTGTAGATAATAAAAAAATCTAAAACTTTTTAGAGAAATGCAAAAAACTGTTTGTTTTTAATTTTTAAATTAAAACTACCTAAAAAAAAAATATTTTCATGAAAATCGGTGAAAATGTTCTTTTTGTGTTTAAAATAAACCCAATTTTTTTCAAAGCAAAATATTTAATTTTCTATGTTTTAAGAAGAAAATTAAAAAAAAAGACCTAATTTTTTATCGAAAAATTTGGTTAGCTAACTTTAGATTTTTCAACTTTACCAGTGCTCATTTTTTTTCTTGAAATCTCAACTTTAATATCATAATAATAATAATCTTGTTCAAATACAAGAATATCGTCAAAAAAAGCGGAAAACAGAAAAAAACTACTTTTAATATATATTTTTTTGAAAATCATGAATTAATTTTTTTTATTGTAAATAAAAAGCGGTAATTCTCATACATGCCTATAAGTTATACAAATAATTTACATGTACTTAACTAATCTCGGATTTGAAAGTCAAAAAATACAAAGGCTCACCGCCTAAAACATTTTTTTTATTATTACTTGTGATTCGTAAGTATTTAGTAATTATCATGCATGATAATTATTAAAATTAATTTACGTTTTATTTAAGTGTAAAATACAAAAATTAAAAGTAAAATAATTTTTTTGCAACCTTTTTTTTTTGTGGGCAACTCTTCATCGCCAGAATCTAAATTAATTTTTTTATTGACGTAATTGAACTGTGAATAGAGAAAAGTAACATTACATTAGTAACAATATTTTATAATTTGCTTGAACATTTTAATAATTGAATTTCATATGTATTGCATGTACGTAGAGAAATATTAATTAAATAATAACCTTTATTTTATATTTACAGGGAATTACAATTACAATGAGAGATAAAAAAGCCTCGAGTTTAGTTATACGTATATATAATAGTAGTAAAATCGATTTTAACTTACTACCACTTTTTCTGAATGTAAACGTTTATCTATAAATATAAAAATGAACCCCTATTTCTCCTGGTCACCAAGTGTGCGATCGCACACCGTCAAAATTGTTTATAAAGATCGCATAATTCTAGCTTAGCGTTATATTCTCTATGTGTTAATTAGGACTTCATCATGGAAGTCCATGGTCGGCATTAAAAACGAATTATATCCCTTACCCAGCTCCCTGGTTGGAATTATATTTTTGGTATAATTAAACCATTTTGCTTTGATTTTGCATATTGTTACTGAATTATGGTTTGTATTTTTTAGTGCACACTGCACAGTCGATTGAATCAGAAAATTTATGGAGTTTTAAGTTTGTTCATTTATAATTTTGAGTTGAAATTTTGATTTGAAAAATGCCAAGAAGTAGACGTACAAACATAGCTCGCAGAACTCGTAATGCAGCAAATCAAAGATATTTAAGAGCAAGTCAAACTGATAAGCAACGTGAAGCGTGAAATGAAGTTGAACGGAATCTATATCAAAAAAATAGAAATGTTGCATTTGATCCACATCGAGCTGCATTCAATTATAACGTGGCAATCGATTACAGTTCACAGCAAATCGTTGCTATTGGACCTATGAACGTTGTATGTTCCCATTGCAAGGCATTGAAGTTCAAAAATTAAGCCCCTGGATTGTACTGCGCTAGCGGCCAGGTCAAATTGATGCCATTAGAATCGCCACCAGACCTACTACATTTGTTGGTTTCATGAAATGGCCGGCCCATTTCCCGAAACCAACAAATGTAGTAGTAGTTTCCAAACATTTTTTGACTCATATCCAGCAATACAATAATTATTTTCAAATGACCTCATTAGGTGCAACAGAAATAATTCGAGATAATTTGATGCCCACCTTCAAGGTAAGTGTACTACTAGTGTACACTTTTACCTATTTTACATGTATTTACCGTTGCAGATTCAGGGTCAAATATATCATCAAACAGGTTCCCTATTGCCAACGCCGGATAGTGACTAAACATTTTTTGCTAATTTATTTTATGGGCGATTCAGCAAGACAAGTCGAACAGCGTTGTGCACACAATAATTCAGTGAAAAGACCAATTGTGGAGCTACTCCAAATATTTTTCCCTCAACACAACGTATTGGTTGCCATATTCAAATCCGCATTAGATCGCATGCCATCTGATAACCACAAAATTGTCATCACAGCCGATAAGACGCCTGTAGGACAACACGCAAGAGGTTTTTATGCGCCAACAATTGATGAAGTGAATTGATGAAGAAGTGAAAGTTTAGAAAATCGAGATATTGTTTTACATCGGCGTAACGATCAACTGCAGCGTGTGTCCGAAGCACATCAGGGTAGGCAGAGACACAGCTCGCCACTTCCTTCTGTTCTTACATACCTCACGATGTACTGTCAATAAACCTTTTAGACAAACCTGCCGGCCTGAACTCCTGGTTCGAATTGATTTTTTTTTAGTGTTGGATAGCCCATTTATTGAGAAAGACTATAGGCTATATAAAATCATGCTACGACCAATAGGAGCGGAGCATTAATGAAAAAGGTTGCAAACACGGGGAAAATTTACAAAAGCAGACGAAGTTGTGCGGGTCAGCTAGTTGACAATAAAAAATAAAATTCATGATTTTCACTAATAAATAGATTTATAAAAAGTAGTTTTTTTCGGTTTTCCGCTTTTTTTTTTTTTTTTTTATGTAAACAATATTATATTTTAATTCTATATTAAAGTTGAGATTTCAATGAAAAAAATGAGCACTGATAAAGTTCAATAATTTAAAATTTGCTAACCAAATTTTTCAATTGAAAATTAGGTCTTTTTTTTATATTTTCTTCATAAAACATCGAAAATTAAATATATTGCTTTGAAAATAAATTGTGTTTGTTCGAAACACAAAAAAAAAACATTTTTACCGATTTTCATGAAAATAGTTTTTTTTTGCATTTTTCTCGATAATTTTGAGGTTATAGTCAATAATGTCCAATAAGAAAGATTTTAGATATTTAAACTTTTTTCGATAGGATGCATACTTTAGCCGAAAATAGCAAAAAATGAATATCCACCCCTAAACACGTAAACCGTATCACCCGGATCCCTTTCCATTACTCTTACTCAGTCGGGTCAATTTTTCCTTAAATACTCACACCATTAACTACATTTTGAGACATTTGTATACTGCTAAGAAATTTATTGCCTTAAACACGATTGGCTCTGGTCTAAATATGTAATTTATCGTTATGACGGGCTCTAGTACGGTATTCAAATAATTCTTAATTTGCGTTTACAAAAGTTGCAGTCTCATAATTAATAAATGGGTGGTAAAGTCAATATGTTTAGTTTTTTTTTTACTTGCAGACTTGCAGAAATCAGTTTGTTGCAAATTGCACATACTTATATTGCGATGTTTTTGGGTAATAAATGCCCGCTCTTTTTCTGCATCATTGTATTATTTGCATGTTTTTTCTTCAATACTTAAAAAATGTCAAGCATCTTCATGCTCTCTACTTACTCTCTGTCAGTTTCCAGCAACGCAATGTCGTGATAAATGTAGAATCGGGTGTGTTTTGGATGAATGATAACCCTCTTCACGTTGTACCGCTGCCATAGCTCACCTGGATCTGAGCGCTTCATTATACCCAGCGCCATATACCACAATGGACCTCTGAGGATTGTAAACCGTATTTTTTATAAATAATAACTACTAGTAACGTATAACACACATTTTTAGCATTTAGGAGTGGGTTCACATCGGCAGGATAATGAATGGGATAAGGACCTATAACCGTTGAATCATTTATCCTATCGCTTTCTAAGTCTTAAAAACAATTCAAGCTTAACTAATAATTATCAGAAAGCCTTCTATTGCAAGGGTTTTGTTTATTAATTATTATAATTCAAATTCAATATCTTTATTTCATAATATTGACCATCAATTAAAATTATTTAATCAAAAATTATTATAATATAAAATTATAGATCAACACACACAGAGTCACCGCAACAATAGTTTGCTTCGTCAAATGTAAAATTATAAAAAAAAAAAATCTGGATACCATAATATCACATCTGCCTGTTTCGATCTATAACCGCCCGTTTCCAAATGGTTGAGCCTTGTGAGAAGAAATCGGGCAAACAAACTCACGGCCACTTTTTATAAAAACCAGAAAGCTTTAACAATATTTACTAAATATCACATTATTTTTTTGGTGTGCTATGTTTTTAAAATTAAAAGTAAATGAACTAAAAAAAGAATATACAATAGGGAAACTGAAAATAAAAGAAAAACATAAGGGATGGAAAATAAGAAACATATTAGCTCACATTACATTTTATTAAGTACATGAAATAGCCTGTGAATCCAATACAATTCCATCCCAAGCGTTTTTATCCTGTATATAATCCATTACTGAGTAATAGCATTTAAGGCATAGCTGTCGTTTTGCTGTGGACTTAAACTTGTTTAGACTTAACATTTGAATATTATCTGGGATTTGATTATAATATTGCACACATTGAAACGACTTGTTAGCCTAGAGGCAGGTACAACAAGTTTATTACGCGTATTAAAAGAGTGTATATCCCTTTTTTTACAGAAGTGATCTTTATTTTTATGAAAGTAAATTAGATTTTTAGAAATATATTGGCACGCTACCGTCATTATGTTAATATATTTCAATTTGACGATTGCCTTAGTTATAAATTCGAATAGCCTTCTTCTGCAGCACGAAGATAGATTGAATATCGGCGGCATTCTCTCACAGTAGAACACCATACGACATTATACTATGAAAATAACTAAAATAAACTAGTACGGAGTCTATTCGATAGTTTATCAATATGAGGGCCCCATTGAAGCTTAGAATCAAGAGTAATGTCTAAGAATTTTGTGGTGTCCACTAGTTCCAACTCGTGTTCATTAAGTAGTATAGTCGTTTTCAACTGTTTAACGTTTGGAATAGTGAACCGGATACGTTTAGTTTTTTCTCCATTAAGAAGTAAATTGTTAACGTTAAACCAGCGAACCACTTTCGCAATAGCATCGTTTACGTCGTCAAAATTTGTACACATACGTTTTAGCCTAAATAAAAGTGAAGTATCATCCGCAAACCACACTATCTCGTGGTTGTTATAAACAATATAAGGTAAGTCATTAATGTAGATTAAGAACGAAAATGGCCTAAGTTTAGATCCCTGCGGAACTCCCATTTTTACCACAGACCCTGGAGATAGCTTGCCATTAATATCGACTTTCTGAATCCTATTACTTACATAAGAAGTATGAAGATCCAGAGCAGTGTCTTTGATACCGTTGTGATATAATTAGGCCGACTACTTTCGGGCCTTACGCTCCTGTATGGCCCGAAAGTAGTATCAAAATCAATGATTTAATTATTTACTATTATTTAAGACTTACGTAACAGAGACATCCACGCAGTGCGCTGCAGTAAGAATGAACCTTTCACTGATGATTGTCCCACCACAGGCCCAACTCACTGCGTCGAGCGTCTCTCCGAACCCCAGCATAGCCTGCAACAGTTAGTAGAACTACTGAATACGGCAGATGACCATCAAAGAGAGAAGATAAGAAAGCCTTTTTAACTGCTGGTAAACCTTGATAACAAAATTTGTAGTACAGAAGGCCTGGTAATGTAGTCCAAAAATAATTAATTAAATGAAACAACAAACCCGACAACATTAAATGTGGAATTCCTTTAAACATACCCTTCTTCAACAGTTAAATAAAAAAAAAGTAGGGTTAAAAATACTATTTTTCAATGTCCATGAAATTCTTGCTCTTTTTTGTCATACTAACTAATATTATGAATGCGAATATTAGTATAATAGTTTTAAAGCAATTTTTTTAGCTTAAATTAACTTGGTATGAAATGGGACTCTTCTGTTCTAAGTTCTTCATCAACATCCTCACTATAATATTACAAAATGTGAATGTGAGTTTATTTGTTTTGTTGTTGAAAGTGCATATAGGTTGTTATTGGTACCTGGGTACCTTCCATCATCTAAACAACAAGTACTGTTCCCTCTAGGATACCTGATTTGATTGACAAAATCACCATTAACGCGAGGGAATCTGCGGACAAAAGCTACTAAATAATAAAAATAGCATGAGATCTCACCATGTATGGAAACTCTTCCCTTAAAGCAACCCTTCTACTAGTATTGCGCTGTTCAGTTGGTGGAATGTTAACTTTGCGAAAACAATTTTTAACAGGATCCAGCTGAAATGTGTTATTACGAAGAGAACTGTCCTTTTTGCAAGGATAGTCAAGGGTATGAATGTATTCTAGGCATTCTAAAACAAGAGAGAAACAAGTATTTTAAATTTGTTTAATCATGAATAATTAATAACTAGAAGGTAGGCCGCTCCCCAGCCAGATGGACCGAAGACCTGAGGAAGGATGAACTGGATGCGAAAGGCGAAAGACCGGGTCCAGCAGCAGACTATGATAGGCTGACTGATTGATTGATAACTATTCAAAGGTGTACGGTTTTAGTCATGTGGGTATTTCGGGAACGAGGTGACGACGGAGCTATGGTAAGGGAAATAGATATTGCACCTTGCTGAGACATTAAACTTTAAATATTGCTTGGAAATAAAAATAGTTATACAAAACAGAAAGGTGTGGATATAGTTTAGGATCGTATAGCAGACCCTTGAAGAGGCGAAGTTCAAACAACTTTTGGAGAATAATATTCATACGGAAATCTTATTTTGAAACTGGCAAATAGAACTTGAAAGTTTATTGAAAAAACCTATATTTCATATGAGAGATCGCTGATATGGTTGATATTTAATGTCAAGGATTTTGATGGAATGTCCTGATATGTCCGAAAATGTTCGCATAAAAATATTAAATAATAAAGTTTTTTTTTTATAATCCAATTTTATCGACGCTATCTTAAATATTCTTCTGCTATACACTCTTAACTATGACCATAACTTTCTTTAAGCCCGTTGTATTAAAGGACCATTTGAGGAGTAACATATCAAAGTGTTGCTTAATCCGTCAATATAACTTTTGAGATAAAAGCATAATCCATAACATAACATATCGAAACAACTTTGCATTATAAAAGGTTTATTGGCTGTCAAATCAGCAAATGAAACCATTATTATCTTATATCACTTGTTCTGGAAAGTAAATGTATTTACATAATTTCTACTTCTACGATCTGCTACTTCAGACCTATGTATAGTAGTCGCGCGAGTTGAATACAGTGCTCAGCAATGCGCTAGTCACTACACTGCAGGCGTGTGAGGCGAGGTTTCCGGGCGGCGGGGGGAGATGCTCCCACCCGTCACCTCAGGCCCCATCTGTGTTCAAATCGCGCGCGGACTATAATGCAGAAGTAGAGCATTCGATTGGAACGTCAGGTTACGATTGCGATACCCACTTTATTTGTATTGGTCGGGGTTCTACATGTACGTATGTACACTTTCTACATGTATTTATGTATGTTTAAGAATGTTTCAGAATCCATAGTATAAACGATGCTTAGTCAGGGTGTAAAATATTCAAGAATACTACAAGTATTAGCATTATAAAGTTCAGAAAGGTTGGGATATGTCATAAACTATCTGATGTATTCTGATTCCGATTTCTCATCACCTGCTAGAGAGTAGAGTTACTAAAAATAGGGTGAAAATTTATTGTCTGTAATATATAATATAAAGGTACTTACTATCTTTCGCCATACTAGTGCCTGATTTGGACAAGATTCCTAACACTGGGTTCGACAATAAAAGTCTGAAACAAAATAAAGGATATGTTGGCAATTATATATACGTCTTTATCTTTGGGCCTTAGAAGCACTGCTCCTATGGAATATCAATGTGTTTATTGATATAATTACAGGTTTTCGAGGTTACACCTGAGGCCCTGGAAATAAGAATCCATTATGGAACACTGTATGGTTTTAATCCGCCCTGGTCCGGTAGACCACCTTTAACCGACCACAGATGACGAGTTGTAAGGGTTTCAGCAGGTAAAAAAAAGAAAAGAAAAATGGGATATATGTATATATATATATATAGATATATATTTAACATACAAGAATTAAAAAGATTTTGTTTTTTGTCAAGATTACAAAAAAAATATTAAATTTCGTACCTGCTATCCTTGATTAATTCACAGTCCGTACAACATATTAAAGGCGTGTCATTAGATGTACTATTGCAGGCCTGAAACAGAAAATAAAAATATATTTATAGAAAGAAACATTAATGCGCTTGAAATATAAATATACACGGCGTTTTAGAAAATACTATCAAAACTTATTATTAGTATATGCTATTAGATCTTAGTAATTATACGAGCATAGATAATTCATGAATGTTGAACGGTATAAAAACATTTATCGACAAGCCATGAATACAATCTAACTTTGAATTGTGATGAATACAATCTGAAGATTAATTTTATTAAATATTTTAATTGTGATAGGATAACAGTTGAATTTAAAATATATTTTATTTTTTTATTTGGTGTGATAAAACGTCTAAACGGATAACTGGTGTTAAATTTACAATGTTCGCCTAAGGTTTCATAATTATAATTGTGGATATTTTTTAACAAATACACTGCATTCAAATATGTACTTTGATGGCACAGTTAAAATTCTAAGTTTGCAAGAGAGGTTTACACGAAGACTTTGGCTCAGAATTCCACATAGCACGTACACATTGTTTTGTGAGATAAATACTCTATCTATAGATGGATGGAGGACTCTGCATTCATCTCTGTCAGAGAGCATTGTAAGTTTAGAAGGTTTTAGGTTATTAGATTCATGCTGGTAAGTGAGGGAACGCTTGACATCAGGCTGTACCTCCCCATAGCTCCTACAAGTGTCTAACTGACAGGTGATTCACAACAAAGCTATTCGGTTGTGTAATGCACTACTGGTTCATCCTTTACCTGTCACTGTTTAGTGTAACATCATCATCTCCGCCTTTACAATCGTTGAGATCTCCATTCGTAATTTTCCCGTTGGGACCTTGGGAAATATGCACTTAATACACTCTGGCCAGTTACTATGTAGTAGAAATGTCTCCTACTATATTATTATTCCAATCGCAATCGTACTCAAAAGCAAAGCATAACAACAAATAGGCATGAACACGGTCGTTCATAGATGGTTTTAATTTTTTTATAAAAGTTTTACAGAGATATGTGGTCATATTTTAGGACCAAAGCGATCCTTAGCATAGGCTGTCTGTGCAGACACATTCCATATTTTAAAACTTCTTGATTTTGTAATTTTATTTAGCTAGACGAGTAATTTCTTTTTATTGAGAACCTTGTCGGTAAGATTCAAATACATTTATTACATAAAACTATGCGTTTGTTACGCATTAAGGTATGGTTGCCAGCTGTAGTTTGTTAGGCGTGGCCTGAACATCCTCCCTCCCTGAAAGAGTTTCAACACTGCATGTCTTCTGCTGTTGGTAAGGGACAAAGCCTGACGAGAGCTCGACGAGAGCTCGACGAAGCACCCCTCTTGTAGTCCTGACGTCAGCTACTTTTGAAATATTATCTGCTCCCGGAAACAGGCGATCAACACGTCCAAGGCGCCAGCATAACGTAGGTACATGGTCCTCTTGTATTAGTACCAGGTCTATAACATTTGTGGATATAGTGCTGCTTTTCCACTTGGTGCGTTGTTGCAACTCGTGGATATATTCCCGTTGCCATCGTGACCAGAAATGTTGGAATATCTGCTGTAGACGATTATACCGCAGCAGGCTGTTTTCCTTTACAGCTTCTAAATTAGGTAGATAGATAGATAGATAGATAGATGTGATCTTTATTGTACACAAACAAATAGTTTACTATATTTTACTTTTATCTACTTGCTAGCTAATGTTATGTACAATTGGCCATTAGGTGCAGGTACTGACCTCAGGGGTCTTCCAATTTAAACTTAATGGAAGGTAACCATCAGGGGATGAGGATAGGGGACATAAAGGACGACTATTTGAAACTGGTTCCACTTGTGCAAAAAGAGTGGTAATTTCCTTAAATGTGAGGTTAGAGTTCCCCATTACTCTTATAATATGGAGCTTAGATGTCTTAATTCCAGCTTTAAAAATATAGCCAAAATGAGGAGGGAACGGAGGTGAGAATACAAATTTTATATCTTCTTGAGTTCCAAAGTCGGTTAAACCCATGTAGTTTGTCTTTAAGAATACTCCTATATCTTTGGCTGTAGACACGAAATTACCCCCGTTGTCACAAAATAATTCATATTTGGTTTGCCGCGTCGTGAGACAAATCTGCATAAAGTCATTATGAATGAGTCCTTAATAAGGTCACTCACGGCCTCTAAGTGCACGTATTTATATCGTAAACAAATAAATAAACAAAGATAACATTTAAGAACCCTGGCATCCCTATCTTTACGGTTTATTATAAAAAATGGTACAGCAAAATTCACTTCCTCTAAATAATATGGAAAATCTGGCGTCACACGTTGGGAAGGTAGATTACTCATTTTAGGACAAAGGGTTTTACCTCAAATACGGCAACAATGCACACAATAATTATAAATAGTGCACCGAGCTAACCTTCTGCCGTTTAGCGACCACACTACTTCTCTTATCATTGATAACAATAGCTGCGGGCTGGCATGCTTGTGACATAAATGTTCTCTTTCGATCAAAAGTTTAGTTAGATGGTGAGTAGAATCTCACAATATCAGGTGTTTTTTGTCGAAACTATAGGGTGAGAGGCCCCTACTCTTATTAAGTTGATATTTTTATCAAAAAGAGGTGATAATCTTAAAATGTTTGATTTATTATTTAATGGTATATTATTAGAAATCGCATTGTATTCAATCGGAAAGCATTAATAATGAGCATAATATACATGACATAAATAGTGGAATGAGTCATCTAACTCGTTAGTGGTTAAAGATAAAACCTGTTTGTTATTTATTAGGATTGCGAATGTTATAACAAAATCTTTTAACGTATGCGACGATTCTTATTAATTCACCAAGTCTACTATACTTCTTATACTTCTCAATATTTATTACTGGTAGCGGTAGATTTGTGTTAAGGTACGTATATATTTTATTTTGAGATGTTTTATTTAAGTCGTTCTTAAACAATGTGTACTGTTTTCATGTATTTCTGTTTCAGATGCGGACGATGTAGTGTTGGTGCTCTGTGATTGGTATTATGTAAGCACTTAATATTTTTCTGTATTTTTTATTTCAGGTAGATTATTTACTTCTCTAGTAATTAAAATGAGCCAGCTATCTTTCAAGCATTGTTAAATAAGTAGGACCCGACCACCGAAGACTATTTTCCAGCAATTGAGTTTCATTAACTCCCCGAGAAATGAGGTCAGCTGGGTTCATATCCGTGGGGACATATCGCCAAGACTGCGAACTGGTGAACTCACTTATTTCAACCACTCGATGAGCAACGAAGGTTTTGAGCTTGGTGGGGTCACTCTTAAGCCACGCTAATACCAAACTTGAGTCGCACCAAAGGCCACTGTTGCACAGATTTGCGGGCAATAATGCAGCACAGAGCTCCAAGTGAGGGATAGTCATGGAGGTTATCCGTGCAACGTTAGATTTTGCTAATAGTAGGGTAACCTTGAAGTCACGGCCATTTGCAGTGCTTCCCATGTATACACACGTGCCGTAAGCTTCCTGTGAAGCATCACTAAATGAATGCATTTCTATGATTTTAGGTGAATCACCCAAAACTCTTCTTGGTACCTGTAGATTTGATAAAGAGTTTATTGTATTTGAAAATTCTAGTCAATTATCTCTTATTTCTTGTGGGACATTTTGGTCCCAGTCTACTTTTTGCTGCCAAAGACCTTGCAACAACATTTTTGCTTGAATAATGCAAGGACTTAGATGTCCGAGGGGATCGAATATTTTGAATGCATTAGACAGTATATGTCTTTTTGTTATTTCTCTGTTATCGGAATTGGTTTGAATAGGGAAATTAAAATTATCAGATTTAGGATCCCAGCCTAAGCGCAGTGTGCTTGACGCCTCACTTAAGGTTAAATTGTGATGAGCATTTGTTTTTAAATTTTGGAAAAGATATGTTGAGTTAGTATTGTATTTACGCAAGTTGAAAGATGCTGAGCTTAGAGCTGAGGATATTGCACCTTGAATGTGACGTCATAACATCCCGATATTAAATCATCGACATAAAAGTCGTGTTGTATGATTGTTTTGATAGTTTGGTCCAAACATTCCTAACTAGCTCGCACTTGTGGTGCCATAAGTAAGGCTATTCAATTACATCGTTTTGATGGGCAAGGACTCCTCTTCTCTCCATAACATAAGCTGTAAGTTTCTAGAAGATTCGTCTACTGACACTTGTCTGTACATTTTTTCGATATCTCCCATTAATAGATATTTATATTGTCTAGCTCTTATCAGTATTTAGAAAAGAGAATCCTGTATGTTTGGGCCCACCATAAGTATGTCGTTAACAGATAGACCAGAGGATGGGGGGACGGATCCATCAAAAACAACTCGTATTTTTGTGGACTCGCTACTGTCCTTAAATACGGCATGGTGGCATAGGAAATTTGAGGGAAATGATTTACCCTTGGATGCCAATGAAATGTGTCCTAACTTTTCGTATTCTTTCATAAATTCCACATTCAAAAAATCCTACTCTAAAATGTCAATAACATTTTAGAGTAGGATTTTTTCTAAACCGTGGTTCTAGATTAAGTAATGTTTTTTTTTTGCAACGTTGTAGAATTCACCTAGATTACCACGAATCGTCCATTGTCTAAACGGACAGTATTTTGCAGGAATGTTTTTCACAAACCCTTTCCCTCTCACTCAGAATGGGTTTGCCCGCAAGCTCTTCAATCTCAAAGAATTTTGTGAGTAAGTTTTCAACATGAGACTCGTTGTGAGCCTTGTGAGTATTGTTAATTATGCTGTTATTGCAATGTATGCTATTTAAAATTTTAAAATTTTGTAACTTTCCGTGACTGGGGCCAAGTGAAAGTTGCTCCCTCCTAGAACATCCCAAAAATGTCAGTGCCAGTTAAAATATCAACCTTGGAAGACTTATAGAACCTTGAATCGGGTAATTTTGTTTAGATAATTCTAGTTTAATGTCAATCGGTTTTTTAGGTAAGTAACCCGTTAACTCATTCATTATAAGAAAATTGAGTTTATCATCAAATTGATTATTTATGGATTGCAGTCGAGCGATGCAGCTTTCTTCCACCGTATCCAAAGAATAGTTACCTACCAATGCCGATAATATTAATACTCGTAATAGGTATTGACTTGAAAATTAAATAATGAATGTAAGTGGTGATTAATTAATAGCCTTTTATTATCATACTGGTCACATAATAATTTCCAAGCCTCCTTACAACTCCTCCAGGTTGGAATTTATTCACGCGGCTTTCCCTTCAAGGTATGAAATTAGGTAGTGAAATTTGTGAACATTAATCTACGCATTGCCATCAACCAAGCTTAAAAAGGCATCCCTGAACTCGAGCCATTTGAAATATGCGCCGTCAAACCTCGCAATTTCTATGCGGGGCAACCAGATACCAGAATCTTGACGTTCGGATTTAAAATCATGGCTGCATTGCTGCTTGCAACGCCAGAGGCGGCCCTAGGGTGGTGCGAGCGGTGCGGCCGGGGATGTAGCCAGGGCCACTACTGTGCAACGACTACCTATTAATTCCTTCGCAACGGCAAGCGCACTTACTATTTCAAACTAGTTTTTTTTCCGTTCGTCAAGTTCAAATGCCACATTATCGCTATTCATGACCTCGATCCGACTTTAACTAACTCATCGAATCTAATTGATATAATTGTTCAGATTTACCAAGCTTAACAGTTAACTCAGCAATCTCCACATTGGCAAAGGAACTTGATAATGATATTTTGTCTAAATGATATTTAAACTTGGTAACTTGACAATTGAGGTCTATCAAGGTGGCAGTGCCAAATCAACAAACTTCAATAAAAATTGCAACACGATTTGTAGCTAATTAGTTACCAAAATAGCGATTTTTTTGCTTGCGCCGTTTAAAAAAAATTGCAATTACTGGTAGTTTCATATGAAGCTAGCAGGAACAAACGGTAAATCAGTGAATATCAGTCCAACTAGTAAGCGAAAATTTGTTGCTAATTTGTTGCTGCAAGCAAAATAGTAAGGAAAGTGAAAAAAAAAAAAATATACATGCTATTTTGAATTTCGTTTCCCGAATCTCAACTGGTAATTATTATTTTTTGCTGCATGCTATAATGAAGAGACACATCAAAACTGCCAGCAACATACTAAAAATATTTGTTTGCTTGGGCCGTTTAAAAAAATCGCAATTACTGCTAATTTCATATGAAGCTAGAAGGAACAAACGGTAAACAATTGAATATCAATCAAACTAATAAGCGAAAATTTGTTGCTAATTTGTTGCTGCAAGTAAATAGTAACGAAAGTGAAAAAAAAAAATTAAAAGAAATAAATGCTATCTTGAGTTTCGTTTCTAGAATCTCAACTGGTAATGATTATTTGTTGCTGCATGCTATAATGAAGAGACACATCAAAAGAGCCAGCAAATCAAAAAAAATCACAATTACTGCTAGTTTCATACGAAGCTAGCAGGAACTAACGATAAATGAGTGAATATCAGTCAAACTCATAAGCGAAAATTTGTTGCCAATTTGTTGCTGCAAGTAAGTAGTAACAAAAGAAATAATTACCAGTTGAGATTCGGGAAACGAAATTCAAGATAGCGTGTATTTTTTAATTTTTTTCATTTTCGTTACTATTTTCTTGCAGCAACAAATTAGCAACAAATTTTCGATTATTAGTTTGACTGATTTTCACTGATTTACCGTTTGTTTCTGCTAGCTTCATATGAAACTAGCAGTAATTGCGATTTTGTTTAAACGGCGCAAGCAACAAAATATTTTAATTTTGGTGCTGGCTCTTTTGATGTGTCTCTTCAATATAGCATGCAGCAACAAATAATAATTACCAGTTGATCACCATTACCACTATCGTAATAAATAAAGCGAACAAAAATATTTACACACACACACACACACACGAACACTAAACAAAATAGCTCAACAAACATATCCTAATTCAAACATAACATTTAATATTAAAATATAATAATAATATCCGTACAAAGGTTGTCTGGAAGAGATCGCCGTGAGCGATAAGACCGCCAATTGTTATGCCTGAATGTTTGCATTGTTTTGTATCTCACATGAAAGGTAATAAAAAAAAAAATATAATCCTTTAACTATAAATCAATCTAACTAGGCACCTAAAATGAACAAAACAATCGGATAAAAATATCGGATAAGAAACGGTTTTACAGTAGGTATCAACTGCACGCTCTGTCTGCTCGTACCTACGCAGTACTGCGACAGCGTGATGATTAAAAAAAATCTGGAATTTTAAGTAAATTACTTTGAAAAGGTGTGTTTTTAGTTATTATGTTGGAAAGTTAACAATTAAAAATATTATTACGCCTATACGATTGAGCTACGGCCAGACCACATACTTTGGCTAAGGTGTTGAGTTTCTGAAGTTAGGGCGTGTAGAGTTATTCTAATCCATCCATATCAGCAATATCCCTTTACCCCCCTTCCCTTCTCTTCTTACCTCTTCTTACCTTACCTTCGTCCCTTTCAAAATACTTCTAATTTTCCCATTTAATTTCCAAAGTGCCCGTTTGATGGCAATACGTAAGTTGGACTTAATTATAATCGGTAAAATGGAGACGTTTAATGGGCCTGTGCTTACTCATTCGGGGATACATCGTGAGTGCATGTATGTATGTAAATGCAAAATATTTTTTCAATATGCGTATAAAGGTTGTATGAAAGAGATCGCCTTGAAAGCTAAGACTGCCAATTGTTTAACCTGAATGTTTGTAACATGTCTGTATTATGTTTTACTCGAATGGTGTACAATTAAAAAATAAATAATCGTGTTAAACTAAAATAAACAAACTCTTTAAGTTATTTTATTAGTGTTAATTATAAAGAAAACAAAGACATATACAGCAAAGCTATACTCACAGGTTGCTTGGGCAAACTTCGATCTAAGGTGCTCAAACATATTTGTGAAGGAACACACTTCCCTTTCACTCCTTCCCATTCGCAAGCAGCTGAATCAAGAAAAAAAATAGATTGTTTAAGCATTTTGAAGATCTGGAGGGCTTTTAAAAGTACAGTTCTGTTTTTGAGGAACTGTTCTTTCGTGTTCTAAATTCTTACTAATAAATAGTGAGTAGGTAGCTTATTGAAATTATGGGAAAGTAAGAGATATTTTGGTAAATAGATACATAATTGTATTCGCCAACTCAACGCTGAGCAACAAATACAATCAGTCAGTCATCAAGCTACAAAAGTGTAGTATCGTCAAGAATATTTACGCCATTAATACTTTTATTTCAATACGTATCATAAAGATCCTAAATACATAAAAAGTTACCTACGAACACATTTAGAAATATCTTGCAACCAGTCTCCATCTACGCAATACACTTCAGTACTATTTTGGTGTATGCCGTTTTCTGAATCCATTAGCACATGTCCTCTTGAACAAACGACTGTTAGAATGAAGGAATTAAAAGCTTGACCAGGTACAGCATTCGGAACGTTTGATACTACATAAGTCCCCTTATCAGGGTATGGTGGAAGAACACAGGCACCTGGATTTAGTGGTCTGAAATCAGTTTTATACGTACACATAACGCTACGGTTTGTAGTTCACTAAATAATTATTAAACGAACTAAAAAATCTGACTGCCTTCAACTGAAAAACAAAATAACTAATGTACACTATGTTACTTCTACAACTGATAGTAATGTAAAAACACCTCATACGTGGAAACTCGTCAAACGGTTTGGGCCGTAAAGTATGCCAAAGAATTATACATATGATATCCTAGAAAATTATTACAATCTTTCGGCAGACGGATAGAAAAGGCCCGTCATTGTTATTAAGTTTTTTTTTATTATTTAAATGTTTTATTATGGATTTCACGAAAAGCTTGTTCTGCATCTTTTTTTTTCAGAATGATATAATAATATGAATCTTATATAATATTGATCGAATCTAATATATTTAAAATTTCTAATATATAAGAATCAGTATACATCAAGCAGGTCGAGTAATCCAACGTGTGAAGTTAACAAAGTATCGCTAGTTTGGTGAATTCAAACTTGATCTGTGACCATGATGCTGTATATTTTAGGCAAGGAATTTAACTTACATACCTTCATGAACTTTGTGCAAACGATATAGTTAAGATCTTACGTGATATTTGTATTGTCTCCAAGACTACACAGTTCCTCAGCTTCATCGGAGCCGTCCTTACAATCCTGCTTCTGTTGACAATTAATATTAATCAAACAACAGTCAAAGTTTTTGTTATTTAAAATCCTTTATTTCTCCTCTACACTAATTAATTTACGTAATTTACATTGCATGGTTCTGTGTGTGTCTGAAAGGCGTGAACCTGTATCCCTGAATTACCAGGCACTGACACATAGGTTATAACTGTTACAAATAAAATTAATTTTATAATTATCACCAAATCATGGTCGATAATTTATTACATTCTAACTCATGCTATACATTCAAATGTGAGTTTGTTTGTTTGTTACGCTTTCAAGCCTTGACTACTCAACCGATCTTTATGAAATGTTGCAAACACGTTGTCAGGTATGCAGAAAAGGAACAAGGGGACAAATAACTTCAGGATGGTTTTTAGGCTTCTCAAAATTGAGATTAACGCGAGCTACGCCACTGCCAAAAGCTCGTTTAAAATGCTTTTCCAGTAAGGTTTGAAAATCACTTAATAATAATAAAATAATAATAACTTGCCACATTTAACACACAACCGTCTGATCCCAAATTTGGCAGAGCCTGTACTATGGTAACCAGACTGCTGATAAACATACTTATATATTTCTAAATACGTACATATTATAGATAAATTACACCCAGACACAGAACAAATCATCATGCTCACCACACAATTATTTGTCCTGGGTAGGAATCGAACCCACGACCTCTGGCTCAGCAGCCATGGTCACTAACCAACTACTAGACCAGCAGGAGAGCCAAATTATGCTGCTATAACAAACTAGCATTTAATGAAGAAGAAAATGTTGCTGATGATAATAATTTTGAAGCTTAAACTAATATAGATTTCTTTACCCCGTTACAGTCAGCTCCTTGATCAACACAACTCCCATCGTTACATTGGAATGCATATAAAGGACATGGCCTTCTAGTGATTGCAGCAAGAGTTCTTAAAACAAAAACAAACAGGGTTTAATAGAAAGGTGTGGTCAAATTTTACGAGCGTTATGTGTAGTCGATAAATAGTTGATTTAACGTGAATGAAATGGATTTTGGAAAAAAATATTATATTATTTTCTTTGTGTAGGTGCACATTTCTAAATTACATGTTATAATTTTCACGTCATTTTGTTTTTATTTTTTATGCAGATATTTTCAGAAAAATCTTTACATTCTATCAATATCCTTGGTATTAAATACCTATATTTTTAATTCCCAAAGTGGCTGGTTGGTGGTAATAGGCTTGCCCTCCACATTTGACAGTTACGGAAATTTAACAGTTATATTGTGAGCCCTGTAACCGTTCCCAGCATCAACCAGTTCAAGTTACAGGTATGCGACTTGACCTAATCCATCTGTATAAGCAATAATCCTTTTCCTTCCATTGCCTTTCATTCTTATCTACCTTTCACTCCCAATTTTCCCATCTAAAGATGGTTTCTAAAATACCCGATTGATAGCAAAACGCCTCCTATTACTGAGTTATACAAAACAGACGACTGACGTAATCGAAAAACGTCTAAATCGCCATCTATTCACCATTAATACAACAGACAGCGCTCTATACAGAGGATGTCTTAACGTAGAGGACACAGTCACCCACGTTATCCTAGAGTGCGAGGGAGTGGCCCCACAACGGGCAAATATCCTTGCAGATGCGAGGTCGCTCCAAGAAGCCTGTGAACGCCCCAGGAGGCTTCTGTGCTTCTGAAAGGTCCTAGGCTGGCTCAACTAACCAGCCATATATGAACGCATAATGGAAGCGTTTTTGAGTCTAAATGCGAAAAGAGCCCTTAACCAATATTAAATACGTACTCTTTGATAAATTCCTGATGTTTCGTGATCTTAGTAAACATTGTATATGTGTTATCGTTACACAGTTGATTATCATTTCTTGGTGCTGTAGACACAACGCCCCTAAGGTAGAAACGATATATGCCCAGTTCTTTATCAGCGAATGCTAGTCCACCTCCACTATCGCCTCTGCACAAGGCTGTACCTGGAAAATGTTTTACAGTTTATTTACTTATTAGTGCCAGATTGGGTTCTTCTGAATAATGCTGTATACCTTTTAGTTTATATACTATATAGATAAGATTAATATTTACTCTAAAAAGCTCTTACATAATATATATAATAATGTTCAATGGTAATGTATATATATAATAAAATCAATTTCCAGAATTGGACCGATTTAAGCATAAATGATTCAATCCACAAGGTCTTTGATATGTTAAAATATACTTTATTCCGAGTATATAGGTCACAAAAACTCAAAATTTTTAGGTTGTTAATTTGATCGTTTTTGCTTAAATTTGTGCAATTATAGATGTAGTTTCCTAGCTTTACAATGTAACTTTATACAGGATGTATCTGACAATGGAACACTTACTTAAATCACTCAAAAGGCATGACTCTAGCATGCAGTTACAAAAACTATTTTTGAAAAAAGCTATCCATTTGAATTTGCAGGTATTATTACCTCCGTTTCTCATAAAAGCAGGTGGAATGTAAATTTTAAAGATTTTAATTATTTTTTTTGTAATTATTTATTCCGTTACTGAGAAAATCCATAAATACTAACATGTATAATTTTTGAAGCTTGATAAAAAATACTCGCAGTCCTAACCAAGTTAGAATTGTTATTTTTTTTTAAGTTTTTGAAGTGAAACTTCTTTAGAATCGTTGTGATTTGAAAAGTCTATGAAACGAAAAAGTAACACTAAAAAGAGACAAACATATTCATAAATAGGATTTAGCCTGTGAGAGAATTAGATAGAATATAAGTATAAGTGTTTCCTACAATCTTTGTCTTTACGCCTGCGTACTACCAAGTCTTCAGATGCGTCAATGTCAACGTGATGTCATTTTTTGTGCATTTGCGTATTAAAATTCGTTGGTTAATTCATTTATGTTAATTATTAGTAGTATAACACATCTGTGTTAATTTGACCAATAACTTTTATATAAATTATCTTAAATTTAATGTATTTAGATTTGTGAATTATTTGTGGTTTTTTTATATATTTTATTTCTCAATCTCTCGTAAGCTACTTTTCTGAAGTTTTACTTTCAGAAGACGGATTTTTTGTAGTAAGTATAGCTTAGTTATTGTTAGTAACTTTTTTTTTTATATATAGTTTAGCTTACCATTTGTCAGTAAATTTTTTATTTCTTGATAAGTTTAGCTTAGCTTTTGTTTATAGCTTACGTACCGTTTGTATATCCAGCACAAAATTTGTCTCCAGTGAGATATTCTCTGAAGGAAAAAGGGAGTGCTGTTATACATGTGTCTTCGTTGACGAATGGTATTTCAACAACAAGTAGAGTCGGGGAAGAGGAGCCGTTAACTGCAGTAAGACCCCAACCAGCCACCTGAAAATGAATACTCTATGTATTAGAAAAAAAGTGTATATATATTATTATTTCTATCCTGGAATCTATAGCATAGTTATACTTAGTTTGAGTCTATATAGCGGTGTAAAATATGTCCTAAAATACAATTGGAAAGAAGTTCCTTATCGCACGGAAAGACGAGACTGAAAAAAGTGTTAGCGCAACGAAAAATGCTGACCGCGAGTAGATTTATTTTATTTACTGAAATTTAATGTTGGTTGTATCCTAATCCCACTAACATTATAAATGTGAAAGTTTGGATGGATAGTAGGACGGATGGATGTTTGTTACTCTTTCACACAAAAACCACTGAACCGATTGCGATGAAACTTGGTATGTAGATAGCTGGAGACCATGATTAACGCATAGGCTACTTTTATCCCAATATTCTTACGGAATCGGGACTTACACGGGTGAAACCGCGGGGTGCTGCTAGTTATCCATATATTAGTTCGGACAACTTTCACAGATGGCGCAATTTAAATTTGAAGTTTTTACAATATTTATTTTATTTTGATACAATTTGTTGATTCAATCCATTAAATATATTTATATAATTATAGCTTAAGGAACTTTGTTTCAACAGGGTATCTCAAAGACAGGCGGTCGTGAGGACACTGCACTCCACACTCTGGGAACACCGTGTGGTTTTAGTCGGTTCGATTCCGATATACCACTTCACCGCCTGCCCCGGTGAGGTGATGACCCGTGGGGGTTTCCACACGATATTAAAAAAGGGTATTCCAAAGACACCTTACGCGTTTTTGGTCAAAGAATATTTGTTTGAATTTTTTTGCCAATTAACAATCCTTATCCATCCATCCTTTAATGAAAACGAAGAGCATTGCAGTAAATCAAAAGGACCTTAAAACTGACCTTTCCTAACTTGCCGTGTTGCAACTGCCATCTATCGAAGTTACCATCATAATTTAGACATACTGGCCTCACGAATGGGTTGTAGACAAACGGTGATTCTAAGATCAATATTGCTATGTCTTCTTGAAAATTTGCTGCAGAACCTTGAAACAGTCTTGGTATTTTTATTTCTTTTATCTTTAACAAAAGACGAGCATCATTATAAGTTAGTTTTCCTTTTCTAACCTTTCCTTAATAGGGTCAAAATAAATTAATTTAATAGCCCAAACAAAAAGTGCTATAAAAACGAGGAATGCCATAAGTTAGTGACTAGTCATCAGTAGGGTTCTCTGGTCTTAATGGATTGCAAACCACAACTACACTTCTCACAATCACTTTTATTTTTCACTTTATCTGAGCGAGTAAACCAGCGGTCCCGTTTGGAGGGTCTGAACTACTCGATGGCTTCCAAAAGAGTGTCCTTAACTCCCGTTCGGGCTCAAAATGTTACCGTCGCCCAACCAAACGTCCGCAGGAGGGCGTACCCCCGCCTCTGTACAATAAAATCAATTGACAGTCTTATTATCACTTAATTGCCGTACTCGCTGACATACATACATATATAATACTTAATAAAAAATAGATTCGTTACTATTTTCATGTTTGTTATTTTTTTTTATTGTTAAGCCGAACGTTAAAAGTCAATGACTTGACAATAGAAAGGTATGACGCCACAATTTGCTACTTCATACAAGTGTTCTATTTAACTTTTTGATGTTTGATGAAGAGAAACTTATTCGGATTGACAGTCAACATTACTTACTAGGACACGTCAAAAATTTTCAGTACTATGGCAAGTCCTGCTTTCAAGTCATTATGTTAGAGGTTAAAGCTTTCTTTTAAGCTTCATTTACTGTTATTAAAAAATAATTTTTTGCCAATATTAGTGGAATCTAAATTAAATAAGTTTTGGATTGCGGAGAGAGATCTGAAAGCGATATTGTGTGATCAAGGAAATAAATAAATGACATTTAACATGGCAAAGTTTAGAAATATAATAACAAAGGTCCCTGTAAATAATGACATATGTGGCAGTTTCTTACATCAGACTTTTGGGCCCCAACATCTCCATCGCTATCCCAGGGGCGATAAACCTTGCCGACCGCCACTGCGAAGTCTGATGCTGGTAGTAACTTCGTCATATCACTCCAGAAACAGTGAGCCGCTGGAATACATATTTTTAATTGTATGTAGCTCCTTTGGTGATTACATAATTATATACACTCACGGCCATATCCCCGAAGGGGTAGACACCCATATTCTGCCAAATATATTTTGGTCCCACTTACGTCATAAGGGGCAAGTCTATTGACGTTGACCAGGCATTTTGGGATTCAAAAATGGAATAATTGGGAGTATATTGAAAGGCATATATAGAGACCCTGCAACCTGGAAACGTTGGCGATGACGCTGCCTTTTTTTTTTTTTTTTTCCTCAGTTTCTGAGGACGGCGTCATCGCCAACGGCTAATATTCTAGTATGAAGAGGAGGCCATCTTTCTTTGGCCACTTGGTTGAGTCTTGGCCCAACAGAGCACATCTGTCTGTTGGCTCTTCGCTCTTCGGAGCTATGAGGATGAAAACACTGTCACCGAGCAGGCATGGGAAGATTTAGTTCCCTTGCCACCGTCGGCATATCGTAATCCCGAAAGGAGTCGTGGTCATGTTTCGCGACTCCGATCGGGGACGAGGGTCTTGGCTTAGCCGCCCGGACCGCGAGGAAGAAAACCTCTCTAAAAAATCACCCCGAATCCCGTGTTCTGGTGCGTGACCAGGGGATGCATGGCTGATGGGTAGTTCAGTCGCAAGCGCACTCCCAGTCGGGGGACTTGCGGACCCCTTGGTTGGGTAAAAACCTTCGCTTGCCCGGGTATTGGGGATCTCTGCCCGGGTCGACCTTTATTTCTCCCCGTCTCGTGGGTTTAGCTATGGAATATTCAAATCAATTTAATAAACAAACAAATTAAGAAAAAAAAGACGGAGAAAGTAGAAAGTAAGAAGGAGAAGAACGAAAAGAAGGCGAACACCTCGTCTAAAAAAGGCGAGGTTTTACTGGAGACGCCTATCTCGAAGGAGCTCCCAGTCAACTCGACTCCTGAGAGCAGAAGACATTCGGAACGTCTGCGTTCCAGATCGGTCCTGTCATCTGATGGAAATTCCGGTGCCATAGCAGAGAACCAAGAGTTGATGGAAGTGGAGGTCTGCCTTACCGACTGTCGTAAACGCGGACGCTCCTTATATCAGGACAGCGACACGTCCCAGGAGATGCTTCCTCCCAAAGTGGCTAGTAGCTATAGAGGGAGGTCGCGCACGCCGGTCTCGACTCCGTCGGGCTCCGCCTTCTCTGGGAGGGAGGCCTATGTCCGAGTTAGAGCGGAGGGCGAGAACGTGGCGGAGGAGGAGATTGCAGATCTCCTGCTAAAAATTCAAGCGCCGGTGGTAGGGGGTTCTGACCCCGTAACACCATCGACCATGCAGGAGAGAGCGAACGCGGCGGTGGCCGTTATCCACAAAGTGGCCACCAAGTCCACAAACCTTAAGGGTTCCTTTGTTAGGGCCCATAAGGACTCCTCTTCCGCCATCTCTGGGGTCGTCGAGACCCTCATTGGGGACGTGGCGCGCCTCCAGGCCGCAAACGATGTGTTGACGGGGCAGGTCACTGAGCTAAGCGCTCAGTTCGCCCAATTTCGGGCACAGGCGAATTGCTCTGAGCAGCCAAACCCGGTTGTCCGGCAGCCTGCCCCCTCCCCATCCCCTGTTCCAGATGCCCACTTGCGTCAAGTTATTGACGCAGTGTGGCGCATGATGGACGGGCGCCTCGCGGGCCTGGAGGCAAGGCTGCCTCCGGCACCTATCGTTCGGCAACCACTTGCCGCGGCCAAGGCTAACGCTGCAACCGTCCCGACACCGCTTCCCGTCTCGGGTGGCCGCGTGACTGTGACGTATGCCGCGGTGACGTCAGCACCGGCGCCTGCAGATGCACCGAAGGCTGGTCGACCGGTTAAGGCTGCGTCAAGAGTGGCTGCACGAAGGGCCGGGCAAGCGCCGAAGTCTAACGATAATGGCAGCAGAGTTCCCTCCGCTTCCCACTCCGGAACCGAGGGCGACGACTGTGGCTGCTTCTCCCTCTTGTGGGCCCGTGCCTGGTCAGGCGACAGGAATTTTACCGCGGTCGCCACCTTCTGTGAGGACGTCATCTCGCAGAAGGAGGCGGCGGAAAGGGTCCGGGAGGACGATCTCGACTCGGACCTAATTCGCCGCCGGCGAACCGGGCGGCGGAGGCGCGCTTACCAGCGTGTGGCCGCGGGTGGACGGGACGGGTTTTTCCCCTCCACCCGCTATAGTGGCCCCCCGCGAGGAGGCGGCGTCCGCGTGTGCCTGGACGTCGCCTAATAGAGAGGTTTTTACCCGAAGGTGGTGCCCGCGCTTTTGCGGGCAGGCGCTAGGGGGGGTCCGGATGTCTTAATAAAAGCTGTTCCCGGATCCCTCCTATTTAAAGCGCAGTACGGCACACCGTGTGGTTTTAGTCTTCCGACACACCGCCCCACCGAAAACCCCGGTGGGGTGACGGCCCGAGGGGGCTTCCACACGCACAAAAAAAAAAAAAAAAAAGGTGGAGTCGCATACCTGCAACTCGAGCTAGCAGTTGCCAGGAAGACGAGCCCTCTAACATAACTTAATATTATTATTTTTTTATTATAATTTAATATAAACCAATAATCTAACATAATTGACTTGTATAACAAACAGAGAGTTGTAACACACGGAATAGCAAGACTAGCTACAAGAAATACAGTAACTCTATCAAAAGCTGAATACAATTCACGGAAGAACCGGAAAGCAAAGCGTAAAACATCCACCAACAAGATGAACAGACGGCTTCGTAAAGATCGCCATTCGTCGATGGTTGCAGGCCGCTTCCAATCGCTTTCTTGGACGTCATTGAGGGAGGTAGTATGTCCAGCAGTGGACATACTACGGCTGAAATGATGATGATGATGATGATGAATCCTGCTTGGTTATACATGAAAATGTTCAATTACCTGCCTCAATAGTGTATTTTATTTTCGAAAAAGTTTATATTCTACATTATATTGTTGAAGGAGCATTTTGTTAACCGAACCAGGACAATAGAATAACCACGTTTCTTTATGAATATAACTTATTATCAACAGCTAAAGATAACCCCTAGCTGTTAATATTGTCTGGTAAAAACACAAACATATAATCAAAGACACAAACATAACGTTTAAAATAAAGTAAAAATTAATTACCATTAAACATATTACTCCCATTTTTTAGGTAATAATATATATATACTACTAGAAAATCCGAGTCTACCTGATATAACAGCATTGTTGGAGATCATAGACCCGCCACAGATTTGCATGTAAGGCTTCGTTGTTTTCCGGTATATACCCACATGCCATGGAAGCTCCCCACGCTTGGCTTCTTTACCATCAATTACCAGAGCAAAACCTTCGGGTGCCACTCGGCCACATTCTGAACAGAAAATGGTTAAAGTAGAAAGCTTATTCTTGACTAAAAGCTAATAAACGTACTAGCCTTTGGGGGAAAAGTAGATAGGATAGGGAGCTTCTGGTAGGAGTTTCCTACGTTTTTATCATCTCTTCTTTCATGTGCCCCCCCGTTAACAAAGGGTATGGCAAGGGAGTATTCAAGTTCACTACCTCTAGATACTCTTGAAGACATTATAATTTAACGTAGCCATCTCTTTAGCCATACCCTTAAGTCTGACGGATAACAAACAGGAATGTTTGTATCTATGAAAATAACACAACAGAGCTGGGTTTACTGGATTTGGACTATAGTGGATGAGATCTCGTACTGACCCCGGTACTTTCAGGTCCTGACCGATAACTGACAGTGACGGTGCCTCTTTGCATATTAACTCTCTTTTAAATCACCCTAAGTAGGCCAGTTGTACTGACGACTTGCAATAAAATTCATTGAAAAGTCTTTGTAAAAATGTTCAGATACCTTGATGGTGGCCTAATTAACTGATCAATTGCTAAACGTGAGCCATGCTTCGGCACGTATGGGTCGGCTCGACTCCACTTGATACCACGGCCTCACAGTAAACCGGCATTGAAACAAAGTTGCATTGCTTTTCGCCCGCGTGAGTGAGGTTACCGGTGGCCCTAACCCTTCCCTCTCCCCTATTCCCGTCTTTTTCTCCCCTGTAATCCCACTCTCAACCATTTCCACTCTCCTTCCCCTCTCTTCTTCCCCTACTCCCACCGTAGAGGGCGGCAACGCACTTGTGACTCTTGAGTTACAGGTGCCCATGCGCGGCGGAAGTCATTTACCATCAGGTGACCCCTCTGCTCGTTTGCCCCTATAACACAAAAAAAAAAAAGTGTAAAATACTCAGGAGTCATTAAAATATCCTAAATTACTTTCTATCCCATTACGAAGCACGGCTACTGACTGATAGTTATAAGTTTTAAGATATGTACAATATATGAATTA
Source organism: Callimorpha dominula (assembly GCA_949752705.1). Lineage (NCBI taxonomy): Eukaryota > Metazoa > Arthropoda > Insecta > Lepidoptera > Erebidae > Callimorpha > Callimorpha dominula. The sequence continues at coordinate 9,118,787 of OX457017.1, read as the reverse complement.
AGGTTTTGACCAAACCTGCTTTACATTGAGCGAAGTAATCCCAGAAACCAGCTACACATTTCATGTATGGAAAACTTTCAGTGGAGTGATAGATAGGACTTCGGCACATGGGGTTGACCAAAGTTCCTGGTGCTACATAACTGTTACAGACTTTAAACCCCGTTCCTGGTACATGGCACATGTAGTAAATGCTAGGATCTGGTTCAAGTTTACAAAAGCCTGTAAAAATTATTAACAAATAAACTCATGTTGACCACGGATAGGACCTAAATCAGTAGCTGATCATGTATTTAGAGACTGTAGGCGGGGTTCATATTCACACTGAAAGATTATACTTTCATGTAGTTAATTAAAGAAATGCAAGAACAGCACTTGTGGAGCAAGTCCTATTAGACATGCCTAAAAACCTAGCTTTTTTCGGTGGTTTTTTCTTAGCTTCTGCTAAAGGAGGTTTGTCAATCAATTCAGGTAGGTATGCCTCGGATACAGTACTTTTTTGTAATTCTTTAACAGTAGTATAAACCGGCCTTAACAAGAAGACCCGGAAAAGAGGCGCGACAGCTTCTAAATTAGACTCCTGCATATCGAAACTGCCTGTTGCTTCGACAGGTAGTAGAGTCTTTTTCGGTTTGCTAACTTTCTTCGTAGGTTATAGCAAAGCTTCTAAACACCTTGTGATTTTAAGTCGGTTCAATGCTGACATAACCGCTTCACCGAACAGGTAGAATAACCGACCCGTGAAGATCCCCTAGGAGGTGTAAGAACCTTCAAGATACTTACGAACGCAATTAGGCATTGTCTGAGACCATTCTCCATTGACACAGTACACTGTAGTACCGCTTCCATCGGTACCGTCTGCGTTTATCACTCCATATCCTCTCCGACATTTGAGTTTGAGCACGAAGGAGTCACGAGACTGACCAGGCCGAGCATAGATGTCGTTTACGGTCTCGTATTTACCATGTTCAGGGCATGGTGGAAGAACGCAGGCATTTGACCTAAAAATATGTTAAATTTAAACATAGGTTCCTGTACATCCGCATCCTTCCAACATCAAAAAAATTGCGTAAAGTTGTGAAAATCCAGTATGGGACCTAATACTGACGCGGCAGATCGCACTTAAGTGTTTTAGTCAAGAGATTCAGATGTTTGTGGAATTGTTTTGTTGAAATAAAACATTTTGAGTGGAATTTAATTTAAGCATATAAAATCTTTTAACCTATCTAATAGATTTTATGATCCAATTCTTAAGAAAGATAATAGGTTATTAAACATGTAGCCACGATCTTTAGGAGTGTAGCAGTGATCTTAAACGTGGGTGAAACTGAGAGATATTTCGCCTTTCATATCAACCCACCTTGTCTTACGAGTAGAATTTAGACAAAAGACCTCATCACTTCCGTCCGGGCAATGACGGATTGTATCACACACTTGTTCCCAGTCAACACAACCACTACCGTTCTGACATCTGAACTGCTTCAAACGATTGACTGGAGTGCCACTGCAAAAAACATAAAACAAAATAGAATGCGCCATTAGGTTTAGGTAACTTTTCTCGTGTAGTAAATCTGCTTGACATAATCACGGTATAATTAAGTAGCGATTACCATTAGAATCTGATCGAAAATCTTGTAAGAAATTATCGTACCTACCTTATAAATATATTAACGATTTTGTAACACTAAGCCCCGAATGATTTATTTATTATTACACACACACACAAACTATCATTATAGGTTAGTACCCATTTCAATAGTCGGGCCAGACTATATAAACAATAATATACAACATACCTTGTTATGAATATTAACACTAAAGATTACAAATAAAAGAAAATTAAAATTTCATATACCATATCAAATAGTACATAGAACTACTTTTGTGAGTTCACTCAAATTGCACGAGAGTATATCTACCTTATTATGCACCTCATTTACTACCCGAACAGCCCGCGTTAGCGGCGTTGCTTCCAGTAGGTTGGTCCTGGCAGCGGGTACCGCCAGCAGCCGCGGTCGCCGCCATCTCCACACATACCTGTATATATACTGTATACATACATATGTATAACCGCAGTATGCCCGGATTGTGTTCCCTACCCCTCAGCAGTTTCACCATGTACGCCAATACGAACAAGGTGGGATACATTAACAGGTGGAATGGGTACACACCGTACATCTTTTGGTACAAGTGTCTCGTGATTTATTTTGAATACGCTCGAGCATAGTTGTGTATTTTGCTTCATGTGGGGCCTAAATGACCGCATTGTGTTCCAGATGACTCCTGATCAATGCGTCATACAAAACCTTTACTGCGGTAATATTGGAAAATCCACGAGACTGTCTCAGTATCAATCCTAAATTACGAAATGCCTTTTTACATATCGCAGTGATGTGACTGCGATATGTCAGCTCCGGAGTGAGAGTAACTCCTAAATAACGCACCTCTGAGACTCGCGGCATAGGTGTTGCGTCCACTGCGTACTCACGGTGTAGCGGTTTTCACGCACGTGTGAAATACATTACCGAGCATTTAGATACGTTGAAGTACGGTTCGTTTTTTATGACTCCACTCTACTACCCTATCAATGTCATTTTGTAACGTCTTACAATCAGATAGACTCCGAACATCAACCAGCAGCTTAAGGTCATCTGTAAATAATAAGCACGAACTTTGTTTTACAACCTCTGGTAAGTCGTTGATCATTATAAGAAACTCGAGAGGACCTAAGTTGCTCCCCTGACTCACGCCAGACCTGGTGTAATAGGGTTCAGATTCGCAACCATTGTAATCAACATACTGTTGCCTGTCTTTACGATAGCTTATAAAAAAGAGGTAGGCTGTATACCAACTTCCGCCAACTTTCTTAATAAAATATCATTATTTACAGTGTCGAACGCTTTTCTAAAATCGAAGTATGCAGCATCTGCCTGCATTCCGGTATCCACCGTACGCACAACCTGTGCCATGAAATTTAGCAGATTAGTGGTGGTGCTGCGTCCCGGTCTAAATCCGTGCTGGGCGTCCGATTGTTGCGCGCGTACCTGCCCCTGCATACTACTTTGTATAGTCGACTCGAATACCTTCGCTGGCGTGGACAACATAGCCACCGGTCTGTAACCCTCCACATCCGGGCCTGCCCTCCCTTTAGGAACATGAATGACTCGCGTAACCTTCCACTGTGTCGGGTATATTTCATTGCTCAGGGACACGTTAAATATGTAATGGAGAGGTTCCGCTAACACTCTATAACAATCCTTGAATAAGAATGCCGGTATACCGTCAGGGCCGGCCGAGTGTTTAGGTTTTAGATGCACTAGTGCTTGGCTTACTTCCCTCAAACTCAGAGTATCCACACTAACCCTAAAACTAGTCGCTGAGCTCGCCGCTACCGCCGCCCGCACGTCAAGCTGTGGCTGTTTCTGTTGTAGACAGATTCGAAAAACTTAGCGAAAAGTTTCGCACTCTCATCATCCGATAGATGTTGTCCATCTTTGGTAATATTCGGCCTATTATTACTATTTCTTTTTGATTTTATATATTGCCAAAACGATTTAGGATCTAAAACAAACGATGTTGAATTTTATTTCTGTGGTGCTTATGTGCAACGGCTTTTTTTATACGCGTTCTGCACCTGGCGAATTTCTCGTAATCACCCTCCAATTTTGACTTCTTGTATACCTTATGGAGTTGAGCTTTCCTTTTAATATCACCAATGATTTCACTCGTGTACCATTCCGGGTGTTTATTATTCGAATTACCAGTAGTTTCTTTTTTTCGAGGTACGCATTCATGTAAACTGTTGTAAAGTACACAATAGAAATAATTTATTACATGTTCTAAATCTTTAATTTTATACATTTGATCCCAATTAATAGACGCCAATTTTGAATACAATTAAAAAAAGTCAGCTTTATAAAAGTTCCACCGCGGGTGGATACTGCGCACCCTAGAGCCCAAAGAAGCCCCGTCCCGTGCAGTTGGCATGCACGCGGCGCACACGCTCACTGCGAGCGGCGGGTGGAGTGGGTCCAGGGGGCGCCAGCACCTTATCCGCGGCAACAACTTTTACCTCCCCACTAAGACCCACGCTGAGTACTAAATCCAATTGCCGACCTAGACAATTAGGTACGTTATTACTTTGAATGAACTCACAAAATGCCATAAAATATTCATAATAATTAGTTACGTTTACAGGACAAGAGTACAGATTAAAATCCCCTACCACAATAATTTTGCCATACCTTGTACATAGCTCTTCTATACTTTTAAACAATAACATGTACTCATTTTCGGCGCTAGCTGGTGGAATATACACTACACAACATGAAAACAACAAGTTTTTATACAAAAATACTTTTGCCCACACAATCTCTCAAACTCACAACTGTCTATTAACACGTCGGATATAATATGTAATCTCTGCAGCTCAAACCGCTGTGTGGCCACTAAAAATGCGCCGCCCTGCTTCCTACCGTCGGTTCGATCGCACCGTAGTACTTGATGATTCCGGTGGAATGATACTTCTAATATACGGTTATGATTAAAATATTGTAGAACAAAATGTATGTATCTCCAAAAATTTTCGCTCCAACGCTTTTTAATTTTATTGTGTACAGACATCTAAAATAACTGATAAAAGTTTTCAACATTATACTATGTAAAAAAATAATGATCGTAAACAAGTCAAACAAAAATGAACAAACACGAGACACGAGAAAACTAGGACCGACTTGAGCCCTACATTCAAAAATGATAATTCGATATGAAATGAAATGCGATTAAAAGGTAATTACCCGCAATAAGCACCTTCATTCCATGTCACTCCTGTTGTAGATACTGAAAGTAAAAAAAAATAAAATAAAAGGGCTTGGTGAGTGTGTACGCAAAATTAAAAACAAAAATTTCAGACACCTGTACTCTAATAAACTGTCAACCTACCCGCCGTGGCAATTCAAATAAGTTGTTTTTTGAATCATTCCTTATTATTTGGTCAAGGTTAAGATTTAAATAGAAAAGCCTTATGCCAGACCATGTTTATTGCCTCGAAATAGTCCAAAGATTTTAACAATAATAATAGTAATCATATCTGCTCATGGATTGATAGCCAAAAGCCTCGGCCCGTATAGTGAGGAGGTTCCTGTCTTTGGAGCCCTAACCACCGGTGTCTTGGTCCCTGTACCCGATGTCGGTGGTATACTATTTTTTATATTTTTAAATATATATTTTGTTTTATAGGTACGTATTTAAAAATGTAATTAAAAAGTTTTATGTTCAATAAAGAGAATAATAATAGTAATAATCTGGGACATATTGGACATTACCCAGCGCTATCTAGACTCTAGACCCCATCTAAGCTGATCATGTTCTAATAAAAGGTTCTAGAACACGCATAAAGATTTTTATACATTTTTTTCACAAACTCATACATCAAATAATTTCACTGAGCAGTAATCATGGCACTCAAATGCTTTATTACGGCGTCATAGAGGTCGCAACGACGGTGACCGGTCTTTTGACTGGCCTGTTGGTCTAGTGGTTAGTGACCCTGACTGCAACGCTATAATTCGTGGGTTCGATTTACCCGAGCCTGGGTGTATGTTTGTAAAGTCCCCCCCGACGCAGAAGTCATTCCTAATGCGGGAGTTGTCTCTTTTTAAAAGAACGAAAAGAAAAGGGGCATCGTTCATTATGAGCTATTACCGCTGGGCAAAACCATCGATTCAGATGATTACTGCCAACAACTAATGAGATTCAAGCAAGAAATTAAGAAAAAAAGCCGAAATTGATGAACAGAAAAGAAGTAGTTTTTATCATGATAACGCCTGACCACACATATCTTTGGACACTCATTTTTGTTGGTTGGGAAGTGTTAATGCACCCACCATAATTATAGCCCTGACCTTGCACCCTCAGATTTTTACCTATTTCGGTCTCTTCAGAATTCTTTGGTTAGTGTTAGGTTAACATCAAGAGAGGGCTGTCTAAACTACTTGTCGCAGTTTTTAATCAAAAATCCCAAGATTTCTACAGCAACGAGATTATATCACTACCTACAAGATGGCAAAAATTTATCAAACAAAATTTCACATATCCTACTAATATTATAAACGTGAAAGTTTGTGAGGATGTATGGATGAATGGATGTATGGATGTTTGTTACTCTTTAACGCAAAAAGTACTGTATGGATTTTAATGAAACTTTACCATAATATAGCTTATATATCAGAATAACACATAGGCTATAATTTATGAAGATATTGTGTATATTGACCAAAATATAACGATAAGTGTGAAGTAAGTCGGAAAAAAATCTGACATCTGCGAGCTATTCTGGCGTGCGGTGGGAAAACTGTAAGAGTTACACGAATATAATGTACGGTGGGATTGTTTCTCCTAAATAGTTCTACAAAAAAGTTCGCAACAGTATATATCTATCTTTTATGTGTAAGCCATTATTACCAAAATAGTGAACCATAAATACAATAAAATTAGATTTTTTATTTCCAATTCATATTTAGCAGTAACAAATTAATTTTTATCAAAATAAATACTTTTATCGCTTTTGATATTCAAAGTAGACAAACTTTGCCTTTGAAAGTACGTAATTTGGTCAAATATTTTAAAAGTTACGACGATATAAAATTAATATAAAATTGTGCAGTGTGGTGGAGGGAGACATCGCTCATCGCTGCGTGGCGTGAGCCACCCGAACGCGGGCAGGCAGACGCGTGAGGGCAGACGTTGTTGACGGTTGTGTCCGTAATGGGAATTTTCAAGACACTAGCGATTTGTTAAAAGGCTCTGTATACATCCATTTATATAATACTAGCAACCCGCCCCGGCTTCGCACGGGTACTAATTATACACCTAAACCTTCCTCATGAATCACTCTGTCTATTAGTGAAAACCGCATGAAAATCCGTTCAGTATTTTTTTAGTTTATCGTAAACAGACAGACAGACAGACAAACGCAGCGGTGGACTTTGTTTTATATTTTATAATATGTAGTAAAGATATTGAATGTGAAAAAAAATTGAAAGTTTGTGAGGAGGTTTGGATGTTTGTTACTCTTTCACGCAAAAACTACTGAACCGATTGCGATGATACTTCGTATATAGATAGCTGGAGACCTGGATTAACACATAGGCTACTTTTTATCCTGATATTCCAGTGGCATCTGAGTAACGCGGGAGAAACCGCGGGGCACAGCTAGTATATTATAATTAAATGTATTCAAACTTTAAAAAAATGATTTGAAATTGTATATAAAATAAGAAGAATCTTTTTCCCTGACTTTTATATGCATAATCGCACACACATCTGTTTATAAGTATCTGAAGAATATTATATGGTATTATCCCTAAAGAAGTTTTCACTTCAAAAAGTCGGCACATAACCCGTGCGAAGCCGTGGTAGGTTCTTAGTAAATAATAAAGATGAATTAATATTGAACGAATAGACGAACTGTTTTATACCCGAAATAGGACAATTAAAAAACGTATGTACGATGAGTTTTGTCTCGTTCAACAAGCAAGGAAAAACAAGCAACAGAAAACCAGTCGTGCTGTGAGTGACCTTTATAATCCGATGTTTTTTTTTTATTTCTAAATAATATGGCAAACTTGGTACACGGCCCGTTTTATGATACTCTGTCTTACTCAATACCGGTGAGGTTACATGTGTGTGGTCCATCTTAATTATACTACTGAAACTCTCTTCATCAGCAGAGAAACAAAGAACTTGTGTAGAGAGGCTGGAAGTTGTCCGTAGGTGTGCAAGTACACAAGGATTTTCAGTAATTATTCAGTCAGTCGGTCAGTTACATTAGCAGTCATTATTTGATAAATGATCCGCAGAGAAACAACACCATGTTATTGCGATGGTTAAAGGAAGTCTTGTGTGGAAGGGGGGAGTTGAAAAACAATAATTACGCTTGCATAGTGGGGGTACTATTTCAGTAAGGGTATGTTGTCCTCGGAAGGTGGACGAAATCCTTGTGTGTATATAAGATTCTTTGTGATTATCAATCTATCTATGCAGCAAATTCTGCTACTGGCTGTTCCTATACATAACCTTTTTTATCTTTTATTAGTACTAGGGGGTTCTTAAATCGGGAAAGCCAAACAAAGCCATAATTTAATTAATAAATAGTAAAAAGTCGGTCTTCGTATCATTGTTTGACCTTGAAACAGGTCGTCCCAGGTCTTAAACATAACTGTTTTATTTAACTAGATACTTATATAATAAATGCAATTATTAATACAATGAAATGAAATTATCGTACATTACTTTAAAACGCAACAAACAAACTATATTCTATAAAAAACATTATTTTGCTTTCCCATATATCTACTCGTAAGTTAAACAACAATTGGTTTGATAACTCACCGATAAACATAGAAATGAACACATACATCCACTTTTTGCACATGATTCAATAAATTATTATCAACTACAAGTAATCACGTCAGTCATTGGACAGAGAAAAATGCACTTAATGTTATAAAATAATAATAATTTGTTTAATTTTAGTGGATATCAAGCTAGAACACGTCATGAAGTTCTTACATTTTAATCAAACTAAGTTTCTAAGTTCGCGAGCTTCTTTAAAAAGTATTATTAATTGATGATATTGTGTAATGTTATACTCCAATATACGCATAATATGAAATAGTTTGTTTTAATATCACAGGAATAAGCAAAAACTAGTCCTGTAAAATATAACCGTAACTAGTTGTAAAAATTATGATCGTCGCGTCGTAGGATTCCAACGCGTGGAATGGATTATGTATCGTATCACACGTGGTTAATAGTTCCCGTCCACGCCATCTTCCACGTGCAAAAAGAGACGATCTTAAATGTAGCGATACAAGAAAAGTAATAAGAAAAAAAAAATTATAATAAAAAATACAAAAATAAACCTCACGAGGTGTCTTTTAGAATATAAATATACTAGCTGTGGCACACGGTTTCACCCGCGTAAGTCCCGGTATCAAACAAAAATACAGCCTATGTGTTAATCCAGGTCTCAAGCTATCTGTATAGCAAGTTTCATTGCAATCGGTTCAGCAGTTTTTGCGTGAAAGACACATCAAACATACACATACAAACATCCATACATCCACATTAGTAGGATTTAATGGATTGATTAAATTGTATCATAATATAGTAAATATTGTAAAAACTGGAAATTAAAATTGCAGCATCTGTAAAAGTTATCGGAACTAATATATGGGTAATTAGTATTCAATAGTAGTATCGCGCAAAATCCACAGATGGCGTAAGTAAAATAAATCAACTAGCGGTCAGCATTTTCCTTTGTGCCAACATTTTTGACCGTCGTACCCTACTACCCATAAGGAACTTCATTCCAATAACTGAAAGAGGATTCAGTTCAGTATTGCCGGATATAGTTTCAGTGCGCTGGTTTTCAACTAGACCCAAATGACATGCACGGACATAACCAGAACGAATAAAAAGTTTCACTACATTTTAATTACTAAAAACAAGCATATACCCTTATTATTATATGTGGAGCCCAAATAACCTCAGCAATTCTCAGCGTTTTGAATCAACGGAGTCTAGCTTGCATATTGTATTTATTGTAATGCCAATTAGACCTAAACCTATGCGTTCAAATCAACCAAATTATAGTTTGGAAAACTATAAAACACTCTCAAATAGAATTAAAAAAGTAACAAGGGTTCCGAAGTGCTCCATCATCGCTGCATCGTTACCAAGTCCAATCTGTTGGATTTGTCAACACCGACGCCAAATTGTAATATTGTATTATAAAGCCACATTTAAAAAAACATTGTATAAAGCCTTATGCAATGTTTTTTGTTGTCAAGGTAATTTGCACCTAATTACTTAACAGTAAGGTTTGGAATTTATTTATGTACAGCTCACTTACTTTCTGTTTTGGTATTATTATTTTTTCAAAAAGACTTACGATTAGATTTTCATTATGTAGATATTCCTATTACTTAAAATTTTTAGGGACCTCTTTCTTAGGGTTTACCCGGGTCCCTTACAGTACTCACTTGTAATGAAAGACGGTGTTGTTTTAGTTGAATCATTCCCAACGCCGCTAGCTTTTGTGAGGTGACCCTTGGAGTGATTCTACACGAAAAAGATATATTTTTGAAATTAATTTTGTGGTTGGTTCTAGTTTAAATGTTTGGTAAATATCTATTTCTTTACTTCCTTAACAAGTAAATGATCTTCTTTGAATTTCTCTATCCCTAGTTCTCTGTTTTAACGTGTGCCTACATGATACACAGGTAGTTAAAAGTAAGTTTCACGATCGATTTATGCCGCGTTCCAATAATCAAGCAGCACGAATCGTTTTTTGTTTATTGGAACGCAGCTTTAGAGATCTTGCATATAAGAACAGTCTGCAACTAATTACAGATAATCTAGAGAATATAGGGCATAGAATAACACCCTGGGGTATACATTTTCAGTGTCCACATAGCTACTGTCGGAGCTAATTAATCATCGTAGAAGTAGATGTTAAGTAAATTCCAATTTTTATAAACTGTCGTACCTACTCATTGGGTGTAATCATGGTAATAATTTATTTTACAAGATCTTACCAAAATGTTTTACAGGAATGCTATAATCTAACATATGGATTATAGACATGGCATAGTTTGTCTGTTTGTTTGTAACGCTTTCACAGCACAAAGCTAGTGCTAAATAAATTAATAACCATCAATAAAATTTAATTTCTTTATTTACGACATTTAATACAATTTATTAAGGCCACACGATGCTCTCGATCCAAGAGGTGAAGTGCTTCACCTTGGTAAACACAGTTGGAGCACAATTGTGTCCACCGTGAGCGATCATTCCTATCACCGTATTCATACAGCGAGAGTATTGGGTTGTCACTGCAATGGGAACTCCAATGAGGTACTGTAATAAGATAAAAGACAAAAGTTTTTTAAAACTAAAGAACGCGGATGATGGAATGGTGAAAGAGAAAGAGAGGCGTGGAGTGGGAAATACATGCTTCACTGTAGCTGCATGCACTAATCTTTTTGACGATTTTTGTAACTTCGGCTTGTGGAAATGCGCAGATCATATGTTTTCTGTTATCCTTGAATTATTTCCTTCGATATAAAAGAAAAATCAATCACCCACTACCTTGCGTCACGCTCAAGTCGTTAGATTATCAAAATGTACACTTGTCAGCATGTTATAACCCCCCTTATAATAATCTGCCGCGCAGGAGTAAATCCAAAAAAATCCCTTAAGGGGCTCCCCTACTATAACATAATGATATTATACAATTAACAAATACAAACATTTTAGGATCTATAATTTGGTTCTTTATACGTAATAGGGGCACGCCTTTTGAGATATGTCGGCCATTTTAGGTAGTAAAGATGGGATTGGATTATTTTTAAGATTAAGATTATATTCATTGCATAATAGTGTACATAGTTGTTATAATATGAAAACCATTATAGTTTTTAGGCCCAACATTCTACCCACATCGGATATGCAATAATTTATAGTTTTTTAAAAGTAATTATTATGTATTTTAAATGCTAGTTTACAATTTAATTTTTTAATAGTTGGTGGTAAGTAACTGATTGTATATACGAATAGCAGTAATCTATTGTACTTTTATAATAAATCATATTTTAATGGAAGGTAGTATCCTACTAATATTATAAACGTGAAAATTTGTGAGGATGTATGGATGGATGTTTGTTACTCTTTCACGCAAAAACCACTGAACCGATTGCAATGAAACTTAGTATGTAGATAGCTGGAGATTTGGATTAACATATAGGCTACTTTTTATCCCGATATTTCCCGATTTTCCAATATTATATTTATATTGTTCTCGAATATTCCAGATTTTAAATTGAAGTAGTAATAGTAGTACTAATAGTAGCTATAAACATAACATAATATCAGTAAACATTTGGTTCTAAAGATATTACTAAGAGATTCCGTACTACGCATGTTGTAAATCGTCCTATTGTAATTTTTCTGGAGAATGAAGGTGGATTCTTCGTTTGTGGTGTTTCCCCAGTATATGATTCCGTCTGCAAAATCCGTTTGCAAAATAAGCACTTCTTGTGACACTTACATTCCTTGTTTCTGAAAGGACTGATAAAGCATAACAGGCACTTAAAGTTATTTATTTACTTTTTCAATATGAGCTCTCCAGTTTAGATGTTGATCAACGGTTATACCCAGGATATTTATGTATTTTTCTTCTTTTATGTTTATACCGCTTATTTTGTCGTTTAATGTTGCAGTTTTAAGGAAGATAATGATGCAGTTACGCAATACAAATTCGAATAATTAGTAAAGATCGATAACAGAGATAAAAAGTATGACGTAGATTCTTATACTCAATTATAAAATGTTCTATTAAAAGTGGCTCATCAGAAAAAATTGAAAGATCTTTATGTTCTGAATCTTCCCAAATACAATAACGAGAGTATTAGCAAAGTTTTGAAAGGAAAATATCTAACCATGCATTGGTCCGTTCCGTAGCAAACTTGCGAGTCCCCATTGACATTTTGTGGCAGGTATAACTTGTTAGTGGTTGATTGAGGCTCCACCTCTTCCATTTTTGCATTACACTCTTCAGTAGTAAACTCCTTCAGTTGCACCTAGATACGATAAAATAGCACATGAGAATTTAGATTGCTTACTTAATCTAATTGGAATCAAAACTAGCGTATTGTCTAAGGCAAGAACGAACTGGCCAATTTATTCTATGACCCAAGTACACTACCCACATAAAGACTATTCAAATCCTCAACAAGGCAAGCATAGTTCGAACAGTCAGTGATGAGACCAACTTTTCAAGCCAATCACCCTAGTTATATTAAATGTTGATGATATTTTTAATTGTTTTAAAAAAAAAATCAAACATTGTTCAGTCTTTATTTTGCTGTTGTAGTTCGGGAAGTGTCAGCCAATTTTTTGCAGATATTGATTTACGATTTTGGACTGATGGCGGTTTATTCAACTTCGTTAGTCTGAAAGCAAGAGCTAAAGTGTCCCATGAAGTAATCTCAGAGGTTATGTACGCGGATGATCTTTGTTGCGTGGCTGATTTTGTACAAAAACTTCAGATTTTCATATTTAATTTACATTAAGTCTGTTGAAATTTTGGTCTCAAAATTAATATAAACAAGGCCGAGGTAATGGCAATGGACATGCATGGCATGATGGAACCTCTACAGATTCCAATTAACAATCTAAATCAAATAGATAAGTTTAAATACTTAGGTAGCACTACAATTAGTGCGGCAGCCGCAGTTTTTGGCAGGCTGCGAGCGAAGATCCTACGGTCACAAAGATCTAAAGCTCTCTACCAAGGTCTCCGTGTACACGTTTATTGTTCTCCCAAATTTCCCTCCCTATCTACTAGTCACCCGGAGTAGATAGGTTCGCAGCCGGAACTACGGGTCCGGCTGTTAGATCAGGGTACCACGGGAACCGGATCCTGAGCCCTCTGATGGCGAAAGCTGTCAGATACCGATTTTGGAGTTGGACTCGTGGGGGTATTGTGGTTAGCTGCAGAGAACGGGCACGTTCGTCTGCTCCACTATTGTCGGTGGAGCGTCGGTTCTCGCGCGCAGCGAGCAGCGGAATTAACCGGTCTAAGGCGAAGGGCTCCTTGGTTTTCCGCTGCGAGGCTTGGAGCGTCCTTTAGCAGAGGTCCCGTCGGACCGATGCAGCTCGGGTACTTGCCTGCTTAGCAAGTAGAAAGGTGACTAGACACTGATCCGGACACCCGACCGTAGGCCAGGGTAGACCTACACTTGATTGTATGTAGATCGGGATGTGAGCGTGCTGACAGCTCCGGTACCAGCTGGATACTGGCAGTCGGCTTCTCTGACGAACCTAGCGGTGTTACCGCGAGCATATGCAAATATGCGGGAAGTAAGCGTGCCTTACAGCTCCGGTACCTATCTGGACAATAGGGAGTGTGCTGGTTGCGAATGGGGGGTCGCTGCGAGTGTGGTTTCACAAGTGGCGATCTTCTGTGACCGATAGGCATACGGGTAACTAGCCTTAATTAGTACCGGCGCCATGGCGTTGGAGGTAAGACCTGCCGTATAAAGGTCCCTGCGTCTCGGGACCTTGGTTTGGGGAACTTGATGCAGGTATACTGACTCTGCTCATATAACGTAAAGTTGGGTGGGGTGGGGGCAGTATAAACAAATACGTAGTCGTGAGGAGGAGAGAGCCTGTTCTCCCAAATTTATTATACTCCGACACATGGGCCAAAATAGATTCTCTCGAAATAGTCTTTGAGACATATTAAACGGTAAGTGGTGGGATCGGGTAAGAAACATCGATGTACTCAGACATACCTGATGCGGCGGCAGCTCCGATGCAGTGGTTATCTTTCGCGTCTGTCCGAAGATAGGCTAAAAGCGCATATTCTTTTCTGAACCTCAGAACGGAAAACGGAAACATGACGGTTAGTTCCTACGATATAAATATATCCAAAAAAGACATATGAAGCGATACCAAATCGATCCTGGATGGAGACACATGGTACATCAAAAATAGACGTATTTGAAGAATAGCGAAAAGACGACTTAGATATAAAGCGCGTTGCCCTTAAAACCAGACCACTAACGACTATATTTTACAATTATATTAAGGGTAGTGTACGTTCAATAATAAAATTGCAGCTAAGTGCACATGACAAAGCAAAATTATCGGAGCAGGGAGGATATATTTACGTCTTCCATGATCTACTACGGTCTACTATACGACCCTGAAATATGACTACACCTTTCTGTAATGTCTTGTATAAAACTCACAATATGTGGTGAATCATAGGGTCCTGTTATATTCGGGTCTGTGTCATCCCTCAACCAGTTAGTGAATTTAGCTTTCGAAGTATCAAACTCTTCAGCTGGTTCGGGAAGGCACGCTGGTAGGATGTCGCGGCTATATGTAATCCTGGCAATAAATACTTCGTTAAGTATCCTAATTAATATTATGCATGCGAATGTGACTTTGTTTGTTACGCTTGCCCGACTTAACTCCTCAACTGATCATCATGAAATTTTACACACACATGGTTGAAGGTACAGCAAAAGATTTTTTGTAAAGAACCAAATATCTAAATTGAAAGACAAAACTACATTACCACGAGCGTAGCCGTGGTTTCTGACCACGGCTAGTAACAACGCATATAATACATTGTAACCAGTAACACTGTGAGCCCAACATTCGTCCAATTAATGAATATTATTACTCTGGTCCTTAAATTCTTCTCACAGTTGACTGATCAAAAAAGGAACTGTATCATATCCATAGTTTTATACTCGTTAAACGTGTAAAAAAGATTGGACTGACGAAAATATCAATATGAATTCCAAAATATCGTACACATAATAACATTGTTGTGGATTCAATTTAGAATTTTTGAAACTTATGTTTTTTCTCGCAGCATATTTTCAGCTTTTAGCTTTGAAGTAGAATAAACCAACGAATTAACTAAAGTCCTCTCAGACATGATAATAACATTTTTTGTTAACATTTTCTTTGGGCAGGTCTTTTATTTAAACGAGTTTAAAGCCACCCCAATTGGAAGATGGAATATGGAGGAGCGGGTGTTACGTCCCTCCAACACAAAGGGAGGATCCTCCGACCAGGCGAGGTGAACATGCCTTGCGGGCCGCGGCCCAACGGTTGATGTTGGGAAGTTGTATATATACTAATCGGCGCGAGAACTCTCATAGCGTGATGCAGGATTAGTAGGTTGTAGATGATGTTGGACTATGTTTCTTTTTGCTGTATGTTGCAGACAGTGCAGCATGGTGGCCAGCACTAACGTTAACTAATTAAAATAACGTTTAATGCAAGTTTTTCAATTAATTTAAACGTATTTCATATATTATTATTGTGTTAGACGGCTCCGACTTCCCGGTAACAGCCAGTTTGAGTTAGAGATATGGGACCCCAACTGGCTTGAGCTATTGCTTACAATCCCCAATCCATCCATATAAGTAATGTCGCTTTCCTTCCATTGTCTTCAATTCTTACCCTTCTACCTTTCATTTTCTACCTTACTTCCCAAAGTGCCTGGTTGACGGCAATAGGCTTGCTCCTTATTACTTGAGTGGGACCACCTTATAGTAGGCAAAATGTGTGTGTTTCACACGCCTCTGTCTAATTCTTATTGTATTGTATAAGCAGGTTGCCACTCTTAATGAAAAGTTACAATAATTTAACATAGAGAAATATTCAAATCCATACTTATACAGTAAAGCTGAAGAGATTGTTTTTGTTTGAACGCTATAATCTTTGGAACTTTCAGTCGGGTTTGAAAACATTCTTTTTGCGTTTAATAGAACAATTCTTGAGGAAGGTTATAGTAAAAAGAAATATCACTCTACGACTTTTAAAATGCAGATGAATCTACAAGTAACAAATGAGTCAAAATTTTTTTTTTCTTATACTTACGACGTTTCAAGTTCGAGTAATGCAATATCGTTGTATCTAGTTTGACCACCGTCGTACTCTGGATGTAGATAGACCTTCTTTATATTGTGAAACTGCCAGTTTTGCTTGTCCAAATTCCTCACGCCTAAAGCGACGTACTTTAAAGGACGATCTGGTTTTGACCTGCCAATGACAAGTATTGCAATCATTCGTTTGGAGTAACAAAAATATACAGTTAATTAAAAGTCTAAATGTTAACTGAAACATTTAATGGAATACAATAAAATACAATAGATATAGAATATGATAGACAAACTCTCGTTTGAAGCTTTGACACAGTCATAACACTTACGCAAGCTTAAATATTTTTGGGATTTAGTACTTAATAATATACATGCGAAAGACGCTATTGGCTTAATGGACTTCTAAGAGTAAGTCTGCTGTACAAGCAAAAATGGTACTCTAGGCTCTAGAACACGGACGGATAATATACGCCATTTCATAGACACACACAGAAATCCTGCCGATGGTGGCGTATGTGACGGGTCGTTGGGTTCCCTTTAATATGGTTGAGATTGACAATCGCTGAAGCATGTGTCATGCTCGTGAACGAGTCATGGTCATTTTCGAACTGCTATTACTTAAATTTAGTAGTAATTTGCGGCCCTGTTTATATTAGAACAATTAATTTGCGCTTAGAAGCTATGTAACAAGAAATTTTAGAAACACGTTTAAAATGATTGTCATTGGTAATTGTCTCCATATGATCTATATACGTATTGAAATAGGCAACTAGTTTCACGATTAACTTATTCTGACTCGACTACTACTCTTGTGAATTAAAAAATACTTATAATTGGTTTAATTGAAATAAATGATTTTGATTTGACTTAATTTGATCATAGAAACACCCAGTTCAGTGTCAATAGATGTACTCATTCACGCATGTTGTCACTTAACGAAAATCGAATGAACTAGTACGCCATATAGAATGTAACAGATAAAATTAAATGAACACTTACGAGTTTAGCTGATGAGCTGAGGTAAGAATAAATTTTTCATGGATAATTGATCCAGCTGACATCCAAATCGCTGTATCTTGGTCATGCCCGAATCCTACCACAGCCTGAGAAAAATAATGAAATGATGATAAAAACAATTACAGATAAAGTTGTTATGATGAACATCTATTGGAGACGTATCCTGAAGGACGGCACAATTGACATTTGCGGGGCATGTCATCGTCTCGGAGAAAGCCTCAGGCATATAATTTCTGGTCGTCCTCGTCTTGCCAACGGCGAGTACTTGCATAGACATAACTAAGTGGCCAGGATAGTCCATCAGCAACTTGCTCTTAAATATAACCTTGTGATTGTGGAATTACCACACTACAGGTATGTGACCCAGTTCTTGAAAATGGTAGTGCAACATTGTACAGAGATCGGTCTATTATCACCGACAGGACTATTGTTGCTAATAAGCCTGATATAGTGGTAATAGACCGATTAGAGCACCGAGCAATGATTGTTGATATCACCATTCCCCATGACGACAAACTCTTAAGAGCTGAAAAACAAATGAAGTATTTGGACACTTCAGACGCTGGGCGGATCGGGGCTAAATGGAAAAAAGTGTTAGCGCAACGAAAAATGCTGACTACGAGTTGATTTATTTACGAGTGTATTTTGCGCGATACTACGTTTTTTTTATTTTTCGTTTCAACCGGGTGTCCCAAAGATCTCAGGCGTTTTTTTGTACATGTAGGTATGTACAACAAACGAAGAATGTGTGTTGGGATGGAGTGTTGGCCAGTTGATGTTTCTGTCCTAGTGGCCTCCCCAAAAACTTCCTGTTCTTACCTCGTAAGGGTTTTCACTGGGAATTCTCGCGCCTGGTCCAGGAGCTCCTCCTATAGCCCAGAGAGAAAAAGTATGACACTTCCTCTCTTGGTCTAGACGCCGGGAAAGTCCAGCGTAATAGCCCTCCTGGCGACATTTGTGCGGCAACTCTTTCAGATACTGGAGACACGCTGTAACATAATAGATTAGCTTTCTATTGTCAAAATAAATTAAAACAAAAAGAAACTGCAGTGCCCCCGTCAAGTCATGAAAAAAAGGTGCAAAGACACAGCCGTACCATCCTTTTCTCGAAGCCATTCAGGACGACTTCGACCCCCTTGTAACTTCGTTGTGGATAAAGCTAGAAGCCTGAATTTTTAGTGACTGAACATAATAATTGTAACAATAATGTCTAATTCCAAATTTCATTCAATTTGAACCTTTAGTTTATACTATTGCACGTCAAAGTTCCTTAAATTTCTCACTGACTTCCTCACTCACTGATCATCAAAATTTTAAGGTACTTCTAGCAGATACACAAGCTTCAAATATACATAAACATTTTCAAGTATTTAGCCCATAAAGCTAGAAATAAACTCAAATATACCGCAGTTTTAGTCCCGTTTCCTAGATATACAAACTGCGTAAGTAACCTTATAATATAATAATTAATATGTAATTAAAAACCTGCTTTTGCAGTTTATAAAATTTCATCTCTTATACTACGACAGGCAGTAGGTATAGGTAGGTACAGTTAGTCACAAGAGGCGGCCAAGGTCTGCAGGGGTTCCCGTAGGCTTCCTTCTAAGGGTATGCCCGGGTCCCCTGCAATAGGCCCACTTGTGACGGCAAAAAGAGGTGTGTTATAAGTTTAACGTGTCTGTGTGTCAGACTGTGGCATCGTAGCTCCCAAACGAATGGACCAATTTAAGTGCGTTTTTTATTTGAAAAGTGACTTGATCAAGACTCGGGGTATTTTAAATTGTGAATTTATGATTAAAAGTTTTTCTAATCTCAATACCTTTGTGTCATGTACCTTTTGTCTTCATAAATAAATACTAACCATCTCTTGATTTTCTTCCATCTTTCCAAAACACGCCAGAAGACGGACTCATTATGAAGTTGCTAAAAAAAATATAAAGGATGCTATTATAAAAGTTAAAAATAAAAACAAATAATGCACCATATACTCGTAGCAGTACCATAATTTTATAGCCAGTGGCAGTGTCACTTGATATTCAAATCGATTCAGGAACTTAGAAGTTACGGCAAAATAAAGAAACTCACATAGATACATACGTCATACATACATAAACCCTGAACACATTATGGAGTAAGTACCAACTAGAAGCCCTGGACTCTATTGACCGAAGAGCCATTAGGTTTATATATGATGATGTGCTCACGAATAGGGAACTACATAACCTTGAGCATTGTCATAAAATCACTATCGGTTTTTTGTAGGATTGTGCGAAAGCTCTCTTCGAATTTATCGAACCCTCACCATTCCTTTATCGGACTGGTGGAGCGCCAATATATTTATAAAATGCATACATAATCGCACCATAATATATTTCGTTATATTATTAATTTCATAGTCTTTATGTAAACCACATTCTGTTTGTCGAATGCAATTAGTGCTGGTACTGCTGTAATATTGCCAATGTACTCGACGATTTCAAGAGATGGCGTTAGCAGTCTTCAAATTATGTAAACGCGCTGCACCTGATTGGTGCAAGAAAAAACGGACATACCCTGCTCTCATCGCTTTTCGCTAAGAAGACGCCTTTAATATAAAAATTTTGTTCCGCCACGGACATCAGTTATATTTCTCGTGAAAAGAAGCTGATTTTCCGTTAGTCCTATAGCCGTGTAGTGTTTGGACTCGCTTGTAACCTTTACAAGGTGTATGTGGAGTGCTCTAGTCTTCGATCGTGACCGGCCGGTCAATACCTTGCAAGAGACCGTAGAAACCTCGCCGCTGCTCGCTGCCTTCTGGAGGATCGGGACTTGGTCGGTGTTGCAGGTTAGTGCTGGCATGATTGGTTTGATCGATAGAAGTGGTTTACTTCCCTACACCTCGTACGCTAACTGTTGAGCAATCACACCCTGGTCGGGCTATTTACACGCCTGACCATATAATTTGGTCCTTACGAGTACGGATAGGCCAGTGATTCACGTAAATATTGGTGAATTTACTTTTCTATTCATATCATAAAAAAGATTCACGTAATTCTAGTGATTTACGTAAAATTGGTAAATTCTGTGTTTAAAACGCACGAGAACTACGTAATTATTGGTAGACTCGTATTTAAATATAATTAATTGTTAGATTTGGTGAATTACGTATTAATTGGTAATAATATCCATTATACTCAATTTAGTTGAACTTATTTATACCTACCCACTTATTAACCGCTCCACCACTGTACTTTACGCTAAGTCATTTTAGGATTTAAATTTAACTTGTGTTTTTACACTAACTAGGTAGATATACCTATCACTTTGTAGTTGTATTGTGATATTATTTTATAAACATGACGGAAAGCGAATCAAGCCGCGAAGTCATGTTGGTTATGTTGAATCAAAAGAAAGAATTATTATTTCAACGTATTAATCGTATGTACACATCGTCGAAAGGTATAATTTCTTTCGATTCATCAACGCGAGCTAACGAGAATTTTCTGGCTGAAACGGAGATGATAGATGAGTTACGCGATAAATTTGAGTCCATTGTTGATAAAATAAATAATATAAATTTGTTATCAAAGATTACGGTCAATCCCGAGTATTCTTGCCTCGATTTATTTGATGATTTATCCTCGAGAGTTAAACGCGTTAGAAATAAAATATTAACCACTTCTAAGGTGCGTTCACTCGAGACCAGTAGCTCGATCAAGTCCGTAGTGAAATTAGAACCTTTAGTAATTCCGAGTTTTGACGGACGCCCTGAAAACTGGAATACCTTTTATCAGTCTTTTAAAGCTAATATTCATTTGAATCAACAGCTTTCTGACTCGCAACGTGTACAGTATCTAATTTCTAAACTCACACACGACGCACTAAAATTCACTTCCGGTATTATTCCGTCAGGTGAAACATATAAAATACTGTGGGATAGTTTGGTTAAGAAATACCACGACAAACGCTCATTAGGTACATATTATCTCAATAATATACTGGACTTAAAAACTTGCTCGCACACTGCGAACGCTCTTGATACCTTTGTTAGTAAATACTCCGCTTCGATTTCAGCTCTAAAAGAATTAGGCATAACAGATCTAAATGATTTTATTTTTCTTCAATGCGCTTTGAGAAGGATGGATCCTCAAACCATCCAAGCCTTTGAACTTTCGATTCGGGATGTGGAAGTGCCTACGACACAACAGCTTATCGCTTTTATACAAGATCAGGCTAAGATTTTGGAGCGCTCAAACCCGCGAAATTGGTCATATACGAAACCCGCTGCTGTTGTTACGTCGCCCTCACGCGACCGGCGCGTTCATCACACCTCCAAATCTTACGCAGCAGTTACCGCGAATTGTTGTTTGTGTAGTGGTAACCATCGACATTTATATGATTGCGCTCAGTTTAAAAATATGCGAGACGCAAGGGCTAGATATGAGTTTATTAAATCGAAGTACGGTTGCGTTAATTGTTTAAGCACTTTACATAAACTTCCGGATTGTAAGAGTACGTCAGTCTGTTTCTGTAATAAAAGACACCATAGGTTATTGCATTTTGATAGTAATAATTCGCATTCGCATGCGGCTATGGTAAATACCGCCGTCGCGTACTCGCCGCCGCCCGCTCATCGAGCGACCGTTACTTCGCCCGCGCCTTCTCATCGCGCTCACACGACTTCGTCATGCATTCGAGCGCCCCCGCTTGCTACAGAACCAGTTACACATACACAGTCTTACACTTCTTGTCATAAGGGTGATATACTTTTGTCAACCGCTCAGGTATACGCGCGCTCTAAGGGTAGCACTGGTATCAAATCTGTAGTTAGGTGTTTGATAGATAATGGCTCGCAGAATAATCTAATAACATCTGCTTGTTCTAGTTTATTAAATTTACCGATAATACCGTTGAATAATTCCTATGTTAAAGGTGTTGGTTCCGCTTCAAGTCCGATAATCGGTTATGTTCATTTAGACATTGAATCCCGTATTTATCCGGATCAGAAATACACTATACATGCGCTTGTTGTAGAATGCATTACGGATCAATTGCCTTCGAAATTTATCGATTGTGATCGCGACCTAGATTTTCGTAACCTTCCGCTCGCTGACTTAAGCTGGAATATTCCGGGCAAGATTGATTTATTGTTAGGTGCCCAGCTATTCCCATTTATATACTTAGGAAATATGGTCGAGTGTGGGCCGCGCGCACCGTGTGCTTTATCTACAACATTTGGTTACGTACTTATGGGAGATTACCCGCGTAAACATATTTTACCTACTGCCGCGTCTTTTTCTGCGTTAGCGCTTAATGATATAGTGCAAAAGTTCTGGGAACTTGAAGAAGTACCCATGAAACGCTTGTTGTCACCAGAGGAGACAGATTGCGAAAATATTTTCACGGCTACCGTGACCCGTGACGACGTAGGTCGTTATACAGTTGCATTACCGTTCTGTAGGGACCCTTCGGAATTAGGTAATTCGCACGCTACCGCTTATCGCCGTTTCGTTTCACTCGAGCGTAAGCTCCGTCAGGCACCGATAGTGCGCGAAAATTATAACAAGGTTATTCAGGATTATATTGATAACAATTACCTCAGTCCTGTTAAAGAATCTGAGCTGTCCTCTGATGGTTATTATATACCGCATCACGCAGTAGTCCGACCTGATAAACCGATGCCGCGCATCGTATTGGACGCGAGTGCTAAAACGCATACAGGACTTTCGCTTAACGATATATTACATATTGGACCCAATTTACAGGCCGATCTGTTTTTATTATTGTTAGGTTTTAGATTATTTCCTATTGCAATGAACGCTGATATAAAACAATATTATTTACGGATTGGTGTACCAGTAGACCAACATAAATACCTACGCATTTTATTTAGATTCAACGAATCGGAAAAAATTCGAACTTATGCCTTTAATAGGCAACCTTTCGGTCTCAAGTCAAGCCCTTACATAGCTATGCGCACTGTGCGACAGCTGGCTACTGACATGAGTCCGCTCTATCCTGATGCCGCGAAAGTGGCAGAGACCTGTCTGTATATGGACGATTTGGTTCTTTCTATTGCAAATGAGGATACTGCCACGCAATTAGCTCACAACTTGATTAAGTTTTTCAAATCGGGTGACTTTGACTTAGTGAAGTGGTCTAGCAATTCACCAGTGCTACTTGACTCGCTTCCCGACACGCACCGCAAGTCGCTTGATTTTGATGTTGACAATAATGTCTCTAAGGTCTTAGGTCTCTCATGGGAACCATGTGAAGATAATTTTCATTTCACATGCGCCGCAATTAATGAAAGGTGCACCAAGAGAAACATACTCTCGATGGTTGCACGACTATTTGACGTGCTCGGATTGGTCGCGCCTGTGATTCTCTATGCCAAGTTGTTAATTAAGGAACTGTGGCTCAGCAAGTGTGATTGGGACGATCCTGCACCGGAGCACATACGCACCCGTTTTTTCGCTCTTGCGCAAGAACTTCAAATGCTTGACACTTTAAGGATTCCACGTCATGTAGGCGTCGAAGTTGGTTGTGAATTACGTCTTGTTGCTTTTTGTGATGCTAGCATGAATGGTCTGGGATGTGTCATTTATGCCCATTGTACCTACCCGTCTGGCATTCAAACTCGCATTCTTTGCGCTAAATCAAAGGTTTCGCCAACAAAAATCACTACGCTCGCTCGCTTAGAATTATGCGCTATTTTACTTATGTCAAAATTAATAAAAACTGTGCGAGACACATATGCAACACGTATGACCATTGCCGGGATATACGCATTTTCTGATTCCACTATTGCTTTATCATGGGTTCATTCTTCACCACATCGTTGGTCAGTTTTCGTCGGTAATCGCGTCGCTCAGTGCCAAGAAAACTTGGACTCTAAACATTTTTATCATATTGCCGGAGCTAGTAATCCAAGTGATTGTCTTTCGCGTGGTATGCTTCCATCGCAACTTTTGACCCACGATTTGTGGTGGAAAGGTCCTCCGTGGATTCGCAGCTCATCTGAGAAGTGGCCGATTAAGCCATTCTCGCTTAATAATTGCTCTGTCTTGCCTGAACTCAAGGCAAATGTGTTGGCTGCCATTACTCACACAGAGCCGCCGTTGCTGTGTACGTTAGCACAACGTGTTTCTTCTTGGGAAAAGTTGCTACGTATCACCGCATATGTATTAAAATTCGCAAGACCTAAAGTTAAGGTCGAACCTCGTTCTATAGCAGGGTTGACAAGTGCTGAGAATGCGTTAATTCTCGCCGTTCAATCTGTGCACTTCTGTGAAGATATCAAATTGATCAAGGCTGATAAATTACCTTCAAAAAAGCTGCAAAGCCTCTTCGTCTTCTTAGACAAACAAGGGATTTTACGCATTGGAGGAAGACTTTCTGGATCAATGCTTCCTTTCGAAGCTAAACATCCGGTTCTGCTCCCTAAACGCGATCATGTCGTTGACTTAATAATACAGCATTTTCATGTTGTTAATTGTCACACCGGACCTGGACTTCTTATGTCTATTATACGACAACGCTACTGGATCTTGGATGCCAGGACTGTTATCAGGTCCAAGTTGCGAAAGTGCAACACTTGCTTTAAATGCAACCCAACGCATCCAACGCCTATAATGGCTGATCTTCCTGATTACCGTGTTTCAGAGGCCAAGGCATTTTGTCACACTGGTGTAGATTACGCTGGTCCGATAAGGACAATCCTTTCTCGCCGCAGAGGTCAACATGCGCAAAAGGCGTACATCGTTCTTTTTGTTTGCATGGCCACACGTAGTCTACATATTGAAGTGACCAGTGATTTAACTAGTGAAAACTTTCTAGCCGCTTTTAAACGCTTTATTTCCCGTCGAGGACCAGTTTCATGTCTCTATTCCGATAATGGATCTACTTTCATCGGTGCGAAGGCACATTTAGATGAGCTGTATAGTTTTTTATTGAACTCTAGCTTCAAAAACGCGCTGTCGAATGAGTTGCTCTCTCGACGCATAGAGTGGAAGATGATTCCCCCAAGATCACCAAATTTTGGTGGGATGTGGGAAGGGAATATAAAGAGCATGAAAACGCATTTATATAGAGTAATAGGAAGTCAGTTACTTACATACGAAGAACTGCAAACTGTTCTTACTCAGATAGAGTGTATTCTTAACTCTCGTCCATTGAGCGTATTATCGTCAGACCCTTATCCTGAGGTGTTAACTCCCGCGCATTTTTTGATGTCTACTCCGTTGCAATATTTACCCGCTGCTGATTTGTCAGATCAACGATTGAGTCTGTTAGAACGTAAAAAGTTGTTAGATAGTATGGTCCAATCCTTTTGGAAGAAATGGCACTTAGAGTATTTGCACACGTTGCAAGTTAGGCAAAAATGGGCTACTCCCGACAAACCGGTAGAAATCGGAACTGTTGTTCTTCTTGAGCAGGAGAATTCTCCACCGTTGCATTGGCCGTTAGGAGTAATTACGGACGTGTTCAGAGGCTCTGATAACGTTGTACGCGTGGCGATAGTTAAAACGCAAACTGGAATTTACAAACGCGCTGTAACTAAATTATATCCTATTCCTACACAATAAATTCAACTTAGTTTAAACCTTATTTTTTAGTTTAGGCCGCTATATTTATCATATTTATTATTTAATCGCATAATGCATGTGTTACTCTCAGTCAGTTAGAAAATTCGCGTGTTTTGAAACATCTTGTGATGTTCCAAGGCGGGGTGCATGGTGGAGCGCCAATATATTTATAAAATGCATACATAATCGCACCATAATATATTTCGTTATATTATTAATTTCATAGTCTTTATGTAAACCACATTCTGTTTGTCGAATGCAATTAGTGCTGGTACTGCTGTAATATTGCCAATGTACTCGACGATTTCAAGAGATGGCGTTAGCAGTCTTCAAATTATGTAAACGCGCTGCACCTGATTGGTGCAAGAAAAAACGGACATACCCTGCTCTCATCGCTTTTCGCTAAGAAGACGCCTTTAATATAAAAATATTGTTCCGCCACGGACATCAGTTATATTTCTCGTGAAAAGAAGCTGATTTTCCGTTAGTCCTATAGCCGTGTAGTGTTTGGACTCGCTTGTAACCTTTACAAGGTGTATGTGGAGTGCTCTAGTCTTCGATCGTGACCGGCCGGTCAATACCTTGCAAGAGACCGTAGAAACCTCGCCGCTGCTCGCTGCCTTCTGGAGGATCGGGACTTGGTCGGTGTTGCAGGTTAGTGCTGGCATGATTGGTTTGATCGATAGAAGTGGTTTACTTCCCTACACCTCGTACGCTAACTGTTGAGCAATCACACCCTGGTCGGGCTATTTACACGCCTGACCACGCACTACCAGGTGCACGCAGAGGTTTCATCAACACACACAAAAAGTGGACACTAACCGCGTTGACAGCTCCTTTTTGGTTCGAGTCGCCAAAGTTTGGAATGAACTGCCTGCTTCTATTTTTCCAGTCAATTATAATCCTGGAACGTTCAAGTGTAGAGTGCATAGGTTTCTCCTGTATAGGCCTATATCATCTTCGTCTTCATCATCACTTTTCATCAGGTGAGTCTATAGACGTTTGTCTATAGACTCACTTGATGAACCTATTCTATTACACAATAAAAAAAAAATACACTCTGTTTTGGGCATGTAATTAAGGTATGGTGTCATACACATATAAAAGAAAAACATATTTCAGCATCATCTAGCGATGATAGCCCGAATTACATAGTTATTACTGGTCCTGTATCCCGTAATGCAAGTTCTCTCGCCGATCTCCACTTTTCTCCTAATTAATCCCTGATCTAAAGAGATTCTTCTGTCGAAGTATCTCTTCCTGTTTTGTCTCTGCACGAGACGTCCTTTCTGTACGCTCTTCGATTTTATGCTATTCAATTCCCGCTCTACGCGGTAGGTAACAAGTACTAAGAAGGTCTTGTCAGGGTATTTTTTGTTTCAGATGCTCTGACGATCTTATCCAAAGTTCATTGACAAAGAAGGAGCATGTAGATGAAAATTATATTAAGAGTTTTACCTGGTATCATTGACAAGCTCGCAGTCAGTACAGCAAATGATAGTCTCCTCGCCTTTGTGAGAGCATACCTGCAAAACGAGCATAAATTTCACTAAAGGCCAACTCCTTGAAGTTTGTATGTAGAAGAAGTTTATAAAGCTAAATATTTTTAATAATATCAGCTATACTCGCAAGCTTGATAGCTTGTTTGGTTAATGGCGCTAATCTCAGGAATTACTGGTTTGAATTGAAAAATTATTTTAGTGTTAGATAGCCCATTTATCGAGGAAGGCTATAGGCTATATAAAAAGGGAGAAAATTTACAAACGCGGACGAAGTTGCGCGGGTCATCTAGTGTACTATAAAGTTGAACATTATGTAAAATCAGCTACATAATGTAGGGACCAGTATATATTTTGACCTATCATGGTACAAAAGCCTTGCTTGCTTTTCACCGAGCGAATGAGGTTACTGGAGGCTCTAACCCTTACCCCCCTCCCCTCTCTCCCACTCTTCCACTCTTCCCCTACTCCCACCTTAAAGGGTGGCAACGCACTTGTGTCTCTTGAGTTACAGGGCCCATAGGCGTTGGTAGTCATTTACCATCAGGTGACCCGTCTGCTCGTTTGCCCCCTTTACCATAAAAAAAAAATCAAACGGTCTAATTTCACACAGACACAGAACAACCATGACCATGCTCATCACACAATGATTTGTTCTGGGTGGAAATCGAACCCACGATCTCTGGCTCAGCAGTCAGGACAACTAACCACTAGGCCAGTCGAATATTATAAATGTGAATGTTACTTTGTTTGTTAAGTCGTCACGTATTAAATACTCAACCGATCAAATTTTGCATACCTTTCATCCAGAACAAAAGTACTGTTCATAGTTATTCAAACGAAGACGTGGGCATAAGCTGGTGACACTTGAAAGCTGATTGATGTATCTACTTACAGGGTGTTTAGCACCACGCCTGGCAAGGCTGGTGAGACATACTCGTGGATGGACGCACTTCCCCTTAACTCCATCCCACTCACAGTCTGCTCCTTAACCAAAAAAAACACAATGACATTATGACGTCACTATGGCAATTCTATCATACTTGAGCTTGATATGTCAGAAGGCACCACACTTATCTGTAGCATACAATTCTCAAACATAGACGAGAATAATTTCACATTTAACTCACAGCGCTGTTTACACCTTTTTTGTGCGTGTGGAATCAACGTTGTTTCGTAATCGGACCCCTAAAACCACACGGTGTGCCGTACTGCGCCTAAAATAGGAGAGATTAGGGAACATCCGGACCCAACTTAGCGCCTGCCCGCAAAAACGAATTCGGGTTAAACCTCAAAACCTCTCAATTAGGCAACACGGACGACGCCTTCTCGCGGCTGACCACTTTAGGGGGTGGAGGGGAAACCCTTCCTGTCCACCCGCGGCCACACTGAGGGCGGCATAATTCGCTGAGCGCGCCTATGTTATGCGGTTGGTCGGCGGTGAATAATGCATACGCAAGCTATGCATGTGTTGCAAAAATATCTAACTTTTTAACTATGGTTTGTTACAGTGTTATTATAATACTTAAAAAAATAAAGGTATGATAAAAATAATATTCTTATCGAAAGTATGACATTTCATGCCTTCTTTGCATTTCTGAAACACAGTTTTAGCATTTTTCGGCTACCCCTCAAACGTCACACCGCTAGCGCGGGCGCGAAGTGTCTGATAGCTCGCTCAACTGTGTTTAAGCACAGATTAGTTGTAGACATTTTTTAGCGCCGATCAAACATCTATGGTATTAATGATTGAAGTATCTGAATATAATGTTTAATTATTAGAACTTATAGCACAAAAAGTTTGTGCTTAGATACCGCCATGTAATATGTCCCACAGTTTTATTTTTAATAATATGTGATAAGAATGCTCAACTTCAAGAGAAGATAATAGAAAACCTGTATTTCAACAGATAACATATAACATAATATTATTTATATTCATTTTTGTATGCGTCATCAGAAAGGTCATCTGATAAATAGCGTTTGTATTTAACCCCTGACGCAAAACAGAGGGGCTGTTATAAGTTTGACGTGTCTGTTAGTGCGTGTGTCTGTTTGTGGCACCGTAGCTTTTTTTATGGTATAGGGGGAAAACGAACAGACGGGTCACCTAATGGTAAATGACTACCTGTAACTCAAGAGTCACAAGTGCGTTGCCGACCTTTAAGGTGGGAGTAGGGGAAGAGCGGAAAGAGGGGAGAGGGGGATTAGAGGGGAGGAGTGGGGGGAGAGGGGAAGGACGGCAAAAGGGGAGAGGGAAGGGTTAGGGCCTCTAGTAACCTCACTCACGCAGCGAAAAACAATGAAAACATTGCTTCACTGCCGGTTTCTGTGAGGCCGTGGTATAACTCCGGTCGAGCCAGCCCATACGTGCTGAAGCATGGCTCTCGCACGAACAATACCCGAATGGATGAACCAATTTTTATTTTCTTTGTTTTTTGGTTTGAAAGGTAAATTAGTCGGGAGTGTTCTTAGATATAATTCAAGAATTATGTTCAGCCATTCGAAGACCATCAGCTCTTTTGTAATCGTTGAAGGGCTTTTAGAGTTTGAGGTATTTTAAATTGTAAATTTATATTTCGTACATTAATATTTTTCAGTCATTGGAAAATAAAAAGCCAGGTACATACCTTCTTCCTTATCCAGATCACATGTTACAAACGACAGACATACAGACAAACACACACTAAATATTACAACTTTGTACATATTTTTTTATTATCATTTATTTTAATGAGCAATGAGTGAGAAGCGTGCGTGCGCTTTGCCGCTTAGTCGTCAACTAAAACTACATTTGCTGATGATAAACTATGACACCGTAGGGCCTATGCTTGAACCATATTGGATATGGAATCTTTGTAAACAGATGATATGTCATCATGTTTAGGGTTGTCATAATTAGAATGCTGAAATATTGTAATTTAAATCTATTTCGTAGTTATGGTTCCTATTGGATTCAATCTAACCACAAAATACGTAAAACTTAAAAGAATAACAAATTTGAAATAACAAGTCTACGTCTTGCAACCCTATAACTCTTTAAACTTCGCAGACTAGCAACAATTTGGTTATTTATATAATTAATCATCACAGTAAAGAAGCTATGGAAATTGCTAAAAAGCAAGGAAGAGATGGCAAATAGCGATAAGGCCATCAATTGTACCAGGTTCCTTTTCAAGTTTCTTTTTTGTTTTACCCTTAAACTTTACCTAGGGTGCCACCACACATATCGATCGATGATAAAATAGATTAGTATTCGACGATCATAAGTTATTATTACTACACCAATCAGTCTGAATAAGCCAGACTAATCAATCCAAGTTAATTGATGACATTGCCATTGAGACCGATTGGTGTGCTGGCACCCTTAGTGCCCTATTTAATTAGGACACATTTAGTCGCGCCACCGTGGTGTCTAGAGCTACCTAGCGAGAAACACTAAAACTAACACTAGGATTGTCAGTTTCAAAAAGGACGTCGAAGAGGTAACAGTTCTTTTGCTATACGTACGACGAGTGGGAGGGAGGGGCATCCCTGGTAGCGCAACTGGTTGCAGAGTGAGTGATATGGCAAATAGCTTGATACATATTAATGGTTGCGCCACCAAGTTGATACCAGGTGAGATACCCTCCATACAACTATACACATTTTGTTGGCGGCGCGACCGGTGGCGCCACTATGGCGTTCTATTGAAATAGAGCCCTTAATGTTATTAAATTTATTTTTATAAATGACTTATTAAAGTGACAGATTTCAAGATAAAAAACAATTACAAGAAATTCATCACACATCACAACGTTCATCTTCGCAATTTTCATCAAAATTACGTTTACTTTTCTCTTAAGAGTTTTAGGATATGCAAGTAAAAAGACCTCTCAATTCGACTGAATTTCGTGTGTATATATGAGATTTTCCAATGTTTTAATTCTTTCATGGTGGGCGGTACATATGTAAGTCAAGGACTATGTGAAATAGCTCCTTGGTGGGCGGAATGTATAAGATTGTATTAATAAATAAAACTACAGCTCAAACTACAACATACTTTGTTATTATATGTTATTAAATTTAAGAATTGATACAAAAACAATGTAAATATAGCTCCGCATTTCACTAGATGGCGTTGTGCTGTTTGGCTGAGTGGCGGTGTTAAGAGTGTTCGCGAAATAATGACCTCAGCTGTGAATTTAAATTGTTTTGTTCTCCAATATACGCATATAAAGAGTAGTCGGTGGTATTATTGCTCCCTACTATTTCTAAAGCGCTCTGGGACGGTACTGAGTATTTTATATAAGCGCGTTTAACCAAACAAACAACTCTTCAGCTTTATAATATTCAGC
Organism: Callimorpha dominula; assembly: GCA_949752705.1. Classification (NCBI taxonomy): domain Eukaryota; kingdom Metazoa; phylum Arthropoda; class Insecta; order Lepidoptera; family Erebidae; genus Callimorpha; species Callimorpha dominula. The sequence goes on along the minus strand of OX457017.1, from coordinate 9,086,898 downwards.
GAGTAGTATATATATAAATAGGCAATCAACTTCCCTCTTATATTAACAATTCCAGAATTTATCTTTATTCTTATTATAACTAACAAAATGGACCTAAGTCTGAAAATAAATAATAATAATAATTATTATTATTTATATAGTGGATGTCCTGTCTTCCATAACTCAGGTCGGTCTTGAATTGTGGTAATCAAAAACTCGGTTTGTTCGTCTTCCATTTTAAAACATACAATACATTTACACACCTCCAATGGCCAATTACCCACTGTTACCAATAAACGCGTACGCGAAAATAGGAAGAGGGGGAAGACGGGAGAGGGGGATTAGAGGGAAGGAGAGGGGGGAGACGGGAAGGACGGGAATAGGGGAGAAGGAAGGGTTATGGCCTCCGGTAACCTCACTCACACTGCGAAAAGCAATGCAAGCATTGTTTCACAGCCGGTTTTCTGTGAGGCCGTGGTATCGAGCGCAGTCGAGCCGGCCCATACGTGCCGAAGCATGGCCTGTTCAGGCCACGCCTAGTATACTACAGCTGGATTTTTGGATGTCACTAGTAGATGGCATCACTTTCTCCAAAAATTACCACTTCTGATCGGCAACTCACAACTACTTATAAAGAACTAGCAGCACCCCGCGTAAGTCCCGATCCCGTGTGAATATCGCGGTAAAAAGTAGCCAATATGTTAATCCAGGTCTCCAGCTATCTATATACTAAGTTTCATCGCAATCGGTTCTGTAGTTTTGGCGTGAAAGAGTAACAAACATCCATACAGCCATACTCACAAACTTTCACGTTTATAATATTAGTAGGATTTTTGAAGTGAGAACTTCTCTAGGCACGTTGTGCACTTTTGGTATGGGAAAAAAGACGAAACTCGCGTGACCGTCACGCTCAGATGACAGGTGTGTCATTTATGTTTTGACTACTGACGTGCAGTCTACGACTGACCGTTTTATTTTTTTTAGCAATTTTCACGTTCCATCATGTTGGTACAGCAAAATTTTATTTAGCTGTTCTTACTAACATGATGGAGCGTACTGTAAAAAGATAGTTTTTTTCATCAGGATCAATTTTTTTCTGACTCATCATCTAAGGTTTTATTAGCACTATCTCTTACTTCTGTATTTCGAGAGCGTTTTATTAACACCTGGTATTATTTAAATACCGCTTACATTTTCCTTATGTTGAGAATTTTTGAGAACCGGACATAAACCTCTCGGGCTTTAACGGAAAAAAAATAAGTATTAAATAAGAATTTTATTTATCTTATTACTTTAAACAAGCAAATCTTGTGTGTATGTATTTATTTCTGTATGTATAACTAGTTCTGGTATCTAAGAAACGGCTCTAAAGATTTTGATGAAATTTTTCATACAGATACAATTTTGCATTTAAAATTCAACTGTATTTCTGTATTTCCTGTAAAAACGCAATTTTACAAAAAAAAAAATCGGTCTGTTTCTCAGGTACTATTTAGTTAATATTGAGATTTTCCTCAAGTAAGTTGTGTGTTTATTAAAATGATTCGTCATTTCGTTATTTTGTTTGGTGTTTCTTATGTGGCGTGTCAAAACTTGATTTTGCCGAAAGGTGAGAAGTTTTTATAGTTTAATCGTTGTTTTTACTTCAGGTAGACAGACATATATTTTAAAGGTTTTATTGACGTGTGTTGTTAGGAAGTGGCCAACTGGGGTCCTGCATCTTTGAAATACACACTTGAGTAACACTGTATATCCTACTAATATTATAAACGTGAAAGTTTGTGAGGATGTATGGATATATGGATGTATGGATGTGTGGATGTTTGTTACTCTTTCACGCAAAAACTACTGATCCGATTGCGATGAAAGTTGGTATATAGATAGTGGGAGACCTAGATTAACACGTAGACTACTTTTATCCCAATATTCCCACGGTACCGGGACTTACGCGGGTGAAACCGCGGTCCGCAGCTAGTCCTTAATTAATAGGTGTATGTCTCCTTAATATATAAATGGGGAAATTAAAAAAGTAATAGATTAAGGGGCTCGGACATCCAGGGAATAGCCAGTTCGAGTTACAGGTACGGGACCCTGACGTTTTAGACTTAATGCTTACCCTCCCCCTTCTTTTTCCTTCCATTGCCTTCCCTTCTATCCTGTCCCTTTCAACATAGTCCCAAGTTTCCTATATTTAATTCCTAAAGTACCCGGTTGACGGCGATAGGCTTGCGATAGGCTTGCCCCGAATTCCGTGATTGGGACCAAATTTTAATATAGTTGGCAAAATGTATGAGATATATATATATATAACGTGGGAGAGCCATGCTTTCGGCCCGTATGGGTTGGCTCGACTCCGCTCGATACCACGGCTTCACAGGAAACCAGCAGTGAAGCCATGCTTGCATTGCTTTTCGCCGCGTGAGTGAGGTTACCGGAGGCCCTAACCCTTCCCTCTCCCCTATTCCCCTCTTCCCCTACTCCCACCTCAAAGGGCAGCGCACTTGTGACTCTTGAGTTACAGGTGCCCATGGGCGGCGGTAGTCAATTACCATCATGTGACCCGTCTGCTCGTTTGCCCCTATACCATAAAAAAGAAAATATATGCGTGAGTATGACGTGTGTGAGCAATAACGTATATTGAACTTTAATTGAGTAGAATATTATGTAAGAGCCAATATGATGTCATCTTTAACTGCTGGACAAGGTCATGCTATACTGACAAACAGGTTATAACGACTTACGAGTATATATATTATATATAGCGTACTCGCACCAACCTTGTTTCTGGTTTACATTAATGACCTTTGCAATCTCAAGATTCCAAATTCAAATATAATTTCTTACGCAGATGATTACATTTACAGACTGCAATTACATTTTTCGCAAATACTTGGTCAGATCTCCAAAACATAGCGCAAAATGGCTTCACGTCTGCCTTTTACTGGCTTTTATCTTATACCCTAACACTTAACACCAGTAAAACAAAATTCATAACTTTTTCGATTAGCGCTGTTTCTTAACCTAAAACTCCAATCACACTTGCACCGCACGTATGTAATCTTGAAATAAATCCTAACTGTTGCTGTCCACTAATTAAAAGTGTTAATGATATAAAGTATTTCGGTGTAGTTTTGGACAGAAATTTTAATTTTAGATCTCACATAAACACCTTGACATGCAAAGTACGTAAACTAATTTATATTTTCAAAACCCTTCGGTATGTTGCTAACAAATGTATAGTACTTAAAGTATATTACGCACTTTGTCACTCTATAATTTCTTATTGTATCTCTTGTTGGGGTGGGGAAAACTATTATCTACCCATTAGAAATAGCGCACAGAGCCATACTGAAGATTGCAACTTTCAAACCGATTTTATATTCAACAACGTTACTTTATCAAAATTGTAGGGTCCTTAAAGTAAGACAAAACTTTATACTTCAAACTATTCTCTTGCAACACCGTAATACGATATACGTTTGCTTGCAAACCACCGTCGTGGAGATAAAATTTGCTCCCTGCCTCGGACCAAATATTCTTTCACAAAAAGATTTTTCTTCTATCTTGGTCCATATTTAATTTTCTTCAAAATACAGCCTTTGATTAAACGGAATCATTTTTACATTCTTCACTATAATAACACAATAACTACAATACAATATAAACATGACACACACACGCACACATAGACACACACACAAACACACACACACGCACGCGCACACACACACTCACACACACACGCGCTCGCGGTACAATACAAAAATGAAAGAATACATATGAAAATTAAGGAATATTTAGTACTCACATGATTGATAATGTTATATTTTCAAACACTGTATTTTAAATCTCCGAGGAGGTGGCACTGTTTCTCTTTACTACAGGCTATTATGTAGCCTATTTAAGAGGACAGTACTTTAACCGCTAAGTGTAGTTATTGCTTAAGTGTTTGTTGTTATTATTATAAGTTACTTCATGTATTGTCCTACAGCTCCTTCTTATGGAATAAAAGTTGTATTATTATTTATATGTAGAGCGTTACATAAGTTTTCTCGTATGCAAACTAGATATTATCATAATATTGTGATTTGAAGTCATATCTAAAAACTCAAAAAAAATTTGGACGCACAGAATCGTTTGTTCGATTTTAATATGGGAAATAATAAAACTAGCGAATAAAAACATTCTTAGCGGCTAATGTTACTGTACAGTAAAATACTGTTTTAATAACTTGAGCGGCATGAATTTGGGTTAGCGAAAAATTAACAAAACGTGGTACAGATATGATGGTACAAAAAAAATTTGTTCTTCACAATTCACCAAAATTGGCATGCAAATACAATGGTCACACTGATCTAATCTGCGAGCCTAGAGGCAGGTACAACAAGTTTATGTTTATTACGAGTATTAAAACAATGTATATCACTTTTTTTACAGAATGATCATTATTTTTATGAAGGTAAATCTTTCAGTAAAAGTCAGGTAAAGTTGTCATAAATATATATTGACATGCCACCGTCATGACGCGTCGTTGTGTTTATTTCTTTAAATTTCTACTTCAGTGAATCACGATTCCCTAAGTTATTAACTGCTCGGAAGCCCTCTTCTGCAGCACAAAGATAGACTGAATATTGGCGGCATTCACCTAGGGTAGAATATCATACGACATTATACTATTAAATAACTAAAATAGTCTAATCTGGCTATTTCAATATCAGTCATTTCACGAATTTTTCTAACTGCGTATGCTGCTGAGTGATATTATGTCCCTGATATTATTGAGTAAGTATAATTACTTTTTGTGTGTCTTCAGGGTCCACCTGTGCCTGGAATGGGGTGGCTGGTCAGTGTGTTAGTGAGTACAAATGTCTCAGTGCCGTTCAAGACATTGCAAATAAAACATTCCCACCCGTGAGTGTTTTTCTTACAAACTATTTTAATTTTTAAATAGAAACCGGACAAGTGCAAGACTGACATCGAGGGTTCCGTGAGCTAACAAACTTGTATACGACCATCTCGGGAATCAATTCTCGAAGACTTTTGCCCGTCTTTTTCGAAAGACAAACTTAACTTTGCGGTTGCGATGTACGACAAAGTGAACAATCTAACCGCAAAATATAAGTTTGTAATCACAATTTTTTTTTTGGTTTATATAACAACAAATTAACGACTTTCGGGTTTTTTCCTTCACTTGTGCTGTCAGACCTTGCTTCTTACCAAATTTCATGATTCTAGGTAAATCGGAAGTACCCTATAGGTTTTCGACCCAAAAACTATAGGGTACTTCCGGTTGACCTAGAATTGTTAATTTTGGTTAAAAGTCCGAAAAATAAAAAAGTTGAAAATTAAGGTACATTTTAATACTTACACGTTTTCGCGAAAATCTAAATTTGCCCATATCTTTTTATCGTGTTGACTCAGGATCTTATTTTTATACACCTAATAGGGACTATAGGCCTCGGTATCTGGTATAAATTTCAACTTGCTAGGTCCACCCGTTCCTGCGAAAATCGGTGGTGACACATGGACAGACAGACAGACGGACAAGAGAGTGATCTTATAAGGGTTCATTTTTATACCTTTTGATGTACAGAATCCTAAAAACACTTGAGGTTTCTTTGGACACCCATTTTAAACGAAGATCTTTTCGCTATATATTAATATGTTTAATGGATTTAGTTAATTGTATCAAAATACACTAAAAAATTGTAAAACTCGATATCAAAATTCCGCCATCTTTGAAAGTTGCCCTAACTAACATATGGATAATTAAGTAGTATACAACAAAATCAAAGTACAGTAGTAGTATTGCGCAGAACCCACAGATGGCGTAAATAAAATAAATCAACTCGCGGTCAGAATTTTTATTTGCGCCAACACTTTTTTTTCACCTAACCGCCATCTGCCGAGCTACTAAAGTGTTATCTATGGTTTACCATTGATGGAAATATTAGTATTCGAGCTCACATATATTTAATGATATCTAGAACAAGAAAATGAAGTTATATTTTTACGGACAGGGCTGTCCGTTACACCAGCAGCACCAGCTTGAGAAGGTGTCGACGTGTCTAAACTGGAAGGCGTAAGACCCCCGTTCTCCACGGTGTGGCCGCCTACTGACCAAGAGGCGGCAAAGATCTGCAGGGGTTCCCGGACGCTTCCCATAGACCCTCTTGAGACAGAACACCGTGTGGTTTTAGTCGATTCGATTCTGACATACCACTTCACCGTTAGCTCCGGTGATCGGTTACACCACCGTTAGATCGGTTGGTGGTTTCCACACGAAAATATTCGCGCTATGCCAATTTATATTGATGTATTGCATTACAACCTGGGGAAGTGCCAACTACAGCTACTCAAAGCGAGCCTACCCAAAAGTCGCTCTTTTGCTACATATTGTCATATTCGGGATAAGGCGTATTGATTCGGGAAAGAGATATCTTTATTCAAACAATTAAAACAGCTGCAAGGTGAAAGAAAGACTCGTTATATTGAAAACTGATCAATATCACACTTTACAAATATTATCGCTTTATATCTTCATCGAAGCCTCGCTACTTGAGAGACGGTCTGCACTCCCTGCCGTCTGCGACGCGAGTCTTCCCTATTCTGACAATTATACATTTTAAAAATAGTTCGAATATTATTCAGTGCAGACTTCTCACGCGCTAGTATCAACGTATGTCACAGAGGTGTGACACTATATTGTATCCTACGACTGAAGTATGTAGAGCATATCAAATTCCTTACAGTTATTGTTCGTTTAGTACACAAATCACTCGCTCACAATCAAAATAGGGTCCTTAAATAAATGATTAATACAATATAGAACACCTGTATCGCATAGATTCTATCGGTTTTTAGAGCTTTATTATTATACAGAATGTATTTGAAAAAGGAACACTTACTTAAATCACTAATAGGGCAAGAGTCTAGCTTGCAGGTACAATAAGAATTTCCGAAAAAAAACCTATCCGTTTACAAGTTTAACGACGTTTGAAATTACAAATATTTTTGCCTCCGTTTTTTCATAAAAGTAGATGAAATATGTAAAGTTAAAGATTTTAAATTGTACATATTTTTTTTATTTTGGAATTTTTCATTCCGTTACTAAGACAATCTGTTTTGTTTTAGTTGTGTTCATCTGAAGACAACACGGCAATTATATGTTGCACCGATTGTTACTTGTTCGAAGATACGAGGTAAGAATATAATCTTCATTTTCATTATAAAAATTTGGTGTCACTTTGCTTATCCGCTATGAACTCCTAAACTAATGAACCGATTTTAATGAAGTTTTGCCCACTGTGTGCAGTTTGGTCCAACTTTAGAGATATTTAGTTTCACTTATCCCCGTGTCTGTCTGTAATGAAATATTGCAAGTTAAATTTGTTCCACTTCCCGGTTTCCAATTGAGCTGAAATTTTGTATGCAAATGTAAATAGGATGACAATGTAATATTATTATGACATGGAGCTGATCTGATGGTGAAGCCGGATGGTATCTATGGGAACTCTGTAATAAACTAACGCCACTCCGTTGAGTTTGGTTTTGTTGTATTTGTTTTGATAATGACTGATTCCGGTGATATGCAGGGTGTGATAATGGAGTTCAAAGGTGGCCATGGGACCTTTTCATACACGCAATGCAATATATCACCCGCCAATGTTTGTATAGAAAAACTATCCATAAGAGCACTATTCATGAATTTTTTTTTGCTAAAATGTAATTGTTTTGTTACAGACTATTATTGTTCAACCCACTGTTAGGATACTTGATTAAAACTGGCACGAGTAAGGCTAAAGACAGTAAGTAACTTTTCTATATTAGTAAGTACCTAATTTAAACATATTCTCTACAACTGTAAAACAACTGCTAGATAACGGTTTTTCCCGTTGGTCAGATCGATGGTTAGATTAGTCTGTCCAGTGGGAACTTTTTGTCCCATTGTCCAGATCAGCTCGGCTTTTCCCGTTGGTCAAATCTATGGTTAGATTATGCCTACTTATGCATTTTATTTGTAATATACTAGCTACCCGCACTCGCATTGCTGTGGCTAGGTAATTTCCAATAAAACAATTATTGTGAATTTAAATTGAGATACGCAAAATTTCATTTAAATAATATCGTTGATTCCATTAAACTCAAGGATATAATTCCAGCCGTGTTTTCTTAACTTCTTGAGTCTCATTAGTTGTCGGCAGTAGAGACCCGATTCGATGGTTTTGACCGGTAGTAAAAGCTCATAATGAACGGTGCCCTTCCAATCCCACCATATACACAGTATCACCTTATTGCGTGTTAATCCAGGTTTCGCTACAGTCTGTGGAGCTTGATTACCCTTTGACCATGATCTTTTTTTGCACGTTCTTGTCGTAGGTGATCAATCTTTTCAAAAATGGATCGGTTTCATTATGTTTCAATAGAGAATCTCAAATGAGTACACGATTCATTAGGTTTCTTTAAGTGAGCTCACTGGCACCCAAATGTTGTTTTTTTTTTGTATAGCCAGACTTTTCAAAGGGGTCAAAACTGTTTTGTGGTCAATCCTCATTCCCTCGGCTATGTTGTAACTACTAATATACAAATCTTTCTATATTTTTTAAAAATCGGCATCGACTTTATCCGTATGAGGGCGACTCGAGCGAGCAGCTCGCTCTGACATCAAAAGTCCAGGACTGAAAATGCTTGAACCAACTTTGTGCATAAACGTCACAATTTTATTTTGCGGCTTGAGATGCACTTTCCTGTTTTTGTAATAATACTTCAGAATGTATCGAATTTCTTCGATAGATTTACTCACTTTGGCGGACACAAAAACAATTGAGCAACGGCCAGAAAGTGTTTTGTGGGTTTTTTACTTTTTAGTGTTCTTTTTCTGAATGTTCTATATTTATTGATATTAAACCAGCCAGTAGTTACAACCAAAGAGATTGTGCTTCAATTTTATACATACAAAATACAAAAAGACTTTTTCTTCGACCTATTATAACTATATATATGAAAATTAATGTATGTTTCTTTGTCCTCCATTCGTTCCGAAAACATTGATCAGATTGTGATGAAACTTTGTTAGTGTGTTTTGGGGACGCCCCCGAGGGTTCTTTGCACAAAAAAACCTATAATATTAAATTTTGAAATAAAAATGTCTTGAGTTTGTATATAAAATACGAAGAAACTTTTTCTCCGACCTTATGTATTGCGACTTCTCCGGAGCTAATGTGGGTGATATACTATGCCCAATTGCCCACCCACCTCTTGACATAGTTGAAGAGTTCAATTATTTCAGATTCATCGTAGCACCAAAAGCTTGTGTTGAGAAAGACATACACAATAGAATCTAGGTAGCCTGGCTACAATGGAGATCGTTATCTGGCATCTTATGCGATCCCCGTATCTTTACTAATATCATAAAGAGGAAAGATTTGATTGTTTGTCTGTTTGTTAGCATTGAATAGGCCCCGAAACTACTGAACCGGTTTGAATAAATCTTTCACTGTTAGAAAGCTACACTATCCCCGGGTGACATAGGCTATATTATATTTTCAAAAACTGCTACCCATGCAAAGCCGGGGCGGGTTGCTAGTACCGAATCAAGTGAAGGGCATAGAAAAGAGCACCCTTACTACATATATGGATCTGAGTGCTAGCCGATAAGTAAGAAGCATGAACAGAAAGTTCAGAGCTGAAAAATGGTAGTGTTTCAAAAATATATAAAATAAGAAACGAATATATCCGTGGTCCTTTTAAAGTCACTGAGATTATTAAAAACTTTGGGAAAGCCGCTGGCGCTGGTACGAACTTATGATGTGGCGAAATGATAACTATGTGACTAAAAGAGTCATGAATATAGAAGAAGGAAAAATAAACCGATGACAACCACCAATAACCTGGTTACAAACAATAAAAACATATATGATAGCGAGCAATACAACAAAAGAGACAACCGTGCGGTGTACCGCAGGAGTAATAGGAGGATATATGGGATCATTTCCACAAGAAAGAAGAAAAATATATAACGGCGAATGCGATTAGTTAGCGGCTGAGCGGTCATTACTAGGGTCCTAACTAAACTTCTCACAATTATTTACAGAAACAACTACACTTTACTTACTTTGTTTTATTCTTCCATTCTACTATATCGTCCGTTATTTCACTGCTTACACCCCTTTTAGTCATAATTATCCTCTTCCACGCAGTTCACTCATCTTTTCGTTGGTAAAAAAAGATGATTTACTTTACACCTTTGTTCCAGAATGCCTAGACTATATCCATACTCTGGACTATCCATGTAAAAAAGATTTATCTCCTATATCCACCAGGAAGAAACTGGATCCTTTGAGAAATTGTACATACGAGGTGATTGGTAACTGGAGGTCCAAAGTTGGGGCAGCTCATGGTGGTCGTGATGCTGTAAGGGAAGAGTTTCCACACATGGTGAGTTTTTAATTCATACATGCATAAACTTACAACTTTCTACCTTTTTTGCGTAGTTCACATGCTTCCGGTACTGTCATTAAAGATGCCATAAAGATGCCCTGCCGTGCCGCCCCGCGTTTTTGTCACTACTCCTCTCGTAGGGGTCGTAGCGTGATGGTAAATAGCTTTTAAACATTCTGCAGATTTGAGCTGTCAAATGCTGTAAAAATTTTGAAAATCCGATTCCGCATTTAACCAAAGTAACAAACTCTTTAGCTTCATTATAGCGTAATGGCTAAGTTGGCGGACTTGCGGACCGCAAGAGCGCGGGCACCACCTTCGGGTAAAGACCTCTCAATAAAGGCGACGTCCAGGCACACGCGGACGCCGCCTTCTCGCGGGACGTGAATCTCCTAACGCAAGCCTTTAGCTTAACCGGAGGGGTTAACAATAATACTATTGATGTTACTATAATATACAGAGAGTATTTGAAAAAGTATGAGTATTTAAATTATTGAAAGGGCATGACTCTAGCATGCAGTTACGAAGCGGCGAGTCTCCTACCCGGCTCTGCCCCATGGGACCTAGAGGCGAAAGTCCTTTCGTCATTATACCTTTGGCGCAAGGAGGCACTAGAGCGGAACCTGATACCGGCGCCTCGAGAAATAGAGGCGCAACGGTTCCAGCTCCACCTGTCCTAATAACCGAGTGGAAAGATCGACTAGAGCGACCGAGCGCAGGACACGCCACAATTGTGGCGGTAAGACCCATCATGGAGGATTGGCTAGAGAGGCGACATGGAAGCCTCGCCTACCGGTTGACATAGGTGCTCACCGGACACGGCTGCTTCGGTAAGTACCTGTGTCGCATAGGCCGAGAGCCAACGTCTGTGTGCCATCACTGCGGAGGCTGTCGCGAGGATACTGCACTCCACGCTCTAGTGGAGTGCTCAGCGTGGACGCAACAGCGGTACAACCTCGTGACGGCTATTGGTGTGTGTAGCCTCTCGCTAGAGACCATGGTTCAGTCCATGGTCCAAAGTGAGAGTGCGTGGGATTCCGCCGCCTCGTTTTGCGAGGAGGTGATGTTGGCCAAAGAGGCGGCGGAACGGGAACGGGAGAGGACAAGCACTCTCCCATCCCGCAGAAGACGCACCAGGCGCCGGAGAGCGCTGAATGATCTCCGTCCTTCATGAGCGCTGGCCTGGGGGTAGCGGGTTGGGCTAACCGTTACCCCAGCAGAAGCAGGCCTAAGATGGTGGCGCGGCGGGTTCCGCACGCGCCTCTCCCATCTGGAGGGGGGGTAGCCCCCCCCCCCTATCGCACGGTGTGGTCGCCTGCTGATCAGGAGGCCATAGTCTGCAGGGGTTCCCGGAAGCTTCCTTCTTAGGGTATCCCGGGTCCCCTGCAATAGACTCACTTGTGACGAAATACCGTGTGGTTTTAGTCGGTTCGAGTCCGACATACCACTTCACCCTCGGTGAGGTGATGACCCGTTGACCCGTGGGGGTTTCCAAACGATAAAAAAAAAAATAAACCACAATTAGAATTTTTGAAAAAAAACTATCCGTTTACAAGTTATGACTGTTTCAATTTCCAGGTATTTTTGCATTCTTTTTTCATAAAAGTAGGTGGATTTTGCTACTGAAACCAACAGTTCCAAATTACAACAATTTTTTTAAGACTATATGCATCGTTTATTGACTTCTTATGATAAATATATCTACACATAATTATCAAGTTACAAACTCAACCCGTGAGCTATTACTTGCTAAACAATGTGGATTCTACATTGCACTTTATTGCTTAGTTATGGGAGTCGATATTTGGTTGCCTAATGTAGGTTGACTTAGTATATATGTCCTTAAAATATTTTTTACAGGCATTACTTGGGTTCGGAAACACTATTGACACAGCGAACTGGCTTTGTGGAGGAACGGTGATCAGTGAAAGATTCATCCTCACTGCAGCTCACTGCTTGTTTAATCTTAGAGTGTAAGTAAGGAATTACTAATAACCAACACCATCAATTTTGGACTAATACAAAGGACCAAAAACTGGTTAATAAAGCAAAAAATGGGTGTGCAATATATGGCATAATAGCAGATAGTATAATATCACTTGAAATAATGTACACATGATTTTCAAATGCTATTAAAACTAATAACCTAATTTCATATTTATTTCAATTTATATTTTATATAACCTAGATTTGCTCTTATAACGTTCATTTCATATAATAATCAATTTGTATAATGCTCTTTTTATATAACGTTCATTTGACCTACTTTTCATAATTACTTTTCAGCCAAATTTCTGTAAAGGCACCAGTATACTGTTATAATGTAACCTTATCTAAACCAAATGCTTCTCCAACAATAGACACGATCTGTAGATCGGCGGCAGATGAAGAGCGATTGAGCGTTTTGCGTTTGGAAACCCCCTCGGGCCGTCACCCCACCGGGGTTTTCGATGAGGGGGTGTGTCGCAATCGAACCGACTAAAACCACACGGTGTGCCGTACTGCGCCTTAAATAGGAGGAATCCGGGAACAGCTTTTATTAAGACATCCGGACGCCCCCTGGCACCTGCCAAAGCGCGGGCACCACCTCCGGGTAAAAACCTCTCAATTAGGCGGCGTCCAGGCACACGCGGACGCCGTCTCCTCGCGGGGGGGCCACTATAGCGTGTGAAAGGGAAAACCCGTCCCGTCCACCAATGGCCACACTCAGGGCAGCATGAGGCGCTGGTACGCGCGCCTCCGCCACCCGGTTCGCCGGCGGCGAATTAGGTCCGAGTGGACCGTACTCCCGGACCCTTTCCGCCGCCTCCTTCTGCGAGATGATGTCCTCACAGAAGGTCGCAACCGCGGTAAAATTCCTGTCGCTACCGGCCATGGAGCGTATGATGGCCGATAGCCAGAGGTGCCCTCTGATGACTGCAGTGAGAGCCAGACGCTGCGTCACCCAAGCGAGGCAAACCAAGTCAAGGATCAGGCCCAGATATTTTATGTGGGCCTGAACCGATACTAGAACTGGAATATTAGAATAGTAACGGAATATTAGTTCAAATGTGTACAATAGAACATGTTCATTATACCATATAAAATTAGGGAATATGAAATTATACCAATAATTCATTATATCATTTGATCGTTATATTAACAAAAAAAAAATCCTATATGAAATGAAATTCGGTCATATATAATGATCCATAGAACTTTTGTTGTTATTTCCAACAAGGAATCAATAAATTTATTCATATTATCTACGTATTAACGGGAATTAACGCGATCACGAAAAGGTATTACATACCTCTGAATTGCCTGACGTTTCGACCAGGTTGCACTGGCCGTGGTCACAGGCTGTCTGGCTCAGCGGTGCACGCCCTCCATCGTCGACATCGTGAGGTAGAAGGTTCTTCATCCACCTCCACTTTTTTGATATTTTCGTTTCGCCATGTACCGTCACATACTATACTAACAGTGTCCCTATTCTGTAAGCAAACCGATGTGGCCCTATTCTGGTGTTCACCCGACTGCGCATAAAAGCGAGGTGGCATGCCCAAATGACGTCGCGAGCACATACAAGATGAAGCAGTTTTTGCCCTCTTAAAAAGTTACCGATTGTGACATCCATGGTGTTAGAACTTAAGCGACCATATTTTAAATCTTTTAACTAAAATAAATGTTTTTCACAGATTAATCTTTAACAGAATGGACACCACCGTTATAAAGGTGCAAAAGAGAATAGAGATCTGAAAGGAATGTTATTGATCCTCAGAGGTTCGGTGAAGTATATCGCCCTGGGTATACTGCAGCGGTCAGATCCTTCCAGTCTATGGCAGAGGTATAACGTGAAGAGGGCCATTGCTCACCCTGAATACAAACCACCCTCCAAGTACCACGATATCGCGCTACTGGAAACTGACAGGGAGTAAGTGAAATCAGAACCCAAAGAACCCTTATCCTTACCCTTAGATACACAAGATAATAATTAAAAGAAACAAAAATAATGATAAAAAACAAAATCACAACTGTCCTGCCCAAAAACGAACTAAAATGGTGCGACACAGCCGCCATTTTGATTTTTAAACGGTTTTATATAGCTTCCCTTATTTCTGTCTTGTATGGGTCAAATCTAATAATTCAAATTTTACCCGTTTTCTGTTGAACGATTGATCTTAAATTTGGTACACACCTTTAGTTGTGATGACAATATAATTATGTGTATTCAGTCTCGCTGTAAATCCAAGATGGCTCCTGTCACAAAATGTCGGATTACATAATTATTTTTTAAATCCATTAATATGGATATCAACTGGTACATAACGTCTACATAAATTTTACTTTGTCCGTCGGCCATAGTTTTGTGAGCAGAGTAGGTAAGTGTCAGTAGGAAATGTACATGAACATAAAGTCAACTCAGCCATAGTCCCGAGTAATTACGCAACAAAGCTACCACTGTCTAACTAAGGAGGTTTTTAAGTAACTATGGAACGCGAGTCTGTTTCTACCGAGACTGTGTTACTCGGCTACTGCAACAAGACTCTGTCGAGCGCCAACAGATGGCGCTTACGTCCCGCGTTGACAGCAAAGTGTCCAAGTTGGCTACTAATTATTGCTGGTTCCGATATACATAATATAATTATGTACATATTTGTTGCAGTGAAAACCTTTAAATCAGTCATAAGTACCTAGTACTTTTGACCGATTAAGAGTTACATACGCTCTAAAACATAACGTTCCTTCAGCAGTCGGTTAATTAAATTTCGTTTTTTTTTTTGGATTCTAGTTTGGGTGTCGAAAACACAGTGTAATATGTGTATGCGTATTAATATTATACAAATTCTTCTGCCTCAGAATCTCATTCAGCTCTCAAGTCCTCCCAGCATGTCTCCATACTGATGATAAGATGAATTTAGACGCACAAGCTACCGGCTGGGGAGCCCTTGGATACAAGAAAAATTTGGCTGACGTCCTGCAATCTGTGAGTACCATGAAGGACCTTGAAAAACAATTAAATTCTACGAAGAAGTTTTTCTAAATTATAATAAATCATCATCTTCCTGACCTTTTTCCAATTTCGTTTTGGGTCAGCGCAATGTGTAACATGGCAAAGGGTTATATCTGGTTTATTATATGGCCGGCTTGACGCCAACCTTTCTTGGGAATCATTTTCAGACGGGACAAAGGAAGAAAGTAAATTGGGGTAAGGAAAACAAATATAGCTAGGGTTAGGGACACAGTAGCTCAAAGAGTTTGGGGTCGCGTACCCGTATGTCCGCCCTGTGATTGAAGAGACAACAAGGTTAGGAACATCAACAGGCCAAATTGACAAAATGTTAATGAGTCCCCCGACTCCAAAACCCTTGAACGGTTAGAAAAGAGCTAATGATTTTCGAACGGGTGGACAGATTTTCTTGAAGTATAGGTAAGAACACTTTTGATCCAGCCTTCTCACAAATCAATAAAATGAAATCGAAATCGGTTCATCCGTTTAGGAGCCTCTAGGGGATTCTGGGTGACATTGGATTATTATTTGACTAAATTATTTTTATAACCTAGGCTTCCTTCTTATTTATTGTGTATCGTATTTTATTTTCATATTTGTGAAAATTCGGTTTTCCTAGTTTTTGTTGGCGTAGGTGCACATTTCTAAGCAACTCATTATCAATTTTCTTGTCAATTACAATGATTATTTTTTTCTAACGGTGACATTTTCGGACATTCCATCTTTGGTATTACAATACATAATCTATAGTATTCATATCGGCCCTTTCACATTGAATTGATATCGGCCTTTTCACTTCTAAAATATTAACTGAAAAGCTAAATTTTTTCAGTTTCAATACATATTGCGAAGATTTTGATAGAATGATTTCTGTGCTAGAACTTACGATATTTTTTAAATTTTTTAGCTCTGTTCTCCTTTACGTCATTCATCGGGACTACTGTACTGTACCTTTATTTGTAGATATCTATGGTCAAACAGGTGAAATTTTAAGGTGCGTTATGTGTAGCCGGCAAAATAGTTCATGTAGCTTGAAAAAAGTGTATATAATTTTTGCAAATTTGTTTTTCTTCCGGAAATGCTTTTCCAGTGTAGATGTACATTTCTAAACAACAAATTATGAATTTTCTCTCTTTTCATCCGGTTTTTATTTTTTATGCTGATTTATTCAGAAAAATGCGCATATTCCATCGCCATCCTTGGTATTAAATACTAATAGTTTCATTTATGTTAGCCCTCTCTGTCACAGTATTTATTAGCTTCGGCGTCCACTTAACAATAATTTTACTAATTACGGTCGACCTTCAGACGGACACTAGTAAACACATTAAACCGAATGGAATAAAACCCAAGTGGTTTTACAGGTATCGCTGCGCAAGTTTACTGAAGAAGAATGTTCAGAACACTACCCAAAACACAGGCACCTGGTCAACGGCTACGATACGTCTACACAAATGTGTTATGGAGACGTAGAATCCCAGCCGGTACCTACAGACACTTGCGAGGTAATGTTTGCACTACCGAGACTAACCGTTGAAACGTCCACCTGTCACAGCCACGTAAGATTAACTACTAGTTTCTGACGACTTCCGACTACTTCTCATTGATGTTCGGGAGCTCAGACTTGTTTGGGAGCTCGGACTCCTGGCAACAGCTAGATCGAGCCACCGCTATGCGACTCTGACCTGCTCAAGCTGTGCCTTGCACTTGAGGAGTGTAAGCATTATCCTTTGTCGTCCATTGCTCTCCCCATCTTCAATTCCCAAAGTGCGGTTAATGGGACTAGGCGTAACCTTATTATAGTTGAAAAAGTGTGGGTATTTAATAAGCCTCTGCCAACTTCTTTGGGAATACAAGCTTGAGTGTATAATTAGGTTTCTGATTACTAGTAGCTAGCCTGGTCGGATGACACTACATCCTTCCTCTATATTGTAGGGACATAACAATAGTTTATCCACAAGATACTCAGCTTTCCTCTGAGAAGACCGTATGATTTTTTAAGGTTTAAATTATAAAAGAACAAGATACCAAAGAGCCTGAAAATCGTTACGTATCTGAAGAAATAATGAAATAACAACTGAAGAATTTTTGGGATGACGTGAATTAAACAAAACCTATCATCAACTATTTTTGTGCTTTATAATATTAATTAATGATGCTTTCGTATTTTTCAGGGAGATAGTGGTGGTCCTCTGCAGTCTCGGAATAATGAGATGTGTGTGTACACGATTCTAGGAGTGACATCGTATGGAAGACCATGTGGAGTCGCCGGCGGGGCTGGAATATATACCCGCGTCAAATACTACGTGCCTTGGATTGAGGATATTGTGTGGCCTTGATATTATATATTTTTTTAAGATTCTATATATTTTGTTATTTATGATTTTTTTCTATTCTTGGTAATGAAAAATAAAGAACTCATGCCTTAAAGTAGCTTCTGTAGCTATGATTTTTTTTTATGTTGTTGGGGGCAAACGAGCAGACGGGTCACCTGATGGTGACCGATAGTGACTACCGCCGCCCATAGGCACTAGCAACTCAAAAGTCACAAGTGCATTGCCGGCCTTTAAGGTGGGAGTAGGGGAAGGGGTGAAGAGGGGTAGAGGGGGAAAAGGAAGGGATAGGGCCTCCGGTAACCTCACTCACTTGGCGAAAAGCAATGTTATTCATGTTCTTTATTTCCAAAGATCATCTTCTTGAAACTGTTTCGTGACATTGTCAGTTACTTCCCTCCAACATGTTCTCGGGTTCTCTCAGAGACCAGTTGGAGCGGTTACTTGGTCACACCAGCGGCCCTAATACAACCAGCTTGTCGAGGTTGTCTGATTGGTGACGGCCAATATGGCGGAAATAGCAGAGAAGTCTCTTTGCTTATTGTTTTTTAATTTAAGAGATTCCAGAGCTGCCAGATCTACATATATCACTGTAGCAAAGCAAATTTCTGTTCTACACCAGAGTAGGTTTCTGCTTGAAATGGAGTCACATGGGGACGTTGCGGGCGAACAGGTACCATAGGTCATAGGGGCTATCTAAGTGTGCGAAGAATAACTGTGGAGAAAGAGAATGCTTCGTTAGTCTTGAGTCCTGTAGCATAAATTGGCATTTATCTTTGCACGTTGCAAGGTATTGGGTTGCAGTTAAAGGGTCGGAAGAACGTTATTTGGTTTTGTCTCTAGAAATTATGAGTAGAAACTGTAGCTTTTATCATGAAGGTATAATAATAGGGTGCAAATCCCTCCCAAAGAACTTTGACAAAACCTTGGAATTTGACCAACATTCAGATCTATGCAGGACTTCTCGTAGACCTCTTGTAGATCTGTCCTTTCAGTTCAATAGGAAACCTGGAATTATAAATTGTTCCTGTTAGCTGCCGCCACTTTGTCCACTATTCCATTCAGCGAAAAGATTTTAAGATTTAAATTACCAGATAGTTTTACAATATTTAGTGAAACGTATGCACTCTTTTATGTGCGCCAATATGTTATTAAGATTCAAAATTAAGCCATGAAAAGATGGATACTACGAACTAAACAAGATAAAATTTAAGTTAAAAAGTAAACAAAGAAAAACATGACGAGACGGAAGATGAGAAGGTACCAATGATACATCGCGTATTTTAGCAGGCTAACAAATAATTTCAATCAGGAAAGTAGGCATCGCTACGATGAATGTACCTAATCAAGCGCTATTTAGTTGCTCAGACGCATGTAGGTAACCCTAGCCAACTATACATATGTCATACGAGGTGTTACAGAAAGATGTGGTCATATTCGAGGGTCATATAGTAGATCCTGTGAATGGCATAAAGCACTCACAATTTCAGTAAAATTCGTGATTTGTAATACAGAATGTTATTTTGAAACTAAGAAATAGAACTTTAAGATTAACCGATAAGTCTAATATTTCGTAATTGTACAAGAGCTAGTCGGGAAAAAGTTTATTTTATAACAGCTGTTTTTTTGATATATTAAAGGTACTCTATTTAAGGTAGAGAGTGATGTACTGTCTGGCACCTGGGACCGGATGCGTTTACCATCCCCCCCTTCCTCCAGGTAAAAATACCCGATTTTAAAATCCTTTAAGACATTTTCTTATTCTGCAATTTTTTTATGCCTTTCTCTCACGTCAATTGACAATTGCCAGCCAGTTACACCGTTAGTAAACCTTCGCCTGACGAATCAGTTAGTGAAAAAAAAATATTTACAATTTATTTAACTTGTAATGTTGGTATGTGTGTGTGTGCGGCACGAATATTGGAGCTAAATTAGAACCACTTCCCGATGTCCGAATGGGCTCAAATTTGATGTACTTATGTATCTTCAGTGGCAATGCAATAATATGGTATCATGGAGATGTTCTGATGATGGAGCCGGAAGACGGCCATAGGAACTTCTTAACTAAACAATTGAGTCTGGGCTCATTTGTTTTGTCTTGGTGTGTACTTTGGTGCTACATGATATCCTGGGTATGACGATGAAGTCGGAAGATGGCCATAGGAACTTCTGAACTAAAGTAAGCCAACCGAGTTCGAGCTCGATTGATTCGTCTTGAGGAGTACTTTTTTAACCGACTACAAAAAAGAAGGAGGTGCTCAATTTGTCGGAATCTTTTTTTTATGTATGTTCATAGATTACTCGAATACGCCTTTACCAATTTGAAAAATTCTTTTTTTGTTTCAAAGGGTTATACTTCCCAGGTGGTCCAATTTAAATTTTATCGATATCAGTCAAGCGGTTTTTAAAAAATCAACAAATATCTAAAAATTGTATACATCAATGATATTTTCGTTTACTCCGAAACCTCCTTGTCGCTGTCTCATTGGAGCAGTGCGTTTAGTTGGTCTACCCATATTATATTTAAAGAAAATACATCTACTTTCCACTAAAAAGCACATTGAAGTCGGTGATGCTTTTTTTAAAAGATAATTTATTAAAAATCATATCAACACTAAAATAAAACTTAGTTTGTATAAAAGATTGTTTTACAACTAATTTATTTCAATCGTTAAAGCAAAATAATTACAATGAAAAATATTATTTTTCCAAGTTCAATAATAATTTTTCGGCTATTTTAGTTAAGTTTAGTTTGAACACACCTGTGTTGAGTTCAGGCGACCTTATTTTATTAAAACTGGTGAAACTCAGTTTTATGTAGGTTGTGGGTGCTTCATCATCAGGTTCCAAGCAAAAATCTTTTTTGCAATAATTTCTTAATCTTTGATTTGAAGCTTTAAGAATCTTTTGTTTTACTAGCATCTTCCATTAATTAAAAATTGCTACCCTCTTTAATATTATACAAATATTTCTATCTACCTAATGGTTGATCGCAAGAGATCAGGAATCGTGAGAAGCTGGACAATTCAAAGATTCAAAGCATTTAGTATTCATTTTTAGAGTTACGTTCCTCAAAAGGAAAAAAGGAACCCTTTTAGGATTACTTTGTTGTCCGTCTGTGTGTCTGTCGATCTGTCAATACTCTTTTCTTCAGGAACCTGTGAAGGTATCAAGTTAAAATTAACATCTAATACTAATGTCAGCAGTTTCTTGAAGCTCTAAAAAATCAAGCTTCTAAGTCAACGCAATCAAAAGATACGGCCATTAAGCCTTAGATTTTTAACAAATTTGAACATTTCAGAGGTAAATCAAAACCTGTAGGGTACTTCCCATTGACCTAGCATCATGAAATTTCTCTCTGACAAGGACAACTGACATAAGTGTTAATTTCAATTTGATGCCCCAAGGGGTTCCTAAGAAAAAGGGCCTTGACAGACTCACAGATAGACAGATGTAATAACAAATTAACGGCGTTCGAATTTTTTCCTTAACTTGTGCTGTAAGACCTTCTTCTTTAGATTGCGTTGACTTGGAAGCTTGATTTTTTTACAGCTCCAAGGGACCGCAGACAAAGTATTTGGTATTAATTTCAACTTGATGCGCCCTCGAGTTCCTGGGAAAAGGGGTCTTGACAGACAGACAGACAGAGAGACAACAAAGTGATTATATAAGCATTCCTTTTTTCCTACATTAGGAACGGAACCATAAAAGAACAGAAAAAAAGTCTGGCAGCCACACACAATAGAATAAACACAGCACAATGAAAGTGCTAATAAATAAGTAACTAGTAAGTTACTAATTTCCATCAAGATATTATGTACAGTAATAATAACTCAGTGGTAATTCCAGATCTTCTATGAGACAAACTTACTTCCACCAATTCCTAGAAAAAATCTTCCTGGAAAGATCAGACGTATCGAGCAAGTTCTGAATTATGAACTAATCAATTTAACTAACATTACTCAATCCAGGAACTGACATGAGACCTCTGGTGTTGAATATTCTTCTCACAACACAACTTCAATAAAATTATTTACCTCTAACATTACAATATGTACTGCAATATCTACCACACTTAATAGTCATTTTACGGCATTCGTAGCTACAAAAGCTACTTTAGGACATGAGTTTTTTATTTTTCATTAACAGGAATAGAAAAAATACATATTTCACAAAGTATATAGAATCCTTAAAATATTTATAATATCAAGGCCACACAATATCTTCAATCCAAGGTACGTAGTATTTGACCCGAGTATATATTCCAGCCCCGCCGGCGACTCCACATTCTCTTCCAAACGATGTCACTCCCAGAATCGTGAACACACACATCTCATGACTCTTAGACTGCAGGGGACCACCGCTATCTCCCTGAAAAATACGAAATCATTAATTAATATTATAAAGCACAAACGTAGTTGGTGATAGGTTTTGAGTAATTCACGTCAGCCCAAAAATTCGTCATTTCAAAGCAACTCCACTTCAGATACGAAACTAATTTCAGGCTCTTTGGTATCTTGTTCTTTTATAATTAAGTTCTCAAAAAAGCACACGGCTCTCTCGGAGGAAAGCTGAGGATCTTATGGAGAAACCGTTGTTAAGTCCCTCAACCAACAACCGCACACTTTGGGAATTGAAGCTGGGAAGGCAATGGATGACAAGGGATAATGCTCACACTCCCCAAGTGTAATCCACAGCTGGAGCAGGTCAGGGTCGCATAGCTGTGGCTCGATCTAGCTGTTGTCGGGAGTCCGAGCAAACAACTCTGAGCTCCCGAACATCAATGAGAAGTAGTCGGAAGTCGTCAGAAACTAGTCGTTAATGCTTACGTAGTTTCTGTAGTCCAAACATTACCTCGCAAGTGTCAGTAGGTACGGGCTGGGATTCTACGTCTCCATAACACATTTGTGTAGATGTATCGTAGCCGTTGACCAGGTGCCTGTGTTTTGGGTAGTGTTCTGAACATTCTTCTTCAGTAAACATGCGCAGGTTCACCTGTAAAACCACTTAAGTTTTATTCCATTCGGTTTAATGTGTTTACCAGTGTCCGTCTGAAGGTCGACTGTAATTAGTAAAATGATTGTTAACTATAAACTTTTTTTTTGGTTATTTATACAGGATGTTACAGAAAAGCGTAATCATACTTTAGGGTTGTATAGTAGACCCCTTGAGTAACATAAAGCGCTAACAATTTTAGGAAAATTCGTAATTTTTTATTAAGAAATCTTATTTTGAAAGTGGTAAATTGAACTTGAAAATTGACCAATAAAGCTAAAGTTAATACTGCGTAAGACAAAGAGGGCTGACATGAATGAAAATGTATTTGATACCAAGGATGGCGAATGTGCGCATTTTTCTGAAAATGTCAGTATAAAAATAAGAAAACAGACAGTATAAAAATATGTGACGGTACATGGCGAAACGAAAATATCAAAAATATCAAAAAAGTGGAGGTGGATGAAGAACCTTCTACCTCACGATGTCGACGACGGCGGGCGTGCACCGCTGAGGCAGTCAGCCTGTGACCACGGCCAGTGCAACCTTGCATACCTTTTCGTGATCGCGTTAATTCCCGTTAATACGTAGATAATATTATATCATGGAACGCGAAAGTTTAAAAGTTAGTATAAGAAAACAGAATTGGAAAACGAGAAAAATCATAAAATGTTATTTAGAAATGTACACTTACACTGGGAAAAGCATTTGCCTAAGAAAACAGAATTTGCCAAAAAAATATTTTTAATAGTTACACTTTTTTAAAGCTACATCAACTATTTTGCCGGCTTCACATAACGCTCCTAAAATTTGACCTGTTTGACCATAGATATCTACAAATAAAGGTACAGCATTGTAGTCCTGATGAATGACGTAAAGTACAACAGAGCTGAAAATTAAAAAAATATCACACAAAAATTTAACTTTCAAAATCTTCACGATATGTATTGAAACTGAAAAATTGGTATTACATTAATATTTTAGAAGTGAAAGGGCCTATTTTTTTTTTATTATAATCAGAAAACAAACAGTATTAACAACAAAATAGATAAAAACAAATATTATAGCTAATAATTTAACAGCATAACAATGAAGCTTGTTTTTTTAAGAAAAAAAAAATGATTACAATGATGGTGTATACTATATCTAACCATAATTTATACTACATCACTCATAACAATACGTCGTGAAGTGCATATACACAGTTATTGAAACACTTCGAACCTATGTTTAGAGGGTTTGATTAAATACATTCGGCTCAGTAGTGAATAAGTCAAGTTCAGAAAAGTCAACCACCCTATTGTAGCACTTAACGGATTTTATAAAGAATGAATTCTACCTCTGATTTGTGCTGCAGTGGGGCTCGTTAAGAATAAGAAAAGGTATCCTTACAGATCTATTAGGGGCGCGTACTGAATCTTGGAGAGAAGTTGTGGGGTGCCGATGTAAGATTGTACTAACTTAACGAGAAAAGAGATATCTGATTTCTATAAGTGGTAGTAAATGCACCTCGATTCATAATTAAAACAGCGGGTTTTACACTTGTACTGAAGGTATCTTGTAAAGTTTCGCTGGATAGATTCCAATCTTGAAATATGGACGTCATGTTTACGCCATTCAATAAATTTCTATTAAAAACTACCAATACTACCTAAACCTATTCCCTGTCTACGACATACCCTCTGTCCATCCCTTTCTCGCAAGCACTGAAGAGAGAAGACAGAACATTGAATTACTCAAATTTGACGAGCAAACGACGAGCAAGTTTGAAAACTGACCCGTTGCAACTCATACGCCTGCGCGAAAATAAGCTTATATTATACCGCAATAACAATTACCGTGAAATATTGGAGAAAGTGCTGTTCCCTTAATGGACTATTCGAATAGGGAGAACCATACGCCTATTGACTGGCATTGCGCGTAGTGAGTGATAATATTGATGAATCAAGACCTGCGTATACGACGCCACCCGGCCGCTGAAATACAAGCATCGTGGCATCTCGAAGCCAAGGTGAGTGCTTGCCAATAACTCCTACCTTCCCCACCACGTCATACATTGGATTCAAAACCTGTAAACAATATTCAAGTGGGCTTCGGACAAAGGAACAGAACAATATTTTGATTATTTTGACTTCCGTGAACTGGGAGCATGATCTTTTTAAAAACCATGGCTTTTAAAAAGCATGTTAGCTTTATTATCTATGTGATCTATGTGCTTCTTATACGTAAGTTTAGAATCGTGTATCACACCTAAATCTCGTATGCAATCTACTCGTTTCAGATGCTCATTCTTTAGAGTGTATGTGTGAGATATACTGTTGGTTTTGCGGGTGAATGTGATTGTGTAACATTTAGATACGTTGAGTTGTAGATTATTTAGCTAACAATAGTTTTCAAGTCTTTCGAGATCTAATTGTAAAGAGTAGCAGTCTTCGACATTGGTTATTTTATTTTAATTTTCATATCATCTGCGTAAAGTAAAATTCATGAATTTTGAAAGCAAGTATTAATGTCATTAAGTAATAGATTAAATAAAAAGGCCCAAGCAGCGATCCCTATGGAACTCCTGACGGGACTACATGCCACTTCGACACAACACCGTTGATTGCAACAGCCTGGGTACGATTCTGTATATAAGACGTCATCCATCGGTATAAGTTACCATGAATGCTAGCATAATAAATCTTCTGTAAAAGTATACTATGGTCAATACGGTCGAAACATTAACTGTAGTCAGTAAAAATACAGTCCAATTGGCCGCCATCGTCCATACAGGATGTAGTGAAATCGATAAATGGAAGTAGGTCAGTGGTGGTGGATCGCTTTTTAAGGAAGCCGTGCTGTTCGGGAATGAAGGCCGAAGAAAAGAGGTGCTGTATACTTGCGTGTGAATAAGGCGTTCAAGTATTTTTCCAAACAGACATAGGTTGGATATGGGTCTGTAGTTGTTGATATCACCTTTATTCCCACTTTTGTGTACTGGTGTTATGTATGCGTACTTTCATATACTAGGCATAATTCCCTCCTTAACTTAGCACTCACTAACATCGTTATTGGCTTAGCTAGTCCTTTGGCGCACTTGACAATGAATAATGGCGGTATATTATCAGGACCCGCGCCTTTGGTGAGATCTAAAGATTCCAGGAGCCTAAGCACATAGTTGGGATTTATTTCAATTTTACGTATATTTAGTGCAGAATGAGTAGGGGGAACATGCATTAGGCTTGAGGTATTTGAACTTATATCTGAAGAAAAGAAGAAATTCGACTGGAAGTATGTTGCAAAAGCATCACCAATTTCTTCACTTGTTCTGTAGGATCGACCTTCTAAAGACATAGTGGAGGGGACAGTGTTAGAGCCTTTTTTGTTTGCTTTTTAGACTAGAATTATACCATAGTGGGTACTTTTGATGGGTAAATCATTTTGTGAGGTATGTAATTATTAATTAAATTGTTAAGACTGTTGTAAGAAATATCAACCGCGTCGTCTAATGAATTGCTAAGGAGGTGGTCTTCCCATCCGTAATCGTTCAAAAATTTATTAATGTTTTCGTAGTCCCCAGACTCAAAAAATCATTTCGTCTTGGGATTCGATTTTAACGGCACGTCAAGATGGTTGTTCAGTACAATATCAAGAGATTTCTGATGATCATCTTCTGGAACGAGAGGGTATACACAGACGCTAACACATAAATGAATATTACTATGTAATACTGATGTTGATGGAATGTCCGAAAATGTCACCATAAGAAAAAAAAGATTATTGCAATTGACAAGAAAATTGATAATGAGTTGCTTAAAATGTGCACCTACGCCAAGACAATGAAATTATAATATGATATACAATAAACAAGAAGGAAGTAGGTTATATAAGTAATTTAGTCAAATTATAATAATATTAAAAATAAGAATAACTCCACACATCTCACACACAATAGGGAATATGCATGTTGTTTAAATTTACTTGATTAATTTTCCCTTGAATCTTTATTGTCCACATATTATGCCTAAACAATTATTTTCTTATTTAGTTCGTCTTTAATTGCAAAAAATATTAATTAAAATATGCAAAATAACGGAGCGAAATTCAACTTTGCAAAACGCTTCACTATTGGTCGAAACAAAACATGACGTCAAATTCCCCGTCCTGTCATTTATCGGCGCCTATATTCGTAGTGTTACGGAGAAAGATAGGTGTTTCTGTGGTTTTTGCCCTTACCTAGTGCAATTTAAGCATTCTAGTGATATGAGAAATTATCTAGGACGATGACTGAATGTAGTTTTGTCAAAGAACAATCGGACAATCTACCGAAAATAGATGCATTCATGATGACTACATATTTTGCATCAAATCCAGATTTTACGTCTACTGAGGTCAAAGGAGTGAAATCCGCAAGGTAATTATTATAATACTTGTTATATTATAATCTAAAGGATAGGTAAGATATGTATAGTTAAATATATTCATGAAGTTTTATTGGACTTTTGTTACCTAGTTTAAGTAGACAAGCAAGTTGCCTTCTGCTTGATATTTAAAACCAACATAAATGGCCTACTGCTGACTAATTCACACTTCAAACTATTCAATGCAATGCAATTAAATTGTAATATGCTTACATTAAAGTGATCTTCACAACAATATAAACACGATATTGAAGATACTTCATCTCTTCTCATTAATTTACACCATTGTTTTCGTATTTTACATTATTATTTTGTACAGGAAAAAATACTGTATTGGGTGTACTTCTTATAGTGTTTTTACACTTAGGGACAAGGCAATACTTATAAAATGTTTTTTAAACTTTATCCATCGTCTATTAATTACAATACATAGTAATTACAACTGAAAATCGGTATAAAATTACTGTAACACTTCAAGTAAGTATACTAAGTTTATGAAACAAACACTGAGCGTGATATCTGACGTCATCCAAGGCCCGCGAAATATGGCGGCGTTCAAACAGATCAAATTTTCTCGATGTTTTCAATGTTATTTAAAAAATTAATTTGAACATTGCCAAGGTTATTTATATTTTTTATTAGAGTAGAATGATGGAACAAGTCAATAAAAGATAAAAAAAAAATACATGCATATTCCCTATTGTCTGATACCAAACTAGGCAGAGCCTATACTGCAGACTGCAGCTAAACATACTCATATATTTCCAAATACATACATATTATAGATAAATTACACCCAGACACAGAACTAATTATCGTGCTCATCACACAATTATTTGTCCTGGGTGGGAATCGAACCCACGACCTCTGGCTTAGTAGTCAGGGTCACTAACCACAAAACCAGTCAGGCCAGTCAAATAATAATAATCCGATATCACTCCCAGAATCGCCTAGAGGCTCGTAAACGGATGAACCGATTTAGATTTAATTTTATTGGTTTGTGAGATGGCTTAATCGAAAGTGTTCTTAGCTATATTTCAAGAAAATCTGTTCAGCCGTTAGAAAACCATCAGCTCCTTTCTAACTGTTGAAGGGATTTTGAGTCGGGGGTAATATTAATTTATACTCATTAACATTTTGTCAATTTGGCCTGTTGATGTTCCTGTCCTTGTTGTCATTTCAATCACAGGACGGACATACGGGTACGCTACTCCAAACTCTTCGAGCTACTGCAGTCTCAGTCCCACTTCCCCATCCAAGACTTGCGGTGTCCCTAACCCTAGCTCCCTCACTTTATTTGTTTTCCTTATCCCAATTTACATTCTTCCTTTGTCCCGTCTGTAAATGATTCCCAAGGAAGGTTGGCGTCAAACCAGCCGGCCATATAATAAACCAGCCACAACCCTTTGCCATGTTATACATGCCGACCGAAATTGGAAAAAGGACAGGAAGATCTTCTTCTTCATAGGATTCAATTGTTTTTCACTGTCATTCATGGTACTCACAGATTGTAGGATGTCAGCCAAACTTTGCTTGTTTCCAGAGGCTCCCCAACCGGTTGCGTCCGCGGAACTATCCATCATATCATCAATATGGAGACATGCTGGGAGGACTTGAGAGCTGAATGAGATTCTGAGGCAGAAGAATTTGTATAATAATAATATGCGGGACGCATACGCATGTCATGTTACACTGTGTTTTCTACACCCCAAAGTAGAACCTTCATAATAATCGCGTACATTTAATTAACTGACTGCCGAAGGAACGTTATGTTTTTGAGCGTATGTAACTCTTAATCGGTCAAAAGTACTTGTGTGACAGTGTAAGGGTAAAGATAAGGGTTCTTTGGGTTGTGATTTTACTTATTCCCTGTCAGTTTCCAGTAGCGCGATATCATGGTACTTGGAGGGTGGTTTGTATCCAGGGTGAGCAATGGCCCTCTTAACGTTGTACCTCTGCCATAGACTGGAAGGATCTGACCGTTGCAGTATACCCAGGGCGATATACTTCACCGAACCTCTGAGGATTAATAACATTCCTATAAGGTCTTTATTCTCTTTTGCACCTTTATAATGTTGGTGTCCATTCTGGTAAAGATTAATCTGTGAAATTATTTTATTTTAGTCAAAAGATTTAAGTATCGTCGTTTAAGTAGTTACACCACGGATGTCACAATCGGCACCTTTTTAGGAGGGAAAAAAACTGTTTCGTCGTGTATGTGTTCGCGACGAAAAGAGTACTGCGCAAGTGCGAGTAACACTTGCACAGTACCTGTTTTCTAAATGAAAAGTCCTACCACCCTATGTCCTTTTCTGAGCCCCTGACGACATAAATGCAAAATTTATCTATCAACGCTTGAGTAGTTAAGGGAATCGTAACAAAAAAAACAAACAAACTCACTTCTATATTTATAATATTAGGTTACTACCCGCCCCGCACGGGTATCGGACACATCTTCAACGATCATCAACATATTTCAATCAATTTGCATAAAATCTTAACAAATTAAACCTTCCTCATACATCACTCTGTTCATTAGTGAAAACCGTATGAAAATCCGTTCAATAGTTTTTCAGTTTATCGCGAACAGACAGACAGACATGGGGGGGGACTTTGTTTTATAATATGTACTGATGATTCAGTTACTATAATATTCAAAATCGATGGGTAGGTAACGTTTAATATAATTTTGAAGCATCAGATATCATCTACTGTTATTGAATCACTTGTGTAAGGTTAGGTTAGAACAGACACCAGAGGCAGCGGCCGCCGAGCACCAGATCCCTTCTATTGTTGGAGAAGCATTTGGTTTAGATGAGGTTATAACAGTATGATGTTGCCTAATATTTACCTATTCATTACAGATATTTGACTGAAAATTAGTAATTATGAATATTAGGTCAAATGAACGTTATATAAAAAGAGCATTATACGAATTGAAAATTATGTGAAATTATTGTATACTAAATGTTATTAGAGCAAATGAAGATTAGTTAAATTTAAATTTAAATTAATATGAAATTAAGTTATTTTAATAGCATATAAAAATTATATCGTGTGAATGTTATTTCAAGTCATATTATACTATCTGGTATTATGCCACATATTACACATTACACATTATTATATTACAGTTTTTGGTACTTTGTATTAGTCCAAAATTGATGGAGTTGGTTATTAGTAATTCCTTACTTACACTCTAAGATTAGACAAGCAGTGAGCTGCAGTGAGGATGAATCTTTCACTGATCACCGTTCCTCCACAAAGCCAGTTCGCTGTGTCAATAGTATCTCCGAACCCAAGTAATGCCTGTAAAAAATATTTTAAGGAACTATTTACTAAGTCACCATCAATATCGACTCTCATTACTAAGCAATACAGTGCAATGTAGAATCCACGTTGTTTAGGGAGCCCTATTGCTCACGGGTTGAGTTTGTAACTTAATAATTTATCATAAGAAGTTAATAAAAGATGCATATAGGTCTTGAAAGAATGGTTGTAATTTGGAATTGTTGGGTTTTAATAGCAAAATCCACCTAATTTTATGAAAAAGAAGGCAAAAATACCTGGAAATTCAAATAGTCAAAACTTGTAAAGGGATAGATTTTTTTCAAAAATTCTTATTGTAACTGCATGCTAGAGTCATGCCGTTTCAGTGGTTTAGGTAAGTGTTCCTCTTTCAAATACTCCCTGTATATTATAGTAACATCAATAGTATTATTGTTAACCCCTCCGGTTAAGCTAAGTTAGGAGTGGATTCACCTCGCTACCGGCCGTCATACGTTCCATGGCCGGTAGCGACAGGAATTTCACCGCGGTCGCGACCTTCTGTGAGGACGTCATCTCGCAGAAGGAGGCGGCGGAACGGGTCCGGAAGGACGATCTCCACTCGGACCAAATTCGCCTCTGCCTTACCAGCGCCTCATGCCGCCCTGAGTGTGGCTGCGGGTGGACGGGACGTGTTTTCCCCTCCACCCGCTGTAGTGGCCCTCCGCGAGTAGGCGGCGTCCACGTGTGCCTGAACGTTGCCTAATTGAGAGGTCTTTTACCCGGAGGTGGTGCCCGCGCTTTTGCGGGCAGGCGCCAGGCTGGGTCCAGATGTCTTAATAAAAGCTGTTCCCGGATAGGGATCAGCTTTTATTAAGACGTAAGAATAGGAGAGCCTATTAAAGGCGCAGTACGGCACACCGTGTGGTTTTAGTCGGTTCAATTCCGACACACCGCCCCCCGAGAACCCCGGTGGGGTGACGGGATTCCACAAGCACAAAAAAAAAAGGAGTGGATTCACGTCAATAGCTTACTGGGTGGGGTTCAAACCCACAATTAGCCATTACGCTATAATAAAACTGAAGAGTTTGTTACTTTGGTTAAATGCGCTATTTTTTTAAACTACATGTCGGATTTATAAAAAATTTATAGCATTTGACAGCATAATTCTGCAGAATGTTTAAAAGCTTTTTACCATCACGCTACGACCCCAACGAGAGGAGTACTAGAGGAGACTAAAATCTCAGGGCATCTTTATACCATATATAATGATGACAGTAGAGGAAGCATGTGAATTACGTAAAGACAGAAGGTAGAAAATTGTAAGTCTTTGTATGTATGTATTTAAAACTCACCATGTGTGGAAACTCTTCCCTTAAGGCATTACGACCACCGGCCGCGTAATGACCGCCAGATATCCGCAATTCGTACGTACAATTTCTTACAGTATCCAGTCTCTTCTTGGGTACTATACGAAATAATTGCTTTTTGCATGGATAGTCCAAAGTATGGATATAGTCCAGGCATTCTAAAACAAAGGTTTAAAGTAAATCATCTTTTTTTTCCCACGAAAAGATGAGTAAACTGCGTGGGAGAGGATAATTATGACTAAAAGGCATATAAGCAGAGAAATAACGAACGATATAGTAGAATGGATCAATAACGCAAAGTAAGTAAAGTGTAATTGTTTCTGTAAATTATTGTGAGAAGTTTAGTTAGGACCCTAGTAATGACCGCTCAGCCGCTAACTAATCGCCGTTATATATCTTTCTTCTTTCTCGTGGAAATGATTCCATATATCCTCATATTACTCCTACGGTACACTGCACGGTTGTGGGTTGTCTCTTTTGTTGTATTGCTCGCTATCATATATGTTTTTATTGTTTGTGGCTAGGTTATTGGTGGTCGTCACTGGCTTCTTTTTCCTTCTTCTATATTCATGACTCTTTTAGTCACATGGTTATCATGGCGCTACATCGAAAGTTCGTACCAGCGCCAGCGGCTTTCTCAGTTTTTAATAAATCTCAGTGACTTTAAAAGGACCACGGATATATTCGTTTCTTATCCAGACCAGCGTAACATCTTCATCTCTGTGGTGTAAATTTTCTGTGCATCCTTCTTACTTATCGGCTGGCACTCAGATCCATATATGTAGTATGGGTGCTTTTTTCTATACCCTTCACTTTATTCGGTATACGGAGATAGGATGCCAGGTAACGATCTCTATTTTAGCCAGGCTACCTAGATTCTATTGTGTATGTCTCTCTCAACACAAGCTTTTGGTGTTACGATGAATCTGAAATACTTGAACTCTTCAACTATGTCAAGAGGTGGGTGGGTATGACATGTCACCCACAGTAGCTCCGTAGAAGCCAAAAAAAAGTTTTGTTCGTATTTTATATTCAAATTCAAGACATTTTTTTTTTTCAAAGTTTAATTACATTTTAATAGATTATAAATATAATTTTGTGCAAGGAACCCCCACGGGCGTCCCCAGAACACACTGGTGACTTCCACATACAGCAACAAGAAACATCTACAACCTACTAATCCTGCATCGAGAGTTCTCGCGCCGATTAGTATATACAACTTCCCAACATCAACCGTTGGGCCGCGGCCCGCCAGGCATGATCACCTAGCCTGGTCGGAGGATCCTCCCTTTGTGTTGGAGGGACATAACACCCGTTCCTTTACAGTGGTGACCCCGACGTGATTGGAAGCAGCCTTCATGGAGCAGATCAGCAGCATCATCATCGCCACCATCGTAGACACTCCTACAGCAATGAGGGGTAATCAAGTCTCAGCCAGCCAGCATTCTCGGCCTCAACAGAAATACCATACGCCTGCAGCGACCTCTCCAGCCTGGTTACCCCTACGGCCTCATCATCTAGGCACGGCACACTGCACCTACGATCCACGTGAGAAGAGCATCCCTCTCCCGTCTACGCAGCAGCCAGCCACTACGCAGTAACTGCCCCGACTCACTGGGGACTTCACCGCAGCACCGCAACACTGCTCGCAGCCCCGACTCACTGGGACCAGCGGACTTCAGCCCCGACTCACTGGGACTAGCGGCATTCAGTTCCGACTCACTGGAACTAGCGGAATACAGTAAAGTAAAAAACACTTTCTCGCCATTGCACAATTGTTTTTCTGTCCACCAAAATGAGTGAATCTAATTTTCTAATTTAAATTGTGACGTTTATGCACAAAGTTGGTTCAAGCATTTTCAGTCCGGTAATTTTTATGTCAAAGATGCAGCTCGCTCTGGTCGCCCTTAAACGGATAATGTCAACGCCATTTTTGAAAAAGTATAGCAAGATTGGCATATTAGTAGTTACAACATAGCTGAGGAACTGAGAATTGACCACGAAACAGTTTTGACCCATTTGAAAAAGTCTGGCTATACAAAAAAGTTCAACATTTGGGTGCCAGTGAGCTCACTGCAAGAAACCTAACGAATCGTGTACTAATTTGAGATTCTCTATTGAAACATAATGACACCGATAGATTTTTGAAAAGATTGATCACTGGTGATGAAAAGTGGATCACCTACAAGAACATGCGTAACGAACCGAAACCCAGATTAACGATAACGATAAACATCGATTCGTGTCTCTACTGCCAACAACTAATGAGACTCAAGAAGTCAAGAAAACACGGCCGTAATTATATCTGTAGAAAACAGTCTCACAACCACTGATATAAACTATGAAAATCACTAACTAACAGTAACTGCCAAGTTGTTCGTACCTCTATTCGCACTCAAGTGAATAGTTCTAGACTTATTTCTACCCTTTTATAATCCCAATATTCGTTAATATTTATCAATCGACCAATAGTATTGCGTTTCCGGTCTGATATGTGATACTGATCTAATAATCAGTCAAAATAATGTCTTTCAACTTATTTTTATTAAATAGTGAACTGTGTTATCATCTATTATAGTTTGTGCGTATTTTTAATAAAATAAATAAGAGTTCGATATGGCGACAACATATCCTTGAGTTTGATGGAATCAACGCTATTATTTAAATGAAATTTTGCATATCTCATTATTTACATTCACAATATTTTTTTTATTGCATGTTACCTACCCACAGCAGTGCGAAGTGTTTTAAAATACAGTTGTAGAGAATATGTTTAAATTAGGTGCTTACTAATTTAGAAAAGTTACTTACTGTCTTTAGCCTTACTCGTGCCAGTTTTAGTCAAGATTCCTAACATTGGGTTGAACAACAATAGTCTGTAACAAAACAATTACATTTTAGCAATAAATATCATGAATAATGTTCCTATCGATAGTTTTTCCATACAAACATTGGCGGGTGATATATTGCATTACGTGGATGAAAAGTTCCGATCGCCACCTTTGAACTCCATTATCACACCCTGGATATCACCTAGAACCAGAGTCATTGTCAAAACAAATACA
This sequence comes from Callimorpha dominula, assembly GCA_949752705.1. Classification (NCBI taxonomy): domain Eukaryota; kingdom Metazoa; phylum Arthropoda; class Insecta; order Lepidoptera; family Erebidae; genus Callimorpha; species Callimorpha dominula. The sequence continues at coordinate 9,052,056 of OX457017.1, read as the reverse complement.
ACGAGACCAAACTCAACGGAGTGGCGTTAGTTTATTACAGAGTTCCCATAGACACCATCCGGCTTCACCATCAGATCAGCTCCATGTCATAATAATATTACATTGTCATCCTATTTACATTTGCGTACAAAATTTCAGCTCAATTGGAAACCGGGAAGTGGAACAAATTTTACTTGCAATAGAGAAATGAAGAATGCTTATTTCAGTATGAAAATCAGTTTCACACTTTTTTATGTTGCGTCAAATATGTATAAACTGCATTATTAAGCCTGCACCGAGTATTATCTGAAATATAAACGTATATTGTAACATAACTTGCGAGTCAAAATTGAGAAATTAAATGCCAGTATTAGGTTATATATACAAATATTATTTTATTATGGACTCGATCCCGCGCGAAGAATCAGCGCAGGAATTCCGACAATGTCAAGTATTTTATAATTATACATGTTAAATAAAAATAATAACGACTAGCTGTACCCGCGGCTTCGCCCGCGTGGAAATCAATTTGTGACTATGTTTTTACCGGAAAAGGCTGCCTATGAGGCGGTAAACCTGCCTTTTCGACCTTAAAAGTGAGCATGAAGTTGCCTTCCTTAATTTCTTAATTTATTTTATTCCCAAACGAAGGTATATGAAAGAGACTATTGCACCTTTTCAAAAAATGTGCAGACAATGGACGAATGTCCGTCAAAAGATTTTGTATCGGTTGTGGTACTTCCTATATATTGGGTAGAATCATTTTGCCGGATGCACAGTGTGACGTTTATAGTCAGTTTAAAGTTGGACGTAGAATCTCGGAAGCAGTTGGAACTGCATGCTAGTCAATCATCCGGAGATTTGCCGTCATTCAAACTATTTAAAGAGTATTTAGAGACGCGGTATCGCGCTTTGGACTTTATACAGCCTAAAAGTGCACACTTTTATACAACGTCCCAACATCAACCGTTGGACCGCGGCCTGCCAGGATTGACCACCTCGCCTGGTCGGAGGATCCTCCCTTTGTGTTGGAGGGAAATAACACCCGTTCCTCTACAGTGGTGACCCCGACGTGATTGGAAGCAGCCTTCATGGAGCACATCAGCAGCATCATCGTCGCCACCATCGTAGACACTCCTACAGCAATGAGGGGTAATCAAGTCTCAGGCAGCCAGCATTCTCGGCCTCAACAGGGATACCACACGCCTGCAGCGACCGCTCCAGCCTGGTTACCCCTACGGCATCATCAGCGTCTAGGCACGGCACACTGCATCTACGATCCACGTAAGAAGAGCATCTCTCTCCCGTCTATGCAGCAGCCAGCCACTACGCAGCAACCGCCCCGACTCACTGGGGACTTCACCGCAGCACCGCACGCGGCCCCACACGCGGCACCGACTCACTGGGACCAGCGGACTTCAGCCCCGACTCCCTGGGACTAGCGGCATTTAGGTCCGTCTCACTGGAACAAGCGGAATACAGTTCCGACTCACTGGAACTACTCACTACTGGCCCTGGCACGCTCCTTCATTGAGCATAGATAGCTGACTCATCAAGATATCGACCTCCGGTCTTGGAGGGGAGTGATGTGGCGACTTCCACATACAGCAAAACATACTCCAACATCATCTTGTAAAGACGACCTGAACTACGAAGTAACTACTAATCCTGAATCGCGCTATAAGAGTTCTCGCGCCGATGAGTATATAAACAACTTCCCAACATCAACCGTTGGGCCGCGGCCCGCCAGGCATGATCACCTCGCCTGGTCGGAGAATCCTCCCTTTGTGTTGGAGGGACATAACACCCATTCCTCCACAGTGGTAAACCCGACGTGTATGTGGAAGTCGCCACATACTTAAAGGTAAGGTAAAAGTATACTGTATATGTTTATATTATACACAGATAATAGCTTAAGTGGTCGCCTCGCCACTACATCTCATCATCAATGTACAGAATTGGACCTGTTACAGTTTTATTATAAGTATAGATAAGTACGATATATATATATATATTATTTTATTATGGACTCTACCCCGCGCGTAGAATCAGCGCAGGAATTCCGCCAATGTCAAGTGTTTTATATTTTTACAAGTTAAATAAAAAAAACGTAGAAAATCGATAAGTACGATACATTATTGCTCTGAGTACGATACCAACAACGAGAAAATATATTGTGACACTGACTTTAGAGGTTTTTATTTTTATAATACCTGTGGCATCATGTTTTTGATAGAGATACCATGTATAAATTAAGGCAAAACTAACACTGAACTATACATTCACTACATAAACTACGACTATATACACGAAATAATAAGATTACTAAACTGCAGTATATTTTAATTTGACATTACGAGTTATTATGACGTATATTATTATTTAACCATATTATTTTAAAACGATGTTTATTTGCATTCAACCATTCATGGTTTATTTTTAATTATGGCAACATTTCGCTTAAAATGGAAACGGTCATTTATTCAAGTTTTAGTCCTTGTAAGATTTAATTTCAAACCCCAAGTTCTATAGAAGAGATTCAGGGTTGAAAAGTCACATTAAAACATTTTTTTTTAACATTTGAAATAATGACGCGAACGTCTAAAAGTGAAACCATGTGAAGTCAAATTCTCTTTTCATAACAGACAGACACTGGGATAAAAATGAATATAAATAAAAAAAGCCTTTATTTACTCTGACCTTTGCACAATTTGCAATATAATAAAACATAAAACTATACTAACTATACTATTCTAACTATACTTATTTCTATTTTGTCTGTATGTATATAACTTAACATTTAATATCAGTTACCAGGTCAGGCTGTCTTGCAACATAGGCCTCCTCAAGTTCCCTCCACATTTGCCTGTCCATTGCTGTCCTTCTCCAACCCTTGGGCAGATAGACTTCCCATCTTTTTTTCTGCCTTCCTCTACGTCTTTTTCCGTCCCTCGGGTACCATTCTTTTACTTTTTTGGTCCACTTTAATTTTGTTGATCTCATCATGTGACCAGTCCTTTTCCATTTCAAGGTTCGTGTTTTTACTTTAAAATTTGCTACTTTGGTGATGCTCCTAATTGTTGTAGCTTTCCTTTTGTCTTTCAACCTTACTCCCAACATACTTCTTTCCATTCCTCTTTGGCGTACACCCAGTTTGTGTTCAATTTTTTTTTGTGTTAGTGGCCAGGTCTGGCAGCCGTAAGTGAGACATGGAAGTATACAAGTGTTGTAGACGGTTTTCTTTTCCGAGATGGGTACAGATTTATTTTTCAAAATTTCACTTAAGGACCAGTTCTATGTCAGGTATTATTTATTCGTCTTTCTACTTCTTTAATTGATAATTCATCCATAGATATGACTTGACCCAGGTAAATATACTCGTTTACGTATTCTATCTCTTCTTCGTCTACCTCAATTTTGACTTATTTGTCATCAATTTTGTTTTACTGATATTCATCGTTAAACCTGCCTTTTTACTTTCCGCTGTTAGATGTTGTAACATTGTTCTTAGTGTGATAGGATCTTCTGCAAACAAAATGAGGTCATCTGCGAATCTCAGGTGGTGAAGTTTTTCCCCGTTTATTTGAATACCGAAAGTTTCCCAATTAAATTGCCTAAATATATATCCTAAAACTGCATTGAAGATTTTTGGTGACAGCGGGTCTCCCTGTCTTACACCCTTCTGTATTTTAAATTGATCTCCAATGCTTTCAAGTTGTACTCTTGGTGTGCTGTTGACGTATATGTTCTTGATGATGTCAATGAATTTACTTTCCACTCCTTGGTTTTTTAAAGAATCCCATATGTAATTATGCTTCAAAGAGTCAAAGGCCTTATTATAGTCTACGAAGGACAAGTAGTAAGGGCGGTCGTATTTGTTGCATTTTTCAATTATTTGCTTGACAGTATGTATATGATCGATTGTTGAAAAATCTGAGCGGAAGCCCGCTTGTTCTTTTGTCTGATTACTGTGTAGTTTTTTAGTCAAGCGGTGTAATAAAATTTAGCTGAACACTTTGTACAAGTTCGGCATCAAGCTGATGGGTCTATAATTGTTAATTTCATTTTTATCTCCTTTTTTATGTAGAAGAATTATTGTTGACGATGTCCATTGGGAAGGAATTTGTTCAGTTTCCAAAATTTCATTGCATATATGTGTAAAAGGTTGTGTTATCTCTTCCATGGTAAGTTTTAATAATTCGTTAGTTATCATATCATCTCCAGCTGATTTACCAGCTTTCTGTGCTTGAATGCCTCTTCTTACTTCACATTGAATAACGTATGGGATTGGTTCTGGGTTTGGATCTCCTTTAAATGTTATTTTGCTTAAGTATTCATTCATATTATCCGTATACAATTCTTTGTAAAAATCTGTTGCCCTTTGTCACACACAGACACTGGGATAAGTGAATAAAATAAATATCTCTCAAGTTGGACCAAACTGCAAACAGTGTTCAAAATTTCAATAAAATCGGTTCATTAGTTTAGGAGTTCATCGCGGATAAACAAAGTGACACCATATTTTTATAATGAATATAAAGAAGATTACATTCTTACCTCGTGTCTTCGACCAAGTCACAATCAGTGCAACATACAATTGCCGTTTTGCCTTCAAATGAACACAACTAAAACAAAAAAGATTTTCTTACTAACGGAATAAAAAATTTCAAAATAAAAAAATATGTACGATTTAAAATTTTTAACTTTACACATTCTACCCACTTTTATGAAAAAATACCTGAAAATTTAAACGGTCGTAACTTGTAAAAGAATAGTTTTTTTTTAATTCTTACAGTTACTGCATGTTAAAAGCATGCACATGCACTTTCAGTGATTTAAGTAGGTGTTCCTTTTTCAAATACTCTCTGTATAAATACGGCTCTAAAAACCGATAGAATCTAATACACAGGGATGTGTTCTATACATATATAATATTGTACATATCATTTATTTAAGGGCCGTATTTTGATTGTGAGCGAGTGATTTGAGTAATATACGAACAATAAAAACCTGTCAAGCTGTAAGGAATTTGAAACTTTGATATGCTCAACAATACTTCAGCCGTAGGATACACGATAGCCCATACGTGCCGAAGCATGGCTCTCCCACGTTAACCTTACATCCCGCCACCTTCTCAAGCCTGCTTCTGCTGGTGTAACGGACAGCCCTACCCGTAAAAATATAACTTCATTTTCTCACTGATGTCATTAGATCTTTGTGAGCTTGAATACTTAGATTTTTATCAATGGTAAACCCTAGATATTGTTGGAAAGATGTTCCTTATCGCACGTTACACTTTAGTAGCTCGGCAGATTGCGGGTACGTGAAAAAAAAAAAATTCTGACCGCGAGTTGATTTATTTTATTTACGCCATCTGTTGATTCTCTAAGTTCATCAGGCATCTTTCAATGATGGCGCAATTTTAATTTCGAGTTTTTACAATATTTACTGAATGATTTCTGAAATAAACTTATTAATATATAGGGCAAGGATCTTCGTTCCAAACGGGTGTCCCAAAGATACCTCTAGCGTGTTTTCTTATATAAATTAAAATAGTTTTTAAGAAAAATACTCACAGGTGGGAATCTCTTATTTTTAATGTCGTTAACGGCACTGAGACATTTGTACACAGTTACACACTGACCAGCCGTCCCATTCCAGGCACAGGTGGACCCTGAAGACAAACAAGAAGTTGTTATACTTATTCAATAATATCTGGGACATAATATCACTCAGCAGCATACGCAGTTAGAAAAATTCGTAAAATGACTGATATTGAAACAGCCAGATTAGACTATTTGAATTATTTTCATAGTATGATGTCGTATGATATTCTACCCTAGGTGAATGCCGCCAATATTCAATCTATCTTTGTGCTGCAGTAGAGGGCTTCCGAGCAGTTAATAACTTAGGTAATGAACACAATGACGTGTCATGAAGGTGGCATGTCAATATATATTTATGACAACTTTACCTGACCTTTCCTGAAAGATTTTCCTTCAGAAAAATATGGATCAGTTCTGTAAAAAAGGTGATATACATTCTTTTACTACACGTATTAAACATAAACCTTTGGTACCTGCCTCTAGACTCCAAAAAATAATATTCAAAACTTAAACTTGTTAAGACTTACTAAACAAGTTTAAGTCCACAGTAAAACGACAACTATGCCTTAAGGGCTATTACTCAGTAGTGGATTATATACAGGATAAAAACGTTTGGGATTGAATCGTTTTGGATTCACAGGCTACTTTATTCACTAAATAGAAATAATGAAATAATGTGAGCTAATATGTTTCTTCCTGTAGATCTCTTTTGGTTTTCTTTTCTTCTTCTTTTTTATTTTTTCTTCATTATCAGTTCCCTATTTTTTTTTTTTAATTAAAAGCCCTAGTCAGTAGAGCTTGCACAGGTCCGTATTTTTTTTTTTTTTAAAAAGACCACTCCCGCATTAGGAATATTCCTGTATCGCGGGGGGCTTCACAAACATTCAAACAACGGACACAAAGAACACCCAGACTCGGGACAAATATTTGTGGTTCACACAAATTTTTGTCCCGTGTGGGATTTGAACCCACAACACTCGGCGTGTCGTACTGGCGAGGTGACCACTTAAACCGTTGCGCCATCCGTGCAGTCTTCATAGCCTAATTTTGTTTTTTTTTTTACTTTTAATTTTAATAACATAATAACGCACAACAAAGTTGACGTAATAAAATTTTCTGAATACTGTTAAAGGTATCTGGTGCTGACCGTGAGTTTGTTTGCCCGATTTCTTCTCACAAAGCTCAACCATTTGAAAACGGGCGGTTTTAGATCAACACAGGCAGATATGACATTTCGGGGGGTGAACTTTCAAGAGGCGGCGCGATTGGCCACCAGGGGAGTCTCTCTGGTGGTCGAGCGCATCGAGGCGCTGGGCTTACGAGTGGCCCTGGATAAGGCGGAGGCCCTTTTATTTCATGGGCCCCGTCGTGGTCCACCCCCTGGCGCCTCTATCGTAGTAAACTCGGTCCTCGTAAAGGTTCAGGCCCACATAAGATATCTGGGCCTGATCCTCGACGGCAGGTGGCTCTTCGACGAGCACTTCCGACAGCTTGCTACGAAGCTGGTTAGCGCTGCGTCCGCCCTTGGGCGACTCTTGACCAATTTGGGCGAACCCAGCGTCGCTACAAGACGGCTGTACACGGGGGGTCAACGACAGGAATTTCACCGCGGTCGTGACCTTCTGTGAGGAAGTCATCTCGCAGAAGGAGGCGGCGGAAAGGGTCTGGGAGGACGATCTCCACGCGGACCTAATTCGCCGCCGGCGAACGGGTCGGCGGAGGCGCGCTTACTAGCGCCTCATGCCGCCCTGAGTGTGGCCGTGCGTGGACGGGTCCTCCACCCGCTATAGTGGCCCCCCGCTTAATCCGGACTATAAGGAGTGTTTTTAAGCAAAGTGAATCCAGCTTGGTACAAATAGTCATTAATTTTTAAGGATTCTAATACCTTGAAGTAAACATTCCTCTGTATACCATGCAGCAGTAATTGTCAAGCACAACCGTGGCCAATATTCCTCTCTTAGTAAAAAGTACATCAACCATTCTCGGTATGGTACTTAGATGCGGCCAAATTTCCCTCATTACAACACTTATTTCCTTGAAACATTTTTATTTAGTTAATCCACGCTTAAACTTATACAAAAAAAACTGCACGTCACAAGTGAAAACATAACTTCACAATGTATTTGCATAGGTATACATACACACACACACACACATCTGTATATATATAATTAGGTTAAAAATAAAAAGTAGGTAATAACATATCTAAATGTATACATAGGGTACACCGGAAGTTCTGCGCTCCTGGCCGCTCATAATTGTTTGAATTTCGAATGTTATATTTTTTTAAATATAAGAAACTCGGCTCCGTCTTACGAATTTTCGATCAGGTCACGTGTCACATCCCAAAAAGTGCACAATGCCGCTAAAGAAGTTTTCACTTCAATAATTACACGAATGTCATAAAGATAGGCCTGCCATTTACATTTGGAAAATTATATTAAAAATCGAACAAACTATTCTATGCCTCCAATTTTTTCTTCTTAACCTCAAATCACAATATTATGAAAACGTTTTGGGACAAAAAACGAGATTTTTTTTCTCTTCTCGTGTCAAATGATGAAAGCCGTTGGAATCTCGATGCAATTTTTTTCAGATCCGATGCAGAAATTGTAATGATTTTGTAAAAACGTTATTACACACTTTTATAGGAATCTTGATTGACAGTTGATTTTCTATTTTAATCAAAATTTATAGAAAATTGTTTATTCAAATTGTTGAAATTCACTAAAAAGAATCAATAATGATCCAAAAAAGTTAAAATAATAATTAATCCTCAATTGCGACGATACTCTAAGGCGTACTTGATCCCTAGACACTTTTGATGTGTGTATTAAGTAGATTTATCTATCTATATAAAACCTTTAAACGATCACTTCTTGTATATATAATATATATATATATATATATGATATAATCTGAATCTTCGAAAACGGCTCCAACGATTTTCATGAAATTTAGTATGCAGGGGGTTTTATAGAAAACGTAAAAAAAACTGAGCAAAGCACGGTCATCCAGGTACTATTATTTACTAAAGACTAGCAGCGCTCCACAGTTTCACCCGGGAATATCGGAATAAAAAGTAGCCTATATGTTAATACAGATCTCCAGCTATCTACATAGCAAGTTTCATCGCAATCGATTCAGTGGTTTTCGCGTGAAAGAGTATAAAACAGCCATCCATCAAATATTAGTGGGATATACAGTTTTACTCAAGTGTGTATTTCAGAGAGCCTAGTTTCGAACTCGACAGGGGCCCATTCGCCTGACACCGACCTGACCTGACACCTGATGGAGGTAACTTTACGCTTTGATGAAGAACCCCAGTCGGGCATTCCCGAAATAAAACCCTATAACTTTTATAAATATAACTATCTACTTGAAGTTAAAGACAACGATCAAACAATATTTTCGAATATCAATATCACTTAATAAACACTGCTCACCTTTGGACAACATCAAGTTTTGACACGACACATAAGAAACAACAACCAAAATAACGAAATGACGAATCATTTTAATAAACACACAACCTACTTGAGGAAAATCTCAAGAACACTAAAATAGTATAAAATTCTTGGTTTTTATTTATAAGCTTGTTTGACTTGTTATGTATGACCTTGTTTCTTACAATGTTTCAGAAACAAGATCTGACAGCACAAGTAAAGGAAAAATCAGAAAGTTTTGAATTTGTATTGTCGCCACATTAAAAACTCTTATTTATTTTATTAAAAATAGGGACAAACTATGATAGATGATAACACAGTTCACTATTTAATAAAAATAAGTTAATAGACATTATTTTGACTGGTTATGCCGGTAACGTAATACTATTGGTCGATTGATAAATATTAACGAATAATGGCATTATAAAAGGGTAGAAATAAGATGAGAACTTCACTTGAGTGCGAACAGAGGTACGAACAACTTGGCAGTTGGTGTTAGTTAGTGATTTTCATAGTTTATATCAGTGGTTTCGAGACTGTTTCTTACATTTGTTGTTATATCATTTAAAACAAAATAGTTTTTATGATTACAAACTTATATTTTGCGGTTGGATTGTTCACTTTATCGTACATCGCAACCGCAAAGTTTAGTTTGTCTTTCGAAAAAGAAGGGCAAAAGTCTTCGAGAATTAATTTACGAGATGAACGTACTAATTACATACAAGTTTTTTTGCTTACGGAACCCTCTAAGTGTGACCACCCCTCGTAAGTGACTACCGCCACCCATGGCCACCAGCAACTCGAAAGTCACAAGTGCGTTGCTGGCCTTTCAGATGGGAGTAGGGGAAGAGGGGGAGAGGGAAGGGTTAGGGCCTAAGGTAACCTCAATCACTCGGCGAAACACAACAGTAAGTAAACACAATAGTATTGCTTTACTGCCGGTTTTCTTTGAGGCCGTGGTATCACTCCGATCCAGCCGGCACTTTCTGTACTCCTGACAATATATGTATGTCTAATTTCAAAACAAACGCAGTTTTTTATTTCGGGATTTCATAATAACCTTTTATTAAAATTAATATTAATTATTATGAAACGCATTTATTTCATCACAATTAAATGAAAACAATTATTTTCTTTTTTTTTTTTGAAGTGGAATTCAAATTACCTGACGTGCAGGAAGCGGCCATTAATAATTGGCTTGGACAGAATAACAGCGGTTGGCATGCATTGCACTGTCATCCATATGCTGAGTCCAAGACCATTTTGTCTTCACAGCTTCACAGCCTGCGCGACGGAAGGTCATCGACCGTTCAGCTTCTACAAACATCGGGCACACTACTTGGCGCTCGATTATATAGAAATAAATTAAATTAATAATCCTTACTATAATATTGTAAATGCTAAAGTAACTCTGTCTGTCGCTCTTTCACGCCAAAACTACTGAACCGATTTAAATTAAATTTGGTACGCAGATAGTCTAGACCCTGAGAAAGGACATAGGCTACTTTTTAATGCGAAAAAAGGGATATAAGGGGTTAAAAGGTGGGGATGAAAAGTCGTATGGAAGTATCGTCAATTAGCCTCAATAATTGAAAATTTTACCCAAAGACACTATTCCACGCGGACGAAGTCGCGGGCATAGATAGTACAACTATGTAATACAGTCCACTTTTTTTTTAAAAACAGTGGTTAAAAGGAAACACAGAAACAAATTTGTAATTTCGGTAGAAAACATAAATTGGTATCAATGTTGCTATAGATTATTTTTCTAATAGTAATTAATACATTTCTTATAAATATACAGTTGGTTTATAGTCTTTGTATTGGTTTCATCATAGATTTTTTTATTGGAAAAGGCTTTTTACAATTTTATATTTGTATAATCTGTAGCTCACGCAACTTAGTTTTAGTGGCACTGCCCCATATCCATTATTGTAGTGAAACTTTGTTGTGATTCCAAATACAATGAAACGAAAAACTCACACTGTAAAGAGACAAACATATTCATAAATAGGATTTAGCCTAGATGTATAGATAATTATGTCTTAAAGTTTACGATGTATTTGTAAACGTGTTATTGTAGATACATAACAGAGCAAGGTCAAAGTGTCATCGCACTTTATCCGGCTAAAGTCTTGATAAGTATTAAATTTTAAATGTAATTAATAAGTTATAAATAATTGATCTATTTGTAACGGTGGGAGAGCCATGCTTCGGCACGTATGGGCCGGCCCAACCGGAATGATAAAATGGCATCACAGAAAACCGACAGTGAAGAAATGGTTGCATTGTATTTCGCCGAGTGAGTGAGGTTACCGGAGGCCTTAACCCTGCTCTCTCACCCTCTTCCCCTACTCCACCTTGGCCGCCAACGCACTTGTAACTTAAGTTGCAGGTGCACATGGGTAGCAGTAGTCACTGAGCACCGTTGTGATTTCAAAATTCGATGAAACAAAAAAGGGACACCTAAAAGAGACAAACATCATCATAAATAGGATTTAGAATACAAGTATACAGTGTTTCCTATAATCTTTGTCTTTGCGCCTGCGTACAACGAAGCCGTCAGAAAATGCATCAATGTCAACGTGGTGTAATTTTTGTGCATTTGCGTATAAAAATTCATTGCTTACTTAATTTATGTTGATTATTTAACACATCTGTGTTAATTTGACCAATAACTTTTATATAAATTATCTAAAATTAAATTTATTAACATTAGTAAATTATTTGTGTTGATTTTACTGTTTATTTCTCATTCTCTCTACCTTTCTGAAGTCTCACTTCTGCCGTGTTTTTTTGTTGTTATAGCTGCAATAGTATAAAATAAAATAAAAAGCCATTTTTTTCTTGCTAAATGTAAAACAGTATTTAATAATCAATATTATTTTTTAATGTTCATTAAAACTAATAAAAAAAATAGATATATATACGGGCTATTTACATGCATGCGTCACAAAATTTATCCGCATCATCGCCTACTGGCAGTGTTCCCAGAAGGCTGGCAGCATTGCCACGTTGAAGCGCAATGTTAATTCTCTGTGCAAGAAAAAGGCACGTCTTCTGGTCACGAGAAGTGTCGATCAGTCGCTTGTGTAAGTTGTATATAGAATATAATAAAAATTGTAATACTTATTGATACTAAACTTAGTTTGTCTCTATCAGTGTAAAAACATTTTTGGAAACAAACAAAAAAAAGTGTTATGATTACAGACAGATATGTATATCAATTTATACATTATTTAGATCATATCGATTGTAATATGAAAAAAGGCACAATTAATAAAATAAAAAAATATACTGTAGTTAAATGATTTTATTATCAATTGTACCACGTATGCCCTTCAAGTTGTTGATTATATAGTAGGAAAATGGATTTAAGCGAGATCGTGAGAGCGTGTAATTTTTTTTTGCTATTTCACATGACATACGTTATGTGAAATCGCAAAAAAAAAAATTATCAATCGAACCACCGGCAAAAAATAGTGCCCGTGGTCCACCTAGGTGGACTAAGCAGGTGGACAACGACCCACGTATGCCATTCATGCCTTGGTGAAATTTATGAACAATAAATCAGCGGACAAGCATCGGCATACGTCTAGGTCGGGTGCCTGTGGCTGAACTCAGTTCTCGCATTTGCAAAAAGAAAAAGAAAACTCACCAATCGAATTACGTATGCCGTGGTATACTAAATGTTTATATTAATTGTGAAAATAATTTATAACTAGTCGTCATACGTTTAAACTTGGGCCGACATTGTTTTTTCAATTATCACGTTCGTTCAATAAATTTTATTCTTAAATCAATTGAATCATTATTAAAAATTGTTGCATAAAACAAAGAAATACAAGCTGGCATACAATTATTGTAGGGTCCGGTCGTCAGAGAAACCAAAGAAGTTGCAAAATTTTGAATTTAATTTCTTCAACTTTATCACATATTTGAACATTCCGCAGGTAAATCAAAATCTATAGGGTACTTCCCATTGACCTGACATGAAATTTGGCACTGCCAAGGACCACTAACATAAGTATTTGATGTTAATTTCAATTTGATGCCCCAAGGGGTTCCTGAGAAAAAAGGCCTTGACAGACATACAGATAGACAGACAGATGTAACTACAAATTAACGACTTTCGGATTTTTTACTTTACTTGTGCTGTGAGACCTTGCTTCTGGCCGACTGTTCTTCTTTTGATTGCGTTGACTTAGAAACTTGATTTTTACAGCTCCAAAGGACCGCAGACATATTATTAATTTCAACTTCATGCGGCCTTGGGTTCCTGGGAAAAAGTGGTCTTGACAGACAGACAGACGGACAACAAAGTGATCCTATACGGGTTCCTTTTTTCCTACTGAGGAACGGCACCCTAAAAGAATAGGAAAAAAGTCTGGCAGCCACACACTATAGAATAAACACAGCACAATGAAAGTAGTGTTACTAATTCCCATCTAGATATTATGTACAGTAATAATAACTCAGTGGTAATTCCAGATCTTCTATGGGACAAATTTACTTTCCCCACTTCCTAAAAGAAATCTTCCTGGAAAGATCAGACGTATCCAGCAAGTTCTAAATTGTGCCCTAATCAATTTAACTTGCAAAACTCAATCTAGGGATGAGACCTCTGGTGTTGAATATTCTTCTCATAACACAACTTCCACAAAATTATTTACCTCTGACAATACAATATGTTCTACAATTTCTACGACACTTAATAGTAATTCTACGGCATTCATAGTTACAAAAGCTGCTTTAAGACATGAGTTCTTTATTTTTCATTACCAAGAATAGAAAAAATACACATATTATAAAGTATATAGAATCCTGCAGCCCTCTTTTCATGTCTATTTCTCTTTCCATCCAATGGTTGCCTGGAAGAGATCGCAAACTGCGATACGGTCGATAATTGTACATAGTATTAGCTAGTAAGTATTTAGATATAAGAAAATATTGTAATCTGCTCTGTGTCCAATAACGAGTACATCTATCTATCTATCTATCTACCTATAAAGATTTATAATATTAAGGCCACACAATATCTTCAATCCAAGATACGTAGTTTTTGACGCGGGTATATATTCCAGCCCCGCCGGCGAATCCACATTGTCTTCCATACGATGTCACTCCCAGAATCGTGTTCACACATATCTCATGACTCTGAGACTGCAGAGGACCACCGCTATCGCCCTGAAAAATATGAATTCATTAATTAATATTATAAAGCACAAACATAGTTGATGATAGGTTTTGTTTAATTCACGTCGTCCCTTTTTCCTCAGTTGTTATTACACTTCAGATACGAAACGAATTTCAGGCTCTTTGCTATCTTGTCTTTTATGGTTCTAAGTCTTTTATGATCTTGACTCTGAATAAATTCACAAGGGCAGCTTACTGTAAATTATCCCTACCCTTAAGTATGTATACTCTATTGTATTAGGTATTAGTAACCTGTGATGATAGTTGTATGTGGTAAATAAAATAAATAAATAAATGCTTAAATTCTTAAAAAAGCACACGGTCCTCTCGGAGGAAAGCTGAGTATCTTATGGAGTAACCATTGTTATGTCCCTCCAATACAAACAAAGGATGGAGTATCATCCAACCAGGGTGGCTACTAGTCATCAGAAACGTAATTAAACACTCAAGCTTGTATCCCCAAAGAAGTTGGGAGAAGCTTATTAAACTATAATAGGGGCACGCCTAGTCCCATCAACCGCACTTTGGAAATTGAAGATGGGGGGGCAATGGACGACAAGGGATAATGCTCACATTCCCCAAGTGTAAGCCACAGCTGGAGCAGGTCAGGGCCGCATAGCTGTTGCCGGGATTCCGTGCTCCCAAACAACTCTGAGCTCCCGAACATCAATGAGAAGTAGTCGGCAGTCATCAGAAACTAGTCGTTACTGCTTACATAGTCTCGGTAGTCCAAACATTACCTCGCAAGTGTCTGTAGGTGCCGGCTGGAATTCCACGTCTCCATAACACATTTGTGTAGATGTATCGTAGCCGTTGACCAGGTGTCTGTGTTTTGGGTAGTGTTCTGAACATTCTTCTTCAGTAAACTTGCGCAGCAACACCTGTAAAACCACTTTATGAGTTTTATTCTATTCGGTTTGATGTGTTTACTAAGGTCCGTCTGAAGGTCGACCGTAATTAGTAAAATTGTTGTTAACTATAAACTTTTCTTTTTCGGCTATTTATACAGGATATTACAAAAAATCGTGATCATATTTTAGGGTTGTATAGTGTTGGTGGAGCGCCAATATATTTACAAAATGCATACATAATCGCACCATAATATATTTCGTTATATTATTAATTTCATAGTCTTTATGTAAACCACATTCTGTTTGTCGAATGCAATTAGTGCTGGTACTGCTGTAATATTGCCAATGTACTCGACGATCTCAAGAGATGGCGTTAGCAGTCTTCAAATAATGTAAACGCGCTGCACCTGATTGGTGCAAGAAAAAACGGACATTCCCTGCTCTCATCGCTTTTCGCGAAGAAGACGCCTTTAATATAAAAATTTTGTTCCGCCACGGACATCAGTTATATTTCTCGTGAAAAGAAGCTGATTTTCCGTTAGTCCTATAGCCGTGTAGTGTTTGGACTCGCTTGTAACCTTTACAAGGTGTATGTGGAGTGCTCTAGTCTTCGATCGTGACCGGCCGGTCAATACCTTTCAAGAGACCGTAGAAACCTCGCCGCTGCTCGCTGCCTTCTGGAGGATCGGGACTTGGTCGGTGTTGCAGGTTAGTGCTGGCATGATTGTTTTGATCGATAGAAGTGGTTTACTTCCCTACACCTCGTACGCTAACTGTTGAGCAATCACACCCTGGTCGGGCTATTTACACGCCTGACCATATAATTTGGTCCTTACGAGTACGGATAGGCCAGTGATTCACGTAAATATTGGTGAATTTACTTTTCTATTCATATCATAAAAAAGATTCACGTAATTCTAGTGAATTCTTGCCGCCATTTTTCCTCGCTTACAGATTTACGTAAAATTGGTAAATTCTGTGTTTAAAACGCACGAGAACTACGTAATTATTGGTAGACTCGTATTTAAATATAATTAATTGTTAGATTTGGTGAATTACATATTAATTGGTAATAATATCCATTATACTCAATTTAGTTGAACTTATTTATACCTACCCACTTATTAACCGCTCCACCACTGTACTTTACGCTAAGTCATTTTAGGATTTAAATTTAACTTGTGTTTTTACACTAACTAGGTAGATATACCTATCACTTTGTAGTTGTATTGTGATATTATTTTATAAACATGACGGAAAGCGAATCAAGCCGCGAAGTCATGTTGGTTATGTTGAATCAAAAGAAAGAATTATTATTTCAACGTATTAATCGTATGTACACATCGTCGAAAGGTATAATTTCTTTCGATTCATCAACGCGAGCTAACGAGAATTTTCTGGCTGAAACGGAGATGATAGGTGAGTTACGCGATAAATTTGAGTCCATTGTTGATAAAATAAATAATATAAATTTGTTATCAAAGATTACGGTCAATCCCGAGTATTCTTGCCTCGATTCATTTGATGATTTATACTCGAGAGTTAAACGCGTTAGAAATAAAATATTAACCACTTCTAAGGTGCGTTCACTCGAGACCAGTAGCTCGATCAAGTCCGTAGTGAAATTAGAACCTTTAGTAATTCCGAGTTTTGACGGACGCCCTGAAAACTGGAATACCTTTTATCAGTCTTTTAAAGCTAATATTCATTTGAATCAACAGCTTTCTGACTCGCAACGTGTACAGTATCTAATTTCTAAACTCACCCACGACGCACTAAAATTCACTTCCGGTATTATTCCGTCAGGTGAAACATATAAAATACTGTGGGATAGTTTGGTTAAGAAATACCACGACAAACGCTCATTAGGTACATATTATCTCAATAATATACTGGACTTAAAAACTTGCTCGCACACTGCGAACGCTCTTGATACCTTTGTTAGTAAATACTCCGCTTCGATTTCAGCTCTAAAAGAATTAGGCATAACAGATCTAACTGATTTTATTTTTCTTCAATGCGCTTTGAGAAGGATGGATCCTCAAACCATCCAAGCCTTTGAACTTTCGACTCGGGATGTGGAAGTGCCTGCGACACAACAGCTTATCGCTTTTATACAAGATCAGGCTAAGATTTTGGAGCGCTCAAACCCGCGAAATTGGTCATATACGAAACCCGCTGCTGTTGTTACGTCGCCCTCACGCGACCGGCGCGTTCATCACACCTCCAAATCTTACGCAGCAGTTACCGCGAATTGTTGTTTGTGTAGTGGTAACCATCGACATTTATATGATTGCGCTCAGTTTAAAAATATGCGAGACGCAAGGGCTAGATATGAGTTTATTAAATCGAAGTACGGTTGCGTTAATTGTTTAAGCACTTTACATAAACTTCCGGATTGTAAGAGTACGTCAGTCTGTTTCTGTAATAAAAGACACCATAGGTTATTGCATTTTGATAGTAATAATTCGCAATCGCATGCGGCTATGGTAAATACCGCCGTCGCGTACTCGCCGCCGCCCGCTCATCGAGCGACCGTTACTTCGCCCGCGCCTTCTCATCGCGCTCACACGACTTCGTCATGCATTCGAGCGCCCCCGCTTGCTACAGAACCAGTTACACATACACAGTCGTACACTTCTTGTCATAAGGGTGATATACTTTTGTCAACCGCTCAGGTATACGCGCGCTCTAAGGGTAGCGCTGGTATCAAATCTGTAGTTAGGTGTTTGATAGATAATGGCTCGCAGAATAATCTAATAACATCTGCTTGTTCTAGTTTATTAAATTTACCGATAATACCGTTGAATAATTCCTATGTTAAAGGTGTTGGTTCCGCTTCAAGTCCGATAATCGGTTATGTTCATTTAGACATTGAATCCCGTATTTATCCGGATCAGAAATACACTATACATGCGCTTGTTGTAGAATGCATTACGGATCAATTGCCTTCGAAATTTATCGATTGTGATCGCGACCTAGATTTTCGTAACCTTCCGCTCGCTGACTTAAGCTGGAATATTCCGGGCAAGATTGATTTATTGTTAGGTGCCCAGCTATTCCCATTTATATACTTAGGAAATATGGTCGAGTGTGGGCCGCGCGCACCGTGTGCTTTATCTACAACATTTGGTTACGTACTTATGGGAGATTACCCGCGTAAACATATTTTACCTACTGCCGCGTCTTTTTCTGCGTTAGCGCTTAATGATATAGTGCAAAAGTTCTGGGAACTTGAAGAAGTACCCATGAAATGCTTGTTGTCACCAGAGGAGACAGATTGCGAAAATATTTTCACGGCTACCGTGACCCGTGACGACGTAGGTCGTTATACAGTTGCATTACCGTTCTGTAGGGACCCTTCGGAATTAGGTAATTCGCACGCTACCGCTTATCGCCGTTTCGTTTCACTCGAGCGTAAGCTCCGTCAGGCACCGATAGTGCGCGAAAATTATAACAAGGTTATTCAGGATTATATTGATAACAATTACCTCAGTCCTGTTAAAGAATCTGAGCTGTCCTCTGATGGTTATTATATACCGCATCACGCAGTAGTCCGACCTGATAAACCGATGCCGCGCATCGTATTGGACGCGAGTGCTAAAACGCATACAGGACTTTCGCTTAACGATATATTACATATTGGACCCAATTTACAGGCCGATCTGTTTTTATTATTGTTAGGTTTTAGATTATTTCCTATTGCAATGAACGCTGATATAAAACAATATTATTTACGGATTGGTGTACCAGTAGACCAACATAAATACCTACGCATTTTATTTAGATTCAACGAATCGGAAAAAATTCGCACTTATGCCTTTAATAGGCAACCTTTCGGTCTCAAGTCAAGCCCTTACATAGCTATGCGCACTGTGCGACAGCTGGCTACTGACATGAGTCCGCTCTATCCTGATGCCGCGAAAGTGGCAGAGACCTGTCTGTATATGGACGATTTGGTTCTTTCTATTGCAAATGAGGATACTGCCACGCAATTAGCTCACAACTTGATTAAGTTTTTCAAATCGGGTGACTTTGACGTAGTGAAGTGGTCTAGCAATTCACCAGTGCTACTTGACTCGCTTCCCGACACGCACCGCAAGTCGCTTGATTTTGATGTTGACAATAATGTCTCTAAGGTCTTAGGTCTCTCATGGGAACCATGTGAAGATAATTTTCATTTCACATGCGCCGCAATTAATGAAAGGTGCACCAAGAGAAACATACTCTCGATGGTTGCACGACTATTTGACGTGCTCGGATTGGTCGCGCCTGTGATTCTCTATGCCAAGTTGTTAATTAAGGAACTGTGGCTCAGCAAGTGTGATTGGGACGATCCTGCACCGGAGCACATACGCAAACGTTTTTTCGCTCTTGCGCAAGAACTTCAAATGCTTGACACTTTAAGGATTCCACGTCATGTAGGCGTCGAAGTTGGTTGTGAATTACGTCTTGTTGCTTTTTGTGATGCTAGCATGAATGGTCTGGGATGTGTCATTTATGCCCATTGTACCTACCCGTCTGGCATTCAAACTCGCATTCTTTGCGCTAAATCAAAGGTTTCGCCAACAAAAATCACTACGCTCGCTCGCTTAGAATTATGCGCTATTTTACTTATGTCAAAATTAATAAAAACTGTGCGAGACACATATGCAACACGTATGACCATTGCCGGGATATACGCATTTTCTGATTCCACTATTGCTTTATCATGGGTTCATTCTTCACCACATCGTTGGTCAGTTTTCGTCGGTAATCGCGTCGCTCAGTGCCAAGAAAACTTGAACTCTAAACATTTTTATCATATTGCCGGAGCTAGTAATCCAAGTGATTGTCTTTCGCGTGGTATGCTTCCATCGCAACTTTTGACCCACGATTTGTGGTGGAAAGGTCCTCCGTGGATTCGCAGCTCATCTGAGAAGTGGCCGATTAAGCCATTCTCGCTTAATAATTGCTCTGTCTTGCCTGAACTCAAGGCAAATGTGTTGGCTGCCATTACTCACACAGAGCCGCCGTTGCTGTGTACGTTAGCACAACGTGTTTCTTCTTGGGAAAAGTTGCTACGTATCACCGCATATGTATTAAAATTCGCAAGACCTAAAGTTAAGGTCGAACCTCGTTCTATAGCAGGGTTGACAAGTGCTGAGAATGCGTTAATTCTCGCCGTTCAATCTGTGCACTTCTGTGAAGATATCAAATTGATCAAGGCTGATAAATTACCTTCAAAAAAGCTGCAAAGCCTCTTCGTCTTCTTAGACAAACAAGGGATTTTACGCATTGGAGGAAGACTTTCTGGATCAATGCTTCCTTTCGAAGCTAAACATCCGGTTCTTCTCCCTAAACGCGATCATGTCGTTGACTTAATAATACAGCATTTTCATGTTGTTAATTGTCACACCGGACCTGGACTTCTTATGTCTATTATACGACAACGCTACTGGATCTTGGATGCCAGGACTGTTATCAGGTCTAAGTTGCGAAAGTGCAACACTTGCTTTAAATGCAACCCAACGCATCCAACGCCTATAATGGCTGATCTTCCTGATTACCGTGTTTCAGAGGCCAAGGCATTTTGTCACACTGGTGTAGATTACGCTGGTCCGATAAGGACAATCCTTTCTCGCCGCAGAGGTCAACATGCGCAAAAGGCGTACATCGTTTTTTTTGTTTGCATGGTCACACGTAGTCTACATATTGAAGTGACCAGTGATTTAACTAGTGAAAACTTTCTAGCCGCTTTTAAACGCTTTATTTCCCGTCGAGGACCAGTTTCATGTCTCTATTCCGATAATGGATCTACTTTCATCGGTGCGAAGGCACATTTAGATGAGCTGTATAGTTTTTTATTGAACTCTAGCTTCAAAAACGCGCTGTCGAATGAGTTGCTCTCTCGACGCATAGAGTGGAAGATGATTCCCCCAAGATCACCAAATTTTGGTGGGATGTGGGAAGGGAATATAAAGAGCATGAAAACGCATTTATATAGAGTAATAGGAAGTCAGTTACTTACATACGAAGAACTGCAAACTGTTCTTACTCAGATAGAGTGTATTCTTAACTCTCGTCCATTGAGCGTATTATCGTCAGACCCTTATCCTGAGCTGTTAACTCCCGCGCATTTTTTGATGTCTACTCCGTTGCAATATTTACCCGCTGCTGATTTGTCAGATCAACGATTGAGTCTGTTAGAACGTAAAAAGTTGTTAGATAGTATGGTCCAATCCTTTTGGAAGAAATGGCACTTAGAGTATTTGCACACGTTGCAAGTTAGGCAAAAATGGGCTACTCCCGACAAACCGGTAGAAATCGGAACTGTTGTTCTTCTTGAGCAGGAGAATTCTCCACCGTTGCATTGGCCGTTAGGAGTAATTACGGACGTGTTCAGAGGCTCTGATAACGTTGTACGCGTGGCGATAGTTAAAACGCAAACTGGAATTTACAAACGCGCTGTAACTAAATTATATCCTATTCCTACACAATAAATTCAACTTAGTTTCAACCTTATTTTTTAGTTTAGGCCGCTATATTTATCATATTTATTATTTAATCGCATAATGCATGTGTTACTCTCAGTCAGTTAGAGAATTCGCGTGTTTTGAAACATCTTGTGATGTTCCAAGGCGGGGTGCATGGTGGAGCGCCAATATATTTACAAAATGCATACATAATCGCACCATAATATATTTCGTTATATTATTAATTTCATAGTCTTTATGTAAACCACATTCTGTTTGTCGAATGCAATTAGTGCTGGTACTGCTGTAATATTGCCAATGTACTCGACGATCTCAAGAGATGGCGTTAGCAGTCTTCAAATAATGTAAACGCGCTGCACCTGATTGGTGCAAGAAAAAACGGACATTCCCTGCTCTCATCGCTTTTCGCGAAGAAGACGCCTTTAATATAAAAATTTTGTTCCGCCACGGACATCAGTTATATTTCTCGTGAAAAGAAGCTGATTTTCCGTTAGTCCTATAGCCGTGTAGTGTTTGGACTCGCTTGTAACCTTTACAAGGTGTATGTGGAGTGCTCTAGTCTTCGATCGTGACCGGCCGGTCAATACCTTTCAAGAGACCGTAGAAACCTCGCCGCTGCTCGCTGCCTTCTGGAGGATCGGGACTTGGTCGGTGTTGCAGGTTAGTGCTGGCATGATTGTTTTGATCGATAGAAGTGGTTTACTTCCCTACACCTCGTACGCTAACTGTTGAGCAATCACACCCTGGTCGGGCTATTTACACGCCTGACCAAGTGTAATGAATAACATAAAGCGCTAACAATTTTAGGAAAATTCATAATTTTTAATATAAATCTTATTTTGAAGGTGATAAATTGAACTTGAAAATTGAACGTTAAAGCTAAAGCTAATACTGTGACAGAGAGGGCTGACATGAATGAAACTATTAGTATTTAATACCAAAAAATAGTAATAGTAGTAATAGTTAATAATATACAATTTTTTCAAGCTGCATCAACTATTTTGCCGGCTACACATAATGCTCCTAAAATTTTACCTATTTGACCATAGATATGACCATGACCATGAATGACGATTCATCGGGACAACTGTACTGTACTTTTTTTGTAGTTTCATTCCATTCCATTTATGATAAAGTACAACAGAGCTAAAAATGAAAAAAATATCGTGAGATGTAGAACAGAAATCTTTCTTTTCAAAATGTTCACAATATGTATTGAAATTGAATAATTTAGGTGTTACATTAATATTTTGTACATTAGAATCATTCAAAGATTCCAAAATAGGGTACTTCGGAATATAGTAAATGCTCAATGGTACGTTAGAAATGATAACATCCATCGAGACCTAGAAGTAGATCTTGTCAGTGAAGTAATAAAACAATACTTGAAGCACATGAACAAAGGCTTCTTCAACATGTGAACTTTGAGGCTATCCAGCTCCTTGACACCACGGACATAGTTAGAAGACTAAAAAGAACTAAGCCCTTTGAGTTAGTTTAGTGAAGTTAGTGTTAAGTAGTGCAGTGAGTGTTACTCTTAAAGAACACAAGAACAAAGTGTCTTTCCATGATAATAGAGACCATAAGAAAAGTGCCAATGGACACATTCTTAAATTTATAAGTTTTTAGCAAAATTAAGTTCAATTTAAATTACTTATTAGCCTCAAGGTCTAGATTGTTATAGTTATGAGTAACCGTTTAATTACAAGTATATATTTTAGAATTTAAAACAATAATATTTTAGAAGTGAAAGGGCTGATATCAATTTAAAGTGAAAGGGCCGACAATAATAGATTATGTAATACTAATGTCGAAGGAATGTCCGAAAAAATCACCATAAGAAAAATAAAAAAATCATTGTAATTGAGAAGAAAATTGATAATGAGTTGCTTAGAAATGTCCACCTACGCCAACAAAAACTAGAAAAATTGAATTCTCACAAATATGAAATTAAAATACGATACACAATAAACAAGAAGGAAGCTTAGGTTATATAAATAATTTAGTAAAATAATAGTAATAATAATAATAATAACTCCACAGATCTCACAGACTAATCGTCTGATACCAAACTAGGCAAGCCTGTACTATGGCATGGTAACCAGACTGCTGATAAACATACTTATATATTTCCAAATACATACGTATTATAGATAAATTACACCCAGACACAGTACAAATTATCGTGCTCATCACACAAGTAATTGTCCTGGGTGGGAATCGAGCTTAGCAGTCAGGGTCACTCTATGATCTATCTATACCCTATGTCACTCCCGGAATTCCGTAGACGGATGAACCGATTTCGATTTCATTTTATTGAAAAGTAGTAGTAAAGTGTTCTTAGGTATACTTTAAGAAAATCTGTTCAGCTATTCGACTATCATCAGCTCTTTTCTAACCGTTGAAGGGATTTTGAGTCGGGGGTAATATTAATTTACACTCATTAACATTTTGTCAATGTGGCCTGTTGATATCCCTGTCCTTGTTGTCTCTTCAATCACAGGACGGACATACGGGTACGCGACCCCAAACTCTTCGAGCTACTGCAGTCTCAGTCCCGTTTCCCCATCCGAGATTTGCGGTGTCCCTAACCCTAGCTCCCTCGCTCTATTTCTGTGTGTCTATGTTTTCCTTATCCTAATTTACATTCTTTCATTGTCCCGTCTGTAAATGATTCCCAAGGAAGGTTGGTGTCAAGCCGGCCGGTCATATAATAAACCCTTATCCCCATGTTACACATTGCGCCGACCCAAAACAAAATTGGAAAAAGGACACGAAGATGATGATTTATTATTATTTGGAAAAACTTCTTCATAGCATTTAATTGTTTTTCAATGTCGTTCATGGTACTCACAGATTGCAGGACGTCAGCCAAACTTCTCCGGTATCCAAGGGCTCCCCAACCGGTAGCGTACGCGTATATATCCAAGTTATCATCAATATGGAGACATGCTGGGAGGACTTGAGAGCTGAATGAGATTCTGAGGCAGAAGAATTTGTAAAATAATAATATGCGGGAACATAATATGTTCCCGTATACACATGTTACACTGTGTTTTCGACACCCAAACTAGAATCTTCATAATAATCGCGTACATTTAATTAACCGACTGCCGAAGGAACGTTATGTTTTAGAGCGTAACTCGTACTCGGTCAAAAGTACATTTAACTAAGATGTACTTATGACTGATTAAAAGTTTCCACTGCAACATATTTGACTTTATTTTCGTGTTCACTTTATTTCCTACTGACACTGCCATCTGCCCACAAAACTTTGGCCGACCGACAAAGTAAAGAAAATACCAGCTGATTATGTTATGTACCAGCTGATATCCATATTGAGGGATTTAAAAAAAATATTATGTAATCCGACATTTTGTGGCAGCAGCCATCTTGGATTTACAGTGAGAATGAATGCACATAATTATATTGTCATCATAACTAAAGGCGTGTACCAAATTTAAGATCAATCGTTCAACAAGAAAGGGGTAAAATTTTAATTACAGGATTTGACCCACACAAGACAGAAACAAGGCAAGCTAAATAAAACCGTTTAAAAAACAATGTGGCGGCTGTATCGCACCATTTTAGTTCGTTTTTCAGCAGGACAATTGTGATTTTATTTTTTTAATCATTATTTTTGTTTCATTTAATTATTATCTTGTGTACTTAAGGGTAAGGATAAGGGTTCTTTGGGTTGTGATTTTACTTACTCCCTGTCAGTTTCCAGTAGCGCGATATCATGGTACTTGGAGGGTGGTTTGTATACCGGGTGAGCAATGGCCCTCTTCACGTTGTACCTCTGCCATAGACTGGAAGGATCTGACCGCTGCAGTATACCCAGGGCGATATACTTCACCGAACCTCTGAGGATCAATAACATTCCTTTCAGAGCTGTATTCTCTTTTGCACCTTTATAATGTTGGTGTCCATTCTGTTATAGATTAATCTGTGAAATTCTTTATTTTAGTTAAAAGATTTAAAATATCGTCGCTTAAGTTCTAACACCACAGATGTCACAATCGTTAACTATTAGGAGGGCAAAAACTGTTTCATCTTGTATGTGCTCGCGACGTCATTCGCACTTGCGCAGTACTTTTTCTGGAAGACATCGCTATTAGCGATAAGACGCCCATTGTACTTGCCGCTTAGTATAAACTAACTAAATATGTTTAATTTCTGTTCAACTGTGGTGTACAATAAAGAATGTTCTATCTATCTATCTATCTACCCTATGTCCTTTTCTGAACCCCTGACAACGAAAATGCAAAATTTCACGATGAGCGGTTGAGTAGAGGGAATCGTAACAAACAAACTCACTTCTACATTTATAATCAATTACATTTATAATTGATTAGGTTACTAGCAACCCACCCCGGCTTTGCACAGGTGGCAGAGACACCCGCCTCAGGGAGGTGTTCGACGCTTGCTTGGCGTCCGGGCGCTTCCCTCACTGCTGGAAGAGCGGGAAGCTGGTCCTTTTAAGGAAGTCGTTACGGCCTACTGACTCGGTCACGGCCTACAGGTCCATCGTGTTGCTGGACGAGGCGGGTAAATTGTTTGAGAGGGTCCTCTCTGCCCGCATCGTTGGGCACCTGTGCGAGGTCGGCCCCAATTTTTCGGACGCCCGATTCGGTTTTCGAGCGGGGCGTTCGACGGTCGGTACTGTATTGCGCCTGAGGGCCGTGACCGAAGAGGTAGTGAGCTGTGGCGGCGTGCTGTTGGCGGTGTCATTGGACATCGCCAACGCATTCAATAGTCTGCCATTCAGCTGCATCAGGGAAGCACTCCACTATCACGGAGTGCCAGGGTACCTGAGGCGGATAGTGGCAGACTATCTAGAGGAGCGTACCGTCATGAACGAGGACCGAGATGGAGTTTTAAGTCTTCGACCCATGTCGTGCGGTGTTTGTTCCGCAGGGGTCTGTCCTTGGACCACTGCTGTGGAACATGGGGTACGACTGGGCCCTCCGAGGAGACTTCCCCCCCGGGCTCGGCGTAATCTGTTACGCCGATGACACTTTGATCACAGCCCGGGGGGTGAACTTTCAGGAGGCGGCGCACCTGGCCCAGAGGGGAGTCTCTCTGGTGGTCGGGCGCATCGAGGCGCTGTGTTTGCGGGTGGCCCTGGATAAGACGGAGGCCCATTTATTTCATGGGCCCCGTTTTTACCCGAAGGTGGTGCCCGCGGATTTGCGGGCGGGCGCTAGGAGGGTTCCGGATTTCTTAATAAAAGCTGTTCCTGGATCCCACCTACTTACGGTGTAGTACGGCACACCGTGTGGTTTTAGTCGGTTCGATTCCGACACACCAGCCCACCGTAAACCCCGGTTTGGTGACGGCCCGAGAGGTTTCCACACGCACAAAAAATAAAAAAAAAAAAGGTTAGAACAGTGACCATTAACGCGCGAAGGCGATCGAGCGTAGCGAACGTGCCACGGTAGCGGCCGCCGAGCGC
The DNA here is from genome assembly GCA_949752705.1 of Callimorpha dominula. Taxonomy (NCBI): domain Eukaryota; kingdom Metazoa; phylum Arthropoda; class Insecta; order Lepidoptera; family Erebidae; genus Callimorpha; species Callimorpha dominula. The sequence goes on along the minus strand of OX457017.1, from coordinate 9,025,044 downwards.
AGATCCCCTCTATTTTTGGAGAAGCATTTGGTTTAGATGAGGTTATAACAGTATGATGTTGCTTAATATTTTTTGGTCCTTCGTATTAGTCCAAAATTGATGGAGTTGGTTATTGGTAATTCTTTACTTACACTCTAAGATTAAACAAGCAGTGAGCTGCAGTGAGAATGAATCTTTCACTGATCACTGTTCCTCCACAAAGCCAGTCCGCTGTGTCAATAGTATCTCCGAACCCAAGTAATGCCTGAAAAAATATTTTAAGGAACTATTTACTAAGTCAACCTACATTAGGCAACCAAATATCGACTCTCATTACTATGCAATAAAGTGCAATGTAGAATCCACATTGTTTAGGGAGCCCTATTGCTCACGGGTTGAGTTTGTAACTTTATAATTATGTGTAGATATATTTATCATAAGAAGTTACCTAATAAAAGATGCACATAGTCTCGATGGTTGTAATTTGGAACTGTTGGGTTTATAAGAGCAAAATGTACCTATTTTTATGAAAAAAGAAGGCAAAAATAACTACACTACTAGTAACAAACTTGTAAACGGATAGTTTTTTTCAAAAATTCTTATTGTAACTGTATGCTAGAGTCATGCCCTTTCAGTGGTTTAAGTAAGTGTTCCTCTTTCAAATACTCCCTGTATATTATAGTAACATCAATAGTATTATTGTTAACCCCTCCGGTTAAGCTAAGGGCTTGCGTTAGGAATGGATTCACGAAGGTTCTTTACCCGGAGGTGGGGCCCGCGCTTTTGCGGGCAGGCGCTAGGGGGGGTCCGGTTGTCTTAATAAAAGCTGTTTCCAGATCCCTCCTACTTCAGGCGCAGTATGGCACACCGTGTGGTTTTAGTCGGTTCGATTCCGACACACCACCCCACCGAAAACCCCGGTGGGGTGACGGCCCGAGGGGGTTTCCACACGCAAAAAATTTTATTGAGTGATTTCACGTTAATAGCTTACTGGGTGGGGTTCAAACCCACAACCGCTTGAGTGTAAGTCCGCCTACTTAGCCATTACCTATAATAGCTGAAGAGTTAGTTACTTTGGTTAAATGCGCTAATATTTGAAACTACACGTCGGATTTTCAAAATTGTTAAAGGATTTGACAGCACAATTCTGCAGAATGTTGAAAAACTCACCATGTGTGGAAACTCTTCCCTTAAAGCATTACGACCACCGGCCGTGTAAAAACTGCTATCATCACTCCCCCCTTCGTACGTACAATTTCTCAAAGGATCCAGTTTCTTCCTGGTGGATATAGGAGATAAATCGTTTTTGCATGGATAGTCCAGAGTATGGATATAGTCTAGGCATTCTGGAACAAAGGTGTAAAGTAAATCATCTTTTTTTACCAACGAAAAGATGAGTGAACTGCGTGGAAGAGGATAATTTGACTAAAAAGCGTGTAAGCAGAGAAATAACGGACGATATAGTAGAATAGAAGAATAAAACAAAGTAAGTAAAGTGTAGTTAATTCTGTAAATTATTGTGAGAAGTTTAGTTAGGACCCTAGTAATGACCGCTCAGCTGCTAACTAATCGCATTCGCCGTTTTATATTCTTCTTCTTTCTCGTGGAAATGATCCCATATATCCTCCTATTACTCCTGCGGTACACTGCACGGTTGTGGGTTATCTCTTTCCTTATATTGCTCGCTATCATATATTTTTTATTGTTTGTGGCCAGGTTTATTGGTGGTTGTCAAAGGCTTCTTTTTCCTTCTTCTATATTCATGACTCTTTTAGTACACAGTTATCATCTCGCCACATCATAAGTTCGTACCAGCGCCAGCGGCTTTGCTAAAGTTTTTAATAAATCTCAGTGACTTTAGAAGGACCGCGGATATATTCATTCGTTTCTTCTTCTTTTTTTTTTTATATTATAGGGGGCAAACGAGCAGGCGGGTAACCTGATGGTAAGTGACTACCGTCGCCCATGGACACCTGCAACTCAAGAGTCACAAAAATTTTTGGAAAACCGCACAGTGGTGGATTGCCAATCCAATATCCAGGTGATGGGGATGAAAGTTTTGTCGCGTTGAACGATGGCGAAACGTTGCGGCCGTTATAAGTCCGAACAATGCCTCGGAGCACTCCCCGTGATACATGCGATAGAGAATGCAGAGTGAGGCTACATCTCTACGCAATGCCAAGGGGTCAAGCCGATCTGAAACATCCTGGCAATCGATGATTCGAGTCGCTCTCCGTTGAATGCGGCCAAAAGAGAGAAGCTGGTACTGGGGTGCTCCTGCATAGATATGAGAACAGTATTCCATATGCGGCCGAACCTGCGCCTTATAAAGTTGTAGGCGGTGGGCCGGTGTGAAATACTGTCTCGATCTGTTGAGCACACCAAGCTTCTTCGAGGCTATTTTGGCCTTACCCTCCAAGTGACCGCGGAACTGGACTTCGCTCGATACATTGACGCGAAGAATTCCGATGCTGGGTGTGGCAGTCAGGGAAGTGCTCTCAAAGCGAGGTGATACGACAAACGGTATCTTTTTAGCGGTGAACGCGCAAACCTGTGTCTTCGTTGGGTTAAATTGGACTAGATTAAGTCGACCCCAATCGGAAACTCCTTGTAAGGAGGCTTCGATTTCAGACACAAGTTTGGATCGACTCTCAGTGACGTTTTCCCGAGAAATGTTAGCGCTGCCGGTATACAAGGCATCACTCGTACTATCATCGGCATAGCAATGAATGCTGCTGATTTGCAGCATATCATTGATATGCAGAAGAAACAGCGAGTCCAAACTGACTGACAACGCCTTCCCCTTGCTCTCGATCACTTGTGCCCAACGGTGAGTCAGGTATACGAGAAGATCACCAGCTGAACGACCCCGATGGAAACCGTATTGGCGGTCATTGAGTAGCTGGTGGTCTTCTAAGTACCGAAGGAGCTGGCGGTTGACAATGGATTCCATTATCTTGGAGAACAAATTGGTTATGGCTATAGGTCTGTAGTTGGACGGATACGAGCGGTCACCTTTTTTAGGGATCGGGTGCACTAAAGCTGTCTTCCATGAGCTCGGGAAGACGCCGAGGGAGTAGGAGAGCGGATAAAGGCGCGTTAAAACCGGTGCCAACTCTGGAGCACACGTCTTTAGCACGATAGAAGAGATTCTGTCGGGCCCACTCGACTTATGAATATCGAGGGAAAGAAGTGCTTTACGCACTGAGCTTTGGAAGAAGCGGACTTCCGGCATACAGCTGTCGCACCGCGGTACGGTCGGCGGTACGTTTCCCCCGTCATCAAAAGTCGAGTTGGACGCAAAGAGTTTGCCCAAGAGGTCGGCTTCTTAGCGTCGAGGGCCAACGAATTATCTCCCATTTGCAGGGGTGGAAGGGATGGTTTACAGAAATTCCCCTGGACAGCTTTGGCAAAAGACCAAAAGGCACGCGTTCGAGGAGGAAGACCCACCAGTCTCTCACCAATTCTGCCGATGTGCTCCGATTTTGCCCTGGCAATGTCTCTTTTGAAGGACCTGGAGGCAAAGTTGAGCTGCTTTTTTAATGCGCTGGTCTTTTGCCCAAGCTTGGTAACATTCCTGCTTTCGGCGGAACGCCGTTTTGCAGGATCGACCAAACCAAGGCTGGGATTTGCCACCAATGGGAATCACAGAGAATGGAACAAAAAGCTCCATTCCCTGAAGCACCATATCAGCGACAGAATCGGTAACGACGTTGAGATCATTCGGCTTAAATCAGACCTGCAACCAAGGGTAGGATGCAAAGAAGGTTCGCATCCCATCCCAGTCTGCTGACCTATAGTGCCACACACGGCGGCAGCTTACAACTCGCGGCTGCGGCAACCACGTGAGTGTCACCGTACTTCGAATCAGGCAATGGTCCGAGGAGCCAATTGGGGCCTCAACGGAGACTTGGTAGCCATCCGGATGAGAGGTCAGCAGAAGGTCCAACAGTGAAGGCTCCTGGCTTTGTACATCTGGGATTCGCGTAGGCGTTGCTACCAGCTGTGTCAAGCCATATGTCAGGGCAGATCTCCTCGCATGATTGGTTTTGCGTGAGCCAAGCCAATCAGCGTGGTGGGCGTTGAAATCGCCAAGTATCACGATCTCTGCGGATGGGATCTGCTGCAGAACAGAGTCTGTAGCCATTTGGACGTGGTCGATGAGTTTCGGCATCACCGCTATGGGACCTATTTCTTATCCAGACCAGCGTAACATCTTCTCTTTCTCCATTTCAGCCAGTTTACCTAGATTGATGAATCTGAAATACTTGAACTTTTCAACTATGTCAAGAGATGGGTGGGCATGATATATCTCCCACATTAGCTCCGGAAAGTCGCAATACATAAGGTAGGAGAAAAAGTTTCTTCGTATTTTATATACAAATTCAAGATTTTTATTTCAAAATTTAATATTATAGATTTTTACGTAAGCCTCGCAGGTGTCCCCAGAACACACTAACAAAGTTTCATAACAATCTGATCAATAGTTTCGGACTGAATGGACGACAAACAAACATACATTGATTTTTATATATAAATATATATATATATAGGTCGAGGACAAAGGCCTTTCGTATTTTGCATGTATAAAATTGAAGCACAATCTCTTTGGTTGTGACAACTGTTTGTATCTGGCTGGTTTTAATATCAATAAATATTGGACATTCAGAAAAAGTTAACTAAAAAGTAAAAAATACCTTGCAGCCCATTGCCCCTTGCTCAATTGTGTTTCTGTCCGCCAAAATGAGTGAATCTAATTTTCTAATTTACATTGTGACGTGTATGCACAAAGTTGGTTCAAGCATTTTCAGTCCGTTAATTTTGATGATAAAGATGCAGCTCGCTCTGGTCGCCGTCATACCGATAAAGTCGATGCCACTTTTGAAAAAGTATAGCAAGATTGGCATATTAGTAGTAACAACATAGCCGAGGAACTGAGGATTGACCACGAAATAGCTTTGACCCATTTGAAAAAGTCTGGCTATACAAAATAATTTGACATTTGGATGCCAGTGAGCTCGCTCACTGAAAGAAACCTAACGAATCGTATACTCATTTGCGATTCTCTATTGAAACATAATGAAATGATCCATTTTTGAAAAGATTGATCACTGGTGATGAAAAGTGGATCAGCTACGACAAGAACGTGCAAAAAAAGATCATGGTCAAAGGGTAATCTAGCTCCACAGACTGTAGCGAAACCCGGATTAACACGCAATAAGGTGGTACTGTGTGTATGGTGGGATCGGAAGGGTACCGTTCATTATGAGCTTTTACCGCCGGGCAAAAACATTTATTCGGGTCTCTACTGCCAACAACTAATGAGACAGTACAGTAGACACATGTAAGAAATCAAGAAAACACGGCCGGAATTATATCCTTGAGTTTGATGGAATAAATGAAATTGTTTTGCAAATTACCTAGCCACAGCAATGCGAGGCCGGGTAGCTAGTATATTGCAAAGAAAATGCATAAGTAGGCATTATCTAGCAGTTGTTTTAAAATACAGTTGTAGAGAATATGTATAAATTAGGTACTTACTAATATACAAAAGTTACTTACTGTCTTTAGCCTTGCTCGTGCCAGTTTTAGTCAAGATTCCCAACAGTGGGTTGAACAACAATAGTCTGTAACAAAACAAATACATTTTAGCAAAAAAATATCATGAATAGTGTTCTTATCGATAGTTTTTCTATACAAACATTGGCGGGTGATATATTGCATTGCGTGTCTGAAAAGGTCCCATGGCCACCTTTGAACTCCATTATCACACCCTGCATATCACCTAGAACCAGAGTCATTGTCAAAACAAATACAATGGGCCCAAACTCAACGGAGTGGCGTTAGTTTATTACAGAGTTCCCATAGACACCATTAGGCTTCACCATCAGATCAGCTCCATGTCATAATAATATTACATTGTAATCCTATTTACATTTGCATACAAAATTTCAGCTCAATTGGAAACCGGGAAGTGGAACAAATTCAACTTGCAATATTTCATTACAGACAGACACTGAGATAAGTGAAACTAAGTATCTCTCAAGTTGGACCAAACTGCACACAGTGTTTAAAATTTCATTAAAATCGGTTCATTAATTTAGAAGTTCATCGCGGATAAACAAAGTGACACCAAATTTTTTAAATGTGTATGATATTCTTACCTCGTGTCTTCGACCAAGTCACAATCGGTACAACATATAATTGTGGTGTTGTCTTCAGATGAACACAGCTGAAACAAAAAAGATTTTCTTAGTAACGGAATGAAAAATTCCAAAATAAATGACACATTTCATCTACTTTGATAAAAAGCGGAGGCAAAATACCTAAAAATTCAAACGATCGTAACTTGTAAACGAATTGTTTTTTTTTTTTAATTCTCATTGTTACTGCATGTTAGAGTTATGCCTTTTCAGTTATTTAAATGAGTGTTCCTTTTTCAAATACACTCTGTTTAAATACGCCTCTAAAAACCGATAGAATCTATGCGATACAGGTGTTCTATATATTGTATTAACCAATATATTTATAACTATATATTTATTAAACAAACATTAAAAACCTATCGAGCTGTAATTAATTTGAAACTTTGATATGCTCAACATACTTCAGCCGTAGGATAGAAAATAGGTAGAAAAAAAGCGACTTTTGGGTAGGCTCTGGCCACGATCCAGTTTCAATATTATATGTAGTTAGAACTTTCCCAGATTGTGATGCAAGATGCAATTTTCGTGTAGAAACCACCAACTGATCATGTGAACCACTGAACATCACCTCACCGGATCTAACACCGTGAAGTGGTATGTCAGAATCGAACCAACTAAAACCACACGGTGTTCCATCTCAAGAGGGTCTATGGGAAGCGTTTGGGAATCCCTGCAGATCTTTGACGCCTCTTGCACAGTAGGCGGCCACACAGTGGAGTACGGGGGTCTTGCGCCTTCCAGTTTAGACACGTCGGGCACCCATCTCAAGCCTGCTGCTGCTGGTGTAACGGACAGCCCTACCCGTAAAAATATAACTTCATTTTCTCGTTCTATTGTCATTAGATCTATGTGAGCTCGAATACTAAGATTTCCATCAATGGTAAACCCTAAATATTTTTTGACATATGTTCCTTATCGCACGTAACACTTTAGTAGCTCGGCAGATGGCGGTTAGGTGAAAAAAATGTTAACGCAAATAAAAATTCTGACCGAGAGTTGATTTATTTTTACGCCATCTGTTGATTTTGCGCAATACTACTACTGTACTTTGATGATGTTGTATACTACTTAATTATCCAAATATTAGTTAGGGCAACTTTCAAAGATGGCGCAATTTTAATTTCGAGTTTTCTAATATTTACTATGTCACTAAACATATTAATATATATCGAAATTATCTTCTCTTCTGTGGTTTTTTTGAAAAATTTAAATAGTATTTAAGAAAAATACTCACGGGTGGGAATGTCTTATTTGCGATGTCTTTAACGGCACTGAGACATTTGTACACATTTACACACTGACCAGCCGTCCCATTCCAGGCACAGGTGGACCCTGAAGACAAACAAGAAGTTGTTATACTTATTCAATAATATCTGGGACATAATATCACTCAGCAGCATACGCAGTTAGAAAAATTCGTGATATTGAAACAGCCAGATTAGACGATTTTAGTTATTTTAATAGTATAATGTCGTATGATATTGTACCCTTGGGGAATGCCGCCAATATTCAATCTATCTTTTTAATCTTTTATAACTTAGGCAATCGTGATTCACTGAGGCAGAAATTTTAAGAAATGAACTCAATGACGTGTCATGAAGGTGGCATGTCAATATATATTTATGACAACTTTACCTGACCTTTACTGAAAGATTTTTCTTCAGAAAAATAATGATCAGTTCTGTAAAAAGAGTGATATACATTCTTTTACTACACGTAATAAACATATACTTTTTGTACCTGCCTCTAGACTCCAAAAATTAACAAGTCGTTTTGAGGTTAATGTATCTGATTTTCCAATAAAATCCAAGATAATATTCAAAACTTAAACTTGTTAAGACTTACTAAACAAGTTTAAGTCCACAGTAAAACGACAACTATGCCTTAAGGGCTATTACTCAGTAGTGGATTATATACAGGATAAAAACGTTTGGGATTGAATCGTTTTGGATTCACAGGCTACTTTATTCACTAAATAGAAATGTAATGTGAGCTAATAATTGTTTCTTGCTGTCCATCTCTTTTGGTTTTCTTTTCTTCTTCTTTTTTATTTTTTCCTTTGTTATCAGTGGTCTATTTTTATAGTCTGTCAGCAGTCAGGAGACTGCCGACATAAGTGAAAACACATTTCTATAGATTAATTAATAAGGAGCTGACAAAACTCCCTTAGATTACTTCCCAAAACTTAGATTAACGCCCTCTAGTGGATCTATACCTTATAATACATAAGTATGTGTTTTTCAAGAGGGTCCCCTCCCTCCCTCCTTGGGAGTTTCCGTACTTTTAAATGGTCATGAAAAATCCGATGAACAGTTGGTGCACTTAAGGGTTTCCTCGATCTGTGGACATATCATACGTCGGTCTTCCTTGAATCATTTTTGTACAGTCCCGATGTTTTTAATGACACAAATGGTATGAACTGAATACTACCGTTCTATGGTATTTAGATGCGGACAAATTTCGCTCATCACAACACTTTTTTCATTGAAACATTTTCTATTTAGTTAATCCACGCTTAAACTTATACAAATAATTACACTAATGTCATACCGATAGGCCTGCCATTTACATTTGGAAAATTAATTTAAAATCAGACAATCTATTATATGCCTCCAAATTTTTTTGTAATAATACTTATATTTCATAGATACCTATAACTTAAAAACACAATATTATGAAATCTAGTTTGCATAAACAAACAAAACAAACAACAAAACTTATGTAGCGCTCTAGGTACAAACTCTTAAGTCATTTTAGCTTATTTGGCAGCATGACCTCGGCTCCTTAACCAGGTCAACGATGATATCATATTGGGTCTTACATAATATTCTACTCAAATGCAGTTGAATACAAGTTATAGCACACACACGTCATACATAAAAAAAAATCATTTTGCCAACTATAATTTAATCCCACACACGGAATGGGGAGCAAGCCTATTGTCGTCAACCGGGTACTTTGGGAATTAAAGATGGGGAAAATGGGAGTATGATGAAAGGGGAAATATGCAGAAGAGACGGCAATGGAAGTACAAGGATAAGGCTTATTAGCAGCGCCCCGCGGTTTCACACCCGCGTAAGTCCCGATCCCGTGGGAATATCGAGATAAAAAGTAGTCTATATGTTAATCCAGGTGTCCAGCTATCTACATACAAAGTTTCATCACAATCAGTTTAGTAGTTTTGGCGGGAAAGAGTAACAAACATCCATACATCTATACTCACAAACTTTCACGTTTATAATATTAGTAGGATGATCGGGGAGGATAAGCATTAAGTCTAAAAGGACAGAGTCGCAGAGCTGTAACTCGAACTGGCAGACCTACTTCACGTAAACGATTATATCAGCAAGCCGGAAGACCTGTGTAGCCTCGTAATTAACATCATGGCCGTCATGGTATGATTCCTTCGAGCAGTATTTTGGATGTCCTGTCTGCGAGTGCCACGCTGCCCGTCATACGATAGCGTGTCCAGAGGCGGCTTATGACGCTCTGTGTAGTGCGAAGAGCGACAGCCACAGTACGTTGCCTGGAACTAGCTTGCAACGTTCCGACGGCTCTCATCATCTCTTCTCGTATCAAATGATGTCGTCGCTCCATATCGATGCAATTTTTTTCAGTTCCGATGCAGAAGTTGTAATGATTTTATAAAAACGCTATTACAAACTTTTAAAGGAATCCCGATTGACAGTTAATTTTCCATTTTTAACCAAAATTTAAAGAAAATTATTTATTCAAATAGTGAAATTCCCTAAAAAGAATCAATAATGATCGAAAAAAGTTAAAATAAAAAATCCTCAATTGCGGCGATACTCTATAACGTACTTGATACACTTTTGATGTGTGTATTAAGTAGATTTATATTATTTATTAAAAACTAGCAACCCTTCGGCTTCGCACGGGTACAAATTATACACCTAAGGAAGGTTCCTCATGAATCACTCTGCCTATTAGTGAAATTCGCATGAAAATCCGTTCAGTAGTTTTTCAGTTTATCGCGAACAGACAGACAGACAGACGCGGCGGGGGACTTTGTTTTTGCTGAAGTGTGTATTTCAGAAATGCTCGCCTAGTTTCGTACCCGACGGGGCCCATTCGCCTGCCGCTGACCTGACCTGACACCAGACGGAGGTCAATTTACGCTTTGATGAAGAACCCCAGTCGGGCACTCCCGAAACACACACGTTAATAAAACCCTATAACTTTAACAAATATGTCTGTCCACTTGAAGTAAGATACAGTGGTCAAACTAAATTTTCCATTATAATATCACTTAATAAAAACTTCTCACCTTTGGGCAACATCAAGTTTTGACACGTCACATAAAAAACAACAAACAAATAAATAACGAAATGACCAAACATTTTAATAAACACACGACCTACTTAAAGAAAATCTCAATATTAAATAAAATATTTTAAAATTCTTGCTTTTTATAAGCTTATTTTTTTCGAAAGGTTTATACTCGCATCTCAGTGAACGGGGATGTTTTAAATCGAATGCTTTTAGAATTGACATAGACATTGACTTTAACATAAGTGTTGTTACTTGTGAGGCCTGGAGACAGAAGAATTATGAAGAATTCGCTTGGAGTTTCTTGCCTGTTGTTGGTTGGTTGTTCTGTGCTGTGTTTTGATTTGATTTGGACGCGGTTTCGCTCTCGTTGCTGTAGTGATACCCTTCTTAGGGTTCCATTCCTCAAAAGGAAAAAGGAACCCTTATAGGATCACTTTCCTTGTCCGTCTGTCTGTCTGTCAAGGCCTTTTTCTAAGCAACCCGTGGACGCATCAAGTTGAAATTGATACCTAAAAAATCAAGCTTCTAAGTCAACGCAATCATCAAGAGATAAGGCCATTTAAGCCTTAGATTTCGAAAAATTTCAATTGCCGCCAGTAGCCTATTAAAGTTTTGCCGCCCCTACTGGTCGGTCTATCTAACTCGATACCCCAAGGACAAGACCAGAAAATAATGTAGACCCCAAATTTGCCGTCCCTAAAATCTGCTGCTTTTGGCTCCAACTTATTCAACCTGCTGGTAAATCAGCCACTGCCTATGGTATACCCGAGTTGCAAGGGGCAATAAACTCACTTGTGATGGAACACGTGTGGCTTTAGCCGGATCGATTCCGACATACCACTTCACCAGTAGCTCCGATGAGGTGATGACCCGTGGGGGTTTCCACATTAAAAAGAGGCATGAAATGTCGTACTTTCGATAAGAATATTATTTTTATCATACCTTTATTTTTGTAAGTATAATAAAGACACTGTAACAAACCATAGTTAAAAAGTTAGATATTTTTGCAACACATGCAAGTTTTACTCACGGTAGCATCCTTCTGCGAGGATGTCATCTCGCAGAAGGAGGCGCCTTTCCAGCGCCTCATGCCACCCTGAATGTGAGTAGTCGGGAAGGGTTTTCTCCTCCACCCGCTTTAGTGGTCAGCTGCGAGAAGACGGCGTCCGCTTTGCCTAATTATGAGGTTTTAAGGTTTTAACTCGAAGGTGGTGCAGGCGCTAGGATAGGTCGGGATGTCTTAATAAAAGCTGCTCCCGGATCCCTCCAATTGTAGGCGCAGTACGGTACACCGTGTGGTTTTAGTCGGTTCGATTCCGAAACACCGGGGATTCCACACGCACAAAAAAGGTGTAAACAGCGCTGTGTGTCAAATATTAAATTATTCTCGTCTATGTTTGAGAATTGTATGCTACAGATAAGTGTGGTGCCTTCTGACCTACCAAGCTCAAGTTTGATAGAATTGCTATTATAGTGACGTCATAAAATGTTTTTTTGTTTCAGGAGCAGACTGTGAGTGGGATGGAGTTAAGGGAAAGTGCGTCCATCCACGAGTATGTCTCACCAGCCTTGTCAGGCGTGGTGCTAAACCACCTGTAAGTAGATAGATCAATCAGCTTTCAAGTTATGTACCGCCAGCTTTTGTCTTCGTTTGAATAACTATAAACAGTACTTTTGTTCTGGATGAAAGGTATGCAAAGTTTCATGATGATCGCTTGATTAGTTAAGACGTGACAGTTTAACAAACAAACATTCGCGTTTATAATATTCGAATGGCCTAATGGTTAGTGATCCTGACTGCTGAGCCAGAGATCGTGGGTTCGTTTCCCACCCAGGACAAATAATTGTGTGATGAGCACGATCATTTGTTCTTTGTCTGAGTGTAATTTAAATACGTACGTATAATATGTATGTATTTAGTTGCAAGGTGACCACTTTATCTATTGCGCCATCCGTGAAAACTGAACCCAATCATCAGGGGGGTGCAATGGTTAAAGTGATCGGGATAAAAGGACAAAAGGACAAACGGGACAAAAGGACGAGTTAAATACAGAATGAAGTATTCTATATGTAACCAAAATGGCGTCGTTAACTACAAAATGGCAGTACAAAAATGCCTCATACTGACCAAGGAACTCAAGAACATAACCCAAGAAATATCAAAACTATAGATTTATAAATTATATTTTCAGTGGTAGTAACCCAGACTCGAACCTGGCACGTGATCCGCCTCTCAGAGAAGACCACAGATGAACCGGTGACTAACACGATCAGAGCCCTCCAGGCCAAAGTGATGCAGACCCTCCGGAAGAACAAGAGAGGTATGCGTCCTGAGGTAAGCTTTTAGATATATACAGGGTGTATTTGAAAAGGGAACACTTACTTAAATCACTGAGAGGGCATGACTCTAGCATATAGTTACAATAAAAAAAACGGATAGTTCATCCGTTTACAAGTCATGACAGTTTGAATTTCCACAATGTCACACTTTCTTGACACCTCTCCCCCCTTAACGTGTGACGTATTTATGGATGGCCCCTAAGAAGAAAACAACGACAAATAGGGTTAAAAGGATCATTTTGTTATTTCTTAAATAATGCTGCCGGGCTTTTTTTCCCTTAGTTTATCTGCATTCATATACTGCACATAAACAACCATGTCAATTTCAGTTGGATAAATATATGCAGATATAAAAGTTAGAAATATATCGGTATGTTTATCAGCTGTTTTTCTGACATTTCAATTGACACAAAACAATTTATATAAAAAACAATAAAAAAACTTAATTATTACTACATTAATTGCACGTCAGTAATTAAAAACATTACAATAAACATTGCAAACTTGATATTCATTACAAAATGACATCAGTAAACTAAGCGTCATTATTCAAAACTAATGAAAACCCCGCGCAAGGAAGCAAGCACAGATTAAATCAGAATGGCGAACCGATGCGTTTAGTCACTGCATAATATATACATATTTTTATCATGTCTTTTATTTAAGTGGAATAGTGTAATTATCTAATATTGTTTTTTCTGTGCATATTTTATTTTTATTTTATACTATTTATCATATTATTGAAACAGTTTTAATTTTATAGTATATATGTTTTATGTCATTATATTATAATATATATGTCTGTCAGGTTTTAGATTTATTTTATTTGTTTACTTTTTTTTTTTCTTTTTCTCTCACTGTCATAGCCTGGCTGCTCTCGGTCCGTGTATATCACTAGGTGTTAGCAGAATACCAGCGCTACTTCCCCGAGGTAGCATAAAGCTGAGCTAACAACCATTTTAGTCTCATGCAGGGGTATTGTTAGAAATTTAAAAATTGTAACATTAACTGTTTAAGCCCATATGTATGAGAACAAAATAAATTTGTTTCTTTCTTTCTTTCTTTCTGTCTGGTTGCCATAGTACAGGCTCGGCCTAGTTCGGGATCAGACGGCAGTGTGAAATGTGTGATGTTATTATTATTATATGTTTATTGGTCAATTACGTTCAGACGCTGCAGGAAGATCTTTTAAAAATATTTTATTTAACTTACACGAATTTATTTAAAATAAGAATTACAATTAAATACAATTACATTAATTACTAATTAAACTAGTGACCCTAAACTAGTGAAGTGGCCGAGCTCCGCGGTGCTCCTGGTGCATCGTGTTGCAGCGCGTCGTCACGTTGCGCAGCGTCAGCGCCTCGTGCTGGCTGATGCAATCGGGGTGTTTTCTAGAATGTACGGCCACCCCAAGCGTCAGCGCATTCCGTGTAGCTTAGGGTCGTACACCTCCCCCTTTTGTGCAGCAATTATTTTTGACTGCTTAGGGAAAATGTTGCTGGGTTGCATCCTTGCTGTGAGGTGTCCATCCTTATTGCAGTTATCAGAAGATTATTTACAAACAGGGTCTTAAACAACTTAAACAAAAGTTATGCTGTTGTGGAGGAACGGGTGTTATGTCCCTCCAACATAAAGGGAGGATCCTCCGACCAGGCGAGGTGATCATGCTATGCTATCATGCATGTGTTGTATATATACTAATCGGCGCGAGAACTCTCATAGCACGATGCAGGATTACTTGGTTGTAGATGTTTCTTGTTGCTGTATGTGGAAGTCGCCACACTGTAATGAGAGTTACAAAAGATTCTGATACTGGTTCCCAAACTAGGCTGGAGCCTGTATTTTGGGAGACAGTGCTCAGTCAAATTATATGACACTGAATATGCAGTAGTAGACATGCTATATTATGGTATTATAATTAAGTTTTTTCTATTAAACATAATTATTATTTTGAAAGATAACATTGTAGCATTGTGTGTGTGTGTGTGTGTGTGTGTGTGTGTGCGTGTGTGTGTGTGTGCGTGTGTGTGTGTGTGTGTGTCTGTGTGTGTGTGTGTGTGTGCCTGTGCGAGTGCGTTGGAGTGAAAAATTTGGGACGCTAAACTAATGCTGTTTACTCTAAATCTCTAAATGTTTTAGTAATTATTGTTCTCAGGTACAAACTGCATTGCTGGGTGATTAATGTATTTGAGTGTGCAACTGGTCGCCGAAATCAAAGAAGGTTCTGTCCTATACGTGGCAACACCTCCAGGGGATCCGGTTGTTTTGGTGTCCAGCACTTCTATGGCAGGGCTTCTGAAAGCTTGTGTTGAAGGTAAATATTTTTCTCTCTCGCTCTCCCTTACCTCTATCATATCCGATGGAAAAGGACTTCCTACCCTTACTCCCCTTACCCATAAGTTGGCCAACTGGTGTTCCTATCGTAAAGGCCTCTCCAGTCACAGCCAATACAGGACATTCGGGTACACGACGCAGGCCTCTGCAAGCTACTGCAGTCTTAGTCCCGTTCCCCATGCGAGACTTATCAAATCGAAGTTAGATTTTATGGATTTTCTTAGTAACGGAATTAAAAAAATCCAAAATAAAAAAATATGTACCATTTAAAATCTTTAATTTTACACATTCCACCTGTTTTTATGAGAAATGGAGGCAAAAATACCTGGAAATTCAACGGTCATAACTTGTAAACGGATAATTTTATTTCAAAAATTCTTATTGTAACTGCATGCTAGAGTCATGCCCTTTCAATGATTTAAGTAAAATCTTCCTTTTTGAAATACACTGTATACTGTAGTTTCGTTTTATATAGTTTAGTTCGGGCAACTTTCACAGATGGCGCAATTTTAATTCCGAGTTTTTGCAATATTTTCTTTATATCCAGCGAAAGGAGCTTTTTAAAGACACCTGACGCGTTTTTACTTTTTAATTTGTATTTTTTTTTTATTTTACTAAACTGTTATCATTGTTCCTGTACAGGTTTAGGGTAAAAAAATACGCGAACGCCAATTTGTACGGACGAGATGTAAAATCACTTCTACGCATCATCTCCTGGGGCGCGAACGCTGATCACTTCACTGAGGTACCGGAATACGCGCCTGCACCTGGCATCGATTTCACCAACAAACAGTACGACGAAAATTACGTAGACAATCTTCTAGGACCGGACCCGCCATTATTAACAGATCTAAATATAAAAACAACGAGTAGTGTTCGATCTCCGTTGTTGAATGGAGGGTAGTTTGGTAATTCACCACCGAACTCGCTCCACGACCGCGGCGCTGGCGCCGCGACCAGTAGCTATACTGCATGGAGGCGAACGGACGTTCCTTTTGACCCTCATTCGAAGACCGTGTCTTTGTGCTACCATAAACATTTTATACCAGTGTGGTGACTGTGGACTTATTAAAGTGCCGTGCACGCCTGGATTACGCCTCCTGACCTGCATCATCAGTCTTTCGAGGTAGGTGGTGTTCTATTACCCTCCGGAAGATAGCAGAGACAAGTGTATTCCACCCACAACCACTTCACAAACATTCGGGCTTAGCAAAATCAGCTAGCTTAAATCATACAAGTAGTTTTTTCGATAGTAGCCGCTTGGACAAGCAGATAACTATAGCAGTTAATATTAAGTCGGACGTTATTGCTTAATCGCTTAAGAGTTGGGCTAGTAAGGGCGCTAAATAGTCCGTATACAGTATACAATCGTTCGAAGCAAACATTTTGGTCCTTCGAATACTTTAAACTGTTTGCTTTAAAACTGAAATATTCTACTTAGGGCCTCTTTCACCATCCTCAGGTAAAGTGTCAAGTAGGTTGCTCACCGGTTAAAGTAACCAGTAACTTATGGTGTCAATTTCACGACCTTTGAGTAGGGCTGCTCATAGGATTAACCGACCAGTAACTTACTTGCCACGTCATCTACCAAGTAGCGTGTTTACTTGACGGTTTTATATATACCACGTTGTCATTTTGTGCGTGTTTCTAACGCATACACCATAAAAATGGATTTATTTGATTTGATTGATCATCAATTGGATGAATTAGAATGTTCTTCAACGCAAAGGATGCCGAGGATGCGTGTATTTAAATTCCGTGTTAATTATTTTACGGATCTAGATGAAACGGATTTCTTTGCTAGATTTCGTCTGTTTATATCTTATATTACACAAAATCATGCCTAAAACGCCAAGGTGAGTGGCATTACCCATATGTTTAGCAAAGTGTAGTAGTATAGTTACTGAATTTCAAATAGGTACATAATGTTATACCTTACAAATATAATTTCAGAAATCAAGCAGTTTCAACAAAATCATGCCTACTATTAACGTTAAGGTATCTCGCTACTGGATCCTACTTCACTAACTAAGACTTGAATAACAAATAATAATTAAATCACACCCGTAAGCTTCTCCCGACAAAGACAATAATAACACAAAAATGACAACTGCAAATCGCAATGACGTTTGACGGATGACACTTGACGTAAATTTGAACGACTGAAACGTATGTTTTGTTACATCATTCAATTAACCTGCAAGTTGTTACTCGAAGCTTTAATTTCGTTTGTGAAATTGACTAAAGTTACTCAGAACTTTTACTTGGCACGTAACGCTAATTGACAATTAACTAATCAACACATTACTTGGATATGGTGAACGAGGCCCTTAGACTTTTGACACTCTTTTCTTTTTTGGTTACAGAACGTTTTCGGAGGCGCCCTTGTAGTAAGAACTCCTTACTCCGAATGCATGAATACTGTGATTGGACTAAGCACTTATGGATTATATTGCGATTTAAAAGTGTTCACCAAAGTACAGTACTACATGTCTTGGATGGAGGGCATCGTATGGCCATGTCAACCATTTTTGTATACTAATAAATTCTTATTTATGAAACTTTATTTTCCAAGTTGAATAAACAATTTTTCGGCTATACAACGCTTCTAAAGTCGATCACACCTCTCTGTAACCCTGTTCTCACTCTGTTTAGAGTTCTGGCGACCCTGTTTTATTAAAACTGGTGAAACTCAGTTTTATGTGGGTTGAAGGTGCTTCTTCAGCTGGCTCCAAGCAGAAATCTTATTTGTTTTATTTACCTAAATTTGGCTTTCAGACTTATCTTTCTTTTCATCAACATTTTCCATCAATTGTACATGGCGGCCCCACTTTAATATTATCCATCTTTCAACCATCCAATCTTTCTATCCATCTAATGGTTGACTTCAAGAGATCCGAAATCGCAAAAAGGTGGCCCTTGGCCACAAACGACGTAAGTTGTAAGTAAAATATACATATGATATGAGTGAATCTATCTAAATAAAAACAGGAAAAAACACTCTGGCAGCCGCACTCAACAAAGTATGAAGGCACAATTAAAGTAGTGCTGGTGATTCCAGGTCTTCTATGAGACAAACTTACTTCTCCTACTTCCTAGAAGAAAGCTTTCTGGAAAGCGAGGAGGTATCGAGCAAGGTCTGAAGTAGGTATGCCTTAATGGATTTTAATTACAAAACTTAATCCTGGGTCTGATATGAGACCTCTGCTATTGAATATTCTCCTTAGAACACGACTTCTATGAGTTGACTGCGATTTCTACGAAACTTTATAGTTAGTCAACAAATCCGTAAGATTTCAAAGCCACAAAAGTAAGAAATCTTTATTTTTTATTACCAAAAATAAAAATAAATATAAAACAGTCTTAAAAGATTTACGAAATCAAGGCCACACAATATCTTCAATCCAAGGCACGTAGTATTTGACGCGGGTATATATACCGGCCCCGCCGGCAGTACCACATTGTCGTCCATACGATGTCACTCCCATAATCGTGAACACACATATCTCATGAGACTGAGACTGCAGAGGACCACCGCTATCGCCCTGAAAAATACGAAATCATTAATTAATATCATAAAGCACAAACGTAGTTTATGATAGGTTTTGATTAATTCATGTCAGCCCAAAAAATCGTCAGTTGTTATTCAACTTCAGATACGAAACGAATTTCAGGCTCTTTGGTATCTTGTTTTACAATTAAGTCCTTTAAAAAGCACATGACCCTCTCAGAGGCAAGCTGAATGTCTTGTGGAGAAACCGTTGTTATGTCCCTCCAATACAAAGAAAAGATGGAGTATCATCTAACCAGGCTGGCTACTACTCATCAGAAACGTAATTATAGACTGAAGCTTGTATCCCAAAGAAGTTGGCAGAAGCTTATTAAACACCACATTTTGCCAACTATAATAAGGGTACGATTACTCCCATCAACCGGATATTGGGAATTAAAGCTGGGAAGGCAATGGAAGACAATGGATAATGCTCACACTCCCCAAGTGTAAGCCACAGCTGGAGCAGGTCAGGGTCGCATAGCTGTAGCTCGATCTAGCTGTTGCCGTTAGTCCGAGCTCCCAAACAACTCTGAGCTCCCGAACATCAATGAGAAGTAGTCGGAAGTCGTCAGAAACTAGTCGTTAATGCTTACGTAGTCTCGGTATTCCAAACATTACCTCGCAAGTGTCTGTAGGTACCAGCTGGGATGCCACGTCTCCATAACACAGTTGTGTAGATGTATCGTAGCCGTTGACCAGGTGTCTGTGTTTTGGGTAGTGTTCTGAACATTCTTCTTCGGTAAACTTGCGCAGCAACACCTGTAAAACCACTTTATGAGTTTTGTTCCATTCGGTTTAATGTGTTTACTAGTGTCCATCTGAAGGTCGACTGTAATTAGTAAATTATTGTTAACTATAAAGCTCCATCAATAGCTACTAAGAATTGGAAAAGGTACTAAATTGATTTTTTTTCTATGCATTTATTTGCAGGCTGTTACAGAAAAGTGTGGTCATATTTTTAGGGGCGTATATAGTTATACGTGAATAACTTACAACCAAAAAAAATTTGGATAATTCATAATTTTTTATACAGAAATCTTTAACATGATTTAAACTATTTGTATTTAATACCAAGGTGGTGCCCATTTTTCTGAAAATGTCAGCATAAAGAAATAAAAAAACAAAATTGGTAAAATTGTCATGAAAATTCATAATATATTATGTTGTTTAGAAATTTATGTGGATATTATACACTGGAAAAAGATTTTTTTTATTTTCAAAATCAATTTTTTTTAGCTCCATCAACTTTTTCCGGCTACACATAACACCTCTAAAATTTGATCACACCTTTTTTAAACATCCTATATATCATAGACAGATATCTATGATATAGGGGTGATTTAAAAAAATACATAGAAAGGTAGAGTACAGTGGTCCCCGTGAATGTCGTAAAGACCAGAGCTAAAAATGTTAGGACAGTTCGTGATTTCTAGCACAAAAATCTTTCATGAAAAATCTTACTGATATGGTATTAAAATAGCTTTAAAATTAAACGTTAATATTTTTAAGTTAGAAGACGGATATCATAGAAATATAGATAATTGTAATACCAAGGATGTTGATAGCATGTCAGAAAAGTCACCATAAAAAAAAGAAAAACCATTGAAATGTACATGAAAATTGAAAATGAGTTGCTTTGAAATGTGCACCTACGCCAAGAAAAAGTAGGAAAAAAAATTATTGCAAATGTAAAATTAAAATACGATACACAATAAACAAGAAAGAAACCTAGAATTTAACCAAATAATTACACACTTAAAAGTCTAGTTCAATTTTGGCTTAAGCCGCTCATTTGGAAAAGTTTTGTTAAATATATTAAGTACTATCACATTTCTTTAAAAGATATTCAAAGAGTTTACTTTGAATGTTTTGACATTTAGAGTTTTAAAGAGATTGCTATACAATATACATACACTATTCGAAATTTTTGAATTTTTCTTGCAGAAATTTATCCAATTTTTAACCCCAATGCAAAACATTTTACAGGATGTTAAAATGTAAAATTATTATGTCTGTCAAACAATTTTGATTTAGCTTGATTGGTTTGAAAGATGGCTTAATCGAGAGTGTTCTTAGCTATAATTAAAAAAAAATCGTTAAATGGATTTTTGAATCGAGGGTGTTATTATACATAATAACATTTTGAAAGTTTGGACAGTTGTCCTAATGGGCTCTCTAACCACGGGACGGACGTTCCCAGATCCAAGACTTGCGGTATCCCCTACCTTAGCTACCGCGCCATATCCCTTTTCCTTACCCTAATTCACCTGTTTCCTTTATCCCGTCTGAAAACCATTACATTGCCAAGGAGCATTGGCGTCAGACAGGCAGCCGGCCAAAAAAGAAACCATTCAAAACTCTTTTCAAAATTGGGAAAATGGCGGAAAGAAAATAACTTGTTAACATTTGAAGTACCTATAAGTACCTTCATCTTAGTGTTTCTTGTTTGGATTACATTATTTTCATTGGTACTCACCGATTGTAGGACGTCAGCTACACTTTTCTTGTGTCCGAGAGCTCCCCAGCCGGTAGCGTGCGCGTATCTATCCATCATATCATCAATATGGAGACATGCTGGGAGGACTTGAGAGCTGAATGAGATTCTGAAGCAGAAGAATTTGTATAATAATAATATTCGGGACTATATTATACTGTGTTTTTTATACCCAAAATTTAACCTTTATCACAAACGCATTTATTAACCGACTGCCGAAGGAACGTTATGTTTTTGCGCTTAAGCTTTATGCTATAGATCTGCCTCAATGAGGCACTAAGTATGCATTTTGCACCATTAGCAGGTTTTTGTAACGTAGGTATACGGGCTTTTCACAAGACTACTATGTATGTATATGCGAGTTTCTATATTCCACCATTACTCCTAACTGCCGGAACTGATTTGAATGTATGTGATATCGTTAGAACGCATACATCATCCTGAGCGATACCTATAGAATAAAATAAGTGAAAAACATTTTTTAAGTTAAACTGTGTTATTGTAAAGCTAAAAAATAAATCATCTGCTTGACATATTTACTTTGACTGGAGATCGCGTGGTAGTCGAATTTCGACCATGGTTTTTTCATTGGCCAGTATAACTTGACCTGTCATTGTTCACCATGACAGGTAAACGCATATACTGGACACGAATTTCATAAAGCCGTTTTCACGCAATTTTTAAAGTAGTAAGACATATTGTTGAAAAATTTTAGCTTCCTGCACTACTTCTATATATAAATCTGTAAATATTCCAAAATTCACGAATTAATATAAAAAGAAAGAATTCTCTTCACGTATTAATATAATGATTACGATACAGTGATACAGTGACAGGATGTCCGATAAAGAAGTGGCGAATAAGGAAAGGGATAGGGCTAGTACTCTCCCGTCCCGAAGAAGAGGCACCAGGCGGTGGCAAGCGCAGAATGATCGCCGGCCTGCATGAGCGCTGGCTTGGCAGCAAGCAGCTTCACCCAGGCTGGCCTCAGACTGTGGCGCAACGTGTTCTGCGCGCACCTCCACCCAACCGGAAGGAAGGCAAAGTCCTCCGCATGCAATGGTGTGGCTGCCTTCCGTTGAAGAGGCGGCCAAAGTCTGCCAGGGTTCTCGGGGACTTCCTTCATAAGGTATACCCGAATCCCTTGCAATAAACTCACTTATGACGGAACACCGTATGGTTTTAGTCGGTTCTATCCTGATATGCCACTTCACTAGTAGCCATGGTGAGGTGAAAACCCGCGGGGGTTTACACACGGGCTAGGTAACTTGCAATAAAAAAAACTATCTTATCTATCAAGTTGGAACAACTGTAGGTACACATAGTGAAAATTTTCATTAAAATTGGTTCATTAGTTTAGAAGTCCATAGCGAACAAACAACGTGAAACGAAATTATTATATATATATATTTAGATGTAATCTTACATTTTGTGGCGGCGGCCATTTTCGATTTACATTCACAATGATACTAAATACATTTTATAGCCATCAGAACCAATGGTGTGTACCAATTCAACTAATCAGTCGGTCGGAAGAGGATAAAATTTGAATTACTACATAGATTTGACCCACACAAGAAACAAACAAAGCAAGCTAAATAGAACCGTTTAAAAATCAATATGGCTGCGGCACCATTTTAGTTCACTTTTTGGCAGTTGTTTATTTTAGTTTATTATGAAGTACCTGGATGACCGAGCTTTATTCGTTTTTTTTCTTACGTTTTCTATAAATGAAACCTAGCTAGATCGATTTATCGCCCCCGAAACTCCCTGCATACTAAATTTCATGAAAATCGTTGGAGCCGTTTCCGAGATTCAGATTATATATATATATATACATTTATACAAGAATTGCTCGCTTAAAGGTATTAGATAAGGGTTCTCAGAGTTGTGATTTTACTTACTCCCTATCAGTTTCCAGTAACGCGATATCATGGTACTTGGAGGGTGGTTTGTATCCAGGGTGAGCAATGGCCCTCTTCACGTTGTACCTCTGCCATAGACTGGAAGGATCTGACCGCTGCAGTATACCCAGGGCGATATACTTCACCGAACCTCTGAGGATCAAATAACATTGCTTTCAAAACTCCATTCCCATTTAAAAGTTTATAATATTTTATACTGGTGTCAATTTTATAACAGATCTCGTTAAATTATTCAATTGAATGCTCCTTTTTCAGTAAAAATTTATGAATTATTTTTTTCCTAAAGAGATTAGACATAATATATGATTTAAGTAACTAATTCCTTGTACACGGTCTTTTGGTCTTTTATCGCTCCAAAACAAGTCTTTGGTCATATTTAGCCAAAATTGTCCAAAATTTATCAACCTACTCCAGGTTGTATATCCTTACTAACACTCTAAGATTAGACAAGCAGTGAGCTGCAGTGAGGATGAACCGTTCACTGATCACCGTTCCTCCGCACAGCCAGTCTGCTGTGTCAATAGTATCCCCGAACCCAAGTAAAGCCTGAAAAATAAAAAATTATATATACTAAGTCAACCTACATAAGACAAGCAAATATCGACTCTCATTTCTGAGTAATAAAGTACAACGCAGCTCGCACACCACTTTAGGAGTATCCTGTGGCTCACTGGGGTAGATAATGTTATTACAAATAGTATTAGGGTTTACAATCCAAACGGAGGAAATTTGCAAGTACTGATCTGGTATATCAGCAGAATACACTGCCTTCAGTATTGTTTCTGCTAAGGAGTTTCTTGGGGACTTGCAAAAGCCCTTTCAAATTTTAAACATGCATGTGTTCATTTCTTCAGGCACGTTGGGCACTTTTGATATGGGGAAAAAGCACTGAACTCGCGTGACCGTCATGCCCAGATACATATATACAGATGTGTGTGGTTGTTTACATATTTTTAAGAAAACACTGCTACAACATGGACCACACATCACTAGTATTCTTGTTAACCAGCTATGCTAAAGCGGTACTATCCAAACCCGCAACCACTTATCGCAGGCCTGTGCTATTACACTACAATGTTCAAATGTCATATAATTATGAGACGAAAATCTTAAGGCCAATGTATCACACACGTGCTATGAGTAGCTTGGACTGGCCGTAGCCAATTCAGAAAAATCATAGGGCACTTTTCTTAAATTCTGAGTGCTAAAAAGTTATTAATTTTTTACGTGGGATTAATACGTGGGAGAGTCATGCTTCGGCACGTATGGGCCGGCTCAACTCCGCTCGATACTACGGCCTCACAGAAAACCGGCAATGAAACAACGCATGCATTGCTTTTCGTCGCGTGACCGGAGGCCCTAACCCTTTCCTCTCCCCTATTCCCGTCCTTCCCCTCTCCCCCTCTCCTCCCCTCTAATCCCCCTCTACCCCTCTTCCCCTATTCCCACCTTAAAGGGCGGCAACGCATTTGTGAGGCTTGAGTTACAGGTGCCCATGGGCAGCGGTAGTCATTTACCATCAGGTGACCCATCTGCTCGTTTGCCCCCTATATAATAAAAAAAAATATATTATTGTCTGACAGTTTCTGATGGAGGTTATTTGCGCCTGACGCTTTTAAGTTCGAAAAAATAACGTCACGTTTCTTCTTGTCAAGTCTTGATTTTGATATCTGATGTTTATAGAACTATTTAAATGCTATTTGTAAGTAGCCAGACCAATCATAGGGGCCAATAATCCGAAGATTTAAATGCGTCCGCGTATATTTTCGGTAACATTTTTAAATGGTTTTGGGGGATTTTTGGCCCCCAGGATATGTGATAATGAGAAAGGTATAAATTTCTATATGTATGTTTTAAAATCTCACCATATGTGGAAATTCTTCCCTTAAAGCATTACGACCACCAGCCGCGAAACCAGCGCCGCCGCCGGTCAGGGGAGCAGCCTCGTACGTACAATTCCTAATAAGATCCAGTGTCTTTATGGTACTCACAGGTTTTAATTGTTTTTTGCATCGATAGTCTAGAGTATGAACATAGTCTAGGCATTCTGAAACAAGAGTTTAAACGTAAATCATCTTTTTTGTTTAAGTCACATAAGACAGTCCATAAGACAGTCCATAAGACAAGCAAATATCGATTCTCATTACTGAGTTATAAAGTACAACGCAGCTTGCACGTCGTCTTAAGAGTATCCTGTGGCCCTGTGGCTCACTGTGGCCCGCAATTTTAAACGTGTAAGTGTTAATTTTTGAAGTGCAAACTTCTTTAGCCACGTTGGGCACTTTTGGTTGCGGAAAAAAACACTGAACTCGTGCGTGCGTGTGTGTGCCAGACACACCCTAACTGCTATGCCATAGGTTCGTGGGTTCGATTCTGTTCTCCACCCGAGTCTGGGTGTTCTTTGTGTCCGTTGTTTGTATGTTTGTAAAGTTCCCCGCGACACAAGAGTAATTTCTAATGCGGGAGTTGTCTTTTTAAAAAAGAAAATAAAGAAAGAAAAATAAAGCCCTCCTCCATTTTTTAAGTTGGTCAAAAACACTTACAAAAGTTACTTACTGTCTTTAGCCTTGCTCGTGCCAGTTTTAGTCAAGATTCCCAACAGTGGGTTGAACAACAATAGCCTGTAACAAGACAAGTACATTTTAGCAAAAAAAAAATCGTGTATAGTGCTCTAATCAATAGTTTTTCTTTACAATCATTGGGGGGTGATTTATTACATTGAGAGGACCACCTTTGAACTCCATCATCACATCCTGGATATAATCTAGAACCTGGACAATTGCGAGTCTAACTCACGCACCGAGGGTTCCGTAAGCAACGTGTATTTAAATAGTACGTCCATCTCGGGAATCAGTTCTCGAAGATTTTTGACCGTTTTTTCCGAAAGACAATCTTAACTTTTTGGTTCTAAAAATACTCTCTCATGCATCAATGTAAGAGAAAGTCAACTTTCTAACCGCAAACAATAAGTTTGTAATCATAACACAATTTTTTATGTGATCATCATCCTCCGCGCCTTTTCCCAACTAAGTTGGGGTCGGCTTTCAATCTAACTACGATACGGCCGAACTTTGATATTTTACGTGAAGCGACTGCCATCAGACCTCCACAACCCAAGTACTAGGTGATATCGAAGTACTGTAGTTAGGCCAGGTTGTCGGAATTTTTTAGGGCTCCAACTACCCGTAACGAATGCCACAGATGTTTGTATGGCACCCGGGACCGACGGTTTAACGTGCTCTCCGAGGCACGGAGGGGTCTCAATGTGTTAAGAATGGTCACCCATCCTTTACTGACCTGGCTAGTATTACTTAACTTTGTAATGTGTTAACCTACTCGGTTACCACTTAGCCACGAGCCCCTCACATTGTTTTTTATGTGAAATAACAACAAATAAAAGGTCTAATCATCTCGTAACAATATATTCTTACCTCGTGTCTTCCACCAAGTCACAGTCGGTGCAACATATGATAGATGTTTTGCCTTCAAATGAACAGACCTAAAACAAGAAAAGATTATGATATGGATATTAAAAAAAAAAAATGTTGAAAAAAACCAAGAAAACACGCTTTTATAGAAAATCCAACTAAAAATATATAGAAAATAAATTTTAATAAATTTGGATTAAGAAGAATAGTGTAAATAAGAAATAAATGTATATTATTGGAAAAAAAGCGTGGGGTGCATATAGTGTCAATAAAATATTTATAACTATTGACACTATGCATGCACCCCACGCTTTTTTCCGGAGAAAGGAAGGAGGGAGTCGGTTACAAACAAACATACAAGTGAAGCTAATATAAAGCGTGTAAAAAAGGGCATATTTAACAGCTACATCTACTAATCGCATCACATCATAACGTAATTTGTAACTTTTTAGTACCTGTATAAAATATGTTTTGACGGGGCGTTAGTATTCTTTTTAATTTAATATAAGCAATATAGTGTATAGAATAAATAATGATAAATTTAAACCATCGCTGACTCGAAAATCCCTTCAACAATTACAAAAAAGCTGATGATCTTCAAACGGCTGAACAGATTTTCTTGAACTATATCTAAGAACACTCTCGATCAAGTCACCTTTCATTAAAAAAAAAAACAATCAAATCGGTTCATCCGTTTGGGAACTACGATGTCACAGACAGACAGACTGAAACGTCAAACTTAAAACACTCCTCTTTTTCTGTCTGTGGCATCGTAGCTCCCAAAAGAATGGATCGATTTAAGTGAGTTTATTTTTGTTTGAAAGGTGATTTGATCGAGTGTTTTTAGATATAATTCAAGAACACATTGTCGCCTGCGGTATTTATGGATTGATACGACCTTCAAACCTTCAAGAAAAGAGCTTACTCCGATCTCAAAGACCGGCAACGCACTTGTGACTATTGTCCATGGGCGACCGCAGTCACTTACCACCAAGTGAGATTTTCGAGTCGGAGGTGGTAAAATTTATTAAATTTATTAGAATACTAGCTGATCCGCCAACTTCGTCCGCGTTTGTAAATTTTCCCCGTTCCCCTATTGGTTGTAGCGTGATGTTATATAGCCTATAGCCTTCCAATATAACTTAATTTTCTCGTTCTAGATGTCATCAAATTAATGTGAGCTCAAAAATAAGATTTTTATCAACGATATCACTAAATATTTTTATAATTTAAAATAGTTTGTAAGAAAATTACTCACGGGTGGGAATGTCTTATTTGCGATGTCTTTAACGGCACTGAGACATTTGTACACATTTACACATTGACCAGCCACCCCATTCCACTCACAGGTCGAGCCTGAAGAGAAACAAAAAGTACTTATATTCATTAATATCTGGGACATAATGTCAATCATGGACAACTCTATCGGTCCACACAACTAAGGCTAGCTTGGACTACGGGTACGAGAACATGGTTATAATCATAAATTAATAATTTAAAATACTTGCGACTCGAAACGATTACAAAAGAGCTGATGGTCTATATCCAAAAAATATTCTCGAAAGTCACCATTCAAACAAAAAAACACACTTTAATCGGTTCATCCGTAGGGCAGATACGATGCCACAGACAGACATACAGATATACAGACACGCAGACACGTCAAACTTATAACACCTTTCTTTTTGCGTCGGGGGTTAACAAATACCATTTATTGTACTTTTTTTTTAAATAGTTACAGATTATACAAAGAGGTAACTGATCATTGCAAATAGATTTATTTTTGCATACACATATTATATACACTGAGGGGGAACCGAACCTATTGTCAACGTCCCGTCTCTAAGGTTACAGTCGATTTTCTACCTTCGCGCCACGTACTAGGGCACTACATAAGGTTTGTCGTACTTTGTGAAATATATTTTTTTTCGAAGTTGTCTCCACTGGCAGTAATACAGGTCTCTATACGTGTAAACCAGGTGCTGAACACATTGCTCCAGTAGAACACAGAGATACATCTCCTCAAAAGCTCCTGTTAGCTCCTCATCGCTCGAAAACTTGCCTCCCGGTTGTTTTTTTACATACGGGTACTACCGTATGTAAAAAAATATTTATTTAAATACATATATCCGTATAAAGATGGTGTCCCAGAAATTAGATTCCAGATTTATCTTTGTTTATCTTGATGCAGAAGCTAAGAATCGAGTCTTGAGGTTGTTCTTTAATTTTTTAAAGCTAGAGGTAAACATTGCTCTGTATACCATGATCCAGTTATTGTCTTCCCGTCCTCAAGCACAACCGTAGCCAAAATTTCCTCTCTCAGTAAAAAATAAAGCAACCATTGAGCAGCAAACTTTAAGGATAGTGACAATGGCCCCAATTCTGTTACTTCACTCGCTAAATTAAAATTCACTAAATTTTCTTCATATAAGAAGTAAACCTTGTACATTTAGAAACATGGTCTTATTTCAAATTGAAACAAGTAGGTAACATATGTCGCTATCGAAATAAGCAATTTATTTGTCGACTAAAGTCTGATACGCTTAAATAAACTTTAATACCACGTAGCGAGAGCCGCTATCCGTTGAATGCCATCTCTTTTGCTCTGTGTTTTTAGTAAACGTCTTCGTAGGTGTAGGTTAAAAACACGTCATCCTTGTTCATTTTAAACAAGTTTTTATACGGCAATTATACAGCGTTTGAATAAATGAAGACTCTCGCTGCGTGGAAATAAAGTTCAGTATACGTTGACAGGTTTTATTGAAATTTAGAGGCGATGAGAAATAGATGCTAGTAACAAATAGACCTTATAACGAAGAACACTAGGTTGATTTCATATGAAGAAATTAAGTCAGGTTTTAGTTTAGTCGAGTGTACAATAGAATCGGCACCATTTTCTCAAACGTCGGCGGAGGTTCATTTTCAAACGTCCACTCCAATAATTTTCCTACAGTCTAGATGTTCTTATCGGTAGGTACTTCTATCGGCCTGCCGCAACTCGCATTATTCTTCAAGTGTAAAAAATTTCACGATTGAATTAAATATACCACCGTTCTATGGCCCTTAGAAATGGTCAAATTTTATTTATACAGTAGATACTTATTTCCTCGAAACATTTTTCTTTTTGACTGGCCTCTTGGTCTAGTGGTTAGTGACCCTGACTACTAAGCCAGAGGTCGTCTGTTCCATTTCCACCCAGGACAAATAATTGTGTTATGAGCACGATAATTTGTTCTGTGTCTGGGTGTAATTTATCTATAATATGTATGTATTTAGAAATATAATATATAAGTATGTGTATCAGCAGTCTGGTTACCATAGTACAGGCTCTGCCTAGTTAAGGATCAAACGGCCATGTGTGAAATGTGTAAAGTTATTATTATTATAGTTAACCCACGCTTAAACTAATACAAAATAATTACACGAATATCATAACAATAGGCTCGCCATTTTCATTTAGAAAATTAATTTAAGTAATACTTAGATTTGTTAGATTTGACTTCAAATCATAATATTATGATATTCAGTTTGCTTACGACAAAACTTATGTAGTAGCGCTTTACGTACATACTCGTAAGTCGTTATAACTTTTTTGACAGCATGACCTCACCTCGTTTCAAAGGTCAACGTAACGTAACGTCAACGTAATATTCAACTTAATTGCAGTTCAATAAAAGTTATTGCACACATACGTCATACGTACATTCACGTATATATTTCCGAAGGTGTAAACAGAGACGTATAAAAAAAAAAATTATATTAAAAAGAAAATTAAACATTTTGACCACTATGATTTCGGCCCACTCATGGAATTGGGGGCAACCTATCGCCGTCAACCGGGTACTTTGGGAATTAAAAATGGGCAAATTGGGAAGTATATTGAATATGGATCGGAAAGGGTAAGCAATAGCTCAAACAGGCCAGGGCGGCATACCTGTAGAAGAGGGGGGGAAGGGGGAGGGAAGGGTAAGGGCCTCCAGTGATTTCGACTCACTCGGCGAAAAGCAATGCAAGCATTGCTTCACTACCGGTTTTCTCTGAGGCCGTGGTATCACTCCGGTCGAGCCGGCCCAGACGTGCCGAAGCATGGCTCTCCAACGATCAATACCAACTACGAAATATATTAAGTAGACATGCACTTAGTTATTAAAGACAAGCTGTTAGCTTAGTTAGCGAAATTCTAATTAATCGCACGGATTCTATTTTCTGTTCAATGAACTTAATTTTCGTTCCGTAAGTATGTTCTACAAAGTATTACAAAACATAAAAAAAAGGTGAATGACATCGGGTAAGTTGTTCTCAAGTTATGGCGTGACCAAGGGAAATAGAGATTTATATATGTAGGTATACAGATTTACTCAAGCGTGTATTTCAGAGATGCCCGCCTAGTTTGGGACCCGACGACCCTGAAATCGAAGGTAGAAGAAGGAAGGTACTCGTAACTTCACTCTTTGATGAAGCATCCCAGTTAGGCACTTCCGATATATTGTGTGTTGTTAATAAAACCGTATAACTTTTAAAAATATATCTACTTGAAGTTAAAAACAAGGATCAAACAATATTTTCGAATATCAATATCACTTAATAAAAACTTCTCACCTTTGGGCAACATCAAGTTTTGACACGACACATAAGAAACAACAAACAAAATAACGAAATGACGAATCATTTTAATAAACACACAACCTACTTGAGGAAAATCTCAATATTAACTAAAGCATAAATCTTACTTTTTTTTCGTTAAAACCACGAGAGGTTTGTGCTCGCGTCTCAGTGTACGGGGGCGTTTTAAATATAATAAATGCTTTAAGTATTGACATGGTAACCACTTTAACATACGTGGTGTTACTTGTGAGACCTGGAGACAGAAGAATTATAAAGAACTAGCTTTCGGCTTCGTTCGCTTTCCTGTAGATTGGATAAATAAAGTTTGTTCATGTATGTCAAAATTTTAAAAACTCAACATCGAGTTTTGGAACGGCAAATACTAATAGGATTTAAAAAAAAACAGTTATAATATTATCTATGTATTAACGGGAATTAACGCGATCACGAAAAGGTCAGCAGCTGTCAGGCTGACGGTCACGCTGACATTCAGCCTGTGACCACGGCCAGTGCAACCTGGTCGAAACGTCAGGCAATTCAGAGGTATGTAATACCTTTTCGTGATCGCGTTAATTCCCGTTAATACATAGATAATATTATATCATGGAACGCGAAAGTTTAAAAGTTAGTATAAAAAAACAGTTTTTGGAAAAAATATCGTACAAGAAGGTCAAGAAGCCATCACAAACGTGGGAGAGCCATGCTTCGGCACGTATGGACCGGCTTGACTCCGCTCGATACCACGGCCTCACAGAAAACCGGCAGTGAAACTTGCTTGCGTGCTTGCATTGCTTTTCGCCGCGTGAGTGAGGTTACCGGAGGCCCTAACCCTTCCCTCTCCACTATTTCTGTCCTTTCCTCCCCTGTAATCGCCTTCTCCCCTATTCTCACTCCACCCCGTCCCCCTCTTCCCCTACTCCCACCTTAAAGGGCGGCAAGGCACTTGTGACTCTTGAGTTACAGGTGCCCATGGGCGGCGGTAGTCATTTACCATCCGGTGACCCGTCTGCTCGTTTGCCCCCTTTAACATGAAAAAAAAAACCAACTTTATTTGGAGTGAAAGATAACATGGTACCCTAGATTTTGTAAGTTGTAATGTTTTTGTACGGCTTAGATAGTATACTCCCTTGCATCACAGAAGTATTGCTTTTTAAACAAAGAAACTGTGCAAACTCACCTAGTGTTATCTAGGTACCGGTATCTACGACACTTGCTACACTAATGGCATTGTGACGTCATTTATTATCGTTTTAAGTGCCTAGTACTACCTCGACCATTTCTGGTCTTTTGTAGCCACCTCTTGCTTTATAGTTCATTGCTCAGACTTATGGCTTCGAGAAACCACCAGATTCTATCAGCATTGACTGTTTATATTACCTGCAGTTGCATGATATGCCTAGGTTAATACTTCAGTACCGTGTTAGTCGGCTACAAAAGCGTAGAATACGCATTGCATTTTCTTCCGCCTATTGTGATCTGCATACTGTGTTCTAACCAAGCTTTAGGTTGAACATATATTATGTTTGTTTAGTCTACAGTGTCCGGTGAGGATCCGTATTACTGAAAAGGTTTTGTATCTTTTGAGCTCCAGGAGTTCTTTTGCTACTTTGTTATCATAGCCCTTTATTAAGGCATTCAAGTGTCGTAGACCAGTCGTGGTCTTCTATCTTTTAATTGCCATTGATGTGTATTGGGCGTTTATGATTGAATAAGCTCGCTGTTTGGTGATGCTGACCGCATGCACCGGTGTGAGCGGAGGCTCTGACTCTCTGCGCCAGAGGTGCGCCCTATTACGGCCAGAATACGGCGCGCGGGGATTTCACGCTATCGGCCATGGAGTATATCTTCCAGTATTTACCAGTATCTACCAGTATCTATCAGTGTATACCAGTATCTACTACTATCTACTATCGGAAAATCTTAGGTTTTGTACCTATTGTTTCGATGAGATTGTGTTGATCAATAATTTTTAGTTTTGAAGAACAGACGATTTCAAGTAATTTTTAAAGAATTATTAAAAAAATATATATTTGATATTTTTTATTTTTTCCATTGAATAGGCATGGCTGGCCCCTTTTTCGAGGGTAATTGGTGTTCATGTTATCGTTTGGCTAATTTAGGAAAAAGTTTGCTTTTTTTACTGAATGGCACTGTGCGGAAACGGTGGCCTTTTAGCCCAATCAATCTGCTGATTAAGAATTTAGATACCCACACTCCGCAGTTTTGGAGTTATTTTTTCAAAAGCAAAGATAGGTATAAAATTATACAGAAAACCAAAAATGTTTACTTTCTTAGATATCTTTATTTGCTTTACCATCAGTTATTCTAAAAATAAATCCCAGAGTCTTAAGGCCATACAATGCTTTCAATCCAAGGTACGTAGTAAGAGACTCTAGTGAAGAGACCAGAGCCACCAGCTTCTCCGCACTCTCTCTTCATAGAAGCCACTCCTAAGACTTTTTGGAAACAATGCCTGAATGTAGACTGAAGTGGAGATCCTAGTTCACCCTGAAAGAAAAATGTATCTTAATGATGGAAATGATAAAAAACTGTATTGTTTTAACTTTGGTCAAATTCCAAGGTTTTATCAGAGTTCTTTGTGAGAGTCCTGGCTAAAATTAATTATGGGTTGCCCAAAGTCTTCAAGTCTCATAAATTAGAAAATATTTAAGCCATTTTTATCGTGGGAGAGCCATGCTTCGGCACGTAAGGGCTGGCTCGACCGGAGTGATACCACGGCCTCACATAAAATCGGCAGTGAAGTAATGCTTGCATGGGTTTTCGCCGAGTGAGTGAGGTTACCGGAGGCCGTAACCCTGCCCTCTTCCCCGTCTTCTCTTCTCTCCCCCTCATACCCCCATTCCCTACTCCCATCTTAAAGGCTGGCAACGCACTTGTGACTTTTGAGTTGCAAGTGCCCATGGGCGGCGGTAGTCATTTACCACACAGGTGACCCATCTGCTCGTTTGCCCCCTATAACATAAAAAAAGGCATATTGGCCTTCGCTAATCAGACAACCTTGACAATTTGGTCGCCATAGGCAAGGGGGAAGGAAAGAGATCACGAGGCCGCCCACCAATCCGTTGGTGTGGCCAAGTAACCGCTCTATAGAAGCCGAGAACAGAATTTATTTGAGGGAGACTACCCCCAAAATCAGTTACTACTATCAAAGTCACGAAACACTGCTTCAACTGGCCTGTTGGTCTAGTGGTTAGTGACTGCTCGTGGGTTCGATTCCTACCTGAGTCTGGGTGTTCTTTGTGTCCGTTATTTGTATGTTTGTAAAGTCCCCCGCGACACAAGAGTAATTCCTAATGCGGGAGTTGTCTTTTTTGATGAAAAAAAAAGAAGAAAAAACACTTTCAAGGACAAACCCTTTGGAAATTAAGAACATTAATAGAAAGAAGAAGCACAAAGAACATTGCCTTACATCACAAGTATCTTTAGGCTTTACTTTATCTCCAAAGCACATCTGCGTGGTACCATTGTAGCCATTTTTCAGCGTCTGTTGTGACGAATAGAAAAACGAACACAGCTCACCAAAATTGCTGATTTGTGCCTGAAAACAGATATGAGTTGTAAGCTGTAAAAAAGTCATTTTGTGGATACTTATCAAAATGCAAAAGTCAGTTCATTATGAAAAGGCGAGATTAAGGATTTACAGGCAATTGTTTGAATTTGTTCTACGCAATGTAAACATAACAAACGTAGGTATTACTTTTGTGCGGTACGGTGAATGACCTTAAACGTTCGGCGCTGTGAAAATAGCTGATTGCATAGGTGATGTTTGATTGATTACATTACAGTTTTGGGCTGTATGGGGTATTTATTGTTTTTTTCGGTAAAGTGTTATTTTTACTCATTATGATATCACTTTTAACTTTTCGACAAAAACAAAACATCAACATAACAAAAAATCATTGGAATTGGAATTTTCCGGCAGAAATTTCCAATTCCAATGATTTTCGACTCATAGTGATAACACGTCAGAATGACCTGAAACCTACTAAGTTTATGCCTAAAACCGCCTGATGGAAAGCTAGAGTGAGGTCCCAAGACTGAGGACCACCATTATAGACACGAATGATACTAAAATGACGGCCCTCAGCTTGACGGCTTCGAGAAATTATATTTTTCTATCCTGAATTTACTATTTACATTACTTGTTTACAATATTCGGCAGGCTGTCACTTACACCCTGTATAATTGTATTATGTTATTACAAACAAACATGTATATCCAAGTGTCATTATTCGTGTTTCAGGTTCTCAAGTTTTTTTCTCACTTGATGCCAGTACGCGTGACCTTGACGATGTTTCAACTTGCATTGTGCGGGTTTTTTTTTTATTATTTTAATACCGTATCACAAAGATTTGGGGCTTGATCTCATTATAAAGATGTCAAATAGTACCATAATTAACTGTCAATAATATTAGTAACGTAGTGAGTAATGTATCAGATATTTAACACTGAAAAGCAAAATAAATTTTAAATTTTATGAGCGTAATAAAATATTATCTCTACATATTTTAAAACAAAGTCCCCCGCCGCGTCTGTCTGTCTGTTCGCGATGGGAGAGCCATGCTTCGGCACGCATAGGCCGGCTCGATCGGAGTGATACCACGGCCTCATGGAAAACCGGGCTTTTCGCCGAGTGAGTGAGGTTACCGGAGGCCTTCTGAGGTTCCGGCACATCACTAGTTGTCAGGGACACAGGAAAGGACATAGGGTAGTAGGTTTTGTATTTGAGAGATAGAAAAATAACTTCTTCGCAAGCTGCTGGCAAAAGCTGGTACGAAATAAATACCAAGAAATGACGTCACAGTGCTATTAATGTAGCAGATGTCATAGACACCGGCACCACATGCACATTAGTTGTTTAAAGAGCAATACTTCTGCTACTGTAATTGTTCTGTTGAGTGGGTGAGGCAGTTGGTATAGCAGTACAAAACATTAGCACTTACAAAATCTAGTGTGCCATTTTGTCCTTTACTCCATATAACAGTATTGGCTTCTTGACCCTCTTGGTAACCGGAGTTAAGGCAGGCTGGCAGAACGTTTGGCCCAAATATTATCCTGCAAGAAATAAATATGGAAAATATCTACAAACAGGAAATGGTAAACAACCACAAAACCTATCCGATGGTAATTTTTTGTGAGTGCCTAAAAGCATTTTTGAAGTGAAAACTTCTTTAGGCACGTTGTGCCCTTTACTATGGGGAAAAAGCACTGAACTGAATATATAGATCCACTAGACTACACTTATGTAAATACCTTAATAATTTTGAGTCGTCACCAATATATTTTTGTTTCCAAAATAATCAACTATAGGTCCCCGTCATGTTGTAGTACGTATCATTAGAACTACATATTCACACACATTAGGTTCACAGGTGAGAAGTCAATGGGTGAACATCATTCATCGCCTAATTTCACACCCTTAGGATTGAAATATTTATTCGAAATTTAAATGGGACCCACTTCGAAGTGTGCCCTATCTATGACGGTTCCAAGATGGGGTCTGGAACTGGAGCCGGAATTTTCTCACAAGAGCTAAACATAAAAATATCACTAGCGCTAGGCCAACGATTTGCTCTGCTCAGTCTATCAGTCAGTCAGTCAGTCAGTAGGAACCATTACGGGCCACCTGGCCTTAAACCGGTACCAGACCAATTCACCACCAATCCCACTTTATCCTGGAGTGGCCACACAACGGGCAAGTATCTTCGCGGGTATGAGTTTGCTCCTAGAAGCCTGTGAATGCCTCAGGAGGCCTCTGTGCTTCTGGAAGGAGCTAGGCTGGCTCATCTAATTAGCCTTACCTGCCTTACGCGGATTGGACAGCCTATAAATGCGGTAACAGAGCTCGATTCCATACCCTATATACTTACTTTCTGTCCGTCTCTATCAGCGCGATATCGTTATACTTGGACGGTGCCTTGTACTCCGGATGAGGAATGGCCCTCTTAACGTTATACCGCTGCCACTCAGAGGGAGACACCCAGCGTTTATGAATTCCCAGAGCCACGAACTTTACTGTTCCTCTGAAAAGTATAAAAAGAAATTGCTGACATGTCATCTCCTAAAGCCCCTAAAGCTTGAAACCCTTTGTTTTCAACTATACGTTACATTGTCCTCACATTTTACTTGCGCATGTAAGCAATGTAACCAGTGCTTTTTAAAATACATGTTGAAAAAGAGTGTCCTTGGAGTTTCTTGCCTGTTCTTCTCCACTGGATCTACGAATTGGAACAGGCAACTAGCTTCACGACTGACTTAGTCTGACTGACTACTACTCCTGACAATTCAAAAACACCCATAATGGTTTAATTGGAATAAATGATTTTGATTTTGGACGAGCAAACAATGACTTCATTTTCATTTCACCCTGAGGGTGAAGGTCAGGAAGGGGGAGGGGTTAGTTTGGCATGGTTCCCTTTGAAAATAATAATATTCTGGGACATATTACTAAACGGTATCTAAATCCAAACTAAGTGTAATAAAGTAAGTAGTAATTATTATTTATTTGTCGCACCACAAGATACGGGGGTCACACACAAGTTTTTAGAATAGGCCAGTTAGAAAAGCAGCATGCATGAAGCATAAAAAAAAAATATTTTATATTCGAATTAGGAACTCTTTGGGAATCTGTAGAGGTTTATTGATTTCATATATGCTGCGTTCCAATAAACAAAAACGACTCGTTTTACTTACGAACGGTAAAATTTTCCATGAAAACTCTACGAAATTTTACCGTCCGTAAGCAAAACGAATCGTTTCTTGTTTATTGGAACGCGGGATATACCAGGGATATTGCGGATATTCGCATCCGCATTCGTAATTGCGGTGCCTTCGCATCGATTTGGGACATCTGCATCCGCATCCTCTCCCCCTTTGAAGGAATATCCCCCATTCACGAACTTAACCTTCATTTTTGCCCTGTTGATTTGTCGTCCAAGTTTGAAAGCAATCGGTGCATAACTGCGACCTCTATCATGCCGGTAAAATAGAGGTACATACATATATACATTTATATATATAAACTTTTTAACTGATGGTTGTTTTGGGGTCTAGGGATCATAACTAGACCTGTGAAGAAATTTTTGGAAAACTCGACAACTTTTACCAAAACCAAAAGGTAGACTTTTCTTCGAAATTTACGTAAAAGAAAGACCAATACTACAATATTATAACTACACCAACATAAACCTATGATAAACTTACAACTAACAACAGTCATACAGGTCACACAGCACAGATTTTAGCTTGGCCAGCGAATCACAATGCACATCAATAAGGTTACTAAGACTATTTTATGACTGCACATTCTGGATAACGGTGAATTGGCACCCAATATAGTACTGTGTAATATATCTCAAAATCGTATTTTGCAGTAAATAACTTCTGAGGCTAACATTCGCAATAGGAGCACTTTCAAATCAGCAAATATCTTGCATATTTACTACCTAATTTATTCAAAGATCACTACTTACGTTGATCGGTCTGGTTTCAGGCACTCCGCTGCTGTGAGGATAAACCTCTCACTGATAACAGTCCCTCCACATAACCAGTCGGCCTTGTCACTCTCCCCATAACCCAGATAAGCCTGCAAGATAAAAGGAAGTGTGTGAAACTTCATAAAAGTAGCCTACGAGAGGAAGAGAAATAAAAAGTAAAATCAACACAAATAATTTACTAATGGCAATAAATTTAATTTTAAATAATTTATATAAAAGTTATTGGTCAAATGAACACAGATGTGTTTAATAATTAACATAAATTAATTAACCAACGAATTTTAATACGCAAATGAGTAGAAATGATATTATAGGAAACACTGTATACTTGTATTCTATCTCATTCTCTCGTAGGCTAAATCTTATTTATAAATATGTTTGTCTCATTTCAAAGAATATAGGAAACACTGTTTATTTGTATTCTATCTCATTCTCTCGCATTCTAAATCCTATATTTTATGAATATTTTTGTCTCTTTTTTTTTGACACGCTTTTCTGTCGATAACCCTAAATAAGTCTATAAAATGTGGTCTAGAAATTTAAGTTACTGATTCCAGAAACTAAAGTAATTATTTTTTCAATTAATCCTTTGGTGTGCTCTTATTTGCGGTGCATATAACCAACGCCATCTAGCGAAGTCAAGCATAACTACTTCGGAACTACTGATCCTGCATTGCGCATCGAAAATTATATGACTTCTCCACTAACTTTTATCTGATTTATCCTAACCTATCTTTCTCCGCTTTTATGCGCAGTCGGATAAATATCAAAACGAGGCCACATCGGTTTGCTTACAAAAGAGGGACACTGTTAGTATAGTTTGTGTGTGAAACAAAAACATTACTAAAATAGAAAATGTACGAGTGGAGAAAGAAACTTCCGAGACAGTCAGCCTGTGATCACGACCAGTGCAACCTGTTCGAAACATCAGGCAATTCAGGGGTATGTAATACCTATTTTGTGATCCCGTATAAATATTAAATACATAATTATAACTTCTCGACTTCACATTTCGGTCGGAGAAATCTCCATTTGTAAGAAATATTTTTACCCTTTTGATGGCTATCTGTGATGGGAAAGGTAGCGATAATTACAAGGGCTAACTCACCATATGAGGAAATCTTCTATTTATACTGTTTACAATTTCTTTGTTAACATTCGAATATATGTCTTTGTGTTTGTTACAATTCCCTCTTTTAAAAAGAGAAATATTATGAGTGTAGTTGTAACTCTTCTTACAAGGGTACTCCAGGGTTTTCAAGAAGTTGAAGCATTCTAAAAGATCATCAAGATTTCAATAGACAGACAACATGCAGAATAGACATTTTAAATTGACGCGAAAAGTGTTAGTAAAGATCACTTTACGAAATAAAGTTAAGCCTCACACCTTATCTACTCCCATGATCGTCATCATCATCCTCCTGGAATTTTGCATAGATGTGGTTTTCTAAAAAAAAAAGTGTATGTGTGCAATTCACATACGGCAGAAGTGAAACTTCAGAAAAACAGATCAAGATATACAAAGAATGGCCTTTATAATAACCAGTACCTGAAGTCCAGTTACAACTGTACACAACTTTCAAAACAAACAATACTTCGTTTTAATATGCAAATACACAAAAATTACACCACGTTGACATTGATATATAGTACATAGGTGCAAAGACAAAGATTGGTAGAGCGCAGGCGCAAAGACAAAGATTATAGGAACTTTATCACTTTATCGTAGGAACTTTATTGTGATGCTTCCGTTTCATCGAATTTCAAATCACAACTAATCGTTGTGTTGAGTTTCACTTCAAAACCTTTTGGATGATCGTCCTCCTTGAAAAAATCTACATTAATGCGAGCGAAGACAATAGCTGGTCTAGCATATTTATAATACTCACGATTTGCAGATTTTCTTCCTCTGCCCGTTAATACACCG
The DNA here is from genome assembly GCA_949752705.1 of Callimorpha dominula. Lineage (NCBI taxonomy): Eukaryota > Metazoa > Arthropoda > Insecta > Lepidoptera > Erebidae > Callimorpha > Callimorpha dominula. The sequence goes on along the minus strand of OX457017.1, from coordinate 8,984,440 downwards.
ACATTTGTATCGTATAACACTTTTCTGAAAAGAAGAAGAAGTTACAACCGATTGCTGACTGGCCTGCTAGTCTAGTGGTTAGTGATCCTGACTGCTGATCCAGATGGTATGGTATAGGGGGCAAACGAGCAGACGGGTCACCTGATTTTAAATGACTACCGCCACCTATGGGCACTTGCAACTCAAGAGTCACAAGTGCGTTGGCCCGCCCTTTAAGGTGGAAGCAGGGGAATGGCGAAAGAGGAGGAAAGGGAGGAGGGAAGTGGGGAAGAAGAAGGAAGGGGGGAAAAAGGGGCGAGGAAGGGAGTGAGTTAGAGGGAAGGGTTAGGGCCTCCGGTAACCTAAATAACGCGGTGAAAAGCATTGCAAACATTGCTTCACTGCCGGTTTTCTGTGAGGCAGTGGTATCACTCCTGTCGAGACGGCCCATACGTGCCGAAGCATGGCTCTCTCTTGGCTAACCCTTCCCTCTCCCCCTCTTCCCCCATTAAAGGCCGGCAACGTACTTGTGATTCTTGAGTTGCAAGTGCCCATCTGCTCGTTCACCCCCTATACCAGGGGTCGGCAACCTCCGACCGGCTCTTTCGATGTAAAGTTTCGACTCTCTAGTTACATACGTAAAAATCTATTATTTACTATCAAAACCCTTAAAACCGTGCAATATATCCATAATTAAGTACTATGATATAGTATGACTGAAATATACTTCCCAATATCGCGATGAAACCAATGCAACTATTGAGACGAATTACTTCAGCATTGCTTGAAAAAAATAGAGTTGGATTCGCTGAGAGATTCGAGCAATTCAAACAAATAAAAGTACTCTTGCGTTTATAGTAAATCATCTCAATACAAATGAGATCAACATTGAGCCATTTTAAATTGAAGCTGGCGCCCTTTAAATGTAATTGCTGGATTTGAAAAGCAGAGCCTTGTGAAGTTGGAAGTCTAGAAATGCATGCACGTCACGCAGCACAAGTGGAGAACTCTAAAACAACAAGTTGTGAGCCAGATTTAACCAAACTTTCAAAAGGCATGCAAAGCTAGTGCTCCCATTAATGTAATTATTCAATAACTTTGAACAAACCATTTTGTTATTCTAGCTAAAATATGTTTTGTCCTAAAATATTTGTATGTTTTCATAAGAATAAATAATATTTCGCATTTAAAGTCGTTTTTTTTTATAAATTTTTATTCCGTAGCTAAGACAATTCATAAAATCCTATTGCGAAAACGAAAAAATTCTTTTAGTAACTGCATGCGAGAGTGACTTCCCTTTCAGTGATTTAAGTAAGTGTTCCATTATCTGATACACCCTGTAAAAGCAAATACTATAATATTGAAACTTAAAGTTTAAATCGGTCTTTAAAAACTGTAAAATTTAGTTAATTGTAACTTTTGGCTCTTCCGTCTCTAAAGGTTGCCAACCCCTGCCACCATACCATAAAAAAACGCATGTGAGTTGTTTGTTTTTTGCGCTTCTGTGCCTCAACTACTCAACAGATCGTCGTGACATTTTGCATAGACATTGTCAGGGGTATAGACATAAGGTAAAAGATACCCTATGTCTATAACCAAAGGCAGGGGAGACCTGGGGTGGTTGGCCATAGGGGTAGGTAGATTAACTATCAGAAACTCGACTACGTGAAAGTGTTTCGTCATACGAAATAAGTGAAGCCACGAATAATAATTGCCTTCTCCCACTAAGATGTCAGAAACGCAGCTTTCTGCTTTCCGTTTCTACGAGATCAAGCTTGTACACCATATCGTAATTAATTGCGAGCTGTTTGTATTTTTTTTTTCAAAGTTCAATAGTGCATCTATCAGATGTATTGGTTTTTATAATAATATACATCCGAACAAAAAATCATCGCCATCGCCGGTCTCCTCTACTGGTCCTGAGGGTTAACTAAAAGTTATGGCAAAGTCTACGTTGACGCGAACGAAGCCGCGGGGAAAAGCTATCTGTCTTATAATATTAAAAAAAAAGGTTTTACTCAATACATACCGTGTATCGTCTACCAAAGAACAGTCGGTACAACAAACTATAGGATCTGAGCCTTGGAAACTACATATCTGGAAAGAAAAAACATGTCCCCGTAAACAATTAAATATCAAATTTACTTGGTTTTTAACCCCCGAAGTAAAAATTTATCACTAAATATTGTAAAACAAAGTCCCCTGCCGCGTCTGTCTGTCTATCTGTCTGTTCGCGATAAACTCAGAAAATACTGAAAGGACTTTTATGCGTGGGGAAGGTTTCGGTATATAATTTGTTAAGGTTTTGTGTAAATTGGTTGAAATATACGAAAGTGCGAAGCCGGGGCGGGTTGCTAGTAAGTTTATAAGTTTAACGTTTGTATCTCTGCGTGTGTCTGGTCTGTGGCATCATAGCTCCTAAAAGTATGAACCAAATTTTATTTAGTTTATTTTTGTTTATAAGGATGGTCATCGGCTCTTTTAAAATCGTTGTAGGATTTTTTAAGCCGCATGAAAATCCGTTCAGTAGTTTTTCAGTTGATAGTGAATAGACAAACAGACAGACGCGGCGGGGGACTTTGTTTTATAATATGTAGTGATGTGCAAGCTAGATGCATGTGCCCACATACCGGAGGAGGGTTCTTGTCTCTTATATTCTCCATCGCACTCCTGCATCTGTGGAGGTTGACGCACTTCCCTGAGCGCTCCTGCCAAGTGCAGTTGGCTCCTAAAATAAAAATAATTATAGTTTATTAAAAATATAAAACACACTTGTAATGGCTAACTGAATTAATAAGTAAAAAAAGGTGTGTATCAGCTCCGACGCACAACTGGAGTTGACAATTTACTGGAGATTCTCTCTCTCTCTCTCTCTCTCTCTCTCTCTCTCTCTCTCTCTCTCTCTCTCTCTCTCTCTCTCTCTCTCTCTCTCTCTCTCTCTCTCTCTCTCTCTCTCTCTCTCTCTCTCTCTCTCTCTCTCTCTCTCTCTCTCTCTCTCTCTCCAAAAAAAAATTCCACTACCCTCCTCTTAGCTTCATCATCAGACCATCGTTACGAAGCCTAACTTATTGAACTCGTTAAAACGAACGTTCATTTCGTAACGACAATTATATAGATTAAAATTGACTTCCAAAATTGAGTACATAGTTAGTTACAAGTCAAGCAAATAAAAGCGTGTTTGAAATAGCAGTTAATGATTCTGCGAGTATTGCCACTGTCGCAGTAGTGGCGACAAGTGTGCCGAGGCAGTCGTATGAATGTTTGCGCGGCACTTTATTGTCCCTATGTCTGTCTATCTGTAAGTTGAAATTAATATCAAACACTTGTCTCAGCGGTCTCTTGAAGCTGTAAACTCAAGTTACTAAGTCAATGCAATCACAAGATACAGCCTTGTTAAAATCTAAGGCATTAAGCTTTAGATTTTAACAAATTAGAACATTTCCCAGGTAAATCTAAACCTAATAGGGTACTTAACATTTACCTAGAATCATGAAATTTGGTAAGAAGTAAGGTCTGACAGGACAAGTAAAGGAAAAAATCTGAAACCAACTCGTTAATTTGTTGTTATATCACATTAAAAAATAGTTTTTGTTAACCGCAAACTTTTATTTTGCGGTTGGAAAGTTGCGTTTGTCGTACATCACAACCGCAAAGGTAAGTTTGTCTTTCGGAAAAGACGGGCAAAAATCTTCGAGAATGATATGGACATACATCTTCATACAAATTTGTTTGCTTACGGAACCCTCGGAGTCAGACCCGCCCTTCTCCGTTTTTTTTTAAATCTTTATGTGTGTTTGTTTTGGCTAATCTGCGAAGCGACTAGACCGATTTTAACGGGACTTGCACCGGCAGAAATCTGAGGTTAAAAAGAGTATCTTGGTCTACTTTTATTTGAGAAAAATAATTAGGGTTCCGTGCAAAACAATGAATTAATAATATTTTTTAATGAAACTAATGAACCGATGATTTTTTTATAGGAGTATAGTCACCTGATGGTGAGTGGCTACCGCTGCTCCTGGACACCTAAACTTACTTGTCACAAATGCGTTACCGGTCTTTAAGTAGGGAAGAAGAGGGGGTTAGAGCCTCACCAAGCATTACTTCACTCCGGTTTTCTGTGAGGCCGTAGCATCACTCTGGTCGAATCGGCCCATAAGTGCCGAAGCACAGTTCTCCCAAGATGGAGGATATAAATAATTATTTGAATATTATTATCAATTTTCATTTCAATGACTTTGTATTTACTTTTGCCATCAACATCCTTGGTATTAAATACTTAGTTTCATTCAGGCCCTGCCCTCTTACGAAATTTTAAGTTGGTCATTGGTCATCTTCATATTTAATTTGTCAGTTTAAACAATAAGATATTTGTACAAAAACGACTAATTTCTCTAGAACTGATAGCACTTTATGTCATCTTTTGTAATAACTGTATTATTTGAATGTTTTACTCAAACATCAACACAGTAAGGGGCCATCCATACGTTACCCAAATTTCATGATTTTTGAAGAGAAATTTCTTCAGAATCGTCGTAATTTCAAATTCGATGAAATGAAAAACTTACACTAAAAAGAAACAAACAAGACAAACATTCATAAATAGGATTTAGCCTACGAGAGAATGAGATAGAAAACAAGCATACAGTGTTTGAAAAGAGACAAACATATTCATAAATATGGTTTAGCCTGCGAGAGAATGAGATAGCACACAAGTATGAGTGTTTCCTATAATCTTTGTCTTTGCGCCTGCGTACTACGAAGTCTTCAGAAAATGCGTCAATGTCAGCGTGGTGTCATTTTTGTGCATTTGCGTATTAAAATTTGTTGGTTCATTTATTTATTAATTAATAATTATATTATAATTATTTAACACATCTGTGTTGATTTCACCAATAACTATTATATAAATTATCTAAAATTGAATTTATTAACATTAGTAAATTATTTGTGTTGGTTTCACTTTTTATTTCTCATTCTCTCGTAGGCTACTTTTCTGAAGATTCACGTCTGCCGTGTGTAAATTGCACACACCCCTTTTTTTAAGACCATTTTGCTTCCCTCCATCCTTTCCGTCCTTTGAGAATTGAAAAATGAAAACAGTAGTTCCAAAATTATTATCAGGATTCCGTTCCGCAAAATAAAAAAATAATCCTCAAAGCATCACTTCGTTGTCTGTCTGTCTGTCCATCTGTCAAGACCTTTTTTCTCAGGACAGCGTTTCAATTTTAGCACTTCACAGGTAAATCAAAACCTATAAGACTTTTATTTTTTTGAGTCCTTGCGTGTTGCGGATAAAAAATGTGAATCAAAAGCCGTAAACAGAATTTGATGACCTTTTTTTTAGTCCTCAAAAAATGTTTTGGGGGGTTTGTTGCGCTGTCTGACGCTGCGCTAGGGACACACCGCCCCACCGAAAACCCCGGTGGGGTGACGGCCCGAGGGGGTTTCCACACGCACAAAAAAAAAAGGGGGGCCTTGGAGTCGGGGCTTGGTATTTTTATTCCAATCATTCCTTATTTTTAATTCGATGAACATTACGTACCTTCTGAGTTTTGTCTATACAACCTATTTAAATATACGCATTTAAACAGTTGAAATAATCACAATATATCAAATAAAATACAGGAATAAATTGAAGAAAACCCTACCTACCTAAATATTCGCTGGAAGAGCTAACATGAAATATAAATGATAAATTGCATTAATAAAAGATGTAACGATTAACTTGTGACGTAATTTTATGGATGGTCCCTAAAAATTTACGAATAAATCGTCTATATGGTAATCAACTTGGGTTTTAATAAAAAACCAATGACGTTATGTGTGAGCATTTTCCTTAATCTTCGAAACCTTTTATGCAACAACTCTTAAGCACAAAAAAAAACGAATTACGGTGACAGATACTTATTAATAACAACTTCACACATCTCACACACGGCCGTCTGATCCCAAACTAGGCAGAGCCTGTACTATGGTAACCAGACTGCTGATAAACATACCGAATATTTCTAAATACATACATATTATAGATAAATTACACCCAGACACAGACAAAATTATCGTGCTCATTATACAATTATTATTTACATAAAATGTACAATGGGCAATATACCTGTAGAGTTAAACATAACATAATTAATTCGTTGAGATAAATATGCACTGTTTAAAAATATAAATGGCATTTAATGTATGGTAACATTTTCATTCTAAATCACTCACCTGAATACTTTCTTAACAGTTCACTTATAGCGAAATCACAACCAAAAATAAACAAAATAATATATTTATTCATTATAAATTAAAATGAAAAATCTAAACCTTCTTCAATAAAAGTTTTATTTCACTATCTCACTTAATAAAGTTAAAGACATAGGTAACAATATATAAATATATTCGTCATCTTTAATTATAGTTTGTTTTGTGACACGACTGGTTTTAAGTTATAAATTATTACAACTAAAGAAAAAAAGCAATGGTTTCTTAAACTCAGACATGATATTAGGGCTAATGTACACTACACGAGAACAAACTCAAATTAGGTAAAAAATTAAATAACTTTTTGTTGTACTGACCACATAGCCAATAACGCGACGCGGTCGGAGCGACGGAGCCACGTACTTGTAGCTTCACGCTACAGTGACAGTGCGGAGAGGGTCTGGCCTACTTAAACAAAAGGTACCATATAAATAAAACCACATTTTGTATTACACATCTAATATGCCTACGGCCATTGTCTACAAACGTTCAAGATCTGCGTACTTAGAGACTAAACTTAGAGACTTTCTCCTGTGTTCATCTAACGAAATCAACAGGGTTATTTAAGTGGAAACTTCTTTAAGCACGTTTGTGCACTTTTGCTATAGGGAAAAAGCACTAAACTCGTCACGATAATAATACATATATAGATCCACTAGAGGGCGCTAATCTAAACATTGAGTTCTGTCAGCTCCTTATTAATTAATGTCACCAACCTTCTAATGTGACGTTTTAAGTTCGTCGTTTCGTTTAAGTTTTCACTTCTATCGGCAGTCTCATGACTGCTTATTTTTTTAGTTGGTTCTATTGGAACACCGCTTCGCTATGCTGTCACTACTTACAGTACTTAAACAATTCTTTTATCACTTCATTGTCAATTTATCACTACATATCAACGTGAGCAAGTGAGTAATTAAACGGTTACTGAACCGTTACAGTAAGTAAGAGCGCTTCCAATTGATTCCACCCTCTCGTTTCCTATCCAGAACAACACGTGACAGGCTGACCTGTCACCCCCTTACAGTGCAAACAATCCCAACGAGAACCTCCTTTCTTTGATGCACCATTAAAATGTGGAATTCATTACCAGCCTTACCAACCTTCGACCTACAACACCGGGTCCTTTAAGCGGGGCGTGAAGACGCTCCTCTAGAGGCCGTCAAACTGTGGACCACCATTTTTGTATCATCCGTATCTATAAAGGTGGTCTTCAATCTCTGGACCTCAGTCTAACTTTCCATCAAGCGGTTTGAGTTCATTCAGACGAGGTTTAAATTTAAAAAAAGTAAGAAACCTGCAGTGATGCAATGTTTTCAACGCCAAGTGAGTAAGGTTACCGGAAGCCGGTAGTCATTTACCATCAGGTTACCCGTCTGCTCGTTTGCCCCCTATACCATAAAAAAAGAAACCGTTGGGTAGGTAGCTGGTTATTCACTTGCCTCGCATCTTAACTCACGGTTAATGTAAATATGCCCTATTATTTTACTCACTGACCAAGTCAACTTGTTTATTTTTAGTGATGGTGCAAAATAGAGTAGATAAATCAGGTTTTATTTGCCTGATTTCTATTTGGAAAATAATTTGATATGTATACATTTAATCTGGTATTAGTAACAGGAAAAATTTAAAAAAACTTGTTTAAAATTTTTAGTTCTAAAGGAATTTTGGATCTGTCTGATTATACAAATATTTAGACCTTATATAAAGACCGTGTAACTGAGATACCTGTGCAGCATGACAGTTTTAATATAGTAACTAAATGTCTCCTTACTTTCACAAAACAGATGGAAAACGGCACTTTTGTGTACAAAGAATGATATTTATTTAGTAACTTAAGTGTTAAGTACCGAGGTGGCATTTTAATTACATAAGTAGGTACCAACGTGTCGTCTGGTATACGAATAACATAGACTACTTTCATTTTGGAAAAAGATTTAGGGCTCAGCGCAAAATATATGAACATGTACACACTCGAGCGAAGCTGCGCGGGGAACAGTCAGTATTTATAAGAAAACAAAAAGAAAAGAATTTTACATTTATTAATTATAATAACTATTTAAACCAGAGACGTCAAATTTTGGAAAGAACTGGAGTGATACGGCCTCACAGAAAACCGCCACTGAAGCAATATTTGTATTGTGTTTCACCGAGAGAGTGAGGTTACCGGAGGCCCTAACCCTTCCCTCTCCCCTATTCCCGTCCTTCCCTTCTCCCTTCTTCCCCCCTCCCCCTCTTCTCCTACTATCGCGGATTGCTCAACTTTTTAGTTGAGCGATCCGCGAGAGTGTAAATATAAGTGCGAAGTATTATTGATAATTTAAATAGTGAGAATTAATTATAATTGTGTTATTTGTGAATTATTGAAATAGATTGTGTCTATTTTGGTAATAAGTTGGTGTACCTTACCTCAGCTCAGAACATTATTTAGGATATAGTTAAAGGAAAATTTGCTTTAAATAATGTTGGTCTCGATAATATTACCTTCCTAAAACTTAAGCAAGAAGTTTTTAGTCAAATATTGTATTTAAAAACCTTAAAGGTACATAATGCTTTTATTTATTTATTGTTATTCCTATTTCGTAGGTAAATTTCACAGGAACAATGAACACCTACAGCGATCACATAACAAAATGGAACAAAATCACAGAATCAGAGGGATAGGTAAAAATTTTATTAATGTTGGTAGCGGTGAATATAATTCATCGTCTACATAATGACAGTGACAATGAGTTTTATGTCTACGGACTCTATCTCGCAATGATGTCTTTGAAATCCAATAAATTGGAGCATTGTAGAAATGAACAAGATGAAAATGTCAAATGAAGTTGATAATTTAGATTCGCTCATTACCCCACGTGTCCTTAAAGAACTTCCAAAACAAATGTATTACTTTCCTGGCCTGCCTATTCAATGCCATCTTCAGACTCTCTTATTTCCCAGAACTCTGGAAAGTCTCAGAAATCGTTATGATCCATAATCCATATAATCCATACAGACCAATAAGCCTTACTCAGTCCTCTCAAAACTATGGGAACGAATTTTCCTCAAAAGACTCAGTGAGGTTACGGACGAGCACGACATCGTACCAGAGCACCAGTTCGGATTCCTTAAAGCACAGTCAACTTTCGAACAGGTACATCGCGTGTACCATTCAGTTAGTTACAATGTTTTGAGAACAAAAAATATTGCTTCGCTGCCTTTCTAGATATACAACAGGCCTTTGATCGAGTCTGGCACAAGGGTCTGCTTTGCAAAATCAAGGAAAAACTGGCACACTCGGTGTTTCACATCCTAGAGTCTTACAAAGTCAAACTAGGCGATGCCAGATTTTCGCTGTACCCTATAAAAGCCAGTGTGTAACTCAGGGCTTTGCGCTTGGTCCGGTCTTATACAATATCTACACATCAGATTTACCAACATCAGGTGATGTCACCATTGCCACGTATGCTGATGATATTGCTTTTTTGGCTGTGGACAGTGAACCTGCGTTAGCAAGTAAAAACCTACAACTACTTCTCGATGCCACTTCAGACTCAGAAATGGCGCATTCAAACCAGCGCACAGAAATCTAACCACATAACTTTCACTCTAACTAAAGAAAACTGTCCTCCGGTGCGCTTAAGAAACACCATCCTGCCTCAAACAGACTGTGTGAAATACCTTGGTTTCCACCTAGACAGACGCCTAACATGGAAGAATCACGTGAAAGTAAAATGAGACCACGTCAACTACAAGTTTAAATGCCTATACTGGCTGAAACGGCAGAAACTCAGCACTCACACAATAAACTACAATAAACTACTGATATACAATTCCATTCTGAAACACTTAAGGATATATGGGATTCAGATATGGGGAGTTGCCAGCAAGAGCAATATTCAGTGCCTGCAAAGGGTGCAAAACAGCATACTGAGGATTATTGTTCACTCGCCGTGGTTTGTGAGGAATCATGAAATACATGAGTATTTGGGTATCGCAACAGTGGCTACAGAAATAGAACGCCTTAAAAACAATATACTAAACGTCTCATCCATCACCCCAATCCACTTGCTTTCGGGTTTGCTTGATAATGCCAATGTGGTCAAAAGATTAAAAAGAAACCACATACTTTGAGAGGACAGTGAGGCACTGGCCTGGCTGCTAAATAACAACCTAAATCTGTCAAAGCATCTGATTATAGTCTGGCGACTGATTGCAGATTAGATAAACATTTAAAAACAAACGCCGCAGAGCGTCTTAACGAGCGATGAGGAACTTCGTCCCAATAAAAAAAGCAGAGACAGCCATGGGGATTGCTGACAGAAGTGAAAATAGGTTACATTAGCTATCATGTCGGTGACGCGAACCCATAAGTTATGTCCCTGCCAAAAATCGTTTAGAGCGGCTAAAGAAATGTTTACTTCAAGAATGGTAACTTTGCTATCCGCAAATTGAAACTCATTTGAAAATAGAATACTATCATCACTGACAGAACTATTATTGCGAATAAACCTGATATAGTGGTGATAGATCGATTAGAGCGCCGTGCAATGATCATCGATGTCGCTGTTCCTCATGACGAGAATCTCGTGAAAGTTGAAAAAGATAAACAAATCAAATATTTGGAATTGTCTCACGAGATTGTCGATATGTGGAATGTCGAATCGGCGATCATTGTTCCGATTGACATATCTGCTCATGGATTAATAGCCAAGAGCCTCGATCAACACCTTCAGAGGCTCGCGTTAGACGGTTGGATCAAGGGACTGATGCAGAAGGCAGTTCTTCCCGACACGGCCCGTATAGTGAGGAGGTTCCTCTCTTTGGAGCCCTAACCACCGGTATCTTGGTCCCTGTACCAGATGTCGGTGGTCTACTATTTTTTATATTTTTAAATATATATTTTTTTATGTACATATTTAAAAATGTAATTTATATGGTAAAAGATGAATAAAGAGAATAATAATAATCAATTATTTCAGGCCTTAATAAAATATACATATCTCTTGGGCATATGTTATTACTTTTTTATATTTTTGATGTAAACATATTATTTTTATGACTTTTAGTCTACGTCCATATTGTCAACAATAATGATGGACAAGTTTGCCCGAGTACAAAAATTAGAATGTTTTGCAAAAAAGTTCTACGTAAGTTTACCCATTCCTTGTACATTTTGACAAAAAAACATAATTCTGATTTTAAACATTACATTTAAACATTATTCTGAGAAAATAAATGTAAACAAAGGTATTTCTAACTTTGCTGGCGAAAATCAAATGGTGGTATTATGGGGTACTGTGTTAAGTTCTACAATAAAATACCTCTTAATATTCTTGAACTAAGTGAGAAAAACATTAAAACTTGTATAAAACGCACACTATGTAAACAAGCATATTATAAACTTGATGAATATATGGCTGATAACACTGCTTGGCAAAATGCTGGTCCAGCTCCACAGCACTGTACATGAGTGGGTAGTTATGGTGGTCTTTAGATTCTGCTTTTTCTGAATTTTCACTTTTGAATTTTATTTTTTATTTGACATGTATCTTTTTATGGATATTTTCATTCTTAATTGTGACATTGTTAATTTTACACAACATTGATATTATCTATAGGTATACTGTGTTTTTTCGTAACATTGATATGATCTACAGTTATACTGTGTTGACATTGAAAGTATTACATTTTTTTAGTTATTATTATGATTTTTTAAGCTTAATTTAGAAAATTTTGAATTGTTCATGTGAGAACTGTGTAGTCACTTCTTTAGTTAAATTTCCTATGTTGCTTGGCAGTTCTGAGTATGTCATGCTCGCCTAGAAGTCCTGCCTATGGTGGCGTATATGTCGGATCGTTCGGTTCCCTTCAATATGGTTGATCTGTACGATGGCTGGCGTGTGCGTTATGCTCGTGAACGGGTGCCGTTGGTCGGGGCTGGTCATCTCCGGATTGTTATTACTTAAATATGTAAAGCAGTAATTAGCGCGTCTATTTATATTTTAGAATAATAGGTATGTTACATTGTCCTCACATTTCATTTACGCTTATAAGCAATGTAACCAGAAATTTGTAAAAAACATTTTGAAAAAGAGTGTCCTTGGAGTTTCTTGCCTGTTCTTCTCCATAGGATCTACGTATTGGAACAGGCAACTAGCTTCACGACTGACTTAGTCTGACTGACTTCTACTCCTGACAATTCAAAAATACCTATTATTGGTTTAATTGAAATAAATGATTTTGATTTTGATTTGAATGGTTAAATTGTATTACTACACTTAAGAAATGCAATCCAGATAATAAAAATAGAATTAACTAATTCGACAAAATGCATTGAACTCTTTCAATGCATTTTGTCGAATTAGTTACTCTAAATAAATCGGTTTAGTATCTTTAGTAGATTTTAGTAACTTAGAAACCGGCAACACTGGTATTGACTCTGTGTAATTGTTGAAAGCGGCTACAGCCATTTTGTTTTTATTATTGAGAATAAATGAAAAAATACATTTGTTTAGATAAACGCGCGTGTTAAACTAATACTAATTTCTTTTTTTAAGCTATAAGAGAAATATATAAACTTTAAATTGACTAGTATTTACTATTTAATGAGAGTGTATTAGTAAACTAACCTAACACCTAAACTAGTAATTTGTGAAAATGGTGCGTGGTGCCGGTCGTGGAGGCCGTGGAATGCCTGGCAGGGGTGGAATGGGGCGGCCACCATTCAATAGACCCCGAGTGATGCTACGGCCGCCATTTGACTTGATTTTGGCTGAACCGGCGTTCCCTCGATGCAAACCTGCCCCCGACGATTCTGCACTCACCCAGGTAAATACTTCTATAATACATTCCCATTATAAACAAATATACTGTCCATCACCATATTCACCACCAAGTCAGTAGTTGACACTTATAAACAGTTTCTATGATACCAACATAATTCCCCATCGTATCAAGATCAAACACATGATAGAATATTTAGATGAAAATATGACTAAAGCCAGGCGCAGTATGTAGATAAAAATGTATTGTTTCAACTATTATAAAAGAGTTAGGCTGCACCCTCCAGGTATTTTTCAAGTGAAACAAAATTATAATGATAACTCCACACATCTTACGCACGGCCGTCTGATCCCAAACTAGGCAGAGCCTGTACTATGGTAACCAAACTGCTGATAAACATACTTATATATTTCTGAATACATACATATAGATAAATTACACCCAGACACAGAACAAATTATTGTGCTCATCACACAATTATGTGTCCTGGGTGGGAATCGAACCCACGACCTCTGGCTTAGCAGTCAGGGTCACTAACCACTAGACCAACAGGTCAGTCAAAAGGCTGATAACTTTGTTAAGTGCACAATATTGTCTCTAGGATTATTGTCTCTATAGGATTATTGTTGTTATACAAGCGCATATATACCTACTAATAATCAAGAACTTATTTAATATCCAATGACAAAAAAATAAATAGTAGTTTACTTTAACTTATTTTTCAACAAATTTTTACATCTGTGTTTGCTTGTGTTGTAGAGTTTATCAATCTAATCTTTTGCCCTCGGAACATTATTCTTCTGGATGAGAGGTACCCAATGTCGTTTAGATCGTTTAGATAACAACAATCAGGCTAACAGAGTCAAAAATATTTTGAGCTGTGAAAGAGGTCACAGCCTTGGCTTCTTGAAAAAACCTGATGAGACTTATACAAAAACAGATTCAGAGACCTCAGAACTGTTAATGACAACTCACTTCCCAGGATGTCGAATATCAAATGAGAAGGACACATGGGAAGACAGTGGGGAAAATACACCAGATGATTCAGACTGGACCACTGCCCATAAAATCGTGAATCATGAAAAATTAAATTGGGCGATCAATAGCTTCCTTCCATATAAAGCGGCAGGATTGGACGGTATTTTCCCAGGCCTGCTAAGATGGTGTGATGGGTCTTTAATAGATCATCTCCAGATCATCTACGTAAGCTGCTTGGCTCACTGCTACATCCCCTTGAAATGGAGAGAAGTCAAAGTAGTCTTCATCCCCAAACCCGGCAAAGGAGATTACACACAACCGAAATCATTTAGACCCATCAGTCTCACATCATTCTTACTTAAAGTGCTGGAGAGACTAAAAGACAGGGAAATCAGGAGCACTGCACTAGTCAGCTACCCTTTGAACCCCAACCAACATGCTTATTCGATGGGCAAATCAACAGAATCTGCCCTACATCGAGTCGTTTCATATATAGAGGGCAATCTAAAAAACAAAATATCAACCCTAGGAACCTTCATCGACATCGAAGGTGCCTTTGACAAAACCAGCTTCACCAGCATAAGCCAGGCTCTGTCAAGACATGGGGTCGATTCCACAATTGCTGGGTGGATCGACAGCATGCTTAGATACAGAGCTATACAATTTACTGTAAATAACACATCGAGAGGGGTGGTGGCCAGAGGATGTCCGCAAGGTGGAGTCCTCTCACCTCTCTTATGGAACATTGTGGTCGATGAGCTCATTACCCAGCTCAATGACCGCAAGTTCTTCACAGTGGGCTATGCGGACGACCTGACCATCCTCATCAGTGGCTGCTTTGAGAGTGTGGTATGCGACCAAATGAGGTCGGCTTTGAAGGTCGTAGAACAGTGGTGCGAAAAACACAACCTAACAGTGAACCCGACAAAGACGGAGATGATTATGTTCACAAATAAACGAAGTTTAGGAGAACTGAGGCTACCTAAACTATTCGACACCCGTCTAGCCCTTACCAAGGAGGTCAAGTATCTAGGAGTGATACTGGACAGTAAACTCCTATGGAACAGACACCTGGACGCAAAACTAAATAAGGCCTGCATTATTTTCTGCCAATGCAAGCGACTCCTCGGCAGAAGCTGGGGGCTATCACCGAAAATCACACTATGGCTGTACAAAACGGTTATACGGCCAATCATCACATACGGTGCTATTGCCTGGTGGCAGAGAACGGAGCTAAGCACTGTCAGAAACAAACTACAGCAATTCCAGAGACTAGCATGTACTGCCGTCACTAGTTGCATGCGCACAACTCCCACAACTGCCCTTGAGGTGGCTCTTGATCTAGCCCCACTGGACCTGTTTATACAACAGGAGGCAGCTGTGGCAGCCATCAGACTTAAACTGTTGGGTCTGTGGTATAACCGAGAGGGTCCCCATATAAAATTATGGAATCAAGTAGTGGAACATCAACCACTAATCGCTGCCCCATGCGACAGGATCCCGAAACAACATATCTTTGAGAGGAAGTATCAAATACAACTACTTGAAAACGACCGAGATCAATCTGGCATACATGAAGTGCGAATATACACGGATGGTTCCAAGATGGGGTCAGGGACTGGAGCCGGAGTTTTCTCACAAGATTTAAATATAAAAATATCACTGGCGCTCGGTCAACACAGCTCCATATTTCAATGCGAGTGTGTTGCAATAACCTACGCCGCGACTGCGGTCATGTCAAAAGGTATAAAGGAGTACAACATCCGAATACTGTCAGACAGTATGGCCGTCTTAAGAGCCCTGGAGGGCAACACCATTAACTCCGGTCTCATTTATGAATGCCACCAGACGCTAGAGCGTTTAGCCTCTGCCAATGGGGTGATTCTGCAATGGATCAGAGGGCATAGCAATTCATTAGGGAACGACGCCGCCGATGAGCTGGCAAGGAAGGGATCCGCAACGTCAGTGGCAGGCCCAACTATATTACTGCCACTTCCCTTTAATCAACTTCGCTCATGGGTAAGACAACGGACTCGTGAAGCGCACAACGGCCGTTGGGCCGTCACACCGGGCTGTAGGCAATCTAAACTGGTGCTGACGGAGGTCTCACCACGTTTAACTTGCAGACTGCTCAGTCTTAACCGACTCGACATCAGAATAGTTGTAGGGACTATTACGGGCCACTTAGCCCTAAACCGGCACCTATTCACCATCGGTGCGACAGACAGTCCTCTATGCAGAGGATGTCTCGACGCGGAGGAAACGGCCGCCCACGTTATCCTGGAGTGCGAGGGAGTGGCCACACAACGGGCAAACATCCTCGCAGGTGCGAGATCGCTCCTAGAAGCCTGCGAACGCCCCAGGAGGCTTCTGTGCTTCTGGAAGGAGCTAGGCTGGCTCAACTAGTCAGCTTATCTGAACGCATAATGGACCATCTATGAGTCTAAATGCGGAAACAGAGCCCTTCACCAATACCAATACCAATACCCAATGTCGTTTTTCTACTATAACGGCTAAGGATATGTTTCCATGGATACAGTTGTTTGAAGCATTTGCTAAGAGACTAACAGATTCTTGTGTAGAAATGTATTGTATTCAAAATAGGCGTTCATGGGACTGCAGACAGAAGTAAAAACTTAAACTAAATGATGAACATAAAACATCACATTAGCAGGTTGGTGACATTAACTAATAAGGAGCTGACAAAACTCAATGTTTAGATTAGCGCCACTAGTGGATCTATATATGTATTATTAGCATGAGTCATGAGTTCAGTGCTTTTTCCCCATAGCAAAAGTACACAAATGTGCCTAAAGAAGTTTTCACTTCAAAAATACTTTTTAATAATAATAATATTTTGGAAGGTACTCTTCGAGAATATCGGACCATGAGTTATGACAACAGACCTCGTTTACCGCGTTTGCCAATGCATAAACGAAATAAAGCGCTAGTGTGTGCCCTTGATTCTATATTAGGTATTTATTTAGAAGAAAGTACAGATCTTAGTGATACACACTCAATTCTGTACTGTGCGGCTGTTGCAGCATGTCGAGTAGCTGGTGTTAAATTCCCAGAAAATGATACCTCTACTCGGTCAAAGCTTGCTGCTCCCGCGTGGCAGTGCAGGATTGAACGTCGTATCGCTGAGGCGAGGGCACTCATTAGCAAGCTTATCTGTTTCAGATCGGGTAACACGCGTCCGAGAGTAATGCGTTTTGTGAATCGGGCTTTTTCGGGAACTGGTATCAGTTCCTGTAATTATGCAGCGCGAGTCACAGAGCGCATTGACTTTCTGAAACAGAAAGTTTATGCATGGGCAAACCGTATACGAAGGTACAAAAAACGAGTGGACCGATATACTCAGAATCGTTCCTTCCAAAGGGATGAGAGGTGGGTTTATAGAAGGTGGGAGCAGCCTGGTTTAGTGAGTGACACACATCTCCCAGATGCTGAAATTACGAATTCATTTTGGCGTGACATCTGGGCGATGCCTGTCACTCACACAGAGGGTGATTGGATGCGAGATGTCGAACGATCGTGTGAGTCGATTGATACCATGGAGCCAATAACAATATCGAACACTGATATAGCTTATGCAGTTCGTTCGCTGCCGAACTGGAAATCAGCGGGACCGGACGGACTGCATAACTTTTGATTAAAGTGGCTCCGTAGCTCACACGTACGATTGGCATCTCAACTGCAATCATGCTTAGAATCAGGTTCGCTTCCGACTTTTATGACCACAGGCGTAACTCACCTGCTCTTTAAGTCTGGCAGTGCCATGGATCCCAGAAACTACAGACCTATAACATGGTTACCTACGCTTTATAAATTACTTACGTCTATTCTGAGAGTGAAGATAACATCTCATATAACTAACAATACTATTATGGCTTACTCTCAGAATGGATGTAAAAGTGGGGCCCGTGGCACTAAAGAGCTCCTTATTATTGACACGACCATTAACCAACAAGTTCGTCGTAATCGAAAGGATTTGGCGACATGTTGGATAGATTACAAAAAAGCCAATGACTCATGTATCAGGATGGAATTTGGTGTGGATAAATGTGCAGTCATGCATGTAAAAAGAGGAAGGATTGTGGAATCTGAGGGGATGGAACTCTCAGATTCCACACACCTTAGATGTCTTTCCGCCAACGAAACTTACAAGTATCTAGGTATGACACAGGCGTTAGGTGTAAATGAATTGACTATGAAGCAATCGTTACAGGAACGTTTCTTTGGCCGCCTGAAAAAAGTATTGAAAAGTCTTTTGTCAGGTGGTAATAAGGTGCGGGCCTATAATGATTGGGTCATACCAGTCCTAACCTACTCCTTTGGCATACTTAGATGGACTCAGACTGAACTAGATGCCCTGGATAGAAGAGTTCGTACACTGCTTACCGCGTACCGAATGCACCATCCACGTTCATCGGTCATGAGATTGTATATCCCGCGGAAATGTGGGGGTCGTGGTTTTTTAAATGCCAAGACCCTTCATAACCGCGAGGTATGCAACCTTAGAGATTACTTCCTCTCCGTTGACTTGGATGTGTATCGGGATGTGGTGGCAGTTGACAACGGACTCACTCCGCTTGCTCTAGGAAAAGAGAACTGGCGCAAACCAGCAGTACTTACTATTATAGACCGCAGGGAGATATGGAAGACCACGACGTTGCATGGACGTTTTTATCGGGCCTTAAATGGGCCCGATATAGATTTATTAGCATCAGTATCCTGGCTACGGTTCGGTGACCTCTTCGGAGAAACTGAAGGTTTTGTCTGTGCAATTACAGATGAAGTTGTTATGACGAATAACTGTCGGAGATATATCCTGAAGGACGGCACAATTGACATTTGTCGGGCGTGTCATCGTCCCGGAGAAACCCTCAGGCATATAATTTCTGGTTGTTCTCGTCTTGCCAACGGCGAGTACTTGCATAGACATAACCAAGTGGCCAGGATAGTCCATCAGCAACTTGCTGTTAAATATAATCTTGTGGCTGTCGAGTTACCGTACTACAGGTATGTGCCCGACCCAGTTCTCGAAAATGGTCGTGCAACATTGTACTGGGATCGATCTATCATCACTGACAGGACTATTGTTGCCAATAAGCCTGATATAGTGGTTATAGACCGATTAGAGCGCCGAGCAATGATTATTGACATCACCATTCCCCATGACGACAATCTCTTAAAAGCAGAAAAAGATAAACAAATAAAATATTTGGACCTAGCCCACGAGATTGTCGACATGTGGGATGTGGATTCAGCAATCATTGTGCCGATAGTCATTTCGGCCCATGAGTTAATTGCTAAGAGCCTCGACCAACACCTTCAGAGGCTCACGTTAGGCAGCTGGATTAAGAGCCTGATGCAGAAGGCAGTCCTCCTTGATACCGCACGCATAGTGAGGAGGTTTCTATCTCTGGAACCCTAACCACCGGTAGCTTGGTCCCTGTACCCGATACCGGTGGGACACTATTTTTTATATTTTTAAATATATTTGTTTTTTTTTTTATAGTGAATGTATTTAAAAATGTAATTTATATGTATATTAAGTAAATAAAGAGACAATAATAATAATAATAATACTTTTTTAAATATGGACAATCTAAAAGACTGTTCTAAATCAGGATCTTATAATATTTTATTACTATTTACATAAGAACTTAAAACTTCTCGTATCATACTTTCCTAAAAATTTTATATATTCTACACATCAAATAGTAACTATGAAAAATTAAATTATAACCATTATTCTTACAGGCCCTCCTCAAAAGACATGCAGAACTATGCCCGACTCCAGCAGAGCAGTCTGCGGTGCTCAGCTTGGTTACAAAACTACAGACTGTCCTGGACAATCTGGTAGTGGCTCCAGGAGACTTTGCAGCTTGTGTGAGTGTACATGATATTATGTTTGTATACTGTTTGTTTTTTGGGTCTTATTATGTATAACATGCATCTATTTACCTTTTTTAATAATAATTAACTTTTATTACATTTAACAAACATGAACTCATTTTACACATTTGTTTTATTATTATCTTCAATTAATTTAGATTTTTCTTTATTCCATTTTTTTATTTTTTTTAGTTTTTACTATTTTGGTTTTATATTTCTTTTATATTAAACTTAACATTTTGGAATACTCAGCAGTTGGAAGAAGTACGTCAGGTTGGTTCATACAAGAAGGGGACAATGATGGCGGGAAAGAATGTGGCTGATATTGTCGTTATCATGAAGACTCTACCTACTAAGGAGGCTGTTGAAGGCCTGTCTAACAAGGTAGGAACATAGATTTAAATAAACTGGCTACATATAAATAAGTTAATTGTTGATCGCACTCTAGCACGCCACTAGATAAATATACCAAAAGGTTCTAGCAAAGGTTCGTGCATGTTTTTGAAGTGATAACTTCTTTAGGCATGTTTGTGCACTTTTGCCATGGGGAAAAAGCGGAACTTGTTACCGTCACTACTAATAATACATTTATAGATCCAGTAGAGGGTGCTAATCTAAACATTGAGTTTTGTCAGCTCCTTATTAATTAATTTTAAAAATATTTATTAGTTTAATAAAAGTGAAAACAAAATACTAATTTGTCTGTGGAAGTGTTATCTTTACTTTAATAAACTTGTGAACTTAATACGTAGTATAAAATTAACGACACGAAATATCCAGAGATACCGCAATCTGTATGTACTTATGATGATATCACCAGTAGATGACATCACTTTTTGAAGTGAAAACTTCTTTAGGCACGTTGGGCACTTACGGTATGGGGAAAAAGCACTGAACTCCACGTGACCGTACATATTGTTCTTTAGGTTGTTCCCGATCGATTCCTACCAAAAACATAATTGTGCAGGGTTACAACCAAAATTGATAGGATTTGAAGCTCTACCAACTGCACTAAAAATTAATAATTATTATTTATAGGTTAACGAAGAACTGAACAAGCTGATGCGTGCAGACGGTGGTGGTACCGTGGTGGCCGCCTGCCACGAGCGAGGGTTCACTGTGACGGCGGCCTCCGCAGCCGTCAGGGTGCTCGTCACAACCCTACATCAGAACTTGAGGAAACTGGAGCCTGAGGTATGGTAATATACCCACATGACTATACAGGATGCTACAGATAGGTGAACTACGGAAAGGACTCCGTAAATGACGGTGTACCAGTGTCAGGAATTTTATTTTAAACCTGATCAATAAATTGATCTTGAAAATTTACTGATGAAGCTAAGATTTCGTAAAAGAAAGGGCGGACGTGAATCAAACTATAGAAAATACTAAAGATGTTGATGAAGTTGGCTGGCAGCAGATGCGAATTATTGCCCAAAACCGGGATGATTGCTAGCTTCGGCACGTATGGGCTGCCTCGACCGGAGTGATACCACGGCCTCACAGAACACCGGCAGTGAAGCAATGTTTGCATTGCTTTTCGCCGAGTGAGTGAGATTACTTGAGGCCCCAACCCTCCCCTTTCCCCTCTTATCCCCCTATCCCCTTTTCCTTCTTGCCCCCTTCCCTCCTTACTCCCACCTTAAAGGCTGACAAGGCACTTGTAACTCTTGAGTTGCAGGTATAAAATATTAATCATTGTTGTGGAATGTTTCAAAGCCTTCCATCGCCTTAATCCAAAATACCAGTTCTGGATTGCAAGTCCAGAATCTATGCTATCTTAAGTTTCAAATCTACATTTTGATTTAACAGGTCCATTTGGACTACAAAGTGATCAGCAGTCACCTAGCTGCTATCCGTCATAGTCGCTGGTTCGAGGAGAATGCTCATCATTCCTCTATCAAGGTATGTATTAATTTTAATAACTGTATAAGTTTATCTGTTAACAATAATGTCTAATAATATTGCTAGTATCCCTGAAGTGGTACCCAGAGAGAGACATATTAATTAATTACCAGGCATGGGAATAGCCCAATTCGCATCCGCATCCGCACGTACGGAGCTTCCGCGTCGATTTGGACATCCGCTTCCGCAATAGTCCATGGGATGGTCATGCAGATGTAGTCTAGTAGAAGTCGCGACAAAGAAGAAAGTGAGTGGGGCCAGCGACTGGTGTGTGCCACGTACTGATGGACCCACGGGAGCGAAGATTTCAGTGACAATTCGCAATTGCGGAGATTCCGCATCGACTTGGACATCTGCATCCGCATCCCGAGCCGATAAATCCATCATCGTCAACTGAGCATATAGTTGGCAAAAGGTGGGATGTTGTGGATGCAGATCTTTTTACATTTGCTGACTCGATCCAAATCGATGCGGAATTTTGTGAATTGTGTAGTATTAAGACTGGAAGAAATTGGTAGTAATGGAAAAGGATTTTGTATATACATATATGGCGATTGTCGCTATAAATGCTGTATTTTATCCAAACAAGCTAATTTATATTTTACTGTCATAATCCTTAGGTGCTAATCCGCTTGCTACGTGACATGTGTTCGCGTCACTCGGGACTTGAACCTCTGACGCCGTGGATGATCGATCTGCTGGCACACCATTGCATTATGAATAACCCAGCACGGCAAGCACTTCCCATCAACGTTGCTTTTAGGTAATTACGATTTTTATATGTTAATTATATTACAGAAACTTAATACCATTAAATATTGTAATAAACAAGTCTATCTTTGAATATATGATTGGATTAGCATGTATTTATTGATATAGTATAATATCAAATAGAAATTGGATCGTGGGAGAGTCATGCTTCGACATGTATCGGCTCGATGGGAGTGGTACTACGGCCTCACAGAAAACCGGGGCAGTGAAGTAATGTTTGCATTACTTTTCGCCGAGTGAGGTGACTCTAGTTCCTAATCCTCTTCCACCCTTCTCCTACTCTTACCAAACACCGGCTATGCACTTGAGACTCTTGAGTTACAGGTGCCTATAAGCGGCGGTAATCATTTACCATCAGGTGACCTGTCTGCTCGTTTGCCCCTTATAACAAAAAAAAAAGCTTCTCAAAAAACTTTGTGTACTTTTTTCAAGGTACTTTGTCTTTTTTGTACAAGTATTCCCTCCTACTCAGTTTTATTAATGAATCGATACTGTCGGTGTACAGACGCGCGCTGTCGCTGCTGGCGGGCGGGCTGTTCCTGCCGGGCTGCGCGGGGCTGGCCGACCCGTGCGAGGCGGCGCACGCGCGCGCGCACACGGCGCTGGACCTGGCCGTGCTGGACCTGGCCGCCGCCACGGCACAGACGTAACTTATTCACTAGTTAACATACTTTTTAGATGTACAACCATCTATGAGCAACTCATAGAAAACTTTGAGCCTACTTTTTTTGTAGAAAAAGTAGAAAAGTGTTTTTGTGATTTTTTCATTCTTAAGTTTAAATTGACTTGAAACAGAAAATTCTATAAATTTTAGATTGAGGTCAATTCAAACCAAAGTAGCAGCGGCCGACAGTTTCACTGTCAAACCAATTCAAGCTAAAGCATACATTAAGATAAATCTCTATATGAAAATTCATAATATCGCTTAATAGGCTAGAATTCATATTTTTCTCATGACTATTATGACGTAGCCTGTTACCCGATTTCGGCTTGACGTCGATTTCTGGGATATCCTGTATAGCTCCCATATATATACACAAACACATCTGCATATATTATATATATCTTCCTCGGCAGCCTGCTCCGAGTGGTGGCCCGCGGCGGTCACCGCTACGTGCTGGGACTGCAAGCCTTCGAGGGCGGCAAGGACATCTCCACCGAGATCACCGTCTGGGACGGCGTCGTGGTCTCCCCGCTCGCGCCGGCCTACACCGACACGCCTGAGCCTATGGACACTGATGATAAAGGTAATAAATGTGTTACAGAAAAGTGTGCTCAGAATTATGAAGCACACAATGTTCCCTAAACCAGACCATGTCCACTGCGCAGAGTATAAAGCTCCAAGTATAGGGCTCGACTGATCGTGCAAAAATTCAGTGGGCTGCCACGCGCCGACCGGCGAGCACGAGGCAGATTTCGTGTTTTTTTAACTTTTTGAAAATCTGCCCCCCAGTCCCCCATTTTAGGGGGATAATCCTCCATTCACGAACTTAACCTCCTTTTTGCCGTGATGATTTGTCGTCCAAGTTTGAAAGCAATCGGTGCATAATTGCGACCTCTATCGTGCCGGTAAAATTGAGGTACATACATATATATATAAACTTTTTAACTGGCGGTTGTTTTGGGGTCTAGGGATCATAACTAGACCTCCTGTGAAGACATTTTTGGAAAACTCTACAACTGGTACAAAACCAATAGGTAGACTTTTCTTCGAAATCTACCTAAAAATTTGAGGAAAACAATGGCATTAATTTCATAAATAATGCTGCCGGGTTTTTTTTTCTTACTTTATCTACATTCATAATACTGCACATAAACAACGATATCAAATTCCACTGTAAATATTAGTATTTAAATAATATATTCCTACGATCTCGAACCCACTGCGCGAGACTGCGTACATGGAGTGACGTAGACCTGCCTAAACCCCATAACGGTGACATCCGCATTTGATTGAATATTTCTAATCAATAGTTCATTACACATACAGGGGTACAACACCCAGGTCTTAATTTACTTACACAAATTTTATTTCGGTAATAAAATGTTTTTTTTTTTCAATTCAGACCAAATGCACAGTACTATACTATGTACTATGATTACCAGACTGTTGAATAACATATGTATAATTATGATACTAAATACATATATATATCACTACATATTATAAAACAAAGTCCCCTGCCGCGTCTGTCTGTCTGTCTCTTCACGATAAACTAAAGCCACTGAACGGATTTTCATGTGATTTCCACCAGAGTGATTCATGAGGAAGGTTTAGGTGTATAATTTGTCAAGAATTTTTGTAAATTGGTTGAAATATGTTGATGATTGTTGAAGATGTCTCTACTACCCGTGCGAAGCCGGGGCGGGTTGCTAGTTATAGATAAATTACACCCAGACACAGAAGAAATGATCGTGCTCATCACAATTATTTGTCCTGGGTGGGAATCGAACACACGACCTCTGGCTTATCATTCAGGGTCACTAACCACTAGACCAATAGGCCAGGTTATTCACAGCATCTTTCTTTCTTCACATCGGCCGTCCAATTTGTTTTATTAGTCACTAGCCTAGTTTCACCTGCTTAAGTCCCGATCCAGGCCTCCAGCTGTCCAAATACCAAGTTTCATAGAACTCGGTTCAGTAGTTTTTGCGTGATAGAGTAACAAACATCCATACATTCATCCTCACAAACTTTCACGTTTATAATATTAGTATGATTTAATTGGTTATAATTTAAATCTAATTGTTTGAATGTTTTGTTTTTTCAGAAGACGATGTACAAGATGGCGTCGCCGCTTAAGATAAGAAGAATTTAATATAAGTTCTAAATAAAAAAGATCTTTCACTAAGTAAAATGAATATTATTATTATTTATTGTTAAACCATGGTTTTATCCGGTTTGAATTTATATCTCGTTAAGTAAGACTTAACTACTTCGCCTAGTGATCCTGAATCAAGTAAATCTTAAGTGTGGCCCACCAGGAATGATGAACTAGCCTCTTAGGAAGTTCTTCCTTTTGTGCTGGAGGAAATAAATATCCCATCCTCTATTCTATACAGATCACTACATATTATAAAACAGTCCCCCGCCGCGTCTGTCCGCGATCAACTCAAAAACTACTAAACGGTTTTCACCAATAGATAGAGCGATTCATGAGGAAGGTTCAAGTATATAATTTGTTAAGTTTTATATTGGTTAAAATATATTGATGAATGTTGAAGTTGTCTCTGCTATCAGTGCGAAGCCTGGGCGGGTTGCTTGTTTAGAAATATTAAAAGAGCATGCTTCAAAAGCGAACAAAGTAAAAATGAGTTCCACTATCAGCCTCCTGCATCCATCATCAGACCAGGTACAATCTGTTGGACTCGTCAAATCGAATCTTATGAGCCCGAAGTCGAGGGGTTTACTAGTAGCCACTTTAAAGTTCCAGTTTCCACCTGACCCCATCATAAGATCAGCTCCAAGATGCCAAATTATAGTAGGCACTGTCACCAGAACTACATATACATAAGAAGTTCCATTCGATACAAGATTTATTTACTTAGTTGCAACTATATGAGCTAATAAAAAGAGTTAAAAATAATCTATATTTACATGGACTAGCTGTTAATATTACTAACGCCATCTAGCGAAGTTAAGCCGAACTATTTCGTAACTACAAATCCTGTACAAGAAAAAATACAAATATTCACAATATAATTTATTGTCTACGGTCTTAAAAGCTTATACAATTAATCACGGCCACACAATGCTCTCTATCCAGGGTACATAGAATTCCACTTTGGTGTACATTCCTGTATTGCCGACGAATCCACATTGTCTGCCATAAGAAGTCACCCCGATGATGTTATGTATACAGGTTCCATACTTTGAAGTAACTTGTAGAGGACCCCCACTGTCACCCTGAAAAAAAAAACAAAAAGGGCCTTAAAGCATTAACTAGGTACTAATCTTTACAAATAATAAACCTGAAGAGTGTTTTTAGGGGTCCCTTCCTCGGGAGAAAAAATTAACCCTTATAGGATCACTTTGTTGTCCGTCTGTCAAGACTATTTCAAAGGAACCCGTGGACGCATCAAATTGAAATTAATAACAGACAAGTCTGCGGTCCTTTGAAGCTGTAAAAAAATCAAGCTTTCAAACGCATTCAAAAGACATAGCCACTTAAGCTTTAGATTTGACCTAATTTGAACATTTCGCACGTAAATCAAAACCTATATGGTTGGGAAGTTTAGTAAGAAGTAAGGTCTCACGGACTGTACAATGTAAAGGAAAAAAAACGAAAGTCGTGAATTTGTTTTAACACGTAAATAAAATATGACTATAATCTTTTATTTCACCCACTTTCATATACTTACAAGCAGCGCCCCGCGGTTTCACCCGCGTAAGTCCCGATTCCGTGAGAATATCGGGATAAAAAGTAGCCTATATGTTAATCCAGGTCTCCAGCTATCTACATACCACGTTTCATCGCAATCGGTTCAATAGTTTTGGCGTGAAAGAGTAACAAACATCCATACTCACAAATTTTCACGTTTATAATATTAGTAGGATTTTTATACCTACTCCAGTCGGACATTTTTTTTACGTGAATATGTCTTTAAAATTACTTACATAGTGGGAGGCAATTCAAAAATCGAATGATAACAAAATCGGGGAATACAGTTTGGTGTTGTAACTACATATCTATCATCTCCATCCAAAATTTAAGATCAAAGAATTCGTTACACTAAGGTGAGGACTGTTAAATATGCGCGCGGTAGAGGGAGAAGCACCGCCATTTTGAGGTAATACTTCTGCGTTTCGAGATTTCGATTTAGTATAACTTTTAACTCAGAGCAGCTACGACGTTTGTTTAAGTTTCAATCATCAGCTCTCGTCAAAATCTATCGATAGCACATATAACACATTAGGGTAAAATAGTTCTACTTATTCACGTACAACACACAGACGTGTCTATGACACAGCCTCACTTTACTAGTAAACTTATTATCTCCTCTCACAAAGCTAAGTGCTTTTGTTAGGAGTGGGATCACGTCGGTAGTGCTAGTGCACTCAAGTCAACAAGTCTGACGCCTTTTCCATTACGCTATCGAGCAGTGTTACCACTTAAAATACAAGTTATACCATGGTTAATAGTAAAAAAATCGGTTACCTCACAAGTGTCTATAACTTTATTGTTCTTATCCCCGTAGCAGGATTGAGACGCGTGGTTGTACCCGTTCAGTAAATGTCTGTGAGGCGGGTACGCTTCCGAACACTCCTCAGGTGCGAACTGTTGTAATTCTACCTGAAAATTATATTTTAGGCGGACTTTAGGTAAAAAGTACCTACAATATATAACATTAATTTAATATTTTTTGATTTTTTATGGTATCGGAGCAAACGAGCAGACGGGGGTAACTGATGGTAAATGACTACCACCCACAAGGGTTAGAGCCTCCGGTAACCTCACTTATTTGGCCCCTCTCACCCTAGACGGGTCCCGTCACATGGCGCGACCATCACCCGTCGGCCGCACTCCTCTGAGAGCGAGCGCAGAACACTGCGCGCTGCCTCTCGGGCCTATATCTGTTCGGACGGACGAAAGTACGCCGCCCGCAGACCGAGGTGTTTGATATTCTGAACTAACCACTTGTAAGGTATCTGCTAGCGCTTGTCGATGACCCAGGGTTCCCCAACCTGTAGCTATGGCAGTGCTCTCGCTACTATCGCCAGTATTTAGGCAAGCTGGTAAAACATCCTTGTTGAAATTGATCCTGCAACAATAAGAGGTATATTAGTTTTGTATAAGATACGATGTGATTGACTGTTCAAGTTAGAGGGTCCGAATTTGCGGGCAACAGCCCGTTGGAGTTACAAGTAAGTACGCAACCCTGACCTTCTCTGCCAGTTGGTGTTCCTGTCCAAGTGGGCGCCTCTCCAGGCACAGGAAATACAGGACACTGGAAATCAGGCCACGCCCCCGGCCTCTGCGAGCTACTGCAGTCTCAGTCCCCTTCCCCATCCGAGACTTGCGGTATCCCTTCCTCTAGGTTCCTCTCCCTACCCGAATCCTCCGCGCCTTTTCCCAACTAAGTTAGGGTCGGCTTTCAGTCAACGATACGGCCGACGTGACTGCCATCAGACCTCCAAAACCCAAGTAGGTGCTAGACGACATCGAAGTTCTGTCTGTACTTAGACCAGGTTGTCGGACTTTTTAGGACTTCAATTACCAGTAACGAATGCCACAGATGTTCGTATGGCAACCGGGACCGACGGCTTAACGTGCTCTTCGAGGCACGGCGGGTCTCAATGTGTTAAGAATTGTAACCCAACCTAGGACTGACCACCACCACTTAGTCACGAGCCTCTCTCCCAACCCATTTTTCCTTACACAAATTTACCTGCTTCTTTCTTTACCGTCTTAAAAAAACTACATTCGCAAGGAGGGTTGGCGTCAGTCAGGCGGCCGTCCATAAAAGGAACTAGCCAAACCCCTTTGCAATGTTAGTATGTCTGTATGTAAAGTAAAATGTAAAGGGTTGAAATACACACGTCAGTAAAACCGTTATATATTTAACTAGGAACCCACCCCGGCTTCGCACGGGTAGCAGAAACATCTTTTTTTTTATGGTATAGGGGGCAAACGAGCAGACGGGTCACCTGATGGTAAATGACTACCGCCGACATGGGCACCTGTAACTCTAAGAGTCACAAGTGCGTTGCCGCCCTTTAAGGTGGGAGTAGGAGAAGAGGGAAGGACGGGAATAGGGGAGAGGGAAGGGTTAGGGCCTCCGGTAACCTCACTCACGCGGTGAAATGCAATGCAAGCATCACTAACGGTTTTCTGTGAGGCCGTGCTATCGAGCGGAGTCGAGCCGGCCAATACGTGCCGAAGCATGCCTCTCCCACGTAAAACAATCATCAACATATTTCAATCAATTCACACAACACAAATTACCCACCTAAACCTTTCTCATGAATCACTCTGTCTATTAGTAAAAACCGCGTGATATTCCGTTCAGTAGTTTTTCAGTTTATCGCGAACAGACAGACGCGGCGGGGGACTTTGTTCTATAATATGTAGTAAAAATGTAGCTAACTACCAAATCGGTCGAAATAATTTCTTACTACCAACTTTTTACTACATGTAGGCACCAATCTCTCAAGTACCGTGATACTAATTATTAGTAAATGGTACATTTGATGTCCTGAACTTATACATACATACACATTATCTGAAATCATAGTTAGACTAGCTGCCGCCCACACCGTACCCACGGCTCTGCTAACGGTAGTTCCCGACTTCTCACCCCTATAGAGGTGAATCTACAAATCATTTTTAGAATAACACGCTAAGCTTCACTTGTAACTAACTATGTAAACAAACCTGATGGAACCGTGGGTGGTTAGTGGAACTCGTCAGTGGCTAATAGTTAACAACAGATTGGGCTAGGTAACAATGGTCCGATGATTAAGCCAGGACGTGGATGCTGGAGCTCTCTTTTCTATGTACTGATCTCGCAATACATTATCGTGGTGTAACTCTTTCCTAAGCAATGCAAGACCAGGATAGCTTACAGAATATGGCAGGATTTTTTTTTACTTTGTTGTCACTTCGTTTCTTCGGCCAAATTACACAATATTATTTTGATAAATTATAGTTTATTTATTATTCTGATGGAATAAATTAAGTTTCATAAAAAATCCTAAAATAGTTTAGCGTGTAAGAATAACAGACACACACCTTTCCTCACAAACTTTCACGTTATTATTAATAGTAAGATTTACCTTCTATCGACTTCTAAGAGCGCGATGTCGTTGTACTTGCTTGGAGGTTTGTACTCCGGGTGACGAATGGCCCTCCTAACATTATACCTCTGCCAAGTTTCTGGAGGGTCTGTGCGCTTCAGGATACCTAAAGCCGCGTACTTTACTGTGCCTCTGTTAAACAAATGAAGCAAATACATCAAGTAATAAGTAATGTAAAACAGAAATAACGATATTTTCTTTTATAAAATACTAGCAGCGCCCCGCGGTTTCACCCGTAAGTCCCGATCCCGTGGGAATATCGGGATAAAGTCTAGTAGTCTATATGTTAATCCAGGTCTCCAGCTATCTACAAACCAAGTTTAATCGCAATCGGTTCCGTAGTTTTGACGTGAAAGAGTAACAAACATCCATAACATCATCAAATTAACACAGATGTGTTAAATAATTAACATAAATTAATTGCACAAATGCACAAAAATAACACCACGTTGACATTGACACATTTTCTGAAAGCTGACCGACTAAACTTGTATTTTATCTCATTCTCTCGCCGGCTAAAGCCTGTTTAAATGTTGCGAATTACTATTTTATCTTGAAACTAAATTATTTTGTGAATATAATGAGAAAGAGATATAGGCATCCCTAATAAAGACAATAAAATTACTACTTACACTGAATTACTTGACACGCAATGTCCAGCAGTCAGAATGAACCGGTCACTGATGACGGAGCCGCCACACAGCCATTGTGCATTATCCAAACTATCTCCATAACCTAATAAGGCCTGAAATGAATAATTCTTAGTGTCGTTCCTAAATAAGTAGGGTCAAGGCGGCAACAGTGGTTCACTTTTTTTTTTTAGTGACCTGCACTTGATTTGGAAGGGTATTTTGAAGATGTGAATGGTTTAATATATAGTGTAACTAATGATTATTCATAATTTTAATCGATTTATTTCAACAAAGCAGTATATTTATAGATAAACAGTATTAAAAAAAAGTAATTTGAGCCACTGTGTACTGGGGGTCGGATACAGTGAATCGACCGTCAGTTCACAGTGAATCATCAATAATATAAACCAAATAATAATGCAGGTTTTGGCTTTTTATCAATCTTTATTTATTTATTTATGACTGGCCTGTTAGTATAGTGGTTAGTGACCCTGACTGCTAAGCCAGAGGTCGTGGGTTCGATTCCCACCCAGGACAAATAATTGCGTGATGAGCACGATCATTTGTTCTGTGTCTGGGTGTAATTTATCTATAATATGTATGTATTTAGAAATATATAAGTATGTTTATCAGCAGTCTGGTTACCATAGTACAGGCTCTGCCTAGTTTGGGATCAGACGGCCGTGTGTGAGATGTGTGAAGTTATTATTATTAATATTTTATTCAAACAATATATGCCACGTGAAACATAATGACTCTTTTAGCCTTAAAATAATAATCAGGTAGTTTAACAGGAGTCTCAAAGTGACTTTTCAGTCCTAAAATTTAAAAATCAAATAATTTAGTTTTCCCCTCTTTTAGTTATTAAGTAATCAACTAGTAACTTCAACATAAACTAAGTGCCTAACACTACTTATTTAGTATTTTGCGAAAAAAAAACGCAACCTAAGTCCTTTTTGTCTTTATTAAACACAATTAATAATAAGGTAACTTTAGCTTGACTACTTCATGTTCAGTATCAACGTCATCAGCTGTGTGTTTCCCGATTTTACGGGGCTTTACTAGACGACCCATCCTAAAAAGGAAAGTAAACAAAAAATATAGCATTTTGTTAATTTTTCTGAAATTAAATGAATGTGTGGGTAACTGTTATTATCAGTATAGTACACACTGGATCACGATCCACTGTGTACTCAAGGGATTTGAGTCACTGTGTACAAAACCGCCATTTTGGATTTAACATATGCCACACGCGTCGGATTTGTGTAAGTCGAAGTGAATTATACGCCAAAACGACCTCTATTAAACTTATTTCTTAGGAAAAATATTGATTTATTGATATAACGAAAGGTTCGTGAACAATACAAAGTATATCTTATCTTAAAACTCACTTTTTCGTTGGTCAAAACAAAAAAACTACTCAATACACATATTAGTTACACCGCCGACGCGAGCGAACTGGTCGAACTGGATGTAACATGTACCTATCGGGAGACCTTCCGAAAAATGAGAGAGATAGAAAGCTATCTCTGATACTTTCTAGACAACGGCCACTGCACCACTGTTGCCTCTGTAACCACTGTTGCCGTCTTGACCCTACGCTTTATATAGGCACTTTAATCTAAACCATTTTATTTTTCCTCCTCATTTAGATTACTGCAGGTTTGTAAACGTTCTGAGCGTTCATATATCTTATAAAATACCAAATTTAGAAGTAATACGTAAGACCTATACCTAGGTAAGTAACAGAAGTGTTATTAAGTTAACAGAAAGACGAGTCACCTGATGGTAAGTGACTAATGCCGTCCATGCAACTCGAGAGTCACAAGTGCGTTGCCGGCGTTTAAGGAAGTATAAGGTGGTAATAGGTAATAATTTCATTATTTTGCGCCGACTCAAAATTAGTTTATATAAAATTTAATAGTTTATGTAACTAAGCTCAATACTCAAGACTTAAAAGATTTTTTTATTTCTTGCCCTTTAAGTTCATTTTCGTCGGTTTAATTTTTTGAAAAAAGTTTTTATTTAATGATTTTTTGTGGCTCGCGTTATCTTTAATACTCTGACAACTACTTTTAAAACGCTATCAAATGTAATCCTCCAAGCTTATTAAGTGGTTTCTGTCACTAAAACCACAGTTTTTATATCTAACTTCTATCTTTCTAATAGGGGAAAGGAGGGAAGAGGTTAGAGTGGAGGGGGGGGGGGGATGTGGAGAAGGAAGGGTTAGGGCCTCCGGAAACTCACTAGCCGGCTCGTACGTGCCGAAGCATGACTCTCCAACGATATATAACCTTTATAGCAATAAATACTAGTAATCAATCTGTCTCGCA
Organism: Callimorpha dominula; assembly: GCA_949752705.1. Classification (NCBI taxonomy): domain Eukaryota; kingdom Metazoa; phylum Arthropoda; class Insecta; order Lepidoptera; family Erebidae; genus Callimorpha; species Callimorpha dominula. The sequence goes on along the minus strand of OX457017.1, from coordinate 8,951,120 downwards.
GCACCTATGTATATGGTTATTATTTAGTAATACCTTCACCTTGTCACTCAAATAACTAAACATGCACTTGTCATTATATGTTAACACTTTAACAGACATTCAAATACGTTAGTATGTAGGCAACAGCACGGTCAGTATCATATTCGGACGTCTGTCAAGTCAGAATTTTCCTTCACCACTTAAGCCATAGAATCATAGAAGTTGAACTAACTATACAACCATTGAAAAGAACGTTAATTAAAGTGAATCTAGAACAGTTATGATAATGGTGCCGATTCTATTGTACACTCGACTAAACTAAAACCTGACTTAATTTCTTCATATGAAATCAACCTAGTGTTCTTCGTAATAAGGTCTATTTGTTACTGGCATCTATTTCTCAGCGCCACTAATTTTCACTAAAACCTGTCAACGTGTACTCAACTTTATTTCCACGCAGCGAGAGTCTCCATTTATTCAAACGCTGTATAATTGCCGTATAAAAACTTGTTCAAAACCAACAAGGATGACGTGTTTTTAATCTACACCTACGAAGACGCTTACTAAAAACACAGAGCAAAAGAGATGTCATTCAACGGATAGCGGCTCTCGCTACGTGGTATTAAAGTTTATTTAAGCGTATCAGACTTTAGTCGACCAATAAATTGCTTATTTCGATAGCGACATATGTTACCTACTTGTTTCAATTTGAAGTAAGACCTTGTTTTGAAGTGTACAAGGTTTACATCTTATATGAAGAAACTTTAGTGAATTTTAATTTAGCGAGTGAAGTAACAGAATTGGGACCAATGTCTGATATCTTAAAAATATTAATAGAGAATTTCGGCTTCAGTATTGAGGGGAATTTGCACTTTGATAACATAAAAAATGTGAAAATTACCCTGACTACATTCTGTATTGTAAAAAGGTTTGTTTATTAATATGGAAGTATATTTATGTTGTTTCCATAGTTGTAGTACAATTAAAAGAGAGTTAATAACTAGCATACAATATCTTTTATATCGAACCAATTCCATGCGTCATCAATGGCCCCAATTCTGTTACTTCACTCGCTAAATTAAAATTCACTAAATTTTCTTCATATAAGAAGTAAACGTTGTACACTTAGAAACAAGGTGTTATTTCAAATTAAAACAAGTAGGTAACATATGTCGCTATCGAAATAAGCAATTTATTTGTCGACTAAAGTCTGATACGCTTAAATAAACTTTAATACCACGTAGCGAGAGCCGCTATCCGTTGAATGCCATCTCTTTTGCTCTGTGTTTTTAGTAAGCGTCTTCGTAGGTGTAGATTAAAAACACGTCATCCTTGTTCGTTTTGAACAAGTTTTTATACGGCAATTATACAGCGTTTGAATAAATGAAGACTCTCACTGCGTGGAAATAAAGTTGAGTATACGTTGACAGGTTTTATTGAAATTTTGCGGCGATGAGAAATAGATGCTAGTAACAAATAGACCTTATTAAGAAGAACACTAGGTTGATTTCATATGAAGAAATTAAGTCTGGTTTTAGTTTAGTCGAGTGTACAATAGAATCGGCACCAATGTCATCATTATTCGTAAATGTTACTGATAGATATAAAATGCAGTTATAAATAATGAATTAAGGCAATATGCCACAGTCCACCTATATTAAGCAATGCAATTCTTCGAAAACATGTAATGGTGCGACACTGTACCTACACTTGTTTGCCACCGAAATAGGGATTGTCCATTAACCACGTGAGGCTCAAAAGGGGGGAGGGGGTTCGGAAAAATCACAAATTATCACAAGGGGGAGCGAGGGTGTAGTGAGTTATCACGTGTATTTTTTTTGTTTTGTAAAACCCGCTATTATATCTGTATTTAACGATAATATTCTGATTTTTTTAAATATATTTGGAGTTAAAAATACACGTGATTTTGGATTAGGGGCAAATACACGTACAAATACACGTGATTGGGTAGGGTTAGTCTAACATTTCACCACGTATCACCAAGGGGGAGGGGGGGTTAAAAAGTTGCAAAAAAAAAAACATCACGTGATTAATGGACGGCCCCATAGTAAAAAAAACGAGTGTGGTGTCTTTGGGACACCCGGTTCTAATGAAGTTCCTTTCGCTATAATTATATAAATGTATTTCATGGGTTTAATTAGTTGTATCAAAATAAAGTAAATATTGTGAAAACTGGAAATTAAATTTGCGCCATCTGTGAAAGTTGTCCGCTCTAATATATACACATAATTATCTATATTTTAGTGCGGACGAACAATACTAATGTAATTTGATGTTGGTTGTATACTAATGTATACAACTAACATCAAATTACATTAGTATCCTTCAAAGTCCATAGATGGCGTAAAAAAAGACATCAACTCGCGGTCATCAATTTTCTTTGCCCTAACACTTTTTTCCGCCTAGCCCCCATCCGCTCAGGCGTCTGAAGTGTACTGTGCGATAATGTACTTCGTTCTTTTTTTTAATGTTGAAACTCTTGGAAAAAAAATGTTGGGATTATAATTTTCTTTGGGTTGTCTAGATTTCTTTGTGACCCCCAAATATTTCCTTTAATTGGTGAACTTAATAGAAAAAGGAATATTCTTACCATGTGAGGAAATTGTCCTCTTTTCGCGTCTTTACCTCCCACGGCAGTGGCACCGAACGACTTCTCATAGTTATAACATCTTTTATTAGGATACTCCAACTTTCGCTTCATACCATCCCGTAGTGTACACGAGTAGTTCAAGCTCACTACATGTTCTAGACATTCTGAAAATTATCATTTCTCTGTGGCAATTTGTACACAAAATCACGGAACTTAAATAAACTTACTATTTGGCTAAGTACCTATCTGTAAATAACGACAAAAATTAACGTCAGTTTTAGACAACCTACCGAGTATAGATCATTTTGAATCGTTTCTCATCTGTGTCGATGCAAACCGGGAATAAATGTAATGTATGCGAACACTCAAATCATTACAGATATTGAAAATTATTTAAATTTCTTTAGAGTAGATTAACGAAAAGAATAACGATGTCTTAATGCGTTATTACGTAACTGGTATCATGAGGACTTCGGTACTCGTGTAACTGCTAAATACCGATATGCTACAGGTAAGAAGAATCCTTTAAATGCAGAAGTATGTATGTGAATCAAGTATGAATATAATTTTAGCATTTGATTTTAATCTAGTATGTTGGTGAGGCAAAACAGTAAACCACTACTGTTTTGTATATAGAATTATGCATCGAAAGGAAATACAATGAATGCAATAAAAAGCGTTTAGCATTAAGTTATAATTTAGAATTTAAAAAAAGGCCGACTAATAATCTCATGAAAGACCTTACAGGAGCTAAATAGTCTTTGGTGTGCCCATTCAACTTTTCACAGATCTTACCATATGGGGAAATTGTCTTCTGTTCGCACCTAATTCCACCCACCGCGACCAGAGCGATAGGAATATTAACAATGTGTTTAAAGCACGGTTTGTCGAAGGACTTAAGTTTTAGGAGACTATATTTTAAGGGACAGGGGTAATCTAAACTCACTATGTGCTCAAGACATTCTGAAAAAGCCGAAGATTGGATAGTGAATAGTCTGACTGTTCATTATGACCAAATTCGATTCTCACCAAAGACGAATAATTGTGTGATGAATTACATCATCGATCACCGATCATTTGTTCTGTGTCTGGGTGTTATTTATGTGTAATATGTATGTATTTAGTAATATATAAGTATGTTTATCAGCAGTCTGGTTACCATAGTACAAGGTCTGCCTAGTTTGGGATCAGACGGCCGTATGTGGGGGTCTCTATTTATTATTATATTTTTTTGATTTTAGACTCGATAGATAGTGTTGTGCGGTTTTTGAATCGCGTTATTCAGGTACCAAGGGTTTATTTATTCGAATAAAAAAAACATTTTTTCAACGCTTTATTTTTATTCAGGCTCCATCATGGTACAGTTAAATGAAACGATAACTTCATAAAAAATACATCACTTTATTAGAAATAAATAACAAGCAGTGAAATCTAAAATCAAATCAGCTGACGCTCCGGTCAAAAGATGCGGTGGCGCTGAACTCGGCGACACACACACCTTTACCTACGTAAATAAGTATTGGTGCGATCACGGTCGCTAGTTGCGGGCCGCCTCACACTGGTCCCAAATAAAAAAAAAAAGTAGACATTGATAGTAGACCGCTTATATTTTTTTTTATTGTTGATACAGTGATAACAGATAAGGCAAAAAAATATTATTGTCCTACTTTAAATACTTTTCTGTAAAAAAAATATTATCTTTTTTTTTTGTATGAGAGTTATTAGATTTTATTCAATTTCTCAAAAACCTTTGGCGATGTCGAGATGGCAATCACATATGTTAGAAAACTAATAATTCTGAGTATTTGGCTAGAAGAAACTTAATTCTAATCTCTGCGTACTTTCGAGATAATAGTGACAGAAAATAACAATTTTTTTTTAATTTTAATTGTTCGCTTTTTTTTAATCATAGCCTTACTTTAGGACATATAATATATGCGTAATGTCAAATAAATGAAAAGTGACTTCTTTGTAAAAGAGGTTATGGGGGCTCCCTTATGACTGAAAACCTATGACTTTTCTGAAGGAGTACTTTCATAAGTTCTAAAAAACACAACCAAAATGAAGACAAATAAAGCTGCAAACATAAAGATGAATATGTTCACAAACGATTCTGAAAAAATGTTATTGTAAAACATTAATATTTGAGTCTATATTCTCTTGAGAAATCTCTATTTCCTTGTTTTCCAAAAGCAATTCATTGTTCAAGATCAAAGCACTTGCCTCTGGGAACAACTGTTTATGTAAACGAGCAAACTTTGGTTTTGATATGGCTGATGTAGTGTGTGTGGCTGTGTAAAGCTGTGGATAATGTCTAAATTAGTCTAAACTCTACCGATTTTTCCTGTATGTGCCATTCTAACATTCCTGAAACCTTTATTCCTCGCTTCGAAAGCTTCTTCGAAAAGCATGCCTATCGGAATAAAGGAGAAATTTTCACAAATATCAGCACGGTGTATCAACAATTTATGGACACTTGAAGGCATGTAATACCATGGATATAAGTTTACATACAGCATTGCTGTTTCTTTACAATATTCCCTAAACAAGTTGGTATTAATAAGTTGGAAAGATGAAATTCTTTGTAAAATGACTGCAAATCTCTTGATTAAATCACGGTGGATACCCGTTATTTCAGCAGATACTTCATAATTTTCAAAAAAGCTTCTTGCCGTGTTACCGTCATTGGTTGTACCAAATCTCTGTTTTACTATGTCAATTAACAAACCAGTTCTTTCCCGGAATTCTTCTTGTGTCAAATTCTTTTTAATTACTTTTAACAATTTATCTTCTTTTCGTGCAGCCCACTTTTGAAAGTCTAAGTTGTATGAAATGTGTAAAATGCATTCCATACATCTTATCCACATATGAAGCGACGACAGACCATATTTATACATATCTTCTCTGATGAGTCTGAGAGTTTTGGATACAAAGTCCAAGTCATTCATTTTGCTAGGTATTGCAAATATTACAAACAGCTGCAGAAGACATATTGGAAACCACAGTAGAAATTTTCCCATCAATCATAGCCATGTAAAAAACATGGTTTAATATCAAAATTATTTGAGCACAATGTAATTGTGGGAACAAGATTACGGATTTCTTCCTCTAAGGATGCACTTTCCTTCTTTATCAATTCATTTGTTTCTTTTGCAAATATCAAAACCAATTGGACGACAGTAGTTTGTTGAAGAGGGAGCAGGATTTTGCCACAAGATACCATTCTCTTCTTCCAAACGAAGCGGAACCAAACTAATCATGAAAACTGAAGAATCGTCATTTTTAGTGTCGGAGTGTGACTTTTGTTTATAATTACTTTGAGAACACGACCCGTCAAAACCTCATTTGCTTATTAGTTTTAGCGATTTTTTGTCTAGAAGCGATTGAAGTCTTATCTTAGCATCAGTTTCAGTTACAGTTATGTCTGCCTCTGGAGGATAACAAGTCTTTTAGCTTCCAGGAGCTTTTGATAGGAAGGAAGACATACATTTTCTCTGAAGCAAGAATAGTTCTTAAATTTCGGTATTGCCATTTTGACGAATTTGTTGAGGTGTAAAGCGCTAACGTTTTATTATCTGGTAAATAAGGTTTATCAGTTTTTTTAGCGAATAGTACATCATGTACCATTTCACATTTTTCCTTGTTTTGGCTGAGTTCGTTTAATATAGCTGCTAATTTTGTTTTTTTAGGCTCTTTTAATTTGGCACATAAAGCATAAACTAATTCCTCCTCTGTGTGATCTATCAACCAAATCAGATATATGAACAAACGGTTTTTTACTTGTACCACAACTTAATTGATGAATATCTCCTTGCGTTTCGAAATTTGGAATTACTTTCTCAGCAACTTCAAAAATGCTGCTACATGGATATTTTGACATTTTGGCCAAACTATTTGGGATTGTAACCAGTCTGAATTTTTGTTAAGAAAGGTCTTTTGAGCTCTACTGGAAGCAGACCACCTTTTTGAGATATTACTTGAAAAATTACGACAAAATAATTTAATATTACTCAAATCTTCGGAAGACAATTCAACACCAATACGTTCAATAAGGGCATTAAATAAAAATTCGACATTTTTAATACCATCTCCTGATTTGAAGTCTGAGTTGACAAATGCGGACATATAATAATTTTAAGGAAACTTGAAAACATATTAGAAACAAAGATATCAAAGACAAAGTGACTTTGACTTTAAAACAAAAAATGACGAAAACAAATCCGACAAAAAAAAAATTTGATTTTAAATTCCAAAGATTCAAAATACAACAATAACAATAACAAAACAAACAAATAACAAGTATTTCTTCAAGCGCACAGAAAAAATAAGAACACGTCTTATCGCAACCACATTTAGTTGTACACTGAAGTGTACGCGCGCGATTCGTGACAGTATTACGTCCTGAGAGGCGGCCATCTTGTTATCCCGGCAAACTCGCGTCGAAGCTCCATTTTGCTGGCCAGTGGACCTATTGTAATATGTTAAATATAGCTTTTTATGTGTTAACAAAGAGGTTATTTCTAAAAAATTTAATTAAAATGGGGTAGTACCTATGTTTTAATTCTATTTTGAATGTTCAAAATGTACCAGGCGAGCGTATGATGCGAGCGTTTCAGTTATTAGTGAGCCCCAATAACCTCTTTTACAAAGAAGTCTCTTTTTATTTATTTGACATTACGCATACATTATATGTGCGAAAGTAAGGCTATGATTAAAAAAAAAAGGGAACAATTCACATTAAAAAAACTGTTATTTTCTGTTACTATTATCTCGAAAGTACGCAGAGATAAGCAATAAGTTTCTTCGAGCCAAATACTCATAATTATTATTTTTCTAACATATGTGATTGCCATCTCGACATCGCTTAAGGTTTTTGAGAAATTGAATAAAATGTAAAAACTCCCATACAAAAAAAAAGAAATCTTTTTTTAACAGAAAAGTATTTGAAGTAGGACAATAATATTTTTTTGCCTTATCTGTTATCACTGTATCAACAGTAAAAAAAAATATCAGCGGTCTACTATCAATGTCCACTTTTTTTTTATTTGGGACCAGTATGCGGCGCGAGCTCAGAACCGCGCCTGCGCCGCTTGACACAGTCCATTGACCCGAGCAACCAGATAACTTTAAATTCGTATTTACCTGCTGTTTTTTTTTTATTTTAGTAAAGTGATGTGTTTTTTATTAAATTATTGTTTCAATTATCTTTACTACCAGGATGGAACGTGAATAATGCTAATAAAACACTGTAAAAATATGTTTTTTTATCGGGATCGATTATTTTTCTGACCCATCATCAAAGGTATCATAAGTACTATCACCTGTGTTCGTTTCCGAGAGCGTTTCACTAACACCCTGTCTAAGTATGTTTATCAGCAGTCTGATTACCATAGTACAGGCACCTAGTTTGGGATCAGACACCCGTGTGTAAAAAAAATGGCTTGATTTTTTTACACATTTGATATTAATTTCAACTTGATGCGTCGTCAGGTTCCTGAGAAAAATGGTCTTGACAGACAGACGGACAAAGATCAAACTGATCTTATAAGGGTTCCTTTTTTCCTTTTGAGGAACGGAACCCTAAAAAGTTTAAATTTAATACACTTACTATCTGCAGCTTTTCGTCCACTTTTCAAATAATGATAACCATCTGAATCGACCAAGTAATTGCTGGAAAAAAAGGATTGCACGTTAGAAGTAAAAACTACACACACATTTGTATAATATATGCGTGACGGTCACGCAAGTTTAGTGCTTTTCCCCACACCAAAAGTGCCCAACGTGCCTAAATAAGTTTTCACTTCAATAACTAAGACGGACATGCGTCCCTACAACATACACTGTCAATGATTTTATTCGATATTTTCAAAGTAAAACTCCTTTTGGCTCTGTTTGAGAGGACAGACGCTTTCTTACCGACAATAAATAAACTACATACACATATATATATATATATATATATATATATATATATATATATATATAAACTCAGGCCTTTCTCTCTTTAGAGTAGGCAGAGACAACAGCCCGCTACTTCAATCCTTACGTCTCTGACGAGCCTCCTTTTTTGTCTTTCTTTTGAATCTACTCAAGCGATCATCCACACACACACATTGCACACACGTCGGATTGTCCATTAATCACGTGAAGCTCGAAAGGGGGGGAGGGGGTCCGGAAAAAAACACGAAATATCACAAGGGGGTGTAGTGAGATTTCACGTGTATTAATTTTTTTGTAGAACGCGCGATTATATCTATAATTTAGAGATTATGTATATATAAATAAATTGGTACACGTGGTTTTAGCTAGGGGAAGGTGGGGGAATAGGGGGGGGGGGTGATAAAAAAAAACCTCACGTGATTATTGGACGACCCCAGAAAAACACAAAAACTACTTTTATGTGAACGTAGCTGTGGGTAAAAGGTAACGTATAATGTTAATGTTTGCCAATACTATCAAGCGGCCATCTTGAGATCACTCGTGTTAGTGCAACAGGCTGTTTAAACCATCGGACACATGTAATTCTTACTTTGTATCGCTGACCAGTTCGCAATCCGTGCAGCATATTATTGGGTCTCGTCTACTAAATGAACAAAGCTGAAAAAACAAATTTATAATAAATAATAAATTAAGGGCTGCGCCATACCATCATTTCAAAATAAGCAACCGGTGATTTTACAACAAATTTTATTTTTTATTGTATACTAGCAACCCGGGGCGCACGGGTACAAATCATACACCTAAACCTTCCTCACGAATCACTCTGCATATTAGTGCAAACCGCATAAAAATCCGTTTAGTAGTTTTTCAGTTTATCGCGAACAAACAGACAGACAGACGCGGTAGGGGACTTGGTTTTATAATACATGTAGTGTCTAGCTGACTCGACAGACGTTGTCTTGTCCTAACTGTGAATATTGAACAATAGCGCCAACTGTCAAACGCCTGACAGTTATGTCAAAGCCCTAAGGTTACATTAGAAAAGTTGATATGGTCGTTAGGTTTTCTTTTATAAAAACCTTCTCCTGACAATTTATGTTTATTGATCTGTTGTAAAAAGGGCTTCAGGACACTATTTTATTTATTAAAGACTACATTTAGTTCATCCAATTAAAAAAAAGAGTTAATAATAATAAAATGTATACATTTACCTAATAGTATCGACTGGCCTGTTGGTCTAGTGGTTGGTGACCCTGACTGCTAAGCCAGAGGTCGTGGGTTCGATTCCCACCCAGGACAAATAATTGTGTGATGAGCACGATAATTTGTTCTGTGTCTGGGTGTAATTTATCTATTATATGTATTTATTTATAAATACTTATATAGGTAAGTATGTTTATCAGCAGTCTGGTTACCATAGTACAGGCTCTGCTTAGTGCGGGATCAGACGGCCGTGTGTGAGATGTGTGAAGTTATTATTATTATTATAGTATAGATTTAATTCTTAGGCGTTTAATTTAACAAATAGGTATATGAAAAATCCTTAAAAATATTTTTAGAATAGATATTATGGTGAACCGATTGCAAATACCGTTATCTGTACTCTAAAAACGAGTTGTAAATACCGGTATTTCGGTATTCGATACCAAAATATTTTGTAAGGTATTTATTTACCAAGCCAACAAACATTTTTAAGAATAGGTACTGAACAAGAAATTGGTCTTAGACATACCTGTGGATGTTTTTTTGATTTAATATCATTCACGACGGAAAGGCAACGCCGCAGGTTAACACATGTGCCTTTTAATTTATCGGATTGTGAGAAACATTCTGTACCTGAAAAATAAAGTACAAATATTTACTTTTTTCTACATGCTTTATATTAGCTAAACCTACAGAAGAAAAGATTGTATCTATCTTTCTATCTAATACGTTTGATTAACTTGAAAATTTGCACACGTATCAGAAAACGACGACAATATAAGACTAACTAATAAGAAATTAAATTGTAGTTAAAAAAACCTAATAAAACAAGAAAATAATTAATAAAAAAAGCGCGGGGTGCTTAACATCATTATTATGTTACAAATAGTTCATTGGTTAATTTGTAAAAGTAGAATTATAATTTAAAAATATAGTAAAAAGTCCATAATAGTATTTGAAAAAAAAAATAAAGCTGCATGAGAATTAGAGAAAGACACTGTTCATAAATTTTTCATTGATAACAACTTCTCGCAGCTTCTTAACACAGCTTCTCGTCAAAAACAACTAAACAACAACAACAAAGATTAATAAAATAAATATATAAAATACCTCCGACTCTAAAATCCCATCAACAGATTTTCTTGAATTAGAGCTAAGAACAATCTCCATTAAGTCGGAGCTATGATGCCACAGACAGGCACACAAATACAAAAGTTAAACTTATGTCACCTCTCGTGTTTACGTCGGGGTTATAAACGTAACAAACAAACATAGTTAGAATCCCACACGACACCTCGAAGTCTAATACATAACACAAGTTTATCTTCTCTTGTGTCAGACGTCACTTAATTCCATTAGTGGTAAGAATATAAATTATAGTATTTTCCTACGCTAACATAACAAACGAAGATAAACCTGTGTTTAAGCAGGCCAGGGTCACTCCGCACTTCAGGCACAGATTACTAAGTAGTTTGCTTCAGGTATAAAGTTATGCGGCAGGCTCGACTAATCGTGTCAACAATTTTGTGGGTTGCCGCGCGCCAGTCGGGTCCCACGTTAGTTTAATGCTCTTTCACGCGCTACGTCGCCTCATCCGTTCGTACCTAGCCTAGATTTATTTGTTTACAAAAATAGAGTAATAGGTACATAACTTACTAATTAATTAACATTCAGATTTATTAGTTCCTTAAAAAAAATTACCCTTACGTCGCGGCGTCGTCAGAACAGATTACACTTACGCGATGGAGGGAGACACAACTTCTATGTGAATATAATTGTTGGTAATCAGCACTGTGCTACCTTAATTGTGACTTAATTGTGTCGGAGCAAGAGTCGCTATTTATTTAAACAATTTTGCGGAGTGAGCCTCCTGTACTGTATCTAAGTATACAGTATTAAGTATTCTATGGTTTAAGGAAAATCTGTTAGATTATTCTTTAATGTATTCAAATTAACGACATTTATATGCTTTAAGTAAATGTATATTTAAACACGTGGGAGAGCCATGCTTCGGCACGTATGGGCCGGCTCGACTCTGCTCGATACCACGGCCTCACAGATAACCGGCAGTAAAACAATGATTTCATTCTTTTTCGCCGCGTGAGTGAGTTTACCGGAGGCCCTAACCCTTCCCTCTCCCTTATTCCCGTCCTTCCCCTATCCTCCCCTCTAAACCCCCCCTCCCGTCCTCCTGCTCTTCCCCCTCTCCCCTTCTTCCCCTATTCACACCTTAAAGGGCGGCAACGCACTTGTGACTCTTGAGTTACAGGTGCCCATGGGCGGCGGTAGTCATTTACCATCAGGTGACCCGTCTGCTCGTTTACCCCCTATACAATAAAAAAAAACACGTATTAAGGTTCATGGTTAATGCAAGGCTCGGAGTTTCAGTTCGGAGTACGGGTATGTAGCCCTGACCTCCTCAACCTATTATGTGCTTTATAGGCAATTAGCCTCTCTTTCCATTAGTTTACCTTCGTGCCTACTGTTTCAATATACTCCCTTTTTAAATGCTTCTGAAGTGGACTGTATTTTAAATGAAGGATCTGTTAGGATCCACAATGTACTTTTATTTCTTGTATAAGCTACAACCAAGTTTACTTAAAAACAAGTATATAGTTACTAACAGCACCCCGCGGTTTCACCCGCGTAAGTCCCGATCCCGTGGAAATATTGGGATGAAAAGTACCCTATATGTTAATCCAGGTCTCCAGCTATATACATACCAAGTTTCATCGCAATCGGTTCAGTAGTTTTGGCGTGAAAGAGTAACAAACATCCATACATCCATACTTGCAAACTTTCATGTTTATAATATTAGTAGGATGTACTATAATATTGGTGCCGATTCTATTGTACACTCGACTAAACTAAAACCTGACTTAATTTCTTCATATGAAATCAACCTAGTGTTCTTCGTTATAAGGTCTATTTGTTACTAGCATCTATATCTCAGCGCCGCTAAATTTCAATAAAACCTGTCAACGTATACTCAACTTTATTTCCACGCAGCGAGAGTCTCCATTTATTCAAACGCTGTATAATTGCCGTATAAAAACTTGTTCAAAACGAACAAGGATGACGTGTTTTTAATCTACACCTACGTAGACGCTTACTAAAAACACAGAGCAAAAGAGATGGCATTCAACGGATAGCGGCTCTCGCTACGTGGTATTAAAGTTTATTTAAGCGTATCAGACTTTAGTCGACAAATAAATTGCTTATTTCGATAGCGACATATGTTACCTACTTGTTTCAATTTGAAATAAGACCTTGTTTCTAAGTGTACAAGGTTTACTTCTTATATGAAGAATATTTAGTGAATTTTAATTTAGCGAGTGAAGTAACAGAATTGGGGCCAGTGTCTAAGAGAACCAAGTCTCTTAATAACAAATGTAACACTAAGTAAATCTAGAACTTATTAACAAGACACTACGTCTGATTATTACTCTGGTACTGACGTTTTCTCCCGTGTACCCTGCTTTTACACACTTTACATTCCTTTGTTTGTTAGTTTAAGCCAATCATAGATGATATTTATTATTCGAGACATGAAATTTTATATAACTAGTGTTTTCGCGCTCTGATAGGCTTAGACGACCTGTATGTAGCCGTTCAAAACTGTTTTCGTATCAAATGGCGAGGGTTCTCGTCGTGAGAGCTGCTACCACAGAGTACCTACTTTATTATAACTACGAGGTACTGAACCAATCAACGGTGGCGTCAAAGAGTATACAAACACAACGGTGGCGTTAGACTAAGATACAACTTTTTATACACATCTTAAAACTAAACTATATCTATGTGTGAGTGAGCCCTGCTGTTTGCGAGATCAAACATGACATGTTTCAACACGGCCCTGTGTTCTTTACAACTTCTAAAGTTTCTCGCGTTCTAGGCGTTCCTCCTATTACACGTGAGTGTTAAATACGTCTCTGCGTACCCTGTCGGGAAAACCGGTTAGAAAATATGAGGCAGAGAGCTTGTTAGAACATACCTATTAGCAGTTATTAACAGCTAACGTTGCTAAAATTACGGACCGTTTTCCCAAACTTCACCCGCGTTTACGGTCACTGCTGTGTTCCTAAAGGTCGTAGCGTGATACTAACTAGCCTGTAACCTTCTTTGATAATTAGGTTATAAAATCTAAAAACAATTTTTCAAATGCGAGTTTTAGTTCCAGAGATAGCACGTTCAAACTAACAAGAAAATCTACAGCTTTATTATATCAGTGAACCATAGGTATACCTATAAATTTGAGTGAGCGGTCTAAAGCTGTGTAGTATGTACCTATCTATGTTTTTTTTTATGTTGGGTATTCCTTGTGTTATGATTAGAGATCGGATAATCGGATGCATATTTACCTAAAGTTATTTTTTGGATAACAAATTATGGAAGCGGCTTCTAAGTATATTTTTATTTACGAATGCAGTTGTATTGTCGCGTCGCTACTTGCGCACAAGCAAGTATAATTTGCCGTCTCACTCGCACTCTTACAAAATGCTTACATTTCCTGGGGTTTAATAGGCCCGATTTGACACTTGGTACAACGTAATAAGGTTGTTTTTGCTTCGTCAAAAATCACTGACAATAAAAGTAGGGAAAAGCAACCATTATACGTTGTAACAGAGCAAGTGTCATTTGTGTCAAACTGGGGTTTATTACATCTCACGGAGTATGAGTACACTTAAATTTTAATTTCCTGGAATCGCGAGATTCTTTCGATAAAAAAGTGCTTTCCATAGTAGCCAACATCTCAAATTTAGGTAAATATGCATCCGAATATCCGATCTCTAGTTATGATCTTTCCTTAGCTAATCTGTCTACGTTTATCAAACCGGTTAGACGAGTAGCTAAATTAAATTAACAAATGAACAAATTTGGATGTATAGGATATACTTAGAATTATTACATATCTATCTATCTATTATACATACAAAATATCGTCCACCAGTGTCCTAAAACTCTTCAGAGAAAGGTAAACGAAATTTTGATGAAAATTGCGAGAATAAACGTTTTTAAAACCCGAAAAGTAAAATAAAAGTAAATAATTAAATTATTGTGAAATGTTGAAATTACTATAATGTTTTATGGAGTAGGTACCAAAAATTACTTAATCTAAATTTATTCTCACTAGGGCGTTACATATAGCGTCTTAGTAAAATTAAATTTAGATAAATAGTTTTGTTTTATTTTGTAAAATGTTTATTTTTTTCGAAGTAATCTCCACTGGCATTACAGGTACAGGTGATACGTGTAAACCAGGTGCTGAACACATTGCTCCAGTATCCCTTTGGAACACAGCCGCATATCTCCTCAAAAGCTCTTAAAAGCTCCTCATCGCTCGAACACTTGTGTCCCTTCAGTTGTTTTTTACATACGGCAATATTGCAAAGTCCATAACGATTATGAGGAGGGTGTCCCGGCAATTTGTTTCCATCTTGGTGCAAATAGTCCGTAGTTTTGCCTCCTCGATGTACATGGAACGCCCATGTAATGATGCAAAACCTAATATCGAGTTTTGAGTTTGGTCGTTCATTTTTACGGCCTCTAATAATTGAGGTAAACATTCCTCTGTATACCATGCAGCTGTAGTCTCCCCTATATCAAGCACTACGGTAGTCAATATTGCTGTCTTATTAAAGATACTGCAACCATTTTCACAGACTTCGGCGTTGGTGCATCTTCAAATACCAACTATTCCTTGTGTTATGTTCGACCAGGTTGCACTGGCCGTCGTCATACGCATGGCCGGTAGCGACAGGAATTTTACCGCGGTCGCGACCTTCTGTGAGGACGTCATCTCGCAGAAGGAGGCGGCGGAAAGGGTCCGGGAGGACGATCTCCACTCGGACCTAATTCGCCGCCGGCGAACCGGGCGGCGGAGGCGCGCTTACGAGCGCCTCATGCCGCCCTGAGTGTGGCCGCGGGTGGACGGAACGGGTTTTCCCCTCCACCCTCTATAGTGGCCCCCCGCGAGGAGGCGGCGTCCGCGTGTACCTGGACGTCGCCTAATTGAGAGGCTTTTACCTGAAGGTGGTGCCCGCGAATTTGCGGGCAGGTGCTAGGAGGGTTCCGGATGTCTTAATAAAAGCTGTTCCCGGATCCCTCCTACTTAAGGGGCAGTACGGCACACCGTGTGGTTTTAGTCGGTTCGATTCCGACACACCGCCCCACCGGAAACCCCGGTGGGGTGACGGCTCGACGGTGTTGCACTGGCCGTGTTCACAGGCTGACGTCAACGTCAGGCAATTCAGAGGTACCTATGTAAGTAATACCTATTCCGTGATCGCGTTAATTCCCATATAAATGCATAATTAAGTATATCATTGAACGCGAAAGTTTAAAAGTACGCATAAAGATTCTCAGATAGGATTCGCAGAAACAAGTACGCCCGTACAAGGAAACTTATTTATGTATTCGTAAATAATAAGTATTATCATTTGACTGGGTTTTTACGTTTAATTTGTATTTACAAAATAAACTGATCGAAATCTGACCTCTGAATGACAACTAGTAAACATCAAGTCAGATATTACTCACTCATTGCGATGTAAAGTAACTAATATGTAATTAGCTTCTGCCCGCGTCTTTGCTCACGTTAAGATCATTTTTATATCTTTCGGAAATATACTCTATGTCCTTCTCTGAAATGTCATGCAAACGCACAAACTCATATTCGCAATTATGATACTTAAAAAAGAAAGGACGTACCTAATATGTAATGTAATATTATAAGTAGTTTATTTATTTTTATTTTTTTTATATGGACTCTATCTCGCGTGTATAAGTAGTTTATCTATCTATTTAAAAAATAGGTAGTCATGGGACTGCCGACAGAAGTGACAACTTAAACGAAACGACGAACTTAAAACGTCACATTAGCAGGTTGGTGACATTAATTAATAAGGAGCTGACAAAACTCTATGTTTGCATTAGCGCCCTCTAGTGGATCTGTATATGTACTATTAGCGTGTCGGAAAAGTGCACAAACATGCCTAAAGAAGTTTTCACTTCAAAAAATAAATACAACAACAGATATTAATGAACAGTTAGAGAACAAAAACTTGTGAACAGATATTAAGCATATATATAAAATCCTTTGTCCTGACTGACGGATCAACGCACTTCCTAAACCGTAGGTCGTAGAGACATGGAGGAGAGGACGTATTGCTTATATGATGTAGGCATCCGATAAGAAAGGATTTTTGAAAATTCTTCCCCCAAGAAGTTGAAAAGGAGTTGCAAAGTTGTTTGTTTTTGAACACGTATGCTTGGCCTGATCAACTGCAAAAGGGAGACATTGTCAAAGTCAAGACATCCATCATGCGACAATAATACGAAAATATAAAATACTAATATAAGTCAGGTTCATTAAAATACAAGACTTTCATAATAGATGACGCTGTGATAAACTATACATATAATAAAAAAAATGCAAGATACTTTAAAATAATAACTGTACACGTTGTTTTATAGTATAATAAATAAATTTATATTTAAAACACCACAAAAGAAAATAAATCTATATTTATTTTTACTCAAAGCTAAAGGTTAAAAATAATATAAGGTTACAATCAATGTCAAACAAGGTAGATGGCGCTATAATAAATGAAAAAATATGTTTGAGAATTTTATATTATTTTCATATCTTCAGTTTCCCGTAAAAATAAATAAATATCATTTACGTACTTATACAAGTAATAATAATTTAGATGACGCATTCCTTATGTGATGTTAGTATTTGATAAAAAAGGATTTTTAAAAATTCATCCCTTAGAATGCTAGGTAGGGAATGAAAATTTGTGTACAAATAGAATAGCGCTTACTAACGTTATTTAAGGAATCCCGCAGTTTCTTTTCAAACAGTTTCGTTTCTAACACAATCATGACCCCCAGATCGCTAACCAGAATTAGTAGTCTTTTCTTTCTATTTATTTAGTTGTCGATTAGTTGATTTGCATTGGTTCGTCGTTCGAAATACATAATCGTCTCTTTTAATTCGATTCATAAGAGAAGACTTAATCTTTAAAGAAATTGAGTGCATCGATTTGCGACAGGACTGTGTACACACCTTACGTTGCATCTTTAGCAAAACTTTTTACCTGACAATGCGTGACATTGTCAAATTTACAAAATAAATTTATAATATAATATAAAAAAGGACGCTTATGTAAGTATATTTTCTGTGAATTTTACAGAGAAACGCCGCCTTAACAGACGGAGTGACTAACACCGCCCATGGACTTCGTTCCATCCGGGTGTCCCTTTGCACCTCTCAAGTTTTTTTTTTTCTATTAAACCTTATTTGTTTAGAGCTCAGTAACAAGAAGTCTTCATTGATTGGTTGTACCTATATTCTACGATAGCTGATGTCGGCCACCACGCCAACGAAGTCGCGGGCAAATGCTAGTTCATGTAACACAATTGATCAACTAATATATGCATCATATGCTCGGCAAAAAAAAAAAGATTGAAAGAATGACCAGCCTTTTAAAAAAAGAACACAAAAACCTAAAGAAAAATGTGTGTGTCAGCTCCGACGCACGACTGTTACAATTTACTGGAGTCTCTCTTTCTCTCTCTCTCTCTCCTTACCTCCCTCCCTCCCTACCTCCCTCTCTCCCTCCCTCCCTCTCTCCCTCCGTACCTACCTCCCTCTATATATTCTGTATATATTTACACATATATATATAACATAAAGGTATACACATATCTACTTACATGTGTCGAGAATAAGGAGCAAAAACTCCAATAAAGCATAAAAAGCACAATAAAGCGTTATGCTGCCCTCCGATCACTAAATTTTACTCTTCATATTTTTTTCATACCGGGCGCCTTATATGCAAATCGATTCTTATGGAGTTAACTCCAAAAAAGAAACAAAACAGACATGTTTTAATATTACTCTTGTTTATAATATAAAGATTTTACGTCACGATAATATATTGACCTTAGCAAGTTACATAGTAAGTTGATAACCAACCTTCTTCCATTTGACATACTGCACTGATTATAGATATCAACACACAGAAACTAACACCGAATACAGTTTTGGACATGGCTTAAAACTTTCACGACGCGTCTGCACAGGTCTTCTTTGGTCGCGACACTGAACGTCACTGAACGAATATAGTCATATGAATGTATATGCATTGTATGCCTAATACCAGTTTGTCGGTTTCTGACATAATGATGACGATATTTAGTTTCTACAGAACTAAATACTTTAAAAAAATCCAGCGAGTTTCAAGAATTTTGAGGCCGTTACCTTAATTTTTGTAAAGACTTCAGAAAGGGAACTAGAAATCAGTAAATCCTCTTATCACTACATATTATAAAACAAAGTCCCCCGCCGCGTCTGTCTGTCTGTCTGTTCGTAATAAACTGAAAAACTATTGAACGGATTTTCATACGGTTTTCACTAATAGACAGAGTGATTCATGAGGAAGGTTTAGGTGTATAATTTGTACCCGTGCGAAGCCGGGGCGGATTGCTAGTCTATGCTAATATTATAGAGCTGAAGAGTTTGTTTAGTTGAACGCGCTAATCTCGGAAACTACTGGTTCGAATTAAAAAATATTTTAGTGCTGGATAGCCCATTTTTCGAGGATGTTCCATAGCCTATACCCATGTCTCAAATAGAAGTATCAAGTACCTACTTACATAAAAAAAAAACATTCAGTCGTAGGACTGCACGTCAGAAGTGAAAACATAACTGACACATCTGTCATCTGAGCGTGATGGTCACGCGACTTCAGTGCTTTTCCGCTTAATTGTGAGTTGCCGATCAGGAGTGTTCAGTGTGTGTTTTTGAAGAAAGTGATGCCATCTACTAGGGACATCTATCAAACTGATGGACGTTCGAATGAAATTTTGAATAAAGGTTTTCCCTATTGAGCACTATCGGCGTTTGTTTATTTTACCATATGTATTGCGCACACAATAAGTACTTTATTGGACTTATTATATTTTTAAAGATTAATTAATAAGGAGCTGACAGAACTCAATGTTTAGATTAGCACCCTCTAGTGGATCTGTGTGCTCTGAGTGCTTTTTACTCATAGCAAAAGTGGACAACGTATCTAAAGAAGTTTGACACTTCAAAGAAATTAACATCTGAGTGGAAGTTCAATAGCTTAAAAAAAAAAGTGTGTTGCACACACACTTTTTTTTTAATCTACGGAACTTCCACTCAGATGTTAATATTTTTTTAATTTACACACGGCAGAAGTGAAACTTCAGAAAAGTAGCCTACGAGAGAATGAGAAATAAAAGTAAAATCAACACAAATAATTTACTAATGTTAATAAATTTAATTTTAGATCATTTATATACAAGTTATTGGTCAAATTAACACAGATGTGTTAAATAATTAACATAAATTAATTTAACCAATGAATTTTAATACGCAAATGCACAAAAATTACACCACGTTGCTTCGTTGTACGCAGGCGCAAAGACAAAGATTAAGAAACACTGTCTACTTGTCTCATTCGTATTGTGTTTGTCTCTTTTTAATGTGACTTAAGGCTTCGTAGTACGCAGGCGCAAAGACGGATTATAGGAACTGTCTACTTGTATTCTATCTCATTCTCTCGCAGGCTAAATCCTATTTATGAATATGTTTGTCTCTTTTAAATGTGAGTTTTTCGTTTCATCGAATTTCAAGTCATTCATTTCAGCCATAGGATGCCCACTGTTGGACATAGGCCTCCCTTAATGACTTCCAAGAAGACCGGTTGGAAGCGGCCTGCATCTCGGATATACCTAATTAGAAACCGGTAAAAATACAAAACTATACCTCTGCAGTAAGTTTTGTAGGAAAGCCACAACGTCAATACATTCACAATTCTGTCGAAAACGGACACCCAGCAAAATTTGGACGTTTCTCAAAACATTGGCGGTGGCAAGTCACATTTACATCTATTCCTAAAACATATCTAGTTACTCAATCAACATTTCTCTTCTTCGTCTAAATATAATCAGATTATTAAACCTAATACGTTACAATATCTTTCTTCACTTCCAGCTCCTTATTATTTATTCATTTATTTACTTTCTTTTTCTACATACATATGCATACAGTCATGATATATACAAGAAAAACAATTTTCGAATTTTTATTTAACAGCGGTTTCCGCACTAAGCTCGTGGCTTGTATCGCGTCAACCAAATTATTGCACATTGTTCATTGACAATTTGTAACGGACATCGATTCCAGATAATAAAGTAGTTACATATTTAATTTAACTAGTTAATTAGAATTTAAGGTAAACTTAAAAAATAAAACAGTCTTTCAACATCAAAATAATATAAATAATTCAAATTAAAAAGACTAACATGAAAGGATATAGCCCTTAGTGTATGTGGTGACTGATTTTTTTTACTTTCCTAAATAGACTTTAGCAAAGCTTTTAATACTGTAGATTTCTACTTTCTGTTAGGCATATTACGTTCTACTAACATATTTCCAACAATAATGGATTGGTTTCAGAATTACCTGTTTGGTCGCAAGCGTGTGCGCTTTGAAGAATCTTTTTTGGTGTAATACGTCTGCTGGCATACAAAAGGGTGGCGTTTTGTCTCCTATGCTTTTCACATTTTTTTATCTCCAAGTCATTAGCCTCATCCTCACCTTTATGTAGATGACTTTCAAATTTAAACACAAGCATCGTTACATAATTTGACCGAAGCTTTTTCTACTGCAAGAAGGTATGAGTTTGGCACGCGTGTGTGAGTTAAGAAACCAAAATGGGCTGGTAATCAATCCTTCGAAGACTCAACTTATTGTTGTGGGCAGTCCCAGGATCATAGCTAGAACAGATTGGACTGAACTACCGAATATCATACTTAGCGGCCCTGCACTACCGATGAGTACCTTATCCTGGGACCCGAAATGGCGTGAGGTCAGTCGCAAATTGTTTGCATTGGCAGGTTCCTTGGGAAGACTACGCAATTTTCTGCCAACGGTCACTAAACTTGTTCTAACCCAATCCCTCATTCTGCCTATACTCGACTATGCTGACGTCAGTTATTTCGATATCACTGATGAGCAACTCGATAAACTAGAGCGCCTTTAGAGTCTATGCACAAAAGAGAACCGTCGTAGGATTTGAGGACGCAGCAGTGTTAAATTACCTTTGTACACTGTTACGTCATTATTTTTTACTGTATTGTACAGTATTGTTTATTGTCGAACTATAATGACGTCACAGTGTTGTCAACATAACAAAAATAGTAATTTAGCACTGCTGCGACCTCAAATCCTACGACGTTACTCTTTTCGCACAGACCCTAAAACTTTTGTGTTAGATTTGTATAAGAATTTCGACACATGCTAAAGTGGCACCCAATTCGTCTTTGACGGAATGCTCTTGTTCTTTCTATGGTTTCTTTATAGTATTTTATTTCATTTCATCCCTGTACTCCAACTTATTTAAAGGAACGCTATATGTTGTCAAAGACACATATTCAAGATCGTTGTGATCGTGACAACGTGTGCAAAATATTAATAATAATAATACTCCACACATCTCACACACACGGCGGTCTGATCCCAAACTAGGTAGAGCCTGTACTATGGTAACCAGACTGCTGATAAACATACTTATATATTTCTAAATACATACATATTATAGATAAATTACACCCAGACACAGAACAAATTATTATGCTCATCACACAATTATTTGTCCTGGGTGGGAATCGAACCCACGACCTCTGGCTTAGCAGTCAGGGTCACTAACCACTAGACCAACAGGCCAGTCGTATTATGATGATCGGTTTAGTAGTTAGGTGTAAAAGTTGACTCCGGATGATACGGGTACCTTCAATCCGGAATTAAAGCAATAGGTCCTTTGTTACGATGATGACCAAAATGTTATGACGCTCGGCAAACAAACAAACTCAAATTTGCATTTACGAGTCATCCTTCTCCGCGCCTTTTCCCAACTAAATTGGGCTGGGCTTTCAGTCTAACTGCGATACGGCCAAACTTTGATATTTTAGTTGCAGTGACTGCCATCAGACCATCAGACCTCCACAACCCAAGTACTAGGCGATATCGAAGTTCTGTAGTTAGACCAGGTTGTCGGACTTTTTAGAGCTTCAATTATCGGTAACGAATAACACAGATGTTTGTATGGCACCCGGGACCGACGGTTTAACGTGCTCTCAGAGGCACACAGGGCTTCTGTCTAGTATTACTTAACTTTGTAATGTGCTTACATACTCGGTTACCACTTAGCAACGAGTCCATTTACGGGTATAATATTATTTAGAATAATTTCGCTCATAAAAATCTTTTCGATTACGTAATATTAGCTTTGTCAATATCAAATTCACCTTGTCAGATTCAAAATCAGATTTTTGTTTCAAAAAACAAAAAATATATTTTTTTTACTTTTAATTATTATTCACGGGATCTATACGTGTCTAAAATGTGACAACACCTTTCTTCACATAGCTCGTCAAATTGGTTGTTAGATTGTTAATTTAATTGGTTATAATGTAAATCTAATTGTTTGCATATTTTATTTTTTCAGAAGATGTTGTCCAAAATGGCGTCGCTGGTTTAGATAAGGAGAATTTGATATAAGTTCTGTATAATGAAGATTTTGTTTAAACTATGTTTTCATCAGTTTTGATTTTATATCTAGTTAAGTTAGGCCAAACTTCTTCGCCTACTGATTGTGCATCGGGTAATGAGAGATCTAAACCGACACTGTGGCCCACTAGGAATTATCAACTAGCCTCTTCAGAGGAGCCTGGAGGGAATACAGTTAAAAAATAAAAATCTGTATAACTTGGGACTAGCTGGTGATATAACTAACACCATCTAGCAAAGTTAGGCCGAACTATTTCGTTACTACAGATCCTGCACAAGAAAAAATCCAAATATTCACAATATAATTTATTGTCTACGGTCTTAAAAGCGTATACAATTAATCACGGCCACACAATGCTCTCTATCCAGGGTACATAGAATTCCACTTTGGTGTACATTCCTGTATTGCCGACGAATCCACATTGTCTGCCGTAGGAAGTCACCCCGATGATGTTATATATACAGGTTCCATACTTTGAAGTAACTTGTAGAGGACCCCCACTGTCACCCTGAAAATAAAAAAAGATATGTTTAACAATATTTACGAGTATATAATTTATACAACGTCACAATACCTGGATTTAGGTATTTAGGTCTTTACCCGCGCTTTAGCGGGCAGGGGCTAGGAGAGGTCCGAATGTCTTAATAGAAGCTGGTCCCGGATCCCTCCTATTTTTAGCGCAGTACGGCACACCGTGTAGCTTTAGTCGATTCGATTCCTACACACCACCTCACCAAAACACCGGTGGGGTGACAGCCCGAGAGGGTTTTAAGGTGTGTAGTAGTGTAGTAGGTGGGGTTTTAACCTGCAACCATGCTTTAGTCGTCTAGGAATGTTACCACCTTGGAACCTAAATAGTACGCACGGTATGCTATGCGTGACCAGACAGATCAAGAAGTTAATTGTTCTCCCCCTACCAGCGCTGGAGCTACGTTCAAAGCCTCTCAAGACCTTCACGCCCTGTGCCTAGCCTTGTCAATATCTAAATTCTTTTAAATAACTGTTCTACAAGTTTCATTGAAGCGGCGGTAGCGTAATGGCTAAGGCGTCGGACTTGCGATGCACTACCGACGTGGACCCACTCCTAACACAAAGCATTCTAGCTTAGCTGGAGGGGTTAACAAGAATACTAGTAATGTGTGACCCGCGTTGCTAGTATTCTTTATAAAAGAAAAAAAAAAAAAACAGTGACAGTGATTAAACGTGTGTAATTCCTCTCCTGCGTTAAATTTACCTTCGGGGGACCACGTGTGGTCGGTGTGGTATATAAAACTATTGGTTAAAAATCGGTTACCTCACAAGTGTCTATAACTTTATTGTTCTTGTCCCCGTAGCAGGATTGAGACGCGTGGTTGTACCCGTTCAGTAAATGTCTGTGAGGCGGGTACGCTTTCGAACACTCCTCAGATGAGAACTGTTCTAATCGTACCTGAAAAGAATTACATAAATAAGGTATAATAATAACTTAAAACACTTCACACACCGAAATGTGTGTGTAGTGGAATCCAAACCAGGCAGAGTCTGTACTATGGTACGATTTAGAAATGACTAAATACATACATATTACAGTTAAATTACATCCAGATACAGAACAAATGAACGTGCTTATCACACATTTATTTGTCATGGGTGGGAATCGATCCTACGACCTCTGGCTAAGCGGGAAGGATCACTAACCACTTGTAAGGTATCCGCGAGCTCTCGTCTATGACCCAGGGTTCCCCAACCTGTGGCGCTGGCGTACCTCTCGTCACCACCGCCCGTATTGAGGCAAGCTGGTAAAACATATTTTGTAAATTTGATCCTGAAAGATAATAAGAGTTATGTATAATAATATCAGTATTATTATAAAACAAATCCCCCCGTGACGTTGTCTGTCTGTCTGAATGCGATAAACTCAATCCCATCAAAACCATAACATACAAAAAACCCAAGTCTCGTAAGAAAAATGATGTGAAATCTAATTGTTACTTAATTTGTTAACTAACGACATTTTATAGTGACCTTGCCAATATTAGATTTCCCTTATTTTGTAGGGAGTAGTGGAGCCAGATTGAGGTCCAAAGATTGAAGACCACCGTTATAGATAAGGATGACACTAAAATGGTGGTCAACAGTCCTCGAGAGATGTCTTTTCACGCCTCACTTAAAAGACCCGGGGTTACAAGTCGAAGGGAACACGTGTGCTGGTAATGAATTCTATATTTTAATCTAACCACCATACTGACTGACTGTCTGACTGGTAGTGCGTAAAATTTTTTGTTCAACTCTCATTCCAAATACCTTTTGCCGAGTGCGAGCAGGATGCCCTGATGACACTTAGGGGTGGTGGGAAAAGGACTAACGAATGGGCAATTAGTAGCGTTCATAGCCTTTTTATTAAAAACAGTAAACAAGTAGGCAAATTGACTTTGTTTAGAGGATAGCGAATCTTATTTTATATGAAATTCATCTTCACTTAAAAAATACTTACGTTTTATCGACTGCCAGTAACGCGATGTCATTGTACTTGCTCGGAGGTTTGTACTCCGGATGACGAACGGCCCTCCTCACGTTGTACCTCTGCCAAGTTTCCGGCGGGTCGGTACGCTTCAGGATACCCAAAGCTGCGTATTTTACTGTACCCCTATAAACATTAAACATTTATTGAAGCCAATTAACTGCACGGGTGGTGCAATTGTGGTTGCCTCTCCAGTACGCTTCCTTGATGGGGTTCGATACTATCACGGGACAAAACTTGAGTAATCCGGAAATAGTTATCCGGAGGGGAGGTGTTTGAATGTTTATGGAGTCTTCGCGACACAGGAATGATTACTTGTGCGGGAGATGATATCAAAAAAAATTAAATAAATAAAATCAACTGTATTTTGATATTAAATAACTTAGCAAATTGAAGACACGCTCACATCAGATACAAAAGTGTAACGGTATTTCATAAATACCGTTACTATTTTGTATTTTTTTTTTAATACCGTTAATTTTTATTAAATTTTATGTGACAAGTCGCTAAATATTGATTTGATATTTTATTTTGACAAAACTATTTAATGATGTATTTAATCAAGAGAGATAGATATATATCTATCTCACAAATAACTTGGTAAATGATGAATTAATGAATGATTTAGTTACAAAATAAATTATTCATTCATTCATAAGATGTTATACGATACTTACACTGATTTACTTGATACGCAATGTCCAGCAGTCAGAATGAAGCGGTCACTAATGACGGAGCCACCACACAGCCATTGCGCTGTTTCCAAACTATCTCCATAACCTAACAAGGCCTGAAAAAAAGCTTAGTTTTTTTCCTAAATCAGTATATTTTTATGTTTACTACAAATGTTATTGAGTTTGTTTGTTACGCACGGGAAAACCACTCAACAGATTATTAAGTTATTTTGGGTATATATTGAGGGCCATCCATAAATTACGACACACGAATTTCATGATTTTTGAAACCCCCCGTCTTTGTCACAGGTGGTCACGTTTGTGGAACCCCCCCTTCTTGGTGTGACGTCACATATTTTGTAGTTTTACACCCAGAACTGAAAAGAGCAGTTCTAAAATTATTATTAGTAAAAGTGTAGTAGCGTATGTAGTCTTTCGTTTACAGGTAATGTTTTGTGTTTAATACTTTACGCCTTGTCACACAATGTTACACTTCGTTGACCCCCCTTAACGTGCGACCCCCACGATGTAATTTATGGATGGCCCCTTGTTAGGGGTACAGAAAAAGATAGAGGTACCTTTTAAAAAAACGGTTTCCAAGGGGGAACTAAATTGATTGACAAAGTTTACATTAATGTTAGCAAAGCCGGGAACAAAGATAGTTTCAACTTTAATACAAGCTACTTCTTAAGAAGGCTCTCTACTGTCAGATGTAATTTGCTATTTTGGTTACACAGGAAATTCCTTTCTATCTTCTTCAGGGTATTGCAAGTTTGGTAAACGTTTAAATAATACTTCTCGTCATATGATAGTCCAAATAGTTTATCAAATCTTGTCTCTCTCTAAAAGTATTAGTAAAAAGAAAGTAGGAATATATAGCCCATATTGTGAACTATACATTTTTGTGATTTAAAACATGCACAAAATTGTTCGGTCGTTATCTCGTCCCAAAACAAACTTGGCCCATTGAGATGAGTTGACGAATTTATAAATTAATATTATTTTCGTCATCGTCATCTCGTCCGATTCTTGGTTTTGTTAAGTTTTAATAGGAATTAAAGATAAAGAATTATTTTAATATCTTTAAGTTTTCTTCTTGACTGTACTTATTACTGTACTAATTTTAAAGAATTTTAAGAATGGGACGAGATGACTAATGAAAAAAATGTTAATCTTGAAATTCGTCAACTCGTCCCAATGGGTCGAGTTTGTTTTGGGACGAGATGACGAACGACCCCACGAAATTAGGTATTTTATCTTAATAGTAAAAGGCAAAATGTTAAGTTTATTAATCAATAAATCTGCGACAATTATTCAGCTTGACCTGTGATTGTTTTTTTTTTTAAATAATAAATATAATCTTATTTAAAGAACGATGTACAATAACCACTTATTGAAGAATTTATTTATTAAGAAATCTTACAAAATTAAAACAGATGAAGTCGATACAATATTTCGTAAATAATATTAGTGAATTTGACATTCATATGTTATTTTTCGTTATATTTCAATAAAAACCGACTTCAAAAAAAACTATTCCCCAAAAGACTTATATGGTTTTCTCATTGATGCCACTTTCAGAACTGTACCAAATTTAAACGGAACTACACGGAAAGCACCAACTTTCAATTAAAAAAAAAACATCAAAATCGGTTTACCCAGTAGAAAGTTCTGAGGTAACAAACAAGAATTGAAAATGTCCTCCTTCTTTGAAGTCGGTTAAAAAGTATTTTGAGAACCAAATTGCCCGTCCCGTTAGTGCCATGTCCGGACGAATGTTAACAATGTTATAGTGTTGCTTCACCGCTTAGAAAAAGAATGATGCTTGACTGAGAATAAAACAAGGAATTCAAACACCATTCCTCGAACACATGAAGAGGCTCGGTTATTTGTTCGCCACCGTAATAGCAAAAATGAACTACAACTTGAAATACATTTTTTTTGGAATAGGGGGCAAACGAGGAGACAAGTCATCTGATCGCCACTCATGGACACCTGCAACTCAAGCATCACAAGCGCGTTGCCGACCTTTAAGATGGGAGTGGCGGAAGGGGGGGAGGAGGTTATTGCCTTGGCGAAACACATCGCGAGCATTGCTTCCCGCCTGTTTTCTATGAGGCCGTGGTATCACTCCAGTCGAGCCGGCCCATGCGTGCCGAAGCATGGCTCTCTCACGATTTATTTGGTAAAGTTTAGAGCTTAGGGAACGTACCCATACTACGTGACCCGTTCTGGGGGTCTTCAAAATACCACACTTGGTCACAGGAGTGGAGGGGGGGGCTTAGGTTTTCGTCAAGTAGTCAATATCTTCTAGGGAAATCTCGTGCTTTTTCAAGCTATATTCAAATATGGCGCGCAGTGTTTAGCGCTTTTTAATCTCACAGGTGACAACAAGCAAGCCTTTAGCGATTTTTAACTTTCTGTCGGCAAAAAATGATTTAAAACCATATTTATATATTACTACGTGAAAACTAGAGGGGGAATGGGGGCAGGTTGGCATATACTACGGGTGGTCATCGGGGGGGGGGGGGGGGTATATAAAATTATAAAAATGGGTCAAGTAGTATGGGTGCTTACCCTTAATCGTATTAAAGATGTTAAAACTGTCGGAAATAAATGATTATAGGTTTTTTAAGCTGCCTAGACTTCTGCATGGCCTCGAATATATGTATTGGTAAATTTACTTCGATATAAAAAATCTTACCATGTGAGGATATTCTCCTCTTTGCGCGTCATTGCCTCCCACGGCAGCAGGAATGAACGGTTTCTCATAGATATAGCATTTTTTATCAAAATACTCCAATTCCCGAAGCAAACCCTCTTGCATTGCACACGGGTAGTTTAAACGCGCTATATATTCCAGACATTCTGAAAAATATTATTTTACTGTGGTATATTAGTGTGGTAACTTATATATATATTAACGCGAAATTTAAATGAATTTACTATTTGACTTACTTCTGCTAATAACGAATAAATGTAGTGGATTAACTGGTATTATAAAAACAAATTTTGGATTCTCTAGAAGACCTATAACTATAACTAATTAATTCTTCTGTGTGCTAACACAGTTAATCGTTTCAGGTGTTATTAATTAATATTGTTTATTTAAGTTTACTTGTAGTAAAGCAAGAATGACGATATTGCATTTGTGGTATTGTGTAACTAGTTTCACAATGAAATTAATACTCGTATACTGACATTACCGATACAGGTATTTTGTTAAAAACTTTCAGGTGAACGAAGAAAAATTGTCTACGAATTAATTTAAATAACTATGAATCAAGGATGTTATGGGGCTCCGTAACCGTTACCGAAGCTATCGAATATCCGAAATAAAAATCTATCCGAAACTGGAATTGAATCTGTTATAAATGTTTTAATAATTTCGAATATAAACCGAGTCTTAATAAGACGCCATGATAGGTGATTATTTAAAGATATATGGCTGAAATTATTGTACAATATTGTGTATTTATTTTACTTGTTGAAATGAAAACTTCTTTAGGCACGTTGGGCACTTTTGGTATGGGGAAAAAGCACGGAACTCGCGTGACCGTCACGCTCAGATACATATTTACAGATGTGTGTGTGTGTGTACCTATACAGCAGTTTTGATGATGATTGGCGTGATTTACTACTAAATGACAACCTAGAGAAAGAAAACCATATCATCTATATCTGTATTCTTCTACAAGACTCCTTAAAAGGTCCATTAATCACGTGAGGCTCGAAAGGGGGTTGGGAAAAAATTACGAAATATCACAAGGGAGAGGGGAGGGGGGGTAGTGAGATATGACGTGTATTTATTTTCTCGTTAAACGTGCGATTTCTAAACCGAAAAGCGGCGCGTGACCGTGACTCGAAGTTGCCAGGCAATGATTTCCGCGTCCGCCGCTTGTCAGCCGCCAGTAAGTCTGTGATTTTCACTTGATTACACCTTTCCTTTATTAGTTTTATGCCAGCCAAAAACAATCTTCCACCGTAATTGCTGTCTTGACATTTTTATCACGGTGCTTAATTTGCCAGATTATATATTTATTTAAAGATCATATTCAAAAAAAAATTAAGATACTTTGTAAAAAAATACACGTGAGTTGGGTAGGGGGGGTAGGGTTAGTCGTAAACCTCACCAGGGCAAGGGGGGGTCCAAAAAGATACTAAAAACATCACGTGATTAATGGACGACCCCTAACCGTATCTGAATTCATGTGTCCCTATCCAGATACGAAATGTCATTCATAAGAATGTCACCTTGAGCATGTGATGCTCAAAACAAGTATTCTTTCCACTTACGGCTACGGTGGGTGAAGCAAACAGAAAAATACAATACCATGTGATGTGAATTGAACTTTCTTTTTTAAGTTAAAGCATCTTTTTTTTAATGGCAAAGGGGACTTAACGAGCAGACGGGTCATCTGATGGTAAATGACCATCACGGTCCATGGTTTT
This sequence comes from Callimorpha dominula, assembly GCA_949752705.1. Taxonomy (NCBI): domain Eukaryota; kingdom Metazoa; phylum Arthropoda; class Insecta; order Lepidoptera; family Erebidae; genus Callimorpha; species Callimorpha dominula. Next base: position 8,920,154 of record OX457017.1, on the reverse strand, counting down.
TTGTCAAATAGCTATTGACGATTAGTGTAATCATTTTTTTTTTATGGTATAGAGGGCAAACGAGCAGACGGGTCACATGATGGTAAATGACTACCGTCGCCCATGGGCACCTGCAACTCATGAGTCACAAGTGCGTTGCCAGCCTTTAAGGTGGAGGGAGGGGAGAGGTGGGGAAGGGTTAGGGCCTTTTGTTTTTTTTTTGTGCGTGTGGAAACCCCCTCGGGCCGTCACCCCACCGGGGTTTCGGTGGGGCGGTGTGTCGGAATCGAACCGACTAAAACCACACGGTGTGCCGTACTGCGCCTTAAGTAGGAGGGATCCAGGAACAGCTTTTATTAAGACATCCGGAACCCTCCTAGCGCCTGCCCGCAAAAGCGCAGGCACCACCTTCGGGTAAGAACCTCTCAATTAGGCGACGTCCAGGCGCACGCGGACGCCGCCTCCTCGCGGGGGGCCACTTTAGCGGGTGGAGGGGAAAAACCCGTCCCGTCCACCCTCGGCCACACTCAGGGCGGCATGAGGCGCTGGTAAGCGTCGTCCTCCTGGATCCTTTGCGCCGCCTCCTTCTGCGAGATGACTTCCTCACAGACGGTAGCGACCGCGGTAAAATTCCTGTCGCTACCGGCCATGGAGCGTAGGACAGCCGGTAGCGACAGATCCACTCCGATGACTGCAGTGAGGGCCCACCGCCCAACTGGGGCAAACCGCCAGCGTGTGCTGAGCCGAGTCCTCACTGCAGTCGCAGTGGTGACAGGCGGGATTCAATTCCCTCCTAGCGACCGAGTGCAGGTACTTCCCGAAGCAGCCGTGCCCGGAAAGAACCTGCGTCAGTCGGAAGGAAAGGGTCCCGTGCTGCCGCCCTGCCCACTCGACGATGAGCCTCCACGGCGGCAAAGCCAGCACGTGGAGCCTCCAGCCGGGACGACCAACGAGCCATCGTGGCTCGGCGAGCGGCCTCACGCCACTCGCGTACCTCTTCGGGCTGGGGCCGACTGCCGCTTCCCGCCCGGAACTCAGTCGTCCGCCGATAAACTTCGGCGAGCACTTCCGCCTCCAAGAAGGGTTAGGGCCTCCGGTAACCTCACTCACTCGGTGAACCATTGCTTCACTGTTGGTTTTCTGTGAGGCCGTGGTATCACTCTGGTCAAGCTGGCCCATACGTGTTGAAGCATGGCTCTCCCACGATAAAATATTCGCAACATAAGTAACTAGGATTCTTACTAACCCCTCCATATAAGCTAAGCGCTGGTTCTTGTTCTGTCTTGTTCCCTTCGGTTGTGTACCAGGTTGAGTTTGAACCCGCAACCACACGATCGCAAGTCTGATGCCTTACTCATTACGCAACCACTGCCACGTCTTTTTTTAAATTTAGAATGATGCGTAGGTACTTGCGAAAGGGAATATGAATGAATGCAGGAAAAAGCGTTGATTAGCAATGTAGACACTATGGATAGGCCATGAAGCGTTAAGTTATAATGTCTGTAATCGTAAAAGTTGACGAATATTTTCATGCAAGACCTTGTAAAATAGCTGAATCCTGTAAAGCGCCCTGCCCTTCTCGCAGATCTTACCATATGGGGAAATTCGCTTCTGAATGCAGCTGTTCCACCCACCGCAGCAAAAGGAATAGTAACCATGTATTCGTAGCAAGGTTTGTCAGGTGACTGCCGTTTTCTGAGTCCATATTTCACGAGACAGGGGTACTGGGGTAAACTCACTATGTATTCAAGACACTCTGAAAAGGTTGAGGATTTTGGAGTGAGTCTTCAAAGAGTGAGAGTTCATGAAATAATCTGTGTACAACATTTGAGTTTTTTCTCGATAGATGGCGTTGTGCGATTTGTTTGATTAAAAAATCCGCGGGCCAATCCTACTAATATTATAAACGTGAAAGTTTGTGAGGATGTATGAATGTACGGCCGTGTGTGAGATGTGTCAAGTTATTATAACTTGACACATCTCACACACGGCCGTCTGATCCAAAACTAGGTAGAGCCAGTACTATGGTAACCAGACTGTTGATAAACATACTTATTTATTTCTAAATACATAAATTTTTTAGATAAATTACACCTAGACACAGAACAAATGGTCATGCTCATGACTCAATTATTTGTCCTGGGTGGGAATCGAATCCACGACCTATGGTTCAGCAGTCAGGATCACTAACCACTAGACTAACAAGCCAGTCATGGATGTTTGTTCCTCTTTCACGCCAAAACTATAAAACTGATTGCGATGAAACTTGCTATGTAGACAGCTGGACACCTGGACTAACATATAGGCTACTTTTTATCCCGCTTTTCGCACGGGATCGGGACCTGAAGTCCAGTTACAACTGTACACATCTTTCAAAACAAACAATACTTCGTTTTCAATATAGGATAAGGTTGGGTTTAAATGGAAATTTGTAAAGAATCAATTGAGTATAAGTGAAATATGGAGAAAAAACAACTTAACTAAAAAATATAATTAGAACTTAAATTAACTACAAAGGTCACATAAGGTTGTTATGTAATGTAACAGGAAAGATTTGAAAGCACTAAATTTGTCGTGAAAAATGTCTACCTGTGAGCAAATAGCATTATAATTTTTACACATTCTGTGCAAAGGATTATTCTGAGAGACATTGTTATGGACAACAGCTATGTAATACGCACATATCGAGTTTGCATACCTTCAGAGTCTCTAGTCATTATAAACATTTTGACGTTCGTCAGAAAGTGGCGCTGTTCGATCTTGGTCTTAATCAAGTCGCGTTACTAAAATAAATAGTTTTGAATCACATCGATTTTGTGATATTTAGAGTTGTCGGTTCGGTTTTTTATTATAATAGTGTCGCATTAGTTGAAGGATACGACGAAATCTCTAATGCAATACATGAAATATGTACCTGTATAGGTGTTTTTTCATTCGACTTGCAAGGGACAAATACGGTTGCCAAAATTGTTTTAGGACCTGCCTACTAATATTATTGTGGTCAGATTTATTTGGAATATAGGTTTTGCTACTGTTTGATGATATAATGAGTAAGCGAAATATAGAGTCGTGGGTCGATGTAAGAAGGGATTCTCTTACTTCCCGAGGCTTCTTACTAGTTAGATTTATAAAAATAATGTTAAGAACACTTACTATCTATAGATCTTCGTCCACTTTTTAAATAATAAGCTCCATCCAAATCGACCAAGTAGTTACTGAAATAAAAAATAATAGACTTCATGATTAAGAATGTGATATGATGCGTCTCTCCAACATACAATGTCAATGCGTGTATTATATCACTACATATTATAAAACAAAGTCCCCCGCCCGTCTGTCTGTCTGTTCGCGATAAGCTGAAAAACTACTGAAGGGATTTTCATTCATTTCTCACTAATAGACGGAATGATTCATGAGGAAGGTTTAGGTGTATAATTTGTTAAGATTTTGTGCAAATTGATTAAAATATGTTGATGATTGTTAAAGATGTCTCTGCTACCCATGTAAAGCCGGGGCGGGTTGCTAGTATTTTTTAAATCAAATTTCTTTAGGCCATGTTTAACAATACTAACGTTTTCAATAGAATTTACTTAATGTAAGTACATTAAGTAAATTCTATCCTACTAATATTATAAAAGTGAAAGTTTGTGAGGATGTAAAGATGTATGGATGTTTGTTACTCTTTCACGCAAAAATTACTAAAACGATTGCGATGAAACTTGGTATGTAGATAGCTGGAGACCTGGATTAACACATACACTTCTTTTTACCCCGATATTCCAATGGCATCGGGACTTACGCGGGTGAAACCGCGGGGCGCAGCTAGTTGTAAGTAATTCACGTATATCATGCAACCCTACAATACGTACATAATATGTATACCTACTATTAAAGTTGCCACTACTGCCATAGCTGCCAGAGCAAAGGGATGTTTTACCCGATAGATATATTATGTAATCCTTACCTTGTGTCGTTGACTAGCTCGCAATCCGTGCAACATATGATTGGGTCTCGTCCACTGAATGAACAAAGCTAAAAATAAATTTTAATGTTAAAGAACACATGCAAGAACATGACTGTGATGTTTAATTTATATAAAATGACAGATAACAGGATAAAAACAACGTCATATACGATCATTTTAAAAGCAATCGGCGGTTTTACGATCGCATTTTATTGAAGTGAAAACTTATTTAGGCAAGAAAAAGCACAGAACTCGCTACCGTCACGCTGGTCCTACTAATATTATAAACGTGAAAGTTTGTGAGGATGTATGGGTGTATGGATGTGTGGATGTATGGATGTATGGATGTTTGTTACTCTTTCACGCAAAAACTACTGAACCGATTGCGACAAAACTTGGTATGTAGATAGCTGGAGATTTGGATTAACACATAGGCTACTTTTCATTCGATATTCCATCGACATCGGAACTTACGCGGGTGAAACCGCGGGGAGCAGCTAGTAATACATATATAGATCCACTAGAGGGCGTTAATCTAAATATTGATTTTTGTCAGCTCCTTATTAATTAAAATACAATTAATTTAATAAAAGTGAAATCAATATACTAATATTTGTCTGTGGAAGTGTTATCTTTACTTTAATAAACTTGTGAACTAAATACGTAGTGACAATCGGAATCTGTATGTACTTATGATGATGTCACCAGTAGATGACATCACTTTTTGAAGTGAAAACTTCTTTAGGCACGTTGAGCACTTTTGGTATGGGGAAAAAGCATTGAAGTCGCGTGACCGTCACTCTCACGTGCACTCACTTCTGACGTGCAGTCCTACGAGTTACGACTGAGAGTTTTTTTATTGCATATTTAGCTACAAGCTGTAATAATATTAAATTAATTCATTAAAATTCGATCAAAAAGCGAGGTTCAGTTATCAATCAATCTGTATCAATCAATCAAATATCAATGTGTGACCCACGTTACTAGTAATCTTTTTTTTTTTAATAAAAAAAAATCAGATTAGAACGGGCTTCCGGAAGCTGGCAATGAATGAATTAATTGAAGAATTTGACTGAGGATACCCTAACGTTTGCGGTGGCTCTTATTAATATGTACAGATTATCATTAAATGCCAAAACCTGATAAAAAATTACAAAGGCAGACTAATAGAGAAGTAAAGAAAAATATTCATTCATTCTGAGCTTCTCTACGAATGCTACTAGCATTATTTATATTTATTAATAAAGTTAGTTTCCTTCAAAAATGTTTCTAAGTGAACCGTTTGCAAATAACGGTATACTGATTATCTATACCCTGAAAACGAGTGGTAAATACCGGTATATCGGTACTCGATGCCAAAGAATTGTGCGAGGTATTTACCAAGTTTAAAAACATTTTTCGAGAAATTGATTTACATACTTACCTGTGGATGTTTTTTTGATTTAATATCATTCACGACGGACAGGCAACGCCGCGCGTTTACACATGTACCTGTTAGGTTATCGGATTCTGAAGAACAAGCTGCACCTGAAAAATAAAGCAGGCGTAGTTATTTAAGATGTTTTTTTTATTATTTAAGTAGTTTATTTAATTCTTGTTGCCCGCGACACGGGAACTGTACATTTTTTCGGGATAAAAAGTAGCTTATGTGCTATTCCAGTGTCAAATTTCATTCACATTCGTCGTGTCTGAGTGAAAGAGTCATAAAAATCCACCCATCCATAATTTTATACGTCATCATCGATATAAATTACGTCATACTTAATAAAGCTGTGTACTATTTTCTCACAGTAACTTAACAAACAGAGATAATTATCTGCGTTTAAGGAAAATCTGTTCTATAATTCAAGGTAAATGTGATAAATACGTGTCAAGGTGTATAATGGTATTTGTGTTGTTGCCCCACTAAAAAAAACTTATTTATATCATCATATAAAAATGAAAAACAACTATAATAATATGATTAAAAAGTTTACTATTTAATAAAATAGACATTATTATGACTAACTATATCGTTGAAGCCACGCCATTTGCCCGTCAAGTAAAATGGCGGGTACTGGTTGAGCGCGATATTGTTGGGAATATTTTATAAGTTATTTTATAGCAGTTTGTAAGTCAGCCGAGAAAAGCACAACTGGTTACTGTTTAAATTAATGGTTATTGTATTATATTATTGTGTATTTAGTGATCATTATATTAATAGGTACGTGAAGCAAATTTTTTGTACCCATTTTTAAGAAAATTTCGCGAACGTAGTAACGTGAATTATAGAATATTTACACTTTAAATGCAGAATAAGTTCAGGACGCTAATATTTTTAATAAAAATTAAATGAAAACGGCATAAATTGAGTTACATGCGTCCAGTATATGTGATTACCTGTCATGGTAAGTAAGTCTATACAATGACAGCTCAAGTTATACTGGCCAATGAAAAAACCATGCTCGAAATTCAACCACCACGCCATCTATAGTTTATATTAAACGCTTAAAGTCGTGAGTTGGTGTTTTACATTTGTAAGAAGGGTCAGTCGGCAACAGCGAGTTCGCGTCATTGACCTTATCGAGCGACTGTTCACACTTCCCAATCCGTCCTAATGGCCTCTCCAGTAACAGGAAATCACAGGACATTCGGCGATACCGGCCTCTGCCAGCTACTGCAGTCTCAGTCCCGTTCCCCATCCGAGACTTGCGATATCTCTTACCCTAGGTTCCTCTCCCTACCCATTTTTCCCTATACAAATTTACCTTCTTCCTTCGTTCCCGTCTTAAAGCGACTTCTTTCCCAAGGAGGGCGTCGGGCAGGCGGCCGGCGATAAACGAAACCAGACAAAACTCTTAGCAATGTTTTCACATTGCGCTGACTCTAATGAAAATTGGGAAAAGGGGAAGAAGATGATAATGTTCATATTAATATTATTAGTTTATATTTGAGTGAGTGAACTAAATCTATGTTTGCGACAGGACCCGAAAAGAGACAAACATATTTATAAATAGGATTTAGTCTGCGAGAGAATGAGATAGAATACAAGTATACAATGTTTCATATATAATATTTGACTTTGCGCCTGCGTACTACGAAATCTTCAAAAATGCGTCATAGTCAACGTGGTGTATACCTACCTATCATTCACGTGTATCATTTTTGTGCATTTGCGTATTGAAATGCGCTGGTTAATTAATTTATCTCAATTATTTAACACATCTGTGTTAATTTGACCAATTACTTTTACATAAATTATTTAAAATTAAATTTATTGACATCAGTAAATTATTTGTGTTGATTTTACTGTTTATTTCTCTTTCTCTCGTAGGCTAGTTTTATGAAGTTTCACTTCTGCCGTGTGTACATTGCACACACACACTTTTTTTAATATCGTGCGTTCCCTGTGTGATCTTTCCTAAACTAACCTATGTACAAATAGCTTAGACCAGCAGGTAAATTAAAGGTAAGATTCTTGTAAAAATCTCATTGTGAGTTCACTTCGCTTTCTAAAAATTATTCCATTTATTTTTTGCCCTAAAAACGAGTTTAATGTTTTCAGGGTTCATGTTTCATAATTCTTCCAAAACATCTAAATGCTTGAACAGATTTAGATTTAAGGAATATCCCTGCCGACACAGGCTATGAATGTTTTGAAAAATAAAGAAATTTTTTTTTTTTTAAAAACAAGCTTTTATCACTTGTTAATAAAAACAACTAAAAATTAAAAATAATTTAATTCTGATAAGAAATATACCATTTTATAGGTACATTATATCCTATTTTTTTAAATAAAAAAATAAAAAAAAATTCTTTTTATTTTTAACTTTTTAGTATCGAATTTATGTTCCCAAATTTGATGGGGTTGCATATGGAAATTATCAAGGACCAAAGTACTCGTCAAGATGAATCAAACGAGCCCATACTCGATGGGGTTATGTCGCTTCATTATAGAGTTCCTATGGCCACCTTCCAGCTCCATCATTAGACCCTGGTTACCATTGAAAGACAAACTACTCGTCAAGACGATTCAAATGAGCTTAAACTCGATAAGGTTGTGTCGTTTCATTGCGAAGTTCCTTTTACCACCGTCTAGTTCCATCATCAAATCAGCACCATGTCAAAACTTCAGCTCAATCGGTAAACGGGAAGTGGATCAAATATAATTTGCAAGATTTGATGACAAACATCGGGACAGGTGAAACTAAATAAAAACTTGTGAAAATAATTCAATATGGCGGCTGTATTGCGCGTCATGCGTTTTTTTGTTGTTACCTTAGGCGACGGTATGCTATAATTATGCTTGTTATTATTTGTTCTATTGTATGTCAGTTGATTCTATTTTTAAATCCTTTGGAAATATTAAAACAGAAACTGCCTTTTAACAGCTTAAGCTACAAGAACCGAGTTACTTTATTACAGCTTCCCAGACAGAATGCATCACATGAACGCACGCATATACGAACGCATACAGATAAACAACATACACACATACAAATACACACACACACACACACACACACACACTCATACTCACACCCACAATGTTTATTGGTTCTATGTGTTCTAAATGTACCATATTAAGTCACCATGTTAAGATGAGCAAGTTTAACAAAATACAGGTTTTGGCCTAGTTTGGGTACTAGTATCAGTACCAATTGTAAAAAAATTAAACACGTAAGGTTTGTAATCTTTTTAAAGTGAAAACTTCTTTAGCGGCGTTGTGCACTTTTTGGGATGGGTAAAAAATGTTAAACTCGCGTCAAGACACGTGACCCTGATCAAAAAATCGTAAGACGGAGCCAAGTTTCTTATATTTAAAAAAATGTAACATTCGAAATTCAAACATTTATGAGCGGCCAGGAGCGCAGAACTTCCAGTGTACCCTATGTATACATTTAGATATGTTATTACCTACTTTTATTTTTAACCTAATTATATATATACAGATGTGTGTGTGTATGTATATGCATATACATTGTGAAGTTATGTTTTCACTTCTGACGTGCAGTGCTATGACTGAATATTTTTTTTGTTATGTAAAAAACCAAATAAACATTATTATTAGAATCTTCGTAACAAGTCAAGGAAAACCGCCTTTTGCATTCAGTCCCTTGACCCGGCCACCCAAAACGAACCTCGTAATATTCGAGCCTCATGGTAATAAATCCGTAGACTGACACTGTAATTATATAATAATAATGGCCGGCCGTCAGATCTCAAACTAGGCAGAGCCTGTAGGTACTATGGTAACCAGAATACTGATAAACATACTTACATATTTCTAAATACATACGTATTATAGATAAATTACACCCAGACACAGAACAAATGATCATCACACAACTATTTGGCCTTGGTGGGAATCGAACCCACGATCTCTGGCTCAGCAGTCAGACCACTAGACCAACAGGCCAGAATGCTTACAAATAAAGTTAAGGAGTGCGTTGAACAGGATAAAGAAGAGAGAAAGGACCACACAGACACTAAATTCTGTGCGAACTTCCAAGATAATATTAAGTTATTCTGGAATTAACAAGAGCTACACGTGGAAAGCGCATAGCTTCTGTAAGTTTGGTAAGAGACGATAAAGATATTGAATGAAGAGTCAAAAAGGGAAACTCGGTCAACGGTGCCCTGCACTCTTTTGTAAAAAGCCAGAACCTGTCATTAAAAACACATGGCGGTTCACAAGGGAGTGTTGGCACCACCTCTGATGTATGGCAGCGAGTGTTGGGTGTGGCAGAAGAAATGAGAACTATATGTGTTGTAAAATTGACTGATAGAGTGAGAAATGATAAGGTAAGAAAACGGTGAGAGTTTAAAGAAGATGTAAAGCTGCTATGATTTGGTCAAGTGAAAAGCAAATGGCTAAAGGAGTTTGTAAGGCTTCTGTGAGTGGGTGAGTCAGTGCAGGTAGGCCTAGAAAGACGTATAGTGACCAGATCGGCAGTAAGTATACTGAAGAAGGGTATAGTTAAAAGCACTCGTAACTGGCGAGCGTTTGTAAACGTGGAAGAGTCGCGAGCTGTATGTCAGGATCGTGGCGTTGGCGTTCTAGCGTCTCTGCCTACTCCCGCCCGGGGTAGGCAGTGACGCTAGAACGCCACATTAACGCCCGGGAATAAGGCGTGAACATATGTATGTACACCCAGACTAATAGATTAATAGACATAGTTACATATAGGTAATATGTACTGAGCAAGAATCACCTCTGCGGTAGCAATCACATGTACTACTGCCACGCCACATAAAGATCATAGCTCATGAGAGCCACTTGGCACCCGATCCTCACCGCCTCGCCTCGTGCGATTAGTAGTCTTTGTATGGACTTCTACAGATATGCGCGCACTACATCAATTTGCAGTCAACGCAACGGTCACGACCGCAATGACCGTGTGTTGGCGATGAGCCGTTCTCCACCCGACTACTCGGAAATCCGTGGACCACGCGATGTCCACTCGTTGATCACGCGATTTCCACTCGTTGATCACGCGATTTCCATGAGTTGATCACGCGATTTCCATGAGTTGACGCTGAACTACTAACTAGGCGGTGCTGGTCGGGTGCCAGGTGGCTCTAATGAACTACCTTAAGTCAAGGGCAAAATTTTTTTATATTATATCATTACTTTTACATTTTCCCTCGGATTTCTCGCGTTCATATAGATTTTTCGTCCATCCGATCTATTAACAAATTATTTTCTAACCCACGCGTGAACAATACTTTTTTGCGGTTCTAAGGTACCCTATGTTCGTTTTATACCCTTGATAATGTGTATACCTACAGAAAAATAACTTTTACGCAAGCAAAGCCGCTGCAAAAGCTAGTTCTAATTAAGTTTGTTTTGGGTTCAAGACAGTTTAAGTGTTGTTGTTTGCGTCAATCACTGCTGTGGAGCGTAGATCCTGGTGCACAATATTCAACTCAGTGAGAAAACAATAAAAAAGCAATTGGTTTTTTCGTTTATGATATCATTGTTAGATTTTTTATTATTTATATAATTGTTTAATAATAAGAATATATCTTACAAAAGGAACATAAATAACACATCATTTGTGTATTAACTTTACTTGTAAAAATAATAATAAATAATAAATACTCTTTTTTGTACACCAAAAAAAGGAAACAATACATGAACAAATTATACACAAAATGCACAATGGGCGGCCTTATCGCTAGAAGCAATATCTTCCAGGCAACCTTAGGATGGACAGGAGTGTTATGATATACGTGGGTGGTTTTGGTGTCACAATGCCAAGGAAGAGCTTGTAGTGATTTATGCAATCAGTGAATGGATTGCATAAATAATATTTATACATTCATATATTAATTGTATTATATGTTATATTAGTACAGCACACATACAGATACATATACAAATACATATACCTACCTACTTAATTACATACATATTTAAAACTAACCTAAAATAAGGTATAGAACCTTCGACGGAATACTCACATCCGTTCTCTACTTTATAACATATTGTTTAACCCCCTCACTCCCACTTTATCTCAAAGAACGTTTTAGGTTCTTAAGTGACACAGATTCCAGGGCCTTGAAATCATCGGAAAACTTGCTACTGCAAATCCGAGTGCATTCTACAAGGCTCGCCGACAAATCCTTTACTGTTGAAACAGCAAGCCGTTGGAATGCACTACCACTCTCTATCAGAGGAGCTCAAATATTATCATCGTTATAAAAGTAGGTTAAAGAATACTGTCTGTTAAAATAAATGAATGTTCTAACAAACTATTTACATGACAAATACATTTTACATGTCTTATTTATTATATATAATTATTATGTATGTATAAGCATAAATATGTATGTATTTGGGTATGTATGTATGCATTTATTTATATATGTATATGTACTATAGACGTATATAAGTTCTAATATAACATATTATACATTTAATCTATGAATCAGTGGCGTAACTATACCATCTCAGGCCCGTCGCTAATTCATTAATACATTTTGTAATTAGTGCCTTCTGTGTTTAGGGCCTTTGGTGCCCGGGGCCTCCTAGAGCGGGGGCCCGTAGCATTTTGCCCGCTCTGCCACTCTATACCCAGATTGCATAAACCCCTACAAAACTCTTCTTTGACCTTTTGACACCAAAACCACCCACGTAAATCGTAAGACTCCTGTCCATCCAAAGGTTCCCTGGAAGATATTGCTTCTAGCGATAAGGCCGCCCATTGTGCAATTTATGTAAAATCTGTATGGGTAGATTTGTTTCCTTTTGGTGTGCAATAAAGAGTATTTATTGTTTACTAGCCGTGCAGGCGACTTTGTCCGTGTGGAATAGTGTATTTATATCGAATCAACAGCCTTAAAAATAAGTTTCAAGCTTCTAGCTCTGAATATGACGATACTTCCATACAACTTTTCATCCCCACCTTTCAACCCCTTTTGCGCATTAAAAAGTAGCCTATGTCCTTTCTCAGGCTATAGACTATCTGTGTAAGAACTTTCATTTAAATCAGTTCGGTAGTTTTGGCGTGAAAGACAGACAGACAGACAGAGTTACTTTCGCATTTATAATATTAGTAAGGATTATGAATTATTAATTATTATTATTATAGTAAGGAAGTAAGGATTTTATAATCTACCAAAAACCTGTCGTAAAATAAAACTCTGTATGTTTGTATTGATATGTAATTTGCATGACAATACTATAATTTGACATCTTGGAGCTGATCTGATGATGGAGCCAGGAGGCTACTACTAAACTTATATGATTGGTTTGACGAAACCAGCAGATTGGGCTTAGTAGAGAGTCTGATGGAATGGAGCCAGGACATGGACAGTAGCAAGGTAGTCTTTTTTAAAAAAATTGTTGGCTATTAATACGTAATTATACAGTTTTTCCAAATTATTTCTTTTAGATATTTATTTATCTCTTACTTGATTTCTTTATAGCTAATACAGTAATTAGATCAATTTAACATATAATGTAATGAGTGTGTAATTTTATATTAAGATAATTATAGTTCTTGAACAAATTACGTAAAATCAAGATGGCAACTTGAAACTGCGGCACGAGTATAAGTAAAGTGGTTTTTCTGGAACTTGTAGCTTGGCACTGACAACATCTGGAAGGTTAATTAATTTATACAGGCTGCTGCAGATAATAGTTTACATTTTTTAGGATTGTATAAAAGACCCCATGAATAACGTAAAACGCTAACTTTTTTTTATTTTTCTTAGAAATGCAAACATTGAAATCTCTTCACGTATTAATCCAACCAATATTATAAACGTGAAAGTTTGTGAGGATATATGGATGTTTGTTACTCTTTCACACAAAAAGTACTGAACTACTAGATAGCTGGAGCCCTTTAACACATAGGCTACTTTTTATTCCGATATGCCCACGGCACCGGGACTCACGCGGGTGAGTCTAAAAAAAAAATTTATGTTAATGAATCACAAAACGAATCAAAAGTATAACGAATCAAATATAAGATAATGGACTAGTAAGAGATGATAAGAACTAACATAAAATAAAGAATAATGAATTAATACTTTAGCTAAAAAATATCACAAATAAGTACATTTAAAAACCCAAAAATATCAAAACTACATTAAGTTAAGTATTGAAAAATGTTGACATGGCCGATATTTGGTGGTTTTAGCCTATTTAAAATAACAAATATATTTATCTTTCTTTTCACCACCCGTGGCAGGTAATATTGTAGCTTCTGATAAACGGGACATAATAAAGGGAATAAAATAGCGTGTGGATAGTTTTTTGTAAAAGAAATTGCAATAAAAATTACCGAACCATGGTTAGGATACAAACAACAACTAAAACATACTAACTTTAAAGCGATGCCTATAACGAAGACAGAAGTAGTCTTAGATGAAACGCCTACTAATAATGAGACTGGTTCTAGCATCACCCAAAATAAGATTTGTGGCTATTATGGTTTTAGAAAACGCAAAATGACGAGGTTTCAATGTCCACATTGTAAAACAAAAATATGTAAATACATCACCGTAGCCTAATTTGTGTGGAAAATGCCGATTAAAAAAGTTTTGTTTTAATTATGTAATTATCATATTAGGATAACTCAACGCGTTTAACCTTCTTCAAATTCGTGATGCATTCGTGAATGTTTATGAATAGTAATACTTCTGCGTGTTTATGAATCTATGGTTAATGTTTATTTTTTTAAGATGTATGATCGTAAGTCACGATAGTAAATTGAACTTAATAAGTTATATGATTAGAAGATAACATACCTTCTTCCTTTTGAGAATTTGCACTTGATATACATATTAACACACAAAAGCTAACACTGAACACATTTTTAGACATGTTTTTATAGTTTCACAAACTACGCGTCAGCGGAGGCTGTCTTTTGTTGTGATACTGATTGTTAAATTTGTATGTAAGTATATATATGTATGTATACATATACTATGTATACCTAATACCGGTTTCTTGGTTTCTGTCATACTGATAACGAAGACTATAATTGTTTGAAGTCATAAATAGTTAATTTAGTTAACAGTCTGGTAGATAGGTGGCGCTGTACCAATTTCTTAAAATTAAAAGGCGGTGTTAAGATTTTCCGTCGTTTAATGACCTCAGTGATATTTTGTTTAATAAACATACTTTCGTTGGCATACTTCCTAGTATTATTTACCCTTTTGGCAAGTAATTAGAGCATACTTTCCAACAATAATACATATTTGGTTTCGGCACAGAATACATTCGGTAGAATTATTTACTTAAAAAATCCCCATGTCAGGAAATTTAAGGTCGAAATTCGATTGTATTTTTTTGCGAAGACTCAGTTCAGTAAGGAAACAAATAAAACGCTTGTAGTGAAGTTGGTTCGAACCCGGTTGGAACGAAATTCCTTTCGATGGGTTGTTTAATTGGATCAAAATATAGTAAATATTGTAAATTAAAATTGCGCCATCTGTGAAAGTTATCCACACTAATACATCGATAATTAGTATACAACCAGCATAAAATTACATTAGTATCGAATACATAGATGGCGTAAATAAAAAAATCAACTCGCGGTCAGCATTTTTCGTTGCGCTAACACTTTCCCATCTAGCCCCCATCCGCCTAGCGTCTAAAGTATAACATGCGATAAGAAACTTCGTAACCTTTTCTTTGCTATAATCTCTTTAATATTAGTATCAGTATTACCCGCGTTTACAGTCACTGCTTCACTCATAACAGAGCCGTGGCATGGCGGGCCGGGATGTTCAATCTTATTTGATTATTAATCTGGATAAACACATAGCGTACTCTTTACCTGCGAAATCACGGGCAAAAGCTTGTAGCCTCTAACTTTCCTTTATACTTGGGCTACCATATAGAAAACAAAATTCAAATCTGACTTTCAACTCCATGGATTAATAGAAATAAATTCTTAAGCCTTACGAGCCGGACTTACGCTCATACATAGACGCAATCTCTTTAAATAATTAGCAATTAACTGTAAGACCGTCTCCGTCATCACCTTGAGTTGCCTAGCGTAGCCTGGAGATCCTTCAAGAGAAACATCTGCTCCTCCTTGTCACGCCACAACTGTTCTTGGAGCTGACGAGCCTGCTCCTTCTGGCGATGGGCAGACAGACTCCACCGTCGGCTGCTGAACGCCCGGCGGTTGTTGCTCTCCTGCTGCCGTTGTCTCCTAGCACGAACGCCTACCACCACTTCACACCATCCCACTTCTGACACCAATACTACTACTACAAATATTTATTTTTTATATTGTCATAGCACCTATCTTTGTTCGTCTTGGTGTGAAATTATTTAGAAAGTATACTATAGTGTTAAATCTGGTATGATGGTAGTAGAACCCCTCGGTTGCAAGAAACGACTAGCACTTACCGGTTTATTTTCGTCATCGCATTCTACATTCGCTCAAACACAAGGTCTTTTGAATACTGGTTTTCATTTGCTATTTCTTTATTTAAAACTTTACGTTCATACTCGTTCAAATAACCATTCAATGAACGAATGAATCTTCTGAAGTATCTGACCTATTTCCTTAAAATATGTATAACCTTACAACATGCGTTTGTTTTTGTGTATTTACATGTGTTTTGGGTGCAAAATCTCAGCTATACGAAGGTATCTACGCTTGTGACAATAAGCGGTATTATTAGGAAATGCTACATTGATTTATATCGACATAATCAAAATAATCCGGGCGCCAGAGTTTATTACAATACGATACTTGGCTTAAAATTTTAAGAAAAATATGTAGAATATCATCCTAAACTGTCTACTTCGACGGAGATACACGTCATTGTTTATTATTGCAAAATAACTTAAAAATCGAAAAGTAGTACTAGTACTTTTTACACCTAGTACTCTAGGAGTGGGCACGTGGTTTGTTAAAAACGTCATATGATACGGTCAATGAAATCGAGGTACAACGTTCCTCAAATCTGTCATCTGTGATAGTGTTGTAAGAGCTTTAGCATCATCCAACTTGCGCATTCAAACCTTTGTCCTTATGTAAAATCGTCGAATAAACCGCTTTTGCATTTACTATTTTGATCTAAAAGCAATACTTTTCTAGATATTTAATAAAAACCGAAAAAAAAGTCGATTTTGAAGTTATTTTGCAATAATAAACAATGACGCGTATCTGCGTCGACGTAGACACTTTAGGATGTTAATGTACGTATTTTTTTTTTATTTTAAGCCAAGTATCGCATTTTTATAAAAGACCACCACCCTCTAATGCTCTGGCGCCCGGACATAATGAAGAGCTAAACAACTCGTTGTTTTTGGTTTAACGCACTAATCTCTGGAACTTCGCGTCGGATTTGAATGATTCTTTTTGGATTTGATTGCCCAATTCTTCAGGTAGGCTAGGTATGCTTGAACATCACGCTATGACCCTCAGAAGCGGAGCAGTGGCAGTTAAAGCAGGTGAAGCTGGCTGATAGAATAATTATAATGACTAACATCGGTCGCCTTATAGTATATAGTAACTGTGTGACTTATTTCAATGAAGTTTAAGCTTTAGCTAATATTTGAATGCGAATAGTTTTTTATTTGCTGATTTGAATATAATAATTGTAGCCGGTGGCCGCAAATGTGGGTAAAATTTATCCCAAGGGTACCGGGTAAAGGTTTTCGGCATAAAAAGTAGCCTATGTGCTATTCCAGACTATAATCTATCCCTGTGCCAAATTTCAACCATATTCGTTCAGTCATTTTGACATCAAAAATCCATCCATCCTCACAAAGTTACACCTTTATAATATTAGTAAGACTTTGTGACTAATTTCATTGAACGTTTGTTTGTATGTTACGCGTTTACGTCTTACCACTCATCATAAAATATGAGTGATTATCATACACCCATTTGAATGGGTGTAATTTATCTATAATAATGTATTTATTTAGAAATATATAAGTATGTTTATCAGCACTCTGGTTACCATAGTACAGGCTCTACCTAGTCTAGGATAAGACTGTCGTGTGTAGCGTGTAAACAAATATTGTATGAATTTTGACAGAGGCACAGAAAATATATAGGATACCTTTTGTAGCTAACTAGCTACCACCCACCTATCAGTACCAGCAGGACCTATTACTTACAAACAACAAAGAAACGGTGACACTATAGCCACGGGAAAAGCTTTGTTTTAAACTTAACTGTTAGAAACAAAACAGTAAACAAACTAAACAATTACTGCCTCGTGATTGGACAGGGAACCGTGCGAGCTGAACAGCTTTCTGATTAGGGAACGTACCCATACCACGTGACCCATTT
This sequence comes from Callimorpha dominula, assembly GCA_949752705.1. Classification (NCBI taxonomy): domain Eukaryota; kingdom Metazoa; phylum Arthropoda; class Insecta; order Lepidoptera; family Erebidae; genus Callimorpha; species Callimorpha dominula. The sequence continues at coordinate 8,902,454 of OX457017.1, read as the reverse complement.
TTTACAATTTTTTATACCCCTCTCCCCCCTCGGTGACCACCCGTAGTATATGCCAAACCCCCCCCCCCCCTCCCTCTCTAGTTTTCGTAATGTAGTATTTTATAAATATGGTTTTAAATAACAGACGACAGAATGCCGACAGAATGATAAAAAGCGCTAAACGCTGCCATCTGTGAGTTTAAAAAGCGCTAAACGCTGCGCGCCATATTTGAATGTAGCTCGAAAAAGGACGAGATTTCCCTAGAGGTTATGACTACGTGACTGTGACCAAGCGTGGTATTTTGAAGACCCCCCTCCCCCACAGAACGGGTCACGTAGGAGACTGTGACCAACCGTAGAAGCGCGACAACTGAAATGCTTTCTGATTGGCCGTAGAAGCGCGCGGGATTTGTTTCCAGAGACACTTTGCGCAAACTACATCAGCACACTGTCTTCTTATTGGTCTAAAAAAATTATCGTGTGCGAATTGGTTCATTGTGAAATTTCAAGCATCTTTTTGGCTATGGCATTCCACAGAACAGTTTGTAATCATATAAGATGGCACTAAAGCCGTATTAAAAATACTTACTTTATGAAATTTGGATTCAGAGTATTATTTATATTATACTATCAAGCGCTAAACTTTCAGTCAGAAAACAGTAATGTTTTCTCAAGAGATAACCTAATTGATTCAAACTCTATAAGTACACGGTATTTTGTAAACGCTCCCGAAAACGAACCTTTGATAATGGGTCCGAAAGAAAAAATCTATTCAGATCAAAAAAAAAAAATACAACGCATAATATTTTGTTAGCATTATTCACGCTCCATCAATATGTTAGATAATGAAACGATAATTTCATTAAAAATACATCACTTCACTAAAAAAAACCGGGGTCAAAAACGCGCTAATTCGCGTGACCCACTAGCGATCGCGAGTTTGACCCCGGCTTTTTTTAGTGAAGTGATGTATTTTTAATGACCCCGTCAACTGTTTATAAGTTTCGTGTTTCATTGCCGGGTTTTTTTTCTAATTGTACTATCATCTCGTAATGTGTTAGATAAACGCTCCCGAAAATGACTTCGTTTCGGGAGCGTTTATCGAACACCTTGTATAAACGCGAGCGAAGCTACAAAAGTCATAGTGGCTTTCCATACGACCATAATCATTTCTGGTTTATTTACAGGTGACAGTTGTATTTCCGAAATCGATCGTTATAATGGTACCTGCGTTCACGTGCATCGATGTTTATCAACGGTCAATGACATCAAAAAGGGGATCAAACCACAGGTATAGCTTAGTTATTTTTTTTCGCTTTATGATAACCTCTCATAAGATCTCCGTACGGCGGCAGTGCATCCGACTGCAGTTTCAGAGGCTACTGCAATTACTTGTAGTCATGAATCATTGTCTATCAAAGTGGCAATGCTGGCAGCCTTCGGAGAACGCTGTGAGTCGGCGGTGACGCGGTTGAATTTTATAACGCATATATAAATAAGCCGAAGCTAATATAAAGCGTAACCGACTCCTTAGGGCGCGATTTTGACCCACTTTAAACGGCCAGATTTCATTCAAATTTTGATGTGTAAAAATTCGATAAAAAAAAAAAAAAAAGCGTGGGGTGCATACAGTGTCAATAAAATGTTTATAACTATTGACACTATGCATGCACCCCACGCATTAACTTATCTGTGCCCACGCTTTTTTCCAATAATATACATTTATGTCTTATTTACACTATTCTTAATTCAAATTTATTAAAATTTATTTTCTATTTTTTAGTTGGATTTTCTATAAATGCGTGTTTTTTTAGATTTTTTAAACTATTATTTATTTTATATATATCGCAAACAGATGGTCTACTGGACTCGGTGGGCACGTATTTTCATTGAGTTTATTAACTGCATTAAATTATTTCAGTTAAATAGAGTACATGTAGGGATATCGAATACACACGTTCGCTCTGTGCGCGCTCCGATAACACAGTGCCCACCCGCTCCAAGTGTAACTTGTACTCGTAATGAAGTCATACTTGCATTCGTGGTGGGAGAAGATTCTCCTACATTTATTTACATGTCCTGGACAAATTACCAAATAATAAAAAAAATGTTTTTTCAGCTTTGTTCCTTTGATGGACAAGAGCCAATCGTATGCTGTACAGACTGTGATCTCGTCAGAAATACAAGGTGAGAAATTAAGTAAGACTCCGTGACGGAACACCGCGTGGTTTTAGTCGGTGCGAGTCCGACATACCACTTCACAGCCCGAGTGAGGTGACGACCCATCCGTCCGTGAGGGTTTCATATGTTTTCCTTTCCTTCGAGCCCTTTTCATAACTATGTTGGGCGTTGCCTCTCAGTCTAACTACGAAACGGCCGAACTTCAATATTTTACGGAAGCGAGTGCCATCAGACCTCCACAACCCAAGTATTAGGCGATACCGAAGTTATCGAATGCAACAGATGTTCTTATGGCAACCAAGACCGACAGCTTAACTTGTTCTCCGAGGCAGGAAGGGGTCTCAATGTGTTATTACTGAAACTTGCAATATGCTAACCTACTCGGTTACCACTTAGCATTTCTTTCTTATTAATGCATTTAAATTTACTGTTATTAATGTATTTCTTTATTGTTTCAGTATTGCATTGGTCAATACAAAGGGCTTCTATTTTTTCAAAACTGGATCTAAAGCTGCAGATAGTAAGCCGTATTTTTTTAATCTATACTAATTAAAATAATTGAAGATAGGAAGAGATAACGAACGTTCAAATACACAACGTGTTTGAACGTTCGTACCTCTGATTCTACCGTACGACTTGTATTGAATTCGAATATATTGCTTCAAGCCGGCGTTCGGCATTAGGTTAATACACCGATTTCAACACTAAATTTAAACAATTGATTGAAATTGATACTTATAAACACACAATAATCCACAGTTAACAACGATTTTCACTGATATTCGTTTGTACTGTTCCCTATTATTCGCACTTGTTTAAATAAATGTTCCTACCGCAATGCAGTTTCTTCATATAGTTCGAAAACCATCTCATAGAGAGTTCGTGAAGTTTCCTGAAACATCTCATACTGTCTGACTCGAAATGTTGGAACTTCCAGAACTCAGTAGAACATTCTATTGATAGACTATTAAATCCGTTATTCGCTAAAAGATAGCGCTGTGGGTTTCAATTTAGTTGCACGCTCTCTTTAATAGATGGCGTCATCATCTTAATTTGGCCAGCGCAACAATACGAAGAAAATCGGTTGACAAACGGAGGCCCTTCAGTAAAGGTTTCTTCCGTTCATTAAAGCCCTTTGTTATTAGGCGCCACATACACAAAACAATTCATTGCCTTTTACTGAATTGCCATTTCTTTTTGTTTTCCTAAACTATATAATTATTTACAGAATGTTTAGAATACATAGCCAACTTGAATTATCCCTGCTATATAAGGACGGGAGTGAGACGATTGGTAAATTTGTATAGGGGTGACTGCTATCATTACACATCAATGTTTGATGTAACTACTGTGGGAGGGGAGAACGCAGAAAGAGGAGAATTCCCTCATATGGTAAGCTTTATTGTTACTTCTGCTATGAAAATTTTAAAGAAATAGACACAATTAATTCAAATTTATTGTTATAAACACAATAATTCACAGTTGACATATTCGCTTGTACTGTTCGCCATTATTAGCACTTGTTTACTCGTTGTATCGCAGAACTAGAATGTATTTACACCGGATGACAGTTTCTTTTTATAGTTCAACTTTATCTCATAGAAAGTGCCGCTCACTGGAGACCACAGTCTAGCAAAAAATGATTCCGTGGCATTCTACATAGAAGTTCTTTATGCCAAAGAGACGGTGTAAAATTAACGAGACACAACTATGTATAACTCTACCGTTCCGTAGAAGATGCCCATGGTGATGCACCAGGCGCTGTGCAATACGATCCGGCCTCTAATAGCGAGTAGTGGTAATGCTGACGCCTATTTCTGAGTATTATGTCACGCGTGGCGATGCATTTGACCCACCATGTTAAAAGCCCGTCGTTGTTAAAGTGTCGCTACCGATACTGGTGACATTATGTATTTCCTCATGCACACAATTAAACCTATACGTAGATATACACAGATAGTCTAAACTGGCACTGACGGAGGTCTCATCACGTTTCTCTCTCTCTCTCTGATCTCAGACTGCTCAGTCTCAACCGACTTGACATCAGAATAGTTATAGGAACCATTACGGGTCACTTGGCCCTAAACCGGCGCCTATTCACCATCAATACGACAGACAGTCCACTATGCAAAGGCTGTCTCAACGCGGAGGAAACGGCCGCCCAAGTTATCCTGGAGTTCGAGGGAGTGGCCACACAACGGGCACGTATCCTCGCGGGAGCGAGGTCGCTTTTAGAAGCCTGTGAACGCCCCAGGAGACTTCTGTGCTTCTGGAAGGAGCTAGGCTGTCTCAACTAGTCAGCTTACCTGAACGCATAATGGACCACCTATGAGTCTAAATGTGGAAACAGAGCGCTATACCAATACACACAGATATTAATGCCCAATACACTAAAAGCGCTTGCCTGAATTCGATGCATCACCTCCAGGGTTTAGGTTTTACTTTTTCCTTAGGCTTTTCAGTCTTGGCTTATCAGACTTTTGCTAGAGCGGCAGGCATTTCGCCCTAGCAAAAGCATTCGAAAGACGGCGTCGTGAGTCGTGGTGCATCTCCCTTATTTAAATGGTGTAGGGCTTTCGTACTCCACGGTGTGGTAGCTTTTTGTTCAACAGGCTTAAAAATCTGCCGGAGTTCCTAGAGTTTTCGACCTCTTACGTTGCAGATAAATTATGTTCTACCGCCGCGAAACGAGAACTCATCATAAAATTACTTTCGATTTACAGGGTGTTACAGACAGTACAGGTTTGACGCTAATAATTTTAGGGAAATTGGTGGTTTTTAATAAAAATCTCATTTTGAAACTGAAAAAGAATTCACGTAAGAGAGCAGTTTATTACCAAAGATGGTTTTATCAAAAATCTTCACATAAAAAAATACAAAACCTTTTGTTGTAATTTTTTTAGTATGTACTGAAGTGTTAGCCATCAGATAATATCTATAAAAAGTAGTTCTACAAATTACCTAGTATTGTTTTTATTCATTTTTAAAGTTACACCAGTTAGTTATACCACGATATCTTCTAAAAAACACAAAATTTAAATGTACTCGGAAACGATTGACATTTGCATAAAAATCAAAGTCGTTAAAAAAAAAACCTTTGAAATTGACATAAAAATTAATAAGTTGTTTAAAAATGTGCATCTACTCCAGGAAAAGCATTTACCGTTTTCAAACCCATTTTTTTTTCAAGTTTATCAACTATTTATCGGGTTCAGATAACGCTCCAAAATTTGTCCACACCTTTCTGTAATAGGTACGTTGTCGTTGTCAATTCTAATGATGTATTTTCCAGGCTTTGTTAGGTTATGGAGACAGTATAGAAACTGCGCAATGGGTGTGTGGAGGGTCCGTTATCAGTGAACGATTTATTTTGACTGCTGCACACTGCATATCAAGTAGTACACTGTAAGTGTTTAATATTTTAGCACCTGTTTAAAACAACACTTGGTCGAAAAAGTGCGCATGCACGAGCGCTGCGCGCTTGCGCTCGTGCATGCGTACGTTGTGTTGACGCCTACTCAAGGCATTATTTATTAATTTAAAACTTTATACACATAGAGTACAGAGGCGGACTTAATGCCATCGGCATTTATTGCCAATCAACCTTCGGGTGATGTATAGAAAACAGGAAGTAAAAAAATATTATAGTTTATTATATGCAAACTAAATATCAGACAAAAATACTTAAACAAAGTATATAAGGGAAAATACATATCATATTATAAATTAATCCGTGTAATTTATCTATAATATGTACGTATTTAGAAATATATAAGTATGTTTATCAGCAGTCTGGTTACCATAATACAGGCTCTGGCTAGTTTAGGATCAGACGGCCGTGTGTGAGATGTGTGAAGTTTATTTATTATTATTAAATATAATAATTACTGGGTCGGTAGCATGCAAGAAAACAAGCACGTACACACACACCTGGACTTACTGAATATGTCGCAGTACATACACACTCACAAATTAATGATTACTAGAGATCGCCTGGTGGTCTAATTACGACCATAATTCGTTAAGGTTAAGGTTGGTTTATTTATGACCAGTATAACTTGAGCTTTACTTGTTAGACTTTCGTACCCAATTGTATTGTATTTTGATGTAGCCGTTTTATAAAACTTTTATTATTCCAAATTACACGTTCCTCCAACCGCGAAATTTTATTAACAATACGCGCACTTGAATGCACCACTGCTGCGCCAAATAGATCTTACAAAGCTGTATATGAGGTATAAGGATTATCAGTTCATATCTGTTCACAGAGGTGCAGTCAAATACATAGGTCTGGGTGTCCTAAAGAGATCAGACCCTCCAAAAACCTGGCAGCTGTATAATGTCAGCAGAATTATACCTCACCCACAATACAAATCTCCAAGCAAGTATCACGACATTGCCTTGCTGGAGACCGATACGAAGTAAGTGACGTCATTGATTAATGGTTATAAAACGTGTGTCACATGTGACGACGTGTGACAACCTCAATCAACGTACAAAATAAATTGATCGTACAAATGAAAACACGTCCTATTCAAAAGTAATAATGCATATAATAGTCTGCCGAAATTTGTTTTATAGAAAAGAAACTTATGATCCCTTTACTCTCATTTCAGTATAAAATTCAACCTCTACGTACTACCAGCTTGTCTTAGCACAGGTGATGGTGACGACAGTTCTGCCTCAGCTACAGGATGGGGAGCGCTAGGTTATCGCAAAGATTTGGCAGATAATATGCAAGTGGTATGATAATAATAGTTTTAATCAGGTTGTCGTAGGGTATTGATGGGTGCTGTAAAGACAGCAAGCAAGTCATCCACCTTTTTCATCAACATCATGCTAGCAAGTCTTTATTGTGAGCAACAATCTCACAACTATTGCCATAAACTATCAAAATCACTAAATAACAGTAACTGCTATGTTGATCGTACCTCAATCAGCACTCCAGTGATTGTTATCTACCTATAAAACATGCCTAGCCTTTTATCACCCATGAAAACCATAACTTTGGTACTTTCAGAGACTGTGTTACGAATTCTTCCAGTCAAAGATACTGTTATTATAGCTTGCTCCATAGTTTGTTGTAACGCAGGATTTTCAGCCTAATAGAGTAGGTAGGTACATATTTCTATATATAGGTGCGATAAATTTTTGGTGTGCGTGTAATGCAATTACAGTCAAAACGAGCGTCGGGTACCTACCTAAAAGGTCGTACTTGCCTTACAAATTTGTATTATCGCTATTAAGTCCCGATTTACACATCTAAACAGTTTTAAAAAACATACAATTGTTGTGTTTTAAATATGTAAAAAGCTATATCCGAGCGTAACATGGAAATATATTAATTTCAGGTGTATTTAAAGCAGTTTTCAGAGGAAGAGTGTGCTAGTGCATATCCTTCAAATCGCAATTTACAGAAAGGTTACGATCATACAATACAGTCCTGCTATGGTGACAAAGATCACGTCATTAACACTTGCCAGGTATATTAGGTTTCAGTTTTATTAAACGTCAAACGAATTTAATTTGTCAATGTGTTATTTATAGGCAGAAACACACTTACTATTAAAAACAGGTACCGCCCGACGACAAGGGTCTCGTGTTAAGTCAAATCAAATAATTTTCTATGACTAGAAACACTATGAATACTTACCCGATGTGACGTCACATCAAATATTGGACCGTGTTGGTCCAATATTTGATGTGAGTGCAAAGAGTATACAAACACTACGTCAACACGCGTCGCGTTCGTCGGGTGACTCGGGTGGCATCGGGTTTTTAATAGTATGTTTCTGCCTTTCTGGTTACGTATTTTTTTTTTCTGTAACAGGGTGACAGTGGAGGCCCACTTCATACAACGTCAACACACGGATTCTGCGTCTTCAATATAATAGGAGTAACGTCATTTGGCGCAGCGTGTAATTACCTTGGAAGTCCTGGCGTATACACCAAAGTGTTACACTACGTGTCCTGGATAGAAAACATTGTGTGGCCTTGATTATTTGTATTTCATTAAATTGAACCAAATATTAAAAGCCTGGTTTTTTATTTTTTGACTTGACAACATCTTATAATTCGATGGAGCCGGCTGCACGCACGAAATAACATGACTCATGCGGCGTTACCTCGCTCTGAGGCGTTCCATTTAATTTTCTTTTGAAAAAATGCAACCATTCCATCAGTATTTTCTTATGACGTCGTCACGTTCAACTATCGTCAGTAAACCGACTTTACAGACAACCGACTTTTTTAATCTTTTCAACTAAGAAGAAAACATTTTTGTTTTTGTGTGTTACGAATGGTTGTATTTACAATTGTATTCTCAAGTTATGTTTAAGTAAATATGTAATGAGTAGGTAAGTAGTTGTAATGTAGTTTCGTGTTTCATTGCAAAAATTCCCAGTCATTGGTGCACTAGACTGTACCAGGAGGAGTCTTGGGGAAACTATTTTTATGTGGGTACAGTATAAAACATGCGGCAACATTTGGACACCGAAAAGGTATATATCCATCAATGTGTGATGCCAATTTATATTTCAATGATATTGTAGCCCGGCGGGCACTGCCCGCCCATGATGAACGCATATTTAGTAGCTCAAGAAGACATGCATTGTTTGAACTGGGACATTATCATGACTTATACTATATACTTGTGACTGACAGTGGTTACATGAATAGAGATTATATAATGATGCCATTGGACAGGACTTCCAACTGCTCAACAATCACAAATCACTATACAATGAATCACAAATACGAACAAGAAATCCAGTGGAGAGACTGTTTGGAATTTGGAAAAGGCGTTTCCCTGTTCTAGCTTTAGGAATTAGGGTTCACCTAAAAAATTGCCTACCAATAATTGTAGCCACTGCTATTCTTCACAATGTACTACAAAAGAAAGGAGAAGGAATACCATTAGACGATTCAGACTTGGAGCGGCCAGCCCCTTGGGAAGAAATAATGGAGAGAGGCAGAATAAGGCAACAGAGATTACAAAATAATACTGCTATTAGTAGACGTGACCTCAACCCCGTTAGAAGAGCCTTAATTAATAATTATTTTCAAAACCTTAACCAAAATTAAAGTACCTACTTTAATAAATTAATCCTTCATTGTTATTATTTTGTTTATCTAACTATATAACCCTAAATAATCCCACATATTAACCTTTTTGTACCTGTATACTTCCACACCGTTTTAAAAGTGAATGTTTCTTTGTCTGTAACTTCGGGTATGGAGATGTGGTAACTGCATTATGTAATAAAGATTATTTATATCATGCAATTGTCACAACACAATGAATAATGACCATGGAAATAAGACAACAATACTAAGATAACCATATTTACTATAAACATTATGTACTAAAATTTTTGGTATAAATTCACTTGCACCACAAGATTATAATCATATTTCAGCAAAGACAATAGAGTTAGTTGGTAGTTGTTTAAAATAAAAAACATAAAATTTCAATTAAAAAAAAGTGTGTATTTGCAATTCACACGTGGCAGAAGTGAAACTTCAGAAAAGTAACCTACGAGAGAATGAGAAATAATAAAAAGTAAAATCAACACAAATAATTTACTAATGTCAAAAAATTTAATTTTAGATAATTTCTTTAAAAGTTACTGGTCAAATTATTTTATTTTTAATTTATTCAATAGGTACAGATACAGACAACAGATCAAGATATACAAAGAATGGCCTTAATAACACAACTTTCAAAACAAACAATACTTCGTATTCAATATAGGTTAAAGTTGGATTTAAATGTAAATTTGTAAAGAAGCAATTAATAATAAGTGAACCATGGAAAAAAAACAACTAAAATAAATTTAATACGCAAATGCACAAAAATTACACCATGTTGACATTGACATATTTTCTGAAGGCTTGGTAGTATGCAGGCTCAAAGACAAAGATTATAGGAAACACTGATACTGTAAACTTGTATTCTATCTTATTCTCTCGAATTTCAAATCACAATGATTATAAAGAAGTTTCACTTCAAAAAACCTTCTATTTTTTATAAAGTAGGAGTTGCAGTATAGACAGATTGCATGTATCAATCTGTCTTTAATATTTTTTTAGTTTTAATCTGTAGGTACTTGTCTCAACAGCTCCTTTAAAATTCAATATTTTCCATCTCCCTCTGCATTTCCTTTTAATCTTTTCACCAGTTCAATTTTCTCTTTCAAAAAGACATCTTGAGAGGAATGAAATAATAATTCTTCACAACTGGATCTACAAATTGGAACAGGCAACTAGCTTAACAACTGACTTAGTCTGATTCTGTATTGGGCCTTTTTAACGTTTTAGGGGTCTCCACTTGTCCCATAATTCACCTGGCCCTTCTTTATTTTTCTAAAAAAAAATTAATATTCATTAAACAAATATTGTGAAATATTTAATGTGAAAATAGTCTCATCTTGTACAGGAAGTACAATATTTATAGTAAAGATTACAAATGTACCTTTTCTTTCTCGGGGATGGGAGTCTCTATAGTCTGTTTTTTCAAAACAGCCGGTCTGTTCTATTGCTTCTACTTCATTACAGTGTTTGTTATTATTTCCTATAATAATAATCATAAAATTATTATTGGAGAATTAAACATAATAATATAACAAGCTCATAATGTATTACTATGTTTACAGGACTTTAATCATGATATAGGTAACCTTCACCTATCTTTCAATAGCCTGATGTTTCGACCAGGCTGTAATACCTATCTATGAACACATAACTTCCATAAACATCAGTAGTTATATATGATGGAATGCAATAGCAGACAATGAGGAGATAAAAAATATACATGTTGTGCCGACCCCAATTAATATGGACAAGCGTAGGAAGATGATAATAGAATGCAACACTATAAAAGTAAAACTAATAATGTGTTTTAGGAACAAATACACACCCGGCACAAAGTGTCATCCCACTAATATTATAAATGTGAAAGTTTCACGTAAAAACTACTGAACTGATTGCAATGAAACTTGGTATGTTGATAGCTGGAGACCTGGATTAACACAAAGGCTATTTTTTATGCCGATATTCAAACGTGATCGGGACTTACGCGGGTGAAACCGCGAGGCGCTGCTAGTAATACATAAACAGCTATTTTGAGAAAACACGACTTTTATGCCGGTGACTTGAACAAAACCGCTCAATGAAAAAGGGAACAAAGTTTCCTTTTTCACTGAGCTTTTCTGACCAAATGCAACATTTATTATTCAATGCTATAAAAATGTCAAAACGTACCTACGGGTGATATAACACTTTTTTTGGCGGGCAGCGATATGCCCACTTTAACGTTCATTTGCAAAACCTGTCACCCCCGTAACGAAAACACCTTCTATGCCGGATAATCCTTCAAGTGCCGGACCCCATACTGCTTCAACTATTTGGCTATCATTTACCAGAGGAGTCTGCGGTTTACCACCACCTGCAATCAATGTTTGTCAGTGTAAGAGAGAGTATACCCAATTTAAACTTAGTACTGTCGTACATACACTAGAACGATACCTATGCTTAGAAAGCACTTACTTTTTTGCGGTTAGATATTTGCTTATTGGTTGCCCTCTTAATATTTTCACAACAAGTTTTAAAATTGTTGGGTGTTCTGTAACATTCGGTACAAATACTATTAAATTCATCAGCTAGCCGTGACCAACCAACTGCTTTTTGAGAATTTGTGATGTATTGAGAATAAGCGAACAGACGCTTGTCTTTAATTACGAGCCTCATGGTTGCTAAAATTAGCCGTTCGCTTTTTGTTATTATCCATAATAAACTATATAATATTAACAAGTATTTCAACTTATTACATGTAATCTTAACTCGGTTACGTAATTGTTTTTAGGTAAAACCAAAATGTAAACACCAACGAAACTGACAATTAATATCATGAATTGTCACCCATCACAATACAAGCAAGGCCCGTAGGAAGGGTGCCAGCCTTAGAACTTTTTTCTCGTACCCTAAGCAATAAAAATCTCGTACTTTGGCTTTAAAATTTCGTAAATCAGCATTTAAAATGTTATAAAACCAAAATTATGACATACTAGCAATCCACTCCGGCTTTGCACGGGTATAAATTATACACCTAAACCTTCCTCTTGAATAACTCTCTTTATTAGTGAAAACCGCATAAAAATCCGTTCAGTAGTTTTTCAGTTTATAGCGAACAGACCTCCGACCGCCTCGTCTGGCGGGGGACTTTGTTTTTTAATATGTAGTGAATAGATGTGTGTAAATTTGGCAAATATTTGTTATATTTAAACAAATTAAATGTTGATATTTTTAAAACAAAAGAATGCCGATTTTATAAATAAAATAAAATTGTAAGTGCATTTTGTTTTTTTTATTTTGTTTTATTTGGTTAAGATGACTGACCTCTTTTATACATACAATAGAGGTCAGTGGTTAAGATTGACCAAAAAAACGCCTGCAAAAACACGTTTGCCACAATGGCATCATTATGCCTAACGCGACTGAAACGACTCGCACTTGCGCGATTTATTTTCCTCATCGCATTCTACATTCGCTCAGACACAAGGTCTTTTGAAAACTGGTTTTTCATTTAGGTACTAATTTGTTTTTACGATACGTTCATACGCGTTTAGATAAACATTCAATGAACTAACGAATCTTTACTGAATGAATACATGTTTTTGATTTACAATATTGAACGAAGTATCTGACCTGTATTTCCTTAAAAATATGTATAACCTAATTATATGCGTTTGTTTCTGTGTATTTATATGTGTTTCGGGGGCAAAATCTCAGCTTTACGATGGTAAGTATGCTTTAAACTTCACTAAGCGTTATTATTGTGAAACGCTACATTGATTTATATCTGCTTATGGGTCATCCATTAATCACGTGATGTTGTTGGCAACTTTTTAACCCCTATCGTCCGTCCGTACCGTATCGTCAGTAGGGAGCTACTGACAATACGTGGTACGGTTGTAGAGTAACCTCTCCTACCCAAAATCAGTTGTATTTTTTAACCGACAAAAAAAAAGAAGGTTCTCAATTCAACCGTATAATATTTTTTTTATGTCTGTTCAGCCCTCACCCCGTTATTTATGAATCGATTTTGATTATTCTTTTTTGTTAGATAGGGTATACCTCAAGATAGGGTATATATCATTGTCATATACACCCTGTATAATTATGTATATATTTAGTAATATATAAGTATGTTTATCAGCAGTCTGGTTACCATAGTACAGGCTCTCTCCCAAAGAATAACTAAATTGATTGAAACTCTATATGGACGCGAGCGAAGCTGCAGACTAAAGTTACTATCATCATCAGCGTATCGCCGTCCACTGCTGGACGATATCTTTCCTCATCTAATCCGGTCTTGGGCAGTTCGCATTCATCCGCTGCCAGCTAGCTTCTTTAAGTAGTCGGTCAACCACGCCGCAGGGCCGCCCTATGCTACACTACGTTTGCGTAATCACGGTCTCCACTTTAGCACATGTCGACTTCAGCGTCCATCAGTAAGCCTGGAGACATGACCGGCCCACTTCCACTTCAGCATACTGATTCTCTGTGCGATGTCGGTTACTCCATTTCCCTACCTAATGACTTAAAGCTAGTATAGCATAATTGTTTCTGGTTTATTTACAGGTGACAGTTGTATTTCCGAAATCGATCGTTTCAATGGTACCTGCGTTCACGTGCATCGATGCTTATCAACGGTCAATGACATCAAAAAGGGAATCAAACCTCAGGTAGGGTATTTTTTAATGTTTTTTGGATCTTAAAAAAACCTTGCATAAGACCTCCGTACGGTACGGTTCTACTCCAGTCGCAGCTTCAGAGGTTACTGCAATCATTGTCTATCTAAGTGGCAAAGCTGGCAGCTGAGCTGGCAGTTGAGTTTTATGACACATGTAGATAAATTTCCGGACCGATACGACCTTCAAACCTTCAAGAAAAGAGCGTACTCCCATCTCAAAGGCCGGCAACTCACTTGTGACTCTTGAGTTGCAGGTGTCCATGGGCGAAGGTAGTCACTTACCATTAGGTGACCCGTCTGCTCGTTTGTCCCCTATAATATATAAAGAAAAAATGTATATGGGGATCAGATGGTCTACTGGACTCAGAGGGCACGTATTTTCATTGGGTTTTGATATAATTAGTTAGAAGGTATGTCTATTAACTGCATTAAATTATTGCAATGAAATAGGAATATCGAATAAACACGTCTGCTCGGTGCGAGCTCCGGTAACACAATACATCACATGCACACACTCACATCGTAGTGACGTCACACTTGCATTTCGTGGTGGGAGACGATTCTCCGACATATATTTAGTTATTGTTCGTCTAGGTGTGTGTCAATATTTTCAGTTTACTATCTTAATAGTAATAAGTTTTATAATTTATTCAGTATCTTGTCCATTCATATTCTAGTAGAACCAATAATGCAAGCTATGTAAAGTTCATAAGGTATTATGAGACTGACATGTCCAGGACAAATGACCAAATAAGAAAAATATGCTTTTTCAGCTTTGTTCCTTTGATGGTCAAGTGCCAATTGTATGCTGTACAGACTGTGATCTCGTCAGAAATACAAGGTGAGAAAATTAAGTATTATAATGATGTTACTCTGTCCATAACATATGTAAAATGTTTTTTCCCAATCCACCCGCTATAGTGGCCCCCCCAGGAAAAGGCGGCATCCGCGTGTGCCTTTGGTTTGACCAGAAGGTGGTGCCTGCGGCGGCACTTTGGCGGGCAGGCGCCAGGGGAGTTCCGGATGTCTCAATAAAAGCTGTTTCCGGATCCCTCCTATTTTAGCAGTTCGGCACACCGTGTGCTTTTAGTCGGTTCGATTCCGACACACCGCCTCACCAAAAACCCCGGTGATTCCACACGCACAAAAAAAAAAAGGATTTTCAGCCTGGTTTTAATAAGGTTGTTACAATAAAGTTAATATTTTATTCACATTTTTATAGTGCTCGCGCATTTTGCCGCTTAATCTGAGTTGAGCCTGTCTCTCTGTCGGTTTATTCGTTAATAATTGGATATTGTACAAGTTAATATCGTTTGTAAACAAGCACGATTATAAATATTGTATCTATATTTCTAAAAATCCTAAACATGGGGATAAATGTTCAAAATTTTTTTGTAAAAAAACATTTCTTTCTATGTGGACGTCGTGGGCTTCAGCTAGTTTAACCAATAACATGGCAATAAGACTCCACGTATTTTTAGTCGGTTCGAGTCCTACTTACCACTTCACTTCACTGCTAGCGCCACCCCGGTGAGGTGACGACCCGTCCGTTGGGGTTTCCAAACGTCAAAAAAAGGCAGTAATTAATGCATTAAAATTAACGATGTTATTAATGCGTTTCTTTTTTTTTCAGTGTTGCACTTGTTAATAAACAAGGTTTTTATTTTTTCAAAACTGGATCTAAAGCTGCAGATAGTAAGCCTTTTATTTATACTTATGAAATTTAGTAATACCTAATCCATTGCCCAAAGTTCCTAAGCCCTCTAGTGATTGAAGTGATTACGGAGCTAATCACTTTCGACCTATTTCTATTCTTCCTTAAACAAAACAACTCTCTCGGGTTCATCAGAATAACTTACTCAGTTCATTCCAGTCGGGATTCCGAGCTGGTCATAGCGACTCAAAGTGACTCTCGACATTAAGGCGGCGATGGTAACGCTTATGTAATAATATTATTACCTTCATTTCTCATAAAGAACCTGTAAATTTATAGATTTTTTTCAAAACTTATTTTTGTAACTGCATGCTTGAGCCTTAGCATTTTGTGATAGCATTAATTCCCGTAGATATACACATAATTACTTAACTTTATTGACTTATAATTCCTGTTTTTTATATTTTTTTACATCAGTAAATATAAATTTTACGGATTATTTCAGTTTAATATGTGTGTCTCTACGACTTTTGCTTGATCAGGCCAATTATCAGAGGGCACCATATCGACCGTTTTAGAATCTCTAAGTTTTTCAGCTTGCAGACGCGTTTTAATGTTAACACCATTGACAGGAGAATCAATTGAAATAACTCACAGAATACAATCCTGTATCTCTACCGAACATATTACACGGTCTTCTTCAAATTGTGTCTGAATATAGTGTACCTATAAACTCGTATCTAAACGCAACTTCTAAAGTAATTGCTGAAGTAATTATTTAAGTTAAACTGTCACGTAAAATCAAAGTATTTGTGTCAAACTTTCAAACAGATTTATGTAAATCTTCATAAAAAGTTTTCTTAAAAACATAAAACTTGTGGTTTATTAAATATTCACTACTCAATTGACTGAACTATTAAATAGATAATTAGTATACAACAGTAGTGCTGCGCAGAATCCACAGATGACGTAAATAAAATAAAGGAACTCGCGATCAGTATTTTTCGTTGTGCCGCGGCCCCAAGCGCCTGAAGTGTTAATAGGACACACTGAAAGTTTTGCGCTGCTGGCGGATCTTAAGTGTTTGTATTTCGAATGTTATATTTTTTTGAACAAGAAATTCAATCATTCATTTTAAAAAAATTGGCGGGAAACCGCGTGTCAATTATTTTTTATCACAAGTTGAAGTTCGTCGTCCGTAGCAAAAATGGTTATAGTGCGATGATTTTTTATGATTTTAAAGTTCACTGACTCCGCAATACTGCACTGCTCATCTTCAAAATGCTTTTGGGAGGGAAACACCTCATTTGAGCACCGTAAGGCGTATGTACGCAGAATTTTATCGTGGCCGTGTTTCTCTGCGTGATGATATTCGTGAAGGTCGACTCTCAATCAGATCACTGAGGAAAATGTGGCTACTGTCAGGCTACTAATTGAACAAAACCGGCGTATCACCTATGAGGAGATTCGAGGACATTTAGGGATATGTATGAGCCAAATAAAAAAAATCTCACATCAACATTTATAAGTTAGAAAACTTTGTTGCCGCTTCCTCATGAACTCACTCCAGAAAAAAAAACGGATTCGTGTTGATTGGCGTAAAAAAAATGTAGTTAAAGTACGATCACGGACGTTCAAATGCTGTGTATGACATTGGGACAGGGGATGAAACATGGATATATTGTTACATGCCGGAAAAAAAGCAACAGTCTTCTGTATGGGTGTTCGAAGGTGACAGCAAACCAACAAAATTGAGGCAGGCGAAAAACGTAGGCAAAAAAATTATTGCGTTATTTTTCTCCCGGACGGGTCCTGTCTGCACGATCCTATTTGAAGAACAAAAGACAGTTAATGCTGAGTGGTACACCACCATTTGTTCGCCCAGTGTCTTTGAAAAAGTTAGGGAAAAACGACCAAGAAGTCGCATGCTATTGCACCATGACAATGCATCGCGCACACCCCGAACAAGACAAAATCGTTTTTGGCTTCTGAAAAGGTAGAGCTACTGACCCATCCCGCACATAGGCCAGACCTGCACCATACGATTTCTTTATTTTCTCAAAAAATTAAGTTTAAGAAGTATTGAAGTTAGAGGCATGACATTTACGGGGCTGGAAAAGGCCGTGATAGCTTTCAACCAGCACGTGAAAAACATGGCCTTAGACCAATGGTCCTCATGTTTTCAAAAATGGTTTGAACGAATGAAAAAGTGTTTAAAATGTAATGGAGAATACTTAGAAAAGCAGTAAATACATTACTTTACATGTAAATTGTTTTATTAATGAGTTATGAAACACTTTCAGTGTGCTCCACGTAACGTGCGATAAGGATTACCTAAGATTTTTTTTTTGTTTGTCGGCAACACATAATACAAATAAAACAAATAGGCATTTAATATACCACGTTCTCTTTTTTACAGAATGTTTAGAATACATAACAAACTTGAATTATCCCTGCGAAATATTGACGGGAATGAGAAGACGTGTAAATTTGAATAGGCGCGACTGCTACACTTACTCAAAATCGATTGAACGCAGAAATATACCCATCACAAAATTTCCTCATATGGTAAGCTTTGATGTTCTGCTTATTTACTTTCTGAAAGTATCTTTCACCGGAGACCATTGTCCAGGATGGGATTCCGTCGCCTTGTTCTGCAAAGAAGTTTTCTATGATAAAGAGGCAGTGGAAAGGACGAGAAATAATTATTACTTTGCCTTTCTGCAAAAGATGCAGCAGGCACCAGAGTGTGTAAAATGATTTTCGGCTTCCTAGGGTCGATGGAGCCAACCGGTAATCCCAATCGGTTGGCTGTCGCCCTAGCTGAAGCAGACACAAGACGGCGTCGTGAATCATGTATTCCCTGTATCTCTTAGATGTAATGGTTGCCCCTACTGTGGTGAGGTCGCTGTTTGTTCAACAGGTGGAAAGTCTGCCGTGGTCCACAGGGATTTCAAAGTATACTCTGCCACCGCGCCACAAAGATACTGCACGGATGGCGCAATGGTGGATGGCGCTGTGCGCTGTTCACACTGGACAAAAAATATGTGTAATACACAAATAGTTGTCCCGAGTCTGGGTGTTCTTTGTGTTCGTTGTTTAAATTTTTGTGAAGCCCCCCGCGACACAGGAATACCTATGCCTAATGCGGGAGTTTTCTTTTAAAAACACAAATACACAAACAGTATAATTCAGTTACATATATTGTCGCCACATCAAAAACTATTATTTATGTTATTAAAAATAGGGACAAACTATAATAGATGATATTGATAACACAGTTCACTATTTAATAAAACTAAGTTAATAGATATTATTTTGACTGGTTATACCGGTAACGCAATACTATTGGTCGATTGATAAATATTAACAAATAGTGGGATTATAAAAGGGTAGGAATATGTTTAGAACGATTGACTTGAGCGCGAACAGAGGTACGAACAACTTGGCAGTTACTGTTAGTTAGTGATTTTCATAGTTTATATCAGTGGTTTCGAGACTGTTTCTTACACATATATATGTAATAGGGGCAAGCCCCGTGGCGTAGCTAGGTAACCAAAGGCCCTGGGGCAAAAAAATAAACTAGGGCCCCAACTAAACTATTTAAAATCGTTTGTTCCGTATTTGTCGTGTTCCGAATTCGACGTACCTACTCCAGATTTTGTCTCTTTTTAGTGTGACTTTTACATTTCATCGATTCTAAAAAAGTTTCACTTCAAAATTACTTGTAGATGCTTAAGGTACGCAATAGTTATAGCAATGTCAAACCTTCATCTAAAAATAATAAACCCGCTTGAAAAAAGTGTACCTACCTTTCGTGCCTAGGGAATTGGATCTAGTTTAACATTTGCTAGACATGGTGGTTGACAACCAGACCCTTTATGCCCCACGGATATTAATCAGACAAAAATACAGTTGAGAGCATGTATCTAAGCTAATGCATAAGATACGATTTCGGAATACCTACCTACCTGAAAATCTCGGAGACTGGGATTATTCTACAACTTTACAATTTAAAAAGAATTGCGATTATATGGTTTGGGATGCTGTACACCAAGTTTCTTATACGATGTTAGAGAATATTCTCCCATTCCTCGATGAGAGCAGGCATAACTTTACAACAACCATGAAGTTAATATATCTGTCAAATGTACCCATGTTCTCGCAAATAAAGACTTCATTCAAGTTTTATTACTTTCACAAATTTGATTACTTGCTCTAGGGTGTAACTTCGTTAAGTACTTTCATTGTGTACTTGTTTAATCATTTGAATGTATTTTACAGGGTTTGTTAGGTTATGGAGACAGGATAGAAACTGCGCAATGGATGTGTGTGGGCTCTGTTATCAGCGAACGATTCATCTTGACTGCTGCCCACTGCACATCAAATAGTGCACTGTGAGTGTTTAATATTTTAGTTCAGCACCTGTTAAAAACATTACTTGGTCTGTAGCATGCACATCTTATGGACACAGTGATTAATATAACATTATTCATAGTGTCCAGACCGTTTAAAAGATGCTCAATATGATAATCAATGATATGATGATAGTCAATAATTTAAAAACTATTGACATAAGCAAATTGACGTATAATTTTGTATATACCTACTTGCCTTTTATAAGGCTGAGGTCGTAGGGTGCAATGGCCTTTAAGTACGCATTAATTTATACACCGTAAAAAGCAATATTTTACATTTTACAATTATAATAGCAAATTACACATAGAAACGCCCTGCACATAGACATAATCGTGCATACAAACATTTGTACTGAACCCGAAATCTCTTAAGCTGTAATCGAATGCACTATAGCCATATTCATCAGACTTCCAAATAAGATATTAATTACTTAGGTACGGGTATGGGTATAAGAATTATCAGTTCATATGTGTTCACAGAGGTGCAGTAAAATACATAGCTCTGGGTGCCCTGAAGAGACCAGACCCTCCAAAAATCTGGCAGTTGTACAATGTCAGCAAAATCATACCTCATCCACAGTACAAGTCTCCAAGCAAGTACCACGACATTGCCTTGCTGGAGACTGAGACGGTGTAAGTGACGTCATTAGTTAATAGATAAAATACGTAAAAACACATTCATTTTGGTGCCGAACGTCGCCGGAATTTGCGAACGTCAATTATTTATCGCGTTACTCGGTGTGACAACATCAATAAAAGTACAGAGTAAATCGATCGTCCAAAAGAAAATACTTACTTTCTACACTACTTTTCTGCTGTTGTTTATGGAAACAGCGCAGATACATTACATACTGTATAATATACCAGGAATGCATTTTGGTTACGTAAAAACAAAATTTTTCAAACTTCCCCTTAAAAGTGCACATTAAGGGTGAATAAATTTGATTAAAACAGGTAAGGGAACGTACCCATACTATGTGACGTTCGGAGGGGGGAGGAGGATCTTCAAAATATCACGCTTGGTCCCAGGGGCGGGGGGGGTCCTTAGGTTTTCGTCACGTAGTTAATATCGCCAAGCGTTTTTAACTGTCTGTCTTTAAAACATTATTTAAAACCATATTTATAAATTACTACGTGAAAACTAGAAGGGGAGGGAGGGGGTTGGCATATACTACATAAAAAGGGGGGTTCATGAAAAGGTGCAACTTCGTTCATTGCACTATTGATACCTTTAAGAAATACCACAAACGGCTTGTCAGCAGTTTTCAAAGAAGCCGAATATGTAATTTATTTCTCTTTTGCCTAATCTTAAAAATCCATAGAATTCACCTAATTTTTGCAAAGATAAAATTGATATTTCTGTGGTAATGAATTTCAAGCGGATTTTGTTAAAAGAATGTAATAGGTAGGTAATAAATTGTAATTTCGCAAATTAATGTCTTTATTTACTATACGATAAGATTAATATTTGTAGGTACTTTTTTTGGTTTTAAAGGTTTTTCTTAATAACGGAGTAAATAATTTCAAGAAAAGAAAATAAGTTCGTTCCTTTTTAGGGTTCTGTACCTCGAAAGGAAAAAACGGAACCCTTATAGGATCACTTTGTTGTCCGTCGATCAGTCCGTCTGTCTGTCTGTCAAGACCCTTTTTCTCAGGAACTCGTGGAGGTATCAAGCTGGAATTTATATCAAATACTCAAGTCTACTGTCTCTTGAAGCTGTGAAAAAATCTAATTTCTAAGCCAACGCAACCAAAAGATAAATCCGTTTATGCCGCAAATTTCCGCAAATTTTCGACCCTCGCAAGAGAATCAAAACCTACAGGGTACTTCCCGTAAACTCAGAATCTTGAAATTTGGTACGAAGCAACGTCTTATAGCACAGATTAAGGAAATTTTTAGTTACATCATATATAATAAAAATATTTTACGGACCCCTCGGTGCGCGAGTCCACTTGGTTGTTTTTTTTTAATGAGAACCTAAGGAGATAATACCCTTTCTTTTTTTTTTTTTTTTTTTTAATATTGATGTTTAATTGATAATATTCAGTTAAAGTCTAGTATGAACTAGCATTTACACAGATGTCGTCACCCGGTAGGAAACAAATACCCGATGATGTTTTGTTGACGAGGTGGAAGATCCTACATGGATGTCCACCGCCTTGGGGAGGCGAAGGGGTCTTACCGACTAAAAACCACCCCGGTGTTCCACTACTACCCTATGATCAGGGGAGCGAGAATCGCTATTGCATTCTTCCGCAACCCCCGACAGGCATTGACCCGTCTCACCCTAGACGGGTCCCATCACCCGGTGCGACCATCACCCATCGGCCGCACTCCTCTGAAAGCGCGCGGAACACTGCGTGCTGCCTCTCGGGCCTGTATCTGTTCGGACAACGACTTCCCCAAAAAGTTCGCCGTTGTGCCTCTAATAGTCAAAAGCTGGGTACGCCCATGATCTGTTTACTCCAATTTCAGTATAAAATTCAACATAGACGTACTACCAGCTTGCCTTAGCACAAGTGATGACGATGACAGTTCCGGAGCGCTGCGTTACCACGAAGACTGGTCAGATGGTTGGCGAACGGTAAGTTAATAATAGTGTTAATCAGGCTATTGTGAGCTATTGATGGATGTTGTAAAGCCAGCAAGCAGTTAGTCTTCATATAATATGTTCATTTAACTGTGAATCGGTCTGTATTAAGTTACCCGACCCACGGTCTTCAACTGGCGTTTTGTTAGATGTACCAATTTCATTGCCACGGTCATTCTGTGATCAATGAAAAACGTGACTTTGGTACTTACAGGTAGTGACTGTGTTACCAATTTCCCCATTCAAAGACAGTGTCGCGCTTTTCACCACTTCACACCACGCGGCAGTACTTAAAGGAGAGAAGACCCGGCGCTCGCTCTGCACTGGCTCTCTTTCCGCTCCGGCTTCTTCACGGCGCGTTGAGCAATGGACTTGTTTTACAATTTATATTAGTGCAATTAAAACGCCATTTACATATCTAAAAAGAAAAAAAATAAGAGACTTTTATTGCTCTAAATATGTAAAAAGCTATCTCGGAACATGAAACGGCAAAATAATTTCAGATGTATTTAGACAAGTATTCAAAGGGAGAGTGTGCAAGTGCGTATCCTTCAAACCGCAACTCACAGGAAGGCTATAACCACACGATACAGTCCTGCTATGGTGACAAACCAGACATCATTGAATCTTGCCAGGTATATTAAAGTTTCCCTTTTTTTGATTAGATATGATTGATTAGATTTGAAAATGTATCAAATAATCGCTCAGATATTAATTTTTAAAGTGAAAACTTTTTTAGACACCTTGTGCACTTTTGCTATGGGGAAAAGGCACTGAATTCGCACCGTCACGCTAATAGTACATAATATATAGATCGCTAATCTAAACATTGAGTTCTGTCAGCTCCTTGTTAATTATTCTTTAAAATATATATAATTCAATAAAGTACTTATTGTGTGCGCAATTCATATGGTAAAAGTAATAAATAATAGTTAAAAAAACAAAAAAAACACGCTTTTATAGAAAATCCAACTAAAAAATAGAAAATAAATTTTAATAAATTTGGATTAAGAATAGTGTAAATGAGCAATAAATGTATGTTATTGGAAAAAAGCGTGGGGTGCATATAGTGTCAATAAAATGTTTATAACTATTGACACTATGCATGCACCCCACGCATTATCTTATCTGTGCCCCCGCTTTTTTCCAATAATATACAGTTAGCGGCAACAAAAACTTTGGTAGGCGGGGCTTAGCCGTAACGTCACAGTGGCGTGATGTGGGGGAGCTAACAGTTGCGGAGGGGATCAGGAAGGAAGGTGGAAGCGCGAGCGATGGCTCTCGTCCACTTTTACTGCGACCACCGGATCAGAAGGACGTTCACCATAGTCGTATTGCTTTCCAGTATTTCATATTATTAAAGTCTCAAATATTGTTAGTAAAGTTGAAGTTTGCCAAGTTGATATTTTTTTAATAAGAACCAGTCAGTTATCTAAATATACATTTATTGCTTATTTACACTATTCTTAATCCAAATTTATTAAAATTTATTTTCTATTTTTAGTTGGATTTTCTATAAAAGCGTGTTTTTTTAGTTTTTTTAAACTATTTTTTTTTTTTTTAGTCGAATAATGCATTGTCATCGGTATTTGATAGGTGTGCAAAATTTGAATGAAATCTGGCTAAAGTGGGTCAAAATCGCGCCCTAAGGAGTCGGTTACAAACAAACATACAAGTGAAGCTAATATAAAGCGTGTAAAAAAAAAACATAATTGTAATTAAGGTGAAAATTTATAAAGCCGGTAGTGCTCAATAGCGAAAACCTTTATTCAAAATTTCGTCCGAACTTACGTCAGTTTAATGGATGTCACTTGTAGATGGCATCACTTTCTTCAAAAGTGAAAACTTCTTTAGGCACATTGGGTACTTTTGGAATGGGGAAAAAGCACTGAACTCGTGTGACCGTCACGCTCAGATGACAGATGTGTTACATTTTTTTTTATGGTATAGGGGGCAAACGAGCAGACGGGTCACCTGATGGTAAATGACTAAGTACCGGTGCCCATAGGCACCCGCAACTCAAGAGTCACAAGTGCGTTGCCGCCCTTCAAGGTGGGAGTCTGGGAAGAGGGGGTGAAGGGGGAAGAGTGGGAAGAGGGAACGGACGGGAATAGGGTAAAAGCAATGAAAGCATTGGTTCACTGCCGGTTTTCTGTGAAGCTGTGATATCAAGCGGAGTCAAGCCGGCCCATACGTGCCGAAGCATGTCTCTCCCACGTAAGTTATGTTTTCACTTCTGACGTGCAGTCCTACAACTGACAGTTTTGTTTTATTCACATTACGCTCTTGACTGACTAGTCAAATCAGGGTGAGTACCTACCCTGATTTGACATATAAACGTCAAAACAAATTTAATTTATTAAAATGTGTACTTCAGGTTTTAATAGTATGTTTCCGCCGTTCTGCTTACATGAGGTAAATATTTTTTTTTCTGTAACAGGATAACAATGGAGGCCCACTTCATATACCGTACTACGTTACATTACACGGGTTGTGCGTCTTCAATATAATAGGAGTAACGTCATTTGGCGCTGGGTGTGGTTTCCTTGGCAGTCCTGGCGTATTTACCAAAGTGTTACACTACGTTTCCTGGATAGAAAACATTGTGTGGTCTTGATTATTTGTATTTCATTCAATTAAACCAATGTGTGACCCACGTTACTAGTAGTCTTTAAAATAAAAAAAAACAAACAACAAAAAGCCTAGTGCTTAAAATTAATTCAAGTAAAAAGAAAACAATTTGGGCTGTCTTAAATTGGCGGGGAGAAGTCGTTTTTTTACTCTTTTTTTTGCTCTTTCAACTGTTCGTTAACTGTTCGTAACTGTTCGATCAAAATTTTTATTTGTTCGATCTTAGTTTTTTTTTTTACAATAAAATAAAAAATGACCCTTAAGTTGGCGGGGAGAAGTCGTATTTTTACATTTCTTTTTTTGCTATTTCAATTGTTCGTTAACTGTTCGTCAATGTTCGATCAAAATTTTTATTTGTTCGATCTTAGTTTTTTTTAATAAAATAAAAAAATACCCTCAAGTTGGCTGGGAGAAGTCGTTTTTTTAATTTTTTTTTGGCTATTTCAACTGTTCGTTAACCGTTCGTCATTGTTTGATCAATTTTTTTTTATGCGATCTTAGTTTTTTTTTAATTAAATTAAAAATTACCCTCAGGTTGGCAGGGAAAAGTCATTTTCAATTATTTTTTTGCTATTTAAACTGTTCGTAATTGTTCGATCAAATGAAATTCAGTTCTGGCACACTGGTCACAGTTCTAACCTAACCTAAACCTAGCCATTTCTTTTCAATTGACATAATCTTCTAATGTTAAATCATCTGTAACTTAATATTAAAGTCCCCTCTCTGATGTCGCCCGCTTTCGCGTGATGCGTATAATGCATTTTGGATATTAAAATTTTAGGTGTGCGACTGAATTACTAAGTGAGCGACAGAAATGGCTAGGTTTAGGTTAGGTTAGAACTGTGACCATAACGCACGAGCCGAGCAAAAAAAAAGGTTAAAAAACGACTTCTCCCCGCCAACTTAAGAAAGCAAATTTTTTATTTTATTTATAAAAAAAACTAAGATCGAACAAATAAAAATTTTAATCGAACAATGACGAACAGTTAACGAACAATTGAAATAGCAAAAAAAAAATATCTAAAAAAACGACTTGTCCCCGCCAACTTGAGGGTAATTTTTTATTTTATTCTTAATAAAAAAACTAAGATCGAACAAATAAAAATTTTGATCGAACAGTTACGAACAGTTAACGAACAATTGAAACAGCAAAAAAAAAAAGTCAAAACCGACTTCTCCCCGCCAACTTGAGGGTAGTTTTTTATTTTATTTAAAAAAAAAAAACTAAGATCAAACAAATAACAATTTTGATTGAACAATGACGAACAGTTAACGAACAATTTGTTGAGGACAGCGAGGTTAGTTGTCTGTGGCATGTAAGAATCAGTAAGAATCTTTGTAATGGAGTCGTAATAAACGTCGCTGTGTAAAATTAATTCTTTTTGTTATGATTCTCCTAAACAATCAACATGGTAGCAGAGCGTTATAGTTGATAAAGATGTAAAACACATGAAGAAAAGGTAACAAGAAGAAAAGTGTGTTATTTATTCGACATCTGAAAATAAAAAGATGGCGACCGGTGGAAGCTTTGTTTTACCGATTCTCAAGAGCGACAATTTTAGCAATTGGCTGTTCTGCATACGTTGTCTGCTGGAAGAGAGGCAGGTTATTGATGTGATTGATGTTTCGATCGAAAAAGTAGATGAAAAAAGAAAGTCGGACTTTGATTTACGCGACGCAAAAGCCAAGTCATTGATAGTCCAGTGCCTCACAGATCGTCATTTAAACCTCGTCAAGGACTGTAAACATGTAAAAACAATGATAGAAGTATTAGAAAGTTCATTTCAGAGAAAAAGTGTAGTCTCAAAACTTAACCTAAGAAGAAGATTGTTAAATGTAAAGTGTTCAGAGAATGAAAAGTTAGAAGATTATTTTCATAAATTTGACAGCCTTATAAGAGAACTTGAAAGTGTAAGCACAAAAGAGATTGAAGAGGAAGATAAAATATGCTATTTACTCACTGGTCTTCCTAAGATATATGAAACTGTTATAACTGCAATAGAGACTATTAACCCGGAAAACCTTAAATTAGATTTTGTGAAAACTAGGTTACTTGATGAGGAAATTAAATTTTCAACAAAAGAAAAAAGTGACTTACCTGGTACTGCATTCCACATTAAATGTTTTAGATGTCAAAAACCTGGACATAAATCTTATGAGTGCTCAGAGGACACTTCAAGAGGTAGAACCATGAATAGAGGTACTAATAATAATAGACGAAGATCTAAACATTATGGAAGAGTATATGGAAGAGGTAGAGGATTATTGACTGAGACTGAAACACATTTACACAATGACTTTACTTTCATAGCATTACATGCTGGTGAAGATGATCAATCACCACAAACATTTATACTGGATTCTGGAGCAACTGATCACCTTGTGCGAAAAGACATGGAGCCATTTATGACAAATATCCAAACTTTAGAGAACCCTTTGCAACTTGTAGTAGCAAATAATAAAACCATGATGGCCTACAAAAAAAGGTGAGTTGCATTGCTACACACAAAATGGTCAAAAATTAAATTTTGAAGCGCTTATAATTGAAGAATTAAGATTTAACCTCCTATCACTAGTAAAGATTGCAGCAAATGGGTTTACTATTATTATGAGTGACAAAACAATGAAAATTATAAGAAAGAAAGATAGTTTCACCATTTATGCAGAGAGGATACAAAGGTTATATATATTAAAATTAAATACAAATGCAAACTTGATAATGAATGTTGGTATGTTATGGCATCAACGTCTTGGCCACCTGAACAGAAAAACCTTGAAAAAAATTAACTTACCTATTACTAATGAAGTATGTGAACCATGTATGAGAGGAAAAGCAACAAGGTTACCATTTAAAATAAATAAAAGAAGGAGTAAATATATTGGTGAACTTATACATACTGACATATCAGGACCTGTGAACCCTCCAACTAAAGAAGGACATAAATATTTTCAGACTATTATAGATGATTACTCAAGATTTGTAAAAGTATACAGATTAAAAGCAAAGAGTGAAGCAGAAAATAATTTGAAAAAATATATCAAAGAAATAAATACTCAAAAAGGTGTCAAAGTTAAAAGAATACGATGTGACAATGGAGGTGAATTTTCATCAAATGAATTCAAGAAATTCTGCAGTAATAAGGGAATTCTAATAGAGTACACTATCCCTTATTCTCCACAACAAAACGGTTCGCCAGAAAGACTTAACCGATCACTGTATGACAAAGCTCGAACTATGATGTCAGAAACTGGTCTTCCTAAATATTTATGGTCAGAGGCAATTATGTGTGCCGCTTATCAATTGAACAGATCAATTTCGTCAGTAACAGGTCAGATACCTGCTGTTTTATTTCAAGAATGTGCTAGTTTAAATAGACTAAAAGTATTTGGGTCTAAAGCATGGGCAGTCAAGTTACCCAAAGATTTAAAAATGTGTGACAGAGCAGTAGAAGCTAGAATGGTTGGGTATGGACATACTGGATATCGCCTTTGGATTCCTAAGAGTTATGAAATAATCTGTGCTCGTGATGTAAGATTTGATGAGACAAATATAATATACATGCAAGAAAGTGATTCAAAAATAGAAAATAATGAAATAAAAGAAATATGGGTTGAAGAAGAACTAGAAGAAGAAATAGATAAAAAGGAAGAAATAGAAAGAGAAAAAGACATATTTACCAAATCTGGAAGAAAAATAACCCGTCCGGAATACTTAGACGATTATGAAACACATATATCCTACTGCATGTTGGCTGATGCAGGTTACTCTATGCTATCTGAAACACCTAAAAACTATGAAGAGGCAATAAAAGACCAAGATTGGAAACAAGCTATAGATAAAGAATTAACTGCTTTACAAAAATTAGATACCTGGGAAGAAACAAAATTACCTATGGAGAAGAAACCTTTAGAAACTAAATGGTTATTTAAGCAGAAGGAAGATGGAACAAAGAAGGCCCGACTTGTAGTCAGAGGTTTTCAGCAGAAAAGAAGTGATGAATTTGATATTATGTACTCCCCCGTTGCGAGACTTCCTACTGTTAGAATGTTATTAACAAAAGCACTACTGGAAAATTTAAAAATTCACCAGATGGATATACCTACAGCATTTCTCAATGGAAAAGTCAAATCAGAAGTATATATAAAAGTGCCTGAAGGATTAAAGACAGAAAAGAATAAAGTATTGAAGCTAAAAAGATCACTGTATGGACTGACAGAATCTCCAAAATGTTGGAATGAAAGAATAGACAGTTTTCTAAAAGAACATGGATTTGACAGATCAGGATATGATAGTTGTCTTTATAATAAAGATAAAACCTGGATATTAATATATGTCGATGATATTTTAATTACCGGACAAGACACAAAGATTATTGAAGAAATGAAGAAAGAATTTAATGCTAAATATATAGGAGACATGAAAACATTTTTGGGTATGGAAACAGCATATGAAGAAGACAAATTATTATTAGACAAACAAAGATGATACAGAAATTTTTTGAGAAATTTAATATGACAGAGTGTAAAGGAGCGAAGACACCTATGGAAACAAACTTTGATCCTAAAATAGAAGAAGACAAAGAAGTCATTGATGTTCCTTTTAGACAGCTCATTGGAAGCTTATTATATCTCACTATGACTTCTAGACCAGACTTGACTTTCTCAGTATCATATTTAAGTAGGTACCTTGATAAACCGAATCAACAATTATGGAAAGCGGGAAAGACAATTATACGTTATTTAAAAGAAACCAATGATAAAGGATTATTATTCAGGAGGAGTGATGAAGAACAGATTTTGTGGGGATATTCAGACGCTGATTGGGCAGGAGACAAAATAGAAGGGAAAAGTGTAAGTGGAACATTTATTTTTCAAGGCTCTAACCCTATTTCATGGCTTTCAAGAAAACAAAATTGTGTGGCTCTTTCATCAGCAGAGTCGGAATATATTGCTGCAGCCACTACTGCTCAAGAACTGGTTAATCTTATGGGTATAGCGCAGAACCTTAGATAAAGACTTCCTAACCCTGTATTGTTAGTGGACAGTCTTGGTGCAATTTCGATGTCCAAAACTTATGAAAACTCAAAACGTGCTAAGCACATTGATGTGAAATACCATTTTCTTAAAGATTTAATAAATAAGAACATTTTAAATATTCAACATATTTATTTTATATTAACACTCAGGATAATTTAGCAGATTTAATGACTAAGAGTCTTAATTTTGTTAATTATTTCTTAATTTAGTTTTGTTTGAAAGTTTTTTATTTGTTAGAAAGTAAATAGAAAATAATTTTTATTATATTATACTTATAAGAAATGTGAAATATTTGTTGCTGATTGTTTATAGCGAACTTATTTTTCTTTGAACTAAAAATTATTTCGAGGAGGAGTGTTGAGGACAGCACTAGTTTGTGTAGTTTTTGGTTAGTTGTCTGTGGCATGTAAGAATCAGTAAGAATCTTTGTAATGGAGTCGTAATAAACGTCGCTGTGTATAATTAATTCTTTTTGTTATGATTCTCCTAAATAATCAACACAATTGAAATAGCAAAAAAAATGTAAGAAACCGACTTCTCCCCGCCAACTTGAGGGTAATTTTTATTATATTTTTTTAAAACAAAACTAAGATCGAACAAATAAAAATTTTGATCGAACACTGACGAACAGTTAACGAACAGTTAAAGTAGCAAAAAAAAAAGTAAAAAACCGACTTCTCCCCGCCAACTTGAGGGTAATTTTTTATTATATTTAAAAAAAAAACTAAGATCGAACAAATAAAAAATTTGATCGAACAATGACGAACAGTTAACGAACAGTTGAAATAGCAAAAAAAAAAAGGTTAAAAAACGGCTTCTCCCCGCCAACTTAAGAAAGCAAATTTTTTATTTTATTTATAAAAAAAAACTAAGATCGAACAAATACAAATTTTGATCGAACAATGACGAACAGTTAACAAACAATTGAAATAGCAAAAACAAAGTGTAAAAAAACGACTTCTCCCCGCCAACTTAAGACAGCCGGAATGGTAGCATTTTTCAAAAGAAAATTAAATAGAACGCCTCAGAGCGAGGTAACGCCGCATCAGTCATGTTTTTTCGTGCGTGCAGCCGGCTCCGTCGAATTATAAGACGTTGTCACGTCAAAAACGGATGGTCCTGATTAGTAATAACATTTCAAATTCACAAGTAGGTAATCTCTTTATAATATCATAGGAATACGTACGAACGAATAAATATTAATTGTTAATTTGGAACGTCCAACGTATTTATTCGTGTATGGAAAGCTTTAGACCAGGTTTTAAATTTGGTACTGGCAATTATTTACTAAAGTGTCATATTGACAAATATTCAATAAACTGACGTGGAGCGAGGTTATGAATTTAGCAGAAAATATGATGTTTTAACATAAATTATAGTAATAATTACATTGAAAATATTTATTAGTAAATAAACGAATACAAAATGATTGAGATAACGGATACACAAAGTGAGTATTATCATTTTCAAGTCAGATATAACAGATTCAGGATCTTTAATATAACAACAAATAAGGTTTTATATCTTATAGAAAGAATAATCAACATTAGTCATATGAGCAAATCTTTATACCTATTTTATTACATTATGATAATTAATATTACGAGGATTCTGCAATGTAAATATAATAATATTCCTACTTTATTTTGTAACTCTTAATGAGATATTTTGATGTCTATGATCAAATAGGGTCAATATTGCTCAATGAATCTGTGTCCTAAAAACTACCAACTACCATAGCCTATTGGCTACCATTAAAGCGAAGCATTTTACATGGTCTAATACCAAACAGCTGATGTTTAACACTCCCTTTAAATTTAATCTATGCAAATAAAAAAAAAAACATCTTTACATATTAACAAGAATTAAAATGATGACTTATATATGGTATATATTAAACTTCCTGAGGTTTCAGCCGGGTTGCTCTGGCCGTGGTCACTGTCTCTGTAAGTCTGTGAGGTGTTACTTCAAACACCTGCATTTTTATGA
The DNA here is from genome assembly GCA_949752705.1 of Callimorpha dominula. NCBI lineage: Eukaryota > Metazoa > Arthropoda > Insecta > Lepidoptera > Erebidae > Callimorpha > Callimorpha dominula. Next base: position 8,870,222 of record OX457017.1, on the reverse strand, counting down.
CTACATAATACTAATGGTGCCTCTATTGTGTTAGCAAACTGGTTCTCTCATTTAAGTGTTTTTTTTTAATAGCAACTCTCGCACCATCAATGATTCCTGTGTTGCGGGGGAGCTTACAATAATTAAAACAGCAGATACAGCATCTAGACTTGGGACAACTGTTTGTGGATCACATAAATTTATAGTCCTATGTATTTGAACCCACAACACTTGGCTCCGTTTAGTGCCAACGCAAACACTTTTACCATTATGCCATGCTTTTGGGCAATTGTTGTTCAGAGAGAGTTAAAACGTTTTATGTTTTTACAAATAGCTTTTATAAATAATTTACCAAGTAAATTTTTAGGTTGCACACTGATTGTATTTTCTGAAGATTACGGAAATAAAAAAAATATATGCAATTAGCATCATACCCCTTGATGCCATAATTTATAAGCTAGTGGAAAATGAGCAGGCTACTTGCTTGCAACCTTAATGGTAAAAAAAATAGGCAATCCTAATGTTTTTTCATGATTGTTTCAGAGATTGGAGTAGGTTTAGCTGGATTTGGAATAACCTTTCTCTTCCTTGGAGTTCTCTTACTATTTGACAAGGGTTTACTCGCCATAGGTAATGTAAGTATTGGCACATATTATATAAATCAATAAAAAATATCTAGGTTTGTAAACTGCTGTGGTAATCAAGATAGCAATAAGTCAGGAAGACGCCACTTGTCACTTACTGCTATTTTGATTACTATGGCAGAACAGCAATTCATATATCGCACACCTAGAACTGAAGGGAGTTAACTTTGAGTTATGCACTCCATCCAATTTCTTATCTCAATACCTACCGACCAATAAAACATTTAAAAATATCACCACTAATAATAAAACAAATATACGTACATTGTTAAACAACAGGGAAATAACTCCAGAAAGCAGTCCATTATGCACCTTATCACTATTCACGAGAGCTTCTTTTGTATTGAGCAACTTGCTCTGACTTCAAAAAAGGAGGAGGTTCTCAATTCGTCTGAATCTTTTTTTTATGTATGTTCATCATTACTGGAAGACGCCCCTGAACCAATTTGGAAAGTTCTTTTTTGTTTCAAAGGAAATTTGAAAAATCAGCAAATATCTAAAAATTTTATACATGGATGATGTTTTCGTTTGCTCCGAAACATCGCTGTCTCATTGGAGCAGTGCGTTTGGTTGGCCTACCCATAATATATTTAAACAAAATACTCTACTACTTCTATCTACTTTTCACTAAAAGGCACATTGCCAAATGATCAGAAAATATATTATTATTATTGTTATTTATATTATTATATTATTGAAGTCGGTGATACTTTTTTTTAAAAGATAATCTCAATTTTCAGATTTTATTCATAAGTGGGCTAGGATGCGTCATCGGGCTGCAGAGGACATTCTTCTTCTTCTTCCAGCGGCACAAGATCAAAGCGTCCATGGCATTTTTTGGTGGTATTAGTATTGTCCTTCTCGGATGGCCAATGGTTGGGATGATAGCCGAGATGTATGGATTCCTTTTATTGTTCAGGTATATTTTCATAATTACTAATAAAGATTTCAGGTCTAAGGTCTAGGTCAGGGCAGCTTTGGTAGAAATCCAAGACATACAATGTTTCATTTCGATGTGACAATTAGGTGTAGGTTAAAATTGACTTCCAAGATTTATTTACACAGTTAGTTACTCACCCACAACACTACCATTTTAGATCTGACCCCAATACAAGCATATCTTATGCTTATATACTCCTATAGTATAGTATAGTATAGTAACTATGCGTGAGGGGCTATTCCCAGAATTACTACCACTTATTACTACTAGTAAGAATTCAGGAACTTTTTTTTCCTGTTTTAATACTAGTAAGAATATTGGAACTTTTTAATCCCAGTTTTACTACTGGTAAGAATATTGGGACTTTTTTATCCCAATTTTACTACTAGTAAAGAAAGTTACAATCTGTCTGTCCTGCCGGGAATGTTCGATCGAAAAACAAATGAAAATCTATACTTTAAAGAATATATATGTTTATTATTATTGTTTATTATTATTTTGGTATGGGCATTCGAGAAATGTACGCATGTAGCAATGTTTTACACAAAACAAATTTACTTAAATACAAATTTAATGGACATTAAAAATAAATCACACTACCAGCCTATTTTTTTTTATTTTTTTTAACAAATTAACGCTGACAGAACAAATGAACGTTGACAGACATCAATAGTGCTTATAAAATAAAGGTGCAAGCGATCTTATTGACATTTTAAAATTGGTGTGTTTGCTGTAGTAACAACCGAAGTTTCGAAACTTGTAAGTTGCGATGCCGACCTTTAACTTAACTCCAGTTCGACTGATGGTAAGCCGTCCTAACATAAATACCCTCAGGTTTTTTTTTTTCTATTTATTTAAGGAATTTTTATTCATTAAGAATATGCCAATTCCATCGTAGCCTAAGGTATAAACATGCTTACATATATCATTGTTATAATATAAGATACTTAGTAGGTAACTAATGTCCCTGATGGGGACCCTGTGCCCGCGAATTCGTTTGCGTTTTTTTCGGAAAACTGCAATTTGTCGCTAGAATAGGCATTGTACCTCTTCCTCCAAGCAGGATTTTTGATATTGTATTGGCGGTGAAACAAACTGGAGCGTACAAAAAATGTTGTTTTGATTGCTTATACGCGAAATAACGATATAATTTGGCCGTGGGAACATTACCCATTTGTTTTTCGTGTGGAGTCCACCTCACCGGGCTATTGGTGAGGTCGTATATTAGGTTTAAACCGACTAAAACCACACGGTGTGCCTCACAGCGCCGGTTATGAGTTGACCGTCAGTACGGCGACGTTTTGCCTTCAATGGTCCATCCATAACCTGCGCAGGCACTCAAACTATTATCATATTGACTGACTGTTGGCCACGTGGTTAGTGACCCTGACTGCTATGCCATAGGTCGTGGGTTCGATTCCCACCCCAGTCTGGGTGTTCTTTGTGTCCGTTGTTTGTATGTTTGTAAAGTCCCCCGCGACACAGGAGTAAGCTGTACTCCCAAGCTAAGGTTGACGACTTAACAACATCTATTGACACGATTAATAGACCTAGAAGCTATTGAAAACTGGTCTAATAGGTTTGGGTTATGAGTCAACCCGACAAAGTGCCAGGCCATTATAATCGGTAGTCACCGATCGATGAGCAGAGTCGACTTCGAGACGCTTCCAGCTGTGACTTTTAACGGTTCTGCCATACCTATTTGTCGAACGGTGAAATATCTGGGCCTACATCTCGACTCCACGTTAAATTGGTGCGATCAAGTAACCAACGTGTGTCAGAGGGTTACCGGAACCCTCAGAGCTTTATACCGTCTAAAAAAAAAATCTCCCTGCGAAAACCAAGACTACGCTCGTGCAAACTCTTATCTTTCCTTTAATCGACTATGGTGATGTGTGCTGTTATGACCTGAATGCAGATCTTCTCGATAAATTTGACCGTCTTCTTAATAACTGCATTCGATTTGTCTTTAATCTTCGTAAATATGACCATATTTCCACTTTCCGTTCTCAGCTCAGATGGTTGCCCATTCGTCATCGCCGTAAAATGCGCGCTCTCACTACCCTTTTCCCTATCCTCAATTCCCCATTTCCCCCTACTTATTTGACACCAAACTTCTAACTCTTATGCAATAACCATGACAGAGATCTTCGGTAGTCAAGCAACCTCCTACTACTTTGTCCGTCTCACACCACTGGGTTCGTCGGCTCTTCCTTCCCGGTTCAATCGATTCTTCTGTGGAATGCGCTTCCTCTCGAAGTCAGGACGGCTTCAATTCGTTACACTTTTGAGGTAAAAGTAAAGGAGCTCTTATTCAAATAATTGGCAGAATCAACTCTTCAATAGTTCGAACCATTAATGTCGCTATTTGTACTTATAATAGTATATGTATTATATAGCTATGTATGTATTTGTATATGTATCTGTGTATGTGTGTATTTATGTATATATATGTTACACTGAAGTTACGAGTATTTGTGTATAATATGTGTGTATATTCGTATAAAATTTTGTATGTATCCCATTCTGTTCTTTGTAATTTTTTTACGAGATTGTTGCACCTACTTCTTCTTTTCTCTGCATCACCCAAAGGTCGACTTGTAGAGAATGCCTTAGGCATTAAGTCTGCCAATGTACTAATGTGCAAAAAGTTTTAATAAATAAATAAATCCTAATGCGGCAGATGTCTTTTTTTTTAATAATAATAATACTAAGTTTCAAGCATATCCCTTCAGTATCTTTGAGTTTATCGTGAACATACAAACAGACAGACAGACAAAAAATTTTTGAATCGCATATTTGGCATCAGTATCGATATCTTAATACCCCCCTCAGTCGATTTTTTTTAAATATATTCAATGTATAGAATTCATCCCGTTACAGTTTTATTACCTACCTATAATATAGATTGTTAGAAGCATTCATTTGTTACTGTCGACGAATCCAGAACTAGTCATACCTAGATAAAGCCTAATGAAGAAGTGGTCCCTAAACGTCAAACCGATGTTCATTTGTTTTTTCGATCCATCCTATTCGTATCGATGTTCATTAAATTTGTATTTAAATAAACTTTGTTTTGTGTAAACCATTGCTACATGCGTACATTTCTCGAATGCCTATAGCATAATAATAATAAACATATATATTAGTTAAAGTATCTGTTTATTATTATAGACATTCATTCGATTTTTTGATCGATCATCCCCGACAGGACAGACAGATCGTAACTTTCCTTACTAGTAGTAAAATTGGGATTGAAAAATCCCAATATTCTTACCAGTAGTAAAACTGGGATTAAAAAATTCCAATATTCTTACTAGTAGTAAAACTGGGATTAAAAAATCCCAATATTCTTACCAGTAGTAAAACTGGGATTAAAAAATTCCGATATTCTTACTAGTAGTAAAACTGGGAAAAAACGTCCCAGAATTCTTACTAGTAGTAATTCTGGGAATAGCCCTGCGTGTGCGTCAGTTACATAAGAAGAAGGGTTTTTAAATGAAAGAATGATATCATCCACAATGTGACATAGTACATTGAACTTTAGTAGAAGGAGATAAGCTATAAAATCTCACTGCCAATCACCCGTCCCTGTCTCTGACCCCATCCCCGTCCCCGTCCCCGTTGAAGTCCGAATGTAACATGAATATATCCCGAATTTTCTAAAATAAGAGTACAAAAATAGTTTTTTTTTTGCAGAGGGTTCCTACCAGCGGCAGTGAATTTCTTAAGAATGGTGCCAGTTTTGGGGTCTCTGCTTAATCTACCAGTCATAAGAGGGGTGAGGTTTTCTTTATATTTCGTTATGTAAAAAATTATAATTGGAAAAAAAATTAAACATTGATTTTAAATTAAGGACCCTAATTTTTTAAGTTGGTTACAAAATAGAAAAAATACGAAGTATTCAGATAAAATACTTAGAATATTTATTTTTGTTTTTTTTTTTTTGCAGATCGTAGACAGGATAGCCGGTGACAACGGCCGCAACATGGTATGATAGTGCGTAACAACAAAAGACTATTATGTATCTATAATAATTATTATGAATGATAATAATAATAGTGTATGTGAAGTGAATGTATGTGTACGAGTTCTATTGTAATTTTTTTTCTATTTATATATGTGTAGATTTCGATTCTGTGCCTAAATATAAATAATAATCGTTTAATAGTTTATACATAACTATAGATTGCGAATACCGGTGGCTGCATTCAGCAAATAATCTGTGACCGCATTAGTTAGAAATGTTGCAGTCACCGGTGTCCGCATTTGTCAGAAATATTGAGGTCACCAGTGACCGCTTTAGTCAGAAATCTTGCGTATTAATCACTGGTTTCCGCATTTGTCAGAAATATTGAGGTCACGAGTGACCGCTTTAGTCAGAAATATTGCGCTCACCAGTGACCACATTAGTTAGAAATCTTGCAGTCACGTGTGACCGTATCTGTCAGAAATATTGAGGTCACCAGTGACTGCTTTAGTCAGAAATCTTGCGATCACCATTGAGCGTATTAGTCATTATTAGTCACCGGTGACCGCATTTGTCAGGAATATTAAGGTCATCAGTGACAGCATTAGTTAGAAATTAATCAGAAATCTCGAGGTCAACGGTGATTGCATTAGTCAGAAATACAATCCCTGTGTGATGTATAATATCCCGTGAATCGAACTTTTACATTTTAGGCTGGGAATTATGTCCGTGTATATTTTCTAAGGTGGATGAAACAAATTTTGATGCATATTATACAAACTTTTAAAACTTGAATAAATTAATTATTAAAATCCTACTCAAACTTAGTACTTATTTAAAACAGGTATCTACATATTTGTTTGAACTGTATTTTATAAATGCCGTCACTATAATTTCATAAAACCACGAACGTATCTTTTGCGGTCACAGTGACCCAAAGTGGTGTTCACAGTGACCCAAAGTGGTGTTCACAGTGACCTAAAGTGGTGTTCAGTGACTCAGAGTGGTGTTCACAGTGTTATAAACCCCAAAAGTTTTCTAAAATATAACGTCTGAAATGTTTTATGGTGAAGGAAGATTTTGTAGAAAACAAGTATTCTTTATACACTGGAATTTTAGTCGCGTTTTTACTAAAAGATGTACTCATCAGGGATGTTACGGATATGAAATTTCGGATTTGAATACGGATATATTAATAATATTATACCGGTTTCGGATACGGCTGCTTATTTCAGATTATCCGATAGTTTCGGTTACGGATATTAGATTTTTAAAGAATTAAACAGGAAAACACAGATAGGTTATGCTTTGGCATTATTTCTAGGTTATTATTTGGTAGTAAAATCACAATAAAAATAGCCCTGTAAGCAATCGTCGGAACATACAATTAATATAAAATATGTACTTGCATCTTAGTGTATATATTATGGTCAAATAAATGCAATAAAATATCAAGACTATCCGAAATTTATTATCCGATAGATTTTTATTTCGGATATTCGATAGTTCCATAACATCCCTGGTACTCATGTGTGTATAGCGTAAAGTTTGACTAAAAGCGACTGGCAACTAAGTGGTTCCGGTTTTAAACCCAACCCATTACACTAAACCCACTGCTAACAAACATGTAGCTGGAAGGGTATAAAGGTTCTAGTGAAGATATTAAAGAGTGCTTATAAATCTAATCTGGTCCAAGTATTATACACTACACTCCAAAGTTTTCGTGATGATAATTCAGGATAGGGGTTTAATTGCTCAAGGGAAGGAATACCCGTATTTTTTAACACAATTTTATTAGCTTGGCTTGTAACTATGTGAACAAATGTTGGAAGATTTGTATGTTTTTTTTTTGAAAAGAACTCACGCATTAGGAATTACTCCTGTGTCGCGGGAGACTTTACAAACATACAAATAATGGACACAAAGAACACCCAGACTCAGGTGGGAATCGAACCCACGACCTCTGGCTCAGCAGTCAGGGTCACTAACCACTAGACCAATAGGCCAGTGGTGGCCAGGTGGTTGGTTCTTTAATAAAGCGTGTTTTTTTTTTGTTTAATCTCTTATCTCTGGAACTACCAGTTGGATTTTTGAAATTCTTTTTTATTTGATAGCCCAATTCTAGAGGAAGGTTATAAGCTATTTAACATCACGCTACGATGCTTAGGAGCGGAGCAGTGCCCATAAATGCGAGTAAAACTGCTAGGAAGGTCTAGTCTATAGCGTAAAAGTGGATAAGGGTTTTGAACCCCACCCAGTAACCTACCAACGAGTTTAGCGAGATAGGTTAAAAGATTACTAGTAATACGCGACTTATGTTATGTTTTAAAAAATATAATCAATTATTTTTCTCTCGTATATTGAATCGAATAGCGCTTCCTTATTGCACAAAAAAAAGAGTTTAGTATATTGCAAGTTATGTTGAACTATTTTACGCAATTTTGCAGACACAAGATGCTGCGAAAAAATCTGAATTTTCGCTTAATATCGCATCTAATCTCCGAAGTCTGCACTTCAATTAATAATAAATAATAATAACTCCACACATCTCACACACGGCCGTCTGACCCCAAACTAGGCAGAGCCTGTACTATGGTAACCAAAATGCTGATAAACATACTTATATATTTCTAAATACATACATATTATAGACTAGGAGCGCTTCACCCGCTTATAATATCGGGATAAAAAGTAGCCTATGCGTTAATCCAGGTCTCCAGCTACCTACATACCAAGTTTCATCGCAATCGGTCCAGTAGTTTTTGTGTGAAAACATTACAAACAGACACAAAAATGTTTCCTCTTTGTAATATTGGTTTAGATAAATTACACCCAGACACAGAACAAATGATCATGCTCTTCACACAATTACTTGTCCTGGTGGAAATCGAACCCACGACCTCTGGCTCAGCAGTCAGGGTCACTAACCATTAGACCAACAGGCCAGTCAATTGAGACCTGTCTCTCCAAAAACACCTTATATTAAATTATTTGCAATTAAATAAGTCAGACTTTATATTTTGTATACGGTGAATTATCATGATCTTATGATCGCCTAGAAGACCTGCTGATGGTGGTATGTGTAGGATCGTTTGGCTTCCTTCAATATGTTTGAGCTGGACGAGGCTGTCGCGTACTTAATTTCCACTTATAAACAACTAGCAGTGCCCCGTGGTTTCACCCGCGTAAGTCCCGATCCCGTGAGAATATCGGGATAAAAAGTAGCCTATGTGTTAATCCAGGTCTCCAGCTATCTACATACCAAGTTTCATCGCAATCCGTTCAGTGGTTTTTGCGTGAAACAGTAACAAACATCCATCCATCCATCCAAACTTTCACATTTATAATATTAGTGGGATAGTGGGATTTATAATATAAGTGGGATTGAATCAGAAAATTGAAAAAAAAATACGTTGAAATAGCGTATCCTTGGAGTTTCTTGCCTGTTTTTTTGAGACAGGCAACTAGCTTCACGACTGATGATTCTGACTGACTTTTCCTCCTGACAATTCAAAAGTACCGGTAATTAGTTTAATTGAAATAAATGATTGATTGATTTTAATTATTCAAACATAACCACTAACGTATTTTGATGAACATAGGTTGCACTCTTAGTATCTACATACAAGTAGGTGTGTTTAACTCCTTCCTTCCGCGATAACAATATCGGAGACGATCAAACCAGCTAGTGATTTGTGTACAAATGATATCCCTATACTCTGTCAGAACAAAATAAATTCTCTCGTGTAGCAATACGAACCATAATAGAAATGCAAAATTTTTTCGAATATGGAATGTTGATTTTGTTGTTTTCAAGCTAATTTATACTTAATTATGCAGTACGCAGAGGCGATATTTCTTTAATTATTTTCTAAAAGTGAGACTTATGTAAGTCACTACTGTTACAGTTGTGTGCTACGGCAATTTTATAAAGTTCTATGAGAAGCGTTTAGGTGAATGCTCCAATCTAAGATTATATAAGGGGTCATCCATCAATTACGTCACACGAATTTCATGGTTTTTTTTTGAGCTGTGACAACAGGTGGTTACATATTTTAATGGGAGATTGTTAAGTTTTATTAATTAAAACTATTGTTCTCACAATATACTCAGTTATTTTTTCTTTTATTGAGTTAACAAAAGAGCAAATAATACCTATCTTAAATGATATTTAGATATAAAATCAATAAGTTGGGAATGTTGTAAATGAATCAATGTTGTAATGAAATGAAAAAATCTGCTATCATTAACAGTTACTTCTGAATGTTAAAATAAATACTTAATATAGTATAATACAATGTATTATAAATGTACAAAACCTTTTCAAGTATTTATCTAGAATTTGATGTTTAAAATAAGTTTCTGTGTAATTAAAGACTTGTATACTATTTCTACATTATGAAATGTTATTTGTACCTATACTCGTCCTACCATACTAATAACTAGCAGCGCCTTGCGGTTTCACCCGCGTAAGTCCCAACCCCGTGGGAATGTCAGGATAAAAAGTAGCCTATGCGTTATGTAATATGCAATATGTTAATCCAGGTCTCCAGCTATCTACATACCAAGTTTCATCGCAACCGGTCCAGTAGTTTTTGTGTGAAAACATGACAAACATACATACAAAAACACAAATGTTTCCTCTTTAGTTTAGATGACCAGATCTAATGCATTCCACTGCAACGTTAGTATAATCAAGTTTTTTATTGACTACTAATATTTTTTAGTTATTAATATAATCCTAAATTTTTGGAATGCGCTTCTTTAGTTTTCTATGTTGTTACAAAAATCTTATTTACATATTAGGGGTCGTCCATTAATCACGTGATGTTTTTTTTTAGCAACTTTTTAAGCCCCCCTCCCCCCTGGTGATATGTGGTGAGATTTTAAACTAATTCCACCCCCCTAGCTAAAATCACGTGTATTTTTTCAGTTTAAAATATATAAAAAAATCCAGAATATTATCTTTAAATACGAAGATAATATCTCACTACACCCCCCTCTTTCGAGCCTCACGTGATTAATGGACAATCCCTTACTAACTTAGATGTCGCTCAATTATTACGTAAGTATATATCAAGGGGTACTTTTCGTATACTTTTGTAAAGTTCTGTAGATTCTGAATTGAAAGTATGTGACCACCCAACTTGTCTATGCTCAAATACGGAAAGGATATTATAATAATAATAATTTATATGTATATTAAATAAATAAAGAGAATAATAATAATAATAACTCCACAGATCTCACACACGGCCGTTTGATCCCAAACTAGGCAGAGCCTGTACTATGGTAACCAGACTGCTGATAAACATACTTATATATTTCTAAATACATACATATTATAGATAAATAACAGAACAAATGATCATGCTCATCACACAATTATTTATCCTGTGTGGGAATCAAACCCACGACCTCTTTCCCAGCAGTCGGGGTCACTAACCATTAGACCAATAAGCCAGTCGTTATTAGGGATATATGGGGAGTTTAATCCCTATGCCTTTTTATTAATCACTTTTTTCTTGGGTATTTGCTCTTTAAATCAATGCTTACGTAATTAAAATCCTACGTAATATTTGGACGATCCCTTATCAGTATGCGAGACTTTTGATTTGTGGAACCACCCACGGTTCATCACCTCACCGGGATTAACAGCAAGGTGGTATGTTGGACTTGAAGAATAAAATCACACGATGTTTCATTACGTCTTATTATCTGAGGCTCAGGCATAACTTAGTAAGGAAATCTCTGTGAACCCTCGCAAACTCGGCTGTTGAACATTAGACTAACCGAACGTGCAGTATGGGGGGGGGGGGGGTGGCCTTGACTTCACTAGTTATAAGAGGAACACGTCGGCGTTTTGGGCTATCAATAGGCAAGTTAGCATTTCTACTCGACTTCAGGCACGGAATGCATAATAGTACAGGTACAGAAGTCTCACTCCGCCAAATCATTTAAATAAATAGCGACTCTTGTTCCTACACAATAAAGTCGCAATTCTGGTGGCACAGCGCTAATTACCTACAGTTATATTATTACCTAGAAGTTGCCTCTCTTTCTAACACATAACTCTTATCTGTTCTGACGACGCCGCGACGTTAGTTATTTAATTACCATTAAGTTATATGCCTATTACTCTATTGAAGATTAGTTATAGAAAGTAGACCACAGACACAAGATTTAATTTATAGATTTTGTCAAATATGTATTTGGTTCAACAACTTTGACAAGAGTGTCATAGTATTAGAGCAAAAGCTCATAACGAATTTTCGTAAGGTATTTTAGGGCGTTAGATATTTTGAACAGTAAAACTTGAATGCCATTCGAGTATGGAATGGAAAGTCTGGCTGACCAAATCGGCACTCAATCCTACTGCGCATGGTGCATATCCTGCAAAATATTTCAGCCAAAAAAGGTATTTTAGATCGAATGCGACTTAAAGAAATAAAAAGGAGGCGTATTAATAAACATAAAAATAAAAGAGCTACACATTTTAATTTGTCTAAAATAAGAGACAGACTATCCTGAACTTGTATTAAAGAAGTGATAAAAAAAGGTATTTTAGGTCGAATGAAACTTTAATAAACAGAGAGTAGATAAATATTATTTAACATAAAAATAAAAATGCCAGAAGTTTTATGTTGTCTAAACATAGTGCCAGACGCCCCGAACACGTACTAAAGTGCCCAAAAAAGGTATTTTAGGTCGAATGCAACTTAAAGAACTAAAAAGTAGGCAATTAACATAAAAATAAAAGAGCCACACATTTTAATTTGTCTAAAATAAGAGCCAGACTATCCTGAACTTTTATTAAAGGATCTATTAACATCCTGACGGTGCTTTGTCAGTATATTTATGAAAACATTATGTATGTTAGAAAAAATTTGCACCTATTTACTCAACTAAAGAAATAAAAAGTAGGCGTATTAATTAACATAAAAATAAAAATGCCAGACATCTTACTTCATCTGAAATTATGGCCAAACGAATCATAACTTGTATTAAAAAGTATTCAAAAACAGTATTTTATTTCGATGCCTACAATAACATAAAGTATAGACTTAACCGTAACACGCATACACGCTTATATGTATATATATATAGGCTTGATGATCCAGTGGTTAGCGATACTGCTGAGTCAGAGGTCGTGGGTTTGATTCCCACCCAGGACAAATAATTGTGTAATGATCACGATCATCTGTTCTGTGTCTGGGTGCAATTTATTAATAATATTGTATTTAATATATAAGTATGTTTTTCAGCAGTCTAGTTACCATAGTACAGGTGCGAGATGTCCGAAGTTATTATTTTACATAAATATACCCATGTCTATATCAACATCTTTTTTACAACTCTTTGGTTACATTGCTTATATGCGCAAATTGAATTAAATGTGAGGACAATGTAACGTATTGTTCTAAACTATAAACAGTCGCGCAAACTACTACTATATGTAAGTAATAAATAGTTCGGAGATGACTAACCCTAACCAACGGCACTCGTTCACGAGCATGACGCATGCGCCAGCCATCGTCCACTTCAACCATATCAAAGGGAGCTGAACGACCTGACACATACGCCACATTCGACAGGACGTCTAGGCGAACATGACATACTCAGAACTACGAGGCAATTTAGCAAATTAACTTAATACGTTATTGACTACACAGTTCTCACATGTACAATTCAACTTTTTCTAAATGGAACATAAAAATTGATTAAAAATTACTTAAGATAATGTCAATGTTTTGTAAAGCTAACAATGCCAATAATAATGACAAAAAATATGAATAAATAACATGTCGGATAAAAACTAGTATACTACTGAATATTCATATATGCATATTTCTTAAGAACACCAGGCATCTACAGTGTGGCTGTGGTGGTCTTTAAACATTTGCTTATGATTTTGATTTCTAGTAAGTTTGCGAGATGCTAAGATAAATATGTAATAAAAATCTTTTTGAGAAAAAATTAAACCGACGAAAAGAACTAAAAAGCATAAAATAAATAAACCTTTTAAGTCTTAAGTATTGAGCTTATTTACATAAACTATCAAATTTTATATAAACTTATTTTGAGTCGGCGCCAAATAATAAAATGATTTTATGATTTTTTTTCATCAACAGCTCAGTATGTACATGATGTGATGATTTCTAAACGCAAATACCTGATAAAGTAATGAAAAGTAAACAGAAACACTATTCGTTCCTACAATTTTCGACGGTTTCTCTCAATTTTACCAGGATCCCATCATCGGATCCTGACTTCTCTAACAAAAAAAAGTTGAGTTTGAAAAAAAAATTGAATTTTTCTTCGGAAAACACTTATCCTTATGTTGCACATTTCTAAACAACACATGAATTTTCATGTCAATTCCAATGATTTTGTTTATCAATTTTTTTTACAGACATTTTCAGAAAAATCTGGACATCATCAACATCTTCGGCACTAAATACCTTTTTTTTTTTGGAGAATGCTTTTCGCACCATACCCTCCGTCGGGGATACGAAAGGCGTGTGTGGGACTCCCGGCGAACCGGTCTACCCACTAAACAACCGCGGCGGCCTACCTCGGCAGTCGGGAGGAGCTCCAGGAACGCATCGGCGGCTTCTGGAGTCCCCCCTGCCGTACCTCACGACTGAGGTACATCCCGGGCATTAAATATCTATAGTTTTATTAATGTGAGAGGGCTCTCATAAGTTTCAAATTAAGAGTTCTGTAATAAAAATCACGAATTTTCATAAAGTAAACGGGGAGTACTATATATTATGACCCTAAAATATGATCACACCTTTCTGTAACACCTGTAGACAGCGGTTACCGCTTTCCACCAAGCAAGTAAGCGTCTATTCGAGAAAAAAAAAACAAGCAGCCTGTATGAACCATAAATTTTCTACTTCTCATAGACTTAGTACATACTTTTTTATATTAGGTTGACACACATGTCAAGCGAAAATAATAATAGGTACTTTACTACATGTCGAAGGATGTAGTCGACATGAACAAAACATAATTTTGATCGAACAATGAAGAACAGATAGTGAACAATTGAAATAGCAAAAAATAAATAAAAAAACGACTTTCCCCCGCCAACTTGAGGGTAATTTTTTATTTTATTTAGAAAAAAAAATAACGACTTCATCCCGCCAACTTGAGGGTAATTTTTTATTTTATTTAGAAAAAAATTAAGGACGAACAAAAAAGATTTTGATCGAACAATGAAGAACAGTTAACGAACAGTTGAAATAGCAAAAAGAAATTGGAAAAAAAATTACCTTTGTCCGCCAACTTTAGACATTAAATTTATAGGTAAGCATGACACTGTGAGCATGACAAACACCTTGACGACTTGATAGCCACAGCTGATATGTCTATTGTCTATGGTATCATTCAGAGCATCCTCTCTCTTTTCCTTAACACAAAGACATACCTATTCGATAGTTTTCTTATAATCCATGGATGATATATTATATACTAAAGCTTAGGACTAATGGAAATAGGTACCACCGCTTTTATTCCTATATCCAGACATGAGAGATTAAGTCTATGGATTTCAATTAAAAAGACAATGAAACGTCACTATGCTCCTATCTAAATTCTATACTGACATTCGATTAGCATCGGTACCTTAAATATATTTACCTTTATGCACAATCTATATCATTAACATATCCACTGTAATTAGTTGTAAATTTATTATAATTGCATCAAAATTTGTTTAAGTCGTCTTGTAATAAATATATATAAGTATAAGTATGTATTGTAAGAAATATTTCTATATGTATATATATGTAATGACTTGTATATGTATTCATGTAAATATATATGCGAGTCACCATTCCTACGTGTTATTTATATTATCTGTATAGGTCCCATGTTGGGCGCCAATATTTTTATTTCAGTGGTTGTAATGTGAACAAAGAAATACTAATGTCATTTTATCCCAATAAATGTGATTTTGTATATGTACAGCAATTTATTTGGACGATAACCATTGTAACGTAGCATATAATAGAAATAACACAAAGCATATCCACACCATAGTGGCAGTATTGCACCACTTATATTATTCATGTGATTGGGATTGGGATTCTAGAACGCGTAGGTATCAAATACTTTGATATATTTGTTTTTATGACCTTGTGAAAATCGCATATAGTCAGTAGATGCAGGTCATCTTAGAAGTCTTTAATGGAGGCTTTTGTCTAGCAGTAGTCGGCCTAGGGCTGAAACGATGATGATGATTTTTTTTTATAAATACATAGATAAAAGAAACACATTGAGGAATGGAAATAGAAATATTAATATATGCAAATTGTTGGGCCACTGAGCAGGAATCTAATGCCCGACATTGCAGTCGAATGCACTTCCACCGTGCCACATAGTTTATAATTTAGTCATTTAATTGGTTAAAGTTACCCTATGTTACTAGTAGCTAGTATTAAGTTTTATAATAAAATTATTTTGCTCCCCAGGAAGAAGGACATCTGCTGTGAAGAACGTATTCCGGAGATATTTATAGCATTCCACATTGTTTTATTTTAATAAAATTTATTTTTGCATAACATCATATTTATACACTTATTTTATTTCAATAAATAATTAGCAAACAGATCAAGGCTTAATGAATAGTCAGCATTTAGGCACCTATAAACATTAGCAATCTGTTCTTAATAACTTTAATCAAGAATATTAAAGGTTTGACAAAAAAATATACAAACACTTGGTTAAACAAAACGTTTTTATGACATATTGTAATCAACTGATCCCGGACAATTCGTTATTATCGCTGGGTACAGCAATATGCAATAATAATGGTTTTCACCTGAGCTATGTCATGTTTTAAATTTTCTGCCAATGACATGGTCTCCAGGCGCGTGAGCGCTAGGCAACTTCTTTCCTATTTTTAAAGTAAATCAGAGCATTTGACTAAACATATTGAACAACCTTGATAATCTTAGTTACAAGTAGGACAAAAACTTAAGTACTTGCTTTAAGTACCTACTTAAAATGCTTCAAAAATATAACAAGTGTGTTTGTTTCAAACGCTGTTTGACGTATGTTGTGTAAATCACATACATACATCTACATACATAATAGGTACACAGATTTTCTATCACCCCCTGCCACCATAAGTGTTAAATGAACCAAAAACCAAAAAAATATGCCAAAGAACATTCTTCTCAGAATTAGGCGTTTAAAATTTTCTTGATAATTTTAGGAACATAAATAAAACACTTATTATTTACTGTAACTGTAGGTATATATAATATATGTAAGCTAGCTAGCTATTACAGTTAGGAGGTATCCCAATGAAGCAGAAACAAAACGCAATTGCATACCCGTCCGTAGCTATAATCTGTGGAACATCGATAAACGTAAATGGCGGCGCGTACCTTGATGAGAATTGCCATTGTAACGATTTTCACATGTATTGTAGGAAATTCAAACAATAAATTCACAATATTTATAGATGAGTTTTTTAGCTTTATCCTCTGTTATGCAACTACTTTATATAAAAAAAATATTGTTTTTATGCTGTAATGTGCCTGATTGGAATAAATTTGAACATTTATTACTTGCATAATGTAGTACCTATACTATATTATATCACTAAAAATAAAAGATCTGTATACTGCATAGTTGATAATTTTATTGAACAAATCAACAAAACCTACTTGAAAATTTTAATGATAAAAAACTATAGAATTTCTCATTCGTCTTATTTATTTCTTGTATGTTTTGATTAAGTAACAGACATAAGTTGAATAATTATAGCTCTTTCTTTTATGCTTGAAAATTTCATAAGAAGAAGACTATTAAGGACAAAAACTAGTCTTGCTATTGAAGGAATATAGCACATTAAAATTATTACAGGCTATTATTTCAGAAAACTATTTCTAACACAGATTTGTATTACATCACTAATAAGCCTCAGTTCTATGCAGCAAAGCGCATAAAAATCTAGGTTCAATTTGATTGTCAAAATATACAGTACGGTATGGGTATAATAAATTAGGGAGTGGGCAACCTCGCCGCCAGTTACCGCCCGTTCCCGGGCTCGGTTAGACGTGTGTAAGTTTATTTTACCCCTATTTCACGGTCATAAGCGCATATAAAAAAACCGCGGTAAAATTACACGGCTAAAATATATTAAAGATGAATAAAATTCAGTAAATTAATATGTAAAATGTGTTAAGTGCGATAAAAGAACCGGTCATTTTTCGTTTTCAAACGTATCGCGACATTTGTGTTTAGACAGTTATTAAACGCTGTATTCTATTTTTTTTTTATCGGATATGATGTGCATATTTTGATTTGATTTTTTTTTGTTTTTCTAAAGTGGTTAATAAATATTATGATGAGTTTACTCTTAATTTGAATGTAAGTATTTTTAAAATAAAAACCATCCTTAGATAATAAAATAATAGAATAAAAGCTTCTGTTTTTAGTAGATTTTTTTTTTAAACGTGTGTTTTTTTAAATAAGTTAACCCTTTTTCAACGCATGTTTTTAAATTTCTTTGTTCCTTTTTCAAATTGTCATCTATCAATGACGTGATTATATTAATGAAAATAACCTCATAAATGAACCCCCCATTTGTCCTTTACATTAAGTACTTAATATTCATAGTTTTTGATTTATTTAATTATAATAAGGGCACTTAACATAAATTTGACAAGTCATGAGTGTTTTGTCTTACTCTAACAGTATTATAATTTGACAGGTCATTTTACATTCTTGTCTACGATACAAGGGTGAATGAATCACATTAATTTTATATGTACTTATAAAAAAAAACAGTCTGTCGTAGGACTGCACGTCAGAAATGAAAACATAACTTCACAATGTATTTGCATATACATACATACACACACATCTGTATATATATAATTAGGTTAAAAATAAAAAGTAGGTAATAACATATCTAAATGTATACATAGGGTACACTGGAAGTTCTGCGCTCCTGGCCGCTCATAAATGTTTGAATTTCGAATGTTATATTTTTTTAAATATTAGAAACTCGGCTCCTTCTTACGAATTTTCGATCAGGGTCACGTGTCCTGACGCGAGTTTAAATTTTTTTACCTATCTCTTAAAGTGCACAACGCCGCTAAAGAAGTTTGCACTTAAAAAATTGACATAATGCTACATTTAACGCATTTATCAGACAATGTAATCACCAGAATTTAAACCTTTCTCAATATTTGAATCGAATCAGTAGAGCTCAGTAGTAGGTATAAACAAAATATTGCCTATCAACACGCGCCTTGGCAATCTGATCAAATAAACCCACCGGAACTTTTTTGTACGATGGAGGGTAATTAAACGCTCAGAGTAATGGAATAAAACTATTTGTGTTTCTGTTGACCCTACTTACCGGTAGAAATAGAAACACTGCACTGGTAGAGCTCCTTTTCAGTGGTCTTTCGGACTTTCGGAGAGGCAAGGCTTTTGTCTCTGTCAGCGTGCCGGTTTTGAGCTGGCCACTAACACATTTTCGATATTCAAAACATCGATGCTACAAAAAAAGTTAAAGTTGTTAAAAAAACATCGTTTTTTTTTAATTTAAACATCGAACTAGTAGAAAAGCGCTAGTATTTTTTACATGTATCCCATCCATACTTCGATGTAACCCAAATAGATTTAGATTCAGGATGAAGCCATATCGAAGAGTAAAGCGTCCGCGCCACCTTGGGTTACGTAGTAACTACTTAGTAATCTGTGCCTTGGGTTCAAGCATTTCTGTCACGACGCGTTTGACGCCATGATGTTTATGATAAACTTTCCAATTAGCTTAAAAACTAGTAAAGATTTTTCGATTATCAGTGAGTAGAGTAAACACTATTAAGGTAGGCACAGGCGCTGGATAGGACAAATTATATTATGACCAGGTTTTTAGTCTTTTTCTTGCTACAAACAGGTTTTTATAGTTTGCGTAATTTTAACTATCCATTTTATTGAATGCGGTTTTACACCTTCAGGGTGGCCAAATAAAAATAAATCCAACCTTAAAAGTTCAAAAAAAGCTAATGAAAGTTTGTTGAAGCATAATTTAGGCTTAAGCTTCTTTCAACGGTACTTAGTGTTACCATACCAGTGTATTCGACGCCCCAGAAATATATATTCACTAATTACATCGCTACATATTAGAAAGTCCCCCGCCGCGTCTGTCTGTCTGTTCGCGATAAACTCAAGAACGGATTTTCATACGATTATCACCAATAGACGGAGTGATTTATGAGCAAGCTTTAGGTGTATAATTCATTAAGGTTCTGTGTAAAATGGCTGAAATATGACGATGATTGTTGAAGATATCGAAAAAAATCAGCAAATGCTTTGTTACCTTTGTTAGCCGGGGCTGGTTGCTAGTAATATATATTTAGAATAGCTTTGGAATTAACATGAACTGTTTAGGTATTATTAATTTCTAGCTGTTGCCCGCGACTTCGTGTGGAAATTCAATATTATACTACGGGAACTGATTTTCTCCTCAATTTTCTAACTGATTTTCTCCTAAGAATCTTCTACAAAGTATTAGAAAACATAAAAAAAATATGAATGAAATCGGTTATGGCGTGACCAAGGGAAATAGAGATTCCTTTATATATATATATAGATAACGTTTGCCTACCTCTACGGGGTATCAAAATCGATAGTAAACTAAAATTATTCCATGTTCTTTTCTTTTCACATTGAACACAAAAAAGTTTCAAACAATAACATTTGAATGTTAGTCACTATAATACCCTTAAACACAATGTCCCCAATGGAATTTTAATTATTAACTAAGAAATTATGGAATTATAAATGCGGTTTGCAGCCCCATGACCCGAGGGGAGCTGTTAGCCATTACATTCCGTTTAATAGCATGTCATATTTAGATATACAATTATGACGTTAAAGGTGTTTCCTGAAGGAGGGCCATTATTTGAAATATGTAACATTATTTTTCTACGTCATTACATAAATATATATCATTAAATTTTTTAAATTTGAACTGCACGGCTTGCGGTCTGGTAATCGGACTGCTTTTTATTTTTTCATCTGTAATGTTTGTAAAAAATATTTATTAATAGACTTTTTTATTAGAACTGCACGGGTCGCAGTCTTTTAAGCAGACAACTGCGTCGAAGTATTTTCCTATGCGAGAACCATGCCTTTCTGATTTACAAACAGTTGCTGGGAAGTTTTGGTGTACAGGAAGTACAGTACATCTGTTAATTATATTATTTTGTTCATAAAGTCAGGGATTTAGGTGTGCAAGTTACTTTTAGGGGTTTTTAAAACAAGGCAGTAATCTATGTTAAAAGCAATTGAAAAGGTTGTCATTGTTCTCAGACGTAAAAAATTATAACATTTCAACATCACAACGTTCAAGAACAAATACAAAGTAAACAAATTAATATACTTACTACCGAGAAATAACTTCCTCAAAAAACTGCTTTTAGTTTATTTTAAATAGCGATACCTTTTTTAATGCTTATATTTTAAAAAGAAAACAAAAAGAATTAATAATTACAATATGGCGCGCTCAATTCTAAAAAGTATACTATGTAGATAAAAAACTTGAACTTATTACATATTTTACAAAGTAAATAATGTTTATTGTTCGTAAATTACACGAAGCAGCCATATCTGATGCATGTTAAACAAAATTTGCATAACAATGTCACACACGAACGTAATTAGTCATGCTTTGAGATTACTTCCATCAAAAAAAAAAATAATGGGCACAGATTATAAAAATCAAAGTCTGTAATATAAAAAGCCGGCCAGTGCGAGTGAATTGCATGTCTTAAAAACTTATTCGTACTTCATCCATAACGGGATATTGACAGCCTAATTATATTCTGAAATTCATAAAAACAAAAAACCTTTACAGACAAAAATGTAAAAAATCGAATACCTTGTATATTAATAACTGTGTTTTAGGAGCCAGTGTCCTCCCCATAGTTTGTGTAACAGATTTTGTGCCAAATTCAATGCAAAAATCTATATTAGTTAATATTAAAAAAGTGTGAAGCTAATTTTAAGTTAGTATCTACAGACGGATATTTGAGAAACCACTGCATCTATTTCAAAAAATACGATGAAGTACATTATTGTAGAGAGATATTGCTACATATTATAAAACAAAGTACTCCACCGCGTCCCTCTGTCTGTCTGAACGCGATAAACTGAAAAAACTAACGAAAGGATTTGAATATCGTTTTCACCAATGAACAGAGTGATTCATGGGGAAGATTTAGGTGTATAATTAATTAAGGTTTCATATAAATTGGCGGAAATATGACGATAATTGCTGAAGATGTCGGAAAAATCAATTGCTTGCCTGATGGCTTTACTGGCTTGTGGCGCGTAAACAAATAGGTTTAAATGCCGATACCCGAGCGTAAGCCAGGGCGGGTAGCTAGTAGGTTATATTATTGTTACGAGCTGAGGTTCGGGATTACAGAATTATACCAGATTGCTACCGAAATAGACACAATTTATTTTAATAGATCACAAAATACACAGGGGAAACTAGCAACAATACAATTACAATAATTTATTATCACTATTACACTAAACTTCTTAATTCACTTACACTTTAGTCGCTGTTGATTCACTTGACACTCACTTGAAACTAAACTCACTCGACACTCACTTGAAGACTAACTCCCTTGACACTCACTTGATAACTAAACTCACTCGACACTCACTTGAAGTCTAACTCACTTGACACTCACTTGATAACTAACTACTCCGCAATGCTACGCTTTATATAGCGAAACGGTACTTCCAGAAAAATCGCGACACCTCTGGTAAATTCTACCCAACAATAGAATCCGCTAATACATCGTAGAATATTCCATTAACGGGTTACTAACTACTTAGTTCCGTGTTGTCTCAACAGATGGCGTGTATTTTTATTTTGTAGCTCTATTTTGTAGCAACTTCCCACAGTCACCAATAGATGGTGGGATATTCGTAACATTATGTTATACATAGTTGGTTAACCCATGTGATGTTAGGATGGATAGTCCAGCAGGAAGTACTGATACAAAAACTCCTGCTGTAATTGATGTGTTTTCTAGGTGAGGCTTAACCAGGACTCCATGGCGTGACAATACGGTGGCAGAGCGGGCAAAATGCCACGGGCCCTGACCCTAATGGGCCCCTAGGCCTCAAAGACCCTGTAAACTCTGTTCACTTATCAAGCGTCTTCCTATTGCGATAATTAAGATTGAGCAAAAACACTGTATTAACAGTATTATCCTCCTGTAACAACAAATTATATTTTTATCCCACTAATATTATAAATGTGATAGTTTGGATAGATAGATGGATGTTTGTTACTCTTTAACGCCAAAACTACTGAACCGATTGCGATGAAACTTCGACGATGTAGATAGCTGGAGACCTGGATTAACATATACTTTGTATCCCGATATTCCCAAGGGATCGGGACTTACGCGGGTGAAACCGCGGGGCGCTGCTAGTAATAAATAAATAATGTTACAGGAGCTACTTTTTGAAAATGAAATGATTGTTTACAATTTAAACGTCTTGTAACCTGTCACTTTAATTGATCGAATTCGATTGATTGGTGTGGTGGGTTTTTTCAGACTGATTAGCGTGGTAACGTTCGACGAAAAGTGAGAGAGCCATGCTTCAGCACGTATGGGCCAGCTCGACTCCGCTCGATACCACGGCCTCACAGAAAACCGGTAGTAAAGCAATACTTTCATTGCATTTCGCCGCGTGAGTGAGGTTACCGGAGGCCCTAACCCTTTCCTCTCTCCTATTCCCGTCCTTCCCCTCTCACCTCTTCCCACTCTTTCCCCCGCCCCCCTCTTCTCCTACTCCCACCTTAAGGGCGGCAACGCACTTGTGACTCTTGAGTTACAGGTGCCCATGGGCGGCGGTAGTCATTTACCATCAGGTGACCCGTCTGCTCGTTTGCCCCCTATACCATAAAAAAAAAACAAACGCTTATTCCATTTCTTAAAAAAAGCTTATCATTCAAATCAGGCAGATCGTATGTCCATTGCCTAAATTAGTTCGCTAAGATCAATAAAAATTTTGTTACTTGTAACAATAAATTGGCTCCCATTCGCATGAAAAGTGTATGCAATTTAAAACAAAAACAATTACAATTTAAGTCAAAGTTACCCTCAATAAAGAAATTACAGTTTAAGTCAAAGTTACCCTCAACGAGTTAACGTCAAACGCCAAGGTAGCTGTGCACAGGAACCATTACATTTTCTTATTTCCGGTCCGTCCAACGGCCCTGTGATGTGCGCGGTCGGGATTGCCCGGAAACATTCATGAATGTTTCAGTTTTAATAAACGTTGAAAAAGAGGGTTTTTATGCATTTGTAGCTCAGCTTTTTTTATGTTTTTTTATTCAGACACGAAGAAAAATCAATGATGATATTATCAGCTATGAATATAGAATATATTATAACCAAAAAAGAGAAAAAAAAAGTGTGGGTGTGTGCAATTCACACACGGCAGAAGTGAAACTTCAGAAAAGTAGCCTACGGGAGAATGAAAAATAAAATATAAAAACAACACAAATAATTTACTAATGTTAATAAATTTAGTTTTAAATAATTTAAATAAAAGTTATTGGACAAATTAACAAGATGAAGATATGTTAAATAATTAACATAAATTAATTAACCAACGAATTTTTAATACGCAAATGCACAAAAATTACACCACGTTGACATTGACATATTTTCTGAAGATTTGGTAGTATGTAGGCTCAAAGACAAAGATTATAGGAAACACTGATACTGTAAACTTGTATTTTATCTCATTCTCTCGCCGGCTAAATCATATTTATGAATACGCTTTTTCGTTTCATCGAATTTTAAATCACAACGATTGTAAAGAAGTTTCACATCAAAAACAAAAAGCCAATAATAACATTTATAAAATAAAATACTATTTACTATTCTGATTGTTTAAACCTTAATACAAAACAGTTAAGCATTGGCCGAATGAATCTTTATCTTTTGTCCCCAAACTATAAATAAGCAAATAGAATGGATTCCTTAGGATAAAAATAATGTTTGATTGGTAATTGAAGTCAGTAGCCAGTGAAAACAATTGATTGTTACGTCTCATTTTAATTAGGACATTTTATATATTTCTTTTTCACTTCAATGATTTGATCACGTATAACGTTTCTGTCTTGTTATGTTTAGTAAGTAATTGACGTATTTGTCCTTTACTAACTTTTAAACTTTCGCGTTCCATGTCATGAAAAGGTATTACATACCTCTCAATTACCTGACATTTCGACCAGGTAGCAATGGCCGTGGTCACAAGCTGACTGGCTCATCGGTTCAGATCATTAATTGTAAAAAAATAATACGGGCCCCCTCCGTCGGAAAGCATGAACGTTCAGGCGGCTATACATACTAAGTTTTATTTTAGTGTAGATATGATGTTTTAAAACGTACTCCTCTTTATTAAATCGAGCCTAAACCCGATTGATTTATCTTGTTTAGTTAAGAAATTCCTATGGCCGTCTGCCGGCTCCATCATCAGAACATCTCCATGGTACCATATTATAGTGTATTGGTGTCCTGAAATACAGACTCTCCGTCTAGTTTAGGCACCAGTCTCCCACAGTACATCTAAATTAAAAAAAAAAAAAAAAAAAATATAATGTACTTCTACTGTATTGTGGTGAGAAAAATAAACTTTATTATTATTGTCACCGAAGATACATCAGTACACCAAATTTGAGCCCAATAGGACTTCGGGAAGTTGTTCTAATGCAGCTTCCAAGGTTCGTGCCGCACACACACACATACAACATACATACAAACATTGCTAGTTAACCCGTAATAAACCCGTTAAACTTCAATAGTTTAACGGGTTTATTAAAAAGAAATCATCATTAATAAATGATGCAGATAATGTACCTACTAAAAGCTAAAGAAATAATTCGGAATTAGAATCGTGGGGCGTAGCGTAATCTCAGTAAATCCTTACTAATATTATAAATGCGAAAGTAACTCTGTCTGTCTGTCCGTCTGTCTGTCTGTCTGTCGCCTTTTCACGTCAAGACTACTGAACCGATTTAAATGAAATTTGGTACTCAGATAGTCTAGAGCCTGAGAAAGGACATAGGCTACTTTTTATTGTGAAAAATTGGATGCAAGGGGTTGAAAGGTGGGGATGAAAAGTTGTATGGAAGTATTGTCACTATTCTACCCAAAGACACTATTCCGCGCGGATGAAGTCGCGGGCACAGCTAGTACCTATGTAATATATGCTTAGTTACTTAATATATGCATTTTTTTCACGAGTTTCGTATTTTGCTAGTACCTACCCTTTCAAGGGATATCCATATTGAGAGGTTGTAAAAAAATATGTTGTAAAACATTTTGTGGTGGCGACCATCTTGCATTTACAATGATACTGAATACACTTAGTTGTATTGTGATCAGAACTAAAGGTGTATAAGTACCAAATTTTGTATCAATCATTCAACAACAAGGTATATTACAATTACTTACTAAATTTTACCCAACCAAACAAGCAGGGCCAAACTAAATAAAACCATTTAAAAATAAGAAATTCATAAGATGAAATCGCGTTTGGTATAACTTGAGAAGAGCTAGGTGATTTCGAATGATTGATGACAAATCTGTGCACCTTTCATTTAAAAAAAAAGGCAGTCATGGGAAAACTTAAACGAAACGACGAACTTAAAACGTCACATTAGCAGGCTGGTGAGATTAATTAATTAGGAGCTGACAGAACTCAATATTTAGATTAGCGCCCTCTAGTGGATCTATATATGTATTATTAGCGTGACGGTCACGAGTTCAGTGCTTTTTTCCCATAGCAAAAGTGCACAAACGTGCCTAAAGAAGTTTTCACTTCAAATTTCATATTTTTGCCAATAATAGAAGTCTAGATACCAAGATATGTCAGATTTTGCCAAAAACAGTCCCATTTTGAATAGATATCTATTCAAAATGGGACTGTTTTTGGCAAAATCTGACATATCTTGGTATTAGCAAATAGCAAGGTTTTTTCTTAAAGTAACAAATTACCACTCTAACCCAAAAATACTTTGAAAGTTCTATCCGAAAGCGTATAAATATGTTAGTACTTTTAGTTATCTTTACACTCTTACTTCTACTTTTATTACTCGTAAATCTATGAATAAGGCAAAGCTATCTACATTTGTTGCTGTTCTACTATTGTAAGTAATGGCCGACGGAACGATTTCCCCAGACGAAAACAAGTCTACCAATGTATAGAAAGATAAATTTCCTGAATTACACCGTAGCTCCATAATTTAGCAAGTAATATCTTATAGATATTATCTTTATTGTGGACTGTGAGACACGTGAACAGAATATTAATGCGTATATGACACTGTAGTGTGGATGTTAAAAGCATAGAGTCACGTCACGTCACGAGTAATATCAAATGGAAATAATAATAATAATATCTTCACACATCTCACACACGGCCGTCTGATCCCAAAATAGGCAGAGCCTTTACTATGGTAACCAGACTGCTGATAAACATGCATATTTCTAAATACAAACAATAAAAAAATACTGTAATTCAAATGGCGACGCTAACTAGTTCCAAATTAGAAATTTGGCTCCAAATTTGAATTTTTTACCGACGAAAAAAAAAAGGGGGTTCTCAATTCGACCTTATATATTCTTTTTTATTAGATAGGGTATATCTCAAGGGTGGTCCTATGTCAAGGAAGTCAGGATCTGATGATGGGATCCTGATAAACTTTAGAGAAACCCTCGAAAATTGTAGGAACGGATAGTGTTTCTGTTCACTTTTCATTACTTTATCAGGTGTTTGCGTTTAGAAATCATCACATCATGTAGGTGAGCTGAGAATGAAAAAAAAAAATATTTTTAACAAAAAATTAAACCGACGAAAAGAACTAAAAAGCAAAAATAAATAAACCTTAAGTCTTAAGTATTGAGCTTATTTACATATCTATCAAATTTTAAATAAACTTATTTTGAGTCTTCGCCAAATAATAAAATGATTAATAACCTACCTAGAATCATGTCCATTTCTACTTAGGTGCATATAAAATTTTGATAATCAATCAGTTTGCGAGTTACCAAAACTCGTAATTGTCACCAAACAGTTACGGAGGCGTCGCTGAGCTCCCACCAGTCCAATCAATTACTCCAACAAATGTAGTCTCACTTGCAGCATAGTCTAATTCCTTTCGTAACCCGTTTCGGTCGAGTCTTCGCTGAGATTTATACTTATTTTTGGAGAACACATAATAGAATAAACAAAAGAGATCGTAAAACTATCAAAGGCTATATTTGGGTCTACACTATTTAGAGAAACATAAAAGCGGAGTGAATTTTATGCATTCCGTGAATTAATAAATTTTTGCTTAAGTGTATTAACGTTGGTCGATGTTAGTGTTTCACAGGAATGCTGATTTTGACTGGATTTGATTATAAGGGGCCATCCATGAATTACGTCACACGAGTTTCATGATTTTTGGACCCTCAACCTCACCCCCGTCCCTGTCACAGGTGGTCACATATTTTGTGATGTTACACCCAGAACTGAAAAGAGCAGTTCTAAAATATTTTTGAAGTGAAAACTTCTTTTGCGGCGTTGTGCACTTTTTGGGATGGGTAAAAAATGTTAAACTCGCGTCAGGACACGTGACCCTGATCGAAAATTTGTAAGACGGAGCCGAATTTCTTATATTATTTAAAAAAATATAACATTCGAAATTCAAACATTTATGAGTGGCCAGGAGCGCAGAACTTCCAGTGTACCCATGTATACATTATATATATATGATCAGGGGGGGCCGAGGGGTATATCATCAGGATTTGGAGTTCCCATTTTATAAGAATAAACAAGACTGTATACAATAAATTAACACAAAACAATACAAATTAGTAATTATAATCAATACAGTTAATCGAACAAACGGTTACAGTTCGTATAGCGGCATAAGCCACCCAAACACACAGTGTATTACTCGCTATTAGCAAGCCAATATCAGCTATGTTATTATACAGCAGCGCTGTACCAAGTAAACCGACAGTTTTGTCGGGAGCAAGGAGCTCTTTATCGAGTCGAATCCGAGGATCGACTGACTGTAGCACCGAGTGCACGCTCTTTTATAGGACGATGCCCCCACCTTGCAACCCCTCCACGACAACTCTGTCCAATGGCGCACGGAAGTACGTCACGTGTTTACTTGGTACAAAACACTAAAATGTGCTAAATCTAACAAGACTTACAGTATAAAGTAATCAAATATTACAAGAATAATTGTCGTAATGAATGTTTCACAAAGTAAATCATTTAGAATCAAACAAACATGTCATCAATTATTTTGAACAAAACCATCGGTTATAAATAAGCTGCCAAAATCAATTAGTGCGTACACAGAGTACTCAATAAATTGTATTCCGATTTATTAGACAATAATTAATAGTAAAATCTCTTAAGTTAATAAGAAAAACAAAACATAACAAATTCTCTTGACTACCCACAATCTTAATTGACAACCAACTCCGACATATATATTATATTATTTTAGTTATTACCTACTTTTTATTTTTAACCTAATTATATATATACAGATGTGTGTGTGTATGTATGTATATGCAAATACATTGTGAAGTTATGTTTTCACTTCTGACGTTCAGTCCTACGAATGACTGTTTTTTTTTTTATTAAATGTATGTGTAGTAGCGTATGTAGTCTTTCGTTTACAGGTAATGTTTTGAGTTTAATACTTTAGATTTTGACATATGACGTTACGAATCTTATGACTGCTTGTCACACAATATCACACTTCGTTGACCCCTCCTCCTATTAACGTGTGACGTAATCTATAGATGGCCCCTAATTGAGTTTTGTCCGATGTAAAAATCTATAAAAAATTTCCTACGAGCATAAAAAGTGAAGAAAAGGGCATTATATACTAACTATTAAACTTTCACGTCCCGTGATATAGTTATGTAAGTATATTTATGGGAATTACCGAGATCACGAAATAGATATTACAAACCTATTTCGTGAGCAGTGCAACCTGGTCGAAACGTTAGGTAATTCAGAGGTATGTAATACCTATTTCGTGATCGCGTCGATTCTCATATATATAAATAATTAAGAAAAGTATATTTGACCATAAATTAAAACAAAATTTATTACAAAAATGCTACTACAGTAGAAATGATTACTTAAATGATAAATTATGAACCTAAAACTTATGATTATTAGAAACTAAGTAGCTTCTCTTCCTGTCTCCTACTTTTGCCGTGCCCGACAGGGTCCATAATTGTCATCACCTCATCACACCTTGCTTTTAAGACCTTTTATAACATTATGGAGTGCAATAAAGATTAAAATTCAAATTTGTAATCAGAAATTCATTTCATATAGTTTTGTAGTCTTCTTTGTTTTGTGCGTCTTTATTCCTGAAGGTCGGTATTTTCGTCCTTGTGTGTGGCTAGGCGGAACAGAGGTTGACTGAAGTAATTCCGGTCTATTCCGGGATAAAGCGCAGCCACGGTTCTATTTAATAAATCGAAGCAGGCGATATCTACCATCCGTATGTCTTAATAAAAGCTGTTTCCACATCCCTCTCATTTTAGGTGCAGTTTGGAGACACCGTTTGTTTTTAATCATTTCGATTCTGACACACCGCTCTATGGAAAACCCTGATGGGGTAACGGCCCGAGAGAGTTTCCACGCGCACAAAAAAAAGAGATATTTACCATGCCTAATCACGTAGCCGAGATAACTTGAGTTTTCTCCTTCTGTAATATAAATAATATTATTAATACACGTGCCTATAAGAGAGTTGCTTATAGTTTAAGACATAGTAATTAAGTAAATGTTAAGAAGTAAAGTCCTAGCTTTTTGGTATACATGCAACGTGTTATTTTTTTGCATATTTACAAACTTTTAACTGTGAGATAGTCTTTTTGGCTTAATAATTTTATTGTATATATGAAACTTGATATTTTCTGCTTAGAAGGTTTCAAATAAGACGGATAATTAAACATCCTGCGTTCCGTTTTTACAAAAGAACATATTTTAAGCCCTGTCTTCAATTACTGCGGCAGGATAGTTTAAATTAATCCCACTAATATTATAAATGTGAAAGTTTGGATGGATGTTTGTTACTCTTTCACGCCAAAACTACTGAACCTATTGCGATGAAACTTGGTATGTAGATAGCTGGAGACCTGGATTAACATATAGGCTACTATTTATCCCAATATTCCCACGGAATCGGGACTTACGCTTGTGAAACCGCGGGGCGCTGCTAGTATTTAATATGTAAGCTTGTGAGTTGCCACTTGTGTTGCATTGAGTTGTCCATGTGTTGAACTGGAACAAGCAGCTGTTTTGTTTCCCTACCTACGTATTATTACGGATAGCTTTTATTCGTCAATAATAAATGTGATCGATACGACCATTTAATTTACTAGGATATGCATTATTCGCATAACGGTTAACCGCCCTGACCTTGACCTTGAACTATTTATTGCTAACACTTCCCAATCTGGCCTGTTGGTCTAGTGGTTAGTGACCCTGACTGCTAAGCCAGAGGTCGTGGGTTCGATTCCTACCCAGGACAAATAATTGTGTGATGAGCACGATCATTTGTTCTGTGTCTGGGTGTAATTTACCTATAATATGTATGTATTTAGAAATATATAAGTATGTTTATCAGCAGTATGGTTACCATAGCACAGGCTCTGCCTAGTTTGGGATCAGACGGCCGTGTGTGAGATGTATGGAGTTATGGAGTTATATATATATAATCTGTCCGTATAAGTAATAACGCTTTCCTTTCAGTACCTTCCCTTTTTAACTATCTTTCCCTCTAAATCTAGTCTCAATTTTCTATTCCTAAAGTGTCCGGTTGACAGCATTAGTATTACCTCCTATTTCGTAAGTGCGGCAAAATTTGTAGTTGGCTAAATGTGGATGTTTAATACCCCTTTGCCAAGAGATACAGGCGTATAAATTATTAAGTTAACTTTAAGGAGGGTAAAAGGTAAAAACTGTTTGTAATTTTTTTATTGATAACACTAAAGCTCGTCAAGGGTCGATACGAACGGTGAGCCATGAAAAAAAAGAAAAACTAGAGAAAAAAATAAAACCGGTTGACAAAGACCAGAGAGAAGAGGTTGTTTTTATCTTTTGATATGTTTGAATAAAGAATTTTATTGCGTGAATTTGTGATGAACATTCACGTATATAAAATATAAAAATCTTGAACCCAAGTTATTGCAATCTATACATTAGGTCTTTACGTATGAAATTGGCGTTTTGTCGAACTGGCTACTTCGATCTCCAATATCTGGCGTTTGGTTAGGCATTCCCAATTCAAAATTAATTTCAAATTTAAGCTTAAAGGTCATTCATTTTGGGCCCAAAAGTCAAAGTGCCGGCTATTACATACATTTTAAGTAGAAAAATCTGATTTTTCTACTTAAAATATAAGGTGAAGGAGTGGTAGCACAGATGTGGTGCAATAGTGAAAAATACTCGGACTGATCTCCCCTACATTAATATCACTTTTTTTTTTGCTGGCCTTTTGGGCTTTGACTTTTGGGCCCAAACTTGTATGAAACGTGAACGACCTCCTTTAGTGATTCGTTTGGTTTCACTCCATTTGATTTCTCTTTGACATAGTTTTGTTCACAATATGAAAAACTTAAAATATCGCGTTATTTACGAATATGAGTTCTACCGTGGAACTAGCGCTGCCGAAACAGCTCGAAGGATTAATTATGTGTATAGGAAAGCTACTGGTACGATTTTGGTCCCAACGTTTTCGTTCTGGAAATTTTAACCTTCAGAACAAACGTCGTCGATGGCCGCAGACCCTAGTTGGCAAAGAAGAATTAAAATGGATAGTAGAAGCGGATCCATCGCAAACCAAATCAAAATTAGCGGCAGGCTTCGTATGTGTTTCAACAATTTTAATTCACGTAAATCAACTTGGAAATGTGAAAAAGCTAGAAAAATGGGTACTATATGAATTGAGTGAAGCACGCCGACAAATCGTGTTGCGTTACATAACTCAACCGTCATAATAACGAATGGATTTTGAATCGAATTGATTCTTGTGATGTAAAGTGAATCCTGTACGATAATGGAAAACGCGTAACGCAATGGTTAAACCCAGGCGAATCGGCCAAATCTTGCCCCATGCAGAAAGTTTACTCAAAAACAGTACTGGTGAACAGTACTGGTATTGGTCACTACAGTTTCCTGAAATCTGGCGAGACAATTACGACAGAACCGCGTTGTCAACAATTCCAAACAATGATGGAAATGCTAGCCTTCAAACAACTGAGATGTCCAAACCGCCTAAAAAGATTTTATTGATTCTCGCTCTCATATTTTTTTCAGCAAGGGAGTTTATAAACTTTCTATAAAATGGCGAAAGTACATATAGATAACAATGTTATAGACTTAGATATACGTCAAACATATGAAACGCCAATTTCATGTGTTAAGACCTAATATTATTACTTTTTACGTAAAGAGAATTCTTTGGACCCCTTTTAAAGAAGATTTCGCGGACCCAGGTACTTGAAAGTTTATCTAAAGAAGAAGTCCAGTGAATATGTTGACCTGTCATGGTACAAAGTCTATACAATGACAGTTCAAGTTATAATGGTCAATGAAATAAAACAAGACCAACAAGAAATTTGACCGCGAAGGGATCTATAGTAATCATAATCATTAATCGCTCAAACTAATATCATCTGTCATGATATATTAACAGTTGTAGACATTACAATGTCCATCTTATAAATCGTGATGAAAATCTTGCGGAAAACAGGCTAAGCGATTAACAATTACTTCATTCTTGTAAAAAAACCGTCTCCCCAATTAAAAAGGACGTTCTTGGACCACAAAAAGAATTCCTCACTAAGTGTCCCATCATAATCTAAATATTTTTCTAAATTTTACAGCTGAAGCCCAATTTAAATTGTTTTTTAATATATATATATACCTACCCAATAAAATAAGAAATTTTATTATCTACCTGAGTATGTTTATATAACGCGCTTTGGCAGTATACAAAGATGTAGGAAAAATATATTAAAATGATCTAAGAATACGTTTTCCTGCAAACAAAATGGCTGAGGTGTGTAAGGGCATGTAGAAAGTATGAGTGCGGAACGAATGCCAAGTATATAAGGCAAAGGTATGTGAGAAGGCCTATAGGAATCGACCATGCAGAACATACGCTAATAAAGTTGGTGATGTTCTGAAGAAAGACAGATCAGAAGTATCCGAATCCGGTCGGCTTGTAAGGTTTAAGTGCAGTAGAGGAAGCAACCGACAATAAGACGCGAGCATCCAGAAGTGAACAGACAACCACATGCCCTCTGTTAAGGGAGTTATGGATAAAAACGGGTCCTTGTTAAGGCAATACTCCATCCCCACAGTATACACACCAGGCATAAAAGTTTGTAATATCGCGGGTACATCGGAGGATGTATTGACGTTGTAACTCCACTCCACGTGTCTATAAAATAGACTGCAGCTGCGGAAGTTCCTACATAGGTGAAACGAAGCGGACTATAAGGACATATCGCTGCTTTAAAAAATTGACAGACAATGAAATTAGCGATTGCAGAACATGCACTCGATGTATATCACCAATCATTGGATTGAATTTTCAAAATAGAGAAAGTTTGTCAAATATGGAACGATAGAAGGTTTTTTTATTAAGTTTTTAGAAAGATTAAAATAAATCAATGAACTTTATTACGAATAAGTTAATATCCAATAAGTGATTAATTATCTAACACAATTCATCTAACGAATTCTCTCTATAAAGACAGACAAAACAATTTTTTATTTGGCAAAGGCAAAATATTTTCCCTCCAAACCAACCACAGATTATATACGCCATGTTCCCGCCAAAACTGTTAAACCTCTTTACAGTTAGAAAATTCAATTAACATGCAAACTCTTTCGTGAACGCGTGGCATTCGGCCAACATTTGAGAGCGTCACATACGTAGTGTAATGTAAATATTTGAACACGTAGGTACAATAATATTTTAAATTTAATTTTGCATTACTGAAATGTATATTGTTTTATTCTTATTACATGTGAGTTTGTTTGTTAGTTAGCTTTCATTTACGACTTAACTACTTAAACTATCATAATGCAATTTTACATACACGTACATAGACGGATTAAGGATGCCTTTTATTTAGGAAAAAGGACTGTTCCCGTGGAATGAAAAATATCTTCCTGACGGTCCAAGCGAAGCTGCAGGCAATAGCTAGTATTGCAGTAAAAGGTTCACCGAGATTCATCCCGAAGACATTTTAACCACAGTCTGTCTTCATCTTTATCAAATCACGAGAATGGATTAGTCCTAATAGCCTCTCCAGTCACAGAATACAGAACATTCAAGTACGCGACCCCGGCCTCTACGAGCTACTGCAGTCTCCTCTCCCCATCCGAGACTTGCGGTATCCTTTACTGTAGGTTCCTCTCCCTACCCATTTCTCCTTATACAAATTTACCTTTTTCCTTCTTTACCGTCTTACAACGACTACATTCCCAATGAGGGTGTGCGTCAGGGAGGCGGCCGGCTATAAAAGGGACTAGCCAAACCCTTTGTAATGTTACATACTGCGCCGGTTGGGAAGATGATGGTGATGGATTAGTTCAGTGGCAGATCCAACTCCAGTAATCTGCTGTCCCGTAGACCTGCTTTGATCACAGCTAAAAACATCTAGTACGACGTACTGGTGACTAATTTTACCAGAGTACCTTGAGATGGCGTTGGCAACGCGCACTGACATTAAATAAAAAAAAAACAACTACTGAGCTAAAAAGACAAAAACTATCCTGTATGTGCTATAACAATACGTTTTACTGAGCTATGTCAAACATAAACATGGCGGACGCTTATACAAAGTCTTGCCAGTATTAATAAATGTTCGTTCAGTAGTTTTATCACTTCATAAATAAACATTTCTAAATAGTAAACAATCATTAAAGGTAATTATAACATCAATGGGAACATAAAATAAATAAACATCTCTGTAACGTAGATATATTAAAACCATAACAAAGTTTATTCTAAAAGTGATGGGTACCAATTAAGATTAATGATCCGGTACTATTAATGTTGTCAACTGAAGAAGTTAATAGTAAAGAACATAGTTTCAATAGATACTTAAATATAAAAAAAAACCGGACAAGTGCCTGTATGTTTATTTATTTAATTAAGGTTCACCAACAGTTGTTACAGATATTATACAGATAGGAACATACAAGTATTTGTGTCTTAAATCTAACTGCTTGATGAAGAAAAACGACAGGAGCTTGTCGCTCAACTCGACCATGTTTTGGGGCGCATTTCTCAATGGGGCTGCGAGAATCTGGTCGAGTTTAACGCCAAGAAAACACAGGTGTGCGCGTTCTCTGCCAAAAAGTCTCCATTCCTTCCCCTTCCGACTTTTCAGAGCACTCAACTGCCATTACAAGGCAGGCTCGATATCCTGGGCATGGATATCTGCCGCGACCTCAACCCGCGCGAGTACGTTGAGAGCGTCTCTAAGGTGGCCTCGCGGAAGTTAGGTATTTTAAACAAGGTGAGACGGTTCTTCTCGCCTGGGCATCTATGTCTTCTTTATAAGACCCAGGTTCGCTCGTGCGTGGATTACTATTCTCACCTTTGCGATGGAGCCGCGCAGTATCTGTTTGACGCTCTCGACCGGTTGCAGCGGCGTGCAATCCGCATTGTCGGCAGTCCTGAAGCCACCGAGTCCCTTGAGCCTCTTCAGATGCGGAGAGATATCGCCTCTATGGCAGTCCTCTATCGCCTTTATCATGGGGAGTGTTCTGAAGAGCTCTTCCAACTGGTCCCCCCTTCTCCCTTCCTCTACAGGACAACACGTGCCGGCCTCGGAAGTCACCCCTTCAGAGTGGTAGACATACGCTCTCGCACCCATCGATTCGGGTCTTCCTTCCTGTGCCGAGCAGTTAAAACCTGGAACTCACTACCAGCGCACGTGTTTCCGTCCCACTGTAATCCCGGGTCCTTTAAGCGGGGCGTGAAAAAGCATCTCACTAGGCTGCCATAGTGCTGGTCACCATGCTGCACTGTCCCTGTTCGCAGTGAGGATGGTGACCACCACTCTTGGATTCTGCTTGTGTTTTCCATCAGGCAGGGCAGAGTCATTTTGGCAGCTCAAATATAAAAAAAAAAAAACTGCACAACCAATTATAGGCAAATACCGCATGCTAAGTGTTTTTTTTGTATCAACATCTGTTATATCATTTTAACAACTTATTTATATGTACTTAAACCCTAGATAATATATTAAAAACTAATTCTGACATTTTCATACGTTTGACTTGTCTGACAACCGTCGATATTGAATCTGAGTGGACATCAACCAGGTCGTATTCGGTATTCGTTTACAAGTTTGCACATGCGGGGTAAAGGCGAATTAACACCAAACACTCTATGGCGGAGAGGTGGAGCCAGGGGTGTTATAGGTTTGCGAGGTCTATGTAGAGATAGTACCTCCATCTCGGCAATCAATTCTTAAAGATCTTAGCCCGTCTTTTTCAAAAGAAATATTTTGCGTTACTAAAAATACTCTCCCATACATCGATGTACGACTCAAGTTTCCAACCTTCCAACTTCTACAAATATGAGTTTGTAATCACAAAAACTATTTTTTATGTGATATAACCACAAATAACGACTTTCGGTTTTATTTTTAACTTTACTTGTGCTGTGAGACCTTGCTTCTTACCAAATTTCATGATTCTAGATCAATGGGAAGTACCCTGTAGGTTTTGATTTACCTGCGAAATGTTAAAACTGGTTAAAATTTAAAGCTGGGCGTACCTTTTGACTGCGTTGCCTTAGAAGCTTGATCTTTTTACAGCTTCAAGGGACCGCTGACGTATTTGATGTTAATTTCAACTTGATGCCTCCAGGGGTTCCTGAGGAAAAGGGTCGTGATAGACAGACGGACAACAAAGTGATCCTATAAGGGTTCCTATTTTCTCTTTAAAGGAACGAAACCTTATTAATACCTTCACATCATTTTACGTTACATATTTTACATTAGATTACATCCATCTCGCTCTTGTTTGCGGTCCCTTTCCAGTAAGGGTTACTAAAAAAGGACAGAGGGATCAACAAGAACGAGTAAGGGTTGTTGAAAAAAGACAGAGATCCCAGCAGCGAGACAATAATGTATTTAAGGTTATTATTCTTATTTAACCCCCGACGCAAAAAGAAGGGTGTTATAAGTTAGATATGTCTGTGTGTCTGTCTCTGGCATCGTAGCTCCCAAACGCATGGATCGATTTAAGTGCGTTTTTTTTTATTTGAAAGGTGACTTGATCAAGAGTGTTCTTAGATATCAAGAAAATCTGTTCAGCCGTTCGAAGATCATCAGCGCTTTTCTATACGTTGAAGGGATTCTCGAGTCGGGGGTGTTTTAAATTTATTCAAATCCATGTTGTAGTGTACGTATACTCTTTGTCACTATTCAGAGTGTGATTCTAATGAAAATGCTGCATCCTGGAGACAAGCATACGGTCCACATGACTTGGATAGCCATAACCATAGATTACCGCCTGGCCACGGGAACAGACGTCGCGAACGGCGGTGCGACGGGCGCGGCCCGACCCTCGTGCGATTCAAATGCCCTAAAACACGGACATCCCCTTTTTTTTTTATTCTGTTGATAAAGAACATGATTTTAAATGCACGAGTAGAACTCCCGAAGTTAAAATGTCCTTAGATCCGGAGATACAATTTTTTTATCGTTTTTTCTACGGAATTCAGGAAAGCCATAGAAATAGGTGTTGTTCAAAAGGCGTTCAGTTTTTATTATTGATTAATAATCCATATTATCAAAGTGTAAATTATCTATAATATGCAGTCAGTAACAAAGTTCTAGCACTTAAAATAACATAAAAAAACGATTTTAACCATACTTTCGTAATATTTTTTTTTCATCAAGTCTTACTTTAGTAGGATTCAATTCTTTAATTAGACTATAGAACAGGTCCCTCTTCACAGGCCTTCAAAACCTGAAATCTTAATTCCTTGGGATTTGTGACTTATGAGTTATGAGGTTTTAAAGAAAGTATCCTAGGGTTGCCACCGAATTTTTTTTATTGTGATTTGATATTAAGTAAAAGTTATAGATTAATAGAAAGTAGGTTGATATCTTTTGTAAAATATAAGATTGAAATAAATAAACGTAGCTTAGCCTAGCTTACATTACTTGTAAATTCTTTAAAATGGAAATAAATTCCGATGAAATTGAAAATGTGGTATGGGGAAGGGGGTGAATGTGTGAATGGTGCTGATGTGGTATGCTATACCTAAACCCTATACCTAAACCCTATACCTAAACATTTTTTTTGAGGAATGGGGGTGAGGCACCATGGAGGCGGTAGAATGTGGGTCTTGTTGAATGAGACAAGTTATTAACTTTTCGAAACTCTATTGTCGTAATCAATTTACAAAGTTAACATTAAGACCAATACGTTGGAAACAATATTACCAAGAGGTACACTCGCGCCTGTTGCTTTATATACGATCGCTCCAACTACCCTCTACTATAAATTTAATAGCGAAACTAGTTTCAAGTAAATCAAAATGTAAATAGTTTAACAAAATCAACCAAATTCGTTGTTGGTGTGACAATATGGGCGCGCCGTCATATATATATATATATATATATATATATATATATATAATAGGTTAGTCACAAATAAATCACAAATTATATCTAAAAATTATTGAGATAGAGAGAACTAAAATTTTTGACAACCCTGTAACCATAGAAATTAGATAAAACTTTAGAAGCATATAACTCCAAGATCCAAAGAGATTAGGGTCTATTTTTTTTTTATATAATTAGCAAGATA
This sequence comes from Callimorpha dominula, assembly GCA_949752705.1. Classification (NCBI taxonomy): domain Eukaryota; kingdom Metazoa; phylum Arthropoda; class Insecta; order Lepidoptera; family Erebidae; genus Callimorpha; species Callimorpha dominula. The sequence continues at coordinate 8,830,729 of OX457017.1, read as the reverse complement.
TCAAACAACTTTAGTTATCATGGTTTTGAATCCAACTATGGCAAAATACTACAGTAAAAAAATAAAAACTAAAAACCTTTTATTTAAAATATCTTTTAAGTTAATCGATTTTAAAACAAATAGTGTCGTACATCATATGCCCGCGTAAAACCTACATACACGTATACTAGTAGATTTACATAAATATTTTTTTTTCACTATAGATTTTAATAATTTACTAAATACCAAGAATAATTTTAAAAAAATCGTATCTTTGGATCTAATTACATTTGACCTTCGGGTGTTCTACTCGTGCATTTAAAATCAGTTTTTTTATCGAATGAATAAATAAAAAGGGGACGTTTTTTAGGTCATTTTTCGTACTGTGGGTCGTCTCGCTGATCGCCGCTACGCGTGGCAAGCCCAGTACTTTTTGTTCTAGTAGCAAAGCGCTCCGCCATTCGCACCGCGCAAATTTTCGCTGTAGCGACTGTCCCGTGGCCACTGTGGCCAGGCCGTTAGGATTTTTGTTTTCATTATAATTTTATTATTAGAAAACTAAAAATAATCAGTATATTAGAATGTATCAGGAAATTTACAAAAATATAGAAAATAATAAGGCTTATTCGTTAATTAACGAAATGTTATTATGAAGTAGGTTTGTAGGAAAAGGGTTGGTCTGTCTGTCAGTAAAAATAACATTTAATTGAGTTTTACGAATTCGCGGGTAAATGTTGTGAAACATTTTTTCATATTCTGTTATATTTTCTGATAAATCCGTTAAATTAATAGCAACGTTATCCCACTATCCCATTAATATTATAAATGTGAAAGTTTGGATGGATGGATGGATTGATGATGGTTGAATGTTTGTTACTCTTTCACGCCAACACTACTGAACCAATTGCATTGAAACTTAGTATGTAGATAGCTGGAGACCTGGATTAACATATAGGCTACTTTTTATCCCGACATGCCCACGGGATCAGGACTTACGCGGGTGAAACCGCGGGGCACTGCTAGTTAGTACATAAATACAGGGTGTAAGTGACAGCGTACCGAATCCTGAAATAGTGTATTCAGATCATCATTCTGAGTGGAAAATCATTGGAATTTTCTGCATTGCGTAGCGTAAAATCAAACTATTGACTGTAAATCCTTAATCTCGCATTTTTATGATGAACTGACTTTTGTAGTGTGATAAGTATCCAAAGAAAGACGTTTTTGTAAGTTATTTGCGACATATATATATCTACCTACTGTTACAGAAAGTTGTGGTCATATTTTAGGGTCGTAGACCCCGTAAATAACGTAAATAGCTAACAGTTTTATTTTGAAACTGAAAAATCTAATTGGAAAATAAACCGATAAAGCTAATTTCGTGTAAGAGGTGGCTGACATGAATAAAACTATAGGATTTTAATCCCGAGGATGTTAATGCAATGTTCAGATTTTTTTCTGAAATTGTCTGCGTAAAAAATGAAAAAAAGCAAAATCATTGAAATTGGCGTTAAAATTCATAATATGTTGTTTAGAAATGTGAATCTTTTTTTTAAGCAAGTCTGTGGGAGGGCCGTGCTTCGGCACGTATGATCAGGCTCGACCGGAGTGACACCACGGCCTCACAGAAAACCGGCAGTAAAGCAGTGATTGCACTGCTTTTCGCCGGGTTAGTGAGGTTACCGGAGGCCCTAACCCTTCCCTCTCCCCCACTTCTCCCCCTACCCGCACTCACCCTCATCCCCTCTTCTCTTCCTAACCGCACTCTCCCTCTTCCACCCCTTCCCCTACTCCCACCTTAAAGGCTGACAACGCAATTGTGACTCTTGAGTTGCAGGTGCCTATGGGCGGCGGTAGTCACTTACCATCAGGTGACCCGTCTGCTCGTTTGCCCCCTATGCCAAAAAAAAATTCAACTACAGAAAAGTGTGTTCAAATTTTATATCAACTACCTTCTTCTGTATCTCTTTGTCACACTATTTTCTTTTTTTTTGTTTAGTAACTCAACCTTTAAAGTTATTAATTAAACAAAAAAAGAAATGGGTGCGTGTACTTATGTACGCGCGTCAGAGGTTATACGTCTTTGACATCATTAAAAAAAGTATATAAGCACAATTTTTTTCACTAATATTTATGAATAGTAAATAATATTATTCAAGATGTTCAACTGAAATTGCTACTGAATATAATTTATTAGCATAATTATGTGTGAAACTAAAACAGGATAGGTTCTATTTCTATTTTGTTGGTAGCCTTAAAACACGATAGAGGTTCTATTTCTGTTTTGTTGGTAGCTTTTTTCGATACGTAATGAGCGGTTTAGTGGGCAACTTCACTCTCATTAATGAGCGGTTTAGCGGGCAACTTCACTCTCATTAATGAGCGGTTTAGCGGGCAACTTAAACCTGTTACTTTTGTGTGACGGTGATGCGCGCGGATCTTAAAACTTCACTCTCATCATTTTTTCATAACGCGCCTAGAGAAGTATAACTTCAAAAATATATATATAAATAGGCAACCACCAGTCATTTCTAAACTATCGAGCTTTTTCACATTCAAATCAACAACAGACAATTGAACTACAACAAACCAAGGACAGCATTAGTCCGGTCAAAAATAAAAATAATTTTACTTCTCAAGTGTTGAGCTAAGATTACAACGCAGTAGACGTTGAAAAAGATTCACCAGATATAAATTTTTTGGCAATATAGCAACTGCAAATATTTAAAATTAGTTCAGCATGTGTATTTAAAGCGAGATTTTTGCTCTAAATACTTTTGCATTTAAATTAAATAAAATTCGGGGCCTGTTTGTGATCCTAATTGCCAAGCCAAAGGTCGTGGCTTGGATCCCACCCAGGACAAATAATTGTGTGATGAGCACGATAATTTGTTCTGTGTCTGAGTGTAATTTATCTATAATATGTTTGTATTTAATAATATATAGGTATGTTTACCAGTAGTCTGGTTACTATAGTACAGGCACAGAATACTTAGTAGTATCAGTACATGCTCTGCCGTGTGTGAGGTGCCTCAAGTTATTATTTTTATTTCTGACAGTGGTTGCATGTTGCGAAATATGGATTCAATCATATTATAATTGCATAGACTTATAAGAATATACCGCGCTAGTAATCGGACTATAGTGTAAGTGGATGCGATAGCTCGATAAAAAGAGAACGCTGTTATTTGTGTTCCATCTATCCTTGTCTAGGAGGTGTGTGTAAGTATGTTGATACACTATGTTGATTGTTGTTCGTCAACGTTCGCGGCTAAAAAGAGACAGAGGGACCGCGTATGGTAGCGTTCTCTTTTTATTTATTTATCGCATCTCACGCCCCCTCCGCGTTCTATTCTTATAATGTGTCTATGAATGTTATAATCTAAGAGCGATATATAATATTGTACCATAGATACGTAGACTATTTACCGGTAGAAAGAACATCAGCGTGGCTGGTAAGAAAATAGCAAATAACTCAAAACATGATAAATCATAAAGCAAAACTGTAAATATTTATGCATGATATGCGTACACACAACGCACACAAATGTACCGCACAACTAAGAAAAATTGTGTTCGTACGTCTATAATAAATAATATGCTTTTCGATTTTCAGTTTCACTTTTCGCTGGCATAATACTTTTTTTTCATGGTATAGGGGGAAAACGAGCAGACGGGTCACCTGATGGTAAGTGACTAAGTGTCGCCCATAGGCACCAGCAACTCAAGAGACACAAATGCTTTGCCGGCCGGCTCTAGGAGTCGAGGAAGGAGGGCAAGAGGGGAGTGTTAGGGCCGCCGGTAACCTCTAATACAACACAAGCATTGCTTCACTGCAGGTTTTCTGTGAGGCCGTGGTATGACTCCGGTCGAGCCGGCCCATACGTGCCGAAGCATGGCAATAAAGTTATGCCAATTAAAAAAAAAAGTATGCCAAACACCTAAATGCAAACATGTATCTAAAAATGACGCTAAGTATTAGCCGTCAGAAATATGTGTTGTTATTTTATGACAAAATAGTGTCGCTGTAAATGTCAGTTGACATTGTGCTATTAGTGCCAAAACATTTATTATTAATATTCCATGTAATATGCACAGTTTAGCACATAACACACTGCATGAAGTGTGTCAATACGCGCTTACTGCCCGCCGTCGGTTTTTTAATATTGACATTATGAAATATATTATACGACCATGTTTTAATGCTCAGATTTGAATGACAACTTTAATGCTGGGTATGAGCCGTGCCGTTCTCGTGACAGTATAGTGTGTGTTACCTTATAACCGCATGGTCGTTCCGTCACCGGTTCCTATTAGCGGGGCCTCAGGTGTACACCTAAAAAGGAAATCCCCGTGAAACTGTACACATACTAGTCTAATAGTCTCGCAGTTTATTATGATTACAAGCGTGATTCGTAAGGGTCTAAGGTTCCTAAATAAACAAGCTATAATAATAATATCGTGGGACATATTACACAATACCATCTAGACCCGATCTAAGACCACGTTCAGATGACGGGCGTTAAACGCGCGTTTTTCTAACGCGGGTTGACATTTAAATATAAGTCCGTATTTAAATGTCCGTCGTTATGTCCGTCCGGACAGTTCATTTCATGCAGTTTAATTTGTATAAAATAAAAATGTAAATTACAAGAAATTAACCCGAATTGATAGAGAAATAAAAATCTGTTTTAATTTTATGTTTGTAAGAGAAACGCTCGCCATGTGAACACTATACAAAAACCCACCGCGCGTTTGACGTGCGGCCAACGCCCTACACCTGAATGCACTCTTAGCATAGCTTGTGGTTACTAGTGTGGGTTCCCATTAGGGTAGAACACAGATAAGCATACATAGATAGTTTTTTTTTTACATAGAAACTATTTGCACTGAGCATATAAATGGAACCAATGACACTTGTCGTTGCAGTCCTAGGTCCTAGGTCCTAGTCCCATTACCTAGGTAGTAAAAAATTGCCATTTATGCTAACACTACATAATTATAAAAAAAAATCCCCCGCCGCGTCAGTTTATCTATCTGTCTGTCCGTTCACGATAAAGTCATCCTAACTCTTCCCTCCTCCCCTCCCCCTCTCCACCTCATCCAACTTATTCTACTCCCACCTTAGAGGCCGGCAAACGCACTTGTGACTCTTGAATTGCAGGTGCTCATGTTCGGTAGTCACTTACCATCAGGTGACCCGTCTACTAGTTTGCTCCCTATACCATAAAACAAAGTAACTATCGAACGGATTTTCATACAGTTTTCACCAATAGATGGAGTGATTCATGAGAAAGGTTAAGTGTAAAATGGCTGAATTATGACGATGATTGTTGAAAATGACGTAAAAATTTGTAAAGAAGGGGGAAGAAGGGTCGCAATTAAAAGGCAAACTAAATTAAGAACAAAACTCAAGAAGCAAGCAAGAAGCTTAAGGTTTAACGTTAAAAATTCTCGCGACTAGGAAGTACACTTCACATGAAATAGAAATAGTTTCAACAAATAAGACGGAACACATTTAGTTTATTTTTAAACAAATGTTACAGGTTACGACTTTTATTTTTGTAGCCACAAGGCCGTCCTATAATAGGTACATCTTTTACAATTGGATAGTTTCCCTTGCTCAAAATATTTTTGAAGTAAAAATTTCTTTAGACACGTTTTGCACTTTTGCTCTGGGGAAAAGCACTGAACTTGCATCGTCACGCTAATAATACATATACAGTCCCACTAGAGGGCGCTAGTCTAAACATTGAGTTCTGTCAGCTCCTTATTTATTAATCTTTTAAAAATATAATTAGTTCAAATAAATTACTTATTGTATGTATCTAATGTATCAGTTATGTTTTTACTTCTGACGTGCAGTTCTATGACTGATAGTTCTTTTTTTTAAAGAAAGAATTACTTAAAATAGGTATCTAACTACTCTGAAAATTGGAGTCAGTTTATTTTAAGGTTTTTTATTTATTTTATCATCTTAAAATCAACATTAAAAGTGAATGATTTATTGACACTAAGGCTTTACGTCATGTCTTGTCATTTCGTATTTAAAAAAAAAAAATACTTCCAAGTTTTGACGTTATGTAAAAAAAAAACTGATTTGAGATTCGAAGACTTCTTTTTTAGTAATAAAAAAGAACTATAAATATATAAGTGTCATCATATGATATAGCGAGACGAAATATATTGATTAAAACAAGCAAAATGAAGCAAAACAAACATAATTTAGTCCATAAAGTTGGCATACTAGCGTTATAATAAGTTTATGTTTTACTGTGTCAGCGTGCTGTTATTTTAGCTGGCTACTGGCTTCGGTTACCAAATAAACAACTTGTTTTATCATCAAGTATCTGTGCCAAAGGTGTATTTTTGCAATTCTTTAAAGCCGGGCTTCCATTGCGAGCGGAACGGACTACGTACAGTTTAAATTTAGCTCACCACAGTAACATTTACAGTAGTGCTTCACCCAAGTAAGAGTTGAGTAGCAAGTGACTCCGCTTAAACGATCGGAGCGGACTCCATACAGCTTCCGAGATAAGCGGAACTTACCAAACTAGGAAAAATAGTTAAGAAAGAGTTCGCTGAGACACGGTGTCGCCAACGAGTATGTGACGGATTCCACCGCACACACCACTCCTGCCCCTCGCACGGTGAGACACGTTGTCGCCGATCGGATTCCGCCGCACATACGTACCCCTCGCGCGTCCTAAAAATAAACATGTAACTAGATTACAATGGAATTCAAACCTATTTGTCATTTTCTGTTTAGAGCCATGTTTCGGTGTTAATTTCGTTTTGCAGTTTTTTTTTTTTATAGTATAGGGGGCAAACGAGCAGACGGTTCACCTGATGGTAAATGACTACCGCCGCCCATGGTCACCTGTAACTCAAGAGTCACAAGTGCGTTGCCGCCCTTTAAGGTGGGTGTAGGAGAAGAGGGGGAAGAGTGGGAAGAGGGGAGAGGGGAAGGACAGGAATAGGGGAGAGGGAAGGATTAGGGCCTCCGGTAACCTCACTCATGCGGCGAAATGCAATGCAAGCATTGCTTCACTACCGGTTTTCTGTGAGGCCGTGGTATCGAGCGGAGTCTGAGAATATATAGGTTAATAGCAGTGGAAAGCAAATAGTAATTAAAAGAACGAAAACTACTCCTTGTGGATAATAAAATCTATTTTACTAGTCGTAGTCCGTTCCGCTCGACTATTCCTCGCTCATTAACGTTGTAGTGGAAGGCTGAAAGCCCGACTTAAACTATGTGTGTAAATAAAATTGATAAAAATTCAATAATTAAAGTGTTTCACTGTTTTGCTTTATGAATCACAGCGACAGGGAGTTGCAGTATTTTAGTAATTTGATGTTTGTTTTTCTAGAGGGGCTCGTGGCTAAGTGGAACCGAGTAGGTTAGCACATTACAAAGTTAAGTAATACTAGCCAGGTCAGTCTAGGATGGGTGACCATTCTTAACACATTGAGACCCCTCCGTGCCTCGGAGAGCACGTTAAACCGTCGGTCCCGGGTGCCATACAAACATCTGTGGCATTCGTTACGGGTAGTCCGAGCCCTAAAAAGTCCGACAACCTGGTCTAACTACAGAACTTTGATATCACCTAGTACTTGGATATGTAGGTCTGATGGCAGTCGCTTCACGTAAAATATCAAAGTTCGGCCGTATCGTAGTTAGACTGAAAGCCGACCAATACTTAGTTGGGAAAAGGCGCGGAGAACGAACGTTGTTTGCTTTTCTAAAAGTCGATAGGTAGGTACATGTTATTGTTTTGACTGACAAAGTTAATACTAACGGAAGATCGTAGTTGATCGAGAAGCGTAGTCTTGTTTTTGGTATTACCTATAGGGGAGGCTTAGTGTCGAATGTCGTCATGGGGCGGGTCGTTTCTTTCCCTCTGATATGGCGAAGGAGATGATGGCTGGTCCATGCGTCATACTCGTGAACGGGTGCTGCTTGGGGTGACTGGTCGGCCTAGTCAGCGATGCTTTAGTCTATACTATTATTTTGGTTCGATCAACTGCAACTCTAGCCTCTTAATCCAGTCACGAATTATTTTTAACAGTAGATTTTGCAACTGAATGAAGGTAGATGTGCACCTTGAATGATTTCTATGTTTAATAGGTTCAAACCTTCAACGGTATCACTGAGTGATTTTTATTTTTTAGTACGTTAGCTTTTGGAGCATTTCAATAAAATGAAATTCAGGTGGCATCAGCTTGCATCCTGTTTACCTCTCGTGTAACACTAACACTATTGTACCTGAAGATCTGACTTTTAAAAAGAGTGGCCATGAGTTTCTTTGCCAGTATTCTTCTCATAAGGCCCTACGCATTTTGGAAACTGGAAGTTATAGATCGACACAAACAGGCAGTAGATTTTGGTGTTTTTCACCTAATTTACCTTGACAATCCAGTATATGCTGTGGCGTCTGTTTGTGCCGATCTATGATTTTTAACTCTAGCTTCAATTTAACGTTCATAAATGTCACTTAGTGTCTTAATTGAATAAATGATTTTGAATTGAATTGAATTGAATTGAATTGAATTGAATTTTGAATTGAATTTGAATTGAATTGAATAAAGCGGCGGTAGCGTAATGGCTAAGGCGTCGGACTTGCGATCAAGTGGTTGCGGGTTCGAACCCCACCCAGTGCACTACCGTCGTGAACCCACTCCTAACACAAGCGTTAAGCTTAGCTGGAGGGGTTAACAAGAATACTAGTAATGTGTGACCCACGTTACTAGTAATCTTTAAAAAAAAAAAAAGGTAGTACTAGGGGTTAAGCGGTTGATCACGAACAAATGTCACCATTAGGTAGCGAGTGTTCATAAGTATCAGTGACGGTTTATCATAAGACGGGTATTGACATCTATCTACTAAAAAATAGTTAAATACATCCATAAATAAATTCATCATGGCGCCAGGCCGTTATTCGCGATCGTTATCATCATATCATGTAGCATATAATCACGAATTACGGTTCTATATCACGAATAAATTTTACACTTAATGTTTCATAACTTGAATGTAGAAATAAAACTGTTATAGGCGGTTACCCAGAGAATATGATCGAAAAATATATGAAAGAAGATTCTCGAAGAGACGTAGCACATAAAATATGTCCGCATACTTGACGTGTGTTTTGATTGCTTTTTACTGTACTGCGAGAGAATATTAAAGCGTTTTTCTTTTTTTTTCAATCTATGTTTAAATATTAATCGACTAAAAAAATAATGGTCATTGAGGCAGGCCATGATCACTCTGCAGTGTAGGTATAAAGCTACAAGTACACGGCGGGGTCGACTAATCGTGCAACATTCAGTAAGCTGACGCGCGATGGCCAGGTCGCACGTTAGTTCGATGCTCACTCACGCACTACGTCGCGTCATCCGTTCGTGTCTAGACTGTCGAGTTATTAATACCTAGCCTAGGTTTATTTATTAAAAAAAAGAGTAATAGGCACATAACGTACTGGTAATTGAATATTCAGATTAATTAATTCTTAAAAAAAAGCAACCCTAACGTCGCCGTCGCAGCGTCGTCAGAAAAGATAAGAGTAATGCGATAGACGATAGAAGAAGCAACTTCTAAGTGATAATAATTGTAGGCATTTAGCGCTGTGCGACCTGAATTGCGACTGTATTGCAACAAGAGTCGCTATTTATTTGATTGGTTTGGCAGAGTGGGACTTCTCTACCCGTACTATTATGTATTCTGTGACTGAAATAAGCATGTGTCACTTGTCATTAATTCATTAAATGTCATGCATGTAGTTGATTTTTCCGTTGTCTTCACGAATTTAGTAGCAGTTGCAGTAAAAAACATGTAAGTGTTAGTAATAAATCGTCGTCGATATTTGAGAAATGCTTGTTATTCCACCACTGGGCGTAACTGAGGGCGTGAGAAATTCCAACAATACTTATGAAAAGAAAACATTTCATTGGTAACAAAGTCACTAATAGGGAATATGCATGTTGTTTAAATTTACTTGATTAATTTACCCTTGAATCTTTATTGTCCACATATTATGCCTAAACAATTATTTTCTTATTTAGTTCGTGTTTAATTGCAAAAAATATTAATTAAAATATGCAAAATAAGGGCGCGAAATTTAACTTTGCGAAACGCTTCACCATTAGTCGAAAGAAAACATGACGTGACATTCCACGTTCTGTCATTTATCGGCGCCTATATATTCGTAGTATTACGGAGAAAGATAGGTGTTCCTGTGGTTTTTGCTCTTAGCTAGTGCAATTTAAGCATTCTAGTGATATTAGAAATCATCTAGGACAATGACTGAATGTAGTTTCGTCAAAGCACAATCGGACAATCTACCGAAAATAGGTGCATTCATGATGACTATATATTTTGCATCAAATCCAGATTTTACGTCCGCTGAGGTTAAAGGAGTGAAAGCCGCAAGGTAATTATTATAATACTTGTTATATTATAATCTAAAGGATAGGTAAGATATGTATAGTTAGTTATATTCATGAAGTTTTATTGGACTTTTGTTACCTAGTTTAAGTAGACAAGCAAGTTGCCTTCTGCTTGATATTTAAACAAACATAAATTACTGCTGACTAATTATTCACACTATACTAGCAATTAAATTGTAATATGCTTACATTAAAGTGATCTTCACAACAATATAAACATGATATTGAAGATACTTCACCTCTTCTCATTAATGTACACCATTGTTTTCGTATTTTACATTATTATTTTGTACAGGAAAGAATACTGTATTGGGTGTACTTCTTATAGTGTTTTTACACTTAGGGACAAGGCAATACCTATAAAATGGTTTTTAACTTTATTCATCGTCTAATAATTACAATAAATAGTAATTACAACTGGAAAACGGTATAAAATTACTGTAACACTTCAAGTAAGTTTATGAAACAAACACTAAGCGTGGAACGTGACGTCATCCAAGGCCCGCGAAATATGGCGGCGTTCAAACAGATCAAATTTTATCGATGTTTTAAATGTTATTTTAAAAATTCATTTGAACATTGCCAAGGTTATTTATATTTTTTATTAGGGGAAGAATGATGGAACAAGTCAATAAAAGATAAAAAAAAATACATGCATATTCCCTATTGTGTTTATACATAGGGCACACTGAAAGTTCTTCGCTTCTGGCCGCTAATAAATGTTTGAAGTTCGAATGTTATATTTTTAAAACATAAGAAACTCAACCATTGATAAAAATATATTGGCGGGAAATCGCCTGTCAATTGTTTTTTATCACAAATTGACGTTCGTCGTCCGTAGGAAAAATGGAATTACCGCGACAAGATTTTAGAACGATGATTTTTTATGATTTTAAAAGTTCACTGACTCCGCAAGACTGCATTGCTCGTCTTCAAAATGGTTTTCGGAGAGAAGGACCTCAGTTGAGCACCGTAAGGCGTTGGTACGCAGAATTTGATCGTGGCCGTGTTTCTCTCCATGATGGAATTTGTGAAGGTCGGCCTACAACTGCGATCACTGAGGAAAATGTGGCTACTTTCAGGCAACTAATTGAAGAAAACCGGCGTATCAGCTATGAGGAGATTCAAGGACATTTGTTGATTGGTTTGAGCCAAATTCAAAAATCCTTACATCAACATTTAAAAGTTAGGAAGCTCTGTTGCCGTTGGATTCCTCATGAACTCACCCCAGAACAAAAACGGACTTGTGTTGTTTGGTGTAAAAAATCGGTTGTCTGTAAAGTCGGTTTACTGACGATAGTTGAACGTGACAAGGTCATAGGGACGCCTCAGAGCGAGGTAACGCCGCATGGGTCATGTTTTTTCGTGCGTGCAGCCGGCTCCATCGAATTATAAGACGTTGTTACGTCAAAAAATGTTGTTAAAGTACGATCACGGACGTTTAAATGCTGTGTATGACTTTGTAACAGGAGATGAAACATGAATATATTGTTACATGCCGGAAAGAAAACAACAATCACCTATATTCGAAGGTGCACTGGCCGGGTCTGTGACCACGGCCAGTGCACCAGGAAATACATAATTATATCATGGAACGCAAAAGTTTAAAAGTTGGTATTTTGCCTAATAGCATGAAAGTAGCCGAATAGGCCGAATATAATAATAATTACACACGGCCGTCTGATCCCAAACTAAGCAGAGCCTGTACTATGGTAACCAGACTGTTGATAAACATACTTATATATTTTCTAAATACATACATATCATAGATAAATTACACCCAGACACAGAACAAATGATCATGCCCATCACACAGTTATTTGTCCTGGGTGGGAATGGAACCCACGACCTCTGGCTCAGCAGTCAGGGTCATTAACCACTAGACCACGAATATTTGCCGAATATTTGTTGCAAGTAATTTTTTTTTTAAAACGGCTACAGAAAGCTAAATCCATATCCAGTATATATTTTGACCTGTCATTGTACAAAAATCTATATAATGACAGTTCAAGTTATAGTGGACGATGAAATAAAACGAGACATTAATATTGTTCCAATCTATACTCAGCTAAATAGTTCTCAGTCTCCTAATGTTACTTTGAACCCGAAGTAGGGCAATTTTATCTTCGTTGTTTGATGTTAAACATTAGACCAAATGAAATGTACTTATCCATATGACATTAGGCTTCAAACGGTAGTTGACAGATAAGTCCAATCAGTTCATCGTTATTAAACGTCAAAACGGTACGTTCAGTACAACACTGCTATGGAATACCAATTTGTGACGTCATACTTTGATATTATGAAATCATTTACTTACTTATAATGTTTTGTTTTACAAGTCATAACTAATAATAAACAGTTAATTTATATTATACCCATACAAAATTACTCTTTTATATACTACGAAATTAATACCGAGGACAAAAATGAAGTGATTAAATTTTTAACAGAATAAAACTTTTTTTGAATTTGAATATTAAACTATAAACCAGTAAATAGTAAACCTAAACTTATTTATTTTATTATAGAAAATATATAACACGTAGTCATCTAAGGCTCCACACAGCATATACTCTAAACAGATTACGTATTAAAAAAAAATTATCCCGCGTAAGTAAACTTTTATTAAAAAAGGGTTCGTTTTACGACATAGTATATTCGGATACACACTCGATGTTCTGTAGTAATAAAGAATATTGTGTATGGCAGCACTGCAAGGTAGTATTACTTTTTTTATACAAGTATCGGTGTTGTAATAACAAAATATTTATTTTCTACCTGCGTGTATTTTTGGCTAAAATTATTATGAGCATTATTACTTTTCTGAAGTGTATAGAGGTTTTATGGTTTGATTCCATTGCCGTAATTGGAAATTTCGATACATTCGCTTGCATGAGTTTTGTTGAATAAATGTTTATACACGCTAGAAATTGCGTCATCTTGTTGTCGTCTTCTTCTGAAAAATAAATAAATTTGTTTTGTTTTTGTAAATAGAATATAATATTCTATTCATTTAATTCAACCAGAGCTGGAGGAACTTTGTATTAAATACACTACTTTTCCATAGAGAGTTCACTTATTTTTACTCTTTTGTTTTTCGCTTTGCTAAGGAGGTAGATTTGTAATATTTTATCATCATTCATCATTTTATCTAACTGGATGCTGAGACAGATAAAAATTCAATGGGACTCGCCCAGAGTCGTGCTCGATGTTTTCGTGGTTCAATGATCCTAGTCTTGAATCATAGCAGTAGAAATGTATTATGATGTCAATGAGCCACCACTACCCAAGCGCCGTAAAACGGATTAAACATCTATAGCTTTTTAAAATCAGTACTTACCTACATGAAACCACCACCAAAATACGTGTGATAAGAATCCCTTCATTTCACATTTAGGGCCAATGTTATACGACGTCATAAATCTTCCTCTGTTTATACTAATAACCGGCAGAAAACGACAAGCATACATTTTTAAATGGGTATAAAAAGGGTTGTAATGGCGGGAAAACGTGGGTAGCCGGCCTGCCATTTTGGGTTAAATAAAAATTGACACATAGCCGTTATCTTTTCGGGTGAGTCTTTACAAATTTTTAGGTTATGCTCTAGAGATTATATTTGCACATTAACTTGGTATCGATTACCATGAATAATTCCTGATGTGTGTGATCTACATGAATGTTAAATTCGAATTTAGGTCGTTAAGTATAATTTTTACATTTTCATAATAAGAGGCTGGAAATAACGCAACAAAGTTATAAATTAACTTATAATTTTGTTGCCATTATTTATGCCGAAATCACCGAAAGAGGCAGGTCATTTGTTGTTCTTCAAAAGTCGTTACTGTTTTAAATATTTATAATACATAGGTTACACTTAAAAAACCAGCACATGAATCGGCCGTGTAATCAGACATGTATCCTGGGAAAAATGTACACCACGTAGAAGCTTATTTTTAAAGCAGTTTTAGAAAGCTCGAGTACAAAGCTACTTCTAATAGTGTTTTTTTTTTAACAAAATTGTTCGATGATTGATGCTGGGGGCAAGCATGGCGTAGAGGGCTGTACCTACAGATAATAAAAAAAAAATAACAAATCAATAAAATTTACATACAGGAGAAATATATTTGCATAGAAACTTAATTGTATCGTGAAAAATACAGACATATCTTCGCGTTTGGCAAAAGGCCAGTTAAAAAAAAAAATCGTCGTGAACTTCAATCTGTAGATTGTGTAGTCTTAATGTTATGACATAAATAAGCTTGTATAGGTTACTGCCCTAAATTACCTTGAATCGTCTATCATTTAAGAGAAAGAGATGCAGTGACAGAGAGATAAACTAAAAAAAAAAAGCAGTCATGGGACTACCGACAGAAGTGAAAACTTAAACAAAAGTCGAACTTAAAACGTCACATTAGGAGGTTGGTGACGCCCTCTAGTGGATCTATATAGTTATTATTAGCGTGACAGTCACTAGTTCAATGCTTTTTCCCCGTAGCAAAAGTGCACAAACGTGCCTAAAGTTATCACTTCAAAAATAAGCATCTCTGCAACTTTTATCGGCCACTCTTAAAGGAAGAGCTGTATTATCTAATACAAGCTAATTATTTGCATAAAAGGATGTTCACAATTATCTAATATAAAACCCTATATCTGGTGATTCTTTTTTTTTGACGTTTCATAATTCAGTTAGATGCCACGTCGCCCGGGACGCGCGTCTGCTACTCGCACGTCGCAGTTCGTGACAACCTCAGCCAAGGCACAGATTACTAAGTAGTCACTACGCAAGTCAAGGTCGGGAGTAGATCTATCGCTGAAAGCAAAAGAAATTCTCGTAAATGGCGTTACGATTCATTACAGACTGCGCGTGATAAATATTAATGATATGTATCGATTGCCGATCGAGCTATTTTGCATTTTATACCATAACTACGAGAGACACTATTTATTTAAATGTAATCAGAGAATGAATTTTCTAGAAATATAGAGAAGACATGTTAGGATTTAGTTCTATTTAAATATACGTTTCAGTCCTTTGCGTAAGTCATGCTTTTTGGAGTTTACTGCTTAAGAATCAATTTTCATCCTTGTATGAAAATTGATTGACTATTCACCCGGTATGAAAAAAATATGAAGGCTAAAATTTTGTGACCGGAGACCAGCGTAACGCTTTGTTCTGCTTTTTGTGCTTTATAGGAGTTTACTCCTTATCCTCGACGCATGTAAGTAGATATGTGTATATACCTCTATGTTTATTTACTGTACAGCGTCTACAAATGATGAGAGAGATAGAGAGAGCCTCCAGTAAATTGTAAACTCCAGTCGTGTGTTGGAGCCATATTGGAGCTGACACACAACTTGTTTTTTCCTTTTTCCCTTTTCCTATTAATAATTAATTCATTAAACTTTTAACACAAAGCTCGCTAATTTCAGGTACTTCGGACCTTTGTTCAGAACATGCCCAAATTTGGTTAGGGTATGCTCTGCTTGGGTTAAACATCACTCACGTTTACCGCACTCATTTTTCTACGTGCCAAAACCACTTGCAGGAGTGCGTGCGCGCGCTGCTGGGCGAGCGCAGCATACCCTTTTAAATTTTCGTCACTACGTTTACATCCTCCTTCAAGCTATACAGCTCTTTAAAATGTTCCTTTTTCTGTTAACAAATCTTACTCGACAGGGCATTTAAAATATACTTAACACGATGATCTTTGAAAGTCAAGTCAAATAGTGCCCTTGAACTCATTAAATATCGTAAGGGGTTCAATGTTGTTTGAATACCTACTTTTTTAGGCAGGGTTAAAACTAAAAATGAGTTAATACTGTCCATGAAATACTATAAATGGCAATTATTAATGTAATTCTTTGAAACAACTTGATCATAATAAGGACTCTGATGGATCTGCGGGTCACCTGATGGTATGAGTCACAAGTGCGTGGCCGGCCTTTAAGGTGGGAGTAGGGGAAGTGGGGGTAGGTCCTCCGATAAGCATTCCGGTCGAGCCGGTCTATACGTGCTGAAAGCATGGGTCCCCCACGATTGCAGACTACGATTAAGAACGCTATTTAGACCCAAGCCGGCGGCGAGACGGAAAAAAAAGTATTAGCACAACGAAAAATGATGACCGCAAGTTGATTTATTTTATTAACGCAGCTGTAGATTCTGCGCGATACCACTGGAATTTGATGTTGGTTGTATATTA